>OY979668.1:14046829-15337534 GCA_963855955.1 Luperina nickerlii
AGTTTTTCAAAATGCCTTAAATGCTTTTAAAACAGATATTTTGCATGGAGTAGGTAGGTACCTACTTATGTTTACTTTTTAAAATTCCTGTCTAACGTAAATCCGTTTGGAGTTATGAATGAGTGGTTAAAGTTATGGCCGTTACAATAACATTCCTTGGTTATTGGGATAGTTTATTGTATCGAACGTTAGCATTGTGTTGAAAGCCTCCGCTATCAGCTCTGGCGCCAGAATTAGTGCAGGTGTTAACAGTCATTACATAATTTGTACCTCTTTGATGCGGTCACTTCCTGCCCATCTTTATTGACTAGTTTTTATATTATATTTTGCCTATCTACATCAATAGCTAAATGTGACTCAGGCCGTCAATAAAATCTGAGTTAAGATTTCGGTATAAATATCACAACAAAAAAAGTGCTCCCATACATTTGACCGTGTAGGTCACTTTTCTATGAAACAACAGATTTTTTTAATAATCGATTAAAAATTTCTACGCTAGGGGGTATAGAATTATGTGCTATAGCGCGTCGTCGCTGTCCCAGGCATCCTGTATAGGTAATAAGGTACATGATCAGTTTGTTTTCCTACTAATACTCATTTCATATTACTCCTGAAAAACTTTACAAGATAAGTATTTAATAGTTTTATTAAGTAAAAAATAATGAATTAATGCAGGCTAACAGTACCTATCTAACAGTAATGAATAATAATTTACGTGCTTTTCCCACGGGTATTATACATACCTAGTGTAGAATGAAGTTGCCGCCCCCCGTGTTAATGAGTTATTAGAATTAAAACAAAAGTAAGTACCTACCTAACAGAATTAAACACAAAAGAGTTGCAGGTTGAACTATTCATAGTTAATTGTTGCAGACCGGGAAAAAGTTGACGTCATCGGCTATCTTCTGAGGTAGAAGGCAGTAATCAGGGAAGTTGCTTATCGTTACCTACTAGTATCTTATCAGCGTTCGCACCGCAAATCTTTGTGCATGAGGTGCGAGCACGTTGCATTCGCACCCTTTTTGTTAAGTTTCTCATGGTTCTTTTCTGGGTAAGATCGATAAGGATGTGTGAATGGCTGCCGTCATTCTTGTTTAAAAGTTTGCTAATTTTTGGGCTTATTAGTAGATTCGCACGAATTTATTCGCCCGAAACAGGCGAATTGACACGTTTAAATAATATTGTTTTTTCTATAGGCGACTCACACGAAGTTAATTTATTTGTGGGCGAATCGACAGCTCCAGAAATATGTATTAGGTAATTGGCACATTTTGAATTGTATGCAACGAAGTTAAGAAATAAAAGTAATTAAAAAAATTAAATCTACTTCAAAAAGAAATTAACTCAAAGTTATGAAATATAACTTTAATTTCGGAAGTCGGTGTCTTGGGATCTACCTATATTTTAGTTTTGGTTTTTTGCCACCGACTTCCGAAATTAAAGTTATATTTCATAATTTTGAGTTAATTTCTTTTTGTAGTCGATTTAATTTTTTTAAAATTAGTTTTTCATTTCGTAATTTTTAGTTTTAATCAAGTAAAAACTGGAATATTTGTTTGTAATAACTAGGTAATAGTTTTGTTGTAAATATTGCACTAGAATTTGACCAAGGTTTTAAGATGTTTTCCCTTTGACACTACACCCGTAGCTCGTATCAATAAGTCAGGCCGTCACACTTACACGTATTAGTCCATATCTTGAAAATTACTGAATCGATTTTGAAACCTGCAGTTTCCTAAGTTGAAGTAAATGTAAGCCAATATAAAAATGGTCACGACCTGATTAATAGTTGCGAAGAAATGCGTGGACAAACATACATATATACATACATCTATAAAATTTTGTATATTTGTTTGGAAGTCCTAATAGATGTCATATGTGAATATAATGCAGTTCCAATAATATTACATACATACGTGTCGAATTGATAACCTCCTTTTTTTGAAGTCGGTAAAAAGGACACTAGCGCACAGAAGTGCTGAGTTTAAATATTATAATACGTGTACATTTTTCTTAAATTCATTGCATAAAATTCAAAATCAGATTGCAGAAAAAATGTGTCGATTCGCCCGTTTCGGGCGAGTAAATTCGTGCGAATCGACTAATAAGCCCATTTTTGTGACCCATGCTAAACATTAGGCACTTTCTAAACGGTTGAATTTTTTTTTCTCTGCGCGTCTCCTAGGCGCAAACATAAAAGAATAAAAATAAAAGACCCACTTGTCACGGAATGCTTTAGTTATCAAGGATTAGTTATCAAGCTTAATGCTCAGTAAAAATATTTTCCTTGTTGTGTAAGCGATAAAGCAAAACAAGCGGGGTGTCATCAACGAAATGAATCGTGTGCTTAACGTATGACTTACGGGCAGATTATGCATTTTATTACGCAAATGTAGTGCTGTTGCTTACGAATTGCCCCAAATAGAAGCTTTGTCTTTTGCTTTTACATAAACGAAATCTCCCTTTTCTGCGGTTCTTCATTTGCTTTTTACGGGAGCGGGGGTTTATTTTCGCTGAAATTAATGGGTATCTTTGATATAGAGCAGGGGTGGCGAACCTTTATGGATCAACGTGCCATTTTTTGTAAAGAAATGTTTGATGAGGTCATAGATGTGCCATTTTTTTTGTGATTACAGGGAAAATTATAAAACAATACTATCGATTCCGCGCTTCCCGCCTGCTGCTCCTTACACCGCGTCTACTCACTCCGTAAAGTAGGCTCAAACGCGTTCGTTTGTTAAATTTCAGTGTATTAGGTAGTTACTTTTTCGATCGAAGGCGTGCGCAAAATAATTTGTCGCGTGCCATCAATTGAGGCATAATATAATAAAGCTGAAGAGTTTGTTTGTTTAAACGCGCTAATTTCTGGGACTACCAGTCGGATTTGAAAAATTCTTTTTGCGTAGGCTTTTTATAATAAAGCTGAAGAGTTTGTTTGTTTAAACGCGCTAATTTCTGGGACTACCAGTCGGATTTGAAAAATTCTTTTTGCGTAGGCTTTTAACATCACGCTAGGGCCCTTAAGCGCCAAAGAAAAAAAATAAAGTCACAAAGAACGGTAAGAGAAAACGAATTTATATAGCGTGGACTGGCGATGCGATGCGACGGGGTGGGTCGGGGAACAAGAAACGTCAAGTGGACCAAGTTGCGGGCTGAAGCTAGTCTTTGATAAAGAGGCATATAGGTGCCTACTTAAAAAAAAACCATGCTTCCATGTCAAACACTGATATTCAGTGGCATCCGGTTAGACTGGAAGCCGACCCCAACATAATTGGGAAAAGAGTAGGCAGATGATGATGACATCATCTGCCTAGTCTGCAGTAGTAGCAGCAGTAGTAGGTCTCTCTAACTCATGTTAGAGAGACCTACTTACTTTGTAATAAGTACTCTTTGCTCTAGCTATTATGTACTCATAGATAACAGCAATTTTTTTTAAATACCACGTCAGGTATGGGGATTTCTTTTACGTTTAGACTTTGTTTAAAAAGTTAAATAGACTGCAATTCAAAGGTTCTCGTTTTGTGTAGCAAGTGCTCATGGAACGCGAAAGTGTCAAACTTGGGCCGGCCAACCGAAGATAAGTAGACTTTGAAACACATGAGTAGATTATCTACTCATATGAGTAAATTATCTAGGTATCTACCATAAAGGGCTAAGGAACACGGGTGGGTTTTAGTCAGTAAGAGTCTGATGCCCGTTTTCACCAGTAGCCCCTAAAATTTAAGTGTCTCCTAAAAAAATATAAGGGGCACCTAACGCAAGTTTTGATTTCACCAACGGTTAAGAGACACCTAAAGCATTAAAGGGGCCTTATAATTTAGGGGATGAATTGCCGACCCCGTAACACTTAGGTGACACATATTTTTAGGTTATTTTGCAACCGACCAAGATTACTCTTAGATAAACGAGCTAAAAATGGATAGTGACTACGATGAATATGAAGCTTTAGAATCAATTGAAGATATAGAGTTAATAAATAACCGAAGATTGTTAGGGCGACCTCGTATTTACCGTGAAAGATCGAAGGATTTTAACAAATATGATGACAAAGACTTTTTCATAAGATATAGGTTATCTAAGGAGAGTTTTATTTATATTGCAAAAAATTGAACATTTATTAGAATTCCACGAAGACAGGTAAGTACGTACCTTTATAGTGAAATGGGTAAAGTGTCTACTACTACTTACGTGTACCTATTATAGGTAACCTGCTACTTGCTTAATTTTGTGTCTATGTAACTTTGTACTAATTACTTGTATCTTATTTACAGAAATAAATCTGTGGCACCGATTAACAACTACTGTGTTCCCTTAGATTTTATGCGACAGGCAATCAATTATTATCAATAGCAGATCTAAGCGGCATCAGTGTTTCTACTTGCAGCAGAATTATAAAGAGAGTGTCTGAAGCTATTGTGAGTCTGCGAAACGAATTTATACAATTTCCAGACACCCAAGAAGATCAACAAATAGTAAAAGAAGAATTTTACAGAATAGCTAGATTTCCGAATGTTTTAGGATGTATAGACTGTACTCACATAAAGATTCAATCGCCAGGTGGGGTTATCTTTTCGTTTTCTGTTTTATTTAGTTCTATGAAGTAGAAACTTAATTAATTTTTTTTACCTACCTATTGTAAATTTTAGGAGGAGATGATGCCGAACTATTTCGAAACAGAAAAGGCTACATGTCTATTAATATGCAAACAATAAGTAGGTACTGCAAAATTGTTGATAACTGATGTGCTGGCACGCTGGCCGGGATCAACTCATGATGCTACTTATTTACCAAATTAGTCGTAGGTATTCCAAGTTTGAAAGAGGTGACTACAGAGGAAATTATTTGTTAGGAGACAGTGGATATCCGTTAAAGGTAAAAATAAAACTGTTACTGTTTAGGGGCTACTGGTGAAAACGGGCATGACACTCACTTCCGCTCCACCCAGAGCGGGAGTGGTCATTTGAAGATTTCCCATCCTGCAAAAAAAAATATAGTAGGTATCTACTTCCAGGTGTAAGAAACCTTAGTACCTTTTAGTAAGTATTCGGACTCGTCCTGTATTAGCGCTTTTCATGAAAAACGTGGTAAGTAAAGTGAAGGCATAAGAAAAGTGAAAATATAAGACTTTTGACATAACGGCTGATTTTTCCATCGCCAAATAACTTTTATTCGAGGAATAAAATTGACGTTTCTGCCAAACGTCAATTTTTGTATCAAGTATCTATCAAAATTTCAAAATTATTCCTCGAATAAAGTTATCAGTGGGCCTAAAAAGGCCACTTTCTCAGAATCATAAAAGGGTAACATTATGAATTATAATGGACAGTTAACTGTTAAGTTAATCGTATTAAATCCCATTGGCGATCCTTCACCAATGGGATTGAAAAAATTGGGAATGGGAAAAATAACTGAAAAATCCTTTTATCAGTTATTTTTTTGTCTGTGCGAAAATATCAATCAATCCAATCCAAATCCAATCCCAATCTGCAGTGAAAAAAATAAAAACACGGACTGTCTTCGCCATATTATGATTCATAATGTTACCCTTTTATGATTCTGCCAAAGTGGCCTATTTAGGCCTCCTGATGATTGAAAAATCAGCCCTAAATAACGAATAGCCTAATAGCATAGGTTTTCCTATGCTATTAGTTATTTTATGTTAAGTCTTTATCGCAATTATATATGATACCACTTCCAGCTTTTATACGCGACTTCGTCCGCGTGAAATTTCTTGTTTAAAGGGTAAGCGAGAAGGTATCCCACGAAATTCCACTTTTCTTAAGTTTTTTGCAATTTGCAGGTCAGTGTCAGATTATATGTTGTACAAAAAAATGATTCGTAACAAATATGTATTTACAAAATTATAATCATTAAAATCATCAATACAACCCTTTAAGTTCCAAACACGATAAAAGGCGGAAAAATGGTAAAGAGAATATCAACAATATATCAAGACTAGATAATATACCTATTATCAAAAACATAGCAATAGAAAAACTTTGTACACACTGCTTCATTAAGTGGTTACCCCTCCAAAAGATATGTGCGTTCAAATCCGTGATAGGCCCAAGTTGGTTTTTGTATTTTGTAAAAACATTTTATTTTAATTAATTTATTATTTTAGTGAATAAATAAGTTTAAGATAGTATTTATTTTTTTAAATTCTGTTTTTATTATTGTTTTTTTTCGATAAAACGTTAATACTTTTATTATTGCGAAAACGACAAGCAATAATAGGGTTAACATTTACGAACGTTTTATTCATCGTCTAAATAGACTAGAGGTTTCAAGACCGCTTGCCGTGCCTATGAGTGGAAGTTCAAATCATAGCCACGAAATGTGCTTTTTGTTCATTATAATTATTATTTTAAGTAATATATTTTTCTATTTTGTTTTAGTAATTATTTATAAAGAATTTAAAAATAAAGAAAAATAAAATACCTTAATAATCATATAATAATATTTATTATTGCTATTATTTAACAAAACTATGATCTTATTTTACAACAAAGATTTATTTTGATTTGATAATTTTATTTACAGTTATCATAATATACTATTTTGCCAACTGACACAATTGGGTTCCTAGACAAGTGGCATCCTATTAAGGTAAACGATAAAATAGTAAGCGGTAGAAATATTTTAGATTGACATAACCTAACGAAATGTCACGTGACCTGTCATGTCGTCTCAGCATACAAATTTGACATTTGACAGTCTGACATGTGACATCGAAAGTGACAAGTTTTGAAGCGTTTGCAACTTGTCTAGGAACTAGAAGTTAGTTTGGCAGGATTACAATCATGAGCATAATAAGTGAATAAACATGTTATCAATAGATAATCAATTAACATCTCTTATTAGCTCATGATATCTACTTAGAATATTTTGCTATACAAAGTAAAATAGTGGAATCAAATGAGTTAAATGTCTTCGTTGTTTATTTTGTTGTCATACTTAATTAATATAACTGCTATTTCTGGGCAAATCGCAATCGTTCTCTTCGATGTTCTTCTGTTAGACACATTTTGCAGGTCGATAACTGTGAATGTTCGCTGCGTGTAAATGTCTTCGAACCGTGGACAGAGAGATATTCCATGCCGTTGCGAACTGTAACGAGTGGATGTAAACGGCGGTGTAGTGTGAACCTTAACAATATCCGGATGATGTTCAGATTGGTCCGTATAGATCCCAGTAGTTCTCCGACCCATGATCATTGTCTTAGCATCGCCGGTTTCTTGAAATCTGCGCACCCATAAGCGCACCGTTTGTCTCTGTATAGAAAAAAATGGTTTTAAATAATTTATTAAATACCACCACACACAAGATACCGCAAATAGCTCAACAAGTAAAAAATCTGAGAACACAATTAATATTATAATGAACTTACTGCTATGCCAAGCTGTCTCGCAATTCCTTTTATGCCCACATTTTGTTCACACAGAACAACTATTTTAGTTCTCATAAAATCATAAATCATTTTAAAAATTAATGAATAAATCGTAGTCGTTTACTCTTCGCCGTTTTAAGTGAACGTATACATCAAACGTTATAGTTATAACTTGAGGGTATGGATTAATTTTATAAAGACAACGTAAGTAAGTAAAATTAATGGATACCCTCAAATTATAACATCTATCGATTAGACATCCCACCCAAAGATAAAATGACTCAGACCATAGTAGATAACAATTTCAACGCAATTCATATGGGCTCGCTGGCTAGTTCGTCAAACTGCCGGTATGAGTATGACAACGTTCGGTGATGCGATGGTTCGAATCTGAGTCGAAACAATGGGATCTTTTTGAAGTATTCTTTAGATCATTTGTAAGGAATTTAATGTGTAACGTTTTAAAACTTGAGGGGTTAGCACATACTGACGCTGTCTGTACAAATACTCCCACAGATAAAGATAGACCATTTCACCCTATTGAATGACCATTTCATGAAATACTCGTATTTATTCCTCAAGAAGGGCTATCAAATGCAAAAAGATTTTTTCAATTCCCACTGGTAATTCCAGAGATTAGCGTGATCAAACAAACGAAGTCCTTAGCTTTATTATGTTAGTATGGATCTATTTCCATGCCGATTTCGGCTACGGTGACCATATATGACGGTTATGGGTTACGAACGTGTGCTCTTACTGCGATTATTCATTGGACGTAGGTATCAGTTCTATTACACCTCTCAGCTCTGACTCAACGTTGACAAACAATAATTAATCTTTGATCAATGGGGTTGAGCTAATATGAGACTATGATACTGATATCCCATTGAGTTAATGAGGCTGCTATAAAGAGATGTGCGTAATCCTTTGTTAGTATCGGCTTACTGATTATGTTTCAGTTAAAATTAGACTGGGTAAGGTAGCTATGTACCTACTTATATAGATAAGCTTAACTTTAGATACCTACTTATTTGATACTTGAAATGTTGCGATTTTTAGAAGACTCTAGAGGCTTCAGCGTTTCTTGAATATTTGTACCATTTACTTCGGTCCTGGGTTTTTGCAGTGTCCAAGTTTCGAACAGAGATTAAACAAACTCCCAACAGTTGTAGGTGCAGCAAGTTATACAAGGCTCTAACATCCTCAACAATAGAAATGCTAATTGTTAGTTCTTGTCCGATAACGACTTCATGGAATTTCCTGTAAAAGTAGGTCACAAATGGGTAAGTAAATCATTTTGTTAACCACAATGACCGTCTACCTAGGCGTTTCTAAACACTCTCACTTAGATCACAAATTACTGAGTAATCGTTACTAAATGGAAAATCCATGCTTACCTACGTACATATACCTAACACCATGGCTCTTATTATTCATACACAGTTTACGAATTATGGTAGGTAAGTTGGATAAATCGAGCAATTTATAGAACACACAAATGTCATCGTAGGTACCTTTTAAGATGATGAATGAACATGCATATTTGAAGCCTCGTGATCCACGGTTCTTCCATGTTTCGAGTAAGATCTCCATGTCTTATGACGTTGGTTCCGATGCGGAGACAAAGGGTCATTAGCTGTTCAATAAGTGGTTTGTGAGACCGCAGAGGCTATTCAAATACAAATCGACGCTGGCCTGTTCTAGATCACACTTTGATCTCAGAACACAATCTACGTTTGACTAGGCTAAGCTTACTCTATCATCCATTGCTTATTCAGAGTGACAGATGTTTCAACATTCGCTCTAATAATATTATGAATCGAAATTGCGAGGATGTTTGGACCTACTCTAAACGTCGAGAGTGTATAATTAGCATATTTCATTTGTGATTGTTAAACAGATTTTTTTGGGCAAATGTTCAGAACGGCAAACCACTATTTTGTCCTGAAGTTATAAATGCTTGATAGGACTGCCAGTTCACCTGAGAAAGGCTTATTTTTAATCTTATATTTTGAAATGTTTCTTCATTTGTGTCTTTTTTTTACATTGTTCTCACATATAGAAGCAACAATAATAATGTATCCAGGATTTTGTAATATCTTGATTTAAAAGAGTGTCCATGGAGTTTCTTGCCCGTTCTTCTCCATAGAGATCTACGTTTTGGAATGGGCAACTAGCTTCAACTTTCTGACTAACTGACAGACTATTTAAATTTTGACAATTCAAAAGTGCCTGTACAAGGTTTAATTGAAATAAATGCTTTGAGTTTGAGTTTGAAATTATATAAGTTGAAAAAAAAAAACTTATGGGATTAGAATGTGACCATATTATGTAAAAATATTTCAATTGTATTTAATTCGCAACTAATCGAGAGTCAATTTTTCGCTAGCCTGTTAGACCTATGGACACCAGTATGAGTAAACAGTCTATCATTGCATACCACATCAAATTCTTTTTGATACTTTCATAATTTTTCAGCTGTAGCGTAAGACAGTACAGCGAATATTTCGTGCATTCTGTTGATTTTTTCTTACCTTCAGTTTTTTAGCAAATTATTTCTTACACATCCTCCAAGAGTAATAATTAACGGGTATTTGTATAATTTTTATGATATCAAATGTTTTTATGCAAGCGGGATAGTGACAATAGGTCGGTAAGTGACAATCAGTTTTGCCGACGCGGACGAAGCGAAAGCGAGATGTGAATGCAACGTGCGGCGGGTAGCGGCTCGGCGATGCGCGGCGTTCGGCGGTGGTGGCGGCTGGGCGGTGAGCAAGGGATGCAGGCCGGGCTCGGTGGTGCACGGCGATCGGACCGGGCTACGGCAGCCGGCTCTCAGTGTCGCTCAGATCGCGGCGCGCGTTGGTCGTGCGTCGAGCGCGTGTGGAGTGATGTCTGCGAGATGAGGCTGTCGCTGGTGCTACTGTGGCTGGGCGCGGCGGCGGCATGCGGCCCGAGCCGCGGCTACACCCGCCGTCAGGGCGCACGCCGCATCACACCCCTGGTCTTCGGCCAGCACGACCCTAACCTTAATGAGAACAAGAACACAGCCAGTGGACCTCCTGAGGGTCGCATCACCAGAGACGACGATAGGTTCAAAGACTTAGTGCCGAATTATAATCCGGACATCGACTTTAGGGATGATGAGGGTACCGGTGCTGATCGCCTCATGACACAGGTGAGTTTCCACAATTTCCCATGAATTTTCCTCATGTTCTGAATTAACACTAAACTTCTGAGCCGACGGACAAATGCAGCGATTTAGGAACTTCAGTTTCGAATGTTTAATGGGCAGTGCAATAGTATGCTGACCCGTTATTATCGTTGGAAGTTGTCTTGCAAAACAATGGATTTCATGAAGTGTCCGCTGTTTTCAAAACAGCTCCTTAGTGCGCGGGCAGGGACAATCGGCGATGTAAACATTACGCGCGTGGAACAATGGGAACAAATTGCGGGCGTTACGGTAGCTTCATAGCGAGTGTTCCGATTGTAGCATTGCAATTACACAGGCTTTGTCAACAAATATTTTGACTCTGTGACTAATGGATGAATGATGAATTCTTTACAATTTTGATGCCAGTTTCGGTGAATATATGGCCGTCATAAAATTTGGTGTCGAAGGCATTCAGTATCGTGCGTTGTCATTCAAGATGCTTTGTATAAATTTAAAAAGACAACTTACGGGAAATTTATTGTTGGGGTTTGCTACATTGTACTATATTTTGGTTCGCTACAGCATTACGCATTAGAACAAATGTAAAGTATTTTTTTTTATTTTACATGCATCAATAATTAATTAAACATATGGTGGGTAGCTTTAAAACTACCTTCTTTTGGGAAGGATTCAATCTTGTCGTGAATATTCAAAATAACAGGAGAACAGGTGATGCGCATTTTGTAACTATGTGTTTATTGATACGGATTCTACTTTTATACCGCACAAAAATATTTATGTATCAAAGTATTTAGTTAAGTACGTTAAGAGTTAAAACTGTTTACAATTGAATGTTTATAGAACTCGCAATGCCTTGCTATCGCGTCGATAGAAATATTTAATAATAGTATTTTTGATGACGTATTATTATCAATTTTAAAACTGTAGATAAACTTTGTACATGGCATTCTGAAAGGATAACTAAAATATGTTTGTGATAAATTACATTCAGAATAGACCTTAATGTTTAGAAGAAGCATGTAAAAAAAAAGAAAAAAAAAGGATCGATTAAAAAGGTCGCTAAAAAATGTTCAATAGCCAAAACTAAAAAAGAAATAGCAATTGGATAAAAAAACTGAAAATTCTTGATTAAGACGTAAACAATGACATCTTCTGATTGAATTTTCCGTGCTATGTGATGTGTTAGTGACCCGTGAGGCGTGTCTATTCCGCCTGAGCCCACGTGTAGCTATAAAAATCAGCTTAAAAGATTGCAGTAGTATATACCTACTATATATAGTATAGGAGCTAGGCTGTTTGTCGCCTACGATCAACATACTAACCTATTTACTTCAGTTGACTCACAACGGAAATACAAGTGAGTGCCATTTTCCTCCCTTTTCTTTTCTTGTCATACAAATCATACATTTATACTCTCTTGATGCTCACATGAAACTGGTTACATAATCGGCCTATAATGTTCCCACTGCTGGGACACAGGCCTCCGCTCTTCGAGAGGGAGTGGACTATAATCGACCGGCTCAGTGCGGGTTGGTAGATGTCACATGTCTTCGAATTTTTGGTTCTAGGACATGCCGGTTTCCTCACGATGTTTTCTTTCATCTTTTTGTGAGCAGTGGTGATGAAATTATTTACTTAAAGTAAAACGCCGTTTGGATTCGAACCCACGACCTGCAACTCTTAAGTCGCCGCTACCACTGGGCCGCCTCCGCTGCTGCATGAGACTGGTTATATGGCTTAAAAACTTTACTTGGAAGTTCTGTTTTTATCTAACAGAACACTGTAACAGGATCATTTTTACAGTTGTTAACCCAGGTTTCAGTAGTTTCCCGCTCAAATCCGGTCGGGTATCTAAAGTTCTAAACTATCGATAAATGCGGAACTATGTTGGTGCCTACTTAGTCTTGAAACCACGCTTGGCATTGCTGGGTTAGTAGCTTAGCAGTTGAAAAAATTTCACTGTGATGTAGTGGCAGGCTGCCAACCACTTTTAGTTAACTTTACAACTTGCATGGCGTAATAAGCAGTTAATTAACGACTTTCACGCTTCTATTTAAACTAACATTTTCTGTTTGTCTTCTTAAAAATCAACTTGAATAGTAGTCTTTTTCAAAGTTGACTATTAAATAGCAGTAGGTGCGTCAATTCGTGCTTAAATACTTTAAATAGATAAGTGCCTGCGGTGTATAATATTTACGGACTCGCTTTAATAGTTTACATGAGTAATTGACAATCGCGGTTAGCAAATAAGTACATCGTGCGTATCATCAAAGAAACCGCGCGGATTCCCGTGAAGCAACGCTGTGCTGGTTAGCATACCTATGTACCTCTGCGTGGGCCTATGGGCTATATACATAAATATAAAAGATTAAGTACTAATCTGTCCGTCTCGAAGCAATCTCGTGAAGCACTAAATCGATGGAACCCGTGAATGACTCGCCGTTAAGTTTACAGTAAAGTACCTAAGTTGGTTCATCCGAATGCGTTTATCTTGAATTTCCCACGGTAAATATCGTGTTGACTAGTTTGTGCTTATATAATTTTTTTAAAGGAGTTTGAATGAATTGGACATCGCTATCTAAAATCTTAACGTTAGGAATCACATTAAGGTTCAGCTTAGTTGAAACAGGTTTAGTTCGAACGGAGAGGCTATGTAGTATAGTATGTACCTAAGTTAGACAAAACTATTGAAGATTGGCCCTTCGCATAACCCCGGGAATATCCATAGCTGAACATCCTTTTGAAACCGTCATATAAGTTGATAAGTTGGAATTTTGCCAGAATAAACCACTCTGAGGAAAACTGATTTGTGTTTTCATCCCTTAAAAAGATACTTAATTCTTGTAAGGCTGAATTTAAAATTATTGAAGCTGACGAAATAAATGGATAATGTTGGTCTTATGATTTATTCGGATTCACTGAACGAAAGCCGATTCCTGAAAATTGTTTATAAATGAAATATCTTACCTACTAAGGTTGAAACAATTTTAGCAATAAAGTTCTGTTGCTCAATTACGATATAGCTGAAGGTTGGAATTTGCTAATTACTTAGACTTGGATTTAAATAAATGTTAAAATCCCATTGATTCTTGAAATTGGGTGCTTGCAATATAGATAAGTACATTGGGAATTTAATGGAACAAACATTTAAAATAAAAATATTGGTTTCACTGTGGCCAAATATCGCTAGGAATGAGTAGGTACATAAATTACATTCTTGATTTCCCATCCTGAAAAAAAAGGCTTACATGCACACTTAAATATAAATTGTTTTATAAATAAACAAAGAGAGTAATTAAATAATACAGGCAAATGTTAAAATCAACATTTTATTTATCTAAATCGTGAGAAGAACTCACTATTTAAGGCTCGTACACACAGGCGCGACGCGACACGCGACACAAACGCACCGCAAGTCGCGCAACGAGCGGTGCCTTTGTGTCGCGCGCGATTCGCGTCGCGCGTCGCGCCTGTTTGCAGGAGCCTTTACTCAATTCTATAGATTTAGAAAGGACATTCACGCGTCAGTTGCAAAACTGTGTAAATAGGTACTTATATCCATAACTTGCTATAGATCATAATTATTTACACCCATTGTTTCTATATCCATAAAGTATGACAATAAGTTTATTCTGTATTAGTAGGAAAATCGGTCAGTGGCTGGGAAACTAATATTTCAGCCTTCAGCAAAGCCGATGGACAAGTATGTGTTTGGCCTCGCTCTAATGGCTTGTCAAACATGTGCGCGTGTTGACAAACAAATTCACCATCCGAGCTATACCGTATACAGTTACTGGTACTATGTGGGTCAGATGTGACATTCAATCTATTGTTGATCGAAGTATTCAATACTTACTAAAAGGTCACTACATAATTGATGCTTTCATACTTCATGTAAACAGTTCTCCAGTAAGTATAAGTATGCGATGTAGATAAAATATAATATAGTAAGATCAAGTAAACCGTATACAGAGATATTCTTGGTTGCCGTAAAATATTAGGTACATTTGCATTTTATATACTTGCACATGTGTGTTGCTACTGGCTCAAGTTATCCGTCGTTATTTATCTCAGAAAGAGAAGTGCTAGTAAGTAGTACAAGCAATATAGTAACGCACAAATAACAATCATTTTTGCTAATCCATAAAATAATATCTGCCGAAATTTGCTACGCGTCGTAGACACGTCTACGAAGCGTAACGAATTTTAAATAGTGTGAATAATAAAAAAAAAGTCGTCTGGTATTTAAAAAAAAGTAGTCTACGTTTGTGTAAGTTAAACTTATGTTATTACTTCTACTTGTAATCACGTATTTTTATAAATCTATCGTTTCCCTCTTCTCTGTGTTTTGCGACGAGAAGGGAGAAGAGGGGAAATTGGTACCAAAATGGTATAACCGTTTTGTTAGTTCCATCGGTTATTCCATCGATTTATATATTTGTACTTTATGTAAACTCTGTAAAATAAGCGTATAAAACGCAAAAAAGCGCTAAAATGCATTTAATAATGACCATATTATTTTACAAAATTAGTTAGCTCCTGTCAGTTTATTTTAGTGAATTCAGACTATAAGTTGGTAGGTACCTACAAAAAAAAAGTGTCGGTACAACTGTACATAATTACTGACTAAAAAGGTATAACGCACAGAAGTAGAAGGAAGACGAGTAGGTACAAGGAAATTGAATCACATAATGTGTAATAATTTCTAAAAATATGAAATTCCATAAGTATTCGACATGGAACATACTATTGTAATCAGAAAGTGACACGTGTAATTACACGTCATACACAATTCTGTCACCATCCAGAATAGGTACAACTCTGCATGCATGACGTGAGAAAAAATAAATCCAGTAACAAAATTTAGTATGACATGTTTACCGGATGTGCTATTTCTGAGCTCAACAGTTTGATGCAATGTCAATTCACTGTAATTAGAACGTCGTCATCGAATTGATTTAGCGTTCTAGACAAGGTGTTTACAATCACTGCCCAAACACAATCTCAATACGGTTTAACGTCATCACACATAATTCAGGGTAAGTCAACCCAAATCCTGAAATAGTGGAGAAGTGTTCAAGGATACTATTGTTTGAGCGAGTATTTGTAAATAATGAGTTAAGACCGCGAGTTGATTGCACAGCAAATATTTTAATGGGCGTAGGTATCTTTAGGCGGAATCCAGTTATATGCAGATAATAATCGGTTGAAGGAATGTACGGACGATCAGGCGCGAGTGTGTGCGTGGAAGAAAGGCCGGCGCGAATCCGGCGTCGGTCATGTTATGTGCTCGCCGCGGGCAGCACATAGTCGGAGCCGAGCTGAGCAGCCTTGCATTCGTAAAAATCTCCAAACCGGTTCGATGCGCCTCCATTACTTTCTTTCTGCCTCCACCGAGCCTCCCATTTAACTCGGGCCCACTTTTTATCAGGAATCGGTATCTCCGTCTAATAGTATTATTTATTTCTCATAAATAAGAGGGAATATAAGTAAAGTTAATGCGCACGGGAAGCGGTACATTACATGCCAGATGCTTCACAGATAAATGCGTTATGCTCTTTCCGTCGGTTGTTGTGTTGCGTAACGTGCGCGGTGACAGCTCGGGAGTTATGCTACAGCTTCCACCAGCTTGTAATCTTTATTTACAAACAATTGCCCAGATTTACATCATCACCGCAGTGAAATATTAAATGGTACACAAGTGCACACTTTATGAATTTTGCGCAAGTATTCAAGACATACAAGTAAATATTGCATCACCTAATACACATACTATATGGTGATGCTAAGCCACGGCGGGTGACTGTACCTATCTACAGTCGTCAACTATTCCATAATTTATTTTGGACTCAAACCTATAATGATATTCTACCATGTGAAAAGGAATATGAGTAGGTATTCCAGAGTGAAAATAGTTTAGCAATGGGCTGGTTGGCTAGCTAGCTAACCGCAGAATAGGCGCAGAACTACACCGCTTGCTCTCCTCCGATTCCAATCGGAATTACTTACCATTTTATGTAAGTTTTTATTTAATATTTTATATCCCTGGACGCGAATAACCTGAAGGAGTAAGAAGGGGTGCGGCGGAGGCGCGGGGGTTGAGGGACATAAATATCTCGGTGATTTATGGGCAAGGCGGTCGCGGGATAGGTCAGCATTATTCAATTTCGTATTTGAGGCTCGAGTTACAATGAGCTTTTACTGCGGTGCGCGCGCGCAGATAGCGTAGCAATCCCACCCGCCACACTCGCTTTTGTTATCTACTTTTTAAACCCTATTGTAATCTGGAGATTAGCTTCGTGTTTGACATTCTCATAAATAACGAAAACATTAATTAACATGGTATTTCTATATTTGTAGAACTTAGGAATTAACCTTAATTCTAAAAGCATGTTCCCAAGCCGACTGGTAATTAAGTAGACCGTATGTAAATAGTTGGGTAAATCAAATAAACGTTTTATATGATGGCACCGTTTCAAACTTACTTAATTATCGATTGTTAATATTGATTTAATTTCATTGCCTGATACGCTAAAGTGGTTTAATTTGTTAGCGGCAAAGACACCGCCGTCCAAATTAGATGCTTTTCGGCTTATTAGCGCAGGATAAAAAACGGAACGAGGGCCAATCGCTTTGTGAATAATTGACCATAATCAAATTAATCCTAAAATTCTACGGTGGGTTTACAACGTTGTAAAATGTTATAAAGACCTTTTAACCGCCGTATTATAACAACGCGTTTTTATCAACGGCGCTTGCACTATCTACAACTCGAATGTATAGGTAGGTACTACCTACGAGTTTACAACTATTAAAAAGTTATAACTTTTCATACATGAAAAGATATTTTACGATAGGATTATTCTGATGTTTCCACACTGAGTGATTTTCGGATAGCCAACACATGATATTCGGATTGGTTCTCGTTTGAAATCACATCTGGCAGGTTACTAAAATTAATAAAATAAACATTTCTGATGTTAGCAAACTTTTTCAGTTAGTCTCAACGCGTCGATGTGAAATTCGGATATACGCTAACCGCGAAATTGCTTTTTTTATGAGCTATGTTACACGGTGTTAAGCGTGTATTAAATTAATTAAAGCGAAGATGTACAATTTGTTCATTTTAAAACACCCTTTCTTCAAATTCTAAATAGAAAATAAAAGATAGAAGATGACCTAGTGTCAGTAAGTAGGTGCACATCTGATGGGATCAAACCACTGGTTTTCAGCTGAAAGTACACACAATACTATTATAAATCATAAAACATGCGAAATATATGACTAAATTAATTTATTTACTAGGTATTGTTTGTATAATTTGCGTCGGATCACAGGCACGGAGCTCTGCTGCAGTCACACCTAAAGTTCCTTTCATACCGGACCATCGACTGTTTCAGATAATTAATTTCTTTAACGCCTGTTTGAAATCGGATACACACAATTAATTGCTAACGCTGAATATCCTCAGCCTGTCCTTATTAACCGAGTATAACCTTTCTTGTATATTGTAACACCACGTGGATGCGACTTTATTTTTAGCTTCTATTGTTTAAGACGTCGTGTTTGATTTAAAATGATCTTGAAAAGTGGACAATAAGGCTCTATAAAACTGTTTTATCTAAGTATGTGCATTGTGTCCGTCCAAAGTACTACATAAAATGAATTATAATAATTGTTCATGGAAGCCCTTTAACGTTCGCAAGTTGTCGGCGGGCACTTGTTCAAACACACGCCAAACTGTTCAAGTGATAGGTCTTTGAACCTCGCCCGTGTGTGCGGTTTGTTTTATATAGTTGCTACTTAAGGTGGCGATAAATTAACGATTTGCATTTCTCTCACAAACGTAAACAGTTGTGATGTATGTAAACACCAGTGTGCTAATACCTTAACATAAATCAGACATTTAGTGAGCGCTGCACAAAGTATGAGTAGTTGTAGCTTGTTCTGTCTGAGCACTTGTTGGATGAACAAACCTTGGTGAAATGTAGTCATGTATCGGAAAAACTTATAATGGCCGACGGCCGTGCATGACTTATTGTAGATTCAGTCATAATCTTGTAAGTAGGAACTTTCTTTACAGATTAATCAACAAGGAAAACGCACAAGTGACAGGAGACATTTGATACAATACCATATTATGTAAGTGCACTTACGTGTAGGTACTGAACAGTTGAATGCGGTAATAGAAACGTTTAGTAGTTTGTGCAGTAATACAAATTATTTATTGCTTAGGAGATGGAGAATCTCGCTGAGTGTTAATTTATTCCGTTGACTAGCCGCCTGCGAGACTCTCTAGATAAACATAAACGCACAGGATAACTATTGGAATAACTAATTACATAATCTTTGAGCTCAATACAGAATGAAAATGAAAATCATGTAAGCAAAGTACATTTTTTTTTAAATTTGTGATTTTTTCAGGAAACCGTCCTTAAACTCGATTTTTCTTAAAGTAGCTTTTCCTTATCAGTTAAAGTATGCTTTGATTTATTTTAATCTCTCGGCCTTATCAGTATAAAAGTAAGTAAAACGATATTCGAAATGAAGTAGGTATGCCAATTATTGCCAATAACAAAATTTACCTCAAATTTTAAAGCAATCCATTTAATAGTATGGGGCCCACGGATTTGTAGAATGCTTTGTTGACTATCCTTTTATATTATTTTTTCATATCATCTCAACTAAAAGAAAAGAAAATCGAGTGGGTCGTCGCAAAAAGCGGTCCCCAGTGTTTGCGTGAGTGTCGTGTGTCTCCGACGTTCGTTTGTTTTAATTACTGCTGCAAATATTTGTCAGCTAGCTGTTTGTGGTTATCTTAGCGTTATCTGTCAAACCTCAGTCAATGCTAAGAGGCACGGGCTACGCCACTCCAAACAAAATACGACGACCTGTTTTATGATTATTCTGCTTTTCTCCTAGATAATAGGGCTGACTGCTATCTCCTAGATAATAGACTGCTCCTTCTTGTTTAATAACACAGTGCAGTAATTTATCTAAAACTATGTGTAATTCTTTTGCAATATATTATGTGTTGCGATATTGAATAAAACATATTTTATTTCGGAATTTGTGTCGGCTACAGATTAAGGAAATATGAATAATGTTATTTCACTTTTGACCTCTTTTCGAGATGATTTTAATATGATGTTTTATTAGGTATGTTTATTCACTTAAGTATTAGTTATGGATGAATGAATAAGATTTAGAAAATGTGCTAAGTTATCTCAGGAACATCCTATATTCCATTAATTCTAAGTTAATATGGTGTAGCGTCTCTAATTATTTGTAAAACTAAATTCAAAGTTTCTCCATCGAACTGCTAAGTTAACTTTTTTAATATTACCTTATACATATTATTTTTTTTACTTTTTTTCAATATTACTTCATGACATGGGCTATGTAGATATCTAGCAAGGGGATTGATGAACGAGCTGCTACATTAAAATCAAATCTATACATATATATTCTCTTATTCTATAATATTATCGGAACCTAAATCAAAGACACTTTTCGTGTCTGTCTGTGTCCGCGTTGTTCTTCTAAAGTTCTGAACTATGCAACAGATTTTGATGGGGTTTTAACCATCACTTAGGGAATTTATTTTGGATATTTTTCACATATAAACCATGTAAAAAAATTAATATTAAACTTACAAATACAAAAAAATCTTGGTATTTTGTTATGTCGTAAAAATCGTGTGAACCAGGATTATATTTTAACTAAGTACCCGCCGTACGTTAAAATATATGTTTTAGTAAAAAATCAACCATAAAATCCCAAAGAGAGGTCGTGAAAATATACATACAAAAAGTACTCACCTCGATTTCTACGTATACATTATTTTAGAAGCTTACCATGTACTAAAAAAACTGTTTTTACAAGTAACCGGTTCCGTGTCCATAACTATTAGGTACGATGAAACATTAGATGCCACAATTTATGGATGATTACTTTGGCATCATCAGCAAAGAGTTTTGATACATCTCGCTCGATCGTAAATCTAAGGGATTTTCTATAGGAAGTGTATAGAGAAATGGGCCAGGAAGGATAAAGCGAAGCATAATTTCGATAGAAATACTTACATGAAATCCATCCCCTATACTAGAAGATAGGTACCAAAGCCGTAACCTGAAAACTGTGATGCTACATAATTTACTTATAGAATATACATACCTATTAGAGTAGGCATTGCGTTAGTAAGAAATACAAGATTACCTATGTACTTTATTAGCCAAGTCATACTTTCGGTTAATTAGGTAATATGTTGTTTTTCTCCGCGAAGCACTCCCTTTATGAAGTAATAAATAGGTATCATACATATCTACCTATCTTTCGTACATTAGGCACTCATTCCTTTAACATATGACGTCACCCAGCAGGCGCCAACATCAATGAAAAGTCCAAAATTTATTGTTGGAGTGTGTTTATGTAAGATTGTTCGCATAATATCGAAACGTTTCAGCTTTAAAGTGCTATCTGTTTTGCTCTTATCGATGGATTTCGTTGATTTATTGCGATCTCTTCCCTGGTTTTATGATATATTGACTATGAAATGTAAGCGCTGAGGTGATTCAACCGTATGAACTATCATTTACGAAGTTATGAATTAACCATGACTACTTACAAGTTCCTGAGTGACCAGTAAATAAATGTGCTCTAAAAATTTGCAATTTCCATTTCATTCTTTCCTACAATGCCTTGGGTAGATATTCAGGGTAGTAATTGCGAATCTCCATCCATTGATAATTTCATTGAAAGCTTACAAGTTACTTAATTTCCTCTCACACTTGCACATCTTGTGCCCCAAGACATTACTCATCATCATTTGCTGAATCAAAAATGCAATTAGGTACTGATTCTCCAAGTCAATAATGATAGACAACGATTAATGTACTTAAATTTAGAGTAAAAGCGGTCCGTAAAGGCTTAAGTGGCCGTAAAAATCAGGCAGGGCCAGAGCTCGGCGTGTCGATCGGCACTTAAATCTTACACCCAATAAAAGTACACGTTGGACCTGCACAGGCTCGTAATTGGTCCTGCTGTACGATTACACTCACAAGCGCGATCAGCTCGGACAATACATTTACGACTCTCATTGGTCTCATTTAATGACGTGTGACAAGTACATGTAAAGAACAATGAGCATGTAATTGAGATTCTTACAATGTACAAAGATTTTCGCAATATATCGACTCTGGGGAGTTCATGTGAGTGTTGTTGCGGCTTTCAATCACTTTTTACTAAATGTAATTTCCCAAGATAGCGTGAGGTACAGGATTCATAAAAGAGGGAAATAAAACTTAACAACTCATAGAACCGAGTCTTTTACAAAGTCTACGTGATTTTCCACGTGACACAATACTACGACATCAAACGTCTTTATTTTTTTTTGCAAAAGTGTCTATTTCTAATTTATTGTTGTAACCTTATGCTTAACAACTTCAAACGTTATTAACTGTTGATTGCGCCGATGAAAAGCTTCGGTCGTTGAGAGCTAGATCGCGACGCGCGCGCATTTCTACGAGCCGAGGCCCGAGGCGCCGCGGGACGCCCCCCGCATGCCTCAAGCCGCCATCACTTTTATTTATATTTATTTACCTTCCCTTCATTCAACGAGGGCCGCCCTTTCGGCCCTTTTTGTCGCACCGTAATACGCCCGATACAAATATTGTGAAAGAGCCTGTGGTTTGGGTGAATTTATTGTGTACGATTTGATGTAGCACCGATGACGCCCGCATTCTGGAAACGACGGCTTTTAAATATACATCGGTTAGGTTAATGACAAAAGGATGAGTTTTTTTATTGCTATACTGCACTAAGAGAAAGCCGAATGCTACAATTTAAGATTGCCTTATACGCAGGAGTCCGCGGGTAATCTTAGTACAATCAGTGGAATCAAGAATACTGAAATCAGCGATTATTTTACCTATTCCAAGTAGAAGAAAAATCTTATGAAAGATGCTTCTTTTACCTAAATATACATTTAGGGAAAAGAAGCATATTTCATAAGTTTTTTTTACCAAATCATAATGATATTTGTAACTTTCACAACATAGATTCCGTAGCGTCGTAGCGCTGGAAAACAATTCGTAGCATTTGCAGCACCTCTCATAAATTTTCTTTACATTTATTATCTAATGTCGATGACCATAATTTATTCGAATATTACTAGAAAACAATGCAAAGATAAATCACTACAAATTGTTTAAAGTAAAGATCAAATCTTTACTCCATCTGTGACGCGGCGGCGACGTTCACGTGCATCAGTTATCTATCATGATAAATGGCGTATTTATTTATCCGACGAGCCTAAATAGCTATGGTAATATTGCCCCTACAACAGCACAAAAGGTAACAAAACACAAAAGTTGAAAAAGGTAAACCGCACTATTTACAAAGTGGCTAGCGAGGACCACACAGCCACAATCGAGCCGCGCGTGCGACTCAGCCGCTTCACAATAAAAAAAATCGTTCCCAGCATAGATCTTTTTCGGTTATACATCTCGCATTTTGGTGGTGTGATTTGTGACGTTCGGAAATGTTAATGGCACGTCCTGTTGATTTCCTTTTGCGGTCTTGTTATTTGGAGTTAATGTAGCATATTGAAAACCTGAAATATTTCTTGAAATCGGTTGAGTATATTTAGTTTAGAGTGTAATAGGAAGTGGTACTGGGTACGCAGAATATCTTAGAAACGCAAATCGTTTGGCTGCGCGCGCTGGCCGTTGTTTACGCGATCACGGAGCGTCGGCGCATCGCTGACGGACGATGAACAGAAGTTGCCAGTCTTTGACACCGCGGCCGCACCCGGCCTCCATCCCGGCTGAGTTTAAGAACAAACTATTTTTAGTGAGATATTTGGTAAACCAATGTCATAAGTATTGTTTTTGTTAAATATTCGGATTCTTTCATATCCTTAGCCAGATAATGTTTTGAGGTCGGTCGTTTTATAATTCTTTTGAGTAGGTGCCTTCAGGAAGATTTTAATGTATCAGTTTAGTTTTTTGTCAATGGGTTCGCATAAGTTCATAATCAATTTCTTATTCAAAAATGCCGTTGTAAACAGATTTCACTTTGGAGCTTCTGGAATATGGATAGTATCGGTTGCAATATTTCCTGATTAGGTACGTCTTAGTGAAATAACTAACCCGTTTCTTCAGATGCGTCTTTGGAACTGATTAACAGAAATGCATTCAGTTAACGATATTGCAAGTTTCTCAATTACAAATGAAGGACTGCGTCTTGCAAGCTCTACGCTAAAGCTTTCTCTCTGACATTGAATCTTTGAAGCGTTGGAAGTCTCGCGCATCGCCTCGCGTATCAAGTATATTCATGCGGCTCATTACACACGTGTTTTCGGTAGGTACACGTTATTAGCTACGTTTACACATGCACACATGCGCTGCTTTAGGGTACATCTAATTGAACGTAGGCGCGGCGGCGGCGGGCGGCCTAACCTAATTTACATTAATGCAAACGAGGAGCATTGTTCAGGTGTGAAACGCCAGTGTCAACACACGGCCTCTACTCAAATAGTTTATTAGCTCCACCCAGCCGTGTTCTGGCGGACAGACCTTTGTAATACTGACAGCCCCCTAAAGACACGCATACTTAACGCTTAAATATGACTATTCAAGACGTCGCAGCCATATCTAATATACATACCTATTGCATGACATAACTAAATAACATACATACACAAAAATGTTAACGTGAGAATGTATTCGATTCCTTACACTGATATTACACTTCAGGTATCAGCTTTCACTTCTGTTTCATCTAATTCTAATTCAAAAAGGCAAACATATCGGAATGGTTTAATACATAATTTATTAAGAAGGCGTAATGAGGCATTTACCTACACATTATTTAATTTTGTTCTGTCTATCACCTATACTTTGACAATTCCACAAAATGCACTAACGATTTTACGACCGCTTTACATCTGCTTTATAGGACCGTTTAAGAGACGATTTAACGCCTATAAATGTTTTTGATTGTATGCGACAAATTGTGATGGTCAGAGTATGTTGAGGTCGTTGACTGAGGTCCGCTGCGGTCAGCTGAAACACTAGAAGATCGCAGCGGTCACCAGTTTGTGTGACAGACGAGGCACCGACGCGGCGGTCAGCACGCGCGGCGCACTCAACCGCGCTGTGGTCGGCGTCGCCGTCGTAGTCTGGCTGTTTATTTTGTTTTTGGCACACATTTCACTTTTGCAGAGATTTTCATGTTAACTGAGATTTACCAAAAACACAAATCAAAAAGTTCGTATAACTTATTAAGTACTTACTACTCGTAAATATTCCGGAACCTTCTACTGTTCAATCAACCCTAAAATGTTTACTTTGAAAATATATTTTTAACAATGCACGTTAATCAGATGGCAACGTCTTGCATAAAATGACGTCAGTTAAGAGACAATGGTCGATCATAAATTATAGTGACAATCTGCCACATCGGAAATTAATCTCGCCATGTCGTGTCATGTATACCGCAGTGGTCCGTCCGTAATAACATATAAAAAATTACCGATTGAGACCTCGTCGGAAGGTAAAGTGCATTCTTGTGTTAGTTGCTTGAAGTCAATTCGCGGGAATGTGCGAATGTGAGTGAGCGCGCCAGTTGTTATTGTAACCATCGCGCCGACCAGTAACATCCCGCTCGTGAATCATGCTTTTGTCTCAGCGAGAAATTATCATAGTAAATTATGTATTTACTTATTGTATATCATATCAAATGACACGCAAAAAATAAATGACGACTTTCACTGTCGGTGGCGCGGTTCGACGTAACAATTTAAATGTGAAATAGATATGGAAATGAGGTAGTGTTCAGAATGCTATTGAGTCATGTCAAAGTTGTAATGCCGTTAGAACGTAGGTGTGTGAAGCTCTGATTGTAAATAAAAGGAATACAACAAGTGATTTATAACTATGTCGAAATACATGATAAGGAAAACCCTACGATGAAAACAATCGAGGACATGGCTTCGCTGGAATTCAATTGTTTACTCTATCGTACCACAATTTTATTTATATTCGCACATATGGCTTGGAAGCTTATCGTAGCTTTTATCAAGATCCTATATTAGTAACAAGAATTATGAGTAATTTGTTATTTTTTTACGTCATAATCTTAAACAAATGTTTAATTTTAGAACACTCAAAATATCATAAAGAATGAGCTTTTGTACTAACTGTGATTGGAGCTTAGAGCAATCATCTAACTAAATCGTTTACGTTACGTCAATAACTGTAAAAGTCATGAAGTCTGTAATAGGCGATAGGTACATAATTTACTACGGCAGGTTTTAAGTGTCCATATAAATTATTATATACTGTTAATTATTTCTTATAAGGCAGTCAAAATGTTACGAATGTGCGCTTCTACGACGGCCGTGGACAGAGCACACGGCTGCGGTCGAGTTCAAGGGAAGTAGGCACGAGAGAACGTTTTATGGGCAATATTTGCTGACGAATAAGTATCTCAATAGTATACGTTTTACTGTGTTTCCACTCACTACATCGTTCAGCACACTTTTACTACTTGTTAAGAATGTTTGACCGTTTCTCAATATGAATCACGTGCTCCTAATTTCAGGAATGTTCCTCTTTACATATTCGTCCCATATCGCGTCACCTACTTTTGATCAACATGTTTACGCGATCGGAAAATTTGTTTCCTGCAGTTTTCATTTGGAATTTCAATTGGTGTAGCAAATGACTCCGCCCTGCAGGCAGCGGTATTAAAAATTTAATTTCAATTATCATAAAATCATTCAATTTCACTTTTTACATTTTCGTTTGTTGTTAAAATGGCTTCACAAGCATGTAATTGGTTTTCTTTATGGGTCGGTTGTTTATATGGGAAGGCATTGATGCAAGCCTTCGTATGCTCCGTGCGTTCATGATCCGCTCCCGCATCAGAAAATGTTTGGGACCAAGTACTACATAAAATATTAGTACTTAATGCAGAGAAGGAATTTATCTACTAAATGAAAGTACCTATCTATAAACTTGAACTGGAATTGTATCCGCGACATTGTAGCTGAACAATGGTTAAAGCGATGGTATTTTATTAGTGAAAACTATCGGGCTACAGGATTGTTCGTTTAAAGGTGAGATATGCGCTTGTCGGCTATGCAAACGGAAGGTTCATTACAATTGCTCGCTAAAGCATAATGGTGAAGCAACTCGTTATTGTGATGAAATCTACTGATGGCACTGCTAGTCGTCGGCACTTAGTTGTTGCAATTCATCTACGGTGTACACTATGTGCACATCTATTTATATACTACACCTGTTGCTAAATATATATAAACCTTCGTTGTTGAAACGATGTGCCTTTCCAGCATTTGCAAACGTATTCAATGAGAATAGCGTCCCTTACTTAAGGTTTTACGTACATTAACCTATGACATCCGTATAAATCGCCACTGAGTGGGTAGCTTAGCGTGAATGTATTGATATAGAACTGCGTGTTTGACATAACGCTTATTTACGAACTACCGTGCAATAGAAAGGCATTCGTATTGTAACGTTGGCTATATTTATAGGTTCGTGGTTGGCGCATGTGAAGCCTCAACCGCATGCGATTTGTTCTCACGCGGTTCGTATTCCTGTCCCGCTCCCTCTCTTGAAAAATATGCGTCTGACTCTCACTCATTTTGAGATGTAATTCATTTCGCATTCTTTCTTTTTGATATTGTGCATTATTTAAATCTTACATTTCGACTAGGATTTTTCAATGTATCAAGCGTTTCTTCAGCGTTATTTCCTCTGAAAAAGTATTACTTGTATTTTCCGCTGGTCTAAAACAGAAATTACATGGGACGGTACAATGAATTAACATACGCTATACCTACTTCCTGAAGTCCTTAACCAGTTTGTACATGTTTTAAATTGATTTACCTTGAAATGGTAATGACGTGCAAATAATGAAACGTAATACTTTCAATGCTTTGGTTTTTTTATTTCTGTTATTGTATTTAGGTAAGCTGAGCCGGCGTTATTTGGTCTAGCGACGATTGTCCGCGGCGGAACAATGCTTGGGTCCGTTCGCGATTAATAAACTAATGGGTAGGTATAATTATTGTAACCCCCCGGCCGGTATGTTCACGTCATTATTTTGACTATGAACGATCGACTTCGTGCCTCCGATAAGGCACACTCGACTCAGTCGTGATTGTGTTTTATTGTTATTGAAACTGTCGCGGGAAAGCTGAACTTCCTTCTTTGCGAATGATAACATCAATTCATAAAGCAAGGGTCTCGTCTCTTTTGTTTTTTCTTAAACTATAAATAAACGTGGGATAGTTTTCTTGGGTTTTAATTTAGTTGCTGTAGAAGATGCGATTATTTAGCGAGAGATAAAACGGCGCAGTTGCAAGCTATTTGTGATCCCCAATGAGACGTAAATACAAAGTTATTGGTCATTGTTTTAATACTACGGCCGGTGCACCGGTCATAACTATTAAAATGGCCGATGCGTTGACCTGAAATGTGCTCACAGATATCTGGACATATTCAAAGTAAGTACTTCAAAGCATATCGTCCGACACTGCGACTTTTACACGCCATTAGAAATCAAGGCTTCTTCTATTTCTTCACATCTAGGGGAGAACTGTACAAAACCGTATACCGGGGTAAAACAGTATAGCACGTTTATTTCTGTCAATAATTCAAATTTCCCGCCTAACGGCCGCTCAGTAATACCAACCAATGATACCAATTTGTCAACAAAAACTTCTCGATGCAAGCACGCTCGATGGTAAAATATTTCATTTTATTGTTTTTTGGTGGTCTTGATCTTATTTTTGAGTAAAGTCAAGCAACAATTGTGAAATCTACGTGTGCTATAGGTAAGTCCCTTATTATCTAAGTTATAGTGTGTTTATTTGCTCGTAATTAACAATGTTTTTACCGGCGAGACGATTTGCGTATGTAGTAAGTGAGTGATATTTTTACACAAACGAGTCTTGGGGCAAAACCGCTCGGGGTAAAACCGGACCATATACGATTTTGACCCACATGTATTAATATGAGATAACCTTGTAATTTATAATTGCAGATGCTACAAAGATGCCGCGTAATCATAAAAGAAAGACAAACAGACAAGTATGGGAGATGGAAAACATGCGAACAGCGGTTCAGCGGTGATCCGTTGTCGTCAACTGCTTTGTAAACCGTACCATTCTCTCTTTTGCGCGACTCGATGACCCGGTACCATCCACTTTTTCTACACCCTTCGCTGATCCGTTACTATACAACTTCTGCTGCTCGTTAACTCCTCCTGTTGTTAAACTAGTCTATGCAACTCTGTCTCCAGCCGATATAATGCCTGTTCCCAAGATAAGCATGGATCGAAAAAGAAAAACGAATTTTCGAAGAGGCAAAACAGCTGCCATCACATCCTCTCCCTACAAAAAAGAATTAAGAACCACCACTGATAACAAAAAAAACAACTAAACTTAATTTGAACTAGTCAACTAAAGCAACAAAAGCAAAATCCACGAATGAAAACATTCGCCTGTCTTGTCTGGAGGAATAAGGAACAAGCCGCATGGATGAAGGTTGGGTGCAATGCACAGGTTGCAAAGGCTGGGCTCATGATGGCTGTACAGGCTATGACCCAGAGGAACTTGATGATTTCTTGTGTATGAATAATGGGCTGCGTTACCTCTCGGTAATTTCCGGGGCAGTATCGTACATAGTATACGGTTTTGTCCAGGGGTCGGGGCAAAACCGGAATGAGCAGGGGTTTCCTTTTTTTTGTTTTTTATTGATTAATATCGTAATTATCATAAGTATATCGATGTCATTATGTACCTAAAGAGACTGACTAATAATTAAAGTTAATTTGTTACATTTGTGTATTTAAATTAATGACCTACAATCCTAAATCCTTAGCTATACGACTTTACCCCACTCTCCCCTATGTATTTTTGTTTCAAGTAGGTTGGTAGCTTTTTCTGTTTCATAATTTATCATCGATTTTAAACTCTTGGCTATAATTTATCAAATATCAATAGGTACTATAATAATTTATCAAATATAAAGGCCTAATTAATTAAGTTGACATTAGGTATAATTAAAAACTAACAATGCCACTTAGATGAAAGTGGTTATAAATAGGTAATCCTTATAATTACTGCTGGTATAATTGAAAATAAATACCTTCTAACATATAGGTAAAGTAAATGTACCTACTCTTACGATTTTAAGTCATTATTTGTGTTCAGAAACTAAATTGCCTAATTAGCACGGTCGTAAACATTTGCGTAACCGAAGATAAAGGTGTACCTAGCTAGGTATGTACTATTCAGTACAGGCATTTTACCCACATTTCTTGGGTAATACAATACAAAATATTTAGCTAGTAGAATTATTGCTTGAATGAACTAGCTACTCGCCATTATGTAACTTCGTGTGGATATATTTATTATTGACTAACTGAATTACTTTGGCTAAAGTTGTTGAGGTTTAAGGAGACAAGGTGAATACAAATACCTACAACAATAGCTAACTATAATTATCACCTGACATGGTTCAGGAGTGGTCACTACATAAGTTACAATGAGCCTATAACCTCTGCTCTTTACAACAATGTTTTGCACATGAGAATAATTCGTTAAAATTATTGAAGGATTCTTTCAAAAGTCATTGACATATTACCTATTTTAAAACTGCAGTTGCAACACTATTTGTTTATTTACGCATAACATAAACAAAGATTAGCGACACTTCTTTGTCAAAAAACAATCATTTATCAGTTATACTTATTTGCACGAAGATGCGACGTTGGGTAGCAAATCCATAAGGCGTAGTCGAATTAAATTTGAAATTTCTGAATTATCTCTGTCTGTTTTTAAGCGCAGTCGCACTCTTTGGTGGCAATAAATTATCGCGTCGGAACACAAAAGATGGCATTGTGAAGTCGACACGGCGACGTCTGATATCGATCGCACGCGGGAACCGGCGCGCGCGCACCCTCTCGCCACCGCTACGGCCTACGACACTAGCTGCTAGGCGCAGGATCTTAAAAATGTTCAAAATTAAAACAAACAAGCATAATATAGCATAACGAATATAAAACTATAAATTGAAAGAAAAGTCGTCGTTTTGGTTAAAGAAAAGTGCTACGAAATAATGGCGTAGCACTCGGAAGACATTTAAATAATTTCTACTTACTTCACTGCACTCTTTAGAAATTCATACAACCAGCACTACAAAGGAATTTTCCACTTAACTCCACGCTTTACGGAACTCGAAACGAAAAGACGTAAGAAAATATCTCCTTGGACTTGAAAACCCATACATATTCAACATTAATGTGATCATGAAAAAGTTAATGGTGAATGTTTGATTTATCACGAGGCTCGGCGCAAGCGGTCCGCGACCCGGCTGTTCAGACGACACGCTTTTGTGTCGCCGTCGTCGTTTTATGTCCAATTAATTTAAATAATAGCTGCCTCCCGACCTACCTGCCTGCGACTACTGCGACCCGTCTGTCGCATGTCGTGAGCGTCGTGACGACAAGCGCCACATGTTCTACTTCATTTTCTACTCATTTGTTCCAAATGTTGTCATTTGTTTCAATCATACGTAGCTTGTCAATCATCAACGTCCTTAGTTGGTGTTTGAATTATTTTTTGATGAAGTAAATTATAGGACTCAAATGTTAACGACCGAGTTCCTTATAGGTACGTGTAGCCAAACTTGTTTTCTCAAGGCTCAAAAACTAAAATGGGCCAACTGAAAGGTAGTAATAGTAAACTTTTCTAGTAGGATCATAAGAGATTGTTATTATTCATATATGCAGTCCATTATGGCCCTAAATAGTTATAAAGCGCTCTAGACTTTCAAATTAGCATGTCTTAAAAGTGGATTGATCGCTCAAAAGCCGTTCATTGTGTTCTCTAAGGGGGACATTCATTTGTCTACCATTATTATTTCGGGCCGGTTTTTTCATGGACCTGCCTACATGGCGCCTAAGTATTCATATTCAAATTAGTGTTTCTTGTTGGGTAATTTTTAACATTTATTTACAATTGTGTAATCCGATCACTTGGAAGATAAATTGAATGAGTCTGTGTAAGTGAGATAAATTGATGCTTTCCATACCACAATCGGGCGTTAATAATGATATCGAGTTCCAATACAGTGCACTGGAGAAGCAGATACCGAACCGAGGGGAAACTGAGATTTTATACGAAGTTATTATGTGTCACACGAATGCGTCATTTATATACCTACTGATCTTTGAGGAATTTGGTTTAGGTAAGGCATGATTATGACCAATAGATGAATCCAGGCGGGTTTCCCGATGATGGCAGTGCTCCGGGCCCGCTGGCCGGGTCAGGCAGCTTATTCATTAACGCTCAGTTCCTCCCACCGGCGTCGGTCATTTTACTTTATTTATGGCCGTCGACTCGAGGTGAGACCCCAATTTCGCATGCGCCCGTGGCTTGATAATTATACCCTAGCAGCGGCTGAAAAAGGTCGCTGTTTTATATTGAATATGAATAACTCCCCATGATACCCTTGGATACTATACACCTAAGGTTTGTGGTTAGCTAGGTAGGTTACTTTAAGGCTGTGACTATACAGGATGTCTTCTTTGTTTGAAGCTGGGTTTTTTAAGTCATTCTGGGCTCACTTTTCTAAAGCTGAAAAGAGGCGTTTTCAGGAAGTATGATTGCACTTCTGAAAACATTGAGCTACATAATAGGAAAAAGTTGATTAAGTTTAATATATGTTTTTTTTACCTTAGGCATCAGAAACACGACACTTAAACTTGTTTGTTAGTTACGTAATAAATCACGCGACACGTCGTTAGATTAAACACATAAAAACTCTTTATTTCTAGATTAGGTACTGTTATAAAATGTGGTCGTCCAAATCAAAAGGGACCTTATGGCGGAAATGAGTTATCTACAGAGCTGAAAACTACATAAATGTACCGAACTATAGACCCAAGAACCAACCTTCTAACCACTACCGTTATTTTTTTACGAATTTTTGAAGATTACTGATCGAAATTATAAGTTTCGACAAAATCGCAATTTAAGTATGCCGTACACTAAAGTTATGTTTTAGTGTGAAGTTATGTAACTGATGGTATACTTTGATTGACTATGATTATTACTAATGGAAATTCTTACAATCCTTGCATAAACTTGTTTGTTGTGGGAACATATTAAAATATCGATATAATATATGGTTTGAATTACAAGAAAAACGATTTGTTAGGTCTTGCCGCGATAAGGTTCCTTTTTTACTAAACTTTAGATGAATACAAAACTTTTTTAAATTGACTTTTCGAAAAGTTGAACACATCTACATGTAGTAAATACAATCATCTTTTTAAAAATACAGTTAATAAAAAAACGATTTTTTTGAGGTATTTTACAAATTTATTAATATCTCGGAAACTAGTTACCGCCATAAGGTCCCTTTTGATTTGGACGACCACAAATTATAGAACAAGCATCTAAAACCATCATACATTTACAACCAGCAAGTTAGTTGCGTATAGAATCTAATTTAATTCGCAATTCTGTCGCAACTAAGTTGTGTTAAGCTAGAACTGAGCTTACATAAATATTCCATTTTTCAACACTTCGCACTCGATATATTATGGGCGTATTTAATAACCGGTTAATGTATGTATGCAATTTTTTATCCCTATAATGCGTTTGCCTCACAGGTAATCGTTTATCGCAGAACATGAATACTAAACGTCCTATTTATTGCCACCAATAAAATAAGTCAAACTCAACGGAAACTTGTAATGGGTATGTATGTATGTATATTTTATGGATAGTAATACTCTTAAATAGATAAGTTCAAGAATAAAATGATTTTTGTTGTAGTCGATGACGTGTGGAGCTTTTACGTAGCGCGCGTAGCAAAGCTTGTGTTACCGTCGAATAAAGTGAAACTGGTTTTGAATAATGGTATACTTCAATAAATTAATATAGCTTCAGATGGAAAATAAAAACAATCATGCTGTATAGTAGCATTTTGTTTGACGACGTAGAAACAGAATAGTGCGGTCGAAAATCTAGCGCTTGTGAAAATGAAGGACCGCCTCGTGACGGCGTGTCAACTAGCCGCAGACTACTTAATGTCAAAGTGATTATCATGTTTTTGTGGGCAAGTCTTTAACACACAAATATACGTTGTATTCCAAATACCAATTTGAGAAAACTGCCAAACATATTATAAGAAACCTACATAGCCACAATAATCGGAGAAGATAACGTTACAAATGAAACAAATATTTTTCTTGGTACACGAGCATGAATTTATTAAAGATATCGAAGGTCCAAACACAAGAAGGTCGAAGGATGTGGTGGCAAAAAGCTCTCTCATGTCCGCGATGTCGAGATAACATTAAACTGAGCATTTGTTATCCTTATCTCATGTTGGAGCGTGGCTAATGTGGCTGGAGGCAGATACACCCGATCGATTTATGTCGCCCTGGCACCCACGACAAATTGATAATTAATTTTCCAACGATGCGTTTGATGGTGCCGAATTATATTTGCGAGGTCGTTCATATCGCTTTATTTTAAATGGTGATCAGAATTAAACGGGTTTAAGAAACGTAAATGTTTATATCTACTAAATTAATAAATCGTGCGGCCGCTTCTCGCTTGCTCACAATGACATTTGACTGATGTTCCAGCGTACCTATGCATTGTTCACAAGATAAGCCGCATTAATTCTCGGTCATGCCACCTGATCGAGTTAATGTTTATTCTTTATGAAATATTTTCTATTTACTTTAAGTTACCGTTAACTAACTGAATTTTCAGTGACTTTCGTAGTGAAAAAAACCCATAACAGTGCAGTGTTTAGAGTGTAAAACCTCATTTTTTTTGTAATTAAAAAACTTCTTCCATTTTAACTTCTAAGTTAAACTTGTAGGTACTGCAAAACAGGCCTGGGAAAGCTAAATCTTGAACGTAAACCTTCACAGAGCGTAGAAGTGACACATTAAAAGGTTATATGCAATCAAAAAGTTATGTCCCGCGCAGCTATTCTCACGCCCTCGCGCCAGCGCACACAAAAGCCTCATCTAATGGACGCCCATTGATAAAAACAGTTACTACCTCAAAATAAATAACAACACGCGACTCTCGAACGAATTATCTCGCGCTCTTTATGATAACCATTTGGAGGTCCTGTGGCATGTCCTACAAAAACCAAATGAATCATGTTTCGATAATGCGTCATCAGACTCATCAGTTCATCACATTAGAATAATATTTCAATAATGTTCGTTAAGTTTGTACAATGCTGTCTATTTAGAGTGTTTTACGATCGTTGTCGCTGAATTCCACGCAAGTAGTGATGCGGAAACGACCGCAACATCTTAGTCCCACGTCAAATTGTCTCTTCAATAAATCATCAATAGATTTGATGCGCGTTACTACAACATGTAAACCAATATTCCGTGAAACTCTGCCAAGATATGTTTTACTGATCGAAAAAGCAGATGGGAATCCTTTTGTTTATATTTAAGGTTTATAATTGTAGTTGCACGTTAGATTAATGTTGCAAGGTTTTAGTTGAAAAAAACGAAAACCCTCTGTCGTCGAGTAATTTTGTAAAATTGTCGGAGACATCGGTTTTTATTTCGACCCAAAACAATCTAAAAACGTTCGATCTTTTGTGTAATACGACACTAACCGCCAGCCTGACACGACAGCGGTCAAAGCGCCCAGATTTAGAAATATAGGTATGCCATTTTATATTGGTATAGACAATGCACCTTCTGGTTGTAATAACTAGCTCAACAAGTTCTTTTTATTTCAAAACAAAGCCACAAAAGTAAGACTTATCAGCACCTTAGATACAGTAGTCGTTTCACACTGATTATTTGAAATAAAAAGACATGTGTCATAAAAATATGCGTGTCGAGCGACACATCGCCCCACAGTGTGTCTGGTAAGCGCCGCTCTAATCCTTTAAAACAATGCTAATGGATCTACGTGAAGTCCACCGCCTTAAGTCCTGTCAACGTATTTAAACATTGGACCGATCGCCTTAACGCTTCGCTCGCCACCAATAAAGTTGACACTAAATTAGAACTTTTATTTCTTTTCTACCCGAAAGCACAAAATTGTAAATAAATATTTTATTATACTTGTTCACTGGACGCATTTTAGTGTGAGCGATGAACACGGGTTCACGTCAAAACATCTTTATCGGGTTATTTGTCTTATAAAATATTATCAAGAGGCTCCTCGGGACCGTCAGCAAAAGAGGACGTATAGTGTGATACGTGTGCGGCTGTTTACTTTACACCCACGTGATGTGGTCACCTCTCTTTGGGGCGAGGGATAAACAATGAGAGAGGCGATTGCTCGTCAATGGTGTAACAAAGATGGTTTATTTTTCTTTGAAGTTGAGATCTCGATGAGAATAGGTTGTTAGGTGTGAATCATAGCGGCAGACCGTACCGCGGAGATTATGCGTGAGCCGCGCATCGGGGCGTACCAAATACGACGCGACAAGCAGAATTATCAAGTTTTGATGTACTGATAAATCAATAACTCATTTCGATAACAGAGATGCGCCGGGAATCCGCTTTTAATGTTTATGTTTTAGATTTAGATTGAGCTTTGATGTTAGCTGTAGACAGACCATTATTTTGTTTCGAGATTTTGGATGTTATATGCTAGGGCATTTGTTTAGATTAAAATGTAAAATATTTTAATAAAGTATCGAATACATACTTAGTTTTATCTATTAGACCTCTGACAGCGATCATATGATAGTCAAGGTAGTGGCGGCGGCGCAGCGCCAAGTTAAAAGCTCTGAACCGGTCGCGTCGGAAGGGGCGGGCATCGCCTCCCGCAATCACGTACTTGTCGCGTTTTCATCACCTGCTCGCTAAAAGTGACGTAATTACGGATGCAAATCGATCAACAGCAGTTATCGAGTCGACGAGGGTTGACGCTGGAAATTAGCGCGATACGCCAGTTAATGTTTATAGCCTTCCGCGATTTAGCGAATATGGTATTTACGACAATGTAGCGGCAAGCAAGTTGTGCAGTTATGAGCTACTTCTAACCCCTTTCGTTTATGAACTGATGATTTATATTTTCTCATAATTATGTTGCTTTTGAAGTTTACATTATTTAGGTATAAGCTATGCAGAACCAATAAGAAACGATACCTAACCGAACAACTGCAGGCACACCCTATTAATATATCACGTCTAGGTATCTTTCATGGCAAGAAATCTGATGTCTACACTATAAGAACTGAAGCACAATTTTGTTTTCCTTTTTAATAGCAATTTAAGTACTTATAAAAAGGCAACCGTTTGCCAAATCACTAAACTCTCTTTCTAAATGTTTCATATCCTCTGTTAACAAGGAGTTGCTCATTCTCCTTCATATATTTCTTGACTTTCTTCTCTTTAGCAACATCTTTAATACAATGTTATTTTAGAATTACTATGCAAAGAGAACGGTGAAAACAAAGGATAAATATACGAAGTTGATCGATGTCGGAAGCGTGGATTCCATCGCTCATTCGGATGACTTGCAACTAGTGAGCATGCTCTCATTGACTCCGCCATTGACCTCGCGTCAGCCAGACTTAGCGATCACAATAATATAAATTATGGTATTACATCCGTCTCGTGGGTATTAACAACTGTAAACATACAATAACGTAATATAAAACAGACCTTAACAGATCGGGCCCAGGGGTAAAGAAGGGTACAAGCATAACTGGAACCAATTATTTGTAAATAAGATGGCCCATTGTCATCCGCTTGGTACTTTTCCTCAATGAAGATTTTAAGATTTACGAAATACACGCGTGAATTCAAAGGTACATTATGTTAATCACAAAGCCAATACACATTCCTCGTGTAGAGAATGCAGCTAGTTATAATGTAACACGTATGACAACGGCTTGTAAGCAAATGGTGATGTAAATAGTTGTTATTCAGCGTGTTCTAACACAGGTACAAAACTTTGTTGTGTCTGGTAAGACACTTGCTCCAGTTGAGTGAATGAAGTGTAACGTTTCATTAACAGAGGTCTGTGGCCCAAGCAAACACCGCATATCGGTGTCTTGTTTCAAAAGTTTTTTTTCAACATAGTGAAAGGCGCCCGCGTCTCCTTAAAAGCCTTGTGGACTGTATTCGTTAGCGCACCTTTACATACAGAATATAGCCCTCAATGGGAAAAAAACCTCTCAGAAATGAGTACAAGTGTGCATAATCCATATTTGTTTGAATCCTTAATTGATCATGGACTGCATCTTGTTTAGATAAGATTAATTTTCTTCATGACGCTTACTTTTTTATTTGCAAGCTCTTTATTGAAGTTTGACATTGACGTAAACTCTTTGTAAAGGTTTGCATTTCGTCTAAAGCAAGAAAGAGATAAATGTTTAAGAAACTCTCATGACATAATGAGTTCTTGCTCACAAATAGAATTTGCTAACGAGTTGAGGCGATTATGGCTGGCAACACTTCATAGTACATTAGAGACGAGTGTCTGTGAGGGAATGTATGTGTTACCGCGCCTTGGCCCCGCATTGCACTGACGACAGCCGCATTAAGACAACAAAGGGTGATATTTTTCGTGGACAAACATTAAAAGGCTTTGAATATGACAGACAGGTGATGCACCCACACGATGCATATTTATGATGTGTTCGACAGCTAGTACGACACTAGGAATTATGGTCAGCCAATATTTGTAGTGTTTACATGTACACACCGCTGTGATGTATAATAGCCATGGGGCCAATATTATTGTAAAGAATCTTCACGCATGAAAAGCGGCGACTTGGAAATCAATAAGATATGTCTAATAAATAAATAAGACTGCAAGTAATTGGCTAAGTAATCAACACAATGCGTAGTCTGCAACATCGGCCTTTTCCCAAATACGTTGGGGTCGGCTTCCAGTCTAACCGAATGCAGCTGAATACCAGAATTTTACATGGAGCGACTGCCTATCTGACCTCCACAACCCAGATATTGGGTAATACGATACCCCTTGGTAAGACTGGTTATCAGACTTTCGGGCTTCTGACTACCCGTAACGACTGTCAAAGATCTACGAATGACGGCCGGGACCAACAGCTTAACGTGCTTTCAGAGGCACGGAGGGGTCTCGGTATCTAAAGATGGTCACCCATCCACAGACCAACCGCAGCAAGCGTAGCTTAACCTGATCGATCGACCTGTGCGGCTGTTATCATTTAGCCACCGGCCCCGCAACATCGGGCCGTGTCTGTGCTATATAATTACGTAGTCACTCTAATACAGGTTATAAAAAAGTAAAAAAAACAAAATGGCCGCCTGGGCTAGTGATTCACACGTTGCGGTTTCTCTGACTATTTGTGACTGAACAAAACGATCTGTGAGAAATCATTCATGGTCCCTCCCAGCACTACCATCCACCAATCCGAAAAAAATATTTCATTGCCATAAAGACAAGGTGTTAGTCTGATACAAGGGATATTATGCCGACTAATTTGTATTTTGCAGAGGCGAAAATGCTATTTATCTTTGACTCAACCATACGTTTTTGGAACGCGTCGTTTCTGCAGGTACCTAAGTATGATGGGAAATAAGGCAGGCTATTAAAATCGAGCATTAAGTGGTCTTATTTTAACTTAAATGATTTTGTGTGCCGTTTAAGTCGTCGGGTGGACTAAACAGATCTGCAACAATAATACTTAAATGTACTCGGTCCGTCACTAAATTTGAATGTTTACACTTTTAAAATGTTTAAATTGTTAATGTTTTGGTTAATACAGGCAATATATATTTTTTTGCAAGTTTATAGGAATTCTTTAAAAGTTATTTGTACACATTCATACTTTGAGATACAGGTAACTCGTCTAAGGTGCCTATGTGAACCCCTACCCAACACCCTCGCGTAGAAATCTTTTGGGTTCGCGTGAACAAAATGAACGGTCGGCATTACAAAAAAATGCCCTTAAACTATTTGTTGTGGTTTCCACAAAAAGACAAAAAACGGGACATCAAAAACCAGTCAGCATTGGTCGGCTTTTCGACTCCAGTGGCCTTGTAGAAAAAACCATGTGTTAAGGAATGTAAAGAGCCATTTAATTATCCTAATATATTGTTATGGTCGCGGAGGGAGGTGGTTATAAATTAGCGGCAAGTCCGAGCTAGGACGAGGTGGCGAATGGTGCCGGTCCATGGCGACTGCTTGTATGGGAGAAACATTTAAATAATATGAGAGATATGAGTTTTAGCGACATCATATTTTATCTACATTGTATTGGTTTAAGTGGTGTTCAGGATGTGCTAGTATCTAATAATCCCCGTGCGTGCGCTTGCACAGCGCGGTCGCGGACAGTACTCTGCGTTCTCACGTTACTGCAGAGTGCAGCCGCTCTTTCAGTGCGATGATCCTGAGAGTTTTTATTCCATTTTTACCTCAGTTCCATCGAGCGGCCTTCATTATGCGTCCGCAAGTGCTTCGGTCGCCACCGGTTCAGGTAGCTTGGAGTTTCGCTTCAAAACTTGACCTTAGGTATTTGATACGCTTGTTATATTTTTTGTTAATCAATATAATTGAATATGAGCTTTTGATGTGGTGTAATTTGATAATTTGCGAAAATAAATTTACGTAAATTGACTTGGTCGTAAAAACTGGTTTAATATACGAATCTTATTGGATGTGTAAGTTCATACATGTATACATACATATGTAAGTGCATACCGAGTTGATGATAATCGTGATATTAGGGTATGTAGGTATCGACCGGGACAGGGCGAGGTGTCGGAGGCAGGGCTCCCCGCAGCGCGTGAGCATTGTGATCGACAGCTTGTTTACTAAAAATATGCATAATGAATTTATAATAGCCTATCGGGCCTGCCACGTCGCCTCGCCCCTCCGTGCCCATATGAGGCCTGCTTCGTCTACCTCTTTAGATATGAATGCACAAATCGATACCTGCCTACAGATTCACAAAGATGACCATATGTTTGGAACGAACAGTTAAATCGTTTTGGAAATAGCCAACTAATTCAAATGAAGCCAGATTTATTGGAAAAAAATACCTTCTAAAGAGATTTAACTCATATTATTGAAGGTTGCCACAGAAAGAATGTTGGTGTTACGATGGTGAGAGATGCTTAATTGCGCCACCGATGTGTTCCCACGTTTAAATGCAGCAAGTGTTTGTACAAGCATTTAGCATTCGATTGTTTTAGTGCGGACCGAGACGTCTGCGGAGAAGCAAACATTGAGCTTCCTGAGCGTGCGGCACGTCCCCTCCCCTCCTTCACACTTCACGCCGATGTCTTCGTCTCTCTGATTACAGACATACTTCGCTAAAGATAAGCTTATTAGCCAAGCCAATTACCTTATAAAATAATCACTTTCAGCAAGAAAAGCGAACCCAGCAGAAGGAATTTTGATGCCGTGAAATGTCAAAAAATAAAAACATCGCTAACGATGCTAAATATGTCGCAGTTCTCGCAACTCTTTATTAGGCGGTTGAAACGTTCGTAGAAGTAATTATATACGGTGCTTCAAACTATCTGTCGCATGAATGTGGTCGTCTACACCGGCCAGGCGGGGCGCCCGCCTCGGTTCCTAGCCTCGATTCGTTACGTCAATCTCCAATTTTTTTCACATTGCAATCTGCATAGAGTGAGTTGACATCGCGCAACAAAGCCTCCATGCGGTGCGACGAGCTTTGTCCGCATTTCTTTATAAATATTTTGACATTTCCCTCATTCGTCCCGCGGAGCTGGTCCACAAACAGATCTGTGTGATCCTTTTGTGCAGCGTGTGTAATTTGATTTATTCTTTGACGACAAACGTCCGACATCCTGTGTTATGAGGCGTTGGCGTTGGTGCGGCGGCGTTTGTCGATTTGTTAGCACATCTATTGGTATTTTCTTTAGTAGGAGTAAACAAAAAGTTTCGCATGTCTTTAGAGCGTCGATATTGTTTCTTAGAGTGCGCACTCCACTTACGGACCTTTTAGTTGGTCGACGCGAATTGCGATGTAAATATTAGATATCATGATGTTTGCCGAGAGCTGTTAACACGTGGGGCTTGAATTGTTATAATATGCACTAACATTCGCGTTTCTTTGAATTCTGTAAACTCTGCGAGCTTTAGTAAACGCTTACGAAGTTGAATCATTGTTTATGTCTGGGCGTCTACAATCTATGGATGAAAGGAGTATACTGAGTCATATCTAGCTAGGATCATGTTCTACACACTCTTACGTAAATGTTATTCAAAATGTAGCATTCCTATTCATTGCACTTGATCGTACCGTTTCTGCTGTTCCGTTTTGTTAGAAGCTTCCGCATCGTATAACAAAGACTGATCTTTAACGTCGCAAATTTCAGAGATGCAAGGAGAAGCTGAACACGTTGGCGATCAGCGTGATGAACCAGTGGCCAGGTGTTCGCCTGCGGGTCATCGAGGGCTGGGACGAGGAGAACTCGCACCTGGAGCACTCGCTGCACTACGAGGGCCGCGCCGTGGATCTCACCACCAGCGACCGCGACCGTGCCAAGTACGGCATGTTGGCGCGGCTGGCAGTGGAGGCCGGCTTCGACTGGGTCTTCTACGAAAGCCGCTCGTACATACACTGCTCCGTCAAAACAGGTACTTATTTAGTTCTCATTTTTCAGGTAGTAATAAATAAAAAAAGTTTATTCGATTCGGAAAACATTACGTAGGAACCTTAGGCGCTAGATTTTTACAAATTCCCTGGACCCTACTATGGTATTCCCTGTCTCGTGTAATAAAAGTTAAATATCACGCATTGAATGATAAGACTCAACTAGTTATCCATTGTAGCCTTGCGTCCCCTAGGCGCAGCAATGGATTAAAAATTTAATTGCATTTTTACAGTTACTAAAGTTATCTAGGAATATTTAACACCAGAATATTAAATCCACTTTAGTAAACTAGAGATACCTATAGCACACTTTATTTTTAAGAAAGCAAAGCAATTTCAATAACTCGAACAGAATACTAATCGTAAATAATAAAATGCAAAATTTATTAATATAGATTACAGATAATACTTGTAAAACATAATCATAAATGTTTTTTTCATAATAGCGCTGCCTATTTCGAAATGCACACAAATGCGTTTAAGTCTTTTGTATGGCGGCGCGACGCCGCTCCATATTTGGCCCTATTTGAGGAAAAACTATTTTGTTTCTGATCAAACAACTGCATGTTTGCACAATATCAATTAGGTTTTAGAAGGTCAAACTGGACCGAAATAATTAATAACAAGGTTTTTAAAATAGTGTTTAAAAATAGGTAAAATTGCGGTGCTCATAATTATGCATTGAGCATAATACTATTTTGCTAATTTTAAGTCATACATAACAGGAAAAGGCGGTATTTCTTGACATATTGGTTGCTTTCTTTCGTAAAGTAACGAGAACCTACGTAATCATCATGTTCATCGATTTTTCGAAAAGAATCCAATCCACAATCCAATCCACAAGAATATTAATATGTTAGGTCATGACTGTAGACATCACGTGTTATTGTAACTTGACATTAGTTATATTTCACTAATGTAAAGCACACATGTCGAGGGAAAACTGTGGTTTCCCTGAAACTCTTTACATTAATCTACGATCAACGTCGACTACTTAGGTGCTAAAAATTGTCACGCGGGGAAAGCCGAGCTTTTATGAATTACGAGTACATAACTGTACAATGTGGGCTAGAGGCTTCGGGACGGGCCAAATATATAGTTGAACTTTACAAGAAGAATGCATCTCAGACAGCTTCCCGCGCCCGCGCCCCGGCGGTGTCGATCAAACGGACGAACGAGCCTCTTGTTAGCATCCCTCTCTTTCACACCCGCGGAGAAAACTATAACCGTCTCTTGCGCACGCGGCCGCATCGCAGCCAATCCCCCACTTCTATAATTACACCGGTGATTCAATGGCTACTTATATCTATATATGTATACAGCATAACGATGAGAGAAGCGCGTATTTATATGTATGCTTGTGTTTTTAGATATTATGGAGGCATTCCGGCGCGTTCGCATAGTTCCAATTAATTTTGCAGATGGGTCTATAAGTGGCTCATTGTACAGGCCCAAGAGCTAAAGTGTTGAATGTGGGTAACGAGGCTAACGATTACACGTAACGCACTGTCTTACTATAATATAATAGCAATGAAGTTTCAAGAATTTACCTTTATTTTGTTACGTCAATGAATTACTAATTTTATTTATAATGCTCTAAGATGTGTATTTTTCTTATCTCACTATTTAACTTCCAAGAGTTTAGCGAATTACCTACTAATTGTATTAGCTATTCGTTCTTTCTTAAGCAATTCTGCACCCCTTGAAATTGTTTGCCAGAAAGTTATTAGAGAGATTAATTATGGATCTTAATAACTACGACCAACAGTGTAGGCAATGTAAACGTTGGAAATATTAGGTATTTATTGTACAAGGTGTGTACGATATGCCTTAATAGATTTCTAACGAATGAATAAGATATAGGTCTACCAGAATCACGGCATAAAAAAAAAAGATTGTGATTTTCATATGGCAATGTAAGTCACTATTTTTTTTAGAAGAAACTAGTTTGTTAATTAATGATGTTCCAATGTACAGTGATAACATTGTCAATAAATAATCAAAGTTCCGCAAAATCATAAAATATGCGAATTATTAATCTAAGCGGAATGAAAGAAGTAATCGTCTGTTGTGTGTTTTGAATATGAAAATTATTTCTATGGAAAAGTTGTACGTAGCTTATTTGTAGTTTACTATACACGCAGCAAGCTAAAAGCTTTATCAAGATAAGGATATATTTCTCGAAAAATTGATGTTGTGCTTACGCCCTATAGCGGCACCAAATCATCATATGCCTAGCCTTTTCCCAACTATGTTGGGGACCACTTCCAGTCTAACCGGATGCAGCTGGATACGAGTATTTTACATGGAGTGACTGCCTGTCTGACCTCTACAACCCAGTTACTGGGTAATACGATACCCCTTGGTAAGACTGGTTGTCAGACTTTCGGGCTTCTGACTACCCGTAACGACTCTCAAAGACTGTCTATAGCGGCACAAAATAAAAGTCGTAAATTTATAAACAAGTTACCTAAAGTCATCCTAAAACGATAAAGAGCAGTCATTGTTTCAAAAGCTCGACCACTGATATCCGACGGAGTCTCCCGCGGTCGCAGGCAATTTGTTTCGATGTTTATTCATTTATTCCGGCGTTTTGTACGATCCGAGTCTTTTAGTATTAATTTGGATCTTATAAATAATTAATGTGCTTTGTGTAGGTATGTATGTTGCGGTCGTGGCTCTCTGTTGGTCGCGGTCAAGGCCGGATCGTGCACGACCATCCTCCGCTCCATACGCTCTCCCCTTCAATATAAAAATCTTCGTCAACCTGCTCTATTTCATTAAAATAATCTATTTTAGAGCCATGCGCTTCACTCGCATCCGAATAGTACGATACTATTTGCTTATCAGTAAATAAATCAATTTGTATTTAAATTTTACATCACTCAGTATTTTTTTACGCTTTTCGCTATATTTTATTGAAAAATGAAATTAACATTAAAATTCTTGGTAAATTTTTTTAGCGTTCAACTGTTGATTGATTAAATCAATTAACAGAAACTCAATAGAGCACAATTCATCAAAAAATACTATAGTAAACTATTTAAACCCATGGGAATTCAAAGAATAATCATGAATATTTAAAGGCAGGAACATTTTTCGCTCTATCACATGGGAGGAAAAAGAGACAGAGAAACTGGCCCATTATATGCTCCGTATGCTCGTATATTAAATTAAAGCATTCGGTGATCAACTCGGCGCCAATAAAACTATGCCGAGCGTTAATTTTTTGTGTTGGACTCGATTAATTGATTTTCATTGGTCGGCGATGATTGTTTTTTTATTCCGATCATTGACTTATGGTATTTATACTAACGTCATGGGTTTAGGCGTGCACTTAGAAAAATTATATAGTCGAACTAGATAATGCTTATGCGTCCAAATTTGTCGCCTACAACAGGATATCGACACAGACATAATTCGTTTATTTTACTATTTGTTTTATGACATTTTGTGATTGAATGAACAGATTGTAAACGACAACATTTTATTACGCCTAGAAGCGATTGCATTTTATCAATTATAACATCAGTTATCTATAAATTAACTTGATGCTTGGCACAAGCTAGTTGTGCAACATAACATTCTTAAGTAAGACATTAATAGAGCAATGTTTTATGTATCAAACTAGATATGTTCCTTCATATTTTCGCTTTTTGCGACTATTAAGAATTCTTTGAAGCCGGCGGCAGAATAGAACGACTTGTAAGTTAAATTATGACTATTGGAATTGTTCACCATTATGGGGACATAAAATCGATGTAGATTTTTATCGGACAAGTGTATGATGCTTTAGAATCTGTTCTACGAATTGAAACAATGCTGCGGGCATAGTGTAGGGACAGTTAGGGTCCTACACAGAAGAGGTTCGCGGTAAATGGGGCGTGACCGCCGGCGACCGGACAGGTCACGACTCACTACATGTCACCACCCTAGCTTGGACTGAAGGACGAATGTTAATAGGTTATGGACATGAAATTTTATGGAGAGGTTTCCTACCTTGCGTAGGAATGTTATAAAGAATCATTTAAATGTATTTCTAAACTGATATTATAAAGAAAAATTAAAAAGGTTAGATTTTTTTGTATGTTTGTTTGTTACGCTAAAACGGCTGAACGGATTTGGATTAAATTTGGCTTATGGGTAGACCATGACTTGGATTAGGACATGATACTTTTATCCCGATATTCCCATGGAATCGTAAATTATACGGGTGTAACCGCGTGGCGCAATTAGTAAGTTATATGTTTGGAAATTATAGGTGAATCTAAAAGAGGGCTTTTGATGTGTTTAACTCAGGTATAGTTACTCGTACTGTAAGATATCATTGTCAGGTGCTAAAGCATTGAGAATTCTTAACGAGCACTTACCGTTTAACACAGCCTTCACTTTGGATTTTATCTTTGGAGACCTACGTGTGAATCTTCTCTCGATTGCGGAAAGGAAGAGTTATAGATAATTCAAATGTTTAAATGATAACCCCAGGGAAATTAAAATTTTGTTGATTTCAAATGTATCTAATCAATGTTATAAAATAAAGACAAATAGGCTATAAAAATAAAATGTCTGCCTCTAATTGGTTTCGTTGTGATCATATATTTTTTTTTTTTCTTTCTATACTTGTCTCAACAACATGAATGCTGAAATCAGAATGATTACATAATTAAATTAATTTAATGGCCCAGACGAAGATAGTTATTAGCAAGTTAGTTAGGCATCGGTAATATTAAACGACATCGCATAAACCACAGATTAATAGGTACTACAACTTAAGATAGGCTCAAGTTTAGCGCGTAGCGTTTACTTAATCCGAAGCAGTCGCGGTAATATTAGGACCCAGTCAAATGAGCTTTTATACAAAAGCTCTTGACTACACGACAAAAAAAGAAAGAATTTAAGATTGTATTAAATATGCTAAGTAGAACGCGGCATTATCAAAATAAACTGACCGTACGTAAACCGTGCAAGATGTTTTACGGATAAAACAAACCTTGTAGGTATTAGCTGGCTAACCACACACACCAATCCTACCGTTATTGAACAAATGAAGACACAATTAGATGGGTGTGATCCAGATGAAATCGATTATCGGAAGTTTTTATTGCTGGGGAGTTTTTTGTGCCACTTCTTCCCAGCTAAAACACGAGGAAGTACTGAAGGGAGTGCGTTTTTGGGGACAGTTTTATGTGATTTTTCGATTAAAAAGTAGTGATTCTCAGCCTGATTTGAATGAATGAATTTTGATTTTGTGACCATGAAATTGATGAAGAAGACGAGCAATATTTTTTACGAGAAGTGAGGTAGAGGATAGAAGCGTGAGTGAGCGATGTTGTGCGGTTCAGCGCGCACGGGGCATGCGTGCGAAAGGCTCGGGGTGTGACACCCGAGACGCCACATCCCGGAAGACTGTGGCCGAACCCCGCGAGGTTCCCACACCCGTTAGCCTGATACCGATTACTGATCAATTTATTAAACGAATCAGCAGAAAACTCGCAGCGATTATTCTTGTGAGGCTCACTTCGCGATTCAGTATTAGATCTATAATTAGGTTGTAAGTATGTGCTGATTCGACAATCATAGATTGTGCTGCCTTTTTTGTTTTTATTTTAGTAGGTACCTAATAGCAAATCTCAATATCTCTGAAAACCCTCGATCTTGACTGGGGGTTATTTATTTAACTATCAGTCGAAATTGGGTAGTTTGGTGCATACAACCCGAATCTCTTCAAAGTAAGAGTGAACAGGCTTCTTCTGGGTGAGCTCACTCCATCGTAGACTTTGTCTCTGTCATCTCTGACCTAGACTAGAGTCAAGAGCAAACCCATTTCAAATAAAAACAAAAAAAAAGTTTGTAAACTTGAATGAGTGTTAAATGTAATGCGATGCTTGTTGGCCAAGACAGGATTCTTCATCTTTCTAGTAGGTCACCTACTCAATCAGATTCATGGCAAAAGGCTTTTTTTACCAATGTAAACACATATTTATCACTTGTTAAAATAATAAAGCGTGTTCTAATTAATATTAGCTTTTACTAATCGTGTTTCCCTTGCTTTTATATAAGTTTACAAGCCGGATATTTTTCTTGAATTTGCAGGTAAATGCAGGTTGACATAGTGTGCAGCTTACATGCAGTCATATTTAATCAGAAAGGCGTATTATTTTATATTAATCATATTTCAATTTTGCTTTCGCACTCAGTTTCGTTTTATAACTCAGTAAAGGACCTTAACGTTGTCAATTCAGAACTGGAGGGCAATAAATCCAAACGTTAAGATCTCAGTACCACATTAAATCACAGACGCTACATATTGCATCAGAGTCAGTGTCGCTTACTTGGCGTTTAAATCATTCTGCTACTGCGCCGATAGAACGTACACACAATTGAATTACGAATTGGCTAGATCATCAGACTTGGACTTGGAGAGGCAGCTTTATAAATATTAATTTATTGAAAGACTAATACGTTTAATGTATTTATCTACCTACCGTTTAAACATATATAAATATGTAGATATTTCTTCTTATACATACCAGTTTGAATCTTTCATTGACAATGCTTATTTTATATTCCAAATATTTGAATACTGCTTAAAAATAATTCAGCGTGACAAAATCAAACAGTGCGAGATGCAGTTACAAAAGATGTTTAACATATTGACAACTTGTTGTAGGTACTTACCTACATCTTTTTGGAAATTTCATACCTACTGATAATTTAAAACGTTTTCTCACGCTTGCCTAGTACCACAGATAAAATAAACCTTCGCATATTTATTTATATTCTTTTTACATTGTAAGATACGGCGCAGCGCGCGTTCGGCCGGCGCATGAATCATAACCGGCGCGGTTTGGCATTTGCATGACCACGCGTCGGCTAATTGCTATTCTACACGATATAAATCAGATATATAGTACTGCTGATTCCATGCGAGCATCTCGATAGCCTTACATCGCCCAACAATAAAAGGTTGCGGCGGCCGACAAAACCCTATCGATAACATTACTTTTTTATCGAGTGTAGCCGAGCTTTTAGATCGGATGATGCGCTTCTGACAAATGTTGAGGTTTCATAATCGTGCAGCTGTTAGAAAAAAACTGAAAAACCGTCACATTTCGCTGGTTCGACATGTCATCCATCGAAGAGATAAATTATTAATAGTGTCACGTGCTTTGTCGAGTTGGTAATGTATGGTCACGCGCGGCCGGTGCGGGCCGGACGGCGGGGCCCGGCGCGCGCGCCGCCTAGCTCTCCCGGTGGTCCCCGCGGGGCGGGGTCTGCGCGGCCACTCGGCTGCGCCGGCGCACCGGCCCCGCGCCCCCCTCCCTCGCAACCGCACCGCTTATCGCCGCATCTTCAGCCTAATGTTACTTACGTCACTATGAAATCGCGTGTGACTGGTTTTAAGGCTTTGGATTCGTTAACTTTGAAGCTTAATAAGGTCGGGAATTAAAACGTAGATAACATTTTCTGCACTGTATGTTTGGACATTTTATATATGAAGAATTATTTAGCCGGGTACATAATATGATAGGCGAGTACCTACATATTTTCTTTACTTACTGTTCACTGAAACCCGATGAAATAGCCGTAAAAACCCATAGGTACTCTATGCTAGTAAATAAAATACCCATACAAGAAACTTTACCCACAAAATAAATAAATCTGCACCCCATCTAAATTGTACAAAAGCGCAAAGGCGTCCGACGCCTATTCAACAACGCGTGTGATGTGTTCACCTGACAACAAACGCATGTTGACAATAAGCGCTCGACTTTAAGCAAAATCTAATTTGTGTAGTTATTGTGTAATGCGATCCGCTCCGAGCCCATCGCTTTGAGAACAGCTTGTGAACAAGGATCGACTGAATTTATCGGTCGGTTACACAACAAATCAAAATTTAACGAGTTCGCACAAACCAGAGGCTTTGCAGGGTATCTTTAGCCGTGCTCATTTGCGCGTGTAATTGCACCACCCACTGTAACTGTACCTTAAGTTAAAAATATCAACGTTTAGGTAATACAATTGTTATAACGTAACAGTGGCGGCTGTACTCTGAACACGTTCAAACTTGGGTTTAAAGTTAAGCCATTTTTATTTATCTTTTGGATACCATTAAGTTGCACGTAAATAGACACTTTTTTGCTACAGCAACCAAAGATCCTGACGAATTAAAAGATTACGTACAGGTACAGTTTAAGCTGGATGAGGATTTAAATAAATACTATTAGATAAAATACAAACAAAGTTCAGCAAATCAGGATTTCTGCGCCGTTTTTTGGCCGTAGTTTTTTCGCACAAACAATGGGTGAAAGGAATTCGCAAAACGGATTGAATTAACTTATCTAACGCTTAAAAAGTTTGTTCAAGGGATTATGACTCCTATTTCCTGGAAAACTTTTCTTCGTTATTGAATTTGGTAGACGGATATCTGTGTAGCATCGGAGCCAGTCCGAGCCAATTGTGGGCTTAAGTAAAAGACAAACTCGAGCACAGTGGTTGGTAGGTTATTCTTGCCGATAACCTGGGCACAGTGGGAGCTGTCCGCGATTCTCTTTTGTTTCGTATCTTATCCGATTTTAATTACGGGCGTAGAGAAATCTTGTTATTCCTTAAAGGGATATGACTGCTCCGAGCTAATTTACTATCGTCTCTTGCACGATTTTATGTTCTTAATTTTATTTTATTGCTTTTGGTTCCAGGGATGTAGGCATAGCAAATGCCTAGCATAACGGTGTCGTGAATCAATGCTTGCTTTAAAGATTTATACTAACGTAAGCGACATGAAACACATTTGTATGAATATCATTAATTTTTTTGTTGTCTATTCCAGAGTCATCTGTGGGTACGGGAGCCGGTTGCTTCCCTGAAGGAAGCATGGTGTACACTGAGAACGGTCCCCGCGATATCGCTACGATACGAAGAGGAGACAAAGTGCTGTCAGCTTCTGATGATGGCAAAATGATTTATTCTGAGGTTGGTAGACAACATGAACCTAAAGTCTAGAATATCAAGAACATCATGCACACATAACTTAATAACCCTCAACTTTACATACTTATATCCAATGAATGATTGTTTCTTATCTAAAAAGTTTTCTTCACAAAGTTATTGTCTTATTTTCAGGTGTTGACATTCATCGACCGCGATCCGAATACGACGCGGCAGTTCATCGAAGTGACGGCAGAGAATGGTGTGACGATTACGACGACGCCATCACATCTGCTGCTGCTGGCGGCCGCCGACGGCTGGCGGGAGGCGTTCGCGTCCAACGTGGAGGTCGGCGATGTGCTCCTCACGAGGGGACAGGCTGACGTCATGCGGCCGTCCAGGGTTGTGAAGACCCGAATGGTGTCGAAGCGCGGCGTGTACGCGCCTCTAACGAGGACCGGTACCATTATAGTGGACGACGCGCTGGCGTCGTGCTACGCGCTGGTTCGGAGCCACTCGCTGGCGCACGCCGCCATGGCGCCGCTCCGGTGGATGGCGCGATGGAGCGCTTCCAGTGAACTTCCACGCGGCGTCCACTGGTACGCGAACGTTCTGTACTCGTTCGGGGACTTCGTGCTACCGTCCTCGTACAGGTATCGCTAGCAGTGAGTGTGTGCTGACAATGAGTGGTCGCTGAGAGTATAAACCGCGCGCAGGACGTGCACAAGGACACTGTTGTAAATATCGGTCGTGTAAATAGTAGAGTGAGTATGACAGACTACGATATGTAAATACTTAGGTCGCGAACATTAAAATGTTTAATATTATACATATGCTCGTCGTTAACGAGCTTTACTTACACTCATTGGAATTTATTTATTAAGTAGTTTTAGGAACTTTTTGCAAATTTTGCATATTATTTAGTTAACTTACGAATATTTTTTGTAAATTGTATCGGTATTGTTATTCTGCACAATGCAGAAATACTTAAATGTATGCGCTTATGTTATTTTAAGTAACTGTATAAAGATTATGAATAAAATTAATTCACTTCTTTAGCAAATCCGAAGAGTAATATTTCTGCAGTGCAATGCAAATGTTTTCATTGCAACTTGCGACGGTCCACAGTAGTCGTACTCTTGGTGCGATGTTCAGCTGTAACCAGACATTCCATAACTCTAATCCTTTGTCTACTTACACACGTTAGAAATGATGAAATTGTGATCTTGGTACCTAAAAATGTGCCTTAAGATTTTTATTTATTGTTATTTATAAGCTAGGTGTCTATTTATGAATTGACGAAAGTATTTAGGTCTAACTTATTCTATTATGTCTGATACCGTCTTTATTTCTAAGTGCTTTAACTATTTATTTAATACTCTTATCCTTCCAAGTTTTCTTTTCAACGCTTGACATCGTAAATGTTTATTTTCACCTCAGAACGTCTTATTTATATCACTAACAATGCATGAGTTTTTCTCAAACTCTGACTTGATGATAATACCTATTAATAATAAACATGTATGCAGTAGCTACTGTAGTATTGGTGGATACTAAACTTATTATTAGTTGATGTCACATTGAAGCGTCACGCGCCACCATGAGCGATGACACTTATAGATCATTTGTTAGATCTTGAACTGAAGTATGGGTTCCTATAGATTGAATTTAGTGGAATGTTGTAAGACTTGTGAGTGCAACGATATTTTTTAGAAATAATTTCTAGGACAAAATTGTTTGAATTATTTATTATACATTCACATCTAGGTATGCTAATTGCTAAACGATTGATGTCAGCGACAAACGTTAACTAAAACTCTATATTATAAAATAGTGATTAGTGCTTATGTAGATGATACTAACAAATTTTATAGGTACATACATAAATCGGAAAGCTTTAACTAATATTTGGACAATACATTTATGCCATATTAATATAACTTAGTTTAAAAAACTAAATGCTATACAGTGGATGTAACAGTGCAGCCTTTTCAGTGTTCTTCGATGAAGAGTTTATTTATAATTTGATATCATAATATATTGACAGTCACTGTGGCATTCAGTTAGGTGTGTGTAGATCTTTTGGAGTTCGAATATATCATAGTTTTACATCATTATCATAATGCTTTACATATACCATTGTTTTCTTCTCAATCAAATACAATGTAGTCGTCATTAGGTTAACTAACACCCGTTTCAGTAACTGTGTATTTATTTGTGCAAATTAAGGTTGACTATTCCTCTACTACATCTCGAATTTTGGTTTCTCAATGTTTATTCTGAGAGTGGATATTTGGAATTAAGTACTTCCTACTAATCACATGATTTGTACTAACACGCAATTACAATGCAAAAAATGTAAAACACAAATGCTTGCTCGCTTAGTTGTATATCATTGTGACGTCATAATGAAGTTGCCATTATGGATTTTAGCATGTTCTTCATAGAATGTCAATTTTATCTATCATAGATTTTATTGTTTTTTTAATCAAACAGAGTGTCATTCGTGGTTGTTCATGATCGTTACTCATGTTTGTAAAACAATAGGTATTGTTGTAAAAATAATGTTGGTATCGTATATTTTTGCTATAAAAAGAAAAGGTAAAAACATAAATACATTTTTGCCAACTATTTGTGCGGAGCCAGTGAATGTAATCATCCGTTATGGATTACATTCACCGACCAAGTACAACGGTACATACTGAAAATTAGAACTGTTATCATGTGCCTAATTCCTTAAGCTAAGTTTACAAATTGACAGTACTAAGATACCAAATTGCATTTTTATATTATTTATGTTTAACGTTATGAAAACCACTTTTCCATTTTCTTTTCTTATCTGTTTTTTTTGTTGGTGTGTAGCTCTTTCCACTTATTTCATTGGGTAATGATTTTTTTTCAATTTCGTCCTTTTTATAATTAGTATAATACTTTGTTATACTAGATTCCGATTAGGGATTATGCTTTCTAAGAAGAACTTACAAATTGTATTATTTTAAATGTACCTATGTAGATATATGTAGTGTCATTGTGAGACGTGGTGTTAGTATCTAAATGACGAAACAACTCAAGTTGTAAAACACAAATGTATCGACCCAAAAAACTGCACTTTCCCAAACCACTATATGAATTTTTTAAACCGAAACATTGTTTTTTTTTATTGTTGATAGGCCTATATTTTCTGTGCTTCCATTTGGTGCTCAGGAAATTCTAGTAAATATGTGTATTATATGATATTTAAATCCATAATAATGCTAGGTACTTCAAGCTTCTAAAAACAATTTACTTGATCATACAAATAGGTGATATTGCTCGCTACGTAAATTACAATGATACGTAATAATTATGCTTTTACACTATTTATTTATTGACGTTATATTTGTATTAATATAGAGCCTTCAGTCTCTAGTTAATAATGGAAAAATGTATATTTTAGGGCTTCTTGTAAAGAAAGAAAATGTTGAGGACATTATTTGATGGACCACTGTCGTATTATCCAAATGTATTATAATATCAAAATAAATAAAATGTTGGCTTTGTGGAAATGGCTTTTGTTTTTTTTTTTTGTACTGGTTCATTTTCCAAAGTGACGACATATCAAACTATACATTTCCAGTTTTAGATGACCTTGGCATTGTTTAAGCTTTTCGTATAATGAGAAGTCAGCTTATACTGGAAAGATATAGTTTGATTTGTGTCGTGCTTACAATCAAGTCTTTATATCTTCGTAAGTTTTCCAATTCTTTCCTTTATCAAGTCAGGACGCATAATACCGTTTGAAGCTACGGCACTGAGCAGGCTATTACATAGAACGAACATATTTAAAATACTTGGTAACAAAGATCAAAATAGTATACACATTTGACCAATTTCGGGTTGACGTCAACATAAAAACTTTTCAATGGCCTGGCCATTTTATGAAATACTAGCTGACCCCGCGAACTTAATACCACCTCAGAATCAATAAGAACGTTAATGTATGAGATGATGAATTAAATTATTTTTTCGTGAAATTTTCCCATGTTTGTACTTATAATTATTCTGCTATTCGGTGCGGAGACAAATCCAACAAATCAAAGGTCGGTCCAGTCGTTCTTGAGTTATAAATGGTGTAACTAAACCGACTAGTATATCTAAATCAATAAATATTTTTTTTTATTTTTATTGGCAGAGTCATCATTTCTTATTTGGTCTGTCATGTAAAGAAGATGGCTGTTAATAATTCTGCGGTATTGACATTACGACACGATTTACAATAACGCAGATTCTATGGTGCAATGAGCAGACGATAATAACCCTTAAGGTGATTAATAAAATAATAATGTTTTGGGTGTGATTATACTAACTACCTACTGTAAAAATATACCAAGGGAACATGGTATTAAAGGAAGTTCAATAGCATCTGCCTCACCTAAGAACAACATTCCGCAATTCCAGACCATTTGCCAATCATGTTTATTTGTGTGCTAATGATGATACAGTTGAGTTCTTTAATATCTGAGCATGTTCATGAATAAAAAATATGTAGGCAATGGTAAGTTTCATAAACCTCTAAACAGCATTGCCGTAAAATAAATTGTAAATAATCTGTGACATTATAAATCAACTACACAATAACACAACACACACTACATTATAATATCAATAATATTGCTACAGACAAAGACTCTAAAAATTGTGCGCAATCCCTTATTCAAATTATCTAGCGCAAAGTTGGTTCACAAATTTATATCTATGCAATTTTTCTATGAATTATATCTTGACAATTTGACATGTTTCGAATTATTGTTGTCTTAAATTCTTTGAACAATCTCTTTACAGAAGTATATCCTATCGTAATCCTTTTCTTTGAACCAAATTCAATTTGAAGTTTTCAGTTATGACATCCTTCCACAACAACATTGCATTATTACTCGTATTTCTGCTCCGGCAAGCAATAATAAATTTAATGGTAAAAGCCATTTAGTTGAATATTCAAAGCCTGTATAGATATTTACGAAACCTCGGTTGCAACAGATATGTTGAAATCGAAAATATTTAGATATTTATGTTCCGAAGAGTAGCCAGATATTTTTGACTGCCCTACCGTAACATACCTACCTATGAACAGTTTATATGATAACATTTTATTGATCTTTAAGTTTATATAGAACTATATGATCATTTTAATGCTTACAATATTTTGAACATTGACTTATATATACTTTTGAAATCATTGATTTTGAAACATTGTCACTGTCAATATATTAGTGAACTCGACTGTACAATAACCGTTTTCATCACGATTTATTAAAGGGTTATCCCTAAAGCAAGAAATTCGTAGTTTTGGCTCAAGATACAGGTATTTCCTAATACGCACATTAGATTAGTTCGGGGCCCGAACTAAGAATTAATGACAACACAATTTGACAGCAGCTTACTACCGATGTGTATATGCAACGTCCGAAAAATTATTAAATCGGAAGTAGGTTTCATTCCGAAATATCGTTCTACTTCCGGATGGCCCGTATGTTCGCAGACGGACTTGAGAGAGTTCGCTCCCAGGGCGTACCCGGGACGTAACAACGCCTTGTCACACTCAAGGCAGGCACTGAAGCTCCGTCGCCGCGGACGTGTGTGATTAACGAGTTCATATATAATGTACGTACCTACTGATTTTTTTTGAGCTCATAATGGGGCCCGATCCGACCACATCACGGGCACGGCCCTGATATGTGTGGATAACCCTTAAAGGGGAGGTGCCAGGGTAGCCCACGAAGTTCTGTTTTCTTACGCTTTTTGAAATTTGCAGGTCAGTGTCAGTTGTATGTTGAACAAAACACGATTCGCGACCGTAACAAGTATGTACTTAGGGAAATATAATAATTAAAATCATTAATACAGCCCTCTGTTATATACAGTTCATATAACCCTATTGAATGACTATTTCATGAAATATCAATTAGTAGGGTAAGAAAATTTGAATTTCGCTTCCCCCAAGCGGTGTATAATTGTATATAACTATCAACGGCAATACGCTCGACGTAATATTAGGTCGAGCCTAATATTAGAGCAATTCTGCTTGGGTTGCAAATCTATTAACGATAGTTTGTTTGTCTATCGCTTTGAAGCGCGGCACGTTTCCTGTAGCTGACTCACTTTAGTAATTCATTTCATTGTTACTGTGTGTGTCTGTCTGTTACACACCAGTTTTAGAGTAAACATAGGTAAATAGCTTTAGTTACAAGCCGGAGGCGAGTAAACATTTCCGTTTATTTTGTATTTGTGACGTGTCGTCGGATATACCTTTATTGTTGAAGTTCAGTAAGAAACCAATTGATGTTTTTGAATAAAATTTAACTTGATATATATAACTGTTTGTTTTCTATTAATTAAATTAAATGTTATTCGAAAACATTCCTCGGTTTCTTATTAAACTTCAACTATATCCGACGACCCTGGTTACTTATCTCCTTTGGTGACCGTAGATACCTATGTAAGCTTTGTTGACATAATTTCTGTTCATTGCCTTATAATATCATTTCTACTGTGTATACTATCTTTACGTAAAATCTGTACAATCGAACTTCGTTTAAGTACTGTCTCTGTGCTAATATTGTGTTGTTCATTTATCATTATTCAAGTCAGTCCCTGCCGTTACTCACAGATGAGACAAAGTTAACTCGTCACAGACAGGATTGCTTAGTGTTTAAAAACGGGCACAAATAAAGCCAATTCAGCGTGCTTCTCCTAAATCTTGCAACAGCGCCACATGCGTCACCAAACTTGTAACAGCGTTGTACTGAAGCGTCTTCACGGGTTCACATGTTGGATGTTAAGATGAGGCGCAGCTCTTAAAAATAAAAGGTAGGTATGTAAGTAACATCACATAACATCACGCCTGTACCTAATCCCCGAAGGCGGAGGTGTACCTACAGGTCACTCACATTTTGCCAGTTATATGTTAGTTCTATGTACAGACGCCAGCACATCAAGTTACTACAATCTGTCAAATTTATTTAATGGATTTTCAACTTTATCGCTAAAGTATAATGTTCAAAATTGATTGGGAAAATTCGGGAAAATTTGGGAAAGTTTCGGGTAGCTTGATGTGCTGGCGTCTGTACCTACCGGGCGGTCCGTAGAACCGGTCGAAGTGGGGGAGGCCTATGTCCAGCAGTGGATGTCTTTCGGTTGAAATCATGATGATGATGATGTACCGGGCGGACCTATTGTCATTAACCGGGTACAAATTCAGACTCCGGGGTGCTGCTCCTGATTCCTGATTCCATAAGGAATTTCTCACAACACCTTTCATCATCGTCATCAGCCTACAGCAGTCCACTGCTGGAATTAGGCCTCTCCAATTGCACGCCACTTAGCTCGATTCTCGGCAACTCTCATCCAGCTGCTACCGGCCCCTGCGAAGATCGTCGCTCCACCTAGCCTGCGGGCGTCCTCCCTTACGTTTGCCGATTTGCGGCCTACCCGAACGGTCATCGGTTCTACGGCTAATATGGGTCGGCTTATTGCCACATCAACTTTCTTATTCTGTGAGCTATGTCGACAGCTTTGGTTCTCTTCCGGATCACCTCATTCCGGATTCTATCCCTCAGAGAGACTCCAAGCATAGCTCGTTCGATAGCTAGCTGAACGACATTGAATTAATGGATTCGCCGTACCATTAGTGTCCTCGTTTCGGCTCCGTAAAACATAACAGGCAGGACGCACTGATTAAAGACTTAGTCTTTAGGCTCTGCGGAATACCTACGCGACGAGAAGACTCGACGAAGCTGAAATACAACCGCCGACCTGCAATCGCCAATGCATATAGAGAGCAAATAATGGCAATTACCTTGGTGTCTTCCTTATTGCCTTCACCTTGAATTGACACACACATCTAAAAGTACTGAAAGGACACGTCCGTAAACTAATATTTACCTTCAAAAGGCTAAGATTGACTCTGCAGAGTGATTCGCGTACAGCTGTGTATTAAGGCTCCTACAAACAGGCACGACGCGCGACGCGAATCGCGCCCGACACAAAGGCACCGCTCGTTGCGCGACTTGTGGTGCCTTTGTGTCGCGCGCGATTTTATCGCGTATCGCGCCTGTTGAAAGAGGCTTTATGGTTTGGCTATCTCAGCGTAGAGTGGTGCTTATGCCACGGCATTTCTAAAAGTTGAAAAAGCACAGAGAGCTATCTTAAAAGTTATGCATAAGAATTACCACATATGTAACCTACATTTCCTGTTACCTGTTTCCTGTTCCTGTTTCCTGTTTCCTGTTTCCTGTTGTTCACCTAGTGAGTGTAAACTTCTATCTGTGAAACAGCTCTTTGTCCGCCTCGAAGACGACCCACTGACCCAACATTTACGAGCATTCATTCCCAAATTGCAAATTGCTGCTGCGTGATTGGCTGTTAAAACTTTCATATAGTGATACTGAAAGACTTCTTGAACAACCGATCTAGTTCTATAATGAAATCTGTACACTCATGCGCAATCACTCACAGACACTCACTAAATCAACTTACTCACACAACACACCCCACAACATACGTACCTCCACAGCACACTTACACAACACACCTACGCAGCAGCACACTCACACCTACAGTTAGTTTCTTCTAATTACCAACTTGTTCCTACTTTTTCATGTATCCTTTTATTAACTTGCATGCATGTATGATAGCTTTTTATGTGCGGATGAATTTTCGTAGTACCGCTTTGTTCATGCTTTCACCCTTTTTTTTTGCAAAAGCTAACAAGACATTTATTATTTCATTCGAGACACATTGAAGAAACATTTGTTATGGTTCATCTTTATTTCAATCTGTTGATAAAATATTCCATATTTCTCTCTTACTAATTTCACTAAATTTTTGCCCTAGTTTCAAATTCTCATAAAATAAGTCAATCGGCGAAACGACAATAGCTTTTTGACGTTGATTTAGATTCCAATTTCATAAGATTTTACCAGTAAAATGTCAAAAGGCTCGGCGACTGAAAAGGTATGCTTTATTATCTCGTTAAGCCAAAGGGTCAAAAAACTCTTTTGGCATTCATAACTAATTTTACTGTTTCTAATAGGAATATTGTACAGACGCCATCAAGCTACTACAATCTGTCAAATTTCTTTAAGGGGCTTACAGGACCTAAACGCAGAAAACGCAAATTTTAGAAACAATGAAGGTATATGATCGAGTCCAGTAAACAAAATCAGAAAAATATATGATATTCTTCAGGATATATGCTAGGTAGATAGTGTGTTGAAAACATAATACAACTAATTTGATATGATAGATAAAAATCATGAAGATACCTCTAAAAACTTTCTTTTTACAATAAAAACCATACTAATATACATATATACAATCATTATAATTTTTTGTCAGATTATTCTACAAGCAACATACTAAAGAACTAGTGTTTTAACTTTTTAGTCTTTGGATTATCTATTTACAAAAAACCTATTGCAAACAATAGGTTTTCAATAGGTTTTTAGGCTTTATATTTTGTAATTAATTACCAACGTTGTGTCTTCGCGCTTCTCTTTCTTTTCTATGCAGTCCGACAAAGATCGCGCTTTAGGCACGTAGTCGCCTTAATAGATTTTCAACTTTATCGCTAAAGCATAAGGTTCAAGGTTAATTGGGAAATTTTGACAGTTTCGGGTAGCTTGATGTGCTGGCGTCTGTACATATGATACTGATATTGGATATTGTTCTTATTAGCATAATAACTTAGTCGCATAACATTACGTGTACATTCCTCGAAACGGTAGGCAGAGGGAATGTGCACCCACTTATTAGAATTCTGTAATTTAACTATACTTAAATAATAATACCAGTCTACTATTGTTCCACTGCAGTGCAAAGGGTTTTTCGTATACAGAGAAGGCACGTTCATTGATCATCACGTTTTCTCAAGACGGGTTGGCGATTTCAAACTTAAAAGTATATTAACTGTAAGTCCACGTTTCCTCAGGAAGTATTCCTTCACCAATATCAGTAATCTCGCAAGTAAAACTCAGACCGTCTTATTACAAAACGAGTTCTAACTTTAGACCTAGCCTAAACTTGCGAGCCAGTCTTTGTATTTTGAACTTTATTCTAACAAACATACAGTTCCTAATGCAAAATTGACTCGGGTTTAACGTCAGTTTTTGTAATAAGAACTTTAACTTTGTCGGATGATAGTTAGAAATTTAAAAATGACTCTATAGTTTAAACCTGGGTCTAAAGACAAACCTAGTTTTTAATAAGGCCGTAAAAGTTCATGATCTATGAATTGAAATGTCACATTCGAACTTGGCCGAACCCACAACCTCGTGCATGAGAAGCGAGGCCTTAACCACTGGGCTATCACAACATCATATCATCAACATCCACACTGTTACCAACATACAGATAGATAAAGCTTACTTGGAGCCCCATCGTCGTCGTCGACCGCATTATCGCTAATCATCAAGTGAGATAGGTCAAAAGTGATCCTGCCAATTAGATATAAATACAAGGTGGAAAACCCAACGCTTCACTTCGGGGGAAAATAGCTTTATTCTTAGGCCGCGCGCATTTTGGACGCGAATTTGTGTCGTGCTCGTGCGTATACGTATCGAGGTTGAACGAATTGAGTGCGCACACTGAATGAGTTTTTCTCCTTCAAAGGCAGCGTTCCGGTGATATAGCATTCGTAAAGTCAAAAAAATCTGTATCTTCAAGATAATAATTTGGACTCAGAGAATCAGACTGCGACGGTGTCGTCGCTGTTGTAGAACCTAATGGGTGTGTGAAATATATTTAGAAAGACATGAATTCGGTGAATTTAATCATAATCATTATGAAGGTCACGTAAGTGATAACTAAAATCGCTCTGAACTCACAAACATGTATTTAATAAATTTTACTACATCCATTTTTCATTTTCAACGCACTAAATTGTTTTAAAATCCCAACAAGTTCGGATTGTTTTCCGATGTCAGAGCTACACATACGTATACGTACGACTAATTCGTACTCAGTCTGCGCACACACTTGGAAAGACAGGATGGTGTGTGCATGTTCGCAGAATAAAATTCATACGAAAACGCGTCCAAAGTGCGCGCGCCCGTATTCTTAAATGAAAATAATGAAAGAATGTTGGTTCGAATTTTACACCTAAGAAATCTCATGTTGTAAACTTTTAATTGGTATTATTTGTTTTCCAATCTTATATTCCATTAGGTATCTACTAAAATAAATGGCACTTAATGTATACTACACAACTGTTACTATATGGGAAAACTTGGACACGTTTAGGTATTGCTGATTAGTCTCACAGTCAGACCACTAAATTGTCCCAATGGGAGTCGTTTAATAATATTTTTCTGGTAGACTACACAAACAAATAAACTTACTTAGCGACAACTCTCAACTAAGTTACTATTCGTTTCTTAGAATTCCGTTTTCCTTCGCGTTTCCTATTCTAAATAAATGAATGTTCTATTAAAGTGTAAGGCTGAGATCACAGACGACCGATATATTAATTTGCACAGACATTACATAATTATAATCATCTGATTCTGATTACAGTTCTGTAAAGCCATATTTGTTACGGTCGCGAATCATATTACAACCTGACACGAACCAGCAAATTCCAAAAAACGTAAGAAAATTTGAATTTCGCGGGAAGAGACATATAACTATAGAACTTAGAAGTTTTCAAAAGTAATTATTTTATACACCTTAAACCTTACCCCATAATGAACGATCACCATTAGACATTTTATATTGAATTGTTGTATACCCCTTTGACTGATTGGGATACACATATCCAAATCGGTCAAAGGGCTTTTTAACAAATAGCTAGACCTAGACTTAGGTATGTAGGTGAACACTACTGGTGGTGTTGTTACACTACTTCACTAAACGACAAAGTTCTATTTGTCGATACCTATCTAGGTATCGATAAATAGAAGTAGCTAACGAGAAATACGTCACAATTTCGAGATGTAGGTAGATCCAATTAGTGCTGGACATTTTGTGGAAATCACGGTAGGCGGCAGCTACAACCAGAGAGCGCTGTTGCAAATGGATATCGTGTGCAGGAATCCTAACTACCTATGCTAGTGGGTACTTGTACCTCAAGCTGTTACAATTTCAAAGTATCTACTATTTCTTAATTAATTTGTAGCTTCGCCTCCCTGTAACTTTGTGTTCGTTCTATCAGCTGCTTCTGCGTTTCATTATACTGCATGCCAAACATATTTTGTAAGATATACCTAAGTACTTATACAAGACTAGAGACTCGCTCCTGCTTCGCACGGATTTACAATTTGACAAAACAACGAGATTTCTTTATTATATGCATGCCAGTTTAAAATATGAATGTATTTTACACATACCTACACCTGCGACGCCCCCCATCTAAATGGACCGACGGCTTAAAAAAGGTGGCTGGGACAGACTGGATGCGAAAAGCGGAGGACAGGGTGTGGTGGCGCAGCATGTGAGAGGCCTACGTCCAGCAGTGGACTGCGATAAGCTGAGTTGATTGACACATAAACCAATTACGCTGAAAACCGCATCAAAATCCATTGTGGACTTTGGAAGAATAACGCGGTCACACAGACATACACGAGAAGCGATTTTAATTTGTTATATCTATAGAAATAAGTAACACAACTGACTTAATAATAATAAGCTTCCATATTTGTTAGTAACAATGTAAACTTATAAACTAGTGTTAGTAACATTTATTCACACTTAGCTGCGTGAGGCATGCCGAACCTGGGGAGTGTCTACTTGACTGCGTGCAGGCGTATCCACCGCCCCAAGATCGGAGAGTCCCACCTATCAGCCAACATTCTAAGAGTAGCAGAGATGCGCATCTCTTGCGCATGATGGCCGAAAAACTATCAACGTCCGTGTCGGCAAACATGCCGGACGCACTACAAAAACGCGGCAGCCCCATCAACAACCGGAACGTGTTGTTAGGTATATTGTGTGCGCAGACCAATATATTATGCCCTTTGCGTAAAGTTCACCCACAGGCTGCTGCTTAAACATAACTCGCGAAATATGGGGTACTATAGGTACACTTTTCCCCCCTTCCCCTTCCCCCCCTTCGGGGAACACATGCGTCTTGTTAAATCTATAAAAAATGCTATAATTTAATCCAATAGATAGTCAGACTAAATAAGAAAACTCAGAAACGGAAACAGAGTTGTATAGTAAGGATACTTACGTTTTCCATTCTATTGTTAATTTGAAACAATGTCAAGAAAGGAAATCTTAGAGCTTTTCATTGCGAAGTAGACAATAATATTGTCAAGATTCGTATTATGATAACCTATAAGATACCTATAACTTTCAGTTAAGAATTTAAAGTGGGAATAAAGCTTTTGTAGAAACTTTTGTAGAAAGGTTCCGCTTAAAACAGAAATCCTAGCAGTACCATAAATTTTTCTATAAAAAACTTTTTTAGCTCCAGAAGTTTAGCTGGTAGCAAATATGGCTTCAAGGTTTCAAAAGGAATAAAGCTGCGATATTTTATATTAAATCAATATGCGATAAGTACAATGGAGTGACTTGCAAAATATCTACCAGTTACGTGAAAAATTTAATTAAGGCGACAGCGTCAGCGTAGCCCGCCAAATCCAATTTTCTTACGTTTTTTTTTCAATTATTATGGCAGTTCAAGTTGTATGTTGATCTAAATATGATTTGCGGTCGTAACAAACATTTATTTATAGAATTACTAGCAGCGCCTCGCGGTTTCACACGCATAAGTTTCGATCCCGTGCGAATATCGGGATAAAAAGTATCTTATGTGTTAATGCTGGTTATAAACCATCTGTGTGCCAAATTTCATCCAAATCCGTTTAGTAGTTTTTGCGTCAAAGAGTAACAAACATTCATCCATCCATCCTCACAAACTTTCGCGTTTATAATATTAGTAGGATAATCAAAAAATCGTTAATACCTACGTGTCTCAAAGTTCATAGTACCCTATTGAATGACTATTTCATGAAATTATGATATACTCAAACTCAAACTCAAAGCATTTATTTCAATTAAACCTTGTACAGGCACTTTTGAATTGTCAAAATTTAAATAGTCTGTCAGTTAGTCAGAAAGTTGAAGCTAGTTGCCCATTCCAAAACGTAGATCTCTATGGAGAAGAACGGGCAAGAAACTCCACTCCACTATAAGAGGCCAATTCTAACTTAAACAGTTGGATTAGTGTTTCTAATTATTATAAATCCGTAAAACCATATTTGTTACGGTCACGAATCATATTTTAATCAACATACAACCTGACACTAACCGGCAAATAGCAAAAAACGTAAGTTTCTAAATTTGAATCTTGCAAGCTTCCTTAGTGCATAAGCTCTTAGTTTGACTTAGGGTCGGAATTTTATCTTTTCAAAGGCAATTCCGACGTTTTTGGTTACTATGATAGTCAGTTAGTTAGTAAGTACGGTGAGTTTCTTTATCTGTGAATCTATAGACCTCTTTGTAAATCTGTAAAGTCGTTTTTCGTATGTCTGTGTGACCGCGTTGTTCCTCTTAACTACGCAACGAACTTTGATGCGGTTTTAACCAACACTTAGAGAGTTTTATGAGTATATTACCTTAATAATAAACTTATACATCACAAAGAAATCCCGATATTTTGTCAAGTCGTAAAAACTGTGCGAAGCAGGGGCGGGTCACAAAAGTAACCCTCTTATCTGAATCCAACGAAATGATTGCTATGTAGTTAACATTGCCATAACCTTTATCTTGCTGAAAACCTTTTATTTAATAGGACTCAGCAGTAACAGAAGTATTTAATTTATTTTACTATTTCTCAAATCAAAAGCATTTCAATAAAGATTAAGAAAATCTAACGTTTACAAAACTACAGCTCAACGTTTACAACATAATGAAACAGCATGAAAATATTTAAAAAAATAAATCTTATAAAATCTGTATAAGGATATTATATTAACTCTTTTTAGCAATTCATTTAGAAATTTTCTAATTAAAAAATAAAAGGGAGAAAAATAACGAGAAACCATACTTAAACCGTTTCCTTGGAAGCTTTGTTCTTTTGCTTTTACTCAATGATCGCGTTTAGTTTCTGCCTACTTTACGGCTTCTGCTTCCTGTTATTAATAACATTTTACTTGTAAAGATTGAGCTTTGTGAAGTTCCATTGCGGTTCACAAATTCAATGGCAAAAATATTTGGCTCCACAGCGCAGAGATGGATAACATTCGTCTTAAAGTAGTCACCACCATACCGTTACCAAACGTAGCGTGGTACTGTGGATCTATGTGAACGTTCATCAGTATTATTTCAGGCTCGAGTGGGAGCGCACGTTATTTTCCTGGATTTTATTTTTGGAAATATAATTCTACAGTACTTCCAAACATCTGTTGAACCTGTTAATTAAATTGACAATAACTTTTCGGGAACTCGTTCTTTTTTGTTGCCACGTTGGTCGCTAAATTAAAATTACTGCCAAGTTTTCATAGTAACTCTTTGATCTAAAGTTTTTGTACAAGTGAAATATCAAGAGATGCTAATTATTTACTAGACTGGTTTGCATAATGGTGATTTTCACGAACTCAGTGTATGTAAGGTGAGTTTTTCACATCTATCACGTGATTGACATTGATGATATTTTTACTAGTTACTGAGTATTCGCAAAAGATTTTTCTCTTTGAAAACGAATGAGCTTTTAGCCAATGTTTATTTATCATCATGATAAATAAAGAAAAAATATTGACATCAAAATATGTTAGCCTTTATGATTAAAATATGCCTTATTTACGGTATTATTTATTTGTTAGCTTAATTTAAATGTTTTATAATACATAATTAAGAACGTTGTGTGAGTACCCGCATAATTAGCATGTATTGTTCAGAAATAAAATATGGTTGAATATCATGTCATTTTAGGTCTACGTGCAGGTAAAAGTCTTGTTTTTCACACAGAATTGTGATCCGTTTTAGATTCCAAAGAGCGTAAATGATTATTTTAGACTCTTGACGGGGTGAGTAGTAAAGTGATGGGTACTTCAAGTTCGGCTGTACGAATTATACGAATAGGTATAATATAGGTACCAATGTTTATTTCAATAACGTATGAAGCCTTATTTTAACTTTGTAGAGCTTGTATTTATTGCACCTTGTAGTCGGGTTTTAGTTTCGTAATTTTATTTTTATGAATAGCCTGTGTAACATTTTATAACTTCTGTTCTGTATATAAGAGCTGTACAGCTACATAACTTATACTATGTTCCCGAGCAGCTGGATCTATGTTAGCCAATAAATGCGACGTTTTATTATGTTTTAATTGTATTTTTACATTTGAGACATACCTACATAATGTACGATGACAAGATGATGTAGGGGCGAAAGTAACAAAAAGGCTGATCAATCTTGATGTCACTTTTAAACTTTTTTTTAGGTTGTAACGCTATGTGTCAACCTTTCAGCAATAAGTACCACCTATAAAAAAAACAATAACTTTCGTGAATTGGATGTGAAACAGGACTCAAATTGCGTAACACATTTGTTCAATCACAATCCCCAAGGGTTTTTAAAGAAATGTCTTAATCAATGGCTTCATTTGTGTTTGAAAAAAAATTTTGCTCGACAACGTAGATAGCGCAATGAACATTGTTGAACTTTCAAAATGAAAGGCATTGTCATTATAAGTGTGTTACACAATTATCCCGCAGTATTGTCGGGTCAGGTGATATCTATCATGTTTTACATACGATGCACGCTCATAATCAATTACCTACATAGTTTATATTCTGAACTTCATCAACTATGGAGTTGATTTGAATTTGACATGGGTCAATTTCAGCAATTAAGTTATCACAACTTTAAAGTTCTAAACGAGGCTTCGTGTATCTATCATTACAGTGTCAGACAACTGAGAAACTCTAACATAAATAAGTCTAGCATCAAACACACTATGTATTCTGTGAAGCTTTTAACAAGGATTAGTTGATACTTAATTCCTTCTAAACAGAAGGAAATTAAGTTAAGTAGAGCACGTTTGGCAAGGACTCATCCGAGGAAGTAGCGGTATAACTATGGTCTAATTTAATAAAACCGACAGGCGTCAGGTGACAAACCGACAATTTTACGAAGGAGGACCGGACAAAATGGTCCCCACGACCAATAACAACCAAACATATGTCATTAGATAGGCATTATAATATAGAGCAATAGCTACTATGGCGGTTAATTTCAAATCACTGTGCAAAAAATAAAATGGCTATGTTTCGTAAGACGTACCTGCACCCTAATTGTGTAACATACTATTACTCTCTATTTGAATCATTTTCAAGCATATTTCTAATTCGTTGCTCCATATGATCCAAAAATGTGTCGAACCTAAGAACGCAAATAACGCAATGAATGTTGTTGGACTGTCAAAATGAAACCCTAAGCTACTGATAGTGTGTTACGCAATTACCCTGCTGTACAATGCGTGCCACGTAAGAAGAGACTTGACACACCACGTGGTTTGACATGCGCAGTACACGATTTTAGGTATCTTTAGCGGTATGAGGTCTGAGTGCGGGACGGGACCGGACGTCATAGGGGCGGCGGAAAGAGGCAGGGGAGGCGGGGTCAAGTCTCTTCTTACGTGGCACGCATTGTATGTAGATAACGGAATACTTGAATAGTAAATTGCTTGAATAGTAATTTATAGTTTATTTATATTCGAAAATGTATGGATTCCAAAGATAACAAAATAATATGGTACCATCGAGCTGGTCAGATGACTGACCTGGACGCTAGATAACGGTACTCTTGAATAGCTACTAGTAAACCCATCTAGTGTGTGCTCATTAGACACATCTAATGAGCCCACATTCGAGGGGTTTACTACACACACAAAATGAACAGTACAGACGCATCTCAACGAGTTTTATTCATTTTATCTTATGAGCCCACACTCAATGGCCGCACCCGATGGTTTTACTAGTAGCTATTCAAGGATTCCGTCATCTAGCGTCCAGGTACATAATCAGGCCAGCTCGATGATATCATGTTATTGTATTATCATCGCAATATTCTATTGTTATTACATATATTCAAACTAAGACCACTAAAGGATTAACTATGCAAGGGTTCTGTTATCTAGCGTCCCTACGAAACATGGAAATAACTTTTTTCACACAGTGCTTGAAACAGCTTCCATACATTTTTGCCGATTCTCCTTTCTTTCATACATTCTCTGCTTTATTAAACTCCTCCGCCGTTTTTTTCTGACGGACTATGACGGACTACTAACTGTTTTGTTCTGACGGACTATTTTAATTTTGACAATTCAAAAGTGCCTGTACAAGTTTTAATTGAAATAAATGCTTTGAGTTTGAGTTTTCCCTGTCGTGAGAATGTGACAATTTTGTAATTTTTTGCCTAATATGTCTTATTCTCATAGCTATGTGTTTTTCTGCCGCCAAGTACCAATTTCTTATATTTTGTTAGTTCTGTTTCAACCGGAACATAATAGATGAGTAATGGAAACGCATGAGAGGCGGAACATAACCTAAAGGCCGGTTTGCCAACCTACAATTTTATCGAAGTTTGGTATTGTGCTTACAAATATGTACAACTAGCTGCGCACCACGGTTTTATCCGCGTAAATGTTGATCCCGTGGGAATATCGAAATAAAAAGTAGCCTATATGTTAATCCAAGGTGTCAGCTAACTCCATACAAAATTTTATCAAAATTGGTCGAGCCGTTTGAGCGTGAAGAGGTAACAAACATATAAACACACATAAACACAAACTTTCGCCTTTATAATATTAGTGTGATATATTTGTTAGTACCATACATAAACAGAAAACTGTGATTACCCTTTTTACAACTTTCACTTCCACTTACCCGAAGCGTAATACAAGCGTAAAGTAATACATTATGTAAACTACTAAACATGGGTGTTAGGGGTGTAAATATATTAAAATTAATTGTCACCCCATGGGGTAAGCGTGTCAGCCACATGGAGTAAAATCAGAATAATGAGGTTATAGAACGTGGTCGTTAGAGTTCGCGCAAGATAAGTCTGCGCGCGACGTTTGACTTCAAGATAAGTAGCACTTTTAATCAATTTCGGCATAATGATGGCAATTATTTACTTTAGAAAACACGAACCACAAAACACTCTCTTGACACCTGAAATAAACGTCTAGATGGCAGCAAACGTCTATTTTTGATTTCCGCCGCGCGCAGAATTATTTTGCGCGCCCTCTTTCTTGCATACGCTATCCTCCCATACCTACTGTTATTTGAAAACATTGTAAAAGCCAATTATTTTTAAAAAGAGTAACCGTGGAGTTTCTTGCCGGCTCTTCTCCATAGGAAACGACCAATTGGAACCGTGCACCTAGCTTCTGACGTTTCATAAGTGCCCATGTAGGTTAATCTGAAATAAAATATTGTTATTTTGCATGCTTAATTTTCACAGCACACTATATATGTATAGTTTAAACTATTCGCCGCAAAAAAACAAACGTTACCCAAAGAAATTTGTTTCACGTACGTTTAACGACCTTTGACATGAAAAGAAAATAACTATCAATAGAATAGAATAGAAAACTCTTTATTATGTACACCATATAAATTACAGACATAAATATAGAAACTGTACAAAGGGTGACATAATGGGCAGTCTTATCGCTAAGAGCGATCTTTTAAAGACAACCTTAGGATGGATTTAAAAAGGGGAAGGACAGACAAATACTGTCGGTAGTCCGTAGTGTACCATTTACATAATACAATAAATACATACATAAAGTATATTATACTAATCTAAATAACAATATACACATACATATAAATATGTCCATATAATAACAAACATAAAACAGGAGCAAAGAAAATATAATGATGATGTTTAAGGAGAGAGGAAGTGCTTTTTTACCATAATTTTAAACGTGGACAAAGATTGAGCACGCCGTACCGACACGAGCAAGTCATTCCATAACCGTACTGCTTGAACAGTAAAAGATAGATTATTATTATAGATTATTAGATTTCATTAACAAAACCAAACTCACGAATACGAGACATTGGGGATATTTTTTATACATTTACTTAACACTGCGAAACCATATCAATCACTCTTGCTAAAATAATAATACGTCAAGCCATCCACAAAGCGGTGAAACTTCTCATCTCTAATAGAAGAATGGTGTCTAAATCTTCTAATGTGTTAATGTCAAATCCGTCCGAAAATTTCGAAGCCTCTTCTCAACAGCGATTTGTGGGTAGCAGGCAGTTGAATTTGATAATCGGAGCGGAAGGTGTATAAACCACCACGTGACCACGTACCACGTGACTTAAAAGTATAAATTTCATGCTTAAAATACAGTAGAAAGTCCGCTAAATGTGTCTATCTATCTTAAAGCTTCGTAACAACAAGACAGTATCATGTCACTTGACACTTTCGATCGATTGACGAGGATATGAGTTAACTTTGAACAAGAGATAGAGCACAGCTCTTCCGATCTTGTTAGCACTTACACTTATTTTCAAAGCACTCTCGTTTCTTCCTGGAAGCGATAATAGCTAACGGATATATCACAGAGAATAAGAACGTCATTCATTAGCTCTATCGCACGTTTGGCATTGTGTTTCCAAACATAAGTTTTCGATTTATGAGTAAATTTATCACTGGCATCGAACGAAAAACAGTGACGGAACCCGCACGCTTCTAGTTAAATACGAACGCGTGTAATGGCATGAGAACTGCTATAATGTGGAACGAACATACATCCACAGACTTCGGATACGTAGATTCGTAGATTCACGGTCGATTCTAAATGTAGCCACATAATTTCTCTTAGAATTACGATATGAACAAATCAATACATAACGTAAAATCTTATATTTCAGTGTCTGTAATAATAATATATTTTGGTGATGGGGAAATGTATGGGAGAATGCAAAAAAAACTGAAATAAACACGTCATACAGCTGGGTTATTTATCACGTGATAGTATTGAGGAGATAGGTAAGTGGTGCTAGTAGAATTTATTGGTACCGAAACGTAATTTGCGTAAGCAAATCACGTTTCGGTTCATCGAAAAACAATTTAAAATAAACTGGCTTTGATTTTTAAAATAACACTGGCTTTTATGACGGACATTATTTCATGTTCCGTCATTCTGTTAGTCTAAAAAATACGACTATCTACCTACTCCTAGCTTCAGACGGCTAGCTAAGTGCAACACGTCGCACGTCCTAAGTTACATAACCGTCCATTTTCGTTCTTCGAGTAGTTGACGGCTCATGGCGCTTTTCATTTCCTTGTCAAATATTGACGGTTTACGAAATAACTTTACTGAGAGTAGGGTTACCATTTAGAAATTTGAAAAGTCCTGCCAAAAAACCTGACGTTTCAATAAAAGTCCGGACATTTTAGTCACAAAATCCAAACATTACCCACTTAGTTATAGTGGTATGGTAGGCATGGTAGCAAACGCTCACGAGAAGAGGGAATGTTGGGGAATGCGGGGAACAAAAAAAAAGTGCGCTGAAAAATATAAAAATTAATACCTATACCAGAAACTAGCGTTAAGTTTGATTATTTTACGTAACATTATTTTTATTTTGAAGAAAATATTTTATGTTTGAACTATGTAGTTGATTGTTTGCGAATTTGCAATACAAGATTTATTGTTTGATCTCGATAGGTTGATTGATGAAGAAGTGTATTTTGTTTTTAGATGAATGAGAAATTAATATAAGTTTTATTACTCGTATTCCATCTAAGCCAAAAAATCCGGACAAATTAAAGAGCCGGACAAAGTCCGGACAAAAGTCAAGAAGTCCGGACATGTCCGGTCAAATCCGGACGGATGGTAACCCTAACTGGGAGGAATAAGAAATGACGTCAATTTTAACAGAATAGATAAAAGGTCTCAATTTGGTCGTATTAGATTGCTCCGTGCCAAAATTGGCTCAAGTGTGCAGTTATGTGGTCACTTTAGTGCCTGTCAGACCACAGTTGATTTTCTTAGATTTTTTTTTAATCAAATGAATTTAGTAGAGGAATACCAACGTGCCGCGTGGTGCATACCGTAGTGACCAGAATAAAAGGCGGCTTTTAAAATATTTTTTTATTTTGATTTAATTTAGGACCTTTTGAGGATGCAGCGATGCTTAAAAGGAGAGACTTTTGGAGGACCTTAACTTCGCAAACGTTAACTAGATGAAAGCACAAATAAGCTCAACATTGATCTTTGTTTTGCCTTTGTAGCCAGACAGCAAAAAACTGTTTTTTAGGATTTTTTCAAGAAGAGGATATTAAATACAAGTGGTTCTTGACTTCCGATTTTTAACTGGGTATTAAAAAATAAATTTTGTTAACAAGACGAGTAAACAAACACTAACTAAACTCATAAAAAGAGATCGTACAAACATACTCATACTACATCATTCAGGGAAAAATATTCAGAATAAAATACAACAGTAATATTTTTTGCAACAATAGCCGTATATATACGAAATGAATACATTCTACGAGTATTTCAAGAGTTAATCTCTTTGATTTATAGTATAACATTCGCAAACGTTCATACATGACATGGGGAAGGTCCCTAATCTAAACGTTAGATGATAATAATGTGGTTATCATAATCAGCCGGGTCAACCACAGGGAGGGTTCTATATAAATACTTTAATACTCATCTCATAAACCCCAGTTAGTAAAGGAATTTCCAGTAGAGCATTTTTATTGTATCTATATACGTAAAAGTAGTACGTAATATACTCTATAGTATATTACGTACAGTAGTACGTAATATAATATAGAGTATATTACGTAACCAGCCCAAAGTATTGGGCTGGTTACTTATATAATATACTAGCTGACCCGGTGAACTTTGTACCGCCTCAGAGAGATATCATCAAAAAAGCCGTTCCATACAAAATGTATGAGCAAATTAATTATCTTCACTTTTTCTCCTGAGTTTTCCCATGTTTTAATAGTTATGTGCTATTCGAGGCGGAGAGAAATCCAACAAATCAAAGATCATAAAAATCGGTCAAGCCGTTCTTGAGTTATAAATGGTGTAACTAACCCGACTTTGTTTTATATTTATGTAGATGTATATATACCGACTTTTCACAAACACGACCAACAGGCAATAACTTACAGAAAACTTTTTAGACTTTGTAAAGTTGTCTGTAAATCATTTGTTAACCGTACAGATATAGAATGAATGTTTATATTTATGTATTTCTAAAACAGCCTATATTTTACAGTTTGGTTTTAACCACACAACGAAAACATCTCAGGGTCTGTCTGTGTAGCCGTTCATTTTAGCTACGTCCCGATCACCACCACATGGTGCATAAAGGCTCCTACAAACAGGCGCGACACGCGGTATAATCGCGCGGGGACACAAAATCACCGCTCGTGGCGCGACTTGCGGTGCCTTTGTGTCGCGTGTCGTGTCGCGCCTGTATGAAGGAGCCTTAAGTTTCGATCTCTTAAAAATATCGGGATAAAAATTATCTTATGGCCTAATCCATCATCATCGTGGTCTACCCATGTGCCAAATCCGTTCAGCCGTTTTAGCGTGACAGTGTAACAAACAAACATACAATCTAATCTTTTCTCTTTATAATATTATAATAGTTTAGAAAAAGGTTAATTAAGTACTTCGATGATGCTGTTGATTACTTTTTTTAATATAGCGATGATAAATGATGTGGTCAAGTGGACCCGCAGGTCCAGAAGCGACCGGGTCCAGCTGACCGAAGACTAAAATTTACACTACAGTAATCTCTTTGGTTTTAGGGATTAGTCATATGTTGTCTTTTCTAAATTAAGTGTACGTACAAACTAGCTAGATGTTAGACGTTAGTTGCACTCTATAAGCTTTCACGTTTCTGTAAGTTCCAATATGGACGCTTACGTCATACTATGTTGACGTAGAATACGCGCCACCGGCATTGACTTAGGTGACACATAAATAGCCATAAACTTTCCATGGTCTTATGAAGTTGCACCTATGTACATCCTCAAACAGATGTATACATTGACAACAATTAATTAGACTGTTTACAACTTGTGTTCCATAATACTGCATGTATCATATGTAATTTTTTTTTTTGTTTTTTTTTTTTTTTATACTATGATACAATATTATGGAACAATCACAAACATAATCAGCCTATAATGTTCCCGCTTTTGGGACACTGGCCTCCTCTCGGTGTGAGGGAGAAGGTAACCCAAGCGGGCCTAGTGCGGGTTGGTAAATGTCAAATGTCTTCGATTTTTTGGCTCTAAGACATGCCGGTTTCCTCACGATGTTTTCTTCACCTATGGAACAAAGATTGTAGACAATTAAAAGAATTCTTCTCAATGTATAGACGCCAGCACATCAAGCTACCCGAAACTGTCAAATTTTCCTAATCAACTTTGAACCTTATGCTTTGGCAATAAAGTTGAATATCTATTAAAGAAATTTGACAGATTGTAGTAACTTGATGTGCTGGCGTCTGTACCTTATATATGTTCTCGACTGCACCTAAATACAAATATTACCTATAAATTGAAGTGAAAAGGTATTTCTTTTCAGTCTCTCAGAACAATTGCTCTGTAGGACTTAAGGGATAAAAGAGGGTCAAGGGACACAAAATCCAAGCCATTTCGTCTCCTACTTATTTGAACAACCAACACAGCAATATACTGGTTTCTTTTTTTTTGGTTTTATTAAAGCAAATCAGTTTTTTACCTTTGACAAATTTATTGTGTAGTAGGCGTAGTTACCTTCTCACATTCAAATCTGTAGTGCTATTAATGAAATCTATTTCTCTCGACTTTTCAAGTTGTGGTTTGTTTGAAAACTATTTCGAAAACACGAAATAATTTAACTATTATTCCACTCGTTTCCTTTTCAACACTTGATCACGCTAACAAGTACAGACACTCTTTCACGTAAACGTTTGTCTTTCTCAGTATTTTTCCTATAATTCGGTTGTTTTGTGCTAGTTACTTCATATAATTTTCCCGGGTGCTAGATAATATGTAATCGTTCTGTCAACTGATAATGACATTTACTGTATATTACTCATGTGTGCAGATAATGTCACTTATATATTTTGGACATTTCCTACAAATAACACATAACATAACATCACGCCTGCATTTCCCGGAGGATCAGGCAAAGGTGTACCTATATTAAACCCATCACATTTCGCCAGTTATGTATAACCGGTTGTCATGTTATGAGCATGTGATATGGAGGAATAAGGAAAATCATCATCATCTGCCTAGCCTTTTCCTAACTATGTTGGGGTCGTCTTCCACTCTAACCGGATGCAGCTGAATACCAGTATTTTACATGGAGCGACTGCCTATCTGACCTCCACAACCCAGTTACTGGGTAATACGATATCCCTTGGTAAGACCGGTTGTCAGATTTTCGGGCTTCTGACGACCCGTAACGAATGTCAAAGATCCACGAATGACAGCTGGGACCAACGGCTTTTTTTTTTTTTTTTTTTTTTTCAGGATGGGAAATCATCAAATGACTCCTCCCGCTCTGGGTGGAGCGGAAGGGAGTGTCAGACTCTTACTGACTAAAACCCACCCGTGTTCCTTCCTTCGCCCTTTATGTTCCGGGCCAGCGGTAACCCTTTCGGACAATCCCGCTGACCCGGCAGGCTTCGGCCCTGACGGGCCCCTTCCATTGTTGCTGACATCTCTTTGAGGCGCGCGTGGAACACGTACGCGCCGTCCGGCACGGGCCTGGTCCTGATCGGACGGTGAGCTACCCATTACTCTCCGCCCGCAGGCCCGCGCCTACGGTGGCCGGGAGTCGTCGCGCGGCTCCCGACGCCCGGAGCGTCTCCCGCGGCGGCTGGGACGGGAGGCTCTCTCCCTCATCCATCCCGCCGCCTCCTTCGCTAGCATGACTGCTTCGCAGAAGGAGGCGACTGCCCCCCACTCCCTCTCGCCCCGGACCATGGCTCGAACCAGGCCCTGACGCGAGAGGTCGCCGCCGCTGCCGATCGCCTCAACGAGGACACGGCGGTGCTCCGCCCAAGCGGGGCAGACCTCCACCGTGTGCTCCACCGTGTCCTCTGGGCGATCCTGGCAATGGTGACACCCGGGCGTTTCCTCCCGCCTGATTATGTGCAGGAACCTCCCGAAACTTCCGTGTCCGGTGAGGACCTGCGTCAGGCGGTAGGTGAGGGCGCCGTGACGCCTCTCTAACCACTCCTCAAAGAGGGGTCTTACCGCCGCTATCGTGGCGTGCCCTGCGCTGGGTTGCGACAGTCGCTCTTTCCATGCCGCCATGAGATCGCGCCGGAGGTCCGTCCGCTCCGCCGCGATTTGCTGCGGAAGCGGAGTTTCCCCCCGGCGTAGTGCCTCCGCGCGCCACTCATACAGGCGCGCGAGGACTATCGCCTCCAGATCCCATGGCGGCAGGGACCAACGGCTTAACGTGCTTTTCAAGGCACGGAAGGGTATGTAAAGATGGTCACCCATCTACGGACTAACCGCGGAAAGCGTTGCTTAACCTGATCGATCGACCCGTGCGGCTGTTATTACTTAGCCACAAACCACGGAGGAATAAGGAAAATGTCACGACGAAAGTTTTAAGTATGAATGTCGATGGCTATAAGAGTAGAGAAGGTGTGAGACAGGGAGACGTTATTTCTCCAAAACTGTTCACCGCTGCACTGGAGGACATCTTCAAGGTTCTGGATTGGAAAGGGGCTGGCATTAACATCAATGGCGAATACATAACTCATCTTCGGTTTGCCGACGATATCGTAGTCATGGCTGAGACTATGGAGGACCTCAGTACAATGCCCGATGACCTCGGTAGAGCCTCCGAAAGAGTGGGTCTTAAAATGAACATGGACAAAACGAAGGTCTTGTTAAATGCCCATGTAACATCCACTCTCATAAAGATCGGAGACGCTACACTCGAAGTCGTGGACGAGTATGTTTACCTAGGACAAACTGTCCAGTTAGGTAGGTCTAACTTCGAGAAAGAGGTCAATCGTCGAATCCGACTCGGCTGGGCAGCGTTCGGGAAGCAACGCAATATCTTCGCGTCCCACATACTGCAGTGTCTCAAGACGAAAGTCTTTGCCCAGTGCGTGTTGCCAGTGATGACTTATGGCACTGAAACGTGGTCGCTCACAATGGGCCTTATAAGAAGACTAAAAGTCACCCAAAGGGCAATGGAGAGGGCTATGCTATGGGAGTTTCCTTGCGTGATCGAATCAGGAATGAGGATATCCGCAGGAGAACTAAGGTAACCGACATAGCCCGAACAATTGCCAAACTTAAATGGCAGTGGGCAGAACAGATGGCCGATGGGGCCGAAAGGTTCTGGAGTGGCGACCGCGTACCGGAAGACGTAGCGTTGCAAGGCCTCCCACAAGGTGGTCCGACGACCTTGTGAAGGCCGCAGGAACCCGTTGGATGCGAGAAGCACAGAATCGGTCGAAGTGCAAGTGCTTGGGGGAGGCCTATGTCCAGCAGTGGACGCCTTTCGGCTCAAATGATGATGATGATAATGATAAGAGTAGAGGAAGACCAAAGATACGATGGATGGACTGTGTCAATGAAGATATGGTTAGAAAGGGGTCCCTACTGAGATGACGACTAATAGAGAAGTATGGAAGAAAAGACATGTTGCGCAGATCTCAAATAAATTGGGATACGGGCAGGACAATAGAATAGAATAGAATACTCAATGACAATGATGATGATGATTTGGCCAGTTAGTTATGTTTAAGTCCCATGTAATAGAGGCGAGCCTATATTGCCATCAACCGGGCAGCAATCCAGACTCCGGCCTGCTACCAGCAGAAAATTCCTTACAAATAGTAATAAAAATACCCAATACAACAAATAAACCTTTCAGTGACGGCACCATTAACACAGTAGCTAAATGATAAGGGTCGCGGACTCGACCTCCGCATGAATATCATGTTTGTTTGGTGTACACATACTTGTTCCGAGTCTTGACGTTTACGTGCGTGATCTCTGTCGATAAACATCCCTATGAAACAGGAAAATATAGTGTGATAATATGTTAAATTTCCCTTTTGTCCCTCAAAATGGTCAGTGACATATTGGGGTAGCAACGTACCGTCGTAGCAGCGTAGCATACATCTACGAAAAAAACACTCAAGAGAATAAAGAAAGAAATTCTGTAGATTATCTATGTTTATCGAGTGAGATGATGACATGTGTCGAATTTCTCTTGTGTTCTTCAAAAGCGAAATTCAAAAGGGTCAGTGTCATAGTGGCGTAGCGTCGTAGCCGCGTAGCATGTATCTACGAAAAAGCATTCTAGAGAATTAAGCGAAGCTTCTGTCGTAGTTTCAGTAACAAATCAAAATTTGTTTTAATAAGTATGTTGCGATGTTCATGTTGATATAAAAGTACGTCACATTAACAGGCAAAGTGAAATATCTTTAGAGATAAGATCTTATTTTACTACATAAAATACGATGTTATAACGCACATAAATATTAATTATAACCACAAACCTGTATCATCTGGGGTGTCTATAAAGCTTGTTAGTGTATCGCCGCGTTGTTATTTAAGTTTTCACCTACCCATGTAGTTACGTTAGGTAAGTAGACAGTGTTAACATTTGACCAACAAGAGATTTATCGTCGAACTTTGTCCATTTTTTTCTTTAAAATAAAAACTGAACGAACAGTATATATTCGGTCTATTTGCAGTATTTCCACAGGGCATTGGCGTAACTGCATGGTGTATTTAAATAGGATGTTATAGTTATTTTACGATTGGACTGGGATTTAGGTAGTAAATAAATACACTGCACTGCTAGCTACGCAATCAATACTAATATTATGAATTCGAAAGTAACTCTGTCTGTATATTACTTTTTCACGACTAAACCACTGAACAAGTTTCGATAAAATTTGGCAGAGAGATTGATAGATTAGATAGATTGCATTCCGGGGAAGGACATAGGATAGTTTTTATCGACATACCTCGCGGGCGAAACCGCGGGCGGAAGGTAGTTTAAAATATTTTAAACTCAGTTTCAACTGTAACCAAGCCAATCTAGGAGCCATTATTATTGACTAATCACATTGAATTTTAATATTACACATTGTCTCGAGGACTGTAAGCTTATGGCGGTATAGTGTCAGCAACTGTTTACGATAATATAAACACGACTTAACCTTTCGTATGCTAAACGTGGATCCACGCGAACACAATGGCGTTTTTTTATTTTTTTGCATTAAACCGGTTACGTTTAACCGGTTTAATGCCGCAGTTAACAGTTATTAAATACTAAATCATATTAATACAAGGCGTATGTTCGCTGGGGTTTCCCGTCGGCAACTTCTCAGGAGCATTAGGGGATGAGTAAAAAAAACCATGATACAACCACGTTTCTAACTTTAATCTTTTACCCGCCACACGTCAATAAATCAAAAACGTGCCCTCGCGTCAAAGTTTGTCATGTAGTCGAACCGTGGCATGCTGGGCACATATGGTTTGTCATCTATATGTCGCAGGTTTATGACAAAATCAGGTTTTTGATCAAAAACCTAGGCTATTGATCAAGAACCGGAAGAAGACAAAATTATTACTTTATGTTATCATAAACCTGAGAAAATCCAGTTTTTTTTAATCAAAAACCTAGACTGGATTTGTTTTATGATGAAAACAATGTTGGTTGCTATTTCTTTAAATAAATAAAACAAATAAACAATGATTTATTTGTTATGAAATTACATACATTTAAAAAATAATATGTGTGATGTGTGTGTGAGGTGTGTGTGTGTGTGTGATAAATAAAAAATGGTTAAAATCATTTTCCAATTTAATAATTTTGTAATATTTATTGTTATTCAGCATGGTATTTTGATAGTAGGTAGTAATTTATGTGTAAATTTTGCATGCCCAAGTGACGGCAGAGCATGGAGAACATTATCAAAGTATGTATAACATCTATACCCCTACCCATGATGGCAAAAAATAAATGATTTGATTTGACCAGCGCTTATATTTTATCATAAACCTAAACAAGTTCATGTTTTTGATCAAAAAACTGGATTTTCTCAGGTTTATGAAAACATAAAGTAATAATTTTGTCTTTTTCCGGTACTTGATCAAAAGCCTAGGTTTTTAATGAAAAACCCGATTTTGTCATAAACCTGCGACATATACATGACTGTGGCGGTCAAAAGGTTAAAAATTACGAAATTCCATTTAAACTTTCATTCCCTATTTAAAACCTTTATGGAATGAATTTTCATAAATCTTTCATAGAGCTGACTTCTTTTATATAAGGAAATCTTGTGCAAAATAAGTAGAAGATATATGCTACAGAGTCCAGTCAATAAAGAAGTTGTAGAGTGCGTGAGCAGGGACCTAAGCGATTCCTTTGGAAACTTGTTCAGGGTGCTTAGGAAGTGAACATAAAAAAGTCCGTCTAGGAGGTAAGCCGGAGTGGAAAGGGGAAACAAAGTTCCCACTTTTGGGTTTTTCGCGTATATCTCAAAAACAGTGCGTCGTCGTAGGGAAAAAAATCTTATACCAAATGAAAGCTCATAAAATTCTTTACAACTTTTACGAATCTACTTTTTCCAAATGTTCAACCGTTTTTGAACTACACGCTCCGGAATCGTAGGTCACGCTTTCTACACCCAATTTTGGCCCATTCGTTGACTGCACTATACAGCATTAACCTATTAACAGTCTGTCACCATTAATGCCAATCACAGTACTAAAGAATGCCTATTTTCAACCAGACTGACTAGTCGGATTTAACACACACAAATGGGCTAAATACATAAGCAGCCTATAATGTCCCCACTGCTGGGACACAGACCTCCTTTCTGTGAGAAGAGTGGGCCGTAATCCACCACGCGGTGGTAGATGTCACATGTCTTCGATTTATTTTTGTTCTAGTACATTCCGGTTTCCTCACGATGTTTTCCTTCACCGTTTTGAGAGCAGTGATGATGAAATTATTTACACAAAGTAAAGCGCTTGCATGAGTTCGAACCTATGACTTCCAAGTCGTAAGTCGCAGCCATTACCACTGGTCCATCTCTACTCCTATACACTCTTACAAGATAAAATTTGAAAAAAAAGATCAGAATTTTTTTATCTTTGAAGTAATCTGCTGTAATACTAGCTGTATTATCAAAGGCATTAGGTATAATTGAATGAAGAAAGGTCAAATGGAAATATTAAACTAATTATTCAAGAATCGAATTAAAATTATCTCACACAATTATTACTTACGTAATCTGTAGACCTCTAGAGATGGTCCACAAACGTGCTACGGCTTCGTCGTAGTACCTACGTAGATTTTTTTTCAAAAACACAATCTGTATGCCTTTCAAATCGGTCAAAGTTTCAAGCAAACTAAGTTACTGACTCAAGCAAGTGTTAGCTGTAGAAGTTCAACAAACTTTGTGCATCGTAGCTAAACTGTGAATTATTACGCTTACTAAATGTTGACGTGTGAATAAACTGTACCCTAGAGGCAGCGCATTTATCATAGCATAATCCTAACATTACTCAACCATGTTCGAACAAACTTTTTATTCGATACACGTATGTCACAATACGTGCACTGATACGATATCTCGTGTCTGACAAAATTAATTTGCTTATCGCCTGAAATTAAATATTTATGAGTACTTAAGCTCGTTATTAGATACATACGAATCTACTTTGTACAAATTGGGTATGCAATCATGCATATATCACGTTCAGTTTGCATCATACGTCATCGTGTTTCGTATACGTTATTGATTTTTACGTTCCTTGCGAAAATGAATTAAAAGCTAAACACTTGTTGAAGAAAATACGTCTTTGACGAAGTTATAATTTAAAAGAAATACAGAGATGAGATTTTTAAAGATAATATAGCCAAAAAAAAAGTGTGTGTGTGTGTGTTTTTATAAATAATATAGCCATAATTAAATGTTCATCTACAGGTATCGATTTCCATCACGTCTACAGTTTCGCTAGCTAATTTAGTTTGACCCTGTTTATTAGGTACAGACGCCAGCACATCAAGCTACTACAATCTGTCAAATTTCTTTAATAGATTTTCAACTTTATTCGTAAAGCATAAGGTTCAAAGTTGATTGGGAAAATTTGACAGTTTCGGGTAGCTTGATGTGCTGGCGTCTATACATTAGTATCTAATAGATTATATTTATAGAGACTCTATTCTACATTAGAAACTTGATAAGTTGAGGCCCAAAAGTTAAAAGATCTTAAAATACACTGGTATGGGAGAATAAAATTCAGATACGAAAAATATGCCGGACGACGGATGCCCGTCCCAGTTTTTATCATTTACATGGTATTTACTAAGAAAATCACAGAACCAATGGAACATTTCCTGTGGAATTATACCAGTCAGATAAAATTACCTACCTGTTTTAATTCAAGTGAACATGTCCCGTTTCATTTTACCCTCCAATCAATTTCGGATCACGTAAAATATGTTTTATGAATTATGGATTAACATACATTATCATAATTTATTGGCATCAATGTTATTTCAGTGCTGTTCAGTTTGCTGAAAATATATTATAAATGGAGAAAACGTAACGCTGCTGTTATTATTTTATGCAAGACGTAGGTACCTGCTGGGTTTCTTCATCATTAAATGTCCGTAAACGTCAAGCCCTGTGAGCGTCAAAACCATCGAGGCCGGTACAATAAATGGTTGTGAGTAGGCAAAAATTAATGGGGATCTTGGTATCTAAGTAGAATAAAACGAAAAGTGCGCAAAGAGCGCAACGTCAAAGGTAAAAGGTCAAAGTTCTCTTGTTACTATTTAAAACTTCTCAATATCAGCTTTTCGGGACTTTTAAGTCAAAGATGTAACCCAGTTTCGTCATTAGCGGACGTCTCGATTCCGAACTTTTGCTACTCATCAAAAATCTGGGTCTTGTTTTGTCAGTGTTTCAAATTATTTAAAAAATATTATGTTTACATAATTTCCACGTTTGATAAATCTTTATGATTGTTTGTTTATTAAAACAAATCCACATAATTATTTCTCTTTCATCTGTAAGACGAATCTTCAAACAAATATGTTGAAATCACGTTCAAAGGAAGACATTTCACAGAATCTATTTTGATTTTTGCTGTCGGATCAGTTTGTGACTTTTTTGTTCCAATATTTCTTTATTGGACGCTTTACTAGCTTCTATCAAATTATTATGACGGGCATTAGACGTCTTATGGACGTTCAATGTCTGACGCTTCGAGCCGTGTTATTATAGAGTCGGGCCAATTGAAATGTGTGGAAATCCTGAAGACAAAATGAATAAACGGCTAATATATGAATAGGTACAGTTACAAAAACCTACCTAAGCCTTTACGAATATTTTGTTTGCTACTACACTAAAACAAGATTGATTGTTGACACTAAAACCATCGATTCAGAGTCCGAAAATAGAATCCTATATGTTTAATCGAGATAAAAGGATATAATTATGTACTTAATTACCTTTAACAAATCCTCGGCAAATAAATCCCTACAACTTTTTGTAACCCTCTAGTTCCCTATTTTCTGAAAGCAAATGTAGTAAACATTTCTCGATCAACAGAATTTAATCTGATGAATTTAATCTGCTCCATTTCACCTCCACCACAATGAAAATAGATACAGATATTGAAGAACCAATAACTTCGATTTTCTTCGAATCCGTATTAAATGGATATGGAATGGGACATTTTTATGGAAGAAATGACGTACCTACTTTATAAAAGTATTCTCAGATCCGTGAAAAAAATTGCGCATTGGCACGTCAGTCGTTAAACTGTTTACAGACGATTAAACATACGCGCCGTTTAACAGATAGGTACAGACGCCAGCATATCAAGCTACCCGAAACTGTCAAATTTTCCCAATCAACTTTGAACCTTATGATTTAACGATAAAGTTGAAAATCTATTAAAGAAATTTGACAGATTGTAGTAACTTGATGTGCTGGCGTCTGAACAAAGACATCACAGTTGCTCAATGTCTATCTTCCGTTAAGCCCTGAAGAAAACAAACAGAGAAAATAGAATAATATCTTTAGCCGTAAACACAGTGTTCACGTTTTCTTTAGTGCAGATACCTACATGTGCCTATATACAGGGTGGCATAGACATCGACACGCAATCTATAACCATGAATTCAGCGCATGATTTTAGACCCCTAGCGTAGAAATTTTTCGTCGGATACAAAAAAAACAGGTCAAGTGCGAGTCGGACTCGCATACGAAGGATTCCGTACCACCGTGTAATATTAAAAAAAAACACGTTACTTGTATGGCAAAATACTTTAGTATGGTAAAGTTTAAATAAAGTTGATAATGAAAGGCCGTTTAATTTTTAGTATCTTTATTTTATTTTTATTATGTGTTGTAATAGCGGCAATAGAAATACACACTCTCTAAACATTGTAACTGTCTACCTATTACAGTTCTTAAGATACAGCCCGCTGACAGACAGACGGACGGGCAGCGGAGGCTTGATAATAGGGCTCCATTGACACCTTTTGGTTACGGAATCCTATAAAAATCTATATACCTACAGCTGTTTCATAGCAAAGTTCAAAACCTATGCGATCAAAATGTCTGGAACAACTAATTTATTTTTTATAACCGACTAAAAATTTCAACGCAGGGGGTTCAGAATCATGTACTGAATCCATGGTAACAGGTTGCGCGTTGATATCCCTGTCACCCTGTATAGGTACATCTTGTTTTGTAGGTGCTTTCAGACCAGAATTTATATACTTGCTTTCAGACCAGAATTTATACAAATTTTGGTTCACATGATCAAAATAACGTCTTGTTTTGTATATGGCAACAAAGCGCAAGCATGCATAAATTTATTTCGTCGGACATTTTGACGCTTGCTACTTCATACATAATTCACCCTTATTTGCTCATTGAAGCACTTTATTCTCTTTGTCAAACAAGTACACCATTTAGTAAAGTACGTAAGTGATACTTTGTTTTTGCAAAATAAAGACGTAAATCCAATATTCAGTGTGTGTCAATACCAGATAAATATCTACGAGTATATACTAATAAGAAAGCTGAAGAGTTTGTTTGTTTAACGCGCTAATCTCTGGAACTACTAGTCAGATTTGCATTTTATACTTAGTCCAATTCTCCAGGCTATTTAACAACACTCTACGCCGGCCCTTGGGAGCCAAGCAAAAGAAAAAAAGTCGGAAAGAACTCAAAGGGAAAACGAATAGCGCGGGCAGGCGCCACGACGCGACGGTGTGGATCGGGGGAACAAGAAATTTCACGCGGGCAGAAGCTAGTACAGCCGGTCGATTCTGTAAAAATCTCACCGTGAAAACTTAGGTGAAGTGAGTTTGTTTTTGCTAGGAATTGTTGACAGGTCATTCCACGCACACTTCACCTAAGTTTTCACGGTGAGATTTTTACAGAATAGCATCGCTGATATATTTAGTTAAGGCGAAAGCGCCAGGGTAGCCCGCGTAATTAATTTTTTTTTAGGTTTTTGCAATTTGTTGGTCAGTATTAAGTTGTTCTCCCATGCATTGCAACTGCAAATTTAAGTTTGTCGACTATTACTCATAAACTTGTGAATGTGAAGCCTACTTAGCTGTGATAGGTTCCCTTTTAATTTCGTTATATATACTACTGCCGTGAATTTTTTCACATATCCAAAAGCAACCATTTAGCTAGCAGGGGGACACTTGACTCTAATAAAAATTAGTGCTTTAAAGCTTAATATTTCACAAACGGATCCCTGAATCGAAAAATGGTTTTTTGACAAACCTGAAATATTTTAGACAGACCTATCCAACGATATCCTACACCATGGGGTAGACGAGAAAAAAAACCTGCACTTTACGTGTACCTACAGGACGTACCTTTCCTAAAAAAATGTTTTTTTTTCGAATTTTATTTTATCATTATTGTATATCCATGCCAAATTATAGCTTTCTGGTACTCGGCTCTGAGTCTCGTAGTACTAGTCTCTGAGCTAAGCTGCGGACGGATGGACGGACATGGCGAAACTATAAGGGTTCCTTGTTGACTAAGGAACCCTAAAAACTCGTCTACATCCACACAGAACAGGTCAATCGTATTCTATATTAAGTAGACACCACACTTGGCCTGTTTCTGTAATTCGCTCCCATCCAACGGTTCATTTACCTTCATCACTAACTTGTCAAACTCGAAAACTCCATTAAATATTTTAACCTAAGTACGCAATTTTTGGATTTGATAACTGGCAAAGCAAGTGAGTCACGGGGAGTCAGGGTAAATATTAAATTCTCGTTCATTTTAATATTATACTTAATTGGTCTCTGATCTTACTGTCTGTCTGACGTCAGGGCTGTATCTTTTCAACTATTAAAGGCAGCGTGTAGTTTCACACGTTATCATGTGGTACTGTGACCTCTATCATGAATAATAATTCAAATAAGGTTAGCTATAAAAAAACTTGACTGTACCCTACTTCTTGTCGATTGGTCGTTTTTTTTGCCTTACTTACGGCACACTAGACGACAAACTAGAGCCGGTTTCCAATATTCGTAAAGGAAAGTCATGTTAGTGCTTCAAGTTGTAACTACGTCCCTAAAGGTTTATTGCGATATGTTATTTCCTCTGAACAATATTCCTGATATTGGTTTTATGAGAGTTTTACCTTGAACCTGGACTCGTAATAATGCAATGGTGCGTTAACGTACAACATGTGGCGATAATAGTACATTATGATACATGTGTGCTATGTTGATCATTGGACCCGATTCGGTATTATTCGGTAAGGAACCCGAGTGTGTAATGATCAATGCACACGCGTTTCATAAGACGTTTTTCAACACACTTGCGAGGAAAAAAACAGACTTGTATTGTTATTAACTTTTGAAAATGGAAAATAGCGCGCTGGTTTTGTTTTTCCGCGCGCTGCACTAGCGATGCGCGCGCAAGTGTACTTAAAGGTTCTGAGAAAACCGCTAAACAGCCTATATAAAAAATATAATATAGGTTGCCTGGAAGAGATCGCAGAAAGCGATAAGGCCGCCCATTGTATGTTTTGTATTCATAATTGTATTTTTTTGTTATGTATTTTCTGGTGTACAATAAAGTATATATAAATAAATAAATAATAAACACAAAATAATGTTTAGACTGATCGTAGTGTTGTTGTATGTCAAATTGTAGTTTAGTTAGTATGGAATTAGAAAGTACTATTGGCATAGAAAATATATATACATTAGTTCAGTGAGAATCCGCAATAATAGAACGTCAGTCAGGGTCTTTTCCGTTTGCTGTCGGGACAATTTAAGGTAAATAAATTTTAGTTCTTTTTGGGACCCAGGACAATTCAGACTAGATTCATTCCTTTTGACATACAATCTCTTTGAGATGAGATTTAAAAAAGCGTACATCTCCGACTAGTAAATAGTTATCTGTGGCGTTACCGCACTAGTGCGGTAACATAAAATACATGTGCGTTTAATATGCTGCATTATGGACCTAAAAGCTGTTCATTAAGAGCCACTTTACGAGCAAATGTGTTGAAAATGTAAAAATATCATTGTCATTCAGGTTTGTTGTTCAGAAACTTTGAAACAGATTTTTTATCAGATTATTTAGGGGGAATGTACATAGATGTGAGTGCAGAGCAGTGGTGGCCAAGTGGTAACGGCCGCGACTTACGAGTTGTAGATCGTAGGTTCGAACCCAGACAGGCGCTTTACTTTGTGTAAATTATTTCATCACCACTGCTCACAAAACGGTGAAGGAAAACATCGTGAGGAAACCGGCATGTCCTAGAACCAAAAATTCGAAGACATGTGACATCTACCAACCCGCACTGGGCCCGCGTGGTGGATTACGGCCCACTCCCTCTCACTGAGAGGAGGCCTGTGTCCCAGCAGTGGGAACATTATAGGCTGATGATGATGATGATGATGATGTACATAGATGTTTATGTCATTCAGGTGAATAAAAAGTTCCCTAACTCATTTAAGGAACTACCCATCCCTATATTCATAAAAAAGCTAACAAGTTGGTTATTCGATATTTTGTTCTTATGACATTGGCGGACATATAGAATATTGTAAAAATCCAAGATGACATGTACTTAATTTTGACATTGATTTTAAAGTAACGATTACCTAATTATCGTAATATTAATTAATATCAAACTTATTGTAAATCACAAATCTTAAAATTAATTGCACAAAGTAAGAATGACATTTGAATATTTATACACAATATTTTGTTGTGGTAGAATTATAGAAATTAAGAAAATATTACCTAAAACTACTTACATTCTTACAAATAAATAAATTTTAATTCAATTGTTTTGAATATTCTGATAAGCTCGCACTATATAATTTATATCTCATTTTCGGGTACTTATAAAATTTTTAACTTCGATAACGAAGTTTTTATCTATTACGTCATATCAAATAAGGCAACGATTGAGAACTTGAAAAGTGTGGGTTTTAAATATAGGTACAACGATAGTTTAACTAAAGTATCTTCTTCCATATGAATTGAACAAAATTGTTTAAATACTAAAGTAAGATAATATAAGACAGTTAGTAACATCTTTTCATTCAAGATAAATTCGATTCTCCGGCATTCCCAAATCCCGTTACAGAGTTTTTGCCTCGACGATTTATTCCTGCTCAGATACGAATTCACTGTAGGTACCCAAGTAAATAGATTCTCTTTCAATTTTCTGCAGCTTAAAACCTTTTGCAAAAAAAGGAACAAAATTCTAATTACATCATTTTCAAAGAGCGTTGAGATTTATGTAATTTGACGGTCACGAAATCACGCAATATAATAACAAGTTAATTTATTGTAACCCATGTTTTCTAAGTTCATATGCTATTGAATGACTATTTCATGAAATATGAATCAATAGGATTATAATGAACTTGGAGGGTTGTATTGATGATTTTAATTCTATAAAGTCATATTTTTTACGCTCGCGAATCATATTTTAATCAACATACAACCTGACACTGTCCTGCAAATTGCAAAAAACGTAAGAAATTTTGAATTTTTCGGGCTACCCTGACGCTTCCCGCTTAAGGTCAATAAACCAGTCAACTCACACACACAGGAAACGTGCGAATAGGAAGTAAAAGTAATAAAGCGATTGCTACGCCCATACATTTGTAAGAACGAATAGGACAAATGAACCGAGTAGCAATTTTTAGAACATTGTCTACATATTTGTTCCTTCCGGATTGCAGATCTAGTTTTCCCAGAGAGGAATTGATTGAGATTAAATGCAATATTTTTTTCTTATTATCCTGTGAACATTACAGCTGGGTCTCTCAAGAAAATGAGGAAATGGTCATAACTACCAAAAGTTTTTAAAGAGATATATAATTTTAATAGCCATTTACAAGTTCCCCTTGTTTCTGTAAACAAGGGGAATTAATTGGCCAAAAAGTTAAGATAATTCTAGGATAAAGAATAATAATTGCTATACTAAAGTCAAACTATGTATATTAAGAAGACCGTTTAGTGGTAACTTTTTCCATATACATAAATGAAAACTTAACAAAAAATTCATATGGAAGATATTAAATAATGAAAAAGAAGATTATTTTTCATTGCTCTCAGCGCACGTGCGCATCACAATATTAACATCCCTTTGAGTGTGCTGTCACACGCAAAAGCTTAAAAAAGAAACGAGCTTTTTGAACCCCACTTACAGCTACACACCGTGAAGCAATTTGGGTGAGCAGCGTAGCACAAATAATATAAGTCTGTATCCTCTGAACAAGCTATTATTACTACACTTGGTAACTGTAGCAATTACGAAGAAGAATTCCTTAAGTTTAATGAAAAAGAAATACATTCGTATCTAGGTGAACTCGGAGGTAAAAGTTAAAGTAAGATAGTTCTATTACACTCATTTATTGAAGACGGTTGAGGGGATGTAGGTACCAATAGCTTGCGTAATCAATGCTCCGTTCCGTAATAAATTTTGTGATAGGGTAGTCACTAGTTTTAATTATTCTGCCAACGCTGTCAGATTGTTTCTGTCTGGTAAAGTTTTTGCAACATAAGTTCGAGTTTATTGGAGCGTTACTTGGAAAGCTGCAATGGGTCCCTCTTAATGGCAAGCGACATCGTGGCAGGCCTAGACAGAGATGGCAGGATGAGCTGGACTCCTTCAACAAGAACAGCTGGTGCTATTCTGTAAAAATCTCACCGTGATAACTTAGGTGAAGTGAGTTTGTTTTTGCTAGGTGACACTATTGACAGCTCACTCCACGCTCACTTCACCTATGTTTTCACGGTGAGATTTTTACAGAATAGCACCGCTGGTCCTTAGCAGCTTTGAACAGAGAGAAGTGGAAAGAGAGTAGGGAGGCCTTTATCCTGCAGTGGGACATCACAGGCTAATAATAATATATTGAAGCTATTAACAATATTCTACTTTTTAATAATTAGACTTTGCAATTTTATTGTGAATTGTTTTCATACAGTAACGACACGTTTCGTATTTAATTATGACTTTCAATAAGAAAACCATTCTGTATCCCAAAGAAAATAATGTTATTTACAATCTTATTAGATACGAGTCTACGTGAGATGCTACTATATTTTATGCTTCAATAGTTTAATAATCCAATTGAAATAAAAAAAAAGTCTCAGTAAAAATGCCATTATGAATGCGAGCAGCTTATAAAGCTGGTACTTAATTATGTTAAAGGAGAATAATTAAATTGCTAACGTAATTAGGTCCAACGATACCAGAGTGTAATTTTTTCTTTTTTATTTAAATTGTTAGATTTTAAGGATTCTGTGGGTTCTTAGGTTAAAACGTGATTGCTTTATAGTTAGTGCAGTGGTGGCCCAGTGTTGCGACTTACGACTTATAGTTCGTAGTTTTGAACCCGGACAGACGTTTAACTTTGTATAAATTATTTCATCACCACTGCTCTCAAAACGGTAAAGGAAAATATCGTGAGGAAACCGGCATATCCTAGAACCAAAAAATCGCAGACATGTGACATCTACCAAACTCTCGGCCCGCGTGACATATTATTGCCCACTGCCTCTCACTGAGAGGAGGCTTGTGTCCCAGCAGTGGGAACATTATGGGCTTCTTAGGTAGGGTTAGGTTTTATAATTTGACATTTCCGTTACATTTATTTTGAATGTAGATGTGGTTTGTATGCTCAGGACTGGACCTTTCTTGTTTAAAGCAGGCACGTAGGGAGACTTAGTTTTCTCGTTCCGCACTGCATTAGCACTTAGCGAATTTGCAGAAGCCGTTTCCATGTAAGCACTCAACGGTTTTCACAATTATCTTTATTGTCGCATCGAGTATATTTTTGTTATGGACAGGTGGGATTCATACGACATTTAAGAGGTTAATTCACTAAAGCTTAATTAAGTATCACCTATGTTAGCAACACCAATCCTCTCTGTCATGTTATTTGAAGACACTACCTAAGTACATATTTTGGTTTTCAAGAAAAAAATGTTTATTTTCTATACTGAAACGATTATTATTTGCCGGAGAAAAGAAGTACCCTACCATATCAAGAAGTAAACACGTAACAGCGTATGACGTTATCCTTATTCCTTTTAGTAATATAATGTACCTAATGTCATTTCCTATCATCTCACTAAAATATTAATTTAGGAATGAAAATCGGGTGTCAATAATGGATTGGTCTATATTATGAACATCTTTAGTATCAATAGACGATGATATCAGTGTAAATTTAACTTAATGCTAGGTCGGGATGTTGTGTAGAACGTTAAATCGATTTAGTGAAGTGTTCGATGTTCCTGAATACTTGTGGTTGTCGTAGAGCCAAGCCGCAGCCTGCGGCGTCACAAATGCAATTATCCGGGCACTTTGTCTTAGGCGCGTCTGTAAGTGTCTATTAGCAAGACAATTGAAATGAATGCGAGATTTTCAATGATGTTGTTTCAGGGATAAACAAATGACGATAGACCGTACTGCACCCAAATTGCGTAATACATTTTCAATCACAATCTGAATCATTTTGAAGCATACTGCTATTGCATTGCTTTATATATTCGAAAAATTTGTCTGCTCAACAACGTTCTTAACAACGCAATGAATGTTGTTGAACTGACAAAATAAAAGTCATTGCTACTGTGGTACGCAATTACCCCGTTGATGTTATTTTGATGAAATCTCTCTGAACTACCGAGCGATTGAAGAGTCACTTAATTATTAATTACTAGTTGCGCCCCGCGGTTTCACCCGCATGTGGTTCGATCCCGTGGAAATCCAGGGTGTCAGCTACCTCCATACAAAATTTTATAAAAATCGGTCCAGCCGTTTGAGCGTGAAGAAGTAACAAACATATAAACACACAAACTTACGCCTTTATAATATTAGTGTGATTTATTAGTCAAAAAAACAAAATGCTTTTGACATCACAGAAAATGGGATTCCTGAAGTCTTTTAAGCTTTTTAGCTTAGCAATCTTCCGGACCTGTGAATAAATGCTGAAAATTTTCACAATCGGATAAATCAAACGAATCATAAGTAAATCTGCAAAAAAATATCGAATATTCAGTTAATTTGGAATCTAAATATGCTGGCAATTTGAATGAAGTAAAGCCAGAGGCTAATACCCTATTTTCCCTCTCATAACTTGCGAAGAATTTTATCGCCGTGTTACTAGAATGCTTCAATAAAATGGGTATCTGATAGTAACTCTTATGTACCTATTTTCACATGACAACTGAAAATCAGCGCTGTGATGTGGGTCTCCTCCCATAGCACAGCATCATGTCACAGCGTACAACTGCCGACTGTAAATTCTGTGTTCGTAAGTATGTATAAACCTGTTTTGTTTTCATGTGTTTCTGTGATAAATAATCTATTTTTCTTTTATTATTTATTTACTCTTATGATTTTTGCAGCACAGTAAATTACTTTGATATAAAATAGTGACCAATATAGAGATATAGAAGATAGAGAACTTTCCTAAGAGGAAGAAAGTGTCGGCGCATCACACATGCGCGTGATTGACCGAGGGGACGGCGCGGGGTGTCGGGGTACCGAACACTGTACTCGACGTCCGCTGCGTGCCCTCCACGCCACTCAGCTCACAGACGCGCTCGACCACGGGCATTTCATTGTTCTATATTCTTTGTAAATTATGGCATTACACCTATTTTAATACAGTCCACTACTTTTATTATAAAGTCCCGATTGAGCCCATTCAGTGGTCCTTCGATTGCGCAAAAATAATTACCGGTATTGCCGTAATTAACGCCGTCCATATCGTCGGTCGTCGTGTTCACCTTTGCGGACTTTGACCGCTCGCGAGCACCACGCGGTACGGCCACGAAGAAAAGAACAGTGAAGTCGTTCCCGAGGCAGCCTGCATCGTCATCGTGGGAGCTGATGTCATTCTTTGGGAGTATATTTACTGTATTTGAGTGAGTCCGTTCCAATTAGTTATTTTTCTGCTTTCTTTTTCTTGCCGAAAAACATTGTTCATCTTCCTATCTTTCAGTTTTCATACAGTGTGCTTCAATATTAGTGCTTTCATAGTGTTTCCTACGGCACTACGTGTTAAAATACGCATATTTTGTATCGAAAACGCTTGGTCATTGGCAAATTCATACTTTGTTAACTAGTGTTGAGTCATTGACCTTGAAACTCATTCTCGATCCCTTTTATTAACGCACAGCTGTTTTGCAGTTTTTTATCTATTAAGTTCATTAGCATCAGTGCGTCCAGTTGTTATTTAACTTTACAATGGCAGATAATATAAAAACTTTGATAAAGAAACGTAGTTCAATTAAATCGAAGCTTACTATTTACAGCAACTATTTAAATTTAGTAAAAAGTAGTTCCGCAATATCTGAGTTGCAACGGTTAGATTTAGAGGAGCGTTTTAATAAATTTGAAACCTTACACACCGACTTTGATGCCTTACAGACACAGATCGAAGTGCTTTCCGATGACGACGAGTCTGCGTTGGCTGAGCGTGAGGACTTTGACCGCCATTTCTTCAACCTGGTGGCACTCACGCGCAGCCTGCTCGGTGTCACGGCCAACGGTGCTGCGTCGGAGGCGGGCTTCAGAGATGCTGACTCAGGTGCACATGTTTCATTTAGGAATTCATTTGTTCGTTTGCCTAAAATAGATTTGCCTCATTTCGATGGGAACTACCAATGCTGGCTTGAGTTTAGGGATACCTTTGGGTCATTGATTCACGACAATTCTAGCATAAGTGATATCAATAAGTTCCACTACCTGCGAGCTTCACTCCAAGGAAATGCGGCTTTAATTATTAAAAATATTGATTTTAAAGCCGATCATTATAATCTTGCATGGGACCTGTTGTGCGAACGTTACAATAACAACCGACTTCTTGTGAAAAATCATTTTCAAGCTTTATTTGATGTCGAACCCATTACAAAAGAGTCAAGTGTTTCCATCAGAAACCTTGTTGATGTTATTAATAAAAATGTTAGGGCACTAACTACTTTAAAAAAGGCCACTCAGTATTGGGACGATATTATTATTTATTTTATGGTTAAAAAATTAGATTTAATAACAAGTCGTGACTGGGAAGAGCATAGAAACAATACGTTTAGAGATGATCCAACTTTAATACAATTTTGTTCATTTTTAAGCAGGAAAGCGGACTGGTTAGAATCAGTGGAGTCGAATCATAGTTCTTTTGAAATTAATAGTATTGTCGCCTTGAATAATAGTCATACAAATAAAACTGATTCTAAACACAATCAAACAAATAAAAAATTGGATAATATTAATAAAAACAGTAAATGTCCACTTTGCTCCCAAGCACATACATTATTTAAATGTGAATCTTTTAGAAATTTGTCCGTAGAAAATCGCATACAAAAGGCAATTGAATTTAATGTTTGTATAAATTGCTTACGCTTTGGACATAATTCTAAGAAATGCAGATTTTCACATTGCAAATATTGCAAAACGAAGCACAATACGCTTTTGCATTTGGAAAGTAACGAGCCCAAACTTGCTTCCAATCCATTGCCTTCTGCCATGCCTTCTGCACTGCCTTCTGCTTTGCCTTCTTCAAATGTTGTGCTTTCAGCCAATTCCATGCAGCTTGCTACTTCTGCGCATGTTTTACTGTCCACAGCTATGGTGAACGTGAGTGGCGTGACGGGTAAGAAGTACACTGCGCGCTTACTGTTGGACAACGGCAGTACGGCGAACTTTGTTACGCAGAGCTTATCAGAGAAGCTGGGTTTGTTACGACGCGGTACGAGCACCAAGGTAACGGGTATTAATAATCACATATCCACCAGTACACAGTCTTGTCATCTCTCAATAGAGTCTTTATGCTGTGCCTTTACTGTAGATATCGAGTGTCACATTTTGCCTGAAATCACAAAGGTTCTACCGTCTTCATTCGTGCATATCAATCACGTCCCTATTCCTTCAGGTATTACGCTTGCAGACCCGAACTTTAACGTTCCGTCGGTCGTAGACATCCTGGTAGGGGCTGAAGTTTTCTGGAATGTCTTAGGTAGCAAAACGATAGACTTAGGGAAAAACCTACCTAAATTATGCGAGACCAAGTTCGGATGGTTAGTTTCAGGTAGTATTTCGCACCAATCATGTTTTTCCGCTAATCATTTTTGCCATCATTCCAACGTCACTCCTGACCTCACTTTATTTTGGGAGCTTGACAACGTCGCTTCAAAACATTCACTCTCACTTGAGGAGAGAATGTGTGAGCAGTCTTTTGCTCAAACCACCGCTCGTAATGATGGTGGGGGATTCGTCGTCACTATGCCTTTAAAAGGGGATCCTAGTACATTAGGTCATTCTTTTAGGAATGCTAGGAATCGTTTTTTTTCCCTTGAACGGCGATTTAAACGCGATCCATCATTTCATAAAAAATATAATGAGTTCATGAGAGAATATGAGCGCCTAGGTCATATGACGTTAGACTCAGACTGTACTCCATCACCAGAAAACTCCATGAGTACATATTACATTCCGCATCATGGAGTCATTCGCAGTTCTAGCACCACTACACAACTACGCGTAGTATTCGACGCATCAGCTTCTACCAGTTCGGGGGTGTCACTTAACGACATTCAGATGGTCGGTCCCGTAGTACAAGACGATCTGTTTTCCATTTTAACACGTTTTCGTCAGCATAGGTACGTGGTCTCAGGTGACGTGGAAAAAATGTACAGGGCCATAGAGTTAAATCCAGTCCAACGACCTCTTCAAAAAATAATTTTCAGGTTTGAACCTTCAGAACCTCTTAGGACCTATACTTTAAATACTGTTACCTATGGTACAACTTCTGCACCCTATTTAGCCACTAAGTGTCTAGTAAGTTTGGCTGATAACATTGAGGATAGTCGTGTCCAATGTGCCATACGACGTGACTTCTACGTCGATGACTTTCTTAGTGGAGGGGATACCATAGCAGCAGCAGTTGACATTTCAAAAAAGGTACACTCGGTTCTATCATCTGCAAAATTCAATTTACGTAAATGGCGGTCAAATAATACTCAAATTCTTAAAGAAATTACACATAGTAACGAGTTACATAATACTTTACATTTTTCTGAACACGGTCCAAACTTATCTCAATCTAAGACTTTAGGTCTTAACTGGGTTTGTGACTCTGATACACTTGCTTATACTATAAATATCACCTCCACTACTAAAGTCACCAAATGTCATGTTCTTTCTGTTATATCAGTCAAATCTTTGACCCACTAGGCCTCGTAGGCCCGTGCGTCGTCGAAGCAAAAATAATCATGCAGCGTCTATGGCTAGATAAGTATGACTGGGATGACGAAGTATCGCACGAAGTCAGAAACCTTTGGTCTACATTTGAAGGCACAATAACAGCATTAAACAGCTTAAAAATTCCTCGTTGGGTTTTGCGTGAAGGCTCTATTACACATGAAGTACACGTCTTCACCGATGCGTCCGAGAGGGCGTATGGCGCTTGTGTGTACATTCGTTCTTGTAATGGCAGTGGATCCATGGGCGTACAACTTCTAGTCTCTAGAAATCGTGTAGCGCCCATCAAACCAACGACGATACCGAGGCTTGAACTTTGTGGAGCTTTGTTGGGTGCAAGGCTGTGTACTAAGGTTCAGGAATCGCTTACCATGCCCATTCATAGATGTAGATTCTGGTGCGACTCAACCATAGTCCTGGGTTGGCTCTCTACTCCTTCTAACCAACTTAAACCTTTTGTTAGAAACAGAGTCAATGAAATACAGGAAAGTACTTGTGGTCATACCTGGAGCTACGTACCGTCGAAGGACAACCCGGCGGATCTTGTTTCCCGTGGTCTCAGAGCCGACGTTATCATAGACACACCTCTGTGGTGGTCTGGACCCTCATTTTTACAGCATAGTGAAAATGAGTGGCCCAGCATGCCAAACAGCGGGAAAGATAATCTGCCGGAAGTAGTGACTCATTTCATTGGTAGTGATAGTGACAATCATTCATTAAGTAATTATCATTCAGACGTAACCATTAATTCATCAATCATTCATGAGTTATTAGTAAAGTATTCTAGCTTAACAAAAATTCAAAATATATTTACATATGTACAACGCTTTATTTACAATGTAAAAAATAAAAACAAATTGCATGGTAATTTTTCTACAACAGAACTAGAAAATTCATTAAATATAATTATACACTATTCACAACTTGAAATGTTTCCAGAAGAGTATAATTTGTTAAAGTCTGGACAAAAATTACCACGCAAAAGTAGATTGCTTCCTCTGACACCGTTCATTGACAATCATAACCTCATTCGCGTGGGCGGGAGGCTCGATAACTCCCCCTACGATTTTAGTGTGAAACATCCTATTGTTTTATGCAGTAAGCACATACTTACAAAACTTATATTTCAAATGCAACATTTAAAGCTTGTACATGCTGGTCCACAGTTGTTATTGTCACATATACGACAAACTTACTGGCCTCTAGGTGGCAGAAACTTGTCTAGATTTGTCGTGAATAAGTGTCTTAAATGTTTACGACATAAGGCTCAGAACGTACAGCCTATAATGGGTCAACTACCTAGCTCAAGAACAAATCTTGAGTTTCCTTTTTTAAATAGTTATGTTGACTATGCTGGGCCAGTATTGGTGGCCAATCGTAAAGGTCGAGGATGCAAACTTACAAAGTCCTATATGTGCATCTTTGTTTGCTCGGCAGTGAAAGCCGTACATTTGGAGCTCGTCACCGACCTGACCACTGAGGCCTACATGGCCGCTCTAAATCGTTTCGTGGCGCGTCGAGGCAAGCCTCGAAGCATCACGTCCGATAACGGGACTAACTTTGTTGGCGCATCAAACGAGATGTATAGGTTCTTGCAATCATCAAATGTTGCATCTGAAATGGCACAGCAGGGTATTGAATTTATTTTCACGCCTGCATACAGCCCTCATTTTAATTCATTGGCTGAAGCTGCTGTAAAATCGTGTAAGCATCATTTGAAACGGCTACTGCATCTTACTCATTTCACCTTCGAAGAGATGGCTACCTGTCTCACTCACATAGAGGCAGTTCTTAATTCACGTCCTCTTACTCCTCTTTCTTCAGACCCTAATGATTTTTCGGCACTCACTCCCTTCCACTTCCTAATTGGACGGCCATTCTTATCAGTACCACATCCTCAGGTGACTGAAGCCAACATCACGCGATTGGATCGCTGGAAGAGAATCCAGCACATCAGGCAGCATTTCTGGCGACGGTTTCATAATGAGTACACTTCTCTGCTGCAGGCAAAATCCAAGTGGTTTCATTCCAGAGGTGAAGTGAAGCCGGGGTCCTTAGTCCTGATAAAGGACAAAACAACGCCACCTCTGCTCTGGTCCCTGGGCCGGGTCACAAAGACCTATCCCGGCGTCGACGGGGTCACGAGAGTGGCCGAACTGAAGACGAAGCGGGGCACCATTCGTCGTGCCTTCAACTGCATCTGCCCCCTTCCAGTCGAAAATTGAAGACTTCTCTTCAACCCGGGGAATATGTCGGCGCATCACACATGCGCGTGATTGACCGAGGGGACGGCGCGGGGTGTCGGGGTACCGAACACTGTACTCGACGTCCGCTGCGTGCCCTCCACGCCACTCAGCTCACAGACGCGCTCGACCACGGGCATTTCATTGTTCTATATTCTTTGTAAATTATGGCATTACACCTATTTTAATACAGTCCACTACTTTTATTATAAAGTCCCGATTGAGCCCATTCAAAAGAGCTTTAGCTGTATTTAGCTAAAGCTTCATTTCTCTTTATTTTTCTTAAGTAAGTTCTCTTTACTGATTAGAAAAAGTGCCGGGAATTTATGACTATGAAAACAAAAGCAATTCACGACAAATTGTACCAGTAAACAGCAATAAACATCGAGAGAGAATCATAATTCAAGTGGTTATTTTTTTCCCACGTTTCGCATCCAACGTTTAGTGTAGGTACTTTGATTCCAAAGTTGCTCAAGGAAATTGAATGTCAACAAACGATAACTTTGTTCGAGTGCTTCCATTGTGGTCAAAGGAATATTCATTCTCCGGTAAAGAAAATATTTCCAGACGGTTTATGCTTGATTTTCCGCACATATGATTCTAATGGCCGACCGCTTTACTGAGACATTGCCTGAGGTAGCATAGCAGCGCGGTGCGGGAGTGGTTTTGTGACGTGATGCGAGAGCTCAGTGATTCGTCAGCTTGTGACAACTATCGTCCGGCAACGTCTCAGTTAAGCGGTCGGCTCATAGACCTATGAGTGAGTACCGTATGTACAGACGCCAGCACATCAAGCTACCCGAAACTGTCAAATTTTCCCAATCAACTTTGAAACTTATGCTTTAGCGATAAAGTTGAAAATCTATTACAGAAATTTGACAGATTGTAGTAACTTGATGTGCTGGCGTCTGTACGTAGCACTTATATGAAGATATTTTATTACACAAATGTTATTCCACGTGTATGTATTTAGGTACCTGCGGTTATGTTAAATGATAAGGTAATTGTTCTAAATACATTCATAGATAGCTGCCTCGCTACTAGGGTGTATGTACTTAGGTACTTGTGGTTATCATAATTAGTAAGGTTCTAAATACCTTTATAGATGCTCGCTGTCATTTTCATTAAAATCTTTGCTCTGAAGGTTGCTCCTATATATATAAATATATATGTATATTTATTGATGTTTGTCTACAATATATAACTGAAGTAATGCACATTATGAAAGTAGTTTGTTCAGAATCGCTTACTGAATCGATTTCTGTTATTTTTAATAGGTTTAGGTATTTTTTATCCCAAAATAATTAAAACTACAAAAATTACAGTCACACTTACTAATTTAATAAATAAACAATGTTTTATACAAGAAAGTATAAATTTAGTTTATGTAGGTACCTATTATAAAATAATATTCTAATTGGAGTGTTTGGTGATGTTGTATATGCTGTGTAAATATCAACAAAAACAGGCCTGTGGAATTCGAGAATTAAAATTATTTGGTGGAAATGACGTTAATTTCCGGCTTCCCATAAAACATTTGGCATCTGAATATCCCCGGATTGTTTTCCGGAAATTAATCATTTTAAAGTACCATCACAAGACCTGACAACCAATAAAAGCATTTCGCGCGCACACGCTTTTTTATAGGTACGTAAAGTGATTTATATGCGGACAGCATAGTTATTCACAACCATCTGACAGGTTATTTTGATAACCTGATTTGCCTTGCACCCGACGGCAAACAGCTGTCGGAAGAATAGAGGCCGTCTATTTGTTATAAACTGACAGCATTTTCGGGTTTTATAGATGTGAACAGCGTTTAGAGGACTCCTACGATAACATTGATTTATGTTCGATACGATACGGAAGCGTATCGATCGAGTGGTTGTGAATAGCTATGCAGCTCATAAATCCTTTTGGCTTAAGTGCAAATTCATAGTTACTTAATATTCCTCTTTATATTTTATAAACGTTACTTGAAGTTAAGCAAGATTAACGTCAGCTATACTATATATTTTTTAATAATAATAATCATTTTATTATCAGGCAACTAAGGCCCATAGATAAAATACACAAAATAATCTTATACAATAGTAAATTAATACATATTAAAAAAAAAACTTTAAAACTCTGACTATACACGTAACGTTGTCGGCGTCGTGTTTTTTGACGTTTCTTAACTTTTAGCAACGTCTATAAATAAAGCCGTGTTTGAAATATATGTATGTCTCAGTGCACCTACTGACCAAGATCATGTCTGGACTTGAAAATTTCTTCACAGTAGCCAGATAGGAAAAGTAGACTTCGCCTAGCTTGTTTTTTTTTTAATGTGGCTTGTAAAAGTGGTCCCTATATCCTCATCATCTGTCCAGCATTTTCCCAGCTATTTCTGGGGTTGGCTTCCAGTCTAACCGGATGTAGCTTAATATTATTTTACGTTGAGTGACTGCCCATCTGAACTCCACAACCCAGTTTCTTATCAGACTTTCGGGCTTCTGACGACCCGCGACCCGGTAACGACTGTCAAAGATCCACGAATGGCAGGACAGCCGAGAGGAGCTTAACGCGCTTTCCGAGGCACGGAGTGGTCTCGAAAGGGTAGCTTAACTTGATCGATCGACCTGTGCAGCTGTTATTACTTAGCCACGAGCCCATCCTATCCTATATCCTATTTACAGAATAAATAAATTACGTAAATTTCAGAAAATAAATTACGTAAAATCAGCTGTTCCCTACAATATGTAGGGAACAGCAGAAATTTTTTTCGCGATTTCAGTTTTGGTCCCATAGTAAAAGGTGTACGTTACCCCAGCAAGAAAGTGTCTCCTAGAGTTATAGGAGTAGAACGTATAATATGTGCCCTATCTGCTGTAAATGTGCCCCCAAATAAAAAATGTGTGCCCCCTGTCGTTTTAGAAAAAAACGGAAAAAACGATTCCTGCTGGGGTAACGTTTTTCTAGCAGGAAAATTCTAAACGAATGATCGGAGAGAGAAAAATTGTGCATGGCCAGAGAGCTTATAGGTGTGCCTTAATGTGCCCCCAAAAAAAAAATCTGTGCCCCTTCAGGTTTTCGAGATATTGCATTTCCTGCTGGAGTAACGTTTTGATGAATCGTATATCTCTACAACCATTGCATGTGCCCCTGTAGAGTAAACATACACGAGTAGCTCTTTATGTGTGCCCCTTAGTGCCCCAATTAGTTTTAAGAAAATATTTATAGTTTTCAAGTTATAGCGGTTTTATGAAAACCCGAAAAAACATCGCAGCGCCTAAATTAGACAAGAAACAAGTTCGCTGAAAACTGTATTCGGTCCTTCTTGACGCTAATAATAACCATACAAAGTTTCAAAACTATTCATGCATGCGTTTTTGCTAAAAGTCAAAACGATGGTGTCATAACTTTGACGGCAAAATACAAGGAACCGGCTCAATCCGAGATGTGTAGGTGTAAACCAAAATCATGTGCCTTTAGTCAAAAATATATGGTGAAAATATTCAGCTTGGAATGTTTCGCATTAAGTAAATATTAACAAAAAACCAAAATATGTAAGCAACGGCTGGTTATCCGACCAAATTTGAATGACTACTAAAAAGCGACGGATTCATACATATCGATGACCTTCTTTACTTTACTCACTAACCGGTTCACACGTGTTGTGCCTGAGTACACTGACTTACAAAAGTAATATGTAATTAAATAAAGTTGTTATTGGATTATATTCTACTAGCTGTTTCTATGACGTTACACATGATTAAGTACATTATAAATAGTAGCCTAAGTGCTAATTCAAGGTAAGCTATCTTCTCGATTCTAAATTTCATTAAAATACATCCAGTAATTTATGTGTGAACGAAAGAAATACATCGAGATATTTGCCAGGTCTTTGACTTGGTCCCGATGTTTAAAAAAAAATATAGTTCATGAAATGTGTGATGAATACCTACTAATGCTGCCAGCCTTCTGGGCACTTTTCCTGTTGACAGCGATGTGGACGAATTTTTCGACGCCCTGTAACTCTTTTTGATACTTGTAAATATTTTTATTTCTATTATAGAGTTAGTGTGTAAATTCTTTTAGCTTTAATAAACTTACCTACTACTAAAAAGAGGTAGCTCTTTTTTGTATATAAATAAAAAGCCCGTATTTGTCTTTTATATTAGGTACAAATATATTTATTGATAAGCCGTAGGTCAGATAAATTAACAGTACAATGCATGCCACGAAATGAGACTTGACCCGCCTCCCCCGCTCTTTCCGCCGCCCCTATGACGTCCAGTCCCGTCCCGCACTCAGACCTCATACCGCTAAAGATACCTAAAATCGTGTACTGCGCATGTCAAACCACGTGGTGTGTCAAGTCTCATCTTTCGTGGCACGCATTGTAAGTTTTTCATCATTAAGGGGAATGCTCCAACTAGCCCGCGAAATTCAAAATTTCTTGCGTTTTTTGCAATTTGCAGGCCAGTGCTAGGTTGTATGTTGATTAAAATATTATTCGCGGTTGTAAGACGTATATAGTTACAGAATCATAATCATCAAAATCACCAATACAACCCTCCAAGTTCTAAAGGCATAGGAACAAAAAAAAAAACAGAAAAAATTTGAATTTTGCGGGCTGGTTGGAGCATTCACCTTACTTAATAGAAGATTCCCTTTTTTCGCCTCCCCACACCGCTGCATATATCTCTGGCCCCGCGGCATCCGCTGACGTCGTGTCGCAAGGAGTCGCTTTGTCTAGCTTGGAGAAAGTGAGACAGCTAGTACGCGTACGGTGTTAGTGTGACAGAGACAGGTTACGTGTAACGTCGCTCTATTATGAATAATAGGTACGAAGTGTTTATTGAGGAAGTGCGTTTGGATTATTACTTGGTATTGGTAAACAGTTGCAGTTATGTTATGACGCCAAGGACACTGTTACGTTGAGTCACGCAGTTGCACTGATACTGTTTGTTTACTTTTTTTTGAGTTGGTTGAAAGTGGCGTATTAAGCATTTTATAACAATTATGTGGTTGTAGGGGTGTTGAATTTTATGGCACGATCTGCGGTGGTAAGTATTTAATGGCATTGTTTTGAATTACCTATTTAAAAATACTTGTCTTATCAAGTACTTGGATTTTTGACGTGACAACGTCTAATAAATCGATGAAGCTGGCTGCACTCACGAAAAAACATGACTCATGTAGCGTTACCTCGCGGCCTCGCTCTGTAGCGTTCCATGGCGGCTTGAAGTGCAAGCGAATATTAACAAATGCAATGCAACTATTCCATCAGTATTTTCTTATGACGTTGTCACGTTCAACTATCGTCAGTAAACCGACTTTACAGACAACCGATTTTTTTCATTACTTTATATACTAATTTCTAATATTTATAGGTAGGAACTTTGATCTGTGATTTGATGCAATAATTACTTTAAGAATTAAAATTAAGGGAATAAAAATAATAATTTCCACATCAACAAGCTGTTTCATTTATTATAGTCACAAGGTGCATTTAATATATTTTTTAATTAGCCCCCAAAACTTTTGAACGCGACTGTACGGACAACAGCTTAGGTATAATACGTTCAATAAAGAAGGTCATCGATATGTATGAATCCGTCGCTTTTTAGTAGTCATTCAAATTTGGTCGGATAACCAGCCGTTGCTTACATATTTTGGTTTTTTGTTAATATTTACTTAATGCGAAACATTCCAAGCTGAATATTTTCACCATATATTTTTGACTAAAGGCACATGATTTTGGTTTACACCTACACATCTCGGATTGAGCCGGTTCCTTGTATTTTGCCGTCAAAGTTAGGACACCATCGTTTTGACTTTTAGCAAAAACGCATGCATGAATAGTTTTGAAACTTTGTATGGTTATTATTAGCGTCAAGAAGGACCGAATACAGTTTTCAGCGAACTTGTTTCTTGTCTAATTTAGGCGCTGCGATGTTTTTTCGGGTTTTCATAAAACCGCTATAACTTGAAAACTATAAATATTTTCTTAAAACTAATTGGGGCACTAAGGGGCACACACTAAGAGCTACTCGTGTATGTTTACTCTACAGGGGCACATGCAATGGTTGTAGAGATATACGATTCATCAAAACGTTACTCCAGCAGGAAATGCAATATCTCGAAAACCTGAAGGGGCACAGATTTTTTTTTTGGGGGCACATTAAGGCACACCTATAAGCTCTCTGGCCATGCACAATTTTTCTCTCTCCGATCATTCGTTTAGAATTTTCCTGCTAGAAAAACGTTACCCCAGCAGGAATCGTTTTTTCCGTTTTTTTCCAAAACGACAGGGGGCACACATTTTTTATTTGGGGGCACATTTACAGCAGATAGGGCACATATTATACGTCCTACTCCTATAACTCTAGGAGACACTTTCTTGCTAGGGTAACGTACACTAGTAAAAGTTGTTCATAATGATAAGTACAATGACCTCTTAAGAGGTTGTTAATGTTTTACCAATAACCCCGTATAAACATATTATAAATAGGGCATTGAGCCTTACATCTCGAAGCAAAATGTTGAACCTCGCTAATGGTTTAGGTAAGCTAATATTGCCATTGGTAAGTGCTCAGTTATTACTGCCTGCTCGCAAAATATGTGCATGTAATTATAACTATGTGTAAAGACCAATTCTTAGCTTTTATTTAAGGGGCTTACATGATCTAAAGCGCGGTCACTGTCGGACTGCATAGAAAAGAAAGAGAAGCGCGATGACACAACCCTGGTAATTTATTGCAAAATATGAAGCAATTATTTAATTACGAAAAATCTATTGTTTGGACTAAAAAATTAAAACACTATTGTTTTAGTATGTTGCTTGTAGAATAATCTGACATAAAATCAGAATGATTCTATGTACATATTAGCATGGTTTTTATTGTAAAAAAAGTTTTTAGAGGTATCTTCATGATTTTTTTCTATCGTATCAAATTATGTAATTGTATTATGTTTTTAACACACTATCTACCTAGCGTATATCCTAAAGAATATCACATATTTTTCTGATTTCGTTTACTGTAGTCGATCATATACTTTTATTGTTTCTAAAACTTGCGTTTTTTGCGTTTAGGTCCTGTAAGGCCCTTAATGAAGATTACTCGACTAAAAACAATTTAAAGTAAGTAGGTATCTATGTAACTAGGTACCTATTTGGAACTTTATTTTGTTAGAGAATTGAACGAACGTTGTTATTAAACTTGTTGAAATACAGTATTAAAAAAGCAAAATTGTCAGAGGTATTAATTTGAACTGTTACGCAATTCTTTGATGTTCCCCTTTCACAAACATATTTGATAGGAAGCATTGTTCCATAATCATCATCATCGACTTAGCCTTTTCCCAACTATGGTGGGGTCGGCTTCCAATCTAACCGGATGCAGCTGAATACCAGTATTTTACATGGAGCGACTGCCATCTGACCTCCACAATCCAGTTAATGGGTAATACGTTACCCCTTGGTAAGTCTGGTTGTCAGACTTTCGGGCTTCTGACGACCCGTAACGACTCTCAAACATCCACGAATTACAGCCGGGACCAATAGCTTGAAGTGCTTTCCGAGGCACGGAGGAGTCTTGGTATATGAAGATGGTCACCCATCTACGGATTAAACGCGGAAATAGTAGCTTAACTTGATCGATCGATCGACCCGTGCGGCTGTAATAAATTAGCCGCAAGCCCCTAATCATTGTACAGACGCCAGCACATCAAGCTACTACAATCTGTCAAATTTCTTTAATAGATTTTCAACTTTATCGCTAAAGCATATGGTTCAAAGTTGATTGGGAAAATTTGACAGTTTCGGGTAGCTTGATGCGCTGTCGTCTGTACCATAATATAGGTACTTATTACGTTAAAGAATATTGTAATACAAATATGTATTGAAACACGATATCATGCCGATATTTAGTCGTGGGTTAGGGAGAGGTGTAGGTATACACTCAGACACCTCCAATCCACTACCAACTCACCGACACACCGTTCTGGAGATAGACTAGGTAGTAGGTACCAGTAAGTAAATTGTTTCCGAAAACTGATAACCTTATTTATTTATTTCATAATTTATGTACACACAGTAAAATACATAGGGATATGACATCATTATAATTTCAGTACAAAGGTACTGCTTATTTCTTAAGAAATTTCTTCCAGCAGACCTGCGAAAGGAGAAGTAAAAAATAAATGTAGACAATAGTGTGTGAGAACAAGAAGAGAAAAATTTGAACATAATGAAATAAACCTACACATATAATGCAAAAAAAAAAAACACTGGCACTCCGGTAGTGCCGACAGAAGTGAAAACTTGAACAATTACGAGTGTATTTTGTGAATCGTCTTATAAACAAAACACGCGTGTTAAGGTGTGTTCCTTATTTATAGGGTTTTTTGCAAATCAGGTATGATGACCAAAGTGACTGGTTTATTCTTCTCGTGAAAGGAATTTATTCAGATTTACAAATAAGCACACAGGATAGACTTCAGTTCGTGGTGTTGGTCTCGCATGGAGCTCGTCGTCAGTTATATATCCGTGGTTCAGCGCCATCTCGTCGTTGTTGGATGAACTACGTAGTTAGTACGCGAGGCCCTCGTAGTTCTTCCCGATGTGCATAGATGGCGCTGTCCTCAACAACGCGCGTCTTACGTTTTACGTCTTACGTCTTACGAATTTTCGATCAGGGTCACGTGACCTGACGCGAATTTAGAAGTTTTTACCCATTCCAAAAAAAGTACACAGCGCCGCTAAAGAAGTTTTCACTTCAAAAATTAGCATAAATATACTTAAATAAATACATAATGCTAAAATATATAAACATATATACTCACAGTATAGAGGAAAGGTAATGCTCTTTTAATCGACATTTAAATAGAGAAGTAGTAGTAGTTTTCAACCTTATTACACTTCCTTTCCTTTTTTTTATATTTAAACCCAGAACCTGAGGCATCTAAAATCCATCAAACATCAAAGATGAGATAAGAAGAAACTAATGAAATTAATAATGAATTAGATGAAAACATACTTCGTTCTATGATCAACATAATCCCTAATTTAAAAGTCAATAGGGAAAGTTTCAGGATTGCCACATATCACCAATAGAATTTATTCAGACTCTTCTAACAAAATCGTGGTACCTAATAGATGTGACTTGTTCTTTTCGTGAAATATGACACAGCTCATAAACCACAGACCAATGATTAAGAATAACATCGTGACGATGTTACTTATCACTTGGACAAATGAAAAAGATATGTTTGAAGGTACCTACGTTACAAAAGCGTCATCTATTCTTCTTCTTCTCTTCGTTTAATGGCTTTTGCGAGCGTCATCTATGTTACGCGATCTGGGTTACTATCATGATCTGGGGGACTATATCTTTATTAAAGCAACAGGCGACAATTGGATAATTTCACAAGTTTTTTTTGCTTTATTAAATAAGACTTGTCGTGAAAATGTGACAAATTTATAATTTTTTGCCAAATTTCTCGCATTTTCAGTTTATTAAATAGGCCCCTGGCTATAAACACAGAACAGGAAATTTGTATTGTCGGTGTACAAGGTACCAAATGTTCGATAATTAAATCTACTCCCATGTGGCGGTGCCGCTAGCCCGAGATTGTTTTTCTTTAAGGGGACCACAGGACCTAAACGCAAAAACGCAAATTTTATAATGCCTAAAAATATATGAAGTTCTTCAGGATTTATCATAATAATAATATATAATGCTAGTAAGATAGTGTGTTGAAAATATAATACAACTAATTTGATATGTTAGAAAAAAATCATGACGATACCTAATAACTTTTTTTTCACAATGACATACTAATATACATAAATACAGTCATTCTGATTTTTGTCAGATTATTGTACAAGCAACATACTAAAGCACTAGTGTTTTAATTTTTTAGTCCAAACATTAGATTTTTTGTAAATAGTTAATTGCTTCATATTTTGCAATAAATTACCAACGTTGTGACATCGCGCTTCTCTTTCTTTTCTATATATGTAATTCGACAGTGACCGCGCTTTAGGTCGGAGTAAACTAGTCGCGAGCTCGAACTCACTGGTGGTCATGGCCAAAAAGCACGCTGTCTCACCTGGCTTCATGTCCGACAGAGCTAGTATCAGTGATGAGCAGTTAGATGCTAGTCTACATGCACAATGTCTAGTTTTCACGCACAGAAACACCGTTCCGAACTGATAGGCGCGTAAAAAAATTAGAAAAGGGCTTTGAAAAATCCAGTTTTGTGAAAAAACCACTGCATAATCAATTACAAATTTTATTGAACTCTTCGATAACTAAGCTTTGTCGGTACGGACTTGGTTTTGAAGATTTTACAGTTCTTTTATTACTTATTTACACCCAAAGTTACGTTAAAAATAACGAGAAAAACGAATCTTTGTTGGCTCGTAACTTTTAATAGCTTTTTATTTTAGTGTTCTGTTTCCGTACAGACAACATTATTAATAAGTCAAAACGATATCATGTTTAACTTTGGATGCACTATGTCAAATAGTAGAGTAATACTCTCCCGAAATTTGTATGGAAAAAATATCGACTAGTGGCACCTTAAGGATGGAAATAGTGCTACGCTGACGTCGGTCGCGTACTGTCGGTCACGCGTACGATAAATGGACGTCTATAGTGTAGCACCGACGCCGCGACGGTCAGCGAGCACGAGCCCATACTAATCGATACCTACACGACTGACATCAGCGACCGACGGCGACGTCGGCGTAACACTATTTCCAGCCTAAGAGTGTTACCTTTTATTTTCCTTCTTATAGAGTAAAAATTAGCGCTTGCTTTCATAGCCCGAGTTCAGAATACAACCTAGATTTATTACAGTTGCAGTCCCTTTTAAAAGAGTATCAAATGAGTTTGTTATTACTTTATAAGTCAGTTGTTTATCAACGTTTCTCCCACTGCTTGAGAGTACAAGTAAAGTTAAATGTTCCAAGGTATATACTCGTATATATATATTTTAATGTTATGGTTAGAAAGTTTTCGAACTATGGAGAGAAATAATATTGGAAATTCAGTTAAGAATGCCTGAACTTTTAAGTAAATAATATCTTAAGTACCTAAGTACCATACTCATATTCACATTTTTATTTGCATTCCATAATTTATTTGTACTAGGAGTGAACTCGCAAGAGGTACTATTATTCATACTATGCTACACATAAGTTGTGATAGGTTAGGCAAAATATTTTTTTGGATTGTATATAAATGTGTAGTATGAAGTATTTAATGTTATTAAGTTATATAATAGTAATTGTTCTGTGTTATTGTTATGTATGAGATTTATATAATTTAGGATAGGTAGTATGTTATAGAAGTTCCTTATTAGGTTATTTTAATATTGTAAGTATATAAATACCACACTATCGCATTAGGTTAATCCTGTTATGATAGTTGTAAAGGTAATTATAAATAAATAAATAAATAAATAAATAATAAATAATATTGTAAAGGTGTATAGTGCGTGCCACGTAAGAAGAGACTTGACACACCACGTGGTTTGACATGCGCAGAACACGATTTTAGGTATCTTTAGCGGTATAAGGTCTGACTGCGGGACGGGACCGGACGTCATAGGGGCGGCGGACAGAGGCGTGGGAGGCAGGGTCAAGTCTCTTCTTACGCGGCACGCACTGTACCTACATACTCATTGATATTACACAATGCTTTCAAGCGTAAGAAGAAATAGTTTTGTGACGAAGTATAAATAAAATTTTGTCGGAAAATGTTATTCTTTAAAAGTTATACATAAATAACGCCTAGGTACCTATAGTCAAATTCTCAGACAGAGCGGGTGCTTTTCCAAACGTTTCAAATCGAACTGCGCTGAACTGAATTCATGTTTCCGAAGCATCCCGCTATGTGCTTCTATCGGTGGCTACTATCTAATGCTATGTAAAACTAAACTTGTTCGGCTCCTAAGTCCTGTAAATACATTTTCCGTGAAGCCTTTTATATACCTTTGGTTTCTGGATACAAATAAACATGACAAAGCAGACATATTCCGCCCATTAAAACAATTAGGTATGACATTCTTCACAAAAAAAAACGATAGGTAGTACCAAACTGAATGTTATGTACTACAAATACATACGGCAAACATAATAAGGAAATGTAACCTTCTCTGATTTATTTTCTTTTTATTTCATAAATTAACTTGTTTCTAACGAGTTACGCCTAATTAGTGTTGTGTAAAGATAATTGGGTAGGTGTAGTATGTTCTATAGGTAAATTGGTTCGCCTCACAATTTTATTATATGTTATAAAAAGCTCTAATTCTCTTATCTCTGTACATTAAATATTCATATACAAGTCGTGGGCAAGCCTTTTTGGACTCCGCTTTATAAGCAGAGCTTTTACTAAAATTTAAACAACATCGGCCGAAAATACCTACCTTACAACCATTATTTCAAAATAAACATTAAGTTTAAAAAAACTTGTAATGTAATTAAAATTATTTCTCCTTAATTTGTTTTATCTGTTTCTGTCTGAATTTGTTTTATCCATTTTCTCTATTTCTCGTCGTTCCCAGTTAAGGCTTCTTTAAACAGGCGCGACACACTATAAAATCGCGCGCGACACAAAGGCACCGCGAGTCGCGCAACGAGCGGTGCCTTTGTGTCGCGCGCGATTATATCGCGTGTCGCGCCTGTTTGTAGGAGCCTTTACGCTCCCATTAAAAAACTCTCACTATAAATAAAACAACGATAGCGGTATTTGATACAGTCGATGAAAACACAATCAGAACTTTTACCAGATACAGCACATACCTATGGAAACTGCACTCAAACGAATCAATAGTTCACAAATTAGTTTCTTCACTTGTACACTCGATACGAAAGTGGTAAGTGGAAAATGGTAACAATGGTAGTGTTCCTGTTGATTCCAATGTTCTTACTGATTGTCTGCATGTCAATAGACCAACTCATTTTAAGATCACTATATTGCAGTGACCCCTTTCCTTATCAGTAGATCAATTCATTCAATACGAGTATGCAGCTATCCACGTGGACATTTCTGTCCAACAAAAATCCTATAATCCTACAACTGAACCACTCTTTACAGTATGTAACTAACTCGACACAGTGCTTTGTATAGAAAGTCAAATAGATAAGTATGTGTGTATTGGATAGCTTCATTATCTAACGTAAAACCTATCAATCGCATACGTCTAACGCCTTTTCTATTTCATAGAGGACCAAAAGAAGATGTTGTTACATATGTATCATCCATAAAATCACCATAGTATTACATCTGGGAGGTGGACACTACTCGAAGGGTTAGGCAAATATTGGCCTATAGAACACCCACATTTCGGCAATTATTTAGGTCCCATGCAACGAGGGAAGCCTATCACGCCATATATCGGGCACAAATCCAGTCTCCGGGGCTGCTACTGATAAATTCTGATGGAACCTAATAACACTTTGCCTGACGTTGGAACGTTGTTCCATTTTCTTTGGAGAAGATCCGGCAACAAACTCTACAATTAGCTATTCAGTATTTATATAAAAATATCCATACTAACATTATAAATTCGAAATTAACTCTGTCGGTCTGTCTGTCTGTCTGTAGGTACGTTACCTTTTTACGCCTAAACAAAAAAGAGCAAAAAAAAAAAAACCAAAAAAAAATAATTAATAATATGTGTAAAATTGCATCCCGGAGAAGGACATAGGATAGTTTTTATCCCGATATCCATTTCAAACCCATTTCAAAAAAAAAAAAAAAATATTCCCACGGGATCAACACTTACGCGAGTGAAACCGCGGGGCGCAGCTAGTTATCGCATAAGTGTCGATCACGTGGGAATATCGGGATTAAAAGTATTATATGTGTTATTCTGATGTATAAGCCATATTACTGAAAAGTTTTACCAAAATCCGTTCATATTTACAGAATAGCACCGCTGCGGTGCTATTCTGTAAATATCTCACCGTGAAAACTTAAGTGAAGTGAGCGTGGAGTGAGCTGTCAATAGTGTCAATTCCTAGCAAAAACAAACTCACTTCACCTAAGTTTTCACGGTGAGATTTATACAGAATCGACCGGCAGTAGTCTTTGCGTGAAAGAGTAACAAACATCCATCTATTTATTATCCTCACAAACTTTCGCGTTTATAATATTATAGTAGAATTAAAAAGTACCCAAGTTGGATCATTTTCATCTCACCAATTTTGATTAAAACCATAAAGACTTCGTAAACCGAATTGGTTGTTCATTAAATGGAAATTACGAACTTTTTATACCTATTGGTGCTTTCACATCAAGGTTGTTCACGATCGATTAATTGTCAAAGGGATAAAGAGCCACGATGCTGAAGTACAGTAATTATGATTTTTTTTACGTGAAACGAAATCTTTTTAACGGGATCTTTTGTAGTTTCCAACAGGAATTTCTCAGTAGCAGCCCCGAGCCTGGATCCGTGCCCGGTGGCTGGAATTAGGCTCGCTATCCTATTACATGTAACTTAAAAATATCAGCGAAGTGTGAGTTTACTATAGGGTGCACTCTACCTAACCCTTCTGCGATTACAGGCGTGATGTTATATGTAGTTCACAGTTTTGCACCACGTTGTTATTTAAAATAATTTTGACGGCACGGTTGGCGCAGTGGTTAAGCGATTGATTGCTGCGCTGCGTGTCGCGGGTTCGATTCCCGCACGGAACAAATATTTGTATGACCTACAAGTACTTGTTCCGGGTCTGGCTGTTTGTGTATGTGAGTTTAAAATGTTTGTAAACGCACCCACAGGATAAATGCCTAGTGGGGCAACGTTTTTTTCATATAAAAAAAAACATCTTTTTTATTGGTGCGCTGTGGACTTCCTCCATCGTGGTGGTGACATAGGGGCATGCCGGACTCTTACCGGCTAAAACCACCGCAGTGCTCCACCTCTGCCTAAGGCCGGGTGGAGACGATTCAATTATAGGCACTAAGTAAAACAAATATGTGTATGAAAACGTTAATTATTACAATTCATTTTACCACCAATTCAATTTACTATTAAAAAAATACAATAACAAACGTACAATGTCGTTTGTTGCTAAATAAGAAGAAGAAGAAGACCGTGAAGATCGTGAAGACCTGTAATTGGCTGTCAGATTATCATACTGTTATTTATTACCATTGTATTTAGCTGTAAGTCTTCCAAAGTCCTTAAATAAATAAATAACTACTAAGTAAGTAGAAGTCTTTATAGGTATTCTTCATAAAATAATCTTACTGGGTTACTACACACCTATAAAATTCAAAGTCCTGACTATCTGATATATCAACGCAATAATTTGGAGGGTGTGTTCTTTGTGAAGAGTAGGTATCCACTAAGAACGGGTTTTTCGAAATTCCACCCCTAAGAGGGTGAATGGGGGTAGGGTAAAATTTCACGCGGACGAAGTCGCGGGCAGAAGCTAGTTCTTCATAAAATAATCTTACTGGGTTACTACTTATCTACTAAGTTTCTTTTCTGAAGTATCCTCCAGTTTCGATTAACTTTTTGTAAAGGACAAAAGTTTGAACTGAAAGAAATACAAGAATGGCCGGTTGAAATGAGGCCTGGCAAACAATAAGCACTTCCACTTAATATTTTAGGCTTTGGAGCGTGTTTCAATGAAACGCAGAGGTTACTATAAATAAATATTTACTTGTTACAACAGTACCTATACAAAATCAAGCCGAATTCCGACCGCCGGGCAATCTGAAAGCGTACTTAAAGGCTCCTGCAAACAGGCGCGACGCGCGACGAAAATCGCGCGCGACACAAAGGCACCGCTCGTTGCGCGACTTGCGGTGCCTTTGTGTCGCGTGTCGCGTCGCGCCTGTGTGTACGAGCCTTAAATCATTTTATTTTATTACTTCCCATCAAAATACTGAAAATACTTTTTATCGTATTATTTACAACCAAAATTAACTTTATATTTAAACAGTATCCCAACAGATTTGGTGAATTAGGTTTTGTACCTTATACCAACCTATATGAAAACTAATGAAAATTATCAAGCTGTGGGGACTAAAGCGCGGTCACTATCGGACTGCATAGAAAAGAAAGAGAAGCGCGATGACACAACCCTGGTAATTTATTGCAAAATATGAAGCAATTATTTAATTACAAAAAATCTATTGTTTGGACTAAAAAACTTTGTTGTAGAATAATCTGACAAAAAATCACTATGATTGTATTGTATATATTAGTAGGTATGGTTTTATTGTAAAGAGAACATTTTTAGAAGTATCTTCATGATGTTTTTCTATCGTATCAAATTAGTTGTATTATGTTTTCAGCAAACTATCTAACTAGCATATATCCTGAAGAACATCATATATTTTTATGATTTTGTTTACTGTAGTCGATCATACATATACTTTTAGGCATTATAAAACTTCCGTTATTGGCGTTTAGGTCCTGTTAGTAATCCCCTTAATTTAAGAGCTGGTTCATAGTAACTATCTTTATGTGTATGTATGTATCCAACCTAGATCTCCGTGACCACTTTGTTATTAAACATTCAATTTATTAAGCCAAGAAAATACAACGTCGACACAATCGAACTGAGTCGAAGACAATTAAACTGATTTTCTCCTAAAGATTATGAGATATTGTACTGGAAGCATTTAGAATCCCTCATAATATTATGATGTGTACAGATTATCAGAAATTCTAATCAATACTTCGAAACAAAATTGTTTCTGAATGTTGCATGTGTAGGTACTTATTACTAGTTTTTCCACGTGACTAATTCTAGATGAGAGTTTTCTCGATAAAATAAATAGATTCTTGAAAGCAAGGAAGGCAACTGCAAGTCAATTAGTTGACGCTTACCTATCTGTTTCATGCAACTAGAAATGTGTCGTCAATTATTATTTGAACACACTTTTACAATAATTTAATATGTGATAAATGATTTTATTTTTTGTAAGTAGGTTTGTACAAACACTTTTACACGTATGAGATTCGATAACATATTGAACACCTGTAAAACTAGGATTGACAAGGGAAGCTTTAAGTATGTTTGTAAGGGTCTTTTTAAAAATGAAGACTTCTTATGACTTTTGTGGGTAAACTTTAAGAGTAGTTTTATTTTATATCTAATCTCTAAACTAACATTACAACGCAAATCAGCAAATATAGAATTAATAATAAGTAGGTATTTGCTCGTGTTCAAAAAATTTTTTCAAGATTTTTTTTTTAATATGTTGCCCCACACTAGGATTTTTTCCTGTATTATGGGTACGTTTACAAACATTTAAACTCACATACACAAACAGCCAGACCCGGAACAACTACTTGTAGGTCATACAAATATTTGTTCCGTGCAGTAATCGAACCCGCAACACGCAGCGCAACAGTCAATCGCTTAACCACTGTGCCAACCGTGCAGTCAAATTATTGTATGACGCAGAAAGTTAGGGACTGAAATATCAGATTCTCTCCTTAATCTAAAGCGACGAATCGACTTCCCAGGCTTTTGTTTCATGATCTTACAAAAGAGTCTCCATTTTTCATCGTCGAAATTTTTTTAAGCATCAACGTGAAGTCAATTTTACGAACTCAATCAATTTGCAGCTTGAGCAAACCATAATAATAATACCAGGCCACTCAGAAAATATTGCGAAATAATGTTTTTATGTATTATGAGAGACTGGCCAGTTATAATCTATTTTGGAAGTAAAAATAGGTACGTTCCAATTTCAAAGTTTCGCTCCACATTGTTTGCGAGCTAATTTAAATTATCGTGTCTCACTTCACATGGCATTCATGGATGAAGGCCTTTCTAAGGCAACCGTGTATTTTTGATCGTTGGTATACCGAATTCAAGCGCGGTCGACTAACTTTGGGGGATGAAGAAAGAAGTGGTCGCCCTTTGACGGCTGTTACGGAAGAAAACGTGCTAGCAGTGAAAAAAATAATCCAAGGCAAAAGGCGAGTTACGTATCAAGAGATTCAGCACATACTGCAGGTTGGATCGGGAAGCCTTCACTAAATTCTATACGTGCATCTTCGCGTGAGGAGGATAGTTTCACGCTGGGTGCCGCACAACCTCACCAATGCTCAGAAGCAGGCCCGGGTGGAATGGTGCCGTGATATGATAAACAAATTTGAAGCAGGCTCGTCTCGGCTTGTTTACGACATCATTACAGGTGATGAGTCTTGGATTTATCAATACGATCCAGAAACAAAGGGCCAGTCGACGGTTTGGGTGTTTCAAAACGAATCAACGCCTACCTAAGTGAAGCGATCTAGAAGCGGGGGGAAGATTTTGATCGCGAGCTTTTTCCATTTGACTAGCTACATGGTGTCAATTCCTTTACGGAACCAAAGATGCATCAACGCTGAATGGTATACTACCAAATGCTTGGCAGAAGTTTTCTCTATTGTGAGCCACGCGCGCTCAAAACGAGGGACTTCCTGGACAGCACGCCGGTCAAACTCCTGGGTCACCCTTCTTACAGCCCTTTTTTTATCGTGGAGATATGCTCATGCATACTGCACTACCACGGGGAGATAGTGCAGTTATGTGGGACTCTAACCCACTAAAACTCCACGGTGTCCTCCTCTGCCGCTTACGGCGGGAACACGGGCACGCGTTAGCACTCATCCGTGGACCTAGCACCGTGAGACTTCTTTTTTCCCGAAAATAATAAAAATCAACTCAAAGGGATACAATTTTCGTCGCCGGAAGATGCGCTGTCAGCGTTCGAGTGGGCTGTAAACGAGGTGTGTGCGGCGGACTGGAAAAAGTGTTTCGAAAACTGGTTCAGACGCATAAAACTTTGTATAGAGGCTTTGTATAGTGGAGAGTACTTTGAAAAAATATATAATAATAAAATATTTACCTATAAGTAGAAAATTTATTTTGTTTTTCGCAAAACTTTCAGTGTCCCAGATTATGTATACCTACATACCTATTATTATTATGGTTTGCTCAATACTATGACGTGTGACCTCATCACCTTCACCATGATTCTGAGCTGTGGATACTGTGGATAGATTGTACACCAAATGCTGAAATATTAATGAAAACAACACTTCAATCTACATCTCATCACAGTTTGGTATGTAGTGTGTTTGCTGGAGAAATACGAGCTTTCCTTGTTTACCATTCAAAATTGGCCTGCGGCTGTCAATTTGAATTTTGTTGCTTTTGGAATTGGAAGCTCTTATTTTGGCATCAGACTACAAAAATAACGGAAACAGAAACAACCAGGCCCGCATGAACAAACGACGTAAATTCGTACGTTTTTTGAATCGAAAATGCAACTTTAGTTAATTCATGATACCTAGTTGTAATCCCAAATTTTATTAAATAAACAATTTTATAGCATTTTCGTTTAAATTTTAGCGACAAGAACAATTAGTTTCACCCATAGGTATGAATAGTCTTAAAAATACGTAAATAGGTACTATGATCGAAACAAGAAGGTATTTTCAATTTTAAAATCCTTGGAATTTACTTTATGTTTAGGTACTCCGCGCGTTCAAGCTAGACTTACAGAGCTTACTTAAACACGAAGCATAATTATGGCACTCACTCAATTCAACAAACGAGAATTCCACAAAGAGTTACGTTTCCATAAAATTTCGATACCTATATCATGAGATAAAATTCAAACTAACCCAATAAAATGTTTAATAATATGTTTGAAACTGTACGTGCACTAAAGTAAAAAAGGCACCTCTCGTATTTCGTAGAAAACATATGACTGTGGCCAAAGTTTCTGGATCCATTTCAAAAAACTTTGACGTATGGGACAAAGTCTTTCAATATAACCCGAATAAAAAATATTTGAACAAAATAAACAGAAGCATGCGATAGTTATTGAAAGCAATCCCAAAACTTTTGATTTACACTTATTTGTATTAAGGCTCCTTCAAACAGGCGCGACACGACACACGACACAAAGGCACCGTAAGTCGCGCAACGAGCGGTGCCTTTGTGTCGCTCGCGATTATATCGCGTGTCGCGCCTGTTTGCCTTTAAATGGGAATCGAAAAATCCAACCTGGGTTAGGAGTAGGTACTACTACTACCTACAAAAATACCTAATTTGCAACGACAAAGACATTGCTCAAGCACCTTTAGTGTAGGTACAATAAAGCAAATAAAAAAAACTGGCCAAGTACGAGTTGGACTCGCACACGAAGGGTTCCGTACCACAACCACAAGGCAAAAACGCCGAAAAAACACGTTTGTTGTATGGGAGCCCCCCTTAAATATTTATTTTATTCTGTTTTTAGTATTCGTTGTTATAGCGGCAACAGAAATACATCATCTGTGAAAATTTCAACTGTCTAGCTATCACGGTTCATGAGATGCAGCCTGGTGACAGACAGACAGACAGACGGATAGTAGTCTTGGTAATAGGGTCCCGTTTTTACTCTTTGGGTACGGAACCCTAAAAACGATAAAGATAATGAATATTGTATGTATTATAAAATTAATAAAGAATAGACATTAGCATTTAAAGATTGTCATTGGACCAAACTATTTTTAACCGACTTCTAAAAAGGAGGAGGTTCTCAATTCTGATGTTTATCTTTTTTTATATATGCTCGGAGATAACTCCGTCATATATATTTCGGATATGCAAAATATTTTTTTGTTCGAAAGAGGTTTATTCCGAAATGGTCCCATTTAAATTTCGTAAAGATCTGGTAATGAGTTTCGGAAACAGAGTACGGTGCTCTACAATAAATGCATGCAGCAAATCAAGTGATTATTGCTATCACATATGTATTATGCATTGTTTACGCAATAACACAACATAACATCACCCTTTAAAAGGGTAGGCAGATGCGTTCAATAGCTTTCTGTCACTGATATTCACATATCAAGTAGTGCTATATGAATTTGTGTCGGGTAGGTAGGTACAACTAAAAAGTGAAAACTTTGTAAAAAAAACAACGTTGGTTGTTTTTTTTCTTGTAAAAAAGTTTTTACAAAAAAAAAACACTGTAAATTGAAAAATAATTTTAATTTCTGAAGTCGGTGTCATTGGTTTCGTTTTTTGACACCGACTTTTAAAGAGTTTTTTACTTTGCAATGTTTTGCATATCAAATGTATTAGGAACTTAATTACTGACTATGAAAACCAACACTGTAACAATACCTATTACAAAGAAATGATTATAATATATGTTAAATCCAGGTACAAATCCAGGTACAAATATTTTTAAAGTAGCTATAATATTCATATCGCATTTCCAAGTCCAACGTCCAATAAACAAGGAAAAATCGAATTTTGATTCCCTCACATTTTAACACGTATAAAAGTTCTTCTGTGATATTTCAACGAGTGAACGCTTCATCTGAACAGTGCGCAATAGTGACGTCATCAAGCCACTGACCCATTTATTTTACTATTGTGATTATAAAACAAAGGAAAGTGATAGATACTTCAGCTAAATATTTATAGGATGCCCTTATCTTGAAGAGCAGCAATGTATCTCTCTGATAATAATACCTACCGTCCTACTATCTCGTTGACATCAGTTATCATTTCCTATGAAATCAAATCATTTATTTTTGCCAACATGGGTAGATGTATAGATGTTACACCATGTTTTGATAATGTTCTCCATGCTCTGCCGTCACATGGGCATGCAAAATTTACACATACATTACAATCTACTTTCAAAATACTTAACAATTAATTTTACAAAATTATTAAATTGGAAAAGCATTTTAACCGTATTTTCAATGTCAAGGAGTATTTTGTAGTCAATAAATTAATAAATGTCAGAGTAAATATTGAATAAATAAATAAAGTCCTAGTAGAAATTATAGTTGAGAGTTTCACATGTCATTTCTATGTATGATTATAAATCTGATTATTAATTATTGGCCATAAGGATTCCCATTTAGATATTCCTTCACACTGTAATACACTTTATCAGTTAGAAATTCCTTTAGCTTCCGCTTAATATGCGCGAGTTGTCAATGTCTGTAATACAACATGGCAATTTATTATAAATCTTAGATGTCATGCAATATACACTGGAGTCCATTAAATGAGTTTTGCAGGGTACAGTCTGAACTTTATTTCTACATATATCGAACACTTCGGAATTTTTCATCCATAAGCATATTACCTACTTGACGAATAATAATTTTTCCTTTCTTGTTTATTTAATAAACTGAACTGAACTGAAATCTATATATCTGTAGTCTATCTTTTAGGTACATACAATGTTATTGTCATTGTTTAACAAAAAGGGGAAACAATATTTTGATATCAAAGAATAAAACTTTATCTTGTCTCACAATAAGTTACAAATTTACAATAGTAGGTAGTTTGGTACTTTCTTTTTACACAGAACCGAAAAAACCTTATAAAAAGTATTGTGTGTAGGTATTATGATTCCATAAAATATATTTTCAAAGCTTTCTCATTTTTTATCCGCCGCAGTAATCCTACTATAAAACTCTCCTATATTGTTGATAATACTGACAACTTTTTATGTCAAGTACTTTAGCGACATGTTTTATGTCCAGCGCTGGGCAAAGGTTACATCCGACCATTACCTCGGCGCCCACTGTTTGAAGTTGTAGAACAATACTTGTTCACCTCTACAGGTTTATGTCTAAGATATGGCCAAACCGTTATCTTTGGAGGTTTACTCTCGTTCAACGGGACTTACAGCTTCGATTCCACTATTATGTTACATTGTAGGCATGTGGTTGAATAGGACAGGTACGAAGACACATACCTAAAGTCTATTCAAATTTGTTTCAAATAGATTTTATTTCAAGTTAAACAAATATCAACTTTATTTAAATGGCAATTAAGTTGATTTAAGTTGACTAGCACTCTTGAAAAAGTTATAAAAATGTTTGAAGCTGAAGTTGTAGTGCGAGCGTAAACTGAACTTTATTATGTAGGAATTAAAGTTATTTTTCTACAAACTTATATTTGTGTACATTATTGGCAAATAAGTCGCGGATGCAGAATACATAAACTCCCGCCTTATTCCCATGGGGGTAGGCAGAAACTACAGAGCGCCATTTGCTACGATCCTTAGATATTTGCTCCTTTTGGGTCGTTTACATTCATACATCTGATCATACACGTACGCCGGTTGCGAGTGCTGAACCGCACCTGAATTTAATAAAGAATATCACCTTCACCAGCAAGGAACGAACGATCAATAGGTCATCATCATCTGCCTAGCCTTTTTCCAACTGTGTTGGGGTCGGCTTCCAGTCTAACCGGATGCAGCTGAATACTAGTATTTTACATGGATCAATTGCCTATCTGACCTCCACAACCCAGTTACTGGGTAATACGATACCCGTTGGTAAGACTGGTTGTCAGACTTTCGGGCTTCTGACTACCCGTAACGACTGTCAAAGATCCACGAATGACAGCCGGGACCAACGGTCACGGTATGTAAAGATGGTCACCCATCCATAGACCAACCGCGGCAAGCGTAGCTTAACCTGATCGATCGACCTGTGCGGCTGTTATTATTTAGCCACGGGCCCCTCACACAGACAGTGGGTACGAATAATCAATTGTATTTTCATAATAACGCCATAAGACAATGACACCAGTATTCCAGTGTCAATTTTCAATTATAAACTTCAATTTCCACTTTATAGCTCCTATGATTTTTCTTCCAATAGAAATAAAATAAAATATCATAGAAGTTCCCAGTTCATCTGTGATGAAAGAAATCGCATAGCGCGAAATGATCCAGATATGGTTTGATTTTTTAAGGTTTTTTTAACACTCATCAGGTTTTTATAATGGTGTTAACCATATAAATACTAATACTAATATTATAAATGTGAAAGTGTATCTGTCTGTCTGTTACCTCTTCACGTTTTAACCGCTAAACCGATTTAGATGAAATTTGGTATAGAGATGTTTGTGTCCCACTGTCCCGGAAAGGGCATCTTTTTTAAGGGCAGTTTTTATCCCGATATTCTCACGGGATCGACATTTATGCGAGTGAAACCGCGGGGCGCTGCTAGTAGTCTATATTTCCCTTTGCAAAGGTTAAAACATGTTTTTACTATCATAATTTGCGTTGACATGAATTATCTTATTATGTACAGACGCCAGCACATCAAGCTACCCGAAACTGTCAAATTTTCCCAATCAACTTTGAACCTTATGCTTCAGAGATAAAGTTGAAAATCTATTAAAGAAATTTGACAGATTGTAGTAGCTTGATGTGCTGGCGTCTGTACCTACTTCGTTAAACTACGATGTATGTGCAAATCTTACTATGGACCCACATTACCTTTATCTAAGAGGGTTTATTTATAAACGATGATTAAAGTTAATTGATCTTTAAACGTCAAAAATGTATGGTTAAACTAGCAGCGCCCCGCGGTTTTACCCGCATAAATGTCGGTCCCGTTCGAAATTGACGTGGCGCCATCTATTATCATAATAACTTATTGTTGTTTTCCTCGGGAACAGCACTTTTTTTCTGAATGAAAGGTATCCTATGTCAGTTTCTGTACACCTGACAGCGTATAAGTATGCAAAATTTCAGGATGGTCGGTTCAGGGGTTTAGGCGTGAAAAGTTAACAAACAAACTGACTTTCACAGCAGTTAGGATAGTCGGTAAGCGCAACGTTTATGAATAAAGGGGTAAAATGCAAGGCCGGTCTAGCTAGCGGCATCGGTCGGCTAGTAAGAAATGATCCATGACATGTAAATACTTATTATGAAAAGAACTAAGTAGGTAGTTTAATGTATCAGCATTCTTGTATCAGCTGCAACGAATAACTGGGTTTCTTTATTTCTGTGTGTGGCTAGCTTTATCCACTATCGCGCGGCCTCCATCTATGGTGTGATTATTGTCCCCATAAAAAGAAGTAGTGGAATAAAATCCTGAACAAGTTTTATTACTTATAATAATGTTACGAGCTTGGGGTTCGTGACAATAAAAACTGCCGATTTAATAACCAAAAAAATGACACTTTACTCACCAACACTAATTACAAGTCAAACACACTAATTAGAAACACAATTGCACTTACTGATCACTCTCAAGTCGCACTCGAATATCGCCTTCGATGTTATCGCTCTTATCGCTTAATCGAAACTATCTGTGTCTCGCGGCCCACCCGGCCTTATATAGTGCCGCAGAGCTAGTACATAAACATCTAGAACGTTCGAGTACATACCGGTCCCGACTGACTCGACGTCGATAGTTCTCGGAATTACTAGTACTTAGAAAAAGGTCAAGTAGGGTCAAGGTCCTAGTACCGAGGTACTAGTTCTGCTACCCGATACTAGATGGCGCTAGTGGTAACTAATGTCGCAAACATTATTTGCGGCGCGCAACACTGCCCCCTCCTTAGACATGCTCGTCCCGAGCATTATTGGCCCCATAATAACGCGCCAGTCGATCCACATGGACGATCTTAGGAGTACCTCTTGCACCTTTCTGTATCCGGTAGGTTACATCATTGATCTTTGTCACAATCCGGTACGGTCCGTCCCATTTAGCTTGAAGCTTAGGAGATTTCCCTTTGCTGCGGACTGGATTGTGCAACCACACCAGTGAACCTTCGTCGAATCCTTTATTGTTCATTTTGCGGTCATAACGGGTTTTCATCTTTTCAGACATTTGCTGGCCCGATTGTCTGACGTGCTCATAAATGTCATTCATTTTGTTCCGCAAATCATTCGCATAATCAGTTACACTGCGTGGGGCATCAGGTGGTATTCCGGTGATCAGGTCTGCAGGTAGCCGTAGTTCTCTTCCGAAGTTTGCGAAAGCTGGTGTCACCGCTGTACTTTCGTGGACAGCACTTCGATATGACAACAAAAACGGTTGTATGTGCTTGTCCCAATCTCGTTGCCGATTTTCCACAACTTTCGCTAGGTACCTCTCCAGTGTCTGATTAAATCGTTCCACCATTCCATCGGATTGTGGGTGGTAAGAAGTCGTCCTTGTTTTATGAGTACCCATAACTCGACAAGTTTCCTGGAATATTTGTGACTCAAAATTCCTTCCTTGATCACTGTGAATCTCCAAAGGTACTCCAAAACGACAGAAGACTTCATGAACTAATTTGTCCGCAACTGTCGCAGCTTCTTGATTTGGAATGGCGAAGACTTCCGGCCACTTAGTGAAGTAATCCATCACAACCATGAAATACTTGTTGCCACTTTCACTTTCCGGAAACGGCCCCGCAACGTCAAGGGCTATCCTCTCCCATGGTGCACCAACGTTATACAATTTTAATGCACCTCTACTACGAGTCTGAGGTCCCTTTACAGCTGCACAACTTGTACATTTGCGACACCAATCCTCGACATCGTCCCGACAGTGGACCCAGTAAAACCGTTCTCGTATCTTCAGTAGAGTTCGTTTTACTCCCAGATGACCTCCTGAACAACCATTATGGTACAGCTGTAGAACATCCGGTACTTGAGCTTTAGGGACAACCATTTGCAAATGACAGCTGTCTCCCCGAGCATTTTCCCATTTACGGCACAGGACTCCATCCTGAACCACCAAGCTGTCCCATTGGGCCCAATAGCTTTTTGTGGCCGAACTCATCGCTGAGACGTCACTCCACCTGGGCTTAGGAGCTCTGGCCTTCATCCACTCCAGAATTGGCTTGATGTCCGAATCTTCCTGCTGTGCACGTTGTAGGCTTTCCTTCCACTCGTTGTTGAGGTCTGTCTTAAGCATCCTCACAGGTACCACTTCCTTACTCTCCTGCCTAGTACAATGCTTGCAGTCTTCAGGACAAGGTCTTCTTGACAATGCATCTGCGTTGCCATGAGATTTTCCGCTGCGATGTTCGACCACGAAGTCGTATTCCTGCAGTAGTTCAATCCATCTCGCAACTTGTCCTTCTGGGTTTTTGAACTGCAATAGCCATTTCAGTGCAGCATGGTCAGTTCGTAAGTGGAATTTCCGCCCCAGAAGATATTTGCTAAAATACTGCAATGACTTTACCACAGCAAGCAGTTCCCGTCTCGTAACACAATAATTCCTTTCCGGCTTTGACAATGACTTGCTGAAGTACGCTATCACAACCTCTTGATCACCATTCCGTTGGGACAACACACCGCCAAGTCCTATATCACTCGCGTCTGTGTCAACTATAAATTCCTTGTTCGCATCAGGGTACCCCAAAATAGGTGTTTTGCACAGACGGTCCTTTAGCTCCTGGAATGCGATGTCGCAACTATTATCCCAGCAGAAATGTCGCTTCTCCTCGGTTAGTTTATGCAGGGGTTTGGCTATATCTGCAAAGTTCTTGACGAATCGCCGATAATAGGAGCACAAACCCAGAAACGCTCTGACCTGCGTCTTGTCCTTTGGAACTGGCCAGTCCTTGACAGCGGCGATTTTCTCTGGGTCCGTGCGGATACCTTCTTCAGACACTACATATCCCAAAAAGCTAACTTGTCGTTTGAATAGTGAAGACTTCTTCGGACTTAACTTGAGGTTGGCACTCTGGATCTTCGTGAGCACGCGTTCCAGGTTATGAAGATGTTCTTCAAACGTGCGGCCTACGATGATGATGTCATCCAAGTAGACCAGGCAGGCCTCACCAATTAGCCCGGTAAGTACAAGTTCCATCAACCTTTCAAACGTTGCCGGAGCATTGCACAATCCAAACGGCATAACTTTAAATTGCCACAGACCCTTTCCTGTCGAGAATGCAGTCTTCTCCTTGTCCTTGGAATCAATTTCCACTTGCCAGTAGCCACTTTTCAGGTCCAGCGTGCTAAACCACTTTACGCCAGTAAGCATGTCCAGCGTGTCATCAATTCTTGGCAAAGGATAGCTGTCCTTCTTCGTAATGTCGTTCAGACGACGATAGTCAACACAAAACCGCATGCTGCCATCCTTCTTTCTTACCAGCACTACAGGTGAACACCATGGACTAGATGAAGGTTCAATCACACCATCCTTCACCATTCCCTCAATCATGGTTTCCACTTCCTTTTCACGTGCTACCGGCAATCTCCTTGGCCGCTGACGGATAGGCAATTCTTCTCCTGTATTTATTTTGTGTTGAACTAATCCAGTCCTCCCGATATCAGCATCGTTTGACGAGAAAACATTGGCGTACCTGAGTAACATCTTCTTCGCTTTGACCATTTCATTTTGGGACAGAGCGCTGCGGCAGTCTTCTAAAAGGGTGGTCACTCTCGTTTGTGCATCCTTGCTGAGGGTCCCAGTCGATAGATATTGGCATCGACGCAACCAATCCACTTCCTCGCAAGTGCCAAGTAGTGTGCCTTTTTCTATAATGTGTTCCTGATCACAAAGGTTCAGCACACGTACCCCTGAGATGTCGGTGGCTCTGACCAGAGTTCGTGCCACTTTCCATGGAAGGTCATTGTCTACCCTTTCCACGAGTACACAACGAGGAGTTCGCCCAGGATTCCGAGGAAGACTAACCGGCACAATCGTTTCCGATCTCGGCGGAAGAATAATCTTCTTAAGGCTGTACACATTTCCAGGTAACGCCCCTTCCACGAAAACTTCCTCTTGTCCACATTTCAATACACCTTGCTTAACGTCGATCTCGCAACAATTCTTCCTCATAAAGTCAAGGCCCAGGATGCAATCGTCCATTATATCAGCCACAATGACATTATGCAGGTAGATTCTGTTGCCTAGCTTCAGCTCCATCTTCTTCTCTCCATGGACGGGTATGCGCTGACCGGTGGCTGTTACTAAATTAATGCGTTCTCGATTGTATGCGGAGTCCCCAAGGAACCGACTTATAAGTTGGGAACTGACGACCGTGCGAGAGGCTCCTGTATCTATGGTCAGCTTACAAGGTATTCCGTTGACCTCGCCCTTGATGATTAGGCTGTTCCCGTCATGGGTTTGTGTGATCGAAATCCTTGGGGCTCCTTGAACATCAGCCAGCACCCGCCCCGCAGTCCTGGCTGTTACTCGTTTCCCTGCTGCTGGTGTTGGGCGGTGCTGCTAGCCGCACTGCCCTCCGGAGATCGACCGTTGTCTCTTTCTGCAGTTCGCTTAGGGCAACTGGATCGAAGGTGGCCCCTTTCACCACAGCCATAGCACCTAGGGCTGTATCCTTTACTGCGCTCGCGAACTGTAGCCGCTGCAACTTCCCTGACGCGATGGGAACGATGATCCTGCCGCACAGCTTCCACCTCCAGTGCATGGGCCAAGGCGTCCTTCAGCGTCCCGTGGTGACCGAGCCTCACAGCAGCTCTAACTTCAAGGTCGCGGATGCCGTCGATGAATGCCTGCACCAGGTTCCCATCAATAAGCGCAGGTACGGACTGGTAAGCTTAGCGAACCAGCTTCTCCACTTCAAGGGCCCACTGCTGCAGGTTTTCGTTGCTGCGTTGCACGCGATCCTTGAGCTGCGCACGGAACACGTGTTCCAGGTGAGCGTCGCCATACCGAGCCTCCAATGCCTCAAGGAGCTGCTCGTAAGTCACTTCCTTACCGAGAGCTTCCAGGACAGTTAAGGCCTGGTCACGCAGGCCCAGGGTGAGGGCAGTCATGGCCTGACTTTTATTCCACCCGTTCGCCTTCATAACAGCCTCAAACTGGATTTTGTAGGCCGACCAGGAAGAAGTTCCGTCGAACGGTGGCACTTTGAATCCATGTAGCGAAGGTGTAGTAGCTACGGGAGCTGCGATTCCATCACCCAGTTTCAGGTAATCCAGCGTTTTCTTCATGTCAGCCATCACGGTTTCCTTCAGGTCAGCCATCACGGTTTCCTTTACGTCAGCCATCACGTTGTCAACCCGATTATTCACTTGGTCGATTCGGGTTTCGGCTTCCGACAGACGGTTGTCATGTTGAGCAACCTTTTCCTTCACCTCCTTCATGTCTTTCCCGAAGGTAGCGTGAAGGTCCTTTATAAGGAGCATCTGCTCTTCCTGGCGGCGCGCCTGCTCCTCCTTATCCCGCTGGAGCTGTTCCTCCAACCGACGAGCCTGTTCCTCCTGTCGGCGGGCCTGCTCCTCCTGTCGGCGGGCCTGCTCCTCCTTGTCCCGCTGGAGCTGTTCCTCCAACCGACGAGCCTGTTCCTCCTGTCGACGAGCCTGTTCCTCCTGTCGACGAGCCTGTTCCTCCTGTCGACGAGCCTGTTCCTCCCTGTCACGCAGCAGCTGTTCTTCCAACCGACGGGCCTGTTCCTCCTTGTCCCGCTGGAGCTGTTCCTCCAACCGACGAGCCTGTTCCTCCTGTCGGCGAGCCTGCTCCTCCTGTCGGCGCGCCTGTTCCTCCTGTCGGCGAGCCTGCTCCTGCAGCATCATCATCAGAGCAGCAAAATCTGGTGCTGATGATGCTGGAGCAGCTGTGGACGGGCCGGCCTCCGTGGTCGGTAGCTGGCCTTCCGACCCCTGTGGCATTGCTCCACCAAATCGCCTCTGATCTGTCTCTTGCTGGCGTTGACTCCGGGTACGGATACCCTCCATGTCGTCTTTGGGTAAAATCGGCATTTTAAACCTCGCTTCTGACACCAATTGTTACGAGCTTGGGGTTCGTGACAATAAAAACTGCCGATTTAATAACCAAAAAAATGACACTTTACTCACCAACACTAATTACAAGTCAAACACACTAATTAGAAACACAATTGCACTTACTGATCACTCTCAAGTCGCACTCGAATATCGCCTTCGATGTTATCGCTCTTATCGCTTAATCGAAACTATCTGTGTCTCGCGGCCCACCCGGCCTTATATAGTGCCGCAGAGCTAGTACATAAACATCTAGAACGTTCGAGTACATACCGGTCCCGACTGACTCGACGTCGATAGTTCTCGGAATTACTAGTACTTAGAAAAAGGTCAAGTAGGGTCAAGGTCCTAGTACCGAGGTACTAGTTCTGCTACCCGATACTAGATGGCGCTAGTGGTAACTAATGTCGCCATGTATCAAACATTATTTGCGGCGCGCAACAATAAGTAATTTCCACGGTGAAGATGAAATGAATGAAAAAGTTTGTGACTTGCTTTACAGGTTACTCTAGACTGAAACGCTTTTCTTCCATGGAACTCTTACGAGTCGTAAATTGTTATAATACCTAATAGTAGAACACGATAACTGTATCGTAACATTAGGTAATGCGTCACATTAAAGCTAGGTACCTAATTCACCCAGATTAGTAAAAGCACAATGGTAGAATTATTACATTTTCTAATCTTAACTGCAGTCGTTAGTCTTCAGTATTTCGTAATAAATTGTAAGGCGTCTATAACCGATATTATTATGTTCGATTCGAGAGTGAGTTATAAGTAATGTATAATTACATGAAACCATACACACATTACATTATTATCACACGAATATCGATTGAAGTGGGTACTAGGTTTCCTTTAATTAGTCTGGTTTCCTTTAATTTGTCTATCAGTTGACCTATTATCAATTCAATTTTTTTCGTTACTCCGACGTTTCATTTGGTCGAAAAACTTTATACCGAAGTTACACATACCCGAAATAACATTTGTTCGAAGTATTATGTTTCCGAACATACATTATACCCAATGTTTTAATTACCATATTTTCATTACACCAAACGCCTAGACAATTTGTGCACACTATTCCATCTATCAGCATGCAAACAAGGATGCTTGCTTCATGGAAAAATGCATGCACCATGCAAGCAGGCGTGCAGCTTGCAAGCAGGCATGCTGCATGCAAGCAGGCATATGGCAGAATGCAAACAAGCATGCAGCTTGCAAGCAAGCATGCAGCGTGCAAACAAGCATGCAACATGCAAGCAGGCATGCAGCAAGCATTTTTTCTGTTACGGCTCTGGAGCCGTAACAGAAAAAATTGAAAAAGTAGCCGCGCTAGCGCTGCGGCGTTTGGGCGGCCCCACGCGAGCTTATTGTCGCAGATGGTTTTAACGCTCACCACCGCAGCTTCGGCTTCGCCGGCCAGCCCCAGCCGCGACGGCGGGCCTTCAAGCCACCAGCTCCTCAGCTCGCGAGCCGCCCCACCCCTCCGCGCTTACGCGGGCTTAAATTGTACTCTAGGGGTAGGGCAGACAAGACTGCATGAAGACGGTTTTGCAGCGATTCGTTTCTGTCACTAAATTTTGTAGCACAACTTATTGACTTATTATGACACTATTTTAATTTAATATTGAAAATGCTACCAAGTAACCGGGGTCTCCCTTGTTTCATCAAAAATATATTGACAAATTATTACTTCCCAAACCATTTTCCGCATAATTTCATTTGCCAAATCATTACTTAGCAAATAAAAGTTTATTTGCTAAGTAATGATTTGGCAAATGAAATTATGCGGAAAATACGCAAACCTAATGTTTGGCAAGTGAACGTTTAAATGATAACTTGCTTACCAACTAGTAGGTACTTTTACCAATTTTAATGTAGTCAATTATTTTAGTTGGTATAACATATTTTACGCAAAATAAAATAAGCCAAATATTTAGTACAGTAAGTACCCGGCGATAAATATTGCACATCGACCTTTACCTTTTTTGTATTTTATACAAAGAATAAAAATAATTATCAAAAGAAGCATATCATAATTGCATACTTTTTGTTGACATAGTATTAAGTTCATAATACCGAAATATCAACCATAAATGATTTATAAAATAATAGTGCCCTTCAAAACATTTTTGTGTGACAGTGGCGGATTGGCGGTGGCTAGCGGCTTCTACAAAGGCAGACAATACGAACAGAATAATAAAACGTTTCTCCCGTCGAAATAGAGTTCATTATTAGTTGCGAGGTGCTCTTTTTTATGAAAATATTGGACCGAAATAAGACCTTATTTTTATAAAGTTAACCGTGTAATTCGATTGTGCATCGGATTCTCAGAATAATTTTAGTAAACTGCGTACTTACCTAGTTTAGAAAAATTTTTAGTTTTCACCGTTTATGGTTTAGTAATAAAGACCTAATTCTTTTTTCGTATTAGTTTATGTTATAGAGTCTGTACCGTATACCTACTAATTTTGTGTATACCTACTTTAAAATTCTAATTGGTTGGGCTACCGACAATAATTTTGTTTCTTTATTTCTTTTTAAAGAAAACGTTGCCCCACACTAGGAATTACTCCTGTATCGTGGATGCGTTTACAAACATTTAAATTCACATACACAAACAGCCAGACCCGGAACAACTACCTGTAGGCAATACAAATATTTGTTCCGTGCGGGAATCGAACCCGCGACACGCAGCGCAGCAGTCAATCGCTCAGCCACTGCGCCAACCGTGTCGTCAAAGTGTGTTTGCGGAGAAAAGTATCACAGGTCCGTTCAGCACAGCGTCTCGTCCCGCACTGATTTATTGGGCGCCGGAGGGGTGGCTACGCGATCTGCGAGTAGCGATTACGTAAAAAAATCGATTATAAATAATTAAGAAAGTTATTGGCAAAAATAAGCCGAAGGGGACATCGGCATTACTTAATATAATATATTGGTGGCAATTAAAAGATCCTGTGATTGATAGTTTAGGAGAAAAATGGTAGTAAGTTACAAAAACAGAGGTCACTTTGCGTATTTATTTATGATATTTCAAATATATTTTTATTTTTTTTGAAGCGAAGAGGACATGCTTTATATTGTGTAGATTATTATATATTTTTTTGAAAAAAAATCTTGTAAGTGTTACGGAATAAAAAGGTTCTAATGTATCCTAAATGAAGCCCAATTCACGTCTACCCACGCCTTAACAGGTCCTAATAGATACCGGACTGTTTGTATTTCGTGCGATAGAGATAACGCTCTACGAAGCCGAAATTAGCCGATTGTCTCTTTCTATTACTGAATGGATTATAATAAAGATGATTTTTAACGATTTCAATGAAAAATCAACTTCTCCGTAGTAATATTTTTTATTTCTTTTGACAAGGAAAAAACTAACAAAAGCGTATCAAAAATAGACAAAAATATAAAAGTAAAATATAAAAACACAAACAATATCAAAAAAGGTTCCATTTGGCCACATGCTCCCCTTTTTTAGAGAAGCACAACTTTCTTCAGTGGCCGCCTCAAAATGCCTGCTTGTGTCCGAATATCCACCACCCGTACTACCCCATCACGGCCCGGGTGCAGAGCCGCGATCACGCCGCGTGGCCAGGTTCCCCTCGGCAAGTTCCCGTCACCGATGAGAACCGGGTCCCCAACTTTGACGGCGACATCTACTCCTGGTACGCGACGGGGCGCCAAAGTGGGCAGATACTCGGATACCCAACGACGCCAAAAGTGATCCCTCAGTCGGAGTGCCTTCCTCCAACCGCTCCGGCCAATTAATGCTGCATCCGTCAATTCCTCGGCCGGAAATGGACGACCCGATGAATCCCCTAGTAAAAAGTGATTAGGGGTGAGCGCCTCCGGGTAGTTCCCGTCAGGGGAGATGTGCGTTAGTGGACGCGAGTTCACTATTGCCTCGGCTTCGGCTATTAAAGTCGCTAAGACCTCCTCTTTCTGCGCGTGCTCTCTCAGGGTTACTCTCAGGGCGGACTTTACCGACCGAATTAACCGCTCCCAAGCTCCTCCCATGAAGGGGGCCGATGGGGGAATAAAACGCCATTTTATCTTCTCACGCGCTGCAAACTCTGGTACCGCGGCATCATATAAGGCTCTTAGTTGCCTATTCGCTCCCACAAAGGACGTCCCGTTGTCCGAAAATATTTCTGTGGGTGTTCCACGTCGGGCGATGAAGCGTGGTAGGCACATAATAGCAGAATCCGCGGATAAGCTGGCTACGACCTCGAGGTGGACAGCTCTGGTTACCAGGCACGTAAATAAGGCAACCCACCGCTTCTCACGCCGACGTCCAATACAAATAGATACAGGCCCAAAATAGTCCACGCCGGTATATGTGAAGACACGTCGATGATGAGCTAGTCTCGCCTCTGGTAGGTCTCCCATGGGTGGTTGTAGGGTTGGACTCTTCAATAACTTGCACAACTGACATCTATGTACCACTGACCGCACGGCGTTCCTCAGTCCGAGAATCCAGTATTCTTGCCTCAGCTCATTAATTACGGTCTCTGTGTTGGCGTGAGCGAACTTGTTGTGGTAATGGGAAATTAAAAGTCGAACAGCTGGCTCCTTTCCATACAAAATAATGGGTTGAGTGTAAGAAACAGCAGACGTTCTCCCGGCTAGGCGGATCACTCCATCACGGAGTACTGGTGACAACCTGGCCAAACGGCTCTTCTTGTTTATGGATTGCCCACGTGTCAGACAAAGGAGTTCCTCCCCGAAGGCGCTAATCTGGCTTTTCCCCAAAATGTGAAGTTCCGCCCGAACGAAGTCCTCGGCGACCAATGGTACCAGAGCGGTGGAAGGCGTGGCATCCGGCCGCGAACCGCGGTCAGGTATATTTCTACCGACACAAATACCCCGAAACCAAAAATTTTGAAATTCATGAACCCGATTTCTAAAGATGGCAGCAATGAATTGATGTGTCCTAGCTGTTGCCCTTACAAGCCTAATCCACGAGCTAAAATGGGTAATGTTGGCTACAACTGGTAAGGGTAACTGATGGGAATTAGTGACATTAATGAATTCTGCGACATGTGATTGATGCGTAGATGATTTTGACGGATGAAGAGATGGCTTGAGCTCTTCCACTCCAAGAGTTACTGGCGCTATGACTTTGGGCTCTGAAGGCCACTCAGAAGTGGGAGCCAGGAGAAAGTTCGGGCCACATATCCAACGTGGTTCAATGTTGGCCTTCCCCCTCGTCGCATCGTCAGCCACGTTCAGTTCGGTTGGAACCCAATGCCATTCCGCTAAACTAGTGATCTCCAAAATCTCTCCTACACGATGCGCAACAAAAGGTTTGTATTTCCTCGCATCACTGCGTAACCACCCTAAGACGGTCATCGAATCGCACCAAAATATCCGTCGATTCGGCTTAAAGCGGTGGGCTTCACAAATCCTAGCAGCAAGTCGAGCGGCTATCAAGGCGCCTTGGAGTTCCAGGCGCGGGATTGAAACTGGTTTCAAGGGAGACACACGCGCCTTGCTAGCTATCAGCGCAAGTTTCACGTCACCGTTGGGAAGCACAAATCTCCAGTAGGCAACGGCGGCATGCGCCTGCTCGCTAGCATCACAAAATACGTGCAACTCCAGCTCCGAGAACTCACACGAATTATAGCACCTTGGAACTCTTAATACTGAAATGGATTTAAGGCACTCGAACCATTCGAGCCAAGTTTCCTGGTCAGCCTGTGATAGCCTCTCGTCCCAGTCAAGGTTCTTACGCCACAAGTTTTGGAATAAAATCCGGCCTCTCACTACGATGGGGGCTAAAATACCTAATGGATCGTAGATGCGCATGACGTGGGCTAACACTACGCGTTTTGTGAAATGACCTGAAATTTCGTTGAGGCCGGAGTTGAAACTAATGATGTCTTGAGCTGGTTTCCATATCAGACCTAGAGTACGTGTGGTGGTGACTGAGGGTGGTAAACTACCCAACTCTACACTACGACGATTGACTAGTGAGACGTCAGACCACAGCTCGCTTGGCAACTGATTGAGTGCGCCGGGCTCATTCGACACCCAACCACGCATTTCGAAACCTCCGCGCTTATGAATCTGTACGATATCTGCTGCCAATCGAGCGGCGTCCTCCGTAGGGACATCTACACTTCCGATGAAGTCATCCATGTAGGTATCCGAAGTGATAGCCTTCACAGCCTGCGGAAATTTGGCCATAAATTCCGATGCGTTTCGGTTAAGGATGTAAATTGCCGTAGATGGGCTAGAGCATGCCCCAAAAATCATAGACGACATACGAAAGGTCTTTATTGGGCCCGTAGGATCATCGCGCCAGAGAAATCGCTGCGCGTCGCGGTCGCATTCCTGTATTTTTACCTGCGGGAACATCTCCTTTATATCAGCTGTTAAGGCAATTTTCCCCTCTCTAAAACGCATCAAAATTCCTAATAGAGGTTGTAAAAAATCAGGACCCGACAGAAGCATAGAATTTAGCGACACACCCTGTACTTTAGCAGCTGCATCGTGGACAACTCGAAGTTTCTCCGGTTTGTTGGGATTTACCACTCCGAAATGCGGCAAGTACCAACAAACCGATGTGGACGGCTGTCCTGTACACTCTTCCGCATACCCCTTAGCCCGCACGTCGTTGATATTGGCCCTATATCGTTGGGCAAAATCAAAATCCTTTGTCATTTTTAGTTCTAGGCTTTTGAAACGAGACAACGCCAAATGATAACTTTCCGGAACAGGACGGTTATCCGCCTTCCACAGTAAACCGACTTGGAAGTGCCCATCTGGTCGGCGCTGGGCAATTTGTTCAAGGATGCGTAAAGCCCGCTGGTCATCCGCGCTGCGCGGCTCCTGTTTAGTTATGCCAATCGCATCTAACCTATACTGATCCCTGATGAGCACTTCCAGGTCATGCGCTGGACGCTCACGCAAGTGGCAAGAAGTTTCTACTAGACATGTCCGACTACTGGCACATCCAAACAACACCCATCCCAGTGGAGTTCGGATGGCGACAGACTGGGACTTCGTTCCTTTTCTCACCTCAGATGCTATGATGAGAGGCCAGTTGTCAATCCCTAACAGAATGGTGGGCTTAGCTTCGGCATAACACAGTTCCTCCATCACGTCCGAGAGGTATGGAAAGGACCGTAAAGACGCGCGTTTGACTGACTGACTTTGCAGCCCCAAGTTCTTAATTGCCCTAGCTCGCTGAATCAAAAACGTCTGTGAGGCTGATCGGCCCTTTAACTGGAAGTCAACAAACTGCACGCAACTATCTCTAGACAATCCCCCCACACAATCCAAACGCAGACTGCCTACCGGACCCTCGGCTCCAATTTTGGAGGCGATGTCGGCATCTACAAAAGTAGCCGTCGAGCCATCGTCTAAAAGGGCAAAGGTATCTACACTCCCAGCTGGTCCAGAGACTGTGACGGGTACTACTTTCAATAGTGGACGAAGTGTGGTTTCAACCTGCGTGTTGTTGACAGCTACGAGAACCTGCTCCGGTTTTTCAACATCCGTTGTTGTCGTAGGTTCAGGTTTGACCTCCTCCTTAACATGAGCGGATGTAGCGAACTTATCATTATGCAAAATAGTGTGATGTCTACGCTTACAACCAGTTTTTGTACAACTAACCTTATTTTTGTTACAATACTTAAAATTGTGCGGAACCTTTTGAAGGCAACGATAACAAACTTTGTTGTCTTTAACAAAACGCCATCTGTCATCGACTGTCAAAGACGTGAATGTCGGACAATTTGACAACTGATGTCCCCCTTTGCAAAATAAACAAACATTTTCCTGAAGGGATGTTTCCGCAGGTCCCGCCCCGGAATCAGATTTAGTTGAAGCCCGCGGCACCGACTCCGATACGGCATGCGCTCGCTGCCTCTGTGAAGGGCTCGCTGATGAAGATGGTACCACCTCAAACACAGCGCCAAACTTCATTGCCAAATCGACCTCACGATCCAGGAAACGCGACAATAATTCCACCCTAGCCTGGCCTAGGTCCTCATGATTCGCTGCAAAGTCTAACCACCGCGCGCGCAATAGTGGAGAAAATTTGCTAAGCAGCACACCAAACAGTTCAGGAGAACGTAAATAATCACTATGCTGCAGCAACTTAGCAACCTCGACACAATTGCGCACGCGAGTGGTGAAAACATGTAGGTCTCTTACCTCCGACCCAAGCTTGGGCAGAGCCTTGATTGCGCTCAGCTCTTGTAGCACAATTTGCTCAGGTCTACCAAAGCGACGATCCAGGGCATCGATGACGTCATTGGCGTGAGGTGCCAACACCAACAGCATGCTCACGGCCTCCCGTGCCGTGCCTTTTAGGGCTTGGTTCAGGCGCGCAAGGTTTTCTGCGTCTGTAAATCCACTTACTGTATCCTGAAAAGCCCGCTTGAACATAAGCCAGTCAAGGGGAGAGCTTCCATCAAAACACGGGAGTTTTATAAAATTTTTATTGGTATTGGGGACGTTACTCTTCGCAAGTGCCTTTAGGGCCCCCACTAGCTGTGTAACGCCAATTGAGTCGCCGCCGTCTCCGTGAATATCAGTGGCAGCGGTCTTGACCCCCCCGCGGAGATTATGCTGAGGAAAATGTTCAAGACTCTGTGCTGCGATATCATGAGAAACGACGTTACGGACGTCACGTAGTGGAAGCTGAGAACACAAGATAACGTTAGAATTATTAGCCCCTACCTCACATCTATCGTTAGATTGACACCCTTTTACGGATGGCTCCCTATCCTGACGTGTTGGTAATCTGGCAGGGAGGGTAGTAGTATCCACCCAATGTTCGACGCTGGCACGGCTCCACCCACTGTGAGAACCGTGGTTACTACCCTCTGCCTCAATTGCTGCGAGCTCAGCTTGATATTCAGCTTCAGCAGCTTTGCGCTCTAATTCAACCTGCCTAGCCTCTACTTGTGCTCGTAATTCTGCCTGTTGTGCACGCATCTCTGCTTCCATTTGGGCAATTTCTAATTGAGCTACGCGACGAACATGTTGCGCTTCCGCTGCGGATTTTCTCACCGCGACCAACACGGAAGAGCGACTAGTGCGGCTAGTGCGAGTGGCGACAGAATGTGCGCTCGAAGTAGGCTTTAACTGAGATGAATGTACCTGAGTTTCCCCACTGGTTGTCTGTGTAGAAGTAGGCACTTGAACTGCCTCACTACTCGACTGGGAGGGTACATAAGGCTTATCTTGGGGCAGTTTCGTCTGTGATCTCGTCACAACCATTTTGCCCTCTGAGAAAAAAGCGCTGAAAAAAAAATGCTGAAAAAGAGCTGCTGTGGACAGTACACTAGTTTCACAGTACACTAGTTAAACTCGTCGAAGGACCACTTTATTACTGAATGGATTATAATAAAGATGATTTTTAACGATTTCAATGAAAAATCAACTTCTCCGTAGTAATATTTTTTATTTCTTTTGACAAGGAAAAAACTAACAAAAGCGTATCAAAAATAGACAAAAATATAAAAGTAAAATATAAAAACACAAACAATATCAAAAAAGGTTCCATTTGGCCACACTTTCCAAAGGTCGATGTGCAATATTTATCGCCGGGTACTGTATTTCTGTCTGCCTATGATTTCAATTGGCCCTGTTTAATATGATATGAGATAAAAGTATTAGTATTCTCATTCGCTCGCTCTTGCATCCTACGTCGCCTATCGACCGACCGCAACCATATACCTAATGTAATTACATATGTAAGTAAAACCATGTAATTCAAAAAAAAAAAATTATGTCTTTATTGTTCTTTTCATAACAAATCATTTGACTACATTTTTATTGTCTAAAGATTGTTTGCTATAATAAGTCATTTGATTAAAGACCAAATGCCTTAATAACATAATTATCCTTGGTACTATTCTGCCGAGTGAAAATTTGACCAAATGAAAATGTGCGTACTAAAATCATTCCAAATATTGTATTGGTATAAAAAAAGGTTGCTAATAATGAAATTTTGCCAAAATCTTTTAGGCAAAACGACAGGATCCCATGTAACCGACTATATATTTGTGACCAAATAACATTCCGTAAAATGTTGTTTCGGTGTGGAGAAAATATGTCTAATAAATCATTTGGCAAATGAAAAAAATTCAAAAGAGGCTTCGGCTAATAACAAAAAATTATTTTGTAAATCGGCGAAATATAGTTCTGTAAAATAATACCTATGATACATGACACTTCGATGATCTAAAAATATGTCAAATAATGCATTAAAAAAGACGTCGCGTCGGTCAATAGTTTTTGGGTAAAATGAAATTTCGTAAAAGTGATCGGTCCCCGTACCGTGCTGTACCGTACCATACTGTGCCGTACAGTACTCCCGTGGTTATATTGAATATTATTCCCCACAAGATTCGAACAATAACATTAACAAGCACCTGTGAAAAAAAAATTGTAGTGAAGTTTAGCCGGATTCAGAAAGACACGACACGACGCCGAGCCCATAGGATCGAAAGGCTGGAAGGGATCTGGCAGGTATTTTTTTTGAATCTTCAACTTTCCAACACATAATTGTTTGAAACAATTATGTTTAGGATTTAAAAGTTGAAAATTCGGAAAAGTTACCTGTCATCTCCACGGCCACTGCCTCGCGCTCCTATGGCCTAGGCGGCGTCGCGTCCACTCAGTCGTCGTGAATCCTGTTGAACTTCACTACACATTTTTTCCACAGGTGCTGGTCAATGTTATTGTTCGTATTAGAAGAAGTGTTTCTTATTAGAAAAAGTTTATTGCGCTCGGAGCGCGGCACGTGTATACGTTGAGACGACTAGTTCAAGTGAAAAGACACTCGGAAGTTCCAAAGTTCCGAGTCTATAGCTAAACTAAAGGTAGCCAGAATACAGATTTCGGATTCATTTGGACTTGCATTTCGATTCACCGGAAACTTTTTTATATTCATCAGAATGAATATCCATGTTTGTAAGTACTATTAATGGTTTCTAGGCAAAACAACATGAATACCATAAACGAAAAGCATTTAGATCCACTGAATTCATACATATTAGAACGAATCTTTTAGAAATAGATTAATTTAATTTAGTCATCGTTCGGAAAATAACGCTGTTTTCCAATACAAGATTGTAGCGCTTATCCTCCTTTGATCTTACGAGTATGTGGGTGATAATACTGCTTTATAAGAGAACGAATACTTGGAAGAGGAATGTAAGCTTTATGGGATAACCGTTTGAAGAGCCCACGCGACTGAGAGTTTCGTTGTAGGATGAGTACCTAGGTACTTATTTACCTACTTATCTTTGTGACAAAGTCTAAGGAAGGTATTTTCTAATAGACAATAGTATAATTATTTTTGGTGCGAAGTCGTTGGGATACATATTATATTATATTTTTTTTAATTTTACGCACAATTAATTCTTATATTAATGATTTTAAATTAGGCTACTACTATTCATAAAGTATTAAATTGTCGTGCTTAACTTAGCTTCTATGACAAATCTTTTACTGTTCAAGCAGTACGGTTATGGAATGACTTGCCCGTATCGGGTAGACGTAATCAATCTTTGTCTACTTTTAAAATTATTATAAAAACACTTCTTCTTTCCTAAAACATCATCATTATATTTTTTTTTGCTCCTGTTTCATGAATATTATTTATAAAGATATTCGTTTATGCTTTATTTACTTATGTATTTATTGTATTATGTAAATGGTACACCAGAAACTACCTACAGTATTGCCTCTCCTTACCCTTTTTAATCCATCTAAAGGTTGTATCTTTAAAAGATCGCTTTTAGCGATAGGACCGTCCATTGTGACACACATCGTAAAATTTCTACATGTATATCTATAATTTATATGGTGTACGCGCCCCGCACTAGGGCGAGCGAGAGGAAGGAGCGGGACGAGGGGCGGCAACGCGGGCGCAGCCCGCGCCTCGCGCCGGCCGACCGACACTCCGCAAACGACCGCGCGTACGACACACACGAAATGATTAAAACCTGATTTTAACTTAACAGTGAACGAAATTATAAGTAATGAATATTATAAAAGTTTATTTCTCAAAGTTTGTTTAATTGTAAACAAAAGTGGCGACCGTGACAGGACATAATCATCAAACAATCAAAAACGCGTCGAGTTTGCGGGCGTCACCCCACACGTGGCAGCCGCCATTATACCAATACCGATCCAGCGAGCCACCGGTCGAGTGAAGAAAAGGATTAGCTGTTGCTGCTTCGGGAGCCTTTGGGGACATCGTGAACCGGAGGTCTAGCCCAAGGAGAGTAAGCCCTGTTCCTAACCTTTTCATACCTATCTTACCTAACCAATTCTCTCGATTCCTTTGTTCTCGCATTGTGTGTAATGGCCGACTTGCTACGCGAGTGTTGGGTTTATCGTCTAAGCTAGCTTTCAATTGTGTTTGGGCATAAAATACAAGCACGTGCGTCTCAGCGTTAGATTTAATTATCTAATCAAGCTTAAAATACAAGCACGTGCCTACGCTTCATGCACGCATTTACGTACCTACTGGCTAGCCTACTCGTTCTATGTTTTATCAATTCAGCACTTAAGTGCCTATAACCTAACCCATAACTGCAACTACCGCAAGACAACGTTAGCAGTTATTTCAATACCATATGCCGACTATTCCAGCGTACCTCCGTAAAGTGGAGCGCATCGGTCTCGGTATCGCCGCCGCCCGCCCGGTTCCGTCGCGTGCGCCGCCACGTGCGCGCTGCTGGCCTAAGCTGTCTGCTCGGCGCGAGCTGCCCTGAGCACCGCGTCGTGCTATTGCACCAGCGTGAGCGACTGGACCTGAGCTTCTCTGCTCTTCAAAACGGGTTTGAGTGCATATTTTATTGTTTCATTGTTTGTTCGCCTGTGTTATTGGTGTCTATATTATATTAATAATTATAATCGATCAAAATGAATGAAGCAGAGCTCAAGGTAGAAATAACTAACTTAGTCAAACAGCGCGGTATTATTAAAGGACGGGTAACAAGATTTTCAGATTATTTAAACAATCTTATTGGTTTAAAAGAAATTTCTTCTATTCATTATAAAGAATTAGAATTAAAATTGAATAAAATTCAATCGCTTATGGAAGAGTTTGAGGTTATTCAAAACAAAATAGATTTATTGCATTCTGATAGTACAGAGCAAATTAAAGAGAGAGATACTTTGGAAAACCAGTTTATTAGTTTAATAGCAAGAAGCCAAGATACCTTATATAATTCTCCCCAGAAAAAGGCTGAGAAAGAAAATTGTGATAAAGAAAATAGTGACCATGCATCTAATGGTAGTTGCCGTTCATTTAATGCCATAAAATTACCTACAATCCAACTTCCTACATTTGATGGAAATTACTTAAACTGGTTAGAATTTAAAGACACATTTCAGTCAGTGATTGATGGCAATGAAGGTATCGCACCAATTAATAAATTTCATTATCTACGGTCTGCGCTTGAAGGAAGTGCAGCTGTTGTTATTAAATCAATAGAATTTAGTTCAAACAATTACAAGGTTGCATGGGACCTGTTATGTCAGAGATTTGATAATAAAAACCTATTAATAAATAATCACCTGAAGGCATTACTTAACATAGAGACAATTCAAAGGGAATCCTATAAATCACTGCGGTTTATTGTTGACCATGTGTCAAAACATCTGCGAGCTCTTGACACTCTTGGCCAGCCTACTAACATGTGGGATGTTCTTATAATTTTTATGGTCTCAGCAAAACTAGATATTCACACGAGTAGAAAGTGGGAAGAACACAAATGCAATCTAGCAGATTTACCTTCACTTAGTGATTTTTTTTCCTTCCTGCGCAGTCGAGCTGACATACTCGAGACTGCCTATTTTAATAACAGTCGTTCTGACAAACAGGTGGATTATAAACCTAGGGCAACCACCCAATCTAAAAGTCTAACTGTATCTGTTGATAAGAAAGAAAACAAGAATCGTTGTGTTTTATGCGATGAAAATCATCACTTGCACGAATGTCTAAAATTTAAAAATATGAATGTAGATGAGCGACTACATGAAGTTAATAAGTTAAAGGTGTGTAAAAACTGCTTGCGTAGTGGTCACAATGCTTTTCAATGTCAGCTGAGAGCTGTATGTCGCCAGTGTAGAAAGAAACACAACACATTAATACATATTACAACGAAAGGCAACCCTATATCTTCTACTGAAACTGAACAACCCTCTACATCTTCCTCTTTACCTGTGTCACTGTCTGTAGCATCCAATGAACAGGTTTTGTTATGTACGGCACTAGTCCAAATTGCAATAAATAATAAGACATATACAGCCCGTGCGCTGCTGGACACAGGTAGTCAATCATCATTCATTACAAACAAATTAAGAAGGAAGATAGGGCTAGTTATTAACCCCGGCGGTTCAGTGAATGTTTGTGGGATCAATAACGCTACATGTAACATTACTGAAAGTTGTTTTATTAAAATTAAATCTAGATGTATGCCATTTGAATTTAATGTTAGGTGTCTAGTAGTACCTCGAATAACAGGAATCTTACCAAATTCTACTATTAATTCTGAGCATATAAAATTACCTGGAAATATCACCCTAGCTGATCCTAACTATTTTTCCCCGGCTGAGGTCGACATCCTCTTAGGAGCAGATGTGTATTGGGATATAGTTGGCTCTAATTTAATCAAGCTGGGCTGTAATAAACTGGTTCTACAGGAGTCTATGCTCGGATGGCTCATAAGTGGCCCTATTCAAGGTAATCAGTCCGCTTCAAAGGTTCATTGTAATTTTACTCAGGAGATAAAGGACTCGTTAGAAAAATTTTGGAAAATTGATGACTTACCTGCCACAAAAACATATTCCATTGAAGAGCAACTCTGTGAGGATCATTTTGTACAAAATGTATCTCGCTTAACAAATGGCAGATTTTCTGTGTTAATGCCCATAAAAGAGTCGCCTAAAAAGGCTCTTGGAGACTCTTACTATGTCGCTAAAAAATGTTTTGAAAGTTTAGAAAGAAAGTTTATAAAATATCCTGAATTGAAGGCCAACTACAAGGCATTTATAGATGAATATGCAAAGTTAGGGCATTTAACTAAAGTTACTAAACCAGAATTTGGATACTACATGCCCCATCACGCAGTAATCCGTGAAAAGAGCGAAACCACAAAGCTCCGCGTAGTGTTCAATGCCTCTTCTAAGACTAGCTCTGGCAAATCACTTAATCAAATTCAAATGATTGGTCCAGTAGTGCAGAGTGATCTAATCTCTATTTTATTGCGATTTCGCAGGCATAAATTCATTCTCACAGCCGACATCGAGAAAATGTACCGGCAAATTGAAGTCGGGCAACAGCAGCGCCATCTGCAGCTTATTCTGTGGCGTGATGAAAAGTCCCAATCGATAGATGTTTTACAACTCAATACAGTTACGTATGGCACTGCCTCTGCACCCTTTCTAAGTACTCGATGTCTCTTGCAATTGGCGTATGAGTGTAAGGATCAGTCTATTGCTTGTGTAATCCGAAACGACTTTTATGCAGATGACTTAAACACTGGGTCAGAAACTATAGAAGGGCTAAAACACATATACCACGAAGTTGTAAACACACTTAATTCTGCATGCCTACCCCTAAGGAAATTTCGCACAAATTGCCCTCAATTATTTGGTGATGAATGCGAGTCTTCAAAACCTATTGATTTCAATAAAGAATCCAGTGTATTAGGTCTCAATTGGTGTCCCAAGGGTGATATGCTGCAATTCTCTACAGACCTAGAGCCTTCTACTCATATTACTAAAAGGTCAATAATTTCTACTACTTCCAAGGTTTTCGATCCCTTAGGATTATTGTGTCCCTGCACTATAGTTGCTAAGATTTTACTTCAACAATTATGGTCATCTAAGCTAGACTGGGATGATCCAGTACCAGCTGAGTTTTGTAAAAACTGGGCTAACCTCTTAAAGGAATTTTCTAATTTGACTAACATTCGTATTACAAGGAGAGTTCTGTGTGATACACCCAGTAATATAGAATTACATTGTTTTGTGGATGCCTCTCAACAAGCCTATGCAGCTTGTGTTTACCTGCGTTCTGTAGATCATAATCAGAAAGTTACAGTCAGGTTGCTGTGTGCTAAAGCACGAGTTGCACCGATGAACCCAACCACTATACCCCGATTGGAGTTATGTGGCTTCTTGTTAGGTGCACGCTTATGTTCAAAGGTATTAGAGTCATTAAATTGTAATATCAATCGTAAATTTATATGGACTGATTCAAAGGTTGTGCTAGGGTGGGTGAATACCCCACCCAGGGATCTCAAAATATTTGTGTGTAACCGAGTGAATGAAATCAATCAACTTGCAATTGGATTCACCTTCTGTCATGTTCCCACAGATCAAAACCCTGCAGATATTGCGTCTAGAGGTGTGACTCCTAAGCACTTGCAGTCCAGTCTCCTCTGGTGGGAAGGGCCTTCGTTCCTCGCTAATGACCCATCTTGTTGGCCTACACAAACACACACACAAATCCCTAACATCTTACCTGAAGTTAAACACTCGCACACCATCGAATGTCATGTTGTTGTAACAAACAAAATAATTCAATTTGAGAAACATTCTAATTTAAATAGATTAAAAAGAATATATGTATATGTACAACGTTTCCTAAATTACTGCAAAAATAAAGATGCTAATATTAATGGGCCATTGGATATTAAGGAATTAGATAATTCTTTGCTGATGTTAATTAAGTTATGTCAGTTAGAAAGCTATCCAGATGAAATTAAATTGATCAGCAATAATAAAACTCTTAATCGTAAGTCAAAATTATTGCCACTAAATCCCTTTATTGATTCAGATGGCATATTAAGAGTTGGGGGTCGAATTCAAAATTCTGATTTCGCCTATGATAAAAAACACCCCATTATTTTAGATGCAAAGCATCATTTAACTAAATTAATATTAAAGCACGAACACGAACGCCTATTTCACGCTGGTCCTCAACATCTTCTAGCCTCAATAAGAGAACGATTTTGGCCTATAGGTGGCAGACACTTAGCACGTAGCACGACAAAGCAGTGTATAGTTTGTATTCGCCTACGTGGGAAAACAATACAACCTTTAATGGGAAACTTACCTGCCGAAAGAAGCTACTCAATGTTTCCTTTCTACTCGTGTGGTGTGGATTTTGCTGGTCCATTTATGATCTCTAGCCGAAAGGGCAAAGGCAATCGTATTTCAAAATGCTACCTATGTTTGTTTGTATGCCTCTCATCCAAAGCGATTCATTTAGAGTTAGTCAGCGACATGAGCACTGATGCTTTCATTTTGTCTTTGCGAAGGTTCGTTTCTCGGAGAGGCAAACCTAATGTTATATATTGCGATAATGGTACCAACTTCAGGGGCGCGAACAATGAAATAAGTAGAATACTCAAGTCCAGTCGTGAATCAGCTATCAATTTCGCCAATAATGAAGGCATAAGGTTCGTGTTTAGCCCCGCATATTCACCTCACTTTGGAGGTATATGGGAGGCGGGCGTTAAATCCGCAAAGCACCATTTTAAGCGTGTAGCGGGTAATGCTTCCCTAACATTCGAGGAGCTCGCGACACTATTCACACAGATAGAAGCGATTTTAAATTCTCGTCCCCTTACTCCTCTTTCCTCCGATCCTACCGATCCCTCTCCGCTAACCCCAGGGCACTTTCTTATAGGGCGACCTCTAGCCGCGGTACCATCGTTGCCTATCACCTGCAAACACCCCAACCGATATCAGTATATTGAGCAGCTGAGACAACAATTTTGGGAGAGATGGCGCCGGGAGTTTGTTGCCGAACTGCAACAACGCACCAAGTGGAAAACGAGGCAACACGAGCTTCGTGTGGGCGATCTAGTGATCCTCAAAGAAGAAAATCTTCCCCCACTACAATGGAAACTTGGCCGCATTACCCATTTATATCCTGGGAAAGATGGAATCAGCAGAGTTGCCGACGTTCATACATCAAAAGGCACGCTAAGGAGAGCTGTCAACAAAATGTGCATACTCCCGACCACCAATAATAAAAAGGATGTCGCCGAAAATGATCAGAACCTTGAAAGCAAGACTTTCAAAGCCCGGGAGGATGTACGCGCCCCGCACTAGGGCGAGCGAGAGGAAGGAGCGGGACGAGGGGCGGCAACGCGGGCGCAGCCCGCGCCTCGCGCCGGCCGACCGACACTCCGCAAACGACCGCGCGTACGACACACACGAAATGATTAAAACCTGATTTTAACTTAACAGTGAACGAAATTATAAGTAATGAATATTATAAAAGTTTATTTCTCAAAGTTTGTTTAATTGTAAACAAAAGTGGCGACCGTGACAGGACATAATAAAGAGTATTCTATTGTATGTATATTACAATTATTAGAATTAAGATCTTGTAAAACACATGTGAAATGGGTATAATGCAACAAAGAATTGAATTGACATGGATAACTAGCTGAAGGAACGTCAGAGGACGTATAATGCTGTTCCCCAATGCCACATCCCTGTCGTTTAGAACGTCATACTTAAACTGAGGTGATTAATGATGTAACAACACATCTGTATTCCCCAAAGGAGCAGGCAGAAGTGTAGGTATAACAGTCCCATATTTCGGCAGTTATGTTTACCTACTTTACCTAAGGTCTGTGTAGGTACCTATCTAATAGGGCAAATAGTTAATGGAACGTAGAAGGATTGTCAGGTTATTCAAAAAGCTTGTGCAGCGTTACATACAGTCTATACCCGATCATTTTTCATATCCTAGTACGATACGATAGATTTGTCAAAGGATTTTAAAGCGTTTGAGAACCGATAAAACGTTTTGCGTTATTCTTGCTCCGTATTCACAGTCTAGCATTCAGTCGTAAATCAATATTGATCTCAGAAAGATTCATATCAATTGAAGTTTTGTAAGAATATTTTTCATTGAGAATGTTTACACACCGTATGATTGTGAACACCGTTAGTTTAAGTATAATCTATCTCGCGAGATTGTAAACTGTCGATAGGTATATTGTGATCTGCACCATACTTCTTACAAAATGACCTATTCATTTTCGATAGTTTATAATCTATCCATGTCAAACCGTCAAATTGAGAACGAACGCACTTACCGACAGGGTTCACAATAACCTAAAATTGTTAACCGTCCCTGATTTGTAGGTCTTGGTGGTAGCCCAATTGGTCGCACAGTATCTAAGACAAGGCACCCCGACCAAATAGGTTGAGTTAGGTTAGAACTGTGACCTCACGGTGAAGCTAAGAGGAACCCGAGGAGGGGCCGCTCGTCAGGGCTTTTGCCGGTAAGCTGACGACCGCAATGTAGCGGCCAACAAGTAGGTTGCGGTGCCGCTTGGGCGACATCGCAACTGAGGCGGGCCGACAAAATTATTCTTAATGAAAAATTTTGTTGGCAGTTAACAGTTAAGAGAGATCTGTAGCTAGCGGAAATAATTGAAGGCTTGTACACAGCTATTCAGATCCATTCAACATGTTGTCAAAACGAAAATTACACATCTATTTTATGGCTTGTAAATTATCAAATAATTTCTCCCGCTCTGGGCGGAGCGGGAGGGCGTGTCAGACTTTTACTGACTAAAACCCACCCGTGTTCCTTCAGTTGCCTGTGCCAGGGGCCACGGTATCTCTTTCGAACAACCCGCGACTCTGGCAGGCAACGGCCCTAGCGGACCCCGTCAGTTGGCACTGACATCTCTTTGAGGCGCGCGTGGAACACAACGACCCGGGCCTGGTCCTTACCGGACAGCGAGCTGCCCGTTGCTCGCCGTTCGCAAGCCCGCGCTTACGGTGGCCGGAAATCGGCTGTCGTTTCCCGACGCCCAGGGCGTCTCCTGCGGCGACTAGGGCGTGAGGGCGCAAATATTACCTCTCCCTCACGCACTACGCTTCCTCCTTCGCGAGCATTACTGATTCGCAGAAGGAGGTGACGGCTTCCCATGCACTTTCGCTCCGTACCATGGACCAGGGCCGGACGCAAAAGATCGCCGCCGTGAGGACGCGGTGGTGCTCTAGCTGGGTAGACCTTCACCGTATGCTTCACCGTGTCCTCCGGGCGTTCCGGTTTTGCCTCCAGATCCCATGGCGGCAATCTGGCAAGGAGGCTCTTTAGAGGAGTCTTTAGAGAGATAAAAATAGCAAAATCAAGTAGGTACCTACCAACGTAAAATATATTCAGGAATGATTTCAGAATGTTTGTCCGTTGTTAAGCGAACTAGGTATAGAAAACCTATGAAGGTATCAAACATACAAAGTACGACGTAAAATTGCGTTAGACACGCTTTTAGCTAGGATTGCCAGCAGCCTTCATTTTAGAAAACGTATAGGTAGGTACTGCTGTTCTATTTTGAATTGAATCTCCTCTTTGTTTCAGATGAGGGCGCGGTGAATTGTGAGAATGAGTCGGAACTCCAGCGTAGCCGACTCCAATGGAGAACTCAGAATATTGCTAGTAGTAACCGTTATCATCGGTTTACTTCTTATGTTCTCCTTGCTTATGTGCTACGCTTGTGTCCTCAAACGACTGTGCTGCGGGACTCCAAGGGAACGAGCGAAGCATGTGGGCTGTGCGCGGAGAACCGAGAGCTACCCGATGGGCGACGTCACTCTACTCTCGCAACCGACGGAGAGTGAGCGCGTCTAGCAATCAAATATAGCGCTGCGAGTTTTTTTTAATAAATCGGAACTAACGCCGCCATCTTGTTTTTAATACATTTTAAGTCACATTTTACAAAACAATTGCACAAATGTTCACCAACAGCGCCCCTTGTCAACGTCATGTGAGCGCCCAAAAGATCCTTGTAGCAGTATAGCAATCAAAATAATGTGACCGCAAAACAACATCACAATAATTCAATCTGATTGCGTAGTACCTAATAAAATAAATTTATCACGTTAACCATGTTGAGTAATTGCACTCGTATCAATCCCGACAATAAGGGTAATTTCTTTATTTGGTAACGTTATTCTTAGTTCTGAGACAAAACTAGTCAGTGGTGTAAGGTATTAAATCAATCTAATACTAATTTATACTGCATTTCATGAAAGACTGATTTAGGTATCGACTCTGTTGCCTGGTTTTATCTTTAATATTGTTTAGCGTTTTGTAACTTCTATTTATATTTAAATTGTATTGAGTACCAAAATGGGTTCCTCTTTTTTATTTGTAAAGTAAATTTACAATAATACGATACATGCCGATATAGGATTCAGCAAAAGTGGCTCATCTCTCATTTTTTAATGTTCTAAATCTGCGGGGTAATTGCGTAACACACTATCAGTAGGAATGTCTTTTATTTTGAAAGTTCAACAACATTCATTGCGTTATTTACGTTGTTGAGTAGACAAATTTTTCGAACATATGAAGCGATGTACAGACGCCAGCACATCAAGCTACCCGAAACTGTCAAATTTTCCCAATCAACTTTGAACCTTATGCTTTAGCAATAAAGTTGAAAATCTATTAAAGAAATTTGACAGATTGTAGTAGCTTTATGTGCTGGCGTCTGTACATATTAGCAATATCCTTCAAAATGATTCAGATTGAGTGAGTTACGCAATTAGGGTGCTGCGGTGCTATTCTGTAAAAATCTCACCGTAAAAACTTAGGTGAAGTGAGCGTGGAGCTTAGTGACCTGTCAATAGTGTCAATTCCTAGCAAAAACAAACTCACTTCACCTACTTATGGGTTCCTCTTTTTTATTTGTAAAGTAAATTTACAATAATACGATAAATGCCGATATAGGATTCAGCAAAAGTGGCTCATCTCTCATTTTTTAATGTTCTAAATCTGCGGGGTAATTGCGTAACACACTATCAGTAGGAATGTCTTTTATTTTGAAAGTTCAACAACATTCATTGCGTTATTTACGTTGTTGAGTAGACAAATTTTTCGAACATATGAAGCGATGTACAGACGCCAGCACATCAAGCTACCCGAAACTGTCAAATTTTCCCAATCAACTTTGAACCTTATGCTTTAGCAATAAAGTTGAAAATCTATTAAAGAAATTTGACAGATTGTAGTAGCTTTATGTGCTGGCGTCTGTACATATTAGCAATATCCTTCAAAATGATTCAGATTGAGTGAGTTACGCAATTAGGGTGCTGCGGTGCTATTCTGTAAAAATCTCACCGTAAAAACTTAGGTGAAGTGAGCGTGGAGCTTAGTGACCTGTCAATAGTGTCAATTCCTAGCAAAAACAAACTCACTTCACCTACTTAGGTGAAGTGAGTTTGTTTTTGCTAGGAATTGCCGGTCGATTCTATAAAAATCTCTTTTTACAGAATCGACCGGCAGTTTTGTATAATATTTTCAAACAAGCTAATGCGTTGTTAATGCTAATGTGTTGTTGATGAACCATCTGATCAAGTTTTTAGTGTAATTATAATGTTGTATGTATTTATAGTATTCTTGTATTGTATGACGTATGTGTTTATATGGGCCTTGATTCCTGAAATAAATGGATAAATAAATAAATATAACAACTTACACCTATTTTAATTTGGGTAAATACCTACCTACTGTATTTTCTACTTTAGGTTTAGTAACTAATGTTACTGTAGGTGTAAAGCTGTATTCTTGTTGTACAGTTTCCTTAAGCTTCTGACCATAATATGTACCTACCTCCTTATCTGTTATCGTGTTAAACCTATGTTATGTATTATTGATAGAGTAGACATTTACCGACTTTTGATATTATGTATGGTATTGAAAAGTGGAACAGTAAGAAATAAACTATTACCCACTCGCAGTACTACGTGTTTTGTTCTCGTTATTCATTTATTGAAGTAAGTACCTACAGGAGAACCAACAGCGATGCCAGAAGGATAATTGATGTACATATATGTAACACAGAGCCATTTACAAGTTCTCACGGGTACAAAGAGAAATAGTAATAGAAATCTTAGGATCTTATTTTACACTGTTCGTGGTAAGGTTGATTGATGGGGAACCAAAATCAATCGTCTCTTCATCATTAGGTAGGTATGTTTATAAGTTCTTTAACAATCACCAAACTATTAAAAGAAAACCACGTGAAGGTGGTGACCCAGAGAAAATAATAGTAAAATGGTGGTAAACAATTTAAATCTTATTCCGTAAGATCCCACTAAAATATTTGGTGCCTAAATTAATTATTGAAAAAGAAAACTTCATAATAACTCGCTAGCACAAGTTTGCATTGCATTGGTACCTACATATTCAACAAAAACCGTAATATAAAGTAATACTGGCAAGGGTCGTCCTTGAAGGATATAAACTGATCTTATTGATGAAGCAATTACATGCGTAGTTCTCGCAACTGGCGCGCATGAATGCTGTGAATGTAAACAAAATAAGTACTTTATCAAAAGGAGTTTGATTTAATTGAGAGTTCCGTTGTTATTACTGCCTAGGTACCTCTATCTACTCCAATAGGAAATAGGCAATATATAGGCAATTTAAATTTATCGAAAAAAAAAAAACATAAATCGATTTCCACAATGATGAGGGTAATCGTTTTTAAAATTTTTCCGTTGCTACGAGCTACGAAGTAACCTACGCGGCTACGCTTCAATGACGCTACGCGATGCGTAGCGCGATGTCGTAGAACCCTGTCTGCGTCACTTTAATAAATTATTTATTCTTATGTTACTTCGTCAATGGTCATTTCCGTTTATTCTTAGAAAAGTATTCTGTAGTTGTAGCGTATTTCATGGCGGTAATCTATAAGTAGGTACGATTTAAATAAAAGATTTGTGTTGCCGTCTTATATGCGTCTTCTCAATAAAACCAGCTGCAGTACCCACTTATGGTAGAATAAATAATAAATTCTAACACTTTCTACTTGGGTGTTTTAACTAATCAAGCCTTGATCAATTTTATTTGTAAGACGCCATTATTATTTATTTTTCATGGTTCCTTGAGAATCTCCGTTAGGCGGGTAGGTAGTAGGTACCTACGTGTGGACGGTTCTGTTACGCTAAATTAATTTTGCGGTTTGCTGTTTGAGTGATCGCGAAATTAATAGGAACTAGATGCTTAATTTAAGTTCCTTGGGTGTCATACACATATCTACACCTACCGACCGAGGCAGTGCAACGGTGGCATGCCATGAACCACACTATGGGATAGGTAGGTACAGAGACGAAACTTAGCGTACCTAAACTCAAGCTTCGATCAGGTTCAAATGCACTGTTTTAACAGATCGAAGCGTAAGTTTACGCTAATAATGCCTGCGAAGGTACTGCTCGATTTTAGCAATTAATTTTATACCGAAAAAAACATTTCGAGTAGTTGTTTATTATTCAATAGTCATCAAAATGAGAGTCAGCCGCCGCACCCAAGAGGAAACCCAAAGTTATAGCATGCCCAATTGTAAAAAACTGGCCAAGTGCGAGTCGGAATCATACACGAAGGGTTCTGTACCACAAGGCAAAAAGGTCCCCTTAAATATTTATTTTATTGTTTTTAGTACCTACTTATTTGTTGTTATACCGGCAACAGAAATACATAATCTGTGAAAATTTCAACTGTCTAACTATCACGGTTCATGAGATACAGCCTGGTGATAGACGGACAGACGGACAATGGAGTCTTAGTAATAGGGTCCCGTTTTTACCCTTTAGGTACGGAACCCTAAAAAGCTAACATATCTAATAATGCTTACACACAGATACATTCAGGACGGCGATGTACCTATTGTTGCACAGTTTGTTGTTAACAGCAGTTTGCCATGGTGGGTGTAAATTACCGGTATACGAAAGATCCAAAAGAGCCATGGGAATTAAAATAACCGGCAATAAATACCTGAATCCGATTGTGCGCCTCTGGACAATATGACCCGCTGGTTATACTGCTGTACGGTGGATCTCTATTACATTCAGAATGCTGTTGGAACTTGCTCGGATACGGTGCAATAAGGAGCGCCGCTCTCTTTCTCATGATGGCATGAAAGCCATCAATCCGAGCTTCCATAAACATACCAGACAACCAACGTTGACTTGTTTGTTATACCAGTAATCAAGAACATCAATGATCTCATCGGGGAGTAAGGTGGCCCTCAGCTTCTCCTAGAGATGCTGTAGCCTGTAATAAGACACCAAATCGAAAGCTGTCGATAAATCAAGGAAACATCCATAAACTGGAGTCTTCCAGTCCTATCCTTGTAGTATAGTTCCTTTATTTGTAGTATAGTTGATAGTCTTTGACATATCTCGGGACCCTGTGATTCCGGACCTAAGGCGTACGGACGGAAGGCGTACAAGAGGCCGAAGCCAACTCGCAGAGACCCGGTAGACGTTTTCCATGAAATGAGGCACCAACCGACGATTATCCCTGTTCGCACTATGCAAGTGCACCCAAGGACAGCACCCGGTTGGTGTAGGGTAGGACTATTATAATTGCAAGACATAGAAACAAAAATATACGATTATGGGTTTGGGTGGCTAAAGTGAACTGGCTATCTAGGACTATAGAAAAACTGTATAGCCTCTGCCTGACCGATGTTCTATATAAATAACACAGGTAAAATGGCAGGGGGTGACTTGCACACTCAATAATGGGCTCCGAAGACGGTTGCTAGAGCATAGTGTCGTAGCGAGAAGGGGGCAACATGTCCTGAGGTGCTTATGAGGAGTGGAACGGTATTCCACGGTTATCAGGACAACCCCGAAATTACGGTCAAGATACCTACCAGCATCTTACCGGAATACTTCCTTCCTCCGAGCACGTTTGCTCTTGCGAATCTCCACTCAAGCCGGTCAGTAGATAATATCTAAATAGGCTTCGGGATTAAATCTTTTCGGGCAAAAACAAGATTGAGAAAAAGGAAGATCTTATCTGACAGATGAGTCGAGAAATAAGTATGTATGAGTTATGTTACGGTATGTCTATGTGGGTACCTGCACCCTAATTCCGTAGCACAATTTCAATAATTTTGAAGGATCTAATCCACGGCTCCATAAATTCGAAAAATTTGTCTGCTCTAGCATACTTGATGTTAGTTACAATTTAGGTGGAGTTATTTAAATACATGTTGCCGACGAACGAATAAAACGCAATTGTAACGAAACATTAATGTATTTATTTACTTTTATTTGAAAACAGCAAACTGTTAAAGGCACTATTAATTATTGACATTCGTTTTCTTGAATAAATCCTCTAAGGCGAACCCCATTATCACATAATTATAAGTTTCTAAAATAAATTGTTTTCTTACAAAAAATAAATAGACTCTTGGACTCGTATGCGTATTATCATATATATAAAGAATAGTATTTATGTTCTTACACAAATAAATTCCTGTCCAATCAAGTTTTATAATTTTTAATTTATATAAATTACTGTATCTCATAGAAATATACAATTCGTTTTTTCTTTTAATTTGGGATTATAAAGTCGCGTTTACCGAGTATGGTCGGTGACCGAATGCGTCCGTCGCATACGGTTTAACCGGATTCATTAACCGAATTGGCCTATTTACATTAGATAGGTGACCAAACGGATCGATCGTTGTAGTCAAATTTAGCTTGTGCGCTCCCCGACCAACAGCAAGTCTTCACAAGTCGGTTATGACTGAATACGGCCAACTGTAACAACTTTTATACTAGGTCGGTCACCGCAAACGGGCTGCGATCTAATACGGCAAACCGAATTACAGTGTGTACATTACTCTGTGACCGAAAATGGTTGCAGTCGAGTACGGCCTAACCGACCTAATGTAAACACGCCATAACTCTATAATTATGTTACAAAAACACATGAATAACAATAGAAATAAACAAAGACGTAATAGAAATCTACATACATTTTCTCTTATCACATTGAACATATAAGGACGTTTATCGCTTGCTCTATCGTCATTATCAGCTTAAGTTTATTTGGCAGATAAATATTAAATTGCAGTAGTATAAATATTATGTATCAAAACAGTGTCATGTTACATATGAATGAAGTAAGGACGACAGGCAATCAATAGAAAATGTGTTTTGGTTACATTATCGGGCTTTCAAAAAAAACCATAATTTGAAACTTTCGACGAGGCCATATCGAGTTACTTTACTTTTCTATACACAGTAAATGTAAACAAAAACATAGATTATCAAGTATTTAACGAACATACAAAATGTATAAAATTTTAATTCTCATATTAATGTTGTGGCCCGGAACATAAAGGGCTAAGGAAGGAACACGGGTGGGTTTTAGTCAGTAAGAGTCTGACATTCCCTTCCGCTCCACTCAGAGCGGGATTTGATGATTTCCCCATCCTCAAAAAAAACCCCCAATAAATGTAACCGTTTTATGATTATGTACAAACAATAAGACACGGCGGCTATATAATATCTATGGTGTATAGCTTTGTTCCCTAAGTACCCCATGCACCATGGTTCTCAGCGACTGCGGCTTACAGTATTCTTCGAGCCAGTTGAACACACCGGCTGAAAACTCGGCAAAGTTATTCGTAGGCACCGATTCGAATGACTCGAATAGCTTGTCCATTATACCCTGGAACTGAATGAAAAGCATTTTTATAACAAAGTCAGTTTTAGTAAAATATGTAGGCACAATCTATACTATACTACTAATAAAGCCAATCTCTAGACCTACCGGTGGTGGGATTTGAAAAAATATTATTGCATTTGATACTTTTGTAGCCCATTTCTTGAGGAAGGTTATAAGATATACATAAAGGGTGTCCCAACAAGAGCGCCAGATATAATTTTAAAGAAACACACATTTATTTTTTAATTAAGCAAACAATTTTATCTCAACATAAAGAAAAATAGTTCCGATTAAACGTGAAATACAACATCAGGCAAATGGTCACCACGAAACCTCTGGCACAGGGTTATTCTATCGTTGAAATTTTGAATAAACGTTTTTTGAACCTTTAATTTCCCTCAAACAAGGATGTATCCATGACATATATTTTTTCCAGGAGCTCAATACACTATTTGACCATTTAAAATTGATTCTAAAACAGGTACATTCGGATAACCCCCCGTTAACCGTAACATGGTTTGTTGTCATTGTCATCTGAGACCTTTAGAACAGAAAATAGATAAAAATAGAGTGTACACTGTACAGTGTTTGTATGTACAGTTTTGTCCATACATATCTTAGTTTCAAAACAAAGACAAGTAAGAAAGTTACCGAGTTTTCAGATCAATTACACACTTTAGGTAGGTATAAAAGTAATAATGTAAAAGTAATTGAATTACGCAATACCGCCTACCAGTTCTATCATGAGAAATTAAGAATACATGGAAAATATTTTGTTTAAGGTGATAACAATGTTTAAGTTTTGTAATCATAAACAAGTTTAATTATATTATTTGTGAGTTTAATTATGTTTGCAAACTAGTTTGTTATTCAAACTTCGATCTTTAGTTGACTGGCTTAAGGATGAAGTTTTGGAAAATCTTCTCCTCAATAATCCGTAAATATTTTTCTCATGACTTTATATTCAGTGGCTATTATTTGTGTGTCATGCAATTGATCAGCAAATCACGTAACTCTTTTATAATTATGTCGCTCGCTAGTCCTGCTTACTAGCTGAAAATATCGAGATTTCTTTATTATATGCAAGTTCTACATTAATGTTACACATAAACCTTTCCGCAATAAATTCTATAAATTATGGTGAAAACCGCACCAAAATCCATTGCGTAGTTTAGAAGAACAATGCGGTCACAGAGACACAAAAAACTATTTTATTTTATAATATCTGTAGATATAACAGTGATATTCTGTTCCATGAGGCCCGAAAGTACGGTTATCTTCGAAAAATGCGTAATTTTTATACTTACAACTTGGAACTTATCCTGATCAGTGAGCCTCTGTTCATTATGGCCGGGAACCGAGTGCTGCGCCTTCACAATCTGCTCGTAGTTAGCCTGCATGATGCGCAGTGCCACCACGTCTTTACGCAAAGCATTCCGTTCGTCCTCCTGCCTTCTTCGCTGCTGCAGCAAGTATTGGATGTAGTCTATGGATTTTTGGAGTACCTGGAATTATGGTAAAGAGTTTTTAATAACTAAGAATACTTTGACAAATCGAACTTATCTACCCAACTAAGTACTTATTCTGTCGGGCAATTCATGAGCGCAGTAAGTAAGAATTTGGTCAAAATTGAGTTAATCATTATTCCAATGCTGCTAGTGCATTAAAGTAGTCTCCAAGAGTAGCGAGATCGAAATAGTGGTACGACGAGCGGACCTTACCATCTTGCTGGACCAGGACATGAGCTATTCTAATTAAGTCCGTGACGATACGATAGAAAAATAATGCCGTTGAATGAAGATATGAATAATATTTTTTTTTCTGCCCGAACCACCTCAACGAATACTTAACAAATATTACTTAAACTTATTTGATTTTAAAGTTTACTATACACTATTTACATTTACTATGTTCGAAGTTAACAAGACACGTGACTGGACACATGTCAGCAGATTTGTTTGTTATTAAATTAGACTAACACAATCTGTCACTGCGCTAACACGTGCTTATAACTGGGGAAGCAATGTATTCTGTGACTATTCAGCCCCGCAAGATGGTAAGGGCGGACGTGGGTCGCGAGCGCTAATATTGGTCACTCGAGGTTTTCGTAAAGAGACCCTGAGAAGGAGGTGGCGTGTAGTCTTCACAAGCGATTGTACAAGCGGAAAGTATTGTGAGAAACAACTTTGTTTCCCCTAGCTAGATGACATGCCAATATCAACCACTGGTATACATCTAATCGGAGATCCTGGAGCCTCCTTCCATAAGTGATAAGGATCCTGGTGAACTTAAGATTGAAATAGGTGTAAGTATAGTGTAATCCCCAACAACCTCCTTTCGCCTACACGCAGCACATTTCCAAACGATAAAAAACAAACCGGACTTCATGGACAGAAAAATAGATTGGATACCGATCGAAAACATCGAGACCTCCACTTCCAAAGTATGTCAAATTCTAATGTGCCTAGTAACCTATCGTATATTATTTACGATTACGAACTTAGATCTGGCACGTGCTTGACGCATGCTACTTCAAGAGGTGTCACTGGCCTTCATATCTATTCCGTGTAAAGACAGCAAAATAAGACTGTACAGTAAAATATCTAGATAGGAATGTAACTAGTTAAGTATACGCTTTCATCAAAAAGTTATGGGTGTAGGTAGGTATGTACCTACTTTATTTTGTCGGTAAAATATCCAGTATTTATTCAAATTGTGTAACATTCTTTGATAATAGAAATTAAAACCAGCTAGATGGACCAACGACATTAGGAAAGTGGCAGGGACAGACTGGATGCGGAAGGCGGAGGTCAGGGTGTTGTGGCGACTGGCCTGTTTCCAGCAGTGGACTGCGAAAGGCTGAGTTGATAGTGAGGTGATAGTGAAAAATAAATAATACGTCCAGATAACTATTAAACTTAAAAGTTATTTTGCATTGAATAAAGTACATATTATGAAACACAAAGAACACAAGTAATGCAACAATTTATAAATAGCACCGCAAATATTACGCAAGCAAGCTACATCGTAATACACAATATAGTCAATATTGAGTATTGATTATTATTAGCAAGGTCGGTAAAACAAAATTGTGAGATAACCTTCGCCATATAAATACGAACTGATAAGAAACTTACGGCTGCTTTACTTGGCTTGTACCCTGATGCGTCGGTCTGCTGGCAAGTCGGCACCAAGTCCTGAAGAGAATCGTAGCCTTTCTTTATGGCATCCCTTCTTTTCTGTTCTGCCTGAAATTAAAAAAAAATACATTAGCCCGCTTCTACTATTTATGTTTTTATCGTGGGTTGGTATATCAATGATTGGTTTGCCAAAAAAACTCCTTGGACCAAAACCTTGACAAGTATTATGGCTGCTATATTATTATAGCTGCATCTTTTTTCACAGGAAGTTATCGTCTTGGCTTGGCGCTTAACTTTGGCTATTTTGTAACCCTTACCCTTATAGTCAGATAAGTCAACCACTTACAGACCAAAACCACATGGTGTTCCTTCACATACCTTTTGTCTTTGGAAGCCGGATATGACTACGTAAGTAGGTACGTATTCTTTCCGATTTCCCGACAAGAAAGGAAGGAGAGAAAATGACATGCCAACATAAAATTAATTGGGGCCAATATCCCGGAGCAGCACACCTTAGGCCCGCATTCACCAATCATAAAAAAATGTAGTTATCACTAAACGGATTTAAAATATCGTCAAAAAAGAATTATGGTGCAATCGGGCCTCAGTCATATAATTTCTTAGACAGATTTTGGCGTAAAAGGCACACTGGCAGGTGTTGGAAAAAGCGCCGCGCGCAGATACGACGAGCTGATGAGATGAGGGAAAGCTAACTTCATTTACCTACATGTGGACCTTGTTCACATTATTTATCTTTTCTATTTTATGAATGAATTTATTTATTTGTATTTTCTAATGGATTTATTTATAATTCTTTTCTAATTGTATGGACGGTTTCATATTCATTTAGTTAGCTAATCTATATTAAATGGATGGATTCATTTATTTGTATTTTCTAATGGATGGATAGATTCAAATTCATGTACTCAGCTAAGTTTTTTTCAGCTTCAGCTAAGCTTTGTGCAAACTGGAGTCTATGATAGCCCAGAGTGCATTTTCCTGATAGTAAAAACTTTTCGCATTAATTGATTAACATACTGGCCACTACATACCTATTGAAGGTATTAATCAACAATTAATCAACAATGATTGTTGTCAAACAATATTTGTAGTACCATATTTTGCATTCAAGTATTTAACTATCGTAAAATGTTATCGAAGCTTAAAATAAATAAAATGGATGATTCTCCATTTATTTTCATCGAGAATCAAAAGGTAACTCGGTATTATAGAGAAATGGCTACCGATATAATTTTGGTTGTATAAATACCAGTGGAACATCATTATGGAGATGCGCTTTCTTCTTTAAATGAAGTAGAATTACCACAGCTCCTTTCTAAAGACTTTTTAGTCAATGTCCATGGTGATGATAATAGTAAAAAAAAATTGTTTGCCACAAAAACATATCGACAAATTTTGAAATCAATGGTCGATGAGAATACACAGTACCACAGAATAAAGAAATACAGTATTGTTACTCGGCCGTAACCTTGATGTAAATGCCTACAGCCGCGCGGTACGTAAACATGCGATAGGGCTGCCCGCCTCCAGTATTTTAATTACATTTGCCTACTTTGTGTTTCCATTTAGTTTTGTTATTGTATTTTACTGTGTGTACATAAATAATTTTATATAAACAAATAAAATACTTTGTGAATTGAATAGGAAGTGTTTAATAAAAATGCGTGTTGTTTTGATCGCCGCCGCACGACTCCAGCTAGTGAGCAGCAGCGCGCTGTTGCTATTCAAATTTCGAACTAATCGCCGCGCGGCGCCAGTCAGTAGGCAGCGCTAGCGCGCTGTTAAAATGGCGGGAAAGCAAGTGTGCATTCACAGATTGATTTTATTTAAAATTAAAAAAACAGTTTATTCGGTAATTTAAAAACTTGGCTGCATGCTCTAGTGTCTTTGCCAACATTTTCACGCAGCCACGGCAGAAAATAATCCTCGCGCCATTTTTCTCAAATTTTCTTTTCTTTGTACTTGTATTGTGAAATGTTTTTTTTTCTGTTTCCTCGCAAATGTGTTAAAAAACGTCGTACGATATACGTGCGTATTGGTTATAACATCTTAACGCACTAATATCGTAATGTACTATTACAGAATTATAATCATTAAAGTCATCAACACAACTCTCTAAGACCATGTAAGTCCAAAGAATGATGATTTCATGAAACAGTTATTCTTATTACAGTAACAGTTATTCAATAAAAATAATTAATTTTATTCATAAAAGTATGCAATCATTTCATTAATGTTTTGTTATGATGTTGTCACGTTAAACTATCGTCCGTAAATCGACTTTACAGACAACCAATTTTTTTGTAGTATTATTCATACACACAGTACAATAAACAACTATTATTAATAATAAAAACCACGTCTTTACTTTGAATTATACAAACTAACAAAACACACATGCGCCGAGGTTTTAACACAAGCGTACCTACCGTTTAATGATTCATGAACCGCCTATAACTACCTACCTCACTCGTGTTTATCACTTTCCTTTACTCTATTCACTTCATTTATTAATCCAGACATCTTTTTTTCGGGAGATAAAATGAAATACTTATCCATTAAAAATACACACATTATGTACCTACCTACAAGTAAGTAAAATTATTTTATAGTCTTACCTTTCAGAGTATCCAGGTAATCTAAAAAAAGTTATCTCTGGATGCGTTATTGACGAATTCATGCAACCAAAAACAGCACAATATAGCCTACTCGTCATATTAAATATGTACTTGAACTTATTTTTAGTGCAAAAATCGCGCGGTTATTGTTAAAAAAAACAACACACCGTCCGTTCGTCACTGCAGCACAGTCGCGACTGTCTGCATGCTGAGCTCATGCCGTGGTCGAGGCGCGTAGGTATAGCTCGCGTTTCGTCCGTTTGTATGAAGACCTCGTACTGTATGTCTTTATACTGTGACAGTACTTTGGTGATGGTACGTTTAAGGTACCCAAACTATTTGCTCAGTTATATGCAATGCATGTGGAGTTGCACTAAAAGTACGCAAGTTGTGCCTTTTTTATTGTGACTGGGCAACTAAAGGAATCAGGAAAAGTATTGAAAGAGTATTTGAACTGTATGACCTTAAGCCGTATATTAACACGGATACTTTTAATAAGTATGTTACTACTTATTCTAAAACTTTTAAAAATATCTGCAAAGCAGCTAAAGCTTCTTTCATTAATAACAAGGTTAAATCAGCAGATAATAAAATAAAGACAGTTTGGAAAAATATAAACAATGAAATTAACAGAAACAAAAAACACAATACTGATTACACACTGGACACTTCCCGTGGTCTCATTAGCGATAGCATCGATGTTGCTCAGGAATTTGCAACTTTCATTACCAATATCCCAATTAAAACTACAGAAACTTTAAATTCCTCGCCCGCACTAGCTATTGAAATATTAAGAACGAATGTCTCAGCCTGTCCTGTGGAATTTAAATTTAAACATATAAACCTTATAGTCATTATAGACCCGTATCGATTTTGCCGGTTTTCAGCAAGGTGTTTGAAAAAGAAAAAGTAATGTTAAATCAAATGCTCTTTTGTAAGTAACTTGTTTAAGGAAATGATGGGGCTGACATGACCTGTTAATGGTTGCAAGTCCCTAATAAATAAAGAGAAAAAAAAAAATCAAATGCTCAATCATTTTAATCGTAATAACATCCTACACGATCAACAGTATGGTTTCACCAAAGGACGTTGTACAACCGACGACGGTGTCACCTTATTAAAACACATCTTTAACGCATGGGAAGAGGCACAAGATGCAATAGGCATTTTTTGCGACCTATCCAAGGCCTTTGATTGCGTGAATTACGAAACACTGCTCTTGAAACTTGAGCATTACGGACTAGGTAAACTTGCTCTTAGCTTAATAAAATCATATTTAAATGATAGATTTGAGCAAGTTCAAATTAACGGTGTGAATTCATCTGGTTTTAAACTCAAAATGGGAGTACCGCAGGGCTCAATATTGGGGCCATTCCTATTTTTAGTATATACTATATAAATGATTTACCTCATTTACTGAAAAAACAACCACAATTGGTGTTATTTGCTGATGACACATAACTGATTATTAAAGTAAGCAGACGTGCACGCCTGTGCACGTCAAACATCTGCTTGACGACGTAAATAACGCTGTGCTTATGGTCCATAGTTGATTTACTCTAAATAATTTGGTATTAAATGAGAAAAAAAACTAAATGCATTTCGCTTTACCGAATGTTAGAAGTAGTGAATGTCATGTTGTATTGAATAAAGAGATACTTGAATTCGTCGAAAATACGGTTTTCCTGAGGATCACGTTTGACTCAAAGCTACAGTGGGGTTCGCACTTAACATCACTTGCAGGGCGGCTAAGTTCAGCCGCTTACGCTGTTTGGAAAATTCGCCAATTAACAGACGTGGATACTACGAGACTGGTCCATTTTAGTTACTTTCATAGATTCATGTCTTACGGTATTTTGTTGTGGGGACGGGCTGCAGATATTGATTCTATCTTCATTCTGCAAAAGAGGGCTGTCAGAGCCATCTACAAGCTCAGCAGACATACCTAGTTACTTTCATAGCATCATGTCTTACGGTATTTTGTTGTGGGGACCACCCATCTACAAACTCAGCAGACGCGAATCTCTACGGGAACTGTTTAAAAAAATTAACATCATGACGGTTCCTTGTCAATATATATATATGTTACGGGCAATTTGATAAGTCCGGGCACTATTAATAATGGCCGGTCTGTATTCATAATGCCCGCCTCAATTGGGCAATGTGATTAAAACAGCAAGATTAATCACTTTTCCCGGCCATTATGAATAATGCCCACCCTATCTTGGGAAAAGTAATAAAATAGGTGAACTGTAGTGTTTTTGTTTATTAAATGAGAACTTAGGATGCAAGAGCGAGCGAAGCGAGCTTGGGAATTGGGGCACCCCGACTCGGACCGGTTAAGTTCGAAGGGGATGACGGGGGCTCATGTGAGCGAGCGGAGCGAGCGAACGAACCCCCGTCATCCCCTTGTCATGTCATCTTATTTCCTTTTTTCATTTTAGTGTTTCTGACATTACGAACATTTTTTTTTTTTTTTTTAATCTGCAATCAGCCCAGTAGCTTTAATCAGATGGGATGTTGTTTCTTCGACTTTAAGAAAGTGCACATCCTGTGATGTGTCATCTCTTTCTGTTTTTCATTGAATTTTATATGGAAGCTAATCGCATTCTTTTCAGCCGAAACAGGCAGTTGTTGGTGTTTATGAGCTGTGTAGCCAGATGATTGCTGTGTCGCTCAAGGCGTTGTTTGTAGGTGACAGAGGAACTCTCTATTTCCTCCCTGACTGTCGGAATTTCCAGGTAATCATGCACTTCCGTGTTCCGCGTGAACCATGGCGCATTGGTGATGATCTTTAACACTTTGTTCTGGTAACGCTGGAGAATTTCAACATTTGAGTGGCTCGCTGATCCCCAGAGTTGTATACCGTATGTCCAAATCGGTTTCAGGATACACTTGTAAATAAGGACTTTATTTTCCAAGCTTAGCTTTGACTGTCTGCCTATCAGCCAGCACATATCTCCAAACTTTCTATTTGCCTGTTCTCTTTTGGCCTTTATATGGGCTCGCCAAGTGAGTCTATATACATTACGAACATAATTTATTTATTATTTTATTCAATCAAGTTTTAATTGTTGAATACTTCAATACTAAATATTTCTTCCTGTTTGGTAGCAAAATTCTATTAATCTCTTAAATAAATTGCAAACTATAGTTTTGTATAATTTAGAAGCATTTTTTTTAAATTTTGTAAATGTAAGAACCATGTAGGTATCCGTTTATTATGAATTTATGATTTTGAGTTGAAAGAGCATGGCAGTTGAGAACGTGTCATGCTCACTTAAATGTCTCTTCGATGGTAGCGCGTGTGTTGGATCATTCGGTTCCCTATAAAATGATTGAGCTGGATGGTGCTGATCCACGCGTCATGTTCGTGAACGAGCGCCGTCGGTTCAGACTGGTCATCTTTTAACTGCCAAGGCTTATTTTTAATCTTATATTTTGAATTGTTTCTTCATTTGCGTCTTTTTTTACATTGTTCTCACATATAGAAGCAACAAGAATAATGAATGTACCCAGAATTTTGTAATATCTTGATTTAAAAGAGTGTCCATGGAGTTTCTTGCTCGTTCTTCTCCATTGAGATCTACGTTTGGAATAGGCAACTAGCTTCAATTTTCTGACTAACTGCCAGACTATTTAATTTTAACAATTCAAAAGTGCCTGTACAAGGTTTAATTGAAATAAATGCTTTGAGTTTGAGTTTATTTGCGTTACTACCAAATAATGCCAAACCACCTACGAACGACTTTTCAAAATCGTTAAAGACTATTTAGAAATCGACATTAAACACTTCAAGTGCGATTTTAAAATTCCACAACAAAATACGATAAAAGCAGGGATTCCCTGCCACTACTCCCGGCAGCAGACATACAGACTGTGTGGATATGTATTTGCGAACGAGCACGTCTAATGAAATGTGACAAAATAAATATGTTCATTAACTATTTTAACTCACAATGGATATTAAAAACGAACCCAACAAAAATAAGCTGCTTTGGCCAACGTCACCGCACCAACAATGCTACAGAAGGTTGGCACAGGTGTTACAATACTAGTGTGGGGCCAAAAAAAGAGTCTTATCTCATACATACACGCATGGAAGGTCGAAGCCCAATGGCAAGAAAAGAGAATTACGAGGGCCCTCTTTGAAGGACAAAAACGAAATAAGAATGATATTATTTTTGACAGAAAATATAGGAGAAATGAAAAAATCTAATGAAAAAAAATCACAGCATAAAATTTTTTAAAAAACATCAGTCATATTAAACATATCATATTTGGGGACACATTTTAAGGATCCAACCTAAGAGCGGCTTGCTCCAAAAGTTGTTTAGCTTTAGCATTTGAATCACTATTTTTTCATTGTTGTCATAAAAATCTATATTTGTTTTGTTTCAATATAACGAGTAGTTTTGTTTGTAGTTTAAAAAATAAAATGTTTTACGGAAAAATAAACTTAACTCAAACTTAACTAAACTTAACTAAAAAAAAAAAAACTAAATAAACTTAATTAACTAAACGAAATTAACTAAATAAACTTAACTCACTTTCATTTAACTCTGATAATTCGTCTACACTTAGATGACTATGAGTAGAGTGGCAGTCAACCCATCGGGTCTCTATCAGAATTCCCATGGTAAAGTTGCCAGTTGCCGGTACAATGGGCGAAAATCTAGCGTGAATTGTCTTTCAGCGAACAGGTCATTCTGATAGAGAGGGGTAGTTCTTTTCCAGACGTTTTTGCTACTAGCTCATTCTGAGTTTTTGTCATCCAAGTAATTTGAGTTCCAGCTAATAAGGTATTCTAATCATACGGACTATTTGCAATTCCAGACGTTTTGCTACTAGCTCATTCTGCTTTTATGTCGTCCAGCTGAGTTGACTCTCTGCTGACTGGGTACTTCTGCTTTTATGTCATGTAGCTGTCTTTCGGCTATCTTGGTAACTTGCTTTCATGTCATCCTACATGAAATGTCTTTCAGTGAAAAGGTCTTTCCGATAAAGACCCATTCAGAGGTGCATGAAAATGTAACAGACAGAGTTACTTTCGCATTTCTATTATTATTATTATTATTTATCTTTCCTATACATATATAAATGAATGGATTCTTTTGATTTATATTTTCTATTTGGACCCATTTTTATCTATAAGTAGTTTCTATTTGAAAGGATGGATTCAGTTTCATTCAGTTAGCTTTTCTATTTTAATGGATAGGTTCTCATTTTTTTTTTGATGGATTTAATTTATAATTATTTATCTTTTCTTTATGAATGGATAGTTAGTTTATATAAAGTTTTACCTGAGTATGGGCTTCTCTCCTCCTTTCCTTAAAACTAAGTGCAGATGCCTTATTGTCACCACTATCATCTTCATCTTCTGTAATGTGAAAAAGTGTTGCAATAATATTAACTTATTTACTTATTATAACTGCCTTATTTAATCTGTATTCATATTTTGCAGTGAGCATATTGTATGCTCAATATGCTCACTAAACATAAGAAAAGAAAAAGTTATGCAAGTTATATATTTTATTGCGCCAGCATTCCAGCAAACTATTTACATAGTGGAAACACAGCCAAGCAACTGAACTTTCTGTAATGTTCTCATGGTGTAAGTTTTGGTATGTAACATAATAATATGGGTCAGGAGGTCGTCCTATGGGCGGCCTTTTTTACATAAGTGAACAAGAATTATGTTTTAATTAACTTTTAACAGAAGCCTTAAATAAAAGTATTTTTATTTATATTTTTGTTGCATTTGCTAACAAAGATCACAAACAAGTTCTGGTAAAAGATCTGAGACATTTTCAGGTCTTATTTAGAGACTTATGATTTGATTTGAGACTGATGAAAGTTCAATAACAACACAACATGAGATTATTATATACTTAATACTTTGTTCTTTCACTTACCTGTGTTCTGGTTTGAAGACGACGGTGTCTGGTGTATATTTTGGATTGAACCATTGCTACCACATCGTGGATACATTTTTAAAATATATATTTACTAATAATCTGCTGAAAAACTAGAAATGATAATAGGGACTTACTTATTACTATAATTGAATTAAAACTAGGTTAGCGATGCAAGAAACTAAAAATCAACATGACATTATATAAAGAATTTGCATATTGATATAAATTTTAAGCGCTGCTTGTAAACAATTACGCACTTTATTTTCACCTCGCTATCGATTCCATGACAATTAAAGGAATAATGACAGATTACATGACAATTGACACTAAAAGTCAAACTTACATAACGTCAAATTGACAACCTCCATGACAACCTCTACTAGCAATGGCGCAAACGGTGTTGTCAGCCCTAAAACACACTAATTTATTATAAAGATTGGTGAGACACATGGGCCTTAGAATAAAAGGCAAAAGTTACGTATGTGTGTGTTTGTAAACACATAACTTTCGTCTTGCTAGTAGGGGAAAACCAAAGAAACAATGGATGAATTGTATAAAAGTTGATTAAATTGAATATGTGTTGACCGCTGAAATGGCCGTACAAAAAAGCAAAGATTATTAGGATATGGTATAAAAGGTTGGTAAGGAAAGTTATGATCAGCATTACTATTCACAACCACTCGATACGCTTCCGTACCGTATCGAACATCAATCAATGATATAGAAATGTGTAATTTTCGATACGATAGCGTATTAGATGATTGGAAATTAGTATGCTGAAGACCAATTAATTTCCGTAATTTTTTTAGAAGCACTAAGAAGAGGTTTTTGGAAATTAGACCCATATTGGGCGAGAAAAGGGAGGATTTTGTGTGTATGAAAAATATTATTTCTTGAGTTTATAAACATGAAATGTGTACGAATACTTATAAAAAAATAAATTCTAAAGTTTGTCATTTTTTGATTTTCTAAAGGGAGATTGGGGGTGTCGAAGTTTGTACAACCTATTCAAGAATTTTAATGGGTAGTCCGATTAACTCGGAAGTTAAACCGAGTATTATATTTAAGCCTAAACTGTTGAATAAAGTGTTTATCGTTTATCAGGGTTTTCCGAAAATGTACCCATTAAGGGGGAAGCGCTAAGGTAGCCCGCGAAATTCAAATTTTCTTACGTTTTTTGCAATTTGCTGGTCAGCATTAAGTTGTACGTTGATTAATATATGAATCGCGGCCGTAAGAAATATGTGTTTACAGAATTATAATCATTAAAGTCATCAACACAACTCTCTAAGACCACATAAGTCCAAAGAATGATGATTTAATGAAACAGTTATTCTTGAGACTTACGTGGTCTTAGAGAGTTGTGTTGATGACTTTAATGATTATAATTCTGTAAACACATATTTCTTACGGCCGCGATTCATATATTAATCAACGTACAACTTAATACTGACCAGCAAATTCCAAAAAACCTAAAAAAATTGAATTTCGCGGGCTACCCTGGCGCTTTCGCCTTAAGGAATGATATCAATATATGGGATAGTTAATTTGACAAGGGACTATTTTACTGCGTGGCTTGATTAACTCGAAAATTGGTATAGTAAACGAGCTGTTTACCAATTTGAATTCAGAATTAGAATTGTAGAGTCGTACAACAACGGCATTGTTCATTTAAAAAAAAAATGATATAAAAAATAGAGTAGATTGGCTGATCTCTGCGGACCCACAAATAGTTTGTTTTAAAAATAAAAAAGTACTCCTTTCTTTATGTATGTACTTATCTATTTTCCCGCTCTGAAAAGTGAAAACAGAAATACTTTATTTCTTCTAAAAAAAAAGTTGGCAGCCCGTGTTTTTTTTTTAACAAACATACTAATACAAAATGTATTGAGGTGATATTTCTGTTTTGGTCTTTAAAAATTAAATGGGACTTAAAATATTTTGGCTACTACACTTTATTATTAGAATTATAAGGCACGTTCTACTGTCCTAATTTAATTAAAACAAAAGCTATTTTCACTTTTTCCAGAATTTTCTCAATTTCTGGGCAACTTTTATTTTTTTATTCCCTAAAAACCTTATTCGAAACGAAAATTGAGAAATATAAAATAATCAGCCAGCCTGGTCCAACCATTCTCACATGATGCGGTTACCAACGAACAGCATTTTATTTTAATTCTTCTAGACACTAAAAATTAACAAGATTGTTGACTAACAATCTTGATTTTAAGGGGGAAGCGCTAAGGTAGCCCGCGAAAATCGAATTTTCTTACGTTTTTTGCTATTTGCTGGTCAGTATTAAGTTGTACGTCGATTAAAATATGATTCGCGGCCATAACAAATATGTATTTACAGAATTATAATCATTAAAGTCATCAACACAACTCTCTAAGACCACGTAACTCAGAATGATGATTTCATGAAACAGTTATTCTTTGGAGTTACGTGGTCTTAGAGAGTTGTGTTGATGAATTTAATGATTATAATTCTGTAAACACATATTTCTTACGTCCGCGATTCATATATTAATCAACGTACAACTTAATGCTGACCAGCAAATTGCAAAAAACGTAAGAAAATTTGAATTTTGCGGGCTACCTTAGCGCTTCCCCCTTAAGGCAATTTTGTGACAAAAGGGTTGACTTCAAGTTTTACAGCAGCTGTTGAGGTATGTATACAGTCCAACCCGACCGAAATTTAGTTAATGTTTCTTTATAAATGTGAACTAAAACAAAAAAAAAACTATCATACGCTTAGGCCAGGCGTGAGACGTCAGTGATTTGATTTGATTACCTAGTCTGAGTCTGAGGTGAAGCATAGCCCAACAAATAAAGTTCATTCGAAATCGTATTCATTCATTCATTTCATCCGTGTCTATTCCATGACTATCTATCCAATCCAAGTAAAAAAAAAGAATATTTTTTGTGAAAGCGTAGCGCAATTTGTGACTACTGCGTCTAATTATAATTTTGTTTGTGAAGATAATCACGATTTAATTAACAAAAGATGTGCATGAATTCTTCAGTGGGTGATTTGTTTACAATATTACGATAGTTTCAATATGCAATCCGTAAAAATCATACTTAATTTCCTCAAGCGATTAGGTACCGATCTAGTCGTCCATGGCCACCATTTTAGAATTTACTCGGTGGTGCTCTCAAGTAATTTATTTTTGTTGTATGAAAAAGATGCATTGGTTTTATTGAAAATGTAACTATTCTGGTCATAAGTTCTTTACCTTCGTGTTTAAATAAGTCGCGGATTGCATTTGCAACAAGAAATTGCATATTTTTGAATTTTATGAGAGTGACTCCATAGACTAGCTTAGTTTTCAGGAATATCTAAGTGAAGACTAAATTGGTGGCAATATGGTGTCGACGAGGCAAATGAGCAGCGTCGGAGGTGGCAATGGAGGCAGCGACGGTGCAGGTCCCTCTCACGCGGAGCCCGTGGCGGTGTCCCGCGTCACTCGTCACTCCAGCACTTTGATGCCGGGAGGTTCCTCGCCGCACGCTAGTACCTCCAAATGCACTTTAGTGCCTGCCCCCAAGACTTATACTACAACCATACTTGATTTGCCAGTTGAAGTTATTGAGAAGATTATTGGCTATACAGGCTATAAACATGTCTCACAAATTAGAATGGTTAATATATTTATATGCTTGATTACTCTTTAGCATGTAGAAAAAATAATTCTAATGGAAAACCCAATACTGCAAGTATTGGGTTTTCCATTAGAATTATTTTTTCTTATAATTAAATTATTATTATCATTAATTTAATAACATGTTTATAAACTCTTTTACTTTATATAACATTTAAATCAGCATCACTCATTTATATAGCATCTTTACCTTCTTTTATGAAAGATAAAAGTACATGTTGAATTGAACAGACTTGTGATACAAGCAAGATTATATTCAATATGAATTTTAAATTTCCACTTGAATTTTTATAAGGTTCTGGTTATACTGTTGAGTATTTTAATATTCTGTAGAATAATGTTTTCTTTCAATGTTTACTTAATATTTCACAAAAATTGATAGGTAGTAATTCAACTTCTGAATGTTAGTCACTTAGACCATGTATGTTTACTTATTTTCCTGTTTTGTTAACTAACATACTTTAAAGCATTGGTATACCTCATCCATAAAATACAGGTTTGTGCTGATGTAATTTAGAGAAGAAAATTCTTACATTTAAAGTTCTATATAATTTAGCATTCCCTAATAAATTAGTAATAGCTGTTGTCTTCACAGGATTCAGGACTCTTTTTATTTGCAGGTTAACCGTCAGTTCAATTCTGTATGCAGCAGTTTATTGAACTCTACATTTCAACGGTTACAAAACCAGATGTTGCATAGATTTCAATCAATCAAAGCTAAGATGCCTCGCCGAGAATCTGCCCGTAGGAGTCACCCTCTGGCATGCGAGTCGGACATTATTGAAACTTTGCACATGAGACTAAGTCTTCTACAAATGACTTTTGGAAAACACATAGAGAGGAAACATTGCTGTTTCTTCCCAGGAGAGGTAAGCATCTTTTGTTAAGTATGTAACTTTAATTTTAATACAAGTTTATTGGTTTCTACTTGTTCAAGATAACAATCTATTAAGCCACTGATTCATTGGGATCTGGGTCTTAAAACCTGTAAAGGTGGTCACATTTATTTGAGAGAATTTGCCATCTCTTAATCTTCTCTGCCATACTGGTATTTTAACCCTAGCTATGTCCGAATAGTAACATGGAGTTAATATTAGTGAGTATTGTATAGTATTGAAGTCTATTTTCATATCCTAACGGTATTCAATGTTGAACAGTAGCTTCAACTTTCTGACTAACTGAAATACTATTTTAATTTTGACAATTCAAAAGTGCCTGTACAAGGTTTAATTGAAATAAATGCTTTGAGTTTGAGTAAAAGTGGTTGTTTTCTTAAGTTTTCAACAAAGTTATCTACTGTTATACCTACAAAGAAGTTAAGTTGATTATTATGAACTGTTACATGGTATGAATATTTTAAATAAATATATTCAGAAAACATAGAAGTGTGAATCATGGGTTCACCACATGATTCATGTAATTGTGTTGGTAATTATTAGTTGTAATTATCTGTATCAGCTTGTGCAATGTGAATACTGATTAGTCTGAATTGCATGCTTATTTTTTTTTCGTCTTTTGACTATATCTAACAGATGCTAAAAAAACTAGCAGCTATCCACCTAATGACCTAAGTACCTATGTGTCTTGTCTAGGCACGTATGTTTATCAAAAAGACGTTTATAATATTATTAAAAAAAAATGAGCAATTATACCTACTATTAAAATTATGGTAAAAATAAAGGCTCACTAACACGAAAAGAGTTTCTCGCCCTTCGAAAGGGGAGAATACAAGACTCGTAGGCGTGACTTGCCTCGAAAATGACACTCATCAGTGAAAAACAATATTTCACCCAAGAAACTTTTTAGGCAAACTTTCTCGAATTGCCATGTGATTCGAAAACTCAAAATACAAGTTCTTGTTTACGCTTCCAAATGTCAAAGCCGAAGTGTTTTTTGCCTTTCCATATGCGGGTGATATTAACACGAGTCAACTTAATCTCTTTTCGATAATCGCTTATTCGAGGTAAGTTACTCCTCGTGTGAGAGTCAATGAGCCTTAAGTCCGCAGTCGTGCTACCGCGGAGGTAGCTTCGCGGTTTTTAGCAATGCAAAAGCATTGCTTTTTGCTCATGTTTTCTAATACCTACCTAAGTACAAAGCTAAATTGCACGCCGCGGTCGCTGTTGCGGCCTGATCCATTATTTTCTGTTTCTTTGTCAACACATTATACCTAAATGTAAGAAAGTAGAAACGAATTGATATTGCTATTGCTAATTTAATATTTTTTGAGTTTCGTAACAATAACAATTTACATCTATTTTAAAATGTCTCTTCAGGGTCTTCTAAATATTTTTAGCTTACGTAAGTACTAGTAGTAGGAGAACAGTGGTGACCTAGGGGTAACAGCTGCGACTTACGAGTTGTAGGTCGTAGGTTCGAACCCAGACAGGCGCTTTACTTTGTGTAAATAATTTCATCGCCTCTGTTCTCAAAACGGTGAAGGAAAACATTGTAAGGAAACCGGCATGTCCTAGAACCAAAGATTCGAAGACATGTGACATTTACCAACCCGCACTGGGCCTGCGTGGTAGATTATAGCCCACTCCCTCGAAGAGAAAGGTCTGTGTCCCAGCAGTGGGAACAATATAGGCTGATATTGAAGTATGTAGTTGTACATCTTACCGTCGACATCGTTTTTTATAAAAATAACAGTAGGCCACCGCTTTTGTGGAGCCAATCCTTTTTAAATTTGACAGACCCAAAATAGTTTTGGATTTCGGTAGCTCCCAGCAGGGTTCTTTAAAACGTGGAGTCCAGGGGCGAAATAGCCACGTAGCAGGTGTAGCAAATGCTACAGTCCGCGCAAATTGGGGTGGGGCCTTAGGACGTCCAACACCCAAATATTTTTACCTATGGTAACTGTAGGCCTACGTATGAATGGTCAAAAGAATGGCCTCTCCGAGGCGGGTTCCCGAAAACATTTAAGTTCGCTTTGCTCGCTCTTGCATCCTAGTTTGAAGTTTCTCTTAAATTTTTCACTGTTCTGTATAAGACGACAAAACAAAAATTGTCAAAAGAAGTCAGAACCAAGAGTGCTTAAAATTTTTGAGCTCGCTGCGCTCGCTGCTCGGGATTCAAACTTTTTCTTGCGTGGTTTTCCAAAGTAACTTCTATTTCAGTATATGGTTACAAGAAAACCTCATCATCATAATCAGCCTATAATGTTCCCACTGCTGGGACACAAGCCTCCTCTCTGTGAGAGGGAGTGGGCCGTGATCCACCACGCGGGCCCAGTGCGGGTTGGTAGATGTCACATGTCTTCGAATTTTTGGTTCTAGGACATGCCGGTTTCCTCACGATGTTTTCCTTCACCGTTTTGAGAGCAGTGATGATTAAATAATGTACACAAAGTAAATCGCCTGTCTGGGTTCGAACCTACGACCTACAATTCGTAAGTCGCGGCCGATGCCACTGGGCCACCACTGCTCTATTTTCTCAAGAAAACCTAACCCGAACTAATACGAGGTGCTGAAATTTTCGAGCACGCTTCGGTTGCTCTTGCATCCAAGGTTTTCTATGGAAATTCACCTTTTAACCGGCGCAAATGACGTGAATATAATTACGTCGACGTTGACACCGGGTCATCATGACCCAGATTTTATCGAATAATTGTCATGAAATTTAAGTAGTTGTCTAAATTTTAATATTAATTATAAGGGAGTTTTTTGCATATGTAATAAAATATAAATGAGTCCAATATATTTTATAAATAAAACTTTTACTAGCTTTCTTAGTATAGCGCATGCAAAATCAACTCTGAAAACATAATATTAATGTTTTTTCAATTTTTTGTAAAGAATTCTAAATAATAACAGGAATCAAGAATCGTTCATACTAAAATAGAGAACAAAGAAACTTCTTATCATAATAATAATAACAAATCAGTCTTCTACTTCCTCATTCAAAGACAAAAGAGACATGGGACTACTGCAATTTTTGCGTACGGAATCAAATGATCTGGGCATATGTAAATCTGGCATGCATTACAAGTGTTACATGTTTTCTTATTCTTTTTGAGACGGTAATATTTGACACCTGCCGTGAGGTCCTGGTATCTTCGGGGGAGGTCCCCAGAAGGTTCCAAAACCTGCGATTCTTTTACGCAACTGTCGAACAGCATTTGACTCTTTGTCAGACCCCGACTCTTCTAAGGCGCGAATTACACAGACGGCGTAAGGAAGGCGCGGCGCAGGCACGATGTCGCTTCAAAACGTTTTCATACAAAATGTACGAAGGCGCCGCCCGCCGCCGCCGCGCCGCTTGAGTGTAATTCACGACACGTCGCCTTCGTACATTTTGTATGAAAACGTTTTGAAGCGGCATCATACCTGCGCCGCGCCTTCACCTTACGCCGTCTGTGTATAATTCACGCCTCACACCGGAAATATTCTCTCAGGGTGGTTCCTCAGTTCCATATTCACCAAAAACTTAAAACAGAACAAGGTGAATTGAGGAAATGCGGTTGGTCTATTCTCAATAGAAACGGTCTCACCTGCTTTCTTTCTGGTTAATGACCATAAAGCAATGATTTTTTTTACAGAATAATAAATATTAACTAATTGTATGTCCCTATGTTTTCCTTTTTGATGATACATTATTTTTATAAGCACTATAATAGAACCCTCAAAAAATGCCGATTTAAACCGCTGTCAACAGAGGCCCAGTGTACAAATTTGACAACTATTAATGAAAAAAGAAAAACGTAGGGACACAGTATATATCCTTCTTATTCAGTTTATGAAACATCTTTTAAATTGATCCAATATTGGAGGAGGGGCGAGAGCCGAACCTCGAATTACGACTTTTTACTTAGGATTTTTCAAAATTCTCTCCGACCGCATTTCCTCTTAACAATAAATACTAAATGACCGAATAATAGTATGTCACACAAATACTACGCCAGCGATGACGCTGGGTCATATTTACCCGTTTTGAGTTGATGCACGTAGGTATAATCTCGCTGTGTAGGTGGCGTTGCTCAAACTCATTACAGATTTAAGTCGCCACGGGTCAGTATGACCCAGCGTTATTGGCGCCGGGTTAAACCACTGCCGGCAACAGCTATGCTAAAAATCAAACGTATGTCATAAGAATAAGTAGGTAATTTGGTTAAGTAGAAAAATAACGTCTGTGTTTAGAAATATTGATTTGACTAGCGTAATATTAAGAAATATTGTAAAGTACTGTTTTATTATATCTCATATTTAGCCCTTGGTAGATTTTGCTACCCGCCCCGCGCGGGCTTAATCCGGAGTCACAGATAGCGCAAACAAGCGACTCTATTACGGCGACATCGATCAATTGTATCAATGCGTCACAATGCAATCTTATTTTTACTAAAGTCATTAAAGGAGTAAAAATAACGTTGTCTCTTGTGGTCTGGTCTAAAAATAAGACTCCCAAATTGGCTACTGTGTTTACGGGACAGTAGTACGTGTCGAACGGTGTGACGACATCGGAAAATGTGCCATCAGCTACTTACGATAACTAATCTAACTGCCAAACTTGCTGACTGACATAAAACAATGATGAGGTTCCGTCAATTGAGTCTCTAACCATGCAGCAATAATTTTGTTTTCCAAGCAACTGCTCACAGCTTTTCGAGGTAAGTTAAGGTTTGCTTTAAAGTTTTAATTACAGAAAATGATGATTACGTATCGGTTTACGTAAAAAAAAACAGTGACAAGCCGCGGGCTACGGTGCACTTTGGTGAGAAGACAGCAAACAATTTTAGAACGCAGTTGCTTGGAAGCTAACTTGCTTAACCAACACTTGAACCACGAGCTTGCTGCTTGAATATGATACGTCTACTAGTACTTCGACCACTTTTACTAGAATATTACTTATTAGCTTCGGAAACAATTCCAAATATCCGTGCTTCATACCAAATAGTTAACTTCTAAATTCGACAACATAGTGCTACACCAACAGCGTCATCGAAAGAAAAGATAAACCACCGTCGAACCGCAGAAACCGTGTACAAAAATAGCGTAAAAAGATATTAATAGTGGATATCTAACCGCCGAATTCCTATAGTAGCATTTTGTGTGCTAGAACCACACAATCAGCTACCGGGTAGGTACTATAATAAATTTTACGGGGACGTTGCGATATAATTGAAAAAACTTTGACTTGAATTAAATATAATTACGACTTTACACCATCACGCTAGTTTTAGCACTTTTCTACTAAACAAGAAAACCATATAAAAATATTTGACAATTTCTTGAACGTTCGAATGGAACACACCGGCAATTATAATCAGCCTGTATTTACTGCTACACAGTCTCTACAGTACCTAGCTAGTAAAAAGACACGAACTGCCTTTATCATTCTCCATTTTGTCAGGTTCCACTGCTTAAATGTTTTTATACTTTTGGTTTGGTTCGTGATATTACAACATGGTCAGAAAGTCAGACGTCAACAAACGGGTTATCAACTTTTGGGATACTGGCTCTGCTGTAACTAGTTCTTGCCGGATACTTAGCTGGCAAGTATTGAGAATATTCTCTTAACGAGAACTGCTGTAAAGTTATCGAGAATTTAAAAATTGAATGTCTGTTGTATCGATCTATTTTTATAATACCTAATGGTTTAAGTACATCTAAACGTATTACGAAGTTGACGTCAAAATAATCTACTTCACAACTTAAATTCTCAGTAGATAGTTCTCCTAAATTGTTTATAATTTCGTAAGGTGTTAAAACAAACTTCTTTCGACCCATCACTAAGTCAGCAACTACTATGCGACGCACCGACTAAGCCCCGCTTGTACGCACATAATATAATATTATCACCGCGGTATGTTGTGCCATCTTAAATTGTATAAATTGGACATTAGCCGTTGCAAGCGTCTTTACAGAAACCTGTCAACCCCTCAATTAACTTGGGCGGCAATATTCAGAAATTCTTGAGATTACTTTTAATACTTAAGCAAAAGAATAATGAGAGCACTCTGCACTGTCTAAAATTAAAAACGCATCGTGTTTGAAGCTTACGGTTTTTTATCTTTTATCATAAACTCCTCCCGTACTATGGAAAATAATGAATGGTTAAAATAAACAGTTCCATTTTGCTGCCATTTTATTCTGATGTCAAGACCTATGTATTGCAATGTCGCTCGCAAAATAACGCATGTAGCCCATGCACGGACGCAAATATGCTACAAAACAACATTTATTTACTCTATCAGATCTAGAAATACTTTTGTAAACAATAATATTAACCCCTTTTCATTATCTTTATTATAGATATTAGATGAAGTATACAGTATTCTGTCATACTTAAAAACCACTACAAAACTGGCAAGACCTTACAAGGTGACTGATGAACTCTTTGATTTGACCACAATGGCTATGGAATACTTTAAAGAACACATTGAACCAGCCTTGCCAGAGATTACATACTTTGGTACAGATTTCTTTGATATTACTACAGCCTTTTCACGTAAGTATTATCACACTTATATTTTTATTGTATCCAAACAGAAGAACCAAACTGTAATTTCATTATGTTAATTCTTATCACTTTATTTGACAATCGTCTTATTATTACATGTTAAATTAATTTCAGCTGGCGAAAGTAGTAAATCGTATATATGTTTGGATTCGCCGCCGCCGAGCGGCTTTGAGTCTTCTTCGTCGCAGCAGGCTGGGGCGAACGTGTCGGAGCGTCGGATGTCTTCTGTCAACAATATGTACATGGAGGAGAGTCTCCCGCCGTCCCCGCCACCGCCACAGAGCAATATGGTGCTGAGGAAACGGATACATCGCATTAAACAAGGGATGAAAAAGTAATAGGCAATTTGGACATGCTAAGTGTAGTTTTTAAATTATTAAAAAGTAGCAGCAGCAGTTCAATTAATTGAGCCTAATGCAGTTGGACATTTTATCAGTCTTCTAACTTGGGTTATCAGTTATCACACCTGCTTCATTGGCATTTAGTGTCGCCAAGCTGCGTCAGATCGAGGCCCATGCTGTTGCCAATTCAGCTCAAGGAGCAAGTTGCTTCAACAGCCGTTGGTCCGTCTTATCTATGATTGCTGACACTGCAAGCTTATGTTTGTAAAGCATAGGGAAAAAGCAATTCTTCTGAATCTCTCAAATCAAATCTGAATTCTGCCGAATCTGACATTCTAAATTAAGCTTTTTTTTTCAAATAGTGTTTTTACCAAGGTTATCTGATTATAAAAAAACATAATAAATAAGTTATTTTATATAAATTGTTTTAGTAGTAATTTAATTCTTTCATCTTCAGGTACAACGATCAGCTGTCCGCTTTGCGCAGTGATCTTCGCAGCTGCAAGCGCAAAACTGCTCTTCAACAGAAACAAATTGCCGAGCAACAGAAGCAGATTGCTGAGCAACAAAAACAGACCTTGGAGTACGCCAACCGTCTTGATGATTATGATAAGAAGAATGAAGAAACAAGCCGCAAGTTTCAAACTTTGTTGCAGGTAAAAATGTAGTATTGGTATGTAGTATATTTATTTATATATTCTATGGAAAAACAAATGGGCTTTAGCGATAGCTTATGAAGGTTCGTCAAGTGCCGATATTGTAATAATATATTAACTTGTTAATAAACCGTCACACGTTACGATCGCTGGTTGTCTTGACATCTATTTATTTACTGTTAGTTATTGCCACAGATCCATTTGTTTCGTGTGTGCGTACCTTACATATGTATTATACAAAATGAACTGACCGTACCCATAACTAACCTGTGCAATGTAATATGTAGTTGCGCTATATGAATATGAATGCCATTTGGTTTTTATTTACATAATATTGTTTCGATTTTTTTTGTCTTCCTTCTCATATTAGTATGTAAAGAATAATTGTTATTTCTTTTTTTTGCAGGAGTTAAACAAGTGTAAAACGGAGCTACAATACTGGCGGTCCCGCTCGCCGGCCGTTCCGCCGCTGTGTGCCGAGTGCGGCGCCTCGCTGCGACTGTCGCCGGCCCCCTCACTAGCACAGGTAAATAAAACCATCCACGTTTAACATTCAAAAAGGCTGTATTAGTAGTCACAAAACTTTAACAGCTCTTGCATATCAGTATGGCTCGTCTGGTCCAGAGAGACGTTTTACGTTTTCGCAGCTATGTTGTAGCTGAAATTTTTTGCCCAAATATGGTGCTCATGCATGTGCAAACAAAATGGTTTGCGGATTTTCAACGTATTATACCATTTTAGTGGGCGGCCGGCACAAGTTCAGAGCCGACGGAGTGTGAAGTGACCGCAGCCGACGCGGAGGTCGTCGCCGCTGCCAGCGCCCTCCCCGAGCCCACCGCGGAGTTGCCGCGCGCTGAAGTCAAACCTGAAACAAAGACTAAACCGGAATCTAAATCCGAGTCCAAGTCCAAACCGGAATCGAAAGTGGAGATGACAACGAAATCTAAACCTGAGCTTAAAGGCGAAACCAGTAGCAAGTGTAAACTGGAGCCGAAAGCGGAGAGCAGTGCGACGGAGTGCACGGCGTCCACGCCACCCACGCGCCGCCGCGCCTCGGCCGACGCGGCCGGCGCCACGCCCGAGCGCAAGAAGCGCCGCCTCACGCGCCCACGCAAGCTGTGAGCCGTGCCGGTCCGCGCAGCTCGCCTGTACCGCTTCAAGCCGATAGAGCTGGGTGGTATATTCTCGAATCTTTGGTGAGTTGGATCATTCTTGTTACATCTGCGGCCCGATGTTATGACAAAAAAAGAGGACCCTGAACTTATCGCGCGATTCGTTGCGCAATATTTATGTTATTATTTATTTATCGCCACATATATCCACTTTAAATAAAATTGACAGTGGATCGATGCACGGTATACTACAATAAGCTGATACGTGTGCTTAAACTTATTTACGTATGTTGATTGCGCATGGTAAATCCGATCAAGCTTTCTTTTTTTTATATATATTCTGGTTTTACAGATGGTTTTCTTTAAAAATATCTTTATGCACAACTAGTATCTCGTATCGGGCATCTAATGCTAGATGCCGTCTTTCGGGGTCCGTGAAATCGCTAAAATGAACTGAATAGGTATACCTATTCTTTTATGATTATTTGCTTTGCATGGTTTATACATGAATATGGTAGTTTAATGGAGACAATCATATTGGTGTGCAATCCAATAAAAAATGGGTGTGTTGGAAAGTTGTGTGTTGATAGCAGCATTGAATGTTATATTTGGAGCGGGGTCTCCTAGTAAACCCGCTTTTGACGTGGGCTCACTTAGACCAGGACGTTGTTGAGTAATAATAAAACTTTATGTACGGACGCCAGCACATCAACCTACCACAACCACAATCTGTCAGATTTCTTTAATAGATTTTCAACTTTATCGCTAAAGCATGAGGTTCAAAGTTGATTGGGAAAATCTGACAGATTGTGGTAGGTTGATGTGGTGGCATCTGTACGTACGACGATCCGCAGCCAGTAAACATTAATCTGGAGTCCATTATAAAATCGCATTCACTCATAGTATGTAGTAAAATAATATTGTATAGATTTATTGAAATTTTGTAGTATTTAAAATTGGTTTCTGTCTCGGAATAATTATGATAATACTAGCTATCTATGCACATAATAATTTTTAGTTACTGACCAAACGGAGTATTGCTTCGATTTTGTAATTTGTGAAACAACTTTATTCTCTAAGGTGAATTTATTGCAGGCATAGTTAATATTATTGTTTAATAAATTGCAAGATTATCTTGTAGAAAGTTTTTCTGAAACTTAGTTGTAATAGTTTGATTGATTTGCAATTTACTGCTGAGATGACATAGATATTGGGCCAACCGTAAACAAACTAAAAAAAAATTTGTTTTAGCTAGCCCCTAAGCTTCATCCATAAAAAAATAATTACGTTATTTTAATAATAATTTTAAGCTCACTTAATACGTCTATTATTATAAAATGTAAATGTGTAGTTGTTCGCGTGGTTTATCAGTGACGCGCTATTTTCCCCCAGTTACCATAGTGGGTTCAAGGTAAAACTAAATTTTTTCTCTAATTTAACAAACTTAACCATAAACATGATTTTAAGGCATGTTAATTACAGTTAATAAGGCAATCCTTCCACGAAATGACATCACTGTCACTGCAAAAATAACTGATCCCCCACTTGATTACTTTAAGGGGGAAGCGCTAAGGTAGCCCGCGAAATTCAAATTTTTTTTACGTTTTTTGCAATTTGCTGGTCAATGTTAAATTGTACGTCGATCAAAATATGATTCGCGGCCGTAAAAAATATGTATTTACAGAATTATAATCATTAAAGTCATCAACCCAACTGTCTAAGACCACGTAACTCCGAAGAATGACGATTTCATGAAACAGTTATTCTTTGGAGTTACGTGGTCTTAGAGAGTTGTGTGGATGACTTTAATGATTATAATTCTGTAAATACATATTTGTTACGGCCGCGAATCATATATTAAACAACGTACAACTTAATACTGACCAGCAAATTGCAAAAAACCTAAAAAAAAATTGTATTTCGCGGGTTACCCTGGCGCTTTCGCCTTAAGGAAGATTAAGGAAAAGGATAAATGTATGTTCAATATTTTTTTTCTATATTTTCTTCCATTATAAGGCCATGTACACACCAAACGTATTGTCAAACGCCGAATGTGTGAAAAAAAGATGAGTATGTATGGTAAAGCAGTAAACTGCATAATGCTGGCTGTATTACGCAGTTTACTGCTTTACCATACTTACTCATCTTTTTTTTTTCACTTCGAACTGCTATAGTGACCCTGCTTAGAAGCTTCGGCTGACTATACGTGTGGTGTGAACTCGGCCTATAATAACACATTCTGAGTACCTACTATACAATTACGTAATATAATAAGCATTTGCTTGTTTTTTTTTTGGTTTGTTTACGGTGTGTCATGGGTTCAGATGCATGCAGATTTTGTTCAGGGCAGTATTCATATACCAAATGGCTAAATAGATTTCTTTATAAAACATATAAATGACTTACTGTACTGGTCAATGCTACAATTGTGTCTTTGAGGTGAAGCAAGGAAAATGTTTTATTACTTTAAACTATTTTATATCTTGTATCCAAAAACGCAGGTTGCTTACATAACTTGAACAACGTTAAAGGCCGAACCCAATAACCTATTGACAATTATCTACTGATGGTAACCAGTATAATTATAACTGTCAGTATAATATAATCATACACATCGCTACTGATATAGATTATTGGGACGTTAAAACCAGAGAGATAGGTTTTTCTACCTCCTCCAGTATGCCAAAACTGGTGATAGGTAATTGGGTTCGGCCGTAAGACGACCGTCAAGTTCAACAGGAAGACAATTTAGTTAATTCTTAGTTCACCTCAAATATGCAATAAACTTATTCTGTTAAACTTATGTTTGAATAAAACAGTTGTAACTTCTAAATGACGTTCACAGCATCGGCCATCAGTCGTCGGTAGCTAAAACGGGTGCTGTGGTGGTTATTCAGAATGGTACAAATAGTTTTAGTTTATTATAGGTTTTACAGCCCTGATAATTTTAGTTTAGTAAAATAGATTTTGAAAAATGAATGTGAATAGAGATGAAGGTTGAATGTTGTGTTTATTTGTAAATATTCTAAAAGTAAAATCACATGTGTAATGTACAAACGAAGATATTTATGATTGTATAAATATACAACAGTGTAAATGAAATATTTTTGTGACATGGTGTACAGTTAGGTGACAGTAGATGCGGCATAAAGCTATTTTCCATACATTGTGTTTAAGAGATGTGCTCATGGGGCTTCACACAATTATTCTTGCATCATGTCACTTAACAATTTACGAACATATCAGCCAAATTCATTGAGTCATCGTCGTGCAGGTTACCCAAACTATAAGCACTTAGTTCACTATTGTATTCTGTATTAAAATACGCACAAGTACTACATTTATATTTATATGGACAGATTCATTTATTTAATTTGCTGTTTGTGAGTCATTCACCTTTAATTGCGTTTGTGGTTTTCAAGCTACATTATTATGTACATAATATTCTTAGTGCATATAGTATATAAATATTTCCGATGTTTTTTACATATAGAAATCACGAGTACAAATTATTTTTCGTTTTAATGCCACAAAGGCTTCTATGTTTCGAGTGCAGTTGTAATATTGCTGGCTTAAAACGTCCTTTTTACTTAGGTGTTATAACAATTTAATATGATACTTCGAACAATACAAAATAATGACTAATAAGTAATAACTACTAAACCTATAGGTATATTTGTAATCTCGAGCATATTATTCAGGTGAAAGAATTCAAACTCACCTATTTGGACAATAAGAAATGTTAGTTACCACTTGTCTGCCACAGTAGTGAATATGCATTAGAAAAATCTAAATGAGACTGCTTGGCTACTTTATTAGTGTGCTCACATTAAAATACACATAAGTGTATGTGGGAATAAAACGCTTATGCGTGTTCACAGTATGACAATGCTACCCTCGTTTGACACCTTTGCCATGTTATATTTGTGTATATAGTTACAATTGTACATACTATGTATGCCGTGTGTAGTACTGTAGGTTGTTTCACATTCTTAGAGTTGTAAGGCAAGTTATTAAATAAAAAGAAGTACACAGAATATTTTTAATAATTCTCTATGATTCTTATTTGAGTGAAACGAAATCCGAGGTACGTTGGTAAAGACGCGCGAGCGAGTGCCTCAGCCTGAGCCTTGCCGGCTTCACGCGGGACGTTCCCAGCTATGTCCGCCGTGCAATTGTGTACATTTTATAAGGTCCCGTTAAAATAGATGGACAAACTTTTAGAAATCATTCAGACCACTAAAATAAGGACAGGACAAATAAGGGATACTTACAAGAAAAATAATCAGCTAACGAAAATACACTAAGTGTCGGCAATTTATTATTTTTTAGTTCAAAATAAAATCACTTTAATCAGTGGTTTTTTTTTGCTCGGATATCTTTAATTAGACGTACTGAGCGCTGTGTTAAAATTTGTCCATCTATTTTAATGGGACCCTGTATATGTAATGTTCATTCGACGGCTATGATGTTTCAACGACCTACTAAAGAAGTTTACAAAGTAACGCTTATCATTCTCGGAAACTCGGTACATATTTATTGGACTATTTTCTTTTATAATTTATTTAAATGTTAGTTTCCTATTAAAGGTGAATGTTACAAATGAGTTTATTATCATTTAGACAATTATTAGAGTACATTCTGTACATAATAATAACATACTAGGTTAAGTAGTCCACTTGAAATGATTTTCGAAGTGCATGCAACGGCGACAGGCGACCTATAATCATTTTATTGGTCGCGTGGGACTAGCTCGTGTCATGTTACAAATGATTAGAATGTATAATAATACTAAATATCTTATATTAAAATAATAATTTCGTGTCGAGTTTATCTTTGAAAGTGTTCCATTATACTTAAGTTGAAGATTGTAAGGAATAAAACAACTGTATTGTATCTGCAAGCAAATTGGGAAGTTTAAAGTACGATAAATATACTAATATGGTAAAACGATGTCATATATGTGTTGTAGAGCTTAATGAACATAAATTTTAGAATGTTACTTTAGATGAGAAAACGATTCGAAGTAAACATAATTGTGCCTAAATCAGTTAAGTACTTAATGTCATTGTAAATTAATGTGTGGACCGATATAAGACATTACGGCCTTGTGTACAAGATAAACATTATATGTATTTTAATCACAATCTCTTCTAACGACGCAAGACCCTTACTAAATATGTATAACAAACATTGATAATGTATGTCTACAATAACTAGCTATTGTTAGGCAGTATAAAAAAAAAAACATGTGTTGTCGCCAGTTGTGGTTAAAATCACTGCATTCATTGTTATTTTATCTTATGATGATCCATAAAACCTTAATATAACGAGATTCTTGCTTTAGATATGTGTAACATATTATTCCTAACAATCCTACAAATATTTCAGACGAAAGGCATATAAACGCCTGTAGCTCTGATAAAAACAGACTTCTTATCCTACACTTTCGTAAGATTTAAATCATACTACCTACAATTTTTCTGTAAACCCTTTCAATATTCTATTTTTCTTCATTCAATAGTGCAATACGTGAATATATCCATTCAATGGTGTTATTTTGGCAAAATGTGCAGTTTTTATTCTTCGAAACTTTAAAATAGATGCGATAGGGGCTGTAAATTAAGGAATAAAATAATGTTGTTAGAGAAGAAAATGATGTCCTGCCAAGTGCACTAAATGCATTACAGGAGATGTGCTCTGGCAAGTGTGTACAACCAGCAAGACTGTCAATTGCTGTAGATATTCTCTTTATAATAGTTATATGATATAGTATTTTTATTAGACAAAAATACAATAAATGTGTGAAGTCCAATTAAATATGTTTTTTTTTTCTCGATTACATCCAACATCCTAGATCATTTCCATGTATATATTTTTTTTTATCATCAGACTACCTTGCATAATATCAGTCTGATAGTAATACATATGCCAAAGCCAACGGGTTTCATTAGCCGTTTAGTCAACCGCCTAGCCTTATAACTAAACGGCGGCCGTTCAACTAACGGCCTGAATGATATTCCATTATAGTTTAGGTTGGAACTGTAGCAAATCACGCGCGAGCCGAATTGGTCGCAGTAACAAAGCCAGGGCAACCCGACGAAATAGGTTAGGTTCGGTTAGAACTGATCAACCGTGTGCGAGCCGGGAGAGCGAAGCGAGGCACGGTGGATCGAAAATCGGCTGTAGAAGACATAGGATCTCGATGTCTTAAATGTTATTTTTTTTGCTGGAAATGACTTCTGCCGATCATTACTGTTCTATAAAATGTCATATGAAGTAATTGTGTGCACAAATGGAAGAGTTATAATTTTTATAAGAAAAAAATGTATGGAGCTGACATGAAAAATGAGGATATCTCTGGAATCGCAAGGTTGGCCGTTATATCCTTGCACACTGTTATAGTACTATTTATTTGTGAATTTTTGACATAATTATAATCGCGGCATCACTTGCGATTTTTTTTAAAAAAATCTTCAAAATTAAAAAAAAAAAAGAAAAGTATATGATACATTTTAATGCTTAAATATGGCTATACCAAGTGTAATTTACAATATTTTTTATGCTTGGACCAAAACATTCTAAGAAATCACAAAGTCGTATTACCTACTTTGTGATTTTCATTTGAAATGACATGGTAATTATGAATTACGTAATACGTAATCTTGTCTAATGCTTCAAGTCCACATTAGCTAATGATTAATAAAACTTAATACCTATATACCGTACCAAAATAATTTGGGGTACTCGCTAATTTAGCAATTAGTGCAGGATTAACTTAATGAAAGTAATTAGATAAATGTGATACCATCATTAGTCAATAACAATAAATAGTCAAACATTGGATTCACAACTTCAGTTCATTTAGAGCATTTCTAATACTAACATCTATCCTACCGTGTCTTTTTACTCAGTGATCGTGAATAATGGAAAGCATTATTACAAATTTGGATTTGTTTGTTATTCTGAGCAATCAGGATGCTTCGTCTTTCAATCACGAAATATTGTTCAACACACTTGTTATTCGACTGGGCTCTAGCCTTTCAGATGAAGACAGTGTTACCGTTAAAGAATTTTGTCGAAGATTTACACGGGCAGTTCAAAAGAGATGGTTACGATCCCACAGGAAAAGTGAAGTTTTTAGACGTGATTACAGTAATTGGCTTGAGGCAAATATTGACTGGCCAAACTGCGTGCAAACCAATTTGCTCATTCAAGAATCAACAAGTGAAAATATTTCTACTGAACCTGTACCATCAACTTCAACAATGAAATCAACTTTAACGATGACAAAAAGATCTCGAAAGCCGTTTGAAGATTTAAGTAACAAGCAGAAGAAGAGACGATCTGATGAATATATAGGCTATGACCCTAATGAAGTAGCTTATTCAGCTGCAGCACTTTTGAAAGGAGATGGTCGTGAGGATATTGCATCTGTTATTGAACATATGCTCCAAAATCCAGAAGCAGCAGCAAAAATCAAGGAAATGTTGAACAAACCAGCTCCTTCAACAATATTTTCACCAGAAAAAGCACTGGGTTTGCTACTTTCATTAAAACTATCGAAATGGCAATATATCACATTAAGGGAAACGACTATTCGAGAAGGTTCAAAGGAGATATATCCGTCTTACTATAAAGTGCAAAAAGCTAAGCTACAGTGCTACCCTCCGAAGACATTTGTGACTGTAACGGATTCATCTGCTAAGATTGCACTACAAGCGTTACTAGATTTAACAGTGAACAGAATTTTTGAAACTATTCGTAGTCCTGATGCGATACAAGATAAACAATTGATATTAATATCAAAGTGGGGATTTGACGGTGCATCTAACCAAAGTAGATATAAGCAAAACATAGAGAGTGGTCAAGATGATTCCAGTATATTTATGACCTCTTTGGTTCCATTAAAATTGACAGCTGACGGTGATACCGTATGGGTGAATCCAAAACCCTGCTCACCTATGTATTGCCGTCCAGTCCAGTTTAGTTTTGTGAAAGAAACCAAAGACGTTGTCATAAATGAAAAAACTGCAATGGATAACGAAATTGAAACTCTCGTTCCCTCAAAATGTCAAGGACATGAAATTAGTCACAAATTAATGATGACGATGATTGACGGCAAAATTTGTACATATCTGTCTGAAGCTAAGTCAAATGCGGCCTGCCACCTGTGTTTGGCTAAGCCTACAGAAATGAATAAGTTAGATGTCATTGCGTCAAAAACCATTTCTTCTGGTGCGTATGAGTTCGGATTATCATCACTTCATGCCCGCATTAATGTGATGGAATGTCTTCTACACATAGCGTATCGTCTCGACTTCAAAAAGTGGTCTGCAAGAGGAGAAGGTCATCAAGAGTTACTGCATTCACGAAAAAAACTCATTCAAGATCGATTCAAAGATGATCTCAACCTTTTGATTGACATCGTTAAGCAAGGATCAGGCACAACTAACGACGGGAACACAGCAAGGCGGTTTTTTGAATTTCCTGATAAAACTGCAGCGATCACTGGTTTAGATGAAGACCTAATACGCAGATTTGCTGTGATTCTGCAAGCTATCACATCTGGAGAGATTGTAGACGTGCCGAAATTTAAAGAATACGCTAGAACAACCGCTGAAAAATACGTGGAACTGTATGATTGGTACTACATGTCATCAACCGTCCACAAATTGTTGATTCACGGAGGGGACATAATTGCAGAAAATGCTATTGTACCAATTGGAAGTCTTTCGGAAGAAGCTTCAGAGGCCCGAAACAAAGACTTTAGGAGGTTCAGAGAACACCATTCGAGGAAAAAGAGTAGACAAGCATCAAACGAGGATATCCTCAATATGCTTATCGTCTCTTCTGATCCTCTAATTTCTTCCACAAGACCAAAATTAGATGCCCACAAGAGGCAGACATACTTTAAGGAAACAGTAGAACTACTGAAACTTCAGGATCAGGAAGCTCCGACAGAGTTCTTAGAAGTTATATCTATTGTAGAGCCTGATTCTGAAGTGGATTCTGATGGTGACGAAGTATAAAATAAGTTAACTTTTCTTGTTTATGTTAGGTTAGGTTAAGTTAATATTTTTTTTTAATAATTTGCTTTTATTTTTAATCATACAATAGTTTACCATTTATTGTTATTGACTAATGATCACGTTTATCTAATTACCCTCATTATGGTACGTATCCTTTTAACAGGTATATAGGTATTAAGTTTTATTAATCATTAGCTAATGTGGACTTGAGGCATTAGACAAGATTACATTATTATGTAATTCATAATTACCATGTCATTTCAAATAAGTAGGTAATACGACTTTGTGATTTCTTAGAATGTTTTGGTCTAAGCATAAAAAATATTGTAAGTTACACTTGGTATAGCCATATTTAAGCATTAAAATGTACATATCATAAACATTTTTTATTTTTTAACTTTGACGATTTTTAAAAAAAAAATCGCAAGTGATGCCGCAATATTATGTATGTCAAAAATTCACAAATAAATAGTACTATAACAGTGTGCAAGGATATAACGGCCAACCTTGCGATTCCAGAGATATCCTCATTTTTCATGTCAGCTCCATACATTTTTTTCTTATAAAAATTATAACTCTTCCATTTGTGCACACAATAGGGATGTTGCCTGGGTAAAAATAAATCGATTCGATTTAGTCCCTCAGTAAGATTATTAAAAAATATTGAACACGTATTTTTTGTTTTATCAATTAGATAAAAAATTACAAAGATATATCACATCAAAGTTCAGGAGTGGGGGGCTTTGACGTAATAACGTGCTAAAATTTGTAGCACGGCGTGACGTCATACGAAATTTCCAAGCGCTGTATCTTCGTAATTTTTTGTTTGCCAGACAAAAGAAAAAATACGTATACAATATTTTTTAGTAATCTAACTGATGGACTAAATATATTTTCTTAGTCAACTACCCTATTACTTCATATGACATTTTATAGAACAGTAATGATCGGTAGAAGTCATTTCCAGCAAAAAAAAAAACATTTAAGACATCGAGATCCTATGTCTTCTACAGCCGATTTTCGATCCACCGTGCGAGGTGAGCATTACTTCCAAAGGCCAGGCGGTTAACTAAACGGCTAATTTAACCAGTTGGCTGCGACATATAATTAGAAACACCTGATAACAATGTCACTTTTGGATACACAAGTTGCTTTTACTTTTGTATTAACTAAATATTTATATTGCAGTGAATAATTATTTTATTAATATACAATGTCATAAATCATTAATATAATAATAATAACAGTCACAACAAGTCAACCTAGTCAAATAACCCGCCCCTAACTGTTCCCGGCGCAAAGGTGCCCAAAACGCTTGCTGCATTGCCACGTTGGATGGCAATGGCTAACCATTGCACCAAGAACGAGCCGGAGCAGGAGTCACCCGTTTTGTCACGGAGCTTTGCCCTATCTCACTAATGAGCTTCCTGGCCTCAGTGCTCCAAGCACCCATGGTCTCCACGGCAATGGGTACAAAATGATAACGGTCCACCAACGGTGTGTACTTCACCCTCTTCCTCTCAGCGGCGTCTTCCGCTGCTGCTGACGGTGAGTGGACGGTGCGACAAAGTTGGCTGGCAGCAACAGTGCTGACGCAAGTTGCGCCCCAAATGAGGCGCTTGCCGTTCCTCCTAGGCACTAGGGTCAGTCCGTCCGGCCTCTTGCTGTCAGTCCTGTACAGGCCCGGAGACTCCAACGCGCAGGGGACATCACCCAGGATTGAATTGACGTGTATAACTGTCCATAGAACCTCTTGATCTCTCTCAACAGCTCAGGTTTGGCGGATACGATCCTGCTATCATCGGTCTTCAGTTTCGTAAGCTGGCTCCGCCCAATAGACAGATCTCTAGCAAAGACCTTGGAGCCTTTATTTCGCTCTATCGCGTCCTTAATACGGTCTCTAAAGCGGCGAAGATCGGCTTTTCAAGGACTTGAGAGATCCGTCTATTGAGTTGCCGGTAATTTAGCACATCATCTGAAGACTGCAGGATTATCTGGCGGCTCTTCTTCGTGAGCCGTAAAGTAGGATCAGAGAGCTTCTTTTTTGAATTCGTACGACGGGTCTTGAAGATCTTAGACCCGACCGTATGGACAGTTTCCTCGAACCCATCGTTATAATCGTCCACGGAGCTCCCTAGGCATTCGAAACGATTCTGAAGTTCGAGCTGAAAGCTCTCGGGGTTTTGGACCTGGATCGGTGCTGGGCGGAGCGTAGACTTCATCAGTCGAGATCTTTCCAGCTTGATATTTAAGTTCAATGTGCCTCTTACCATGCGGTGATCACTTCCGGTTTTCACCGCGTTGATCACAGAGACATTATTGAATACTTGCTTCTTCGTCGACATAATGAAGACAATCTCATTTTTAGTTGCACCATCCGGGCTCTGACAGGTCCACTTTCTGTGCTCACGATTTCTGAAGAAAGAATTCATCATAAAGAGGCCTTTCTTCTCCATAAAACTGGCCGGTAGGTGGCCCCGGTGGTTCCGGCGTCCAACTCCAAATTGCCCCACTCGCAGCTCATCGTTTCGTTTACCCAGTTTCGCGTTAAAGTCCCCCATGACAACGGTAGAGTGAGTTTTAGAGCTATGCATGGCTCTGGAAATATTCTCATACATGGTCTCTACCTCATCGTCGGGGCGTGACGAGGTCGGGGCGTAAACCTGTACCACCTTCAGCGAATACCTTTCGGATATTCTGAGTATAAGGTACGCCATTCTGGTCGACACACTCGATTTTCACCACGTTGCTCACAAGGGACTTGTGGACGATAAACCCGACACCACCTTGGGACTGCTGGTTGCCCTCCCGGAAATAGAGCAAGTTTCCGGATTTGAAGATTATCGAGTCCTCCCCCTCTCTCCGGACTTCAGATTACCCCACTATACTCCATCGTAACCTGCTCAATTCTTCCTCGAGTTCGATGATCTTCTCGTCGGTCCGGAGTGTACGCGTGTTGTATGTTACCATGTCCGGTGATTGGTAGCCGGATCTCTTCCGAGGAGACTTAGCACCCCTTGGCTCACCGTGGCCTTGGCCGCTACCGTAGCCAAGGGTAGGCGGGCCGCCGGCATTCTTGGGGGGGTTGCCATAATCGCCACGCTTGGCAGGCGGGTTGGCGATCGAAGTATGGTATGGTGGTGGAATGCATAGAGAACACTGCTGCCGATCCTCCGGTACGACCTTTAGTCGCCTTTTACGATACCCACGGGAAGTATGGGGTGGTGCTATTCTTTTAAGTCCGGCACCACAGAGACGCACATGACATGACTTTCGTTTTGTCCAAATTCATGCCGAGGCCAACCAGCCGAGAGGCTCCATTGAGGCTGTGCAGCATTTGGTCTAGCAGTTCCAGCGTCTCTGCCATTATGACGATGTCATCGGCAAATCTAAGATATGAAATGTAGGTACTCGCCGTTCACGTTGATACCCTGTCCAGTCCAGTCCAGCGTATTGAAGACGTCCTCCAATGCATTTGTAAACAATTTAGGGATCCCCTGTCTCACCCCCCTGAGCAGTTGGATGGGGCTGATTTTCTGATCCTGGATCTGTACATTCGTCGTGGCAACGTCATACAAACATTTCAACACTTCGATGTAGCGCCAGTCAATTCGACATCGTTGCAGAGAGGCCAGAAATGCCCATGTTTCGATGGAATGAAGGCTTTCTCGTAGTCCACAAATGCCATACACAGTGGTTATGTTTATGCGTCATGTAAAAGGGGGGTGAGCCTACTGCCATCAGCCGGGCATAAATCCAGACTCCACTACTCCAGGCTGCTACTGAGAAAGTCTCAATATTGATTGGAGATATATTTAGTTTATATTGGCAGTTTTTTATCAGCAGTGGTGGCCCAGTGGCATCGGCCGCGACTTAAGAGTTGTAGTCGTAGGTTCGAATCCAGACAGGCGCTTTACTTTGTGTTTGCTTTAATTTGTGCTTTGTGTTTCTTTGTGTGTTTAATTGTACACTGCTCTCAAAACGATAAAGGAGAACATCGTGAGGAAACCAGCATGCCCTAGAAACAAAAATTCGAAGTCATGTGACATCTACCAACCCGCACTGGGCCCGCTTGGTGGATTACGGCCCACTTCTTCTCACAGAGAGGAGGCCTGTCCCCCAGCAGTGGGAACATTTTAGGCTGATTATGAATAGCAGTTAAGTGTGGTCGTTTATAGTAGTGATTATAGGTATGGTCTAATCGGTAAGATAGAAATGCAGGTAGGTAACCTGCATTTCTACCGACTTCTTTAGTAAAATTTTATTTATTTATGTATTGTATAATTTATGTACTCACAGTGAGAGGCCCGTGGCTAAGTAATAACAGCCGCACAGGTCGATCGATCAGGTTAAGTTGCGTTTGCCGTGGTTGGACTGTGGATGGGTGACCATCTTTACATACCGTGACCCCTCCGTGCCTCGGAAAGCACTTTCAACTTGAACTTCAACTCTTGATTAAATTGGCAAAATTGTGGTGTTTATTCCACAGAAGCCATCTGTGGAATAAACACCACAATTTTGCCAATTTCACGTACTAAAATCCATAAAATCCACTAAATGAAAAAATTAAATCTCTCTGACACGTGTGACAGCTATCGACCGATGCTGGTGTCTCCGGAAAGCACTTTAAGTCGTTGGTCCCGGCTGTCAATCGTGGATGTTTGACAGTCGTTATACCCATAACGACTAACATAACGACATAACGACTTTTGGGCTTCTGACTACCCAGTCAGAAGCCCAAAAGTCTGACAACCAGTCTTACCAAGGTATCGTATTACTTATCTAGTAACTGGGTCGTGGAGGTCAGATAAGCAGTCGCTCCATGTAAAATACTGGTATTTAGTTGCATCCGGTTAGACTGGAAGCCGACCCCAACATAGTTGGGAAAAGGCTTGGCAGATGATGATTTATGTACCAGGTACCTACTCACAGTAAAATTGATACAGCTACGACATATTAGTATTGAGTACAAAGGTCCGTACTGCTTATTTCTTAAGAAATTTCTTCCAGCAGACCTGCGAAAGGAGAAATGAAAAAGAAATGTAGACAATTAGTGTGTGAGAACAAGAAGAAATGAATTTGATAATGTGACGTCATTAAAACCTACATATTATAATGCAAAAAATAACATAATACTTAAATGAATACATACCTAATGCTAAAAAAACAATAAATAAATAAATAATTTTGTCTAAACATTGACAAGACTTCTCAGCCCGGTAGTCCAGATTTGGTGCCCGTGGATGGCATTAAGCCTGATTTAGGTACACTGTTCGATAAAATTGTCATAATTAGAGCAACTACTTAAAAAAGTTGCACCGTCTATCTAAACAGTGCTTAGACGTCGGTACCGCATAGGCTCTAGACAGTGCCGGTGCAAGTAATTTGTTACTCAAAGTTTATTATATGCCACTGACTAGGAACTTCCAACGTGTAAATGGGCTTTAGGCTCGCCTCCTATTACATGAGGTTTCCGAATATCTGTTTCGTAATGTTTCAAACCCTGTTATATTGTGTTGAGTGTGTGTTGTCAGTTAGTTATGTTACCTATTATATGGACTAGCAAAATAAATGTTGATTGAAGTCGAGCGCGAGATCGCGAGTTTGAATCCTGCAGCACAACTGAGTTGTTACAACGGGAATAGGAACAAGTAATCTGTAATATGAATTATTGCCTACCTTTATTTTTAGTTTTGGTTTTCGTTAGTAGGTAATCAAACCCGCATGCATACCCGCACTGAAATCGAAAGCGAGTACTCTGCAATAAACCATTTCAGTCCCTTGCTAAAACTTTCATAATAATTACATGATATTATGATACATAAATAATTGACTGAAGCTTCCATAAGTATATACCTATTCCTAACATTGTCAAAACACTGCATTTCTGAGTACACGTTAAAATACAGGGGTGCCGATAAATCCTGATTGAATATTTACACATCTTCAAGGACAAGGCATTTAATAAGCCCTACTTAAATTTTACTCCATACGTTTATAGCCCGGAAAACTACACTCCGAAAGCAGCTGACGTGCTTTCATTATAGGCTGGGGAATTTATAAGCGAGGGAAATCGGTGGCCGCGCACAGTTGTCTGTCGCAGCGAGTGTCACGACGTCCACGACGCCTTGCTAGCGAACGCGATACACACGCTGGTTTTATCGTGTTATAATTTGTAAACAATAGGTGCTTAAACATGAATTGTATTTATTAAATAACAACAGTTTATAAGTTTTGGGGATACAAGTGATTTGTTCAGTGACAAAATGCAAGTGGTTGCAGCTACATTATTTGTGTTCGCGCTTTTGCAAGGTATGTAGATTTATAGCATTTAAAGCAGTTACATTGATTTATTTTATTTGGAAAAATGCATGACTTAATAAAAATGAGGAATATTTAGGTATACGAACGTAATCGATTGTTGATGACTAACATTGCTCAATTTTGTCTTAAAAAGCTTGTAGAGTTTCAGCCTGCAAAAATAATGCTCTATAATTTAAATGGAGCAGTAGAACAAGTGAAACTCTATTATTATACTTACTTAAATCCTGTGTGCGTTTTTTCATTCCATGTGCGTTTGTTCGTAGGTACCTATATATAGTTCTAGGCTTTCTGTAAATTACCATAATACAATACAAAAAATACCATGCATGATAGTAACAAAAACAGTAATTCTTCATTTTATACATATGACATATCTACTTAATTTTCATCCTTATTCCCGATGTTCTTTTGAATAATTGACGCATCGCGATTCATGGAATACTTCGATAGTTCTAATAACTTCAGACAGGTACCGTAAGTTGTCCTGATAAGGTTGGTCTAAGGAGGTTAATGTGCCAATATCTTCTGACGCATTTCCGGCTCCTGGAACCTTATCGGTAACATTGTTATTTTCAGTTAGGTACTGCTCTTTCAGTGTCGTAGTAGATAATAGTACTTTATAGTAGTAGCTAATTAGATAGGTAGGTAGGTAGGTGCATTTCATTTAGTTTTCCAAACGCCGTCGAGTATCGGTCTCTCCCACAGATAAGGGTTGTTTCTTCCTATTAGCTATTTTCAAATGGTCCTGCTGGGAACCTATGTATCTACTGTAAGGTTGTCTGCAAAAGTGAACCTTACATCATGCTGGCTGGTAGAAAAATTACTGGTTGCATTCGATCACAAAAACGAATTTAGAATTAGGTTACAAAATGAAAAAAGAGAAAAGTGTCTTTTATTTTATTATCTTTTAGGCACAAAATAATAGCATTATCTAAATGTTATTTGCAGTTAGGTAGCCTTTTTATGACATGTGGCCTGTGGGAAAAAAACCCCTTATATAACAATTACATATTAATCATGCAATACTAATTTTACTGTTATTGAGCTTCATGCGTTATTTTATTAGTTTTCTGGTTTTACACCAGGTAAATAAATAAAGGATTCTATTAATAAATAGTTACTTATTATATTATTGAGATTTATGTACTTTCCTGGATTTCTACGTACATAGAAACAACCAAATATTTGTTCTAATTTATTAAACTAACTAGGTACATGAGTGGGTACCTAGGTACCTATTATTGTTGGGATGTTGGAGGTAAATTTGGTAAGGACGCCTCTACTTAATGGGGTTTATTTATAAACATTGCTTAAAGTTAAGTAATGATAAACGACTGTTTAACCATACGTTTTTGGCGTTTAAACGTCTCTTAACTTTAAAGAACGTAAAATAAAGGGGATTATCCTTAACTTTTAGACTGGCCCAAACCAATAAGTAGGAGGAGTATTTATCTTAATACTTTCACATATTTAGCTCACAAACGAATGTAACCTATACAAAAGACAAGTAGGTACGGTCAGCATCAAAAGTCGATTAACACTTCAGTTTTTTTAATCTTAGTTATTGAGCAAAATATTAACACTTCAGTTTTTTTTAATCTCTGTTATTGAGCAAAATATTTGTTGAAAATTGCACCGTGCTTCTGCTGCAATTTTGAATAAATAAATATTTTGCTCAATAACGAGATTAAAAAAACTGAAGTGTTAATCGACTTTTGATGCTGACCGTACCTACTACTATCATCATTTTATACAGCATCATCTGCCTAGCCTTTGCCAACTATGTTGGGGTCGGCTTCCAGTCTAACCGGATGCAGCTGAATACCAGTATTTCATCATCATTTTATACATATGTATTATAAATGATATATGGTCAGACAGGCAGTCGCTCCATGTAAAATACTGGTATTAAGGGTTTACATGACCTACAGCGCGGCCACTGTCGTACTGCATAGAAAAGAAAGAGAAGCGCGATGACACAACCCTGGTAATTTATTGCAAAATATGAAGCAATTATTTAATTACAAAAAATCTATTGTTTGGACTAAAAAACTAAAACACTAGTTTTTTAGTTTGTTGCTTGTAGAATAATCTTACAAAAAAACAAAATGATTGTATGTATATTAGTATGGGTTTTATTGTAAAAAGAAAGTTTTTAGAGGTACCTATCTTCATGATTTTTTTCTATCGTATAAAATTAGTTGTATGTATTATGTTTTCAACACACTATCTACCTAGCATATATCCTGAAGAATATCATATCTTTTTTTGATTTTTTTACTATAGTCGATCATATACCTATGTACTTTTTAAAAACTGGCGTTTTTTGCGTTTAGGTCCTGTAAGCCCCTTAAGCTGCATTCGGTTAGACTAGAAGCCGACCTCAACATAGTTGAGAAAAGGCTAGGCAGATGATGATGATAAATGACATATGATGAAGCCGTCATATAATGCTACCTAATAAGACCACTTAGATGTGTACTTAGTTCTACGGGGTTTATCATAGTAGACTAACCAATCATATGATTCGTTAGTCTGACAGACAGAAAATAATATTCCTAGGCTGGATATTGAGACTGCCGAGTTCTTTTATAGAAGGTCAAATACCACGAACGAAACATTACCCTGGATGTCACCGTTTCGCTAGCTAATTTTTACTTGACCCTTTATATTAAAATATAATAGGTAGATATCTTTTGATAGACTGCTTTGATGGGACGGTTAACACGTTTTCTAATTTAAATGATGCAAGCGACTCTGCGTCCGCGTCGTTAACTCTTTGCTCTGCATGGCTGCACTAGCGGCTGCATCGCTACCGGCCTGTGAGAGGCATGGCATTCCACACGTTTGTGTGTTTATATGTTCCCAAATTAATATTAACATAACATCATGCCTGTAATCCGAGGGAGGGGCCCGTGGCTAAATAATAACAGCCGCACAGGTCGATCGATAAGGTTAAGCTACGCTTGCCGCGGTTGGTCTGTGGATGGGTGATCATCTTTACATACCAAGACCCCTACGTGCCTCGGAAAGCACGTGACTCGAAAGTCTGACAACCAGTCTTACCAAGGGGTATCGTATTACCCAGTAACTGGGTTGTGGAGGTCAGATAGGCAGTCGCTCCATGTAAAATACTGGTATTCAGCTGCATCCGGTTAGACTGGAAGCCGACCCCAACATAGTTGGGAAAAGGCTAGGCAGATGATGATGATCACGCCTGTAACCCCCGAAGGATATCGCTGAGGTGTAGGTACCTAAAAGTCTATTGAAGCTTATGTTTCAAATTAATATTATTTCAAGTTAAACAAATATCAACTTTATTTTAATTGTAGTTTAGTTGATTTCAGACTGACTAGCACTATTGAAAAAGTTATAAAAATGTTTGAAGTCGTAGCGTAAACTGAACTTTATTGTGTAGAATTTAAAGTTATTTTTCCATAAACTCATAATTGTTTAAATTTTTTGGCAAATAAATCGCGAATGCAGATTACACTACACCCATAAGTATTTCGCCAGTGATGTTTTATTATAGTCCCATGATTTAAAAGCTCAACTGTCACTAATGAATGACACACAATATTCTATTGTTACCGAACTTAATAAGCTTGTCTAACAGACGAGGTAAAAATTCGCATCATAACAATATTATGATAATTATGTTGTGATGCCAATTTTTAGGGTTCTGTACCTCAAAAGGAAAAACGGAACCCTAATAAGATCACTTTATGTCCGTCTGTCAAGATCATTTTTTGAGGAACGTGTGGAGTTATCATGTTGAAATTAATATCAAATACTGAGGGCTGCAATCCCCTGAAGTGACAAAATCAAACTTTTAAGTCAACGCAATCAAAAGATACGGGCGTTTATGTTCCGTTTATGCCGCATAATTATATTGACACTCGCAAGGGAATGAACCCCTATAGGGTACTTCCAGTTGACCTGGAATCATGAAATTTGGCAAGAAGCAACGTCATGTAGCACAAATAAAAGAAACAATCCGAAAACCGTAAATTTGTAGTTACATATCTAGTACGGAACCCTCGGTGCGCGACTCAGACTCGCACTTGACCGGTTTTTTTTAAACTAGTTTGCCATTTGATTATAGCTTAATAGGCTTACCAAATGCTATGTTCTACAAATTAATCCAGATCATAATTCTTTTTTTATATAAAAAGGTACTTATTTAAAATAAATATTCGAAACCGGAAGACCAAATAAGTCTTGACGTCCTTTATTATTTGATTCCGCAGATGCAATGTTTATTATCACTTAACCAAAGGCCATATAAGCGGTGTTAATTATGAGAAAAGGAAAGTAATTTGTGTTGCCTGCAGTGCCTGCGTTGTTTTGCAACGAAAGTACCCGCTTCCAATGTTTGCCAAGATAATGTAAACTTAATGAATTTTTTAGAACAATTCTCTAGAAATAACGTTATGTAAGTACTACATAATTCTAGTCCAGATTTTTCTGTAGTTACCTAGCTAGATAACTACAGAAAAAGAAAAAAGCAAATCTAAAGTAGTTATACTATTGACTAATAACTTGTATGTGTGGTGTAAACTGTTAGTATAATTAAGTTGGTTATTAATAAATAAATAAACTAAGTAATCTAGGCAGATTACTTTGAGCACACGTGTGAGCGTTAGCGTTATAATACTGAAGAGAAAGTCCGCACGGGAAATCTTAGCGGCTATACTAAACACTGGGCTCTAGGTAGGTGTATTGTTCTTTTTTGTACCTACCTCGGTAATAGACCATTATTTTACCTACCTACTTACATAACATACCATCACGCCTGCATTCCCCAAAGGGTTAGGCAGAGATTACAGGTGTAACTTTAGTAGACCCACATTTCGCCAGTTATGTAATGGGGGCCGAGCTTATTGTTATCAACCGGGCAAAATCCAGCCTCCGGGATTCTACTAAGAAATAAGTAATATAAATAATAAATAACTAAAGGCTCCTTCAAACAGGCGCGACAGGACACGCGATACAAAGGCACCGCAAGTCGCGCAACTAGCGGTGCATTTGTGTCGCGCGCGATTATATCGCGTGTCGCGCCTGTTTGTAGGAGCCTTAATACAGGATCAAATTTAATTAGCCATCTACCGAAATTCCGCAGACATGATGGATGTCGTCTAAACATGATAAAACAATTAAATAATTTTTTGATGACTTTTTTGGTGTTCATCGACCGCAATTAATGTATTCACTTGAAATATCAGTTTAAAAACCAGTTTACGTATACTTCAAATCATAACAACAATCAGCGGTCGTCGAATTAAAAATTTTTTTTTTATATTTTTCATTTTTATTTAATCGTGTTTAGATGTCGTTGATACCCATCACGACTGCAGTTCCGCTAGCTAATTTACTTTGACCCTGTATATGTATAACCCTAACTACTTTAGTACTAATTATATAAAAAAGTAAGTAGTAGGTAGGTATGGTATGTTCATAGTAAACTTGTGACTGCTGAGCGAGCGTTCTAATAGATATTTCCTCCTAACATGATCTATATAGGGCTGATTTTTCCAACGCCAGATAATTTTATCGGAGGAATAATTTTGAATTTTTGACAGTTCTTCGATGCAAAATCTGTCAGACGTCAATTTTATTCCACGAAGTTCTGTTAAGTTAAGTAGTGTTTATTTATTCCGATTGGATTACAGAATATCTAGGTTCCCAAATATAAATTTTGAAAGGACACTAGCGGAATAAATACACACTACATTAAGAATATGTTTGATTTACAAATTATTTTGGTATTATGTTTGTTTGAACTACGCATGCTCCGCCGGCCCTTTAATAGGTTTACATAACCAGGTAGATAGTGTAGGTAAGTATCTAACCAGACTACCTAGCAGTTTCCAAATTATCTTATAAGCATAATGCAAATAGATTCTAACAGACATAAATTGGTCTGTAACTGTCACTTCTACTTCTCAATTACTTGATAGAATAGAACCCTTATATATAAGAACTCTATTTAATTAATCGTGAAATTGGAACTAGTTATTGTAGGTTACACTGGTTTGATGTAAATTGATTGACATTAATACCGATAATTGGCCAATTAATGCCGTGAGGTACATAAGTAGGTACCTAATAAATTAAAAATATCTATTTGTAAATACATATAAAAGGTAATTATTAATTAACTAATTTACTACTTTTCTTAAAATTCAGAACTTTAGATCAAGGTCAAAGCATTTATGTCAAATCCATACTAATCCATACTAGGTATAATATACTAGAATATTATAAATTCGAAAGTAACTGTCTGTCTGTATGTTACCGTTTTACGCCTAAACAACTGAACGGATTTCAATAAAATTTGGCAGAGAGATAGTTTTTATCCCGATATTCCCACAGGATCGACACTTATATGGGTAAAACCGCGGGGCGCAGCTAGTAGACACATAAAAGGCACTATTGAACGTTAAAAAATACAATAAAATAGAATCGATTCTAGTCCCCCCTTCCAAAAGGTAGTTTTCGCATGGAGAAGAATGGGCCAGAAACTCAATCGTTACTCTTTTAAAAAGTTTTACAATATTTTGCATACATTAATTATATTCCTTTCATATATGAGAAGACGATGCACCTAGAATAAAATTACTATACCACAATAAGTAACAGAATTAAAAATTAAACTATGACAGATAAATTAATTATGTGATAGATACATGATGCTCACATACTTACAAACATTATAAAAGGAGATTTCATAAAAAAATTAACAATTAATAAGTCAGTGTGTAGAGTTAAAGTAATGCAGAATGTAAATCAATGTCAAAATAAAAAAGTAATTTAAAAAAGTTAAAACGACTTCAAAAAAAAATGAACCCAAAATTATGAAATAACATTAATTTCGGAAGTCGGTGTCTTGGGATCTGTATTTTAGTTTTAGTTTTTTGCCACCGACTTCCAAAATTAAAGTTATTCATAATTTTGAGTTACTTAATTTCTTTTTGAAGTCGATTTAACTTTTATAAATTACTTTTTTATTTCGTAATTTTTAGTTTTAAGTAAACACTGGAATATTTGTTTGTAATAAGTAGGAAATAGTTTCGTTGTAAATGTATGGCACTAGAATTGGACCAAGGTTTTGAGATGTTTTCCCTTTGACACTAAACCCGTAGCTCGTATCAATAAGTCAGGCTGTCACACTTACTGTATTAGTCCATATCTTGAAAATTACTGAATCGATTTTGATGAAACTTGCACTGTTCCCTAAGTTGGAGTAAGTGTAAGCCAATAAATAAAATGGTCACGATCCGATTACTTATTAGTTGCGGAAAAATGCGTGCACAAACATACATACATACATCTATAAAATTGTGTATATTTGTTTGGAAGCCCTAATAGATTATCATATGTGAATATAATGCAGTTCCAATAATATTACATACAAACGTGTCGAATTGATAACCTCCTTTTTTTGAAGTCGGTAAAAAGAATACATTTTACAATTAAATTAGCTACCAGTTTGATTTTGTTTGAGCAACCAATTTGATTTTGTCAGTTTGGTTTTGTCTCTTAGGTGAGTAGCTCCTGAAAAGCTTTCCGCCGCTTTTTGGGATATACCTTGTACCTATGAGTTATAGGAAACCGATAGATAATGTAGGTACCTATTAATAAATTACTTAGATAGATACTATCCCTATTATATCCCTGTTAGATAGATCCTAAAGTAGTTTATTAATAGGTACCTACACTGTGTACCTACATCAATATCTGTATTCTAAAGGTCGTGAAGAATTTCGAACGAAACACGTAGTAAGGTATCGATTTATCAATTCGCTGAATAATCGCCAAAATTGCAAACTTGAGCGTCCGACAAAAGGCACGCAATCGTGAACAACATTACAGCACGAAGGTTTAAAATGTATTATGGCTTTTACAAAATCGTTGCTGATACTGATAGATAGTGTCACAAGTTTACAACTTTGTAGTTCGGTGTTCTTCGGTTATGGAATCGAAGCATAAGTAAGCCTACCTAATAGGTACTGGTATTTATTTAAGGGGGGAGATTTCCACCTTTCGCCATAAGTTTTTATGGATACGTAACCTACCTATCTCAATATCTCAAAACACATTATAAAAACAATGTAGTACAATTTTGAACAAAACATATTTTGCTAATATAATATTATAATATAAGCATGCTGGTTAGACTGGAAGCAGGGCCGTCTTTAACCTATTGGAGGCCCTGGGCACATAAGGGTCACGGGGCCCCCTGTGTAGATAAGAGACAATAAGAGAAACATACTAATATTTTTCATAACTGGGAGGCTAGAAACTTATTGTTAATCGCACTGCAAATAACTTGTTTTGTCATTGAATCGGGTACCTACTAATAATGCGTAGAATGCAACGGTGGCTGCAAATAATGCTTTTTAGGAGAGCAGGCCGGGGCCCCCGATTATCGCGGGGCCCTGGGCACTTGCCCAGACTGCCCAATGGACAAGAGGGGCCTGACTGGAAGCCGACCCCAACATAGTTGCGAAAAGGCTAGGCAGATGATGATAAATATGCACGTAGTAGGTAACTGACATTAGGGGTTAGTTAGAATTTTATATGGTCCATAAATTGAGATAATTAGAACTAGAATAAACCAAAGAAGATTTAAATGCAGATTGCTGCGGTTTTGTGATATAATTATGTTAATTAAGTTTATTGCTTGTATAATGAATGAGGGTTTACCTTGACATGAAGATAAAAAGCCCCAAAAGTAATAAGCCAATCATTCAAACGCGACTGTAATATGAAAATGCGATGTAACTCGTAATGCTGAAACATCTGTAAGTAGTTCCGGGCGTTACGCGCTTCCTGCCATATCTATTATAATACTAGGTACCTAACTAGTATAATTAGCTTATAATGTTCCCACTGTTGCATGGGACACCTGAGGCCTCCTCTCTCCTAGAGGTAGCAGTCACCACGCATGCCCAGGTGCGTGGTGGTAGATGTCACATGTCTACGAATTTTTGGTTCTACGACATACCGGTTTACTCACGATGTTTTCCTTCACCGTTTTGAGAGCAGTGGTGATGAAATAATTTACACAAAATAAAGCGCCTGTCTGCCTTGGATCCTATGACACACAATTCGTAATAAGTTGCGGCAGTTACCTACCACTGGGCCACCCTATGGGGTCACCGCTGATCACGCCACTCAAGGGCAGTTACGCTGAATAAGATACGCTGTATATCACTTTGATTTAAGTATCTACATTACCTTCTTACACTGAGGTAAATAGATACCTATGTAATATTGTGCCTATTATACATACAAAGGTAAGTACTGAAATTCTAGCTATCTTATCTTATTTACTAATCCATCGTGAATAATAATTAGATACCCAAGTGTCTGAATCAAACAAATATTATGTACAATATTTTTTGCTGCTCAAGTTCGAGTCGATTGAATTTTTTACTGCGGTAAATAAAACGGATGCAAAGATAGTCAGGGTTTAAATATAGGTATTATCATAGAGTATAAATGAATGGGTTTATTTGTGTCACTAATAATAGTGACACAAATAAGCCCATTCATTGTCCAGAACAAAATTTCATATTCCCATGCATCGATTAGACAGGATAATATAGTTTTGCAGGAACTTATAAATACTTATACGTAATAATATACCTAACTACGTATCAAGGCTCCTACAAACAGGCGCGACACGCGATATAATCGCGCGCGACACAAAGGCACCGCTCGTTGCGCGACTTACGGTGCAATTATGTCGCGTGCGATTTTATCGCGTGTCGCGCCTGTTTGAAGGAGCCTTCATATTTATTTTATTAATAGACAAACATACAATTGATGAGTACAAAGTGTACTGTGTGAAGTACCTACGTAGGTACCTACTCATACTTGAATTTTACTTAGTTTGCTTAATCATTACCTTAATGACATGTTTCTGCCCCGTAAAATACCTAAACACTTGAGTACCTAAGTTATTTACGCTAGGTACTCACCTAGATAGGTACCTAGGTGACTAACAAAATCTATCACCCACTTTATGGGGTGGCTCAACAAAATACCAGTTTGCTGCACTTGACTAGGTGAAACGCAGAGCAAAAAGGCTCAAAGGCGACGAGGCGCTGGGGGCTAGGCTTCACAGCCTGGTTCATCGGCGTAATGTTGCTTGCCTGTCGGTCTTCTACAGACTATACTTGGAAAAGTGTGCGCAGGAGCTTCACGACCTGATCCCACAATCTCACTTTCACTACCGGACTAAGAGATATACTGCTGGGTACCATCCGCATTTGGTCGATATACCGACTAATTGTACTCAGCGGTTTTCCACATTTAATTTGCGCACAGCCAAAATGCTGAACTCTCTGCCAGGGGCTATGTTCCTTTCCACGTAGTTATGACGCATCAGCCTTCAAAGCAAGACTGAACAGGCATGTTCTGGGTTTGCTCGTTCCGTCATAGACTTCATCCATGGTATCACTTTCCACCAGGCGAGATCGAGGTCAAGAGCAGGTCCAAGCAATAAAAAATAATATACAAAAAAAAAACAAAAGGACACTTAAGCGTCGTTAAATCCGGATCCGCGTTCGGAATCGTGCCCAGAAGAATGGTAGCATTGCCATGCTGAATGGCAATGCTAAATCTTTGGCCAAATAACGAGTCAGCCTTCTCTTTAAATTGGTCATCGTTTCATAAATAATTTATTAATAATTTATTATTAAAATAATGATTAATCTGAACATCTAATAAAATAGTAACGGAGTCAAAACTGTACATTAAATATAACAAAAGTAATTTCTACGAGGTGCAGGAACAAGTCTGATGCCGCAAATATGGGTTTTAGATTTTTGTCCGTTTTTCTGAATGTATGTTCCGGATTGGTCCAAAAACGGCTGAACGAATTTGGATGAAATTTGGCACCAAAAACTATCTTAGTGCCAAATTTGATCAAAATTCGTTGAGCCCTTTAGCCTGGATTAACACATAGGTTACTTAATTACTTTTAATCCCGGTAGAACGTTCGCGTGGGATACCTTCCGACTCATATCCACGAGGGCGAAGTCGTAAACAAAATCTAGTGATCAATATAATGAGAAAGGGCTTTTTATGAAAGCGGTTACCTACATACGTATGGAAAGCTATTTAAAGTTTTCCCTGTTTACGTAATATTGTTTTGTTTAAGAATAGGTAATTAACTACATTTTATTTGGATTAAATAATAACTATTGAAACGTTAGTAACCGAATCATTATCTCTTAAAAATATGATACAGACAAGAATGTTGAGACAGCAGAGAGCACCCACCCAAAGATTCGTAATTTTGGAGCATCGTCAAATGACAAAAAAGTTCTATAGAAAAACCTTACATCCTTTTTCGAAGCTTACAAGGTTGAGTAAGTCTACGTGTCAATGATCCTTGTGGTCAATGGTAGTCGGTATTTTATAAATAAAACTAGCGACTGGTGACACGCCCATGCTTCGCACGGTTTTTACGACTTGACAAAACATCCAGATTTCTTCAATAGAATATGTAAGTTTTATGTTATTGCATATAAACCTTCCGGAGTAAATTCTCTAAATGATGGTGCACACCCTATCAAAGACCGTTGCAAAGTTTAGAACACCGCGGACACAGACAGACAGACACGAAAAACGATTTTCATTATGTCATATTTAATATGATATGTCACTCGACTCGCTGATTAGGGTTCCTATTCATATTTTTTCTAAACATTGTGGTTACATGGAACCGGACCAATCTGAGGCTCTTGATGGCGTTGATTTACTAATCCGTGAATGGATACTTACCTGCTATTTGGATCATTTTAGGTTTTATGTCTCGCTGGGAAGAAATCGCATGCTTAATGGAATACTGACTTAACTCAAAAAGATGATTTTTGGGAAATTGCTAAAGAAGATCTTGCTATGAGGATTTATCGTATTTGTTGACGCATAAAATTAAAACTGATTTAAGTCGATTATTAATTAATCATGATGCTTGTATTTTGAACGTATTACGAACGATAATCTATTGATGATATCTGAGTAAAAAAAAACACTGGCACTCCGGTAGTGCCGACAGAAGTGAAAACTTGAACAATTACGAGTGTATTTTGTGAATTGTCTTATAAACAAAACACGCGTGTTAAGGTGTGTTCCTTATTTTATAGGGTTTTTTGCAAATCAGGTATGATGACCAAAGTGACTGGTTTATTCTTCTCGTGAAAGGAATTTATTCAGATTTACAAATAAGCACACAGGATAGACTTCAGTTCGTGGTGTTGGTCGCGGCAGTGGTAAGAGAAGCAAGCCGCTCGCATAGAGCTCGTCGTCAGTTATATATCCGTGGTTCAGCGCCATCTCGTCGTTGTTGGATGAACTACGTAGTTAGTACGCGAGGCCTACGTAGTTAGTACGCGAGGCCCTCGTAGTTCTTCCCGATGTGCATAGATGGCGCTGTCCTCAACAACGCGCGTCACGTCTTACGAATTTTCGATCAGGGTCGCGTGACCTGACGCGAATTTAGAAGTTTTTACCCATTCCAAAAAAAGTACACAGCGCCGCTAAAGAAGTTTTCACTTCAAAAAATATTATTCTCTGACCTATCTACTAATGGGTCAATGTTCCATTAAGCATGCGAAATGTTAACAAAACTGACATCGGTATAACACAATAGTGATATTTTGGTCCAGGTACCTATATTATAATGTTAAAATTAGGTAATTTCACAGGGTTGTTTCGGAAGAAGTCCAAATACAGGTCCACATTAAATTAGCTAGCGAAACTGCAGATGTGATGAGACTCGATATCTGAACATGACTATAAAATAAAAATATTTTAATGTGGTTTCTGGGGTGTCAACGTCCGCTAGGAGTGTTGTTATTTTAAGTTTGAGTTGAGAAAATCTGATTTCTTTTGTTTTATCGTGTTTTTTAAACTGATGTTTTAAATGACTACACTAACTGCGGTCATTGACTCCACAAAAAGTCTTTGTTTTGTTTTATCATGATTAGATATCGAAACCCAACTTGTCTGTAGTTTCGATATCTAATTTAATTTGACTCTGATTATAAGCAGACAGATGTGATCTACCTACCTATTTATTTAACTTATGTACCTTTAATTTCGAATAAATAGAAAAGAAAATAGTAATGCTAAATACTACTGTCACATGAGTAGAGTCTATTCATGTGCTACTGTCATGTAAACATGCCACACATTCGTTGCAGACATCTAACTTATGTATCAGTTCATGAAAATGACAAATCGATTAATAACTAATGACATAGTTGCTGGAAAATTGCACGCTACGTAGTGATAAATGCAGTCATTATTTGTTTTTTATTTGTACCTATCTCAACCTATGTGAACTTGGTTTTATTAATCTATAGACATGGTTCACGAGTGTGAGTAGCTGGGTACCTATACAAGATCAAATTAAATTAGCTAGCTAAACTCAGCAGACGTGATGGGAATAGATATTTAAACGTGATAATAATTTATTTAGAGGTCATCGACCGCTGGTAGTGTTGTTACATAAAGCTTAAGTAAAGTACTTAAGTTTTTTTTTTGAAGTGAAAACTTCTTAAGGCGCGTTGGGCATTTTTTGAGATGGGGAAAAACCATTGAACTCGCGACACTGTTACCGACACCGCGCTACATTCGGATGTGTTCGGCTGTCCTCGGGATGTACTCGGTTTTAAATCCGATAATAGTGATAGTCAGTGAGTGATGGCAAAGTATTCTGTTTGTGTTTTGTTTTCAATTCTGTCGGTACTCCCGGAGTGCCACTGTTTTTTTTTAAATTTCTGAATGGGCCTGCTCTTGACCTCGATCACGCCTGATGGAAAGGTCTATGATGGAACGAGCGTGCCCAGAAGATGCCTAAGGCACTGGAACTCCCACGCATCGACGAAACACAGCAGGCTGCTTGACGCCGGACTCGAACCGGTCGCAAACCAGGCGGGCGTTAAGCCTTACGCAAGGGAAAAATTGGCCAGTCAAATAAGATGTTGGGTGTGACTGTCCAGGATGCGCCGAGCGCCCGGTTCAGTTAAGTAACTGGCGGAACAGACTGCGCCACCCGGCTTCTTCATGCATCCCAAAATAAGTTGAGAAAACCTGTTTTTTCCTGTTTAGATATCCATCACGTACAGAAACAAAAATAGATTTTCGAACTGATAGTTCTAGCAATTAAATGCACTACATATGGTCGTTGACAAAGGAAATTTCAACACAGGGGTGCCCGTGTTGAAATTTTTCGTCGCCTATTCATTTTAACCGCGTAGGTTTTTTTGATAAACGACGTTTAATGTCTATGCTAGGGGTCTATCAGTCAGTAAGAGTCTGACACTCCCTTCCGCTCCACCCAGAGCGGGAGGGGTCATTTGATGATTTCCCATCCTAAAAAAAAGTGGTCCATCATGTGCTGAATTCATGGTTATAATTTGCGCGTCCATGTCCCTGCCTGTAGGTATACCTAAGCTAGGTACGTTCGTTCGAATCACACGGATACCTAACGAACTATTGATTGTTAGACATAAATAACCATGTATAGCCTAGATCACGATAGATTACTAATTAATAGTGAGTTCTTTGCATCCGTTACGGGGCGTCACGTGTCTACTTTGTTAATTATATTATTTATAATATAATACTTTATGACAACCAATAAATTACAATGGATTATTTTTATGGCAGGTTACAATCCTAACACAATACAAATAATCATTAATTTCAATATGTCACACGGCGTTAAGCACGTGTCTTGCATGATACGAGTACTTAATTATGAATGAAGGAACCCATGTCTTCATCATAATTCATGACGTCATCAGTCTTTACCTATGTTTAGTAGGCATCTGTAGATTTATATTGGATCCGGGATCCTTTCAACATGCTATTAAATAAAAATATTTAGTAAAAATCACACTTTTATCACGTACCTACTAAAAATCATAAAATTTTAAATTACTTCTTTTATATCCAATGGTTAATTCAAAAAGCGTGGAGTGCTTTTTTTCAACTAATTAAAAATATTTACACACAACCAAAAAGCGCTCCACGCTTTTTGAATTAACCACTGGGATAATAAAATAAGCCAATTTAAATATTTTAAAAGTCATACTTTTTGTTTTTTTAACTACACGTGGCAAGCTCACTAATAACACCGACGATATCTATCACCTACCATGTACCTATTGTTTAAAAACATAATTATGTTTGCGTCTTCTCTACAATGAAGTTAAAATATTGACAAGGGTAAAATGCATAGGTATCTACATATACTTATACCGTAACTAATACAAGTCAATTTATTTATTTTATCATTATTAGTGCGTGATAAAAGCGTATTTTTAAAGTACACATTTTTACTTTTTTGTCTTATTATACTGGTACAGAATGCATTCAAAGTTGGCTTAGTTAGCATTCTACCGATTGTGTTGCCCTTGCCTGCGGCCATACTCACGTAAGTTTCGTAGCATAACTTGTCTTTGAGATGCTTTTAACTGAGTATTATACATATTGGCGTAAAATGTTCAGTGGACTTGTCCGCATCTCGGGCATTTCATTCGCCTCATTATATAGATTTAATTAGTTTTTTTTGTTTATTTAAAGAAACAGCAATCTATTACATTTTAAGAACTTACAACTAAATAAACAAAACGATTTTAATGATAATATAACCCACAATGCTGTCCACAGGTAAACGTACAGGTTATAAAAAAAAAAGTGTAATCGATAGGAGTTTTAGTTGCAGGACGTGCGTTAATTAATTGTTGAGCATTTAAAGATTTGGTTTTTTGTATGTTTTTTGTTACGCATGCGCGCAGACCCTGCTAAACGGATTTTGACTAAAGTAAAACAACATAGAAGTTTATTGAGATGAAAACAGAATATTTTACAATGATTGCAATGTAAAAATAACAAATTTAAATCTAACTATACAGAAACTAAATAATAGCGTCGAAAAATTCACCCGCATCGCTGTCGATTGGTAATGTACCCAAGAGATTGGAATTTGGACTAAAGTTAATTTTTAAGTTATTTTTTAAGTTTTAATAATATTTCGGTCTCACACAGTTGAGTTTTTTTCTTTGCGCTTTTGTTTTTCTATTTCCAGTCGTTTTAGTTTTTTATTATTGTTTAAATTCGTATTGTTCCCACGAGTAGCGGACAATTCAACAATCGTCCTCCCCAGTGGTCCGTGTAGGAAGGCAAGGCTAACTACAATAGAGTTACTCCCGGTGCCCTGAGTTGACGCTTGCGATATGGCATTTTTAACCACCCTCATACAATTCAGTCCTCGGCACCTTTCTCACCTTGGCTTGGGTAGGATATTTCAAGCTCCACAGCACTAAAACCAGTCAAACAAACTCAAACTCGAGCGGTTTACTAGTAGTCACTAAACAGTTCCAGCTCCACCACCAGATCCTCGTTACCAAGCCCAATCTATTGGACTCATCAAAACAATTTCATATGAGCCCAAATTCTAGGGGCTTATTAGTAGCCACTGACGAGTTCTACTAACCACCTCCTGGCTCCATCATCAGGTTAGCTCTACGATACCAAATTATAGTTTTGTCATCCGTACTACATATACATACAAAGTTTAATTTCGATACGACACTTAGAAGTAGGTTAAAATTTACTTCTAAGATTTTATTATATTTATTTATTATATTGTTTGTTAGTTAGTTAAAACTGCATGTTAAAATCACGCATTTTAAGTTGAGTGATTGCTGCCTAATCTGTTTCTGTTCACTTACAGATATGAGGATTACAGCAGTTCCCATACAGAATAATAGTAAGTCACATAATTCATGAGTGAATTGATAGGTAAATAAATAAAAAGGATTGGAGTTATTTTTGAAACACTGAAAATTTAAATAGTCGGAAAACCCGTTAGGAAGAAAATAATTAAAATTGGGATAGAATATTCAGTGTGTAGAGGTAAGGAACCAAGGTCGTCGGAGTCGGATATTGTTGAAGTTTAGTACGAAACCGATGGATGTTTTTGCATAAAATTTAATATAATTAATAGAAACCAAACAATTCATTTATCAGTTGAAGTTTACTTCAACTATATTCGACGACCCTGGTTAATATCTCTTTTGGTGACTGTATCTAGAGTATAGGTCCTGTATATTATAGTTTTTTTTTTGCTTAGCTATTTATTAATGTAATCCTAATAACAATGACTTGAAATATGTATGACATGCAAATTAATTGCCAAATAGATATCTTTAGAGCTTGCCTATAAAAAACGTTGTAGAAAAAAAATTACCCACGGGTTTAAAATAGGTAGGCACTTATTATGACATACCTTACCCATAGGTATGTAAGAAAAAATATGTATCTCAGATATAGACGTAAGTAGGCATCTCATTAGACACAATCGTATTTACGAGTACGTAAGTATACCTATACTTAATAAATTATCTACAATAGACATGATTGTCTAGATTCTAAAATATCATCTAGTTATGAACATATTTGCGGAATAGAACAATAGCTAATTATTAAGTTTTACAGACAAATAATTTGTACAGGTAAACTCGCCCGAAACGGGCAAAACGTCACTTTAAAATTTTTTTTTTCCATAAAATTCAAAATGTGCCAATTGCCAATTGTGAGTTGTCGACTCGCTCACTAATAAATTAACTTCGTGCGAGTTGTCTATACAAAAAATAATATTGTTTTTAAAAGTGACAGTTCTCTGTTTCAGGCGAGTAAATTCGTGCGAAGCAACTAATAAGCCAAAAGAGAACATTGTTTATTGAAACATTGAAACATAAGTGACAATGTGTATTACTATTAAGAACATCTGTGGACTATTTAGATTTAGCCAGTTATTTTTCGAACAATGTAACAGCCATGTATATAGGCACCGTAATGAATATTATGATTACAAACATAATTACACTGATTTCACAGTTTGGTGCGCAAAGTTTTTTATGGCGCTTTAATAATATCGCGAACGGGTAGATACCTACACCTAAGTAGGTACATATTTACCTTACCTACAACGTATTTACCTATTACCTATTTACCTACGTATTGAAGGTAAACCAATTAATTTTGACATAATTTGAGCTACGGTATAAACTACTCAATCTAGGTGTCCTAAGTAGGTACGTATCTGCCTTACCTACGATTGTATTGGAGGTAAACAAATTAATTTTGACATGACAAATCATGTCAAAATTAATTTGTTTACCTTTATTTATTAACCGACACCTAGATTGAGTAGTTAATACCGAAGCCCAAAGGCTACGGTATTAACTACTAGATATAGGTGTCGGTTACGGTACTGAAAGTGAAAATACAGAGAAAAACCAAGGTAAGCAAGCTAAGTACTTAGGTCATAATTTTCCTACCCTTATCCCAATTTATTTGGCATCGGCTCAACATGTTTTTTTCTTTCATACTTATCTATTATTCGTCATCTCGATGGTCACCTCCATCGTTTCGTTGGTTTAAAGCTATCCACGTCCATACTTTACTACAAAATTTTTCAATCATCTCCGTATTGAAACCCGTGACTTCACTAATATGGCAGCAGTGAAAGCACTTTACAATGCGTTAGTGCGAAGCAACTTGGAAACTAGTGCTATCATCTGGAATCCTTATGAGTTGAAGTATTCTCAGATGCTAGAAAAAATGCAAAATAAATTTACCCGATACCTGTACTTGAGGCAATTTGGGGTCTACCCTTTCTACCCGCTTATGTATCCAACTCTATTTGTAATAGGGATGGTTGGGTACTATAAGTTGGAAGTAAGGCGCAACCTCGCTCTTGTAAAATATGTTTTTATGGTTTTTCGTGGCATGTTAAATAATCCACAAATATTGGAATCGTTGGGATTACTTGTTCCAGACAGAAGGCTACGGTTGGGACCGAGAGAGAGGCTGTTTAAAGTCCCGGCATCGCGTACTAACGTTTTGAAGTTTGCACCAGTGATTCGAGCGATGCAAATACTGAATTGTGTGTCTCGGCGTTTAGATATATTTTCTTGTTCTTTGGCGGAATTCCAGAGGGTGACAGTATGTTGTCCACTGTATAGCTGCGTTCCTTCCCAGACCCGTTACTTGGGACTGGGTCTTAGCAATTTATGACTGCTTTTGTTAGCTTGGGTCTTACCTGTTAAAACAAAGTATGTGTTAATGAATAAATAAATAAAATAAATAAAAATAAATAGTATTACATGCCCATACCATGACAACCGATTTCCACATAACTTTTTAGTCACCAGTGTCACTTTCAGACTTCTTCTAATATACTCATTTAAAAATACGGTACAAAAAATATCAAGTGAAAGAAAAGTTAATTCCATCTTGTCGGCAGTTGCAGCGCTACGACGACAAAAATCAACTCATGTAGGTACCTATGGGTACCTACATGAGTTGATTTTCATGGGTACCTGAAATAGGCGGAAATATAGGATATCTACAGGAGCCCATAAGTGTCCATAATAGAGCCTATTTCAAGCAGATAAGAGAAGACATGCCTAATGATTTTGTTTCACTATCACTTCTTTAATTCAATTACACAGTTGCTCAGCTGATTGAAGCTTATTGTAACCATCAAAATAATGAATTAGGATAAATACAAAATAATGATCGTCGTTATTCAACGTACATTCTGTAAATTGGTAATGCACTGTAAAACGGGTTTGAAATCGTTGTAAACCTATAAAATAGTCTTGTTATACAACTTGAACTGACGTTGGTCAGTTGGCATGCTAATGTATGATGCCTCTTCAGATATGTAAATAGATAGGGTCTGAGATAATCACTATTCCATTGTGTGTATATTATTATGATGCATCCTGAGAGATTTTGTGTTACTGCCTATAGATTCGAGATAGTTCTGGCTGTTCTGGTTTCTAAAACCTTTGTGTTTACTGACTATGGGAATTTTATAATCAAAACAAAATGACAATACAAAAATAAATAAATGCGTACCTACTGCTTTTTTACGTGACAATCGCCCAAATTACATGTAACAAAATTGTTGGAAATATAACATAATTATACCTATGTAAATGTGTCGTAATACGAAATAATATCTATTAAGTATGTTAATTATTCATAATCATTACAGTAAACTGAGGTTGTACAGTTCTTTTAATGTCAGCTGATGTCGTCATTAATTAGGTATTATTAAGGCTTTACTCGACAAAGCGTTTATCCACATTTGGGTTGGTAAGTAGGCGAAAACTGCAGTCAGTGTTGCAAAAGAACTGGAAATCGTTTGTTTGCCAAGAATTCCTTTAGCGTTCATTGCCTGCAGTTTCAACATACTGTGATGCAAAATTACTAATTGATTCACTTTTAATTCAGATGCATATGCAAAACGTCATTAAATGTTGAATGCAGTTTAAATGTTATAATTAAACGAAAATTGGCGCTGCACGTTTGGATCCAACGACCAACCATAAAAAGAATTTATGTCAGTTGGACTTGAACCAAGAGCAATCACAGCTTTTATATTTACGTTTGTTATATTGAAATAAACAATGGCGTTTGATTTAATTAGGTCATTTCGTGTATCTACATTGGAGGCATGCATGAAGGTCAACCATGCATTGAAAGCTGACATAAAAAATATGATCAGTCTACACGTGCCTACCCGAACACCTGTCCTGCCGAACGAAAAGCCTCGTATTAGTCATAATTTAATGAGGGGATTTTGTCACTAGCCTTTTGCCAAGTACTTTATGTTGGGGTCAGCTTCCAGTCAAAATCACAATATTTTATTTCGCATAAAACTACATGGACACTCATTAAACGTCAGAAGTTAGGTGCACGGCTACATCGTTTCCTATGAAGAAGAGCCGGCAAGAAACATCCCGGTTACTCTTTTAAAAATGATTGACTTTTATAGGTACTGTTTTAAAACTATAGTGTTTATAGGTACAGTGTAGGCCTGTCAACAAGTACCAGTTACTTCATAAAATACAAAATGGTCTACAAATCCACAAGGCCTACAACGTTCTCACATTCATAAAATATAAAAGAATCTATCGAAAAGAAAAAAAAATCTTATTTAAACCAAATTACATGATTGCTATTATAACCACCAATACAACCACAGTCTAATCGGATGCAGGTGAATATCAGTATTTTACATGGAGCGACTTATTTGGCCTCCACCACCCAGTTAGATACTGGGTAACACAATACCCATTCGTAATACTGATTGTCAGACTTTCGGGCCTCTGACTAACCCGTAGATAACCCTTGCCAAAGGTATACCATCCGAATGACAGTTGGGATCATCCGGTTGACGTGCTTTCCGAGCCATGGAGACCTCGGTATGTAAATGATGGTTACACGAATTGACTTGTTGTTAAGAAGTCTTGTTATAAGTGCCCTCCTTTCCTTCCTAAAAATAATAAGGGTTTAATTTACAGTGCTACTGTTATTAGGGTTGTTTGTTAACACCCACTCATGTGACCCACAAATGACGCGAAGTCCAGCGACACCTGCATTTTACCACGGCACTTAGCACCTGAAATGCTACGATGTCATAAATATTGAACGATAGACTCATGGGGTAATAAGATTGATTGACAGAACAAGGTTCCATTTATTATATAAACTACAGTTATGTTGAGCACTGCTGTGGAATATTAAAAAAATTCCACTTTCTTATTTATTATTCGTAGACCGTACTTATCGTTATACTCTTACTTCACTGTGCATGAGCATTTTTGTTTTATAATATTATTAGCCTCTGCCCGCGACTTTGTCCGCGTGAAATTTCTTGTTTCCTCGATCCACCCTGTCGCATCGCATCGCATCGCCTGCCCGCGATATTACTTCGTTTTTGCTTAGCGTTCTTTCTGACTTTTTTATTTTTGCTCGCCTCTTTGGGGTCCTATAGCTTATATTGAAAAAAATGTTTTTTATTTTTATTTCGTGTAACTAGTTAAGTATGTGGAATAGGGATTTAACGTTTTGGTATATGTTTTTTGACTCTTTGGTCTAGTACCATGTATAATTTTTTTCGATACAATTAATCTGCAAAGTTATATCTATTTTTTTACTTTTTTCGACATCACGGCGTAAAGCTTAAAGAGTTATCCAATGGTATTTTTAAAACATAGAGAATTATCATATCAAAGTTTACCCAAAGTAGTTTTAAATTTAATTAAATTATTTTGCTAATAAACCTCTTTCGAACAAAAATAATTTGTAATTCCGACTATATATGAGGGAGTTATACCCGAACATACAAAAAAAAAAAACAATATCCGAATTGAGAACCTCCTCCTTTTTTGAAGTCGTTTAAAAAAGGAGTGAATTCGTTTTGGCACATAATGTCGTTTTATTCCGAGCGCACGCACACTATAATAGCCTTCACTCTTCTTTTGCGTTTCAAAAGTAATCGCATCACTTTCGCTCGCTTCAGGTTTTCGAGGATTTTAGATTATCGAGGTAGCTCCTTAAATAAGCATATAACCTTCCTCAAGCATTGGACTATCAAAAGCTAAATTAATTTTTAAATCCGCCTCGTAGATCCAGAGGTTAGCGCGTTCAAACAAACACACAAAATCTTCAACTTAATTATTAGTAGATTCCTAGACCGACATATCGTTCTACTCTTACTTCATTGTGTATCGCCATTAGTGATTGTTTTACAATATTATTACTATGAAAGAAGTAACAAAGTGTTATTCATATTACGTAGGCACGTGTATTATGGACACATATCTGATTTTTTATGCTCCATGGAGTTACTAAAATAACATTCTATTGACTCTATTGTTGTTATTTTTAACCGACTTCCAAAAAAAATAAAAAACATACATTAAGTCGAACATATAATTATAACCTCTTCCAGGTTATATATGTTCGACTTAATGTGTGTTTTTTATTTTTTTATGTCATGTATGTTCACCGATTTCTCGGTCAATTGTGGACCTATTTCAAAAAAATTTTTTGTTGTTTGATAGAGTATGGTCTCGAGGTGGTCCCATAGCCACCAAGTCGAAATCTGATGAGGTAATCCCATGGAGATTGAGGGAAATCCTCAAATTTTATAGGCACACACACGAGTTACTATAAAAAATACCCAAATCGCTATAGGATTTGGGTATTTTTTATAGTAACTCGTGCATTTATATATATAAATATATACCTATATATATATATATTTAAATTTATATATTTTATACTTTATTGTACACCAGAAAATACATAAAAAAAAATACAATTATTATTTTATTATTTACTCTCGGAAAGCAACATTTGGTGAAGTGGAACTGATGATGTACTTAGTATTTCACGGGTTTCATTCGATTAGGTACTTTAATGTGGTTGCTAAGCAATTTATGCTCGTTACAATGCGTATGGTTAAGTGGGCCTGATGGTGACTTCTCAATCAGCTCCAGTTCTCCTGGTTCTTACTAGGAGAACTCCTCAACAATTAACGTCCCTGCATCGGGAAAAGCAATATTTTGTAAAAGGTTAGGTTAGGTTAGCAGTTGACATTAGGCTATTGTAACTTAGATAAATTACAAACTGACCCACTAAAAAGTGAAAAGTAAAAACTTTTTTCAAAAAAAAACAACCGACTTCCAAAAAACACTACAAAGTAAAAAATAACTTTAATTTCGGAAGTCGGTGGCAAAAAACTAAAATACAGATCCAAAGACACCGACTTCCGAATTTAAAGTTATTTTTCACTTTGTAGTGTTTTTTGGAAGTCGGTTGTTTTCTTTTACGTAGTGTAAATTCTGTACTTAGATTAATGTGTACTTAGATATTATGTTTAAGTGATTTTAGGTTAATCACAATAAAAAATTTGATTGAAAGGCGAGACAATGCTGTACAGCTTCGCACTGTTTGGTAACATTGAAGGTAAAACAATTGTTATATAAATGGTCTTTATGGCATTAGTTTCAATAACAAAAGAATACAGGTGTGCAGCACCTATGTCTCATAATTACTCATAATTCATACCATAGGTGTCATTAAGTGTGTTAAGTACCTACTGCAATCAATTAAAATAAAATAAGAACCCTATGACAAATAAGTATGTACGGTCTACGTTATATTTGGACAATGTACCTTTTTAAGATAACCGGATAGATAAACCATTTATAGGAAAGTAATGATGCATTGCTATCATCAAATATGAATCATTTATACACGCAAGAATGTTTACGAAATCTAGTTCACATTGGCACACACATGTTTCTTTGTAATGAAACATATTGTTGACAACCCTGCGCATGCGCAATGTGCATCGCCCGTCACCAAAACATAAGAATTATGTCTTCATCTGTATGCAAACCAGGTGTTCTGTAAGTAGTGCAGTCTCAGAGGTCATCGCCGGCTGAACTTGACTAACGGACCTCCGCCACAGATTACTTAATAGTTCCTACCTTCTACGGAAACAATTATAGGTACATATCATATCATGGTTTATGACAGAAATTAATCGCTATTGGTGTTAGATACCCTACAATTAGACCTAGATGTATGGTAATACAATTCTATTAAGTACTTTGTGTCGTTTACATTGATGGTTCATAGTTGTTCTTCTAATGGAGCTGTTATTTAATAGCATGTTACTGAGGGACGTTTCCAGAAAAATTCTTGTCGCATTCGTGTCACGATTGCTCAAACGCAACTTTTATGGACGGTCTTCACGAGCGGAGATAATTGTAGAGCTATCTTAAAATGTTGTCAAGTCGTGCACCACGACACCGACTTTTACATTTATTTTTAGTATTTTAGCATAAATATTATTACTCTATACTTTCTTAGAACATACATATTATTACATATATGATGTACCTACTTATAGACAATGAAGTCCCTATTTCTCTCTAGGAGTGCAGTTGTACGACCAAACTGAGTCTAAAACTTTAATTCGAAGTTTCATAACATGTATTTTAACTTTGTATATCTACAATATATTACTAAGATACAGGTAAGTCGTCGTCATCCTCGAAAAGGGGGATACATTGTTCAGTTTACGGAAAATAAGTGGCGAAGGCTTTTTTTTAAAGGGCTTTCACAGCCTGAGAAATTATTTACCCCCCTTGAGCAAAAATCTAGATCTGCGTCTGCTTCTCTCTCTACTACTCAACGAACCTCAGTGAATTGTAATTTAAATTATAATAAGTAATTTAAATAATCAAAAACTAACTGAATTTATTTAAAGCGTATTTCATTTGTTCGTTTAAGCAATATAGTTTGAATTATGAAACAATGATGACCTTCTGGTTGGCGTGTGGCAAAATCTTGACGTCACAGTTCCTTATATAATGTCATATTTTAACAAGTAGGTATTACCAACCCTTTTCATTTATTTACGCCATTTTCCTATTACTGCCGTGGCGGGTAATTAATTGGTAGCGTCGTGTTGATTTGTAATTAACTAATTCGTCTCTCGTTTTGACAAATCGCCATCTTCGCTGATCCGTAAAAGCGCTTTCCTAAATAAATAATGGTACGAAACTGATTCACCCACTATGGAAACTTATGTATAGCCAATACTTACTTCCAGGAGTACCCACCGTTCAAGGTGGTTTGTCTTTCAAAAACTGAGGGAGATCAATGATAAAAGATGCCTTGACCTACTTGTCCTCGGAGCGAGACCTTGTAATTGCCGAAAAAAGCGCTTTCGCAAATCTTGAGAAGATACGAGAGCCAATGGACAGTGGGCTCTTTGAGGATGCCAAAGAGGGACAAAGTGAACGAGACAGCTGAAGGCGAACTAGGTGCCAGTAGGTAGTCTAGATCATACGATAATCACGCCAGGTTACAGAATGTGTGGGATCCCAAGAATGTAGATACAGTGAACGCCAACAATCATACCGGACAACGGCGCCGGCGCAGTCTTCAGCGCCAAGTAATAATTTCAATTCCCATTTAAAAACAATTAGACGAATCACTGAACATATTGTTTCAAGATGAAAGAGATGCATGTCTCCTGTGAATTTCCTGTCTACAATCACGGTCGTAAATCAAAACGAGATGAATTCGTAAATAATGCCAATACGCGGCTCGTGACAATCTCATAACATAAAGCAAGGTACATAATAACTACGCTATTTAATTCATGAGTTCATGACGGTATTTGCCGTGCCGTGTACGAAAGATTGATTGTTTTACTACTGCACTGACGTAGTCAGACGAGTTAGAAGCCTAGTTAGTTCTCATAACATTTGCGGTCAATAAAATTATCCATGAAATAATGCAAATAAAACTCTCATTCGATAACTGGCCCCCCAATCATGTCAATTTTATATGATTATGGAATTACAGTTGAAATATCAAACTAAATTACACACAACGCTACAAATTGTTCGGTAAATAAAGTAAATTGAGGTTTTCTTTTGTACTGATTTGTTTAAAGTCTGAATGACATTTACCATTGTAAGCTGTACCTACGTATCTGTATTCTGAAGCAGTGTCTATAAACCTCTAATTGGAAGCTCTAATTCTGTCTAATATTCGTTTACTTATTTTTAATTTCTTAGCAAGTTAAAGCTGGCAATATTTCAGGTATAGTCGCGTTCTATTTGTTGATTTAAATCGGTGTTTCATCATCACCGTCTTCTTAGAGATAGCTATATGGGATTATGTAACCGGCTGTAGAGGAATTAATTAATTATTAATTTTTACTAGGTGATGTGATGCCTTGCCTTATCAAGGGGTTAATGATCGCTTGTATCAATCGATAACTTTGAGTATAAGCAATACAACGAGAACGACTATATAATATAGAAATACGAAGGAGTATTATTCTACGGAAACACAACAACTTATTCAAAGCTTTATTATCGCTATTATAATCCATCAGTAAAATTATTATCACCTCACCGCTAGAACTGTCACATTGTTGTTAAAAGATTATAATTATCTACCGATGTTCCTACACCCTGTTATTTTAAGATATATATTTGTCTAACGTCTAAAAGTTAGGTCATCAATCCTGTGATTAAAAGAACGGTGATATTGGTAAGACCTCCTTGATAATGAAGGCGAACATTGAACAGTCGCCAACGCCAAGGCGAGCTAATAACCATGTAACTACAATAGTGCCGCGTAACAGTAATACTTACACAATAGAACAAAACCTATTTTCTTTTGGCATGGTATATGTATACCCAAACTGATTTCTGGGACCTTCGCTGCTTCTATGCCAATTAACGAATTAAAACAATGCGAAATCGTACGAAGCGTTTCACAACGCGTCATACCATGAGACAATCGGCTTTTATGTCCATTGTGAACAACGTTCATCCTTTACATCGGACATGCCGTAAATAATAAACAATATTGTCATTGTATGATTATTTGGACTTTCAAAAGTAACAGCCTGGTTAGAGAAAGCGTGGCTTCGCATAGACGTGCCCACAATTGACCTTGTTCCTCTAATCCATGCAGAGCAACAGGATTTCAACCCACCGCCTCAAAGTGTAATATAATTGTCTCGCACATGCCCATGAGCATTGGCACTTGTAAAAGGTCGCTAAAGCTATTATTGTCTTGAGTAATTTATTTTTATCAATGAGTTTGACACGCGTCACTAGTTGTTACGGTATAATTATGTTTACATAGATCAATTTGTAATTTAGTGAACCTTAATGTTAACTAACCGTGAATTTTATTTACTTATCACTTTTTAAAATGCAAACTGGGCAATGCAATGTCAGGATTCACATGACTTTTATCTGGTTGCTTTATCATTCGATTAATCTTTTGGAAGGCTGTAAAAGAAAAATATATACAATTTTCCTAGTGTAATAATTCACGGCCTCCAGTTACATCTCTGGGTCGCCGAAAAAGTGGTGGAATAAAAAAAGATTGATTGAAACCTTGAGCCGCTGGCACAAGGTGAATGAGAACTTAAGAAGACATCGTACTCTTCAAGGCGATACCTTTGTAACTGTAGCAACTTGGTCATATATATACATACATCCTTATCACCTTAACCATTTTATATTCTATAAACCCTTTCCTTCCTGAACTGATCCCGTTTTGATTGAGAGCCATATTTGGACTAAAGCTATGATAAATTCTACTTTGCTCATTACTGATGCTATCGAAATCGTAAACTCCTAAATTGTTGGTAAGCGACTTCCGTCGTACCGACATTTATGGAAGCGTACATCGCTGACGATATTCCCTATCTACAACTAATAGAATGCGGAATCGAAGCCCATAGAAGATTTAATGGGCAGATGATTTACCGGTTTACACCAAGCGGAAACATGCAAGTCACCAGGACAGGTCTCAGTTGAAGATTAAAATAGAATATTGATCTCTATAGGATAAGTAAATAGGGCGCTTTGTCTAGTTAGCAAAAGGTACTCCGGTAGGTACTTACTTAAATCGAATCTGGAGAGGTGCAGTTTGAAGTGCACTTTCATGGTTTCGAAGTGCATACCTATATTTTCGGACGTCAACGGTTTGCTAAATTGCAATAAGACGAAAAATATCCTAATGAATTTAAACCATGTAAAATATACAGAATAATACAGAAACTGTACCTGCAGTACCAAAAGGATCTGGATAGATAAGACATTGATCGGTTGATTTCCCTTGGAAAACATTAGTTGCAGCCAGGGCTGCAACTAATGTTTTCCATGTTTCTGCATGAACTGAATTTCCCACCTATCTAGTAGCCAGGTAGGTAGCTACTAGATAGGTGGGAAATTCAGTTCATGCAGAAATGCTATTGAAAAATAGAAGATGATTATCGCGGAAGTGCAAACATGGATATAAAGACCGCCCCTAACTCCTAGATCATACTTTAAATTCATGAATGCTGATGTTCTTGACTTTCCTATATGCATTGCACTTAATTACCTTCGGAAGTGATTTTCCGTCATATTATAATGGACGCGACCGTAGTCAAAGCAAGAGCCCTCGTGTATATCAACCGGTTGTCTGTGTGTATTGTATTCAGGAAACCCATGGACCATTTGATAATAAGTATAATGACAATGTTCCGTTGTTAAAAGTATACAAAGGCAAAACACGCTTGAACTGGCTTCGACCGCTAAACACCTACTATTTCTATTACCTATTCAAGTTCATGGATAAAAAAAAAATTATATGGCCAATGAATGGGCTACTTTCCTAACTTTACAGTTCCAACATCAGTACGTTGATGCTTTAGCTCAGACGGAAATGAGCTAAAAAGGGTTCAATGTGAAAACAGTAAAAGAGTGTGACATATTGGTACAGAAAAAAAATTTTACTTTTTTTTTAACTCATTTCTGTCTGTTTTTTCACGCATACGGGCTATGTTTTTCAACGTTATTATAGCATGCGTATTGGTAGGTATGGCACGGTAGCTTATCTCCATTTGTATTCATGAAGGAAAGATAACTTATACCTACTTATACACCCATAAACCTTTCAAGCGTCTGAAATTGAAGTAAGGTTCTTTTGAAACCTTGTTACTTACATTACGTGTCTACTTTAATTTGTAACTGCTAACAATCTCAAATTTTATTCTTTTGTTTTATTACAGAGCTCACGCACGGCGAAGAGTTTGGCTACGATGGAAGTATCGGTAAGAATCAATTAAATATTTATTCATTTATTTTATAATTTATGTACACACAATACTACTAGTACTTATATCGAGGCTATATCACGCAAAAACTTAGGTGGAATGTAAACGTTCACTATTTGCTCTATTAAATAGCGATTGGAGTATCGCTGTCATAGATTGAATTTTTTGAATGACTGATCGTCTTTTATGTCGATTACTTACGACATATTAGATAAGTAGGTACGTAATAATTACTGCTATACGGCCTATCACTAAAAGAAATGAAAGAAAGAAAATATATTTTATTTGGGACACGCACAGGACATATAAAAAGTAAAACCGGCCAAGAGCGTGTCGGGCCACGTTCAGTGTAGGGTTCCATAGTTTCCCGTCCGACACAATAAGTGTTCCCACTTATGAGTTTAAAAGTGGGTATGCATTATGTTCGCGCTACAGCAGCGCTCCGCGCTCCTGCAACTGCTCCGCGGCAGGCGCTCCGACTCGTGACGGTTTTTAGCGCGAACACAAAGGGGAGCGCAGTGTGTCAAAGGGGAGCGCATGTAGAAATGCGCGCGACGTATCCATTGGAGCAGTTGCAGGAGCGCGGAGCGCTGCTGGAGCGCGAATATAGTGGTAACCCAACTTAAACGAGAACCGATTTTAATAATTATTTTTTTGTTTTTGTTTGAAAAAAGATACATTCAGGATAATAAAATATGTAAACGAATTTGTTTTATTTTTTTTAAGTTTTGTCTTTTTTGTACAAAAACTGTTGTTTCCATCAAGTTCAAAATGATTTTCCTAGAACGTTTTTATAAAGTTCTACTTTTCAGATTTTTTTCATATTTTCTAAACTTATGGTTCAAAAGTTAGAGGGGGGGACACATTTTTTTTTACTTTGGAGAAATTATTGACATTATCAAAAAATTATTTTAGTAAACCCCTATTCATTTTTAAATACCTTTCCAACAATATATCACACGTTAGGGATGAAATTAAAAAAAATCACTTACCACTTTACATATAGGGGGGCTACCCTAATAAAACAATTTTTTTCCAATTTTTATTTTACCACTTTGTCGGCGTGATTGATATACATATTGGTACCAAATTTCAGCTTTCTAGTGCTAACGGTCACAGAGATTAAGCGAGGACGGACAGACGGACAGACAGACATGGCGAAACTATAATTTATGGGTTCCTAGTTTACTACGGAGCCCTAAAAACGAGCATTTAAAATAAAAAAAATAACATTAAAAACAACCAAAAAAAGACCTTTAAGAGGCCAAAAAGGCTTCTATCTCTGCAGAATCAAGTCTTTATTGTGATCCATGGGTTTAGAGAGGCAGAGAGGAAACATTTGAAATATTTATTTGAGTTTCTTCCGTTAAAATTGTAGGAACTAGTCATCGTAGGACCACCTGTGTAGGTTGCGGACCACCTGATACTATTAATTACCAGAAATCAATTTCCTTGCCCGATTTCCGTTATGTAAGCAGCAACTGCATTAGATCATTACAGTTATGCTCAGGGCTTTTGCCTCTTTGTTTTGGACATTACTGTTATGCTCAGGGTTTTTGCCTCTTATCACGAACATCGTGTGTCGTCTGTGTTGGTACGCCCAGCTGCCCTATTTTAGAAAACTGTATTAGAGTCGTTTTAGGGACACGACCTTCATTCATGAAGTAGGTACGCAACCTAGAAGACAAGATAGAGTCACGAACTCTTGAATAGTCATGATTTGACTAAAATGCTAACAAAACATATCCTTAGGTTCGTTAGGTAGATTTTTATTTACCTTTATCGATTATGCTTTAAATTTCTCTTGCAGTGGAGTCACACAAAAAGTAGGCACCAAGGTGGTCCGAGCCCTTGGCCCAACATGCTTGTTGCGCTTAGAAGAAAATCAGCATGAATACAATACTTAATGCTATTATGTAACTGGGTACACATTGTTTCACCAAAAACAATGTAATTGCATACTTCCACTATGGTTGTTATAGCGTGGTCGAATTAACTCCACCTAATATTGCTGAATTATTCGTGAATAGAATGCAATTGACAAGGTTATATTTATTTAATTAATGCTTGGTAATTATTTAAATGCTAGTGTTTATAGATTAGATTACAGATCTAAAAATACTGTGTAGTTAGCCGTTTTTATAGATTTAGTTAAGTTCCATAAATAAAAATGCCATTGCATGGTGGCGTGTGCTTTTTAATCGGATATCTGATTGTTTTGAAAGTTATCGAACGCCGGAATGAAGGCTATACGTAAATTATTTGCGTGCAAAAAACGTTAAAGAACGGAACACTTTTTGCTGGTATGTACATGGACTCTATCTACGCAATATTAAGTGCCGGATAGAAGCAACAAAATATATCTAGAATACATAAATCCCACATCTTAAAACAATTTTTTCCTTTGTAGGTCCTGAATACTGGGGCGAGAGGTACCGGGAGTGCGCAGGCAAGCATCAGAGCCCGATCAACATCAACGTGCTTCGGGTGAAGCAAGTCACACTACCCGACCTTGTACTCGTGGGCTTCGACGACTCCATTGATGATGTACACGTCTCTAACAATGGACATACTGGTAAGAAGGTTTCACACATGGTGTTAAGACATAGGTACACTTACGCACAAAGAAATACGGTACCTATTGTGCTGCCGTATAAATATAGTTCCCAGTAGTAAATAAGCAAACACAGTGGATGTTGTACAAGGCGGCTGAAGGTTGCATTATTAACGTAAGCTCCTAGTTATAACGCATAGCAGCTTAGTTGGAGGACCTAATGGATCAAGTGCATGAGCAACTTCTTCCTTCCTTCCTTATAACCTAATTGCCACCGTGACAGATCCAAAGTGGAGCTTTATGATATCATGAATTTCTTTCCTTGTTTTAAAACAGCGTATTAGCATGATATATTACGTCTCGTTTTCGTATTTATTGTACCTCTTACATATGGTTGCATGTCGCTGGGCCCACTTTTAAATGACTTGATGCATGACTAACATCCTATGGGCCATGGAGTCATGCTTTTTGTTGTATACCTGATGAATTGGTTATTAAGTGTATTGTGATGTAAATACTTGATGCCACACGTTTATTGAAGCTACAGCTTCTCACAGTTCATTGCTAATTTTAGTTAAGGATTAATATGTGGCACCAAGGTAATAACATACTGTCACTCACGGGTCTGGCGTAATCTTTACTGTAAGCAAAGATGGATGCGACTATTCCAACTTTACCCCATAAACTAGACATTTTATTTCACAACAATAAGGTTTCGGTAGAGCAGAGCGCTCTGCAAACTGTTGCAGGTATAGGACGATTTCTCTCAGTAGATTTCTATTGCATTTTTTTATGACTTTTTTATTGATTTTAAAATTTGCGTGTAAATAGTATCATTGATAATAGATAAGCGAAGTTCACGCCTATCATGGTTCAAGTATAAATACGGTCAAGGTTCAATACAACTTGACGAAACTTCTTATAAAGTAAGCAAACGTCTTTATGTACTAAGTAGGAGGCATAGGTAGTAGGTATACACCAGTATTAAAATGCTGCAACGAAGTTAAGGAGACGACATAAGTAACATCATGTCTGTATTTCGAGGCTAAATAATAACAGCCACACAGGTAGATCAGGTTAAGCTACGCTTGCCGCGGTTGGTCTGTGGATGGGTGACCATCTTTACATACCGAGACCCCTCCGTGCCTCGAAAAGCACGTGGTCCCGGCTGTCATTTGTGGATCTTTGACAGTCGTTACGGGCAGTCAGAAGCCCGAAAGTCTAACAACCAGTTTACCAAAGGGTTTCGTATTACCCAGTAGCTGTGTTGTGGTGGCCAGAGAGGCAGTCACTTCATGTAAAATATTGGTATTCAGCTGCATCCGGTTAGACTGGAAGCCGACCACAACATAGCTGGGAAAAAGGCTAGGCAGATGATGATGTCTGTATTCCCTGAAGGGGTCGGCTTACCTATACTAATAAGTAACAGAATTAGGAAAAACGAAAATTTTATCAGCCTAGGGTAATTTAGGAACAGTCATGTATATATATAATAGAAAACCCAGTAACATTATATGGTCCGATCTGGGAATCAAACCGACTACACATTCAGTAATTGCGCTTGCGGGATGTTTAGAATATTGTAAACATCTCTATTGCAGTATACAATACTGCAATAGAGATGTTTATATGTTTTATGCTGTCTATAAGGCTAAGCGATTAACGAACCTTAAATAAAATATGATTTTTTCCTCAGTTTTGATAGAGGTGAAGAACGAGCCCCATCCACGAGTGAGAGGAGGCCCCCTCGACGGTGACTACATATTCAGTCAAATGCACTTCCACTGGGGAGACAATGACACCTTCGGCTCCGAAGATAAGATTAACCATAGAAGGTAAGATCATTATTTACGAATAAAATTTACAGATTATCTGCTCATAAAAAAAAAAAAACAAACCAAAACCAGTCCTTTACAAACAAGGATAGATTGTAATTTATACAAAATATTGAGGAAAAATAATTATTTTAATACGTGGTGCAAACAAATGAAAGGTGGTAAATTTTATGAATCGTAGGTAATTGTGTTATATTAACGACATGCCATTTTCGGGATCATTCAAGGTATCTAAGTGTGTGTTGGTCGTGTTATTGACTTTTGTTCTTGCACCTTTCCAGTTTCCCGATGGAACTGCACATGGTGTTTTTCAAAGAGGAGTACGGGTCAGCAACAGAGGCTGTCAAACATTCAGACGGCCTAACAGTGCTCGCGTTCTTTTACGAGGTTCGTTTAACATAAGCTGCGTCTCTATTTTGTAGGTACTTATTTATTTTTAGCTTGATCAGGAGACCAGCACCCAAATTGGGTAACACACTAACAATCTCAATCAGAATAATTTTGAAGGATATTGCTAATTCATTGCCTCATATGTTCGAAAAATGTGTCTGCTCAACAACGTAAATAACGCAATGAATGTTGTTGAATTGTCAAAATGAAACCCATTGCTATTAATAGTGTGCTACGCAATTACCCCGCACGGAAGGTATAGCTATAATTTGTAGGTAGGTATAGGTACCTATGCTTATGGATTCCATTCCACCAATTTGCATCATGTAGCTCTGTGCATCATAACAATAGGTCTAGGTCTCGTGAGTTTACTAATAGAAGCAACTTACCGCATGCACGTTCAAATTAATAGCATTGATCGATAGTAATACGTTGGCTGCCAAATGTGATGATATGATAACGGCTAGATGAGTGTAATGTATTTCATGTCTAATTCATCACGTTTGGCAATCTGCCGCCTCGGCTCTTTAGCATTCAGCATAGCAAATCAAAATAAGAAGCTTACGATCATAAATTCATTGTTTCAGCTGATTAGGAACGCCTACTAAATATAGGTATACTTAGCACCCAGTTCTCTTTTGCATTTTTTGTAGACCTGCTTTTGTTGATCGCAGTGCGTTCAACCGTAGTTTTAGAATACAACATACTTACCTATCTAATCACTTTGGGGCGTTAGCCGTGACTTCCGAATCCGAAGTCACGGTCAATGTTCGAAAGTGAATGAGAGTTACGGTACGGTAGTTTTGTTTCGAGCCCTAAATCCTACTGATTTGGACCATCAGTATTTTTTTGTTGTATATTGAAAAATGGTGCTTTTGTTACGCATGTTTTTATGGTAGAGTAGGTAGGGCAGAGGTGTTGGTGAACTAGGTTCACGTAGTATTCGGATGGTCTTTGAGATTAAGACAAGCGAGAGCGTAGATTTTTGTAAGCATTACTTGCAACTTGTTGAGACAATACGAACCTTGGACGACAGATTACCGCCACCAAGCATCATAATTGAAAATTCGTTTCACCTTGGTGGGAAAACAGCGCTTACAAGATACGATTATCTACCTACGAAATCCTTCTGAAATCTTTTTCGATAGCGAAAAAACTACACTAACGATAGGTACTACGCGAAATAAATGATTAATCAGAAAATCTCAAGAACCATAGCTTTTTTTATGCTTCGGAAAATCCTCATGGATACCCTCCGTATCCGTCTCCGGAACACGGAGGGTTATGTCGGACTCCTATCGACTAAAACCTTCTAGTCTGTAGTAGACATGTGTCGGGGGTCCGGGAGATACCTGCACATTCGCCGCATCCCCGACTGGTAGCAGCCCGCCCGCCATTCTCAGCAGGCCTATCACCAACTGCTGTCGTTTATACCACAACCATATGTCTGTAAATAAGGGTGCGCATAGAACACTGCGTGGCACCTCTTTGGGCCTGACCGCTCGAACGAATATACAGCCCTAAGCTAACATTAAAAAATTTGCGAACTGAACATTAAACCATTTCAGTTGGATCGTCACCAGCATCCTGCCTACGACGACATAACATCAGCGCTGGTGAACGTAACAGAACCCTACACCAGCGTGGTCATGAGCCATCCGTTCTCTTTCCTCAACATCTTGCCGTACGACCTCAAGAGATACTTCACGTACAAAGGATCGTTGACCACGCCACCTTGCTCCGAAGTCGTCATCTGGCTTGACTTTGAGCAACCGATCAGGCTAACACATGAACAGGTGAGAAAGTATTCAATTTTGTTGGTGACTGATCTTTAGAAGTCGACAATATCCTATTGACTCGCTAGGTTGGTTGACATTAACTTATGACGGGTTTTGCCACCATTGTTGCAGATAAAGATGTAAGTACATATATTGTATACAAGTACAATATGCGTCATTTATGTTGTACCTATTAGCACACCACTATTCTGTTAAATAGGTGCAACATGACAACCATTATTTTCTATAGAGTGATAGATAATGCAATTGCAGATATTACCTCCGTAGGCTTTCGTATAGCGCAAATAGTAAACTGTAAAGTAATTTACATTAGAAAGGACCTAATGACTCTCTACAACTGCACACTTTGCTAATGAACAATTCCGGGATGGGAATACCGTGGCGTAAATTATGTGTCGTTATATAACTTTATATTCAAACACAGACAGATGTGCAGGCGTCACGTGACACATGGTAATTACCAACGTATTATATTCACAGATAGAGGCATTCAGAGAGATAAGATCTTCGCATGGAAAGATCACGCACAACTTCAGGCCGATACAGCCGATCGGTGACAGAGTAGTGTTCTACAACATTGACAGCAACTACTACGTGTATAATGAGATCGAAGATCATGAAGAAACCACAACTCTGAGACCATCGAGGAGGAAAAAGGGTCGCAACAATGCTCATAGTATAGTTCCTACAGTTTTATATACTATCAGCTTTACTTTAATGATGTTGTTCAGCTTGTGATAATCTTTAGAGACCCTTGTTTACTCAGCTACATACAGTTAATATTTTGTTATTGTTAGAATTTGTATAAGTAATAGGATTTTGTTACTAAACAATGTCACTAATTTAATAATTGTTGCATGTCATCTGAATTAAGAGGATGAAACAGTGCTTTAAGAAAAAATATTTATAATAATTAATAATAAACTAAGTAAGTACTCTGCTTAATTTATATAAAATGTAAATACATACTTACATATTTTCTTATTAAAACTGGAAATTTGTATTTGTGATTAGATGAGTGGGTAGCTACTCTTTGCTCTCATCTTCATGCTTCCCAGATATGTAAACTTTTTGAGCACCCTGTGTTTATTAGCGAGTTGAGAATGGAATGAAATGTTAGTGGCCAGTCATCATTAACACTAAACATGCTTTCAAGCACACATTAGGTTGATAAATTGTGCAAAGCCTGAAACTGTTGACTGCCAAGTCAATTGTTACTAACCAAAATATAGGATATACTTTATTAGGGTTACGTACCAAAATGGTAAAACGGAACCCTTATGGCGAGACTCAGTCTGTCACAGACGGATATCTCAAGAACTACTAATCCTATCAACTTGAAATTTGGAATAGTTTTATATGACATTTGCCCAACTATTTTGCAAATAAGAAAGAGATAAAAATATATGTATATTTATAAAAATTGAGAAAAATACCGTTTTCCCCCTTTATCTCCGAAGTTTGCAAAGAGAAAAATCTGAAATTATTTATGTGATAGAAGTTTATGTAAAGATTACAGGAAAAATAAAACGAAGTCTCTAAATAGCACACTTTTTTAGAAATCATCAATAAAAGTTACATTAGTTCTACTATCAGTCAAGAGATGGCGCTGACAAAAAAAAATGCAATATTCTACAACACAGTGCAGTGTTATAATTCTCTAACGAATATAGGCCTCGCCAATGAGAAATTAAAAACATGATGGTCCTCGGTGCGCGATTCCGACTCGTTCTTGACCGGATTTTACCTCTAGTTTAAGCCTAACTATACACAATTAGAGAAATTTTATTATAAATTTTGATGACTGAGATAGTTAATTTTGTTTCTAACAAGGAATATACAAATGTACACTATTTATTGTATTCTGTGATATTAAACTAATTGCTAGTGTGAAATTAAAGTTCTGTGCAATAAATTTCACTAATAAAATTCATCAACCGGTTTTTCTTTATGCCTGAATTGTTTGTCCCAACCTGCGGAGTAATTGCGAAACACATAAAATGACATTTGATTGCAATGGGTTTCATCTTGACAGTTCACCCTCGTACATTGCATTATTTATGTTGTTGAACAAACAAATTTTTCAAACCTATGAAACAATGGATTATCCTTCAAACCTCTCGGATTGTGATCAAAGTGAACTCAACCATTTCACAGAACATTTTGTAGAATTAAAAAGAAATATTGTTCCTTATTGGTTTTACTTACACACATAACTTACATTACATATTATTCATACTTCATCAAATGTATTAGAAAATTGTTCAGTCCTCTTCGGTAGCTCTATTATCAGTCATTGTGACAATGGCTCCCAAATTATCTTCACTGCCTTGTTTTAGTCTCTCCCATATCAATTCTGCTATTGCCTTCTGTGTTCTTCTCTCTAGTTTCTCTAACTTCTTCGCTACATCTCTCTTGAGATCCCAGTCTGGTTTTCGTGGTGCTAAACTTGAAATGTCCAGGTCTTGTAGAACTATCTGTAATTACAGAAATGATTTCCATTAGCTGTTTAATTATTATTTCTATAGAACATGTCTCATAAATAGCAAAAATAAATAAGGTTTGAATTAACTAATAGTAGCAGTAGTGCTATTTGTGAAGTAGATAGTTTGAGAGGATGTACTATCACCATACCAATTCTCACCACCAAGCAGTATTGCTATGAAATAAAATGAAAGGTTTATTCATTTCAGTAGATCTTATAGGACACTTTCACACATCAATACTTTAAAAACTAGATGGCGCCGGCATTTCCTAGCTGATTGATCCCTGAGAAGAAATGCCGAAACAAACTCAGAGGTAATGTCTCTTCATAATATTGTTAGGATTTTATGTCGGTCTAACAATGCAGGGACATGTCTGGAAGGGCCTTTTGAAGAAACAGCCATTGCAGCTTTGAGTTGACCTGTCACAACAGATGGCAGGCATGCCTCAGTCATATTTTTTAAGGAGCTCAACAATGCTACTAGATCTGCAGGACAGTACTGTTCTGATTTGAAGAGTATGGGTGCCAGTGTAACTGTATGCAGTTACATGAGACATTACAGTTTTGATTCTGGGATGGGATGGTACAAATCTTTGACACATTTAGTTTGGCAAGTGCTTCTATTGGCTTGTTTGCTATCCAATAACATAAAAAATTTACTATAAAGTCCATTTTCGAGAAGGCAACAATCAGGTAAGGATGGAAAGCTATGGGAGAGATCTTTGCTCAGCAGAGGGACCATTCAGACTAAATAAAAAACAAAAGTTCACCTTCTTCATATATTATTATTATATTATACCTACCTGTTTTACATGAAGGTAAAAATGGAGTGAATATTTTAAGACATAGTAATAACTTTTACCTTTTCTTTTCCTGCTTCCAGTAAATCCTTAACCTCAGCCTCTACAGCAGCAGGTTCTGCATCCTCTAATTTGGCCTCTTGAAGTGATTCATCCTGTGGCTTATAACTTCTGAATTTGGGTCTGTAATTTGAAAAAAATAAGCCAAATTAGAAAAATAAAAGTACTAGCAATAAGTACTTATAACCTGTTGCAGGAGCTGTATAAACCCCCTGAAAATTGTATCGAGTCATCTGAGAACCTTCCGCCTGGTCCACGCATGGTCGACTTGGAAATCTTTAAATAAACTTCGTAATCAAGTCGGCCGGAGCAAAGGCAATCTCCACAGACAGCTCTGATCTCTAGTGCGTATGCAGCACCTCTCCACAGACAATGGTCCGCCTTCCACACCACATGTCATCTAAGCACTTGATGATCTTAAGACTGCATCAGTGTGCGGAGTTCGCGCAGCTGAATTTTGAGTCAATATTTAAACTTTTGGTAAGAATTTTTTTTATAGAACTTTCGTTTTTGAAGAATAGTTAATTATGTTTGGAGTAAGACGACCCACTGACCGAGAACCCTTATATTCTAACGATACAAGGCTGGCCACAAACCGAAACCAGTATTAAATTGTTTGTTTGTGTTCCTGTTTATCACAAACAAAACATAACCTCAATATTTTCCCAACTGGAACGATTCTCACTTGGGAAGTGGCACAAACTCACTAGGCGTATCATTTGAGGAACTTTCATTAGTAGGATTTTTGCGCTTAAGGTTTTTAAGTCTTTCTTTCCTCTTGAGAGCTTGTCCTTCTAAACTGCCAACACCTTCCGCCGTATCCATGATAACCATAACGTTACCGAGACTTTGTATTAAGTGATATGTAGTAGGCTAACTGGTAATATTAAAATACCAGCATTGCCTTTCTAAATTATGTTAGAATAATCTTATTTGTGATGTGATTACTGATGTTTACGAAAACTACTCAAATTCTCAAAACTAACCCTGCGTTCCGAGTTGGGAAATAATCGATGTGAGCGTGCTAAAACCCGTACCGAATTAGCGTGAGCGCGATAACCATGTCCCGTGAATCGTCATAGATGACGTCATGACATGTGCCATCTTGCGATAACGCCGACCATGCCTTCTAATAATATCACCGTGAGCGCTGTCAAAAATTACAGTGTGTGTGTGTGTGTGGATGTGTCTGGATGTGTCAGTGTGTGTTTTGTTTTGAGTTGGATCATATCTTTAAATTAAACTAACGTGGTATTTTCGAAATTGTGCTTCTGGCTGACTATCGCCACCTAACCAAAGAAGAAGAACTGAAGAAATGTGGTGTCTATACAGAGAAATACTGTAATAATATCGTTTTTACATTGAGAAGCAATGTGAGCGCGTTCACGAGTGTTCCGAATTGTTGACAGGTCTCAGCTGTCATAATCGTAATATCTAAATCGGAACGCATGTGAGTTGATGTTAGCGCTGTGAGCGATTATAGCTAATTCGGAAAGCGGGGTAAGTAACACTTGTCGTTTGACAGTGACATATTGATGATGACATTAACAGCAAACAGAAACCCTGCGTTCCGAGTAGGGAAATTATCGATTTGAGCGTGCTTAAACCCGTACCGAATTAGCGTAAGCGCGATAACGATGTCCCATGAATCGACATAGATGACGTCATGACATGCGCCATCTTGCGATAACGCCGACCTTGCCTTAAAATAATACTACCGTGAGCGCTGTCAAAAATGACAGTGTGTGTGTGAGGATATGTCAGTGTGTTTTGTTTTGAGGTGTATCAAGTTTAAATTAAACTAACGTGGCATTTTCGAAATTGTGCTTTTGGCTGGTATTAGGGATAAGTCTGGTATTTAGGCCACATTCCGAATTAGTTACAATCGCTCACAGCGCTAACACCATCTCACATGCGTTCCGATTTACATATTATGTCAGATTATGACAGCTAATAGCTGTCAACAATTCGGAACGCCTGTGAACGCGCTCACAGTGCACTCAATGTAAAAACGATATTATTACAATAATTCCTTGTATAAACACCACTTTCTTCTTCAGTTCTTTTTCTTTGGTTAAGTGGCGACTGTCAGCCAGAAGTAAAATATTTCGAAAATGCCACGTTAGTTTAATTTAAAGATATGATGCAACTCAAAACAAAACACACTGACACACACGGTGATATTATTAGAAGGCATGATCGGCGTTATCGCTTGCGCATGGTTTGATTGCGCATGTCATGACGTCATCTATGACGATTCACGAGAAATCGTTATCACGCTCACGCTAATTCGGTACGGGTTTAAGCACGCTCAAATCGATTACATCGATTACATTCCAAACTCGGAACGCACCCTAATGGAAAATGACATTGAAGTTTTGACTTTTGCTCCACAGATCAGTGAAAGTTAAAAAATGTTGCTAGCAATTCATAACAAAGATGTACAGACACCAATACATCAAGCTTTTACAATCAGTCGTGGATTGGGAAAATTTTACCGTTTCGGACTGTACATTTATCCAGTACCTCCTTAGATGGTCTAAGAATATCTCTAGAGAAAGAGAATATCTCATTCCAACTGGTGCTCTGTTGAAAAATCAAAATATATGAACTTAGCATAATAATATGGTAGCCCAGAGCGTTTTTAGGTGGCTTACTGTGAGCTTTTAATAACACATTCAATTAGTTAGGTACAAGTTACTTTGATACATTATCTAAAAAGATTAGAAAGCTCAATGTCCCGTTCAAAATAACTTTGTAACTTTGAAAGATTCAACGTATAATATACGTAACTTACTAATACTCGATTAGCGACTATTTATAGTCGCTAAACATTACTTAACTTTAAGCAACGTGTCTAATCTACGTTCGCGATTTATTTGGCAAAAATGTAAACAAATATGAATTAATGTTAAAAATAAATTTAATTCCTAAACAGTAAAGTTCAGTTTACGCTACAACTTCAAACATTTTTATAACTTTTCCAATAGTCACTCTGGAATCAACATAATTATCATTGAAATAAAGTTGAAATAGGGTAGGGGTGTGCAGCACTGCGCACTTTTACTATAGGTACCTAATCTGTAAAGGGTGTTGTAATAAAAGAAACTCATAATTAATATGTGAATAATAATATATTTACACAATGTATTAGAAGTACTTACTTATGATAATGTATGACTCTATAACATTCTTTAGCGACGACACAAACGGTACGATTTAATACTAACTTACATTGGTCAATAAAACTAATTAACTTAAGGTGTATTTATAAGCAATCAGTAAGTGTAAAAAACATATCCTACGATGATTTATAGGTACCCTTATAGATCATCTAAGAGTAAATAAAACTTGCGCGCCCCTACACTGAATTTTCGGTACAAAAAATTGAACGGTATCTGCCCTCCGTGTGAAAGTCCACAGTGGAAGTTTGAGTGGAATGCACTTAGTAGAAGGGCGCCCAATTACAAATTAGATTAGGTATTTATTCGTAATTTTAACTTGCATTATCTACTGTCGTGGCTAAGTAATAAGTGGGTGACCATCTTTACATAAGTGCCGAGACATCTCCGTGCCTCGGAAAGCACGTTAAGCCGTTGGTCCCGGCTGTCATTCCTGGATCTTTGACAGTCTTTACGGGTCGTCAGAAGCCCGAAAGTCTGACAACCAGATTTACCAAGGAGGATCGTGTTACCCAGTAACTGAATTGAGGAGGTCAGAAAGGCAGTCGCTCCATGTAAAGTACTGGTAGGATTCAGCTGCATCCGGTTAGACTGGAAGCCGACCCCAACATATTTGGGAAAAGGATAGGCAGATTGATTGATATACTGTTATCTATTCGTTCTATTCTGCAGGCAAAGGAGAAGAAAATTATTATCGTCATAAAATTTCGTTTATATTTAGAACGTTAATAGTTTTCTTGTCTGTCTTATGTGGGGGTAATTACATCATATTTACCTATTGATTTACCTCAAATGTTTAAAAGTATACTTCTATAATATCTGTTTTGATATTTTAAGTTATATAATCATAGTCATATCATAATCATTATATTGAGTTTATAGCCTTCTTATTAACAGAATAAGTAGATAATATAAAATGTATTCATCATTTCTAAGAATTCTAAGATCTAAATATCTCATACTATCTAGGTACTTATAATATAAATCTAGGCTTATAATTACGAGTAACAATGTTGTAATTACAGGTCTACATATGCTGCTTTTTCAATAATAAGTTCATCAAAAATGCAATTACAAATAATTGCAATATTGACAAAGGCCATGACATTGCTACTATTGCTAGTACAGACGCAAGCACATCAAGCTACTGCAATCTGTCAAATTTCTTTAATACATTTTCTACTTTATAGCTAAAGCATAAGATTCAAAGTTGATTGGGAAAATTTGGGAATTTTTGTAGCTTGATGCGCTGGCGTCTGTACAAGAGTCAAACAGCTCGTGGTAAGTAAGCGACATTTAAATACCTAACAACTACCTTTCAATCTTCATCCTATATGTATCTATACACCTATATTTTTTTTCGATAAATGATTCTTATCCTCTTCTGGCAGCAACCGGCTTTTCTAATTTGAGCAAACCAGGTGCCGATATTTATATTGATATAAAATCTGCAAAAATCCAACCAAAGGGCGGGCTTATTGGAAACTTTGTTGGAAACTAAGAAAGATTTTCGTAAGGATAAGAGCTATAAGGTGTCAGGTTCTTGGAGTTTTAAATTAAATGTTAAGCATATTAATTTCTATTTCAACTTGTGCGTACCTAATCAGTTAAAATAGATGAATGAATCGGCTGCATCATACATAACATTACTTTCATCGCTCTCTTAACTATACTACTTATGGCAGTTCGTAAAATATATTAAAGTAAAATAAATAATTATCTTAAGCTATTATAAAACAGTTGTAGAAGACGGAGTTAGGGGTGTGCTGTTTTTTTTTTAAATAGGTACATAATGTTTCAGCATTTCTTTGGTTATTATATGTATGTGATTTTGTGGTTGTTTAAAGATAGTGTTTTAAAATTAATAACGTTGCTGACCCCATTTGGTAATACTTATGAATAGCTCGTTGGCTTTAAAAGTAAAAATCTAATTTTGAACTCAAAACTTTTCGAATGATCAACTAAAAGGTAGTACTTTTCACTAATCATTAGATATTATTTTTACGCCTTTTATATAAGTGGCCTTACATGTCTCCGGCTATCGAAGGGAAGCCTATTGGAAATATTGTTATTTAGCAATACACCATGGTTCAAAGACAAAACTTTCGATACAATATTTAAATCTTCTTGATTCCTTCCATTTAAACCATTCTGTACTAACAATTGTTTTAATTCTGCATCTACTTTGTACTGGTTTTGCGAATTCATCGGAAAGAAACGATTTGCATGAGTCGGGTTGAAAGAGTTAAACGTATTAAAATTTTGATTGTGATTGTTTAACCCAAAATTACCGACTGCACTATCATGACGGAAAACACGATGGCCTTGTTTTTGTTGATTAAACTGATCAGGTCTTACTTGATTAAAATTAATTCCTTGGTGAAAGGTCTGACCAGAGTTAGGATGTAGAAAATTACTTATTCCTTGAGGCAAATGGTTTTCCTGTAATGGAAATTGATCGGGCTGCTGATTGTGTAAATGAATAAGAAAATCGACAGCCTCACGATTAGGTAACTGTTGATTTGTTACTGTGTTACTCGGTTCTAAAGGTACACTTGGTTGAATTGATACACCATTATTTGGTCTTGTTTGCGTATTGTGATTTATAAACTGGTTCTGAGGAATATTTTTCTGGACTTGAAAATTATTCACAGAGCCCTGTGCCTGATATTTCTGGGAATTTAGAAGTTGTTGCCGCTCTGCATCTTTTTGCTGCAAAAGATATTGCTGTTTTCTAAGGAGTTCCTCTTGTTGTCTTTGTTGTTGTTGTAAAAGATGAAGCTGCTCTTCGAGGATTTTTTGCTTTTCTTCAAGCTGTCTTTGTAATACTAACTGTTGGTTTATGTAGTCCGATTGGGATATATGATTTAAACTGACGCTGGGAATTAGTTGACCTAAGGATTGAGGTTGTGATACCCCAGATGCCAAATTTGTAGCGGGCAGCGGTCGCATAAAGTGATGTTGACTATTAGTTTGCTGATAAAGTGGTATCACTTTTTTCGGTAAGCCTTGTGGATCTTGATGAACTGTAAACGCTGCAACTAAAGGAGCTTGATATACTTGTACATCACGTTGATTTACTTCTTCTATATTTTCCCCATCATCATTGTGAGTCGGTTTCGGAGTAGTAGTCGTTGTTGTAGTTGTCGTTGTTGTTGTAGAAATTACAGGTTTCAGTGTGGGTTTTCTAGTACTGACGGAGTTTTCCGTGATCAATTTAGAGGGACCCGCTATACTTCTCGTTTGTAGAAAATTGTTGCCGCTCTCCCTTGTTTGGAATATTTCGGTAAATGGTGCTGACGTTGGTAAAGTCGCTGTTACCTGACTTTCAACGTTACCTGCAGTAGTGCTCAGAATAGAAATGTTGTTGTCAACTATTGCTGGTGTGTTTGTACTATTACTAGCAAAAGCTGATTGTCCATTAACTACGAATGAATGAATCTGTATTCCGTCTTTGTCTGTCTGAGCGTCGGGTTCAGCTTCATCGGTCGTATATGCATCTGAATCTAAGCCAGTAGTTCCATCGAGTTCCGATCCTGTAGTAGAGTCTTCAAGATCACTTAGAGCTTTTAGTAAGGCCTTTCTTATGTACGGATCCAACCGCACCGACGGTTTAGGCTCTATAGTATTAAACTTGTCATTGTAACCATCAGTAGTAGTATCTTCAGCCAAACCCAACGAAAACAGAGAAAGGAGCATCAACGCCAACATCTGAAAGTAAAAAAAAAACAAATTGTAATTATCAAAATACATAGCCTAGTAGTTAATGAACATGTAACATTATGTGCGTTAATGAAAACTAAAGAAAAGTCAGCCACGTTAAGTGGACTGTTTTGACCGTATTGATTCTGCTCGCAGGCGTTTCTTTTGTGTTTGATATATTAAAGCTACATCAAATCATATGCGTTTGTAGGGATAAATTTAATATCGTAGAATTCGTAGATTTGTACATGAAAATTCGAAACATTGGTTTATGAAAACTACATTGCTAAAATTTGCAAAAATGGAGCTGCATTTAGGAAGTCTCCAATCCCGTGCGTTCAATACTTGATTACGATAGCTATTGATACTTCCACATTTCCAACATATTGTGTTTTTACACACGGTTGGGTTTGCTCAGTTACACTGTTTGTGTGATGTTGAACAATAGCTGTTTTCTTATGGATCGATTACACAACGTGGATGGGTACTATCTTCTGACGTATATCGATGATGCCGAAAGTATTAGAACGTATGACTGCATGTGTGTCATTGATTGAGATTTAGGTAAATACATAATAACATAATGGCAGTATAATATATAATTCTAGTTTGGTACGTAGTGCTTACTTTGCAGAATCAATAAAAATCGATTTCTTTAGTAAGATAGATGCGTGGTTAGATACTCTATCAATTTCATAAAAAATACCTGATGAAGTAATTTAAGTAGAACCTAAACATGATATTCGTATTCGTTTGTATGAAACTGACAGATGTTAAGAATGGATTTCTTCTGCATTCTCTCAACGTGACGGCCGGACTTTAATAGGTAAGCAAGGGTATTAACTAATGGTCTTAAATGAGTTTCGCAAAACATATAATTTATTCAATCTTTTGTTGGATAAGTATGCTTGCGCGTTAAGTTAAACATAAAGCAATAAGTAATGTTGCGTATGCGCGCGTGACCCCTGAAATATGCAAACAAAACATGCGTTGATACACACATCATTCTTCATCATCCGATAATTAATCCTATTGTAATGTTTCTGTTGTGCCGTACCTAAGTGTTGAAGTTCACGTACTCGTAGGTACATGGAAGGGACCGTGACATTTTAGTTAGCACTTATGTACTTTTATCATTTATGAATATCTCAGATCGGAGTCGTCATGTAGCTAAAGTTCGTTTTCTATAACAAATAAGTAAATAAAAACTACACATTTATGTAGGTACACACAACGACATATCAAGCTATTACATTTCCAATTTTACCTGACCTCGCATTGTATAGGCTTTTCATACAATGAGAAGTCGGCTTGTACTAGAAATGTGCTTGATATGTCGTCGTGTGTAACTACATAGCCGAATGATGAGCGCCGACGTTGAAATTGAAATGCAAAGAAGATTGATGACCTTTTATAGGTTAAAATTAATCAAATATTAACAGCGTATATGACATGTAACTTAATGCGGTTCTAGTAGGTACCTACTTACAACTAAAGCGATTTGATTTTATTACAGATGCAGATATATAACCTACCTAAAACATAGGATGTAGTTACGTTATAATTTCACCAAAATTGACTGGCCATTATTTCATCAAGTCATGATTTTTGCATATATGCTTATGTAATAATAACTATTAAGTAATAAGTTAGACAACGAAGTGCATGTTTGTTCTTAGACGGATTTTTCGTGAGCTTCCTCAGTAGTTAAGAGATCTCTATCATTTTCCAACCAATTACTTCTGAAGAGGGTCACGAGAGGCTGCAAGCTGCAATACATAATGAGATCTACCTATTGTTTCAGTGTATCAAGTGATTTTACTACATAACTTTTATATTATTCAATTCAGCTTCTGAATTTTATTTCATAAAAAGATGATTAGATTGTGATTTGTTTATTAGATTTCATAAAATAAGTACCTTGGTACGGTCAGCAACAAAAGTCGATTAACACTTTGGTTTTTTTAATCCCAGTTATTGAGCAAAATATTTGTTCAAAATTGCATTGTACTTCTGCTGCAATTTTGAACAAATATTTTGCTCATTAACTGAGATTAAAAAAACTGAAGTGTTAATCGACTTTTGTTGCTGACCGTACCTACTTATACGGAAGTTTAATAATATAAAACTTACCTAATAAAAAATATAGGTACCTACTTAGATTTAAAATACATAAGTAGGTACCTAGCTACTTATTTTATGAAATCTTTTTACAGAGACGAATGTCTGAACAAAGACGCAAACAAAGACAAATTATGTGACCTACATGTTTAATAATAAGTTACATAAGGATTTGTTTTTTTTTAATAATAATTAGGTTATCCAGCTTCAAAAGTTCTCACAGATCGCATTGCGCTCATTTAAGTGAGTATATAATTTGTATATATGATGCGATGCGATTGAAATGGTAAAGGTCCTGGCTGTCTATGACCTATAGAAAGTTAGAGCACTCAGCCAAAGGTCAAGATATTGGCTATTGCTTTGTTTGTAGCTCGAGCTAGTGCCTGAGGCTACTTTATATTTAGAATAGCAGCGCCCCGTGGTTTTACCCGCATAAGTTTCGATCCGATGGGAATATCGGGATAAAAAGTAGCTTAAATGTTAGTCCAGGATGTCAGCTAACTCCATACCAAATTTTATCAAAATTGGCCCAGCCGTTTGAGCGTGACGAAGTAACAAACATATAAACACACACACATACAAACACGCAACACTCACAAACTTTCGCCTTTATAATATTAGTGGTGAAGTGTGATATTTATAAGTAGAGCTTTTTTGTCTTTATCGTCGTACAAAGGGTTCAATTAAATTCACCAGTGAAACTCCGCAGACCTGATAGGTGATGGGATACATATCTAAATATGATACAACATAAAAAATATATTTTCTAAATTCATGCGCACACTACTAGCGCGTGCGGTCCTAAACCCATTTTTTTTTGTTTTATTATATTTACATATCAATACCCATCATGTTAGCGGAGTTTTTATCGAAGATACGAGAATAATTATCGTAATACCTACCGATGGAAGCCGGCGACCACATGCAAAAATTATGTGGCGTCCGAATCATCACTTTCACCGAACATAGATAATTCACGGAGAGACGTCTCTCCGCGAACGTCAAATTCAATAACGCACCTTTGGCACACCTACACGTGCGTAAGCGACGCACGACGGTGACATAAGCCTGGGACCCAAAGACACACTCTTCTCGCGCATTCTTAACATAATACCTACTTCTATCTAAATATGTGGGAGAAGCTGCAATACCCTACCTACTTGTAGTAGAACAGTGGTTAAATAATACATTATTAGTAACTTACAAAGTAAACGTAAACATTTACTTTGTAAGTTTATCTAACCGTATCAACCTTATACGTAGATGTAGGTACCTACATTGCCAACGAATCTACGATCCTTAATCATCCTGTTGACATTGTTATTAAGAGACAAAAAAGACAAACGTAATTGCATTTATGAATATATTTTAATTTTGCAAAACGCCCACATACAACAAATTTGCCTGATTTGTAATTTAATGGTAAACAAGATAGCCTTATATATTGTTGTTGTTGGCATACATAAATAGGCAACAAACGGTGAAATAGCAGGGTGCAGTGCAGTGGTGGTGACTTACGATTTGTAGGTCGTGGGTTCGAACCCAGACAGGCGATTTACTTTGTGTAATTTAATTACCACTAGGTACTGTACTCTCAAAACGGACAGACAAGACAAGGAAGGCATGACATAGAACCAAAAATTCGAAGACATGTGACATCTACCAATTGGGCCCGCGTGGTAGATTACAGCCCACTCCCTCTCGAAGAGAGGAGGCCTGTTTCCCAGCAGTGGGAACATTATAGACTGATTCATTGTGAAATATTAGTGAGTCAGTGATTTGAGAATAATAAGAACAATAGGATAATTAATTGAATCCAATAGAACCTTGTACACGTAAATACTATAAACTGTTATTTCATTGTAACACGCTAAGTGCCCAATAAACCTGATAGGAGTTTCTCTCTATGCCTCAATTGGAAAGATCTTGTTCATACCAAATTGCGTAACACACTATCAGTCACAATCTAGAAGGATATGGTTAATCTATTGATTAATATGTTCGAAAAAATTGTCAGCTCAGCAACGTACATAAATAATGAATGTTGTTCTTAACTATCAAAATGAAAGGCATTCCTACTGATATAAGTACGCAATTACCCCAAAGGTACTTAAGCATTTTCCGCAATTACTTGATACATCTGTGCTCTATTTAGCGCGAAATTATGAATGACAAGTGGTACATTAGTATATAATTATATGATCTACGCCTATCTTTATATAGAAGTATATACTTAATTCTTGTGTATGTCACTGAACTCCTCCTAAACGGCCGGCACGATTTTAATGAATTTTTTATGTGTGTGTTTGGGTCCCTGGATGGTTTAGATTTACAATTGGACCCAGTAGGTAGCGCCGTAACCGATCCTAGGAAACAGGACGTCTGTCCGGTCAGCTAGTATTATTGAGTAATCTTAATCATTAGAACATGCAAAATGAATTTATTTATTCGTACCCAGATAAAACACGTTTTGAGTGCAATCTACCTACTAACACAGCAATTAGCCAGTAGAATACTTCCTATCCAATGCTTGACATATCATTATTTTTACAACTATGACAAATATCTTCTTAATTACTCTCAAACAATCCGGATGCGAATATTGTCGGAAGCAATTTAGAATTAGAGTGGTTTCACACGCGAAAACGGAGCGACTACGAAATCTAATTCAGGTGAAGTCATGACTGTATCTATTATTTTGATGTCATTTACTTCTTCTATAAAATAACCGAAATTAAAGGCGTTTTGCCGCCTATCTTTTCGCAGTATCTATACATCTATACAAATAAATAAAATTGAAGTGTCTGTTTGTAATGTACAGCTTTTTTCTTATCATCATTTTGTTTTCTTATCATCAACATCTGCCTAGCCTTTTCCCAAATATGTTGGGGTTAGTTTCCAGTCTAACCGTATGCAGCTGAATACGAGTATTTTACATGGAGCGACTGCCTATCTGACCTCCACAATCATTTTAACTAAATGAATATGAAAATACAACAATATTTTTATTTTTTGTCTGTCTGTTCCGGCTAATTTCCGAAGCGGCTAGACCGATTTCGACGAGACTTTCACTGGTAGATTTTAATTTAGAAAAATAATTAGGTTTCCCCGCAAAAAGTTCATGAAATTCAATTTGTTTTCCGACATGCACGCGAACGAAGTCGCGGGCACGGCTAGTACTAAATAACAAACCCTTTAAGACCATTATAGTACATACTAGGTATGTCAGGTTGCCAATTTTACAACTACCTACTTAGAGCTTTTGCGAACCTCTACATAAGCTCTAGCGAGTAATTACATAATGTATGCTGTTTGTTTCTTGTCGGTAAAAACAGCCCGGAGCAACTTTAAACGATGCGCCTGTTATTCGGTATCAAAGGTCGGACGTGAAGTCGTGAACACTTCTTATGTCAAAATAACGTCATCAATACATTTCTCTTGATGCAGTCACGTATGAAACCTCTATAATAACGACTGATGAAGTACTTTAGCAGTGTTCAATTACAGCCTGATGTACAGTATTGAAGAAATCAATAAACTGTTCTTGGAAATGTTGTTAAAGCGGTTGCCTACTTTCGTATAAGGAGGTAGGTACTAAGAGGAAACTGTTTGACTACGTTTTTTCCATATAAACGTAAAGCATGGCGTTATATAATATGATTTACAAGTCAAAGTTTACCTACATTACATAAGAAAGTAACTAAGTGCGAGGAGCAGTATCGGTGAAACCTCCCAGTCGACTTGAAATCGTGTGCTTGACCCGCCATTGCACCCTTGCTAGCAGCGGCTACCGATGAATATCTAAACATAACTTCTACCGGTATCTATAAGCGGTACATATAATACTCTTTTGTCATTCAAAGCAGTCACCCTAAAATGATAAATGAAGAAATGGGAAATCATTGTCTTAAATGGACTACAGGACCTAAACGCAAAAAACGCAAGTTTTATAATGCTTAAAAGTAATTATAGACTACAGTAAATAAAATCAGAAAAATATATGATATTCTTCAGGCTATATATGCTAGTTAGATAGTGTGTTGAAAACATAATACGAGTAATTTGATATGATAGAAAAAACTCATGAAGATATCTCTAAAAACTTTCTTTTTACTATAAAAACCATACTAATATACTTACATACAATCATTCCGATTTTTTGTCAGATTATTTTACAAGCAACATACTAAAGCACTAATGTTTTAATTTTTTAGTCCAAACAATAGATTTTTTGTTAATAGATAATTGCTTCATATTTTGCAATAAGTTATCGCGCTTCTATTTCTTTTATATGCAGTCCGTCAGTGACCGCGCTTTAGGTCATGTAGTCCCCTGGCTCCTACAAACAGGCGCGACACGCGTTATAATCGCGCGCGACACAAAGGCACCGCTCGTTGCGCGACTTGCGGTGCCTTTGTGTCGCGTGTCGTGTCGCGCCTGTTTGAAGGAGCCTTAAGCCTTGTCAGTCGTCATATAGACAAAGCATTAATATTTCACTTTCCCTTTTAATAATAGTTTTAAAGGCCTTCTTCAAAATAAATAATGGTCAACGATTAAGTCAGTAAACGAAAACTGTGAAGATGGGATATTGATGCGCAGAGGTCACTGACATTCCGTAAACACAAATAAATATGTACTCAATCTCCACCATCCGTGATCTCCGCAGTTAACAGCGTCACGTGTGAGTGACCGGTCCCAGATTGTGGTTTGTTTTTGTCGCGTTCCTCCTACGTGATGCACTCAAGTTAGTGTGGGAACTGACACACCGAAGCCGGTTCTAACTTCCTTAAATAGGTGTTATTTTTACTATGACTATGGCCAAGTCAACAACACAGTTTAAGCACAATGGAACGTAATTATATAAGACGCTATTGTCAACAAATATGAAATTCGCTTTCTATGGTTGGCAAATATTACTGAGTTACATCAAAGGATTTGGTATTTGTCGTGCACGTATCGATTATTATCTACTGACGATGTATTCATCTCATTGGAGCTTTGAATGCTCGGCTGTTGAATGGGTTGAACTGGATTTCCTCTTACAATGTATAAATTGACGCTAATCATTAGTTACACGGTTTTGTAATGTCTATATAAACGTGCGAAGCGACGTGTTATGTCTTCATTCATGACGACTGTAAAATAGCTTTAGGTTACACTATTGAGGTTGGTTTTTTGGCTATCTCATTTTAACATAATATTAATTTATATATGAATCAAAATCTTGACCGAATTATTTGCGAAATCGGTACAATTTGGTCATATTGTCATATCGTCTTTCGATTTTTCAGTCATCATCAGTGGAAGGAAAACAAATGTAGGTATGTAATGGCAAGTAAATGATGATGATGGAAATCTTTAAATGCAGTTTTTCTCAATCAAATTAATTTGTACACATAGGTGTAATGTAGTGGTACATCCATACTATTCATACTAATATTATAAATTCGAAAGTAACTCCGTGTCTGTCTGTCTGTATGTTACCTTTTCACGCCAAAACACTGAACGGATTTCTATAAAATTTGGCAGAGAGATAGATTGCATCCCGGGGAAGGACAAAGGATAGTTTTTATCCCGATATTCCTACGGGAATGACACTTATGCGGGTGAAACCGCGGGGCGCTGCTAGTGATGGATAAAATAACAAGATATCAGTGGCACTATGTGCTGGCTTGCAAGATGTACAAATATTGCTTACCAAGAGGTAATAAATGTATTAGGTAGGCCCATATAATTATAGATTATTGCTAAGTAACAATCTTAGTAACAAGTCTTAGTAACAGTCTTATAGAAGTATAGATTAGGTACTGCTAAGTAATTGCAGTATTAAATCTCTAGCAATAACATAAACAAAGAAAATAGTACAAATTAAGGTAACGAAGTAATATTATTAACTAAACTTAATAACTAAAGTAAGAAAGTAGTAATCAGCAAGTTCCTTAGAACATAGGTACTACGAAACTACTTATCCTTCGTTTCTTTTCGCATACTGACCCATCTCAATGGAATGTTGGTAGGTATTTCTGTCTGCCACGATTTCGAACCAGGAATTTAAAATTATTAATTAAAACTCAAAACTGAGGTGGAGTTTTGACTTTTTTTTTAATAAAAGACCTGCTTGTTTTATCGCCGAAAAAGTAATGGTAATCATTATTTACCTACCGAGCTAATAGAACTTTAAATTAAATTAACGTACAAACTACGTGTTTCTTGGTATGTTAATTAATAACAATAATAAGAAGATAGGAAATACATTGTAAACGCATAAGTCTGTACTTTGTACCCTATATTTTCTAAATCACGGTGCTCGAAAACTATCGCAATCCATATTATTATATATCCGATGACGTTGCGCTATTCGAACAGCCACGTTCAATTGTCCGATGTTGGGCATATCATATTCGTATATTACAGTTATCTATTACACGGAAACGACCTGCGGCTTAAACCAATTACTCTTTAGGCGTCGGCGAGTATTGTGCAAGTAAATAACATGGTAGAAGTTCCAATGCCTGTGATAATTATCCTAAGAGCAGTGACCGCCACGAGCTCTGCGTGACACCCGCCTGTGATGCTATTATATCCGAAACCAGAACAATTATTCTTTATTGCCGTTAAGGCCTACGATTTGATTTATCATTGCGCAACTCTACACATGTATTGTTCTGAAACAATTCCATATCATTAACTAATTCCACAAATTGCTACCTGTCTTTTACATTGTTAATGTTATTATATTGATTCATTATTCAAGATAATCTTTTGTGGAGAAAGTCGTTCAACAGATAGATGATGTTAAATTTATTGTTGGTGCAAAATATTTTTCAGATATTTAAAGATCAATTCATTAGGGGAAAGTTTTGTATATCTACGAATATGTTCAGAGACTCGTTATACTATAGGTACCTATCTAAATAACAGAAAATATGATTTATTTATAATAATAATTTATTCAGTTAAATTATACACAAGTTATAAAGGATTAGTAGTACATGAGGCATGTTCAAAGTATCTTATATGCATTTTTAATTACATGGTGAAGGTACAACGAATTCTTGTGTGAAGCGCTACTCTCCTATCTAGATCACTGAGTAATCTATATATAAGAAAGGCATTTTTGACTTCCAATTTGAGTATCACAATATTCATATTTTAGCTTTTAAGCGTTTATAGATAGATAGATATTAAACAACAAACACAAAAAAAAAAAAAAAAAAACAAATTAGAATGAGGAGTGTTGGTGTGGTGAGTCGTGTGAGTGCATGTGTATGTTGTGTATGAGTGCGTGAATTTGAATTAGGAAATACGGTTACTTTCATGTAAGCGTCAATAAGTATTTCAGTCTCGTCGCAGGTTTTATTCAGGAAGCATGCAAGTAGACCGAGTTTGCATTAAATATACTTACTTAGGTAGAAACAATTTTTTATACGAGGAGGCATATAGTTTGCAACATAACACTATCTTCCTACTTGACAATAATTACTTAAGTATATATGAATATATTAATGTATTGGCAAAGCATTTGAAAACTAGCTATTGACAATATTTGTTGCAAAAAGCACGCGGAAACATTTTCTCATTCGACTATGCTTTCGAAGTTTTATGACATGTTATAAAATAAAATGTACCATAGTGAGCGCGGTTTGGTAATAATGTTTCTATCAGCACGTCGTTGTGCTTACATTCCGACACGACAGAATTCCGGGAAATCCGGAATACAGCTACGTGTGCATTATGTTTATCTTGAGTTATCGGAATTACTTAAAGTGATGTTTTTAATTTGCTTTAACCTTAGAACAGTACCTAGGTAGGTAGGTAAGTACCATAGGGTATGAATAAAAAATAAATATTTGCAATCACTTTTTTATTTCTCAACCGATTTTTTCGCGATTTATATCGCGTCTGCCCGGGCGGAAGGTAGCGTGGAATGGATTGTCGGGCGCAAGTCCTGTGAGCGTTTGGTAGTTTACTGATATAGCTTTTTTATGGGTACGGTTCTAGAAAAATCGGCTAAGTTAGGTATCATCATTAGGTATAGCACATTAATTGCATTATATATTTCAAAATACTATTTGTATTTCTGTAAGTACTAACATAGTATATATATGTACTTGTCTATAACAGCTAATAGGATGCCGTGCGAAATTGATTACAAAATACTTGGAAGTTTGTGGTGCACCACAAAGTATTCAATTTTCTATGTTACTTAGATCACATGCTTGTAGATATTGTGAGGCTGTTTTTATACTTTTTTCAAATCATTTTACCTGCGTATGTATGTCGTCATTTAAGGACAAACTAAATGTATGTAACAGGGTTAACTTCAGGTTTTGTCACAGATTGCTGCGTTACAAAATACGTTTTATCCACCTTGGTAAGTTTTAGGCCCTGAAGGCAATTTATGTTGTCGTGGACTCCCTTATAATATGGATATACATACTACTTTAAAAGTTCAAAACGCCCAGTCTATGAGCCACTTCCAGGTACTATGTAGGTAGGTACATACCTACTATGTCTCGATCCAGGGTCAGCTAGGTAAAGGTTAGGTCAAGGTGCATATATTAAGACTTTAACAACTTTATTACGCCAGCATAAGCGAGCATTGTCGCTAGAATAATAGTACTTAGTAGGTACTTACGAGACTACAACAACTACAAACTTATATGGGTGTTGCTGTTTTTATCGGTGTAACAATGTACAACAATGCGCGTACTACGATAGGTTTCTCTTCTGCCGTAACTTGTTGTAAATTTACATAATTAATAATTAACAGATGTGCCTCGGGCAACGTGCGTTATGAGTGTTCACGAAATTTCTTGCGGAATGGATTATACAAGTCTCTCAAGTCTGATTTCTCTCAATAAAACAAAAAATTATAAAAAATGTAATTGAATAGATGCGCCAAATTAAATTATCGAATTCAACGTGTTTTAAAGACCATTTAGAGCATGTCATTAAGTAAAGGGATGCTCATACTTGAGGACAGGCAGGCGATTTGGCAACGTCATCGCGCGCCCTTTTTTCCGTAGGAACGGTCAAAATTAGGTAAATGATCGCCTGTTCAACGCGTTAAGGCTCCTACAAACAGGCGCGACACGCGATATAATCGCGCGCGACATAAAGGCACCGCTCGTTCCGCGATTTGCGGTGCCTTTGTGTCGTGCGCGATTTTATCGCGTGTCGCGCCTGTTTGAAGGAGCCTTTACCAACTTGCTTCATGTTGTAAACTCTACGATGAATGGATTGCTTATCGGGTGCGCGCTAAAATGGATACTTTAATTTTCTTATATATGTATATGATAAATTATGATATTTATTTTTTTACTGGAACGCCGTTAATTCATGTTTACTTGAAAGCAATATCTCAGTTTGCGCTATTTAAGAGGAAAACTACACGTTTTTTCTCAAGAATTAACATTTGAGAAATGACAATTTATAATGATTTTAACAGTTACTGCAGTAGTATTTCTTAATTAAAAAAAGGAAAAATAACAAAATTAAATTCTAACTTAGCTAAAACTATACAGATAATTAAAAAATAGCGTCGAAAAATTCATCCGCATCGCTGTCGACTGGTAATGTACCCAAGAGACTGGCGGCATTACCGCGTTGTATCGCGATGCTTAGCCTCTGGCCAAGGTAAAAGCCAGCCTTTGGGTCACGGGAAGTGTCAACCAGCCGCTTAGATATTTCTTTAAAAAGACCATGAGCACTCGGACCCCACGGCCCGAGAGTTTCAACCCCAAATGGCTCGAAAATATAATTTCCAATAAGGTTATCATATTTTCGCCGCTTGTGGTTTTCCGCAGCCGCAGCAGCAGCGCCAGCACAGGATGCTGATCCAGGAAGATGGGATGGCGCAAGAGTATCGACACACGTTGCGTCCCACACTAGAGGCCTACCCACCTTCCATGGAAATAAAGACATACCGTCCGGTCTCTTGCCATCGTTGCGTGCCAAGCCATTGGGTTCTAATACAGCTGGAACGCCGACGGTGACAAGAGCCCGTCGGATGATGTCATTAATGTTCGCGTGCCGTGTTAAGCGACCCGCGCTTCGGCTGCAAGACAGGCCGTGGTGTCCGAGGCTGTTGACATCTTCGCCACAGAGACAGCGATGAGGAGAACAGCAAGGAGTGCCTAGTCGTAGGGAAGCAGCGAGGCGAAAAGTAGTGTCGTCGAACAAAGTGCCTATGTTCGACGAAGGTAGTGCTTGAAGCCAAAGACCCGACTCCCATCTACCCACAGCCAGCAGGCGCGTTACTGCACCTTCTATTTCGAGTTGGCATAAGTTTTCAATTTCATCCTGTTTATATTTTCCGCTAAAATTATGCCTACGACCATTATGTTTAGGTACAAAGGTGCATTGTCGTTGCAATAATATTACCGTATTCTTGAAAGAAAGTGTACTTAGTATGTATTGTGGCTCACGTTCAGGCACATGGATGGCGTCTTTTGTTTTCTTTACTAGGTATGATTGCCGACTACGTTGAGCTTAGTTCGTGAGTCTACATCGCCACCGCTCTCCCTCCGTGACTCGCGATGCATGCACTCATGCAGTGCACCGTTATAAGATGACATGTGATTTCCAAATGTTGATATTCATTCGTGTAAGAACACGAAATCAGTGGTTTGTCTAATCTCTGGGAAAAATATGCTGGGAACTCATCCTCGTGTTGATTCTCCACGTAATATGACGTGAGATGCAACGAGGCAGCTATTATAAAAATAGGTAGGTACATGTTGTGATTTCATAATTGTTATTGACGTTTAAGAGTATGATAGATGCTTTTCTGGAGACGAATTAATAGTTCTTAATTAACCTCTCAGGTACGGGCTGGTACAAATTTGTACCGGAACGGGTTGGTACAAACATGAACTGCTTGTGGTACTCATGTGTACCAGGTCGTCCTAATAAAGTTAAATTAGAACTTTAGCAAACGAACATCCGTGCCGATTATTTTTCTTCAGACGTTTTTGTTTTTATACATCTAAATATGTAGTGGTACCTCATGGTTGAAACTAACCAAACCTTGCCATAGCTGACCTCGTTCTAACTGACCCAATTAAAGAAGATATAATTTGAAAATTCAATTCTAGTTGTTATATTTGTGCCGTACTGTGTTATTGTGAACATGCTGGTTGTAACAAACAGAATATATATCCGCTATGCAATATGAGGAAGTTATTCCAATAACATATTCAAAATTGCTATACATTAAAGCATAACTGAGTGACTAATGTGCTACACAAACCTGTCATTACGCGGATATTAAGATAAGTTACACGCAACCTAAGAGGCTGAGATGTTACGAGTCTGATGGAATTAAGCATTCAAGAGTTGTGAAGTTCGTGAACTGTAAAGTAGGTTTGATTTAATTTATTCAATGTTGATGCATTTTTAATTACTAGGTACCTATATAACTAGGTGATATAGAAGCAGCAGCTGTACCTGCCTTTAGTGGGATATGTTGCGTAACTTTAATTTAACACAGTAGTTTTAACTACATGGGCTTTACTTCTGGGAAAACCGTTTTAATTAATGCAGAATATTCAAATGTTAATATTGAATTTATAAAACAGTAACGATCGACGTGTTCTCAATTAATATAAATGCCTACTATTGCATAGGTATTCTATAAATTGGGAAGCCTTTGATTTTTTCTCCAAATTGTAAATACATCGAGAACTGAATGAGAGAAAAACAGCCAACAATCACGATCTGTAACGCCTGAAAGCAAATTTTGTAAGGTATGTCTGTTGTAGGGTGCGGATCTTCGGACGAGTGCTTCCCTGAAACTACGGTCAAAGGTAACATTCGTATGCTCCGACGCTCCGAGACACGATGAGTTTTTGATAGCTACGAACGAACCTCAAAAATATAAGCATGCACTTGTTTTCAATATACTTTCTTTTAAATGAAACCCGCTTTGACAAACTAACGTCATTAGACGCCAGTGAAAGTTTACGTCATCACAACGCGCAGAATTTGCGCAAATTACCTCTTGTGTTGTGTTGTGTCTAGTGTGTACGACTGTACGTTGCGCTTCGCTGCTGCGAGGGAATTGAGATTCCTCGCTAATGCTATGGAAAGGGTTATTTAAATACACACCTCAAGTAAATACCACTTAAACGGTTTGTTGTTATGAGAAAACAGCGTGGTCAGGGAATTATTCATCAAGGTATTTGACGAGTAACAAACTTGTTGTGTAATACTGCCGTGCTAAACGCAAAAGCGGTATCTCAGGAAAAGCTAGTTTCGAGAAAATTGAAGTTTTGTTTTTTATTCTCTCAATGATTTGAGGTAAAGCTGAGATAGGGAACACTTTTCTAAGGACTTTTTTATTAAGATACCGTTATTTGGCTGAGCTCATTGGATGCATATTTCTTTAAGCTATCCGATGCCACAAAAATCAATTTTACAAATTTTTTTGAGATACCGCTTTTGAGCTTAGCACGGCAGAATAGGTACATATTTCAAAGAGACTACAATAGGTAAATTATCAGTATTTTTCAATTTTATTTGGAATCTGCGATGTAATTTATGGCATTTAAAGTTGCGTTTTTTAATTGTTTTTGACCGGGTCATGATTGTTAATTGAAAAACTTTTCTTACGAAGACGTCCTACCTATGCAACCTACTCAGATATGTGTGGCGCTATTTCATCATAAACTAGCAACCCGTCCCAGTTTCGCATCGTTTTTAAAACTTGACTATAAACACCGAGGTTTCTTTATTATATGCAATTTTAAACACAAACCTTCCGGAACAAATAATTCTCTAAATTATAGTGAAAACCGCATCAAAATCCGGTGCGAAGTTTGGAAAACCAGTCACACACTCAGACAAGAAAAGCTACTTTAATTTATAATAAATATGTAATTATGTATTGATAGATATACTGATTTGAAAAGCCAGGTTTAGCAAAATAGTTGTTTGTTGTTCTTAACTACATAATTGTAAAATCTGTAGAGCACAATGGTTTTCGAACTACCTATTGCTACTAAATAAAAACATTAGGTAATTAATTTCTATTTCTAGCGGATTTGGCTTAGATGATAATTATCATACTATGCATGCAATAATGCAGCTAGAGAGCCAAAGAAGCAGTTTGATGGTCACTGCACTATGACAGCAGTTAAAAAGAGGAGAAGTAAATAAGCAAAATATGTGTTAGGGAATAGTTAGCTACTACTATGCGGAAACTAGCATGTAATCCTCACAACACGTCTCGGATTGAAATATCTGGGAAGTCAATGGCATAATGAGCGCATGCCGCCTTTCTTTTCATTGCCTTTTTGTGTTAGTTTCCTTCTATGCGTAAAAGTACCTTAGTAGTTAACTATTTCATAAATGTAACGAAGTCCCTCTGTGAAACGTACCTCTAGGAACTATAGACTGGTAGGTAGGTGTTGAAAAAATTACAAATTATAGGTAATAATTTCAATATTCCACGCATGGCTAGTGATTAACCTTAGGTACAAATGCCACAAACCATAGAAATAATTTTATATTTCCATGCCTCAAACATACAAATAGCTACAATAATTATGTAAGTAGTGTCTCGCCTAAACCGTCACATATTTAGTCAGTACATCTTTTTTAACATGACAAAATAAATTGAGAATTCAATACTAACCAACAAAGAATTTTCTTGATAAAAATCTCATCGCGAAATTTCTACCCACCAAAAACATTTTCATGTAAAATGTTGCCAAGACGAGACCACATGTGGCTCGCACTGTCAAAAAGTTATCAGATCTCATCTAAAGCCAAGTTTCTAACTCTACACGCCCTAATTCTACAAGCCCTAACTTCCCAAACTCTACACCTTAGTCAAAATAACAGGCTTGGCAGTTTCGTTACTACAAGAACAGAAAATAATAATAACAGAAAAGTAGGTAATGAACAGAGAATAAATTTTTCACCTTACGCCCATGTGGTGGTGGCGAAACAACCAAGCCATATATTTTGACTAGGGTGTAGAGTTTGTGAATTTAGGGCTTGTAGAGTTAGGACGTGTAGAGTTAGAAGCTTATTGGCTCTAGATGAGATCTGATAACTTTTGACAGTACAAGCCACATGTGGTCTCGTCTTTGCAACATTTTACATGAAAGTGTTTTAGTGGGATTTCACATCTTTTTGTAAATTGCTTATGATTTTTTTTTTCTTTTTTTATTGGTTATTTATTAAAAATCCTGAAATGTGTATTTTATTATTTATAACAAGGAGTCCCCTATATCATATATATTTAGACCTCTAGCATCAAAATTTGCAGGAGTCTCATACAAACTACCATCCCCTAGCTTAAGGGGTTGGAGGGTAAAAGTACCAAGTTTAAGATTTTTTTTGTTGTTTGTGTACTATTATCTAACTATCTGGTGTATTGTGTGTCTCTTAGACTGTGCTAAATAAATGTATTTTCTTTCTTTCTTTATTTTTCTTATCATATCCCGAAAATTTTGTTTAAGTATCTGGTAATTATACCAGATAAACAAAATACAAACATTATGAGGGATCAAAAAAACGACGAAGCGCTTCGAGAAAAGGTAGGTAGTGCCCTTGCGCTCTCTGCTCGCACTCCCGTGCCCCCAGATTACATAGATTTCATCACTGTTCGATTTTTCAATTACATAATTCATTTTTCGTAATAATACACTTCGGAGATGACTGCCGGCAGAGCCGTAAAACGAAAGCTCCTTTACCGAATGCGGCGCGGTCATTCAACGCGTTTACAACTTGCTGCGTAATCGTCTCATCAATGAAAAGAATTCCTCACACGAGCACATTTCGCGTAAAATATTTTTGTTACTAGATATGTATATTATAACACCGTGCGTGGGAAACCTAATAGAGGTATTTAAAAAAATAAGTAGTACAATCCAAGTGACTTTAACAGATATATCCATGGATAGCTTGCGATATCTCATTAATTAAGTTAAGACCCAGTTATGAATGAGCATTGTTTTGTGTCCTAGAATTATTTACAACCTTCTTATTACACCGTTTCTGGTGTGATGTGCAATATTTTGTTAGTAGGTACCTACGTCCGTGTCAGTTACTCATTGTCTTTCTGTTGCGATTTAATTGATACCGATAGCGCGATAAAAGTCAACGCGCGGTGCATTCAGAACTATTTGTGGGATTTTTGTTTATAATTCGTGTGAACTATTTTTGTCTGTAGGTACCATATTTATTTTATTTTTTGAGCAGTGGTGGCCAAGTTGTAACGGACACGACTTACGAGTAGGTACAAATTCTTACTTACTACGTAGCTTCGAACCCAGACAGGCGCTTTACTTAGAGTAAAGCATAGTCAGGCATATTATAAGTTAGGGGATTACATCGCTGATAAAAATGCCTGGCACAATGCTGGTCCTGCTCCACAACCAGAACTAATTGATTAACACATGGAAATACTGTTGGAGCTGCTGAAGATTGTAAGACTATCTTTGCATTGTATAACATCAATTTCCTTTGTATTGTATAATTGCATAGCACAGATGTGAGTTCTATGTACCCTATAGCTACCATTTACCGGGTAATAATATGTCTTTCATTGACTTGAATGTGCCCTGGCAGCTGATAGTATGTCATGCTCACTCAAATGTCTCTCTGACGGTGGCGTGTGTATTGGATCATTTAGCTACCTTCAAAATGGTTGAGCTAAATGGTGCTGATTTATGCGTCATGTTCGTGAACGGGCGCCGTCAGTTGGGGCTGGTCATCACTTAGCTGCCTCGGCTTATTTTAAATTATTTTATTTTTGGATTGTTGTTTGTTAAGTACCTACTATTTGTTGTACACTGGACGCTCTTAACGCGTACGTCTTTCTTATTTTTTTACATCGTTCTCACATTATATAATTTTAATATCAAAAGTAATGATGTAACTAATATTTTTGTAAAATATAATTTTAAAAGAGTGTCCATGGAGTTTCTTGCCCGTTCTTCTCCATAGGTACCTACGCTTTGGAATTGGCAACTAGCTTAATATTTTCTGACTGACCGACTTCTTGACGATTCAAAAGTGCCTGTAAATGGTTTAATTGAAATAAATGCTTTGAGTTTGAGCTTAGTGTAAATTATTTCATCACTACTGCTCTCAAAACGGTGAAGGAAAACATCGTGAGGAAACCGGCATGTCCTAGAACCAAAAATTCGAAGACATGTGGTAACTACCAACCCGCACTGGGCCCACGTGGTGGATTACGGCCCACTCCCTCTCACAGAGAGGAGGCCCGTGGCCCAGTAGTGGGAACATTATAGTCTGATTATGATGACGATATTTAATTACCTACAAATGCACATTCAACAAATTGAGAAAAATATTTCAATATACAGAATACCAATAAACTTTTTGAAGTCTAGACGTCTGTCTATTTTATTTAACTACAAACAACTCAAATATAATACAAGCTAAAATACATAATATTTACAAGTATAAAATAAAAAAGGAAAGAGCTCATTGGGCATCAAAAAATTTGTCCGCATCGATGTCATTGGAATAAGTGCCCAAAACGCTGGTAGCAATACCACGTTGGATGGCAATGCTGATTCTTTGGGCTAAAAATAGGCCCTCTCTCTAGTCACGTGAATAAATAAATACAATCTGTTGTGTTATGAGTAGGTACCTGTTTTGTTTTTGACTTTAATAAAATCTGTAAATCGTAAACTCACTTGGATATTCCACGACATAGTGACCTCTGATTTATATAGTATCTGCTTGCTAATCCATACTAATATTATAAATTCAAAAGTAACTCTGTCTGTCTGTCTGCATGTTACCTTTTCACGCCTAAACCACTGAACGGATTTCGATAAAATTTGGCAGAGAGATAAATTCCATCCCGGGAAAGGACATAGGATAGTTTGTATCGACATACCTCGCGGGCGAAGCCGCGGGCGGAAGCTAGTTGGGTATAAATTACCAATTTATTATTATTATTAAGATAAGACACACTAGCAGTTACGATATTTAATCTGTCCAGTCGGTCCTTGAAGCAGTTTAATGTGGGACCGTCACCACATTTTCTGGGAGCCTATTCCATGCTATTTACATATTATAACTCGGTTAGGCAAGAATTGCTTTTTCTTTGACGAATTTTCGCATAACTTTAATGAATGTCCACGCAAATGTGTGTTAAATTGTCATCCAGTGTGTAAAGGTCTTGAAAGTTCCGTAAGTTTTCTAGGTACGTCTCAATAAGCCTATCAAGGTGCACTTTCTTTGGCTAGGCAGAATCAAATGCTATGTTACGAAATATTTTTGCGTAGAGTTCAGTCTTTGTGTTTTATGGAAAGCAAAGGATTAATTACGTAACCTCTAACTAAACTTTCTACTCGACAATCAATTTATTTAATTACTCAACGTCGCAGTGTCATTCGAATCTCGGTAGTATTGTCTATTTACTCGGAACTTCGCGGCGAATTTGAATAATTCTTTGAAAGTTTTTGCATGAAGCAATCATTTCCGCTTACTCTTTTTCCACATAAAATTGGAATTCCCACCATTATCATCAATAATATTTTCATTTGTCAACAAAACGTTTGTTTTGCAAATCTCATCTTCTTTGAAATTAAACAATTCAAATACCTAATGTGCATTAGTTTATTCGTGATAATTGAATTAAGTTTTACCTGTGCATTAGTTTATTCGTGATAATTGAATTAAGTTTTTGCCAGCTTTATAAAATATTTTGTTTTGATTATAAATATGTAGGGTCCTTGCACTAGTGACTTTGAAATGTATTGTTTATTTTTTTACAATTTTGTCATCCTAAAATGTCCACATGTTTTCGTTAATGACCCCAATGATTAAGTATCTATGTCAAAGTTTGAAGCAATCACTACTTTTCGTTTATTGTTTTAAATGTGTATAAAAATGGTATCAAGCTTATGCATCTCGTAACTTATCATCATCTGCCTAGCCTTTTCCCAAATATTTAACTAACAATGTTAATTAATAATTACCTGATAACTGTATTTGATTAGAGCATGCGTGAACACAGTTTCATTCTTAATTTTTTGAATTTTTTCAGAACACCATTGATTAAAAATAATAAAACTTTTTTTTGCAAGCAGTAAAACTGACCCACACTTCCATTTTATTTTTAGCATCATAGCTTTGAACTAAAACCAAAACTAAAAGAGTGTCGCTAAAGCTCGTCGGCCACACTGACGAGTCTGCGTGTTTGAAATCACAAGTGCTGTGATGTCATGAAATTTGTCGCCGTCTTAGTATCTTTCTCTTCCTCATGGCTATCGAGGAGTGATGTTATGTATCATTTAAATTTAAGATGGATCGTCGTAACAAGTACATACAATTAGTAGGCGTTCTAATAATAGACGTACTTATCTAAACCACCCACTATGACCATTACAATTTGAATAAGCACTAACTCCGCCCTTGTGTGTGTTACTCTTTAATATCACATGCAAATCGAAAATATCATCGAATGTATCGTTATATAATTCAAAATTATACAGTGAGTCCATGACTAGAGTATTCAAACTGAATTTTTAGAGTAAGCGGTCGCCTAGAGCTGATATAACGAAATTGTCTTGCCAGTAAAGGTCATGCCCCGTAATCAACGGAAACAATACGTAGACGTGTATCTAGGGTACACATCATTTATCAAACATCAAAGGAATTTGATTTGAATTGTTGTTGTTCTGACGTTGTTTATCTGTGATCAATCATCGAGATCCTACGTATACTTTGAAAATTTATTTAGCGAACAATTTATTTATTTACTTTGAAAAGAAGTTCATGTCAAACATAGCAGCCATACCTACTTGATTTGTAGGTACTTAATAAGTTCAGAAAGAAGTTTTAATAAAGTAGGTAATATACAGTGTGGCAGGGGCATCGACCCACAGCCAGTTACCAGAGATTCAGTACCTACATGTCACATGATTCTGAACTCCCATTGCCATGTCTTGAAAATTTTCGTCAGTTATTTAAAAAAAAAGCGGTCAAGTGCGAGTCGGATTCGCACGCCGAGGGTTCCGTACAAATTTGTAGGTATATAACTAAAAATTTACGGTTTTCGGATTTTTTCCTTTACTTGTTTCTTGCCAAATTCCATGATTCTAGGTAAACGTGAAGTACAATGCGTGCCACGAAAGATGAGACTTGACCCCGCCTCCCCCCTCTTTCCGCCGCCCCTATGACGTCCGGTCCCGTCCCGCAATCAGACCTCATACCGCTAAAGATACCTAAAATCGTGTACTGCGCATGTCAAACCATGTGGTGTGTCAAGTCTCATCTTTCGTGGCACCGTGGCACGCATTGTACCCTATAGGTTTTGATTCCGGAACATAAACGCCCGTATCTTTTGTTGCGTTTAGTCGTTTGATTTTTTCACTGCTTCAAGGGATTGCAGCCCTGAGTATTTCAACTTGATAACTCCACGCGTTCCTGAGAATAAAGGTCTTGACATATAGACAGACAGACGCACAACAAAGTGATCTTATAAGGGTTCCGTTTTTCCTTTTGAGTTACGGAACCCTGTGCAGTACATTTTGACTGCGTAGGTATTTATTTCACTTTTCTATGAAACAGCACTTTTTTGCATAACCCACGAAACATTTCTACACTAGGGTCTAGAATCACGTACTGAATTCGACGACTATAGTGATATCGATGTCCCTGCTGCAACCCTGTAATATATTCTAATTTGTTTAGAGTTGATCAATGAATTGATTTCCAATTAACAAGTAAGATAGTAGATAGGTATCAGTAGGTGTATCTCCTCGCACTTGCAACATGTTTTGAATAAATTATACCTTTTGCACAATCTAACTCATTAAAACAAATTACACAAGAAAAATGGTAAATTAGTGGAAAATTCATCGTAATTAACCATAGATCGCATTTCATATGATAGCTCAGCAACGAGAAATTATTCAACAATGATGCATAAGATTACAATGACTAATTAAAAGAATTGTGTTAAATAACACTTGGAAATTACGAACAAAGTGAGTATCAAGTAAGATTATGTGAAATACTGTTTAGAGTAGTTCATTTATTAGCTTTCACTGTCCCACGGTCAAAAGTAAAGAGTGAGCCACGAAACGGCATTGTGGTGATTCAGTTTATCGGACAGATCTTAGCTGACTCGAAATATGAATTCTCCATAAAGATGTAGTCTGCCATGATAGGAATCAAGTACTTTTACTACTTTCTGCCCAAAAAGCCATAAAATAAGTGATTGTAAATGTGAAAAAAGTGAGTGAGTGATTGAAAATTACACAAATTGTTTTTAGACTATAGGCAAGTGGTATCAAGCGATTGATGCCATGGATTTTTTGCATTTATATTTGAATCTACCAGGAGATTTAGCGTCTATTTGTAATACCTAATTACACTGTATTGGAATACCTATCAATTTTATAAAAAAAGTTTTTTCAATTGTTAGAATCATCAATCCTTGGAGTGTCTTAGTTGCACTATAGCGTTTGCCTAGCGTAGGCTTTGTACTGTATGATGCGTCTACGCCACGTTAGACGCCCTGCCGGGTCAGCGGGATTGTCCGAAAGGGTTACCGCTGGCCCGGAACATAAAGGGCTAAGGAAGAAACACGGGTGGGTTTTAGTCAGTAAGAGTCTGACACTCCCTTCCGCTCCACCCAGAGCGGGAGGGGTCATTTGATGACTTCCCATCCTGAAAAAAAAAAACGCTAGACGTAGGCGCGCATAGGCCGCGTAGGCCCGCACCCTAATTGTGTAACACACTACTCTCAATTTGAATAATTTTGAAGCTTATTGCTAATCCATTACTCCATATATTCGAAAATTGTGTCTACTCAATAACATAAATAACGCAACGAATGTTGTTGAACTGTCAAAATGAAAACATTGCTACATTGCTGATAGTGTGTTACGCAACTACCCTGCCGGTTATTTCGGTGAACCGAGTGTTTTGTCAACGAAGTAATTTCCTATTTCTCTTTCATACTTTTAATTTGCCTTAGACTGTAATCCTGTACCGTCTGTACCTTGTCATGTTGATAAGAAAACGTAGCAAACCCGCAGCGTTAACGCGGCGACAAAGTGACCTGATTCGTAGTAGGTAACTTTTATATTATTACTAGTTGCGCCCCGCGGTTTCACCCGCGTCGATCTCGTAGAAATATCGAGATAAATAGTAGCCTATATGTTAATCCAGGGTTTCAGCTACCTCCATGCAATTTTATCAAAATTGGTCCAGCCATTTGAACGTGAAGAAGTAACAAACATATAAAAACACACACACTCACAAACTTTCGCCTTTATAATATTAGTGTGATTGTTCAAACTTTAAACTAAATGTATCTGTATTTTTATCATGGATGCGTATTCGTATCGTGCATTTCGTAATCTGGAATAAATATAAAAATAGTGATGAATATTTAAATCACGCAATGAAAATGTTAATTTTAGTTTCGTGTTTTATGAGATGACACCATCACATAAACCTCATCGTTTCCTACTTCGCGAGCTAACGATGATGAAGTTTTGCTGTTTGCATATTAGGCTAAGGACAGATTTTATTAGTATAGTAAAATTTTCCAATATCATAATCTTCAAATTTACCGTGTCGACGGTAAAAATAACACGAAAAAGTATATTAAAAAGTATATATTATGTCGTCATTTTTTTATATTTTTGCCACAAAATTCAGCAACTCGCATACCGTTCGCTGACACAGCCATAAGGATGATTAGATCCTCACGTGTGCAGGTGACAGGGTGTGCGGTGCAAGATGGGAGGTGAGCCATTGTCTGTGGAGAGACGCCGCAGACACACCGGAGGTCTGAGCCTTCCATGAAATTCTACTTGTGGAGGTTGTCCTTTCTGCGGCCTACTTGGGTATTGGCTACGAAATCTATTTATAGTTTTCCAAGTAGGCTACGGTAACTTGTGCCCGAATGGGAGGCTCTCTGGTGGTTCAATAAATAAATCAAGAAGTTTAAGCAGTTCTTTCTAAAGAACACATCTACCTTTGGACACACGCACCCAAAAAAATTTTTACGGCTTTTAAATCTCTGTGACACTGGATTAAAGTTGTGCATTGAGTGGCGTGGGTCATCCTGTAACTTCACCCTCTCGATGCGACTGGCTATAGTCCTGCGGATTTCTTGAGGCGCGATGCCAGTCAGTGGATAGGTACAGCATTCGCAACAGGGTCAGTACCTACTAATCCTGTAATGTCTCATTTAGAGCTGTATCCAACTTAGCGTGGGCAAATCGGCTCCATACTCGGACTCAGCCAGGTATATTCACCTGAGGCACAGTAGCCTGTGGAGATACAAAATGCAATTCTAGTTGTTCGCAGGACTTAGTAGATGCCCTCTATCTGGTGGATATTAGGCGACGGAGTAAGTTGTTTCGGGTATGCACTTTCTGTTTGACATGTGCGCAGTTCCCGAGAAGTTAAGGGAACTATCCAAAGTGAAGCCGATATACTTTGAGTGAGTACTGTGGATGAGTCGAACACCTTGCCATGAGGTATTGAGTGTTCGACCCGCTGATCCGAAGATAGAAGGTGCTGATCCGCTGATAAAAGGCGCATGACTGCGTTTTAGAGGGATAAGGTTTCAGGGCGTTGTCATAATAATAGCTGGGATCTGAAAGGGCGGCTACTGAGAACTAATTAGGGTTATTTATTTATATAAACATACTTTATTTTACACCAGAAAATAACCACACTCTCTGTACTTTTTGATTAGTAAACGATATTTTCTTATCCTCCTCTACCCATTTGCCTGCAACGACCTATGTAGGTACGGTTTATTCCGGTCTGATCCCTACTGGATGCAGCTATTAGTTTCAAATAATATGATTCGTTAATAATAAAGAAGAACCACAAGGAAATACTATCGTAGTGTCTACATAAATATTTTAACAAGGTAGTTTATTTTATAACTTACATTATACAAGATTAATTCAACGTTAGCGTGAAATGCCATTTAACAACGGTTCGAACATGTGGAAAGTTTATCATAAACAAAAGCTACACGCCTCAAGTCACAGCCCAAGTCATCTGTCGGTCGTTCGCTCTCGAGTTTCGGTCTAGACGTAGAAACTGGAAATGATGTGAAATGATTCAAAATTTCACCGATAAGCAGCTGTAGTCGTAACACGTGTGGCTCGACAACGAATGATGAATCCTTAATAGCCATCATTCTCTTCCGACGATTCATGTAAACGAGCGCACCGCATCATCACGCACCAGTTGCGTCACACGGGGAAAGTGCATTGATTAATTTATTGTTTTAATATTATATTTAAATAAATTCACACGCTGCGGAATATAGAATATTCTAGACGGTAACGCCTCATTTATACGTAATTTGAGTTGAAACGCTTTATTATTCACAGTCATACGCGAGAGAGTAAACTTGATTTTAACAGCTTTTAAATTGCACACACTGCTGGTGGGCTTGCGCAACACTCAGATAAATTGAAGATATTTTAAGGATTAAAACATGTGTACCTACTACATTATTTTTAATATATATAGAAAATCAGACTCAGTAGGTACTTGGTGTCAATCAAATGTCTCAAGGCACCACTTAGGCTATAATCGTAATAGTAGATTGAGAGAAAGGGGCGATAACTAAGAACTAAGTATATATTCAATGGAATTTGCAATGTTGTGTCCCATAATAGCTTTAGTAACTTTATCAAATGGATAAGTTTCCGTATGTAAATATCCATAGTAACTGCATGCTTTGAAACTGTTGCACGTTAGGGATAATAACCGTACCTAAACAATAAGACAGACTCGACTTAAAATCTATTACTTCACATAAACATAAATATTCAAACGGTGTGAGCGCCGCATGCAAATTTCCGCATTACAGGCTACTTTAAATACTTTGAAGAGTGCTTGCATAGGCACGCAGTCATTTATATGACAGATGACCATCTTAGTAATAAAGAACATAGACGTAACTACAGCCTCATTTTTATACGAACTCGGTCGTTAGTTAATCGCAATGTAGCTTTTACTTGACATGAAGAATAGTTATAGAAAATCGTGCTGTGCAATATGGTGAAAGGTTATGTTCACATTATAAAGATCATCAATGTGATTTTCACATTTTAGAGAAAATAATTTATGAATCTTGCAAGTGGTTACGTAATTTATGTTAAATTAAATTGATGGAGACTTTCAATTTGAGGATTGTTTTATTAATGGAGGTAAAGTGAAAATAATTTATTCTTGAATTAAAATGTCTTGCATTCGCAAGTAACAATTATAATTATTTAACTGCGAAGTTTCAAATCAATATATTTAATCTAATTTCATACAAACGTCATTCCCACATACTTCAATAAACTTTTTCTCCATAAAAAATCAGTGAAGTCCTTTTATAACTCAAAATCATAAGGTGAAAATTTATATCCATGATGGGTTAATTAAAATACCAAAGTGGGCGGGGAAATCCAAAAGCATCTAAAAAATACCCCTCCATCCATAAAATTCACGCATCCACTCATAAAGTTCACGCACAGTAACGGCATAACTTGAACAACACTGCTTAACGTATAATAAGTGAACACCGGTACTCACTGGGCGCATCTTGCCGGCTCTTGAAGAACACTTGTAGCACTATGTTACAGCAACGTGTGTGTCGACGACGGCGGCAAGGTGATTGTCGCACGTGTGTATGCGGCCCGGTATCTGCGTGCACTGCGCCTGCGTGAGAACACCGCGCTCTGTCGACCACCGCTGCTGTTGCGCCCGCGATGCGACCAAACAGCCACTGATTGTATATAATATGACATCCGATATACCACAAGGATGTTGTCACTATGGCATTATGTATACAAACTACCTATAAGAATCGAATTTACGGAACAGCTGTAAATAAAAGTGTTGATAAACATTTTCACTGGGTAATAATGAAGTGGGACGTTTATCAATAGTTCACTAGTCGTTCCACGAGGAGGAATGTAATAGTCGCTTGAAGCTATGCGTGGTAACAACTTGTATATTGTGTCTAATGTTTGGAATACTATATACTTATCCACACGAGTACCTAGTGATTAGCCCACGGCCTACGATCAACATAGTAACCTATTACCCTCACTTGGTTCTTGCAACTTTCATGGGAAAATTAGTAGCTAACAGTAAAATTGTAAGTACTTATTTCGTAGTTCCCAGATTAACGTAGATAATAATTTACTTGAAGGTAAAAAAGTCTTTCGTCTAGTGCATAGGTTCTCGACCTTATTTTGCAAATACACTTTGAGAATGTATTTTTTTCTATAGAGCCCCCATTTTTTTTTACTCAGAAACATATATTGCCACGCTTATATTTAAACGTGTATTTTATAATCGTAAGATAGGATATATAATTTTCTCTGGGTCTTCTACTGCCCGCGGAAAGTCTCAAACGCTCACGAGGGGGCGTTATCACCCACGTTGAGAACTTATGGGCTAGTCATACCAGAAAACATTGTGAGAATATCTCACCACACAGTCTGATTGAGGAACTGGTTTCTACATGATATTTGCCTCCTGGACCATGGGATGCCAATCAAAATGCTTTAGTTGCGCTGTTGCATACATAATCAGCATGTAATGTCCCCACTGCTGGGACTCAGGCCTCCTCCCTGTGAGTGGGAGTGGGTCGTAGTAATCCACCACGCGAGCCCAGTACGGTTTGGTAGATGTGATATACCTTCGAACTTTTGGTTCTATAGGACATGCCGGTTTCCTCACGATGTTTTCCTTAACCGTTTTGAGAGCAGTGGTGATGAAATAATTTACACAAGGTAAAGCGCCTGTCTGGGTTCGAACCTACGACTCGTAAGTCGCGGCCGTTGGGGGCTGGCTTTGGGCCACCACTGCTCTCTCGCTGTTGCATAAACCTGCTAAAATCTTAATTCCGTAAAACCTATTTAAGCTCTGACCTGCTTATAAAGCATCCTTAGAGTCCACACGTGCCGTGACATCATACGATGAGTGTGCATAACGAAATAGGCGATACGCTCCATAGTAATTAGGTAGAGCATGGCGTCAACGCAGGTTTATCTCAGTGATTGCACAATATCGGGATCTTAAATTGCATAAACGTTAGGTAAACACTGTCACAGAAGTCGACACTTCCGCATAAAATGAACATGTTGTACCGAACTTAGGATACGGAATACGGAGCTAACACGTTAGCCCGGTAAGTATTATTGCTTTGAAAACTAATTAAGTCAGTGGGTCGTCTTAGGAGCGGATTTGAAGTAGGTTTATGCATAAGGGCACTATGAGATGAAAAGTAAAAAAACATTTTTTTTTCTTGAATAATAGATTTTTCTTTCTTCGTTCGTGAACTTTACACACCGAATTAACAAATTCAATGTGTAAATGCTTCAACCCGTACTATATTATTACGACTAACCACCTGTAAATCTTAAGTGCAAACAAAAGCGCAAACATACGTAGGTAATCCGCGTCAAGTGAATTCGACACGGCTATGTAACATAGTTAATGCATTTTCTCGTGTTACCCACTGAACACTACAAAGACATGTGTTAAAGATGTATGACTAATAGGAGTAGAAAGAGTGTGAACCTAAATTATGTCAAATGCGAAATAAACGCGTCTACTTTGTCAGAACTGTAAGAGCGTTTATGACATACGGCATTTCATACAAACTTTCAAGCCCTTGTTTTTCGAAATGAATGAACCGATTTTAATGAAACTTCATACGCATAAGCAGGATACAAAGGTCTTAAAAGTTACTTAAAAACATTTTCGAAACATCTCATTTAAAAAAAAGATAACTGGGAATCTCTGTTTCTACGGAAAATTTAAAATCGGTCTAATTTGGCTGTAACACTATTTTTTGTATGAAATGCCGTATGTCGTAAACGCTCTAAAAAGTATTTTGCGTTTAAAATAAAGGATTATAGACTTGGCGTGGATAATGAACTTCGCACTGATCGTAACTGAAAGCTAGAAAGTGGTTTTGAACGGCCCCATAACCTTGTCACTTCTCAGCTTTCATGCCCTATTGAGTGGCTCTATCTTCACCACTACTCGGTTCTGTGTATCCTCAGTGGTGGCTTTTTAAGCTTCGCCATCATTCGATATTATGGGTATACAACATGGTCTAATTAAATTAGTTAGCGAAACTGGGCAGTAGTGATGGGTATCTCTATCTAAACATGATACAACATGGTCAACGATCGATCGTAGTATATTAACTTGGAGTAAGAGTTGAGAAGAACAGTTTTTTTTTTAATCGTGTTGAATTCACGATAACCATCGCGTCTGTGAAGTTTACACACAAAAAAACTGATTTGTACACTGATATTTCAAGTAACTACAGCACCTACGGTCGTTGACCCTAAAAAATAATATCATCAAATCATTAATTTTTTTGTTGTATCACGTTGAGATAATCGATGCCTATGACGTCTGCGAAGTTTCGCTAGCTTATTTAGTTTGACCCTGTATAGGAGCATAATATGGCATGGTGATGTTTGTTCTCACCCAAAATGCAAAATAATCATTACGGCAGCCGTATTTATTATGTATTTGATAATATTAACAAAAGACCACCTTACCTGCTTTCTCTGCAGCAAAACATATTACGAATAAATGAATAATGAACAGCAGCGGTACATAAATACACTTCAGAATTATTTTTAATCGACATGACAGTCGATTACATTTTAATTTTGCGAGAAAAGTGGTGGAATAAAATGTTTGTTGTATTTATTCGGGGTCAAAGCGCAGCGACCGAGGGGCGCGGCGCGTCGGCCGCGGTTTTGCGATGTATGGACTTTCTTTTCCGTAACCTTAAACCGGGTCCTCACAGCACAGGCGGTGCGAGAGCGAGTCTTTACGCGACAATCGAGATTTGTTTGAAAGTTCTAGCGGTTCGAAAGGTTCTCATTTTGTTGATCTAGAGTCGGAAGTGATTCCGGTCCTATTTAGGTAGGTACAAGTCTCCGACGAGCCGGTTCTCAAAACGATGACATCATAAAGAATGTTGAAATCACTCTATGCAATTCTCAACCAAAACATCTCATATGAAATTAAATATTGAGAATAGGCACGAGTTATACTAAACAATACCTAACAACATTGGGGTGACAAGAATTTCTTCAACAAGATAGTGGATATCAAAATCAATTTAAACGATGTATTTGTTTCAATTATCATTGTTCTCCTGCCCATGTCCCAATTCATTTGGGGTTGGTGCAATGCAACATCTTTTTCTTCCATACTTTCTCTATTAGTCATCATCTCGGGGTATTCCTCGAAACGCACCAAGTTTAAAACGCACCAAAAGTAATCCTCGAAAAAAATAATTAAATATTAATGAAAATATTATAATTTTATTCTTCGAAATGCATCAACGAACATAGAGAAGAGCATGAAGGATTCGTAATAAATGATATCGATAGACATTTCATTTGGTGCGTTTCGAGGAATACCCCATCATCGTTTTCTACCCATACCTATGGGTAGAAAAAGAGTGACTATCGAGATCTTTCACACAGTCCATACATAACCCATGGTTTCTTGATGTATTTGTTTCAATATACAGAATAATTGGTGCGAGTATTCTATTCCTTGTAATATGTAGCACGATATCTGGCTGGGACGCTCTCTATACTACTGAATTCTTGTCTGCCTAGTAATAACGTGCTGGTTTCATAGCTATAAAGCCTGAGCGGTCAGTTTCTACAAGCTCGAAGACCTGATATCTCTGTTCTTGTAATTTCCGGTTACGGTAACTTTGTCAAAACCGGATTTTTTATAGATTGGGTTTAAACAAAGAACTTAATTTCCCATAAAAACTTTAAAAAAAACAGTTCGACACAAATCATCACAGAATTAGAACAGCAGTCTAAAAATAACACTTTTAGATTGCTGTTCTAATCACATGTTGCTACTAGCTTGGATCAATCAAAGTAGTAGGCGAAATCAAGTGTGTGGTAAATTAAAAATCACTAAATATTCATTACATCAACATAATAAACGTTAAAGGGACTTAGAATTAGTATAGGTAATCAGCTTATAATGTTTTAATGTTGGAACACAGGCTTCCTCTCTGTGAGAGGCTGTGGGTCGTAATCCACCACGCGGGCTCAGTGCGGGTTGGTAGATGTCACATAATCATCGAATTTTTGGTTCTAGGACATGCCGGTTTCCTCACGACGTTTTCCTTGACCGTTTTGAGAGAAGTGGTGATGAAATAATTTAGGTAAAGCGTCTGTCTATGTTCGAACATACGGCCTACAATTAGCATTATAAACATCCTTTATTGATACCTACCAATTGCAGTAGGCATTGTTCATCACAGCTTTATTATTATTGACATTCCTTCAGAGCAACATAAGTGAATGTAAACGTGTAAAATTACATTTCTTTGAGTGTCCGTTTCCAAAAGAAAACATAAATTAATTAAGTAATTAGGTAAGTATTTTATTTGTCATTTAAATATTTTAAGAAAGTATACTCTGTCAACAAAGTACACTTTCTTGCAAAATGACAAGTAAACATGGCACTTATTCAAATAAATGCCATGTTTTCTTGTCATTTTGTTTAGATTTTAAAATACAAACAAAAATAATGTATTAATTTATTTAAATTGTAAATAATTTACAATTTAAATAAATATATTTAAATTGTAAATTATTTACATGTTTTCATGATATTAGAAATTTAAACCAAATGACAACGTAAACACAGGAAACTCATTCGATGGGACAGATTATACACTAATGACTAAATCAAAGATGACCTTTAGGTGAAGTGTTTTGGTGAGTTCTTCTTCTCATGCAATGCTTCTCCAACTATTGAATGTTAAGAGACCTGGTCCGCATAACACCTTCTCAGACAAGACTGTAAAAGGGCTTTGACATACCTACCGGTCCGCCATTTTGTTTTTATTTTCAAAATGGCGCCTGCAAGTAGGTATGTCAGGATCCATATAAAATCTTCAAACCCTTTTATGCAAAAATGCTTCAAAAATTCACATAGGTGATGTTTGTGTTTAAATAATAGAATTTAATTAAATATTTTTTTAAATAAAGCGCACTAACCATTGTTTTGGTTGAATAGAAACCAAGAGAGAGTTTGTTTGGCGCAAATGTTTCGTCATATTTCATTAACAAAAAGGCACCAATCAACGAATGACTAATTGAAGTGTAAAATTCTTTGATATCTCACGACCCTGTCAATAGAGATATCACATAACAATTAATCATTCATTTGATGGGCTCGCCGCAAACCGCCTTTTAACATGATTGGTCACTTGTATGAAAAATGTTTACTGAATTTTTCGCTTTGTCACTTAAAAGCTTAGTTTACATGCTCATTGTTGTTATTTGTTTGAGATTTAAATAAAACCATAATTTAAAGTAGGTCAATATTTTATTATTTGTTTATGGAATCTTAGATAGGTAATACTTAGGTGTGTATAAACACTTGATTGTGATACCTGACATACAGATTTATTCATAGTTCAGGTAGAATTCAATTATCTGTTATATACCTTCCTCTATTTTAAGGCCCTATGTATGTAAACAAATTATTTCAATAAACAATTTATTATAACTTAATGTAAAATTATATATTTATTGGTGAGTATCATTTATTTATTGCTAGTGTCTCCAATAATCATATCGTTTCACATTTTATTCGGATCCCATTAGCTTAGTCGAGAAATGATGGCATCACAATTTCTCGTAGGCCCAAATGCATTAAATTACAGCCCATCTGCCACAATATTGGAGGCCTTGAATGCAATAAATAAAAGTTAACATAAGATAAAATTACATTATTTGTGTGTAGTCTGAATGTTTTTCGATAACGTTGTAATAATGTTCTTTAGGTACCAACATTTTATGTAGATAAGCAAGTATATTTATACTTAGTAATTTTTTGAGTTTTGAATTGAAGTCTTGACACTGAGGTACGGTCAGCAACAAAAGTCGATTAACACTTCAGTTTTTTTTAATTTCAATTATTGAGCAAAATATTTGCTCGAAATTGCAGCAGAAGTACAATGCAATTTTGAATAAATATTTTGCTAAATAACTGAGATTAAAAAAACTGACGTGTTAATAGACTTTTGTTGCTGACTGTAGGTACCTACTCAAAGAATCAGTTTGTTTTGTATATTTTATGAATGAATTCTTGGTCGATCCATTCTTTTCTTTTATTGCAGACACACTTGACGGAGGTGTCGGTGTTTTTACAGTTTTATTGTAATTTCGTCATAGCATAGTAGGAGGCTTTCTCCGGGTGTGTCATTTACATACATGCGCATATTTTTGTTTGCTTTACAGATTTCACCATGAGTCGCACGTACCCACGCAAGACCCGTCTCGAGGGTATAAGAACAATTAGAGGCTCATCAATGAATTGTTTGCATTGCACTTACTTAGCAATATGTAGTACTCGACACAATCGCAGGGTTGTGAAATATTCATAATGTGTAATGGCCGAAGGGCTGTTGTCATTCCAATTGCAGTGTAATAATAATGTGTGTCATGATATTATAGGTGTCGGTTTTGCAAAGTGTTCTTATAGGTATATGAGCTAATGATAGGCGTTAAATCAAGATTTATTAACGGTAAATTAAAAAAAACTTGAGGAATTTAACCTTTATAGTTTAATTAGGGAGTTATTATACATTTTATTTAATCTTCGGGAATTTCGTAACAGTTAATCTTGCCAACAATAAATGCATGCCTGATCAGCCGTAATTTATTACCCGACTGCGCCAGAAGGAGGGTTATGTATTTTTATTTAGTTATTTAATGGCCCTCCAACGACTGTTTCACGACATTAACAGAGATATTGGTTTTATTTTATAAAGTACTACAGTGAACAGCACTTACACAGTTTGCTTAATTGATTTACTAGGTAATTAAAGTGATAAAAATAACAATATAATCAAATAAGTTAATAATACTAAAATCATTTGAATTAGTTATTATAAAAGTAAATAAATTAATAATAATAAAATCAATAATAATCCAATCAAATGAATTAAAATAATTACATTACCTACTTAATTAAAAAGTTAAAAATTTTACAAAGAAATAATTGAAATTGCACCATCAAGAAAGAAAATTATACGTTACCTGCACGTTCAACTTGACAGAAATAAATTCAAATGCGATGCTCTACTAGCTCTACTTTGTCATAATCATTCTTAACAAAGATATTGTGTAGTTTGTCTACTTGTTCAAATTACGCATGAATTCGTAATATTAACAATAAAGTATGTAATAACCTACATAGCCAAGAAATAAAAATACGAAATGCTTGAGAATGAGATAGCTGCTCATCGTTACCGCATACACTGAGATGTTACAGGCTTAAATAAGCTTAACGTTTTAGAATCTACCTGCATAGTGAGTACCAGCTGCGCAAGCTACGTAGGTGTGTATGTAATTATAATTGTCTTCGGCTTTTTAAACATCTTGTACTCGCCTTTTTCACATCAACATATTTAGTTAACAACAGTTAACTAAATATGTCGACACACATACAGAAACAAATAAAAAGCCGTTGTCTCGCGTGGATCCACCCACGCATATGAAGGGATAAGCATCATATCAGAAAATTGCTGACAATGAGCCTCAAAGACACACGGTTGAGGTCGCGTCGGTTTACCTATGATGATTGCAGAGTAGCACACATGTACACATAACACCGAATGCATTAGCTAGACGATGTTGTAACATAATCAGCGTATAATGCTCCCACTGCTGGGACACAGGCCTCTAAATGATAGGGAGTAGGTACCGTAAACCACCACGCGGCCCCAGTGCGAGTTGGTAGAAGTTCTAGTCTCATGTTTTGTTTTTATTTTTGTTCTAGGACATGGCGGTTTCCTCATGCCGATGTTGTAAAAAGTTCATTAATACGAGTTAAAATAAATTAAGCAGAAAAACTTAAATAACATAAATAAAACGTTTCCTAATCAATACATCAGTATCGTTGATTCCACACAGGTGGATCACCAAGTTTATTGAGTATATATGTACAAATATATGTAGGTAAAAATCGTGAACCTGTTTGTTATGGAAATTTCATCGTAATACAATGGGTGCCATCTGCAGTTATTGTATAAGCGGCGCGCGTGACCGATGATTGTGCAATGTTTTGATTGTATTCAAAATGTCTAAAACAGAATATTATAGTAAATAACCTGAATGGTTAACAACATCGACCAAGGACAAGTTCAAGATATATTGGATTGGTTGTCAATTTTGACAAATAATGGAGTTACAGTTAGTTTAAATTTATTTAGTAGTTACCTATATTCTATTGAGCAATCTTTGGGAGATACCACTAAATCAACAGCGGGAAAACATGTCCAACCAGTTTATCCCATTAAAATATCTCATTTCTACTAAGAAGAGCTATTAAATAGTTAAATAAAAATGTGGATACAGGTTTAAATGTAATTTAGTTTGTAAGTGATAAGTATATCACAAGAAAACACTTAGTAGTGTCGTTTTAAAACACTTTATTTATCCATCCTTTCACAGTGCAACTAGTGCAAGGTTCACTTACCAACAAATTAATATAAGACTAAAATCCGTGAAATAGTAATTTTCTTAAGTTATTATAATTTGCGGTTTTTTAACAATTTTTTACCAACTTGATCTTGTACTTCCTTTAATTCAAACTTTTTACGACATAAGGTACTAAAACGAAACTCTCAAAAAAAAGTTACAGAATCCACTTAGGTTCTACAGTGTTTTTATTGTTATTCAGAATTAGATAATAAATAGGGAAAGAGCAGCGACCAGAAACTTCGACGTATTGGCCGAGATTGAATACAAAATCAGAAACATTTAAGAGGCCTCTTACAGTCCACTAGCGCCGCCAATCGAAAAAATGTCATAACTCGTAAATAGAATCAAAAATACAAAATATGTTCTATTATTACTGTGGAAAAGGCAATAACGTAATTGTATAACACCTTATCAACACTTGAAATATAGCTGTTTAGCTAAATCGTGCATTCAAAACATAAACGGCCGTTTTTGTTACAAATGCACGATTTAGCTAAACAGCTATATTTCAAGTGTTGACAATGTGTTATAAAATTACGTTATTGCCTTTTCTACAGTAATAATAGACCACATTTTGTATTTTTGATTCTATTTACGAGTTATGACATTTTTTCGATTGGCGGCGCTAGTGGACTGTAAAACGCCACTTAAATAATTACTGCTAATTATAATAGGTATACACAATGATTAGCCCTTGCTTCAAGGACATGTCAGGTAGATAAATAAGTTTAATAAAGGTCAAGGTAAAATTACATTTACAGATAAAAGTTAACAAATGTTTGATTGATTGTTCGTCCAAGCTTATATTAATGATATGGTAATATAATCATTTAGGTGGGATAATGATATTTACAGTAATTTTATCATTTACGACCAAACACCAAAAAACACACTCTCCATTGCAAATTTTACTATTATTAGATATGATAATTTTATGGCATAGTATTTTATTGGTTGGCACTAAAATTATTTATGTTTACTACCCAATTTCATAACAAATTTCATAACTACTAAGTATCTATGTGAGAAATAAAACATAAGTAAAATTACTGGATAGGTAGGTACGCACCGCTACACCTCAAGCTATACATATCCAGAAAAAGCTGACTGCTGGCTGTACAAAAAACCTGTACAATGTGAGGTCATTGAAAACTGGAAATGTATAGCTTGATGTGTCACCGTGTATACTCTAGATAGAAGTTCTGTAGTTATAAATTCATGACACTATCGATGTTTTTCAAAGCATCATCATCTATTAGTAATAATTGCATACCTACTGATGTATTTCCCTTACGCTTGTGGGAAAAACATTTTCTAGTGGTTTCATTCTCACTTCAGAACTCATCAATTTTATCTTAAAAACCTCTTCCACGATTAATTCGAGAGATATATGGCGAGAAAGAGGGTACTACCGAAATGACGTCTAATAGAGAATTATGGAACGAGAGTACGTACGTGTTGCGCCGACTCAAATAAATTAAGATAAGGGCTATAAAGAGAATGATGACAGGGTCATCAATACAAAGTTCAGAGTGGTTAAATGCAATAAAGTATTTATTGACAGAGTGTTTACCTACTACGTGTATAAGCTATAAGGTGTCTATTGAACATTTGTCAGGGGTGCTACGTAGAGTAGCTGCGCTAGATTGTTTCTTGCGTACTTGCCCCGCAGTGGAGCCCCGTGTCCTTGCCTTCCCCAGAGAGACTCCCACGTCTCGTGATGCTTTCGGACGCTTTCTGCTGAATTAAGACGATGCTCCTGCAAACCATTAAGGGAATAAATATTAAGGAAAATGAGCCTGTTATTTTGGGATTCTTTAAGAAGTTCCGCTTTGACAGGAACACAAGTGAATGATTTCCAAAAGTTTCTCAACAAGGAAAGTGTATCTACGAGGAATAAGCCTAATTTTTTACCTCCCGTTGAATACACTTTACTTTCATTTGATTCTTCAGTTCCCTCAAGTAGTCCATATTGACCGAATCGCGCCACCTGCAAAAAGCGCGCACGTATTTCTGTATATATCTATATTTTACAACTACAGGCATATAAAAATAAAACCGCCTATAGCTTTAGGCAAAACCGGCCTACACCGATTTTATTATCAAAATTAAAGATCAGCATAACTTGGGTAAGCCTATTGTAAGGAGGTCACGGTTCAAAGGCAACGTGAAATACATTACCATTTATCTGAATTACGTAGTTACTCATCGATATCTATGCCGAGGTGTCAACGATCATTATCAACAACTGACGGTCTTGAGGCCCACGTCACCGGTCTAATGAAAGCCGTTAATCTTGGTGTCGTATGGACCCCAACCGATAGAAAGCCATGATGCAACCTCTGCCTTACCGGATTGGTGACCAAACATTGCCTACCGTTAGATATGTGTAACTCGAATCAACGCAACGAAAACGTATTCGTAAAATATTTATAAGATAAACACGAAATGTTCAAGATCAAACATCCACAGCAAACATCAATTTAGAGTTCACAGGTGGTGCAGTATGTAAAAGTTATTTTAAACATTAGTATGAGAAAGATTTAACGCATGTAGGTAATTATTTTGTAGGTTTATTTTGCTGAAAGCATTGATGAAAAAACAGAGCAGCAGTTTTTTTTCGTGCGTACGGTGTTACATATATCAACTAGCAATAATTCAATAGTATTCGTTTTATTCAGAATTGCACTAATAAATACATACCTACCTAATAAATAGCACTAATAAATTCTCATAAAAACCATCAGACACAACACAATTATACCTAAGTAAACAGGCAATGGAATTTCCGAATAGCGGCTCATAATTCAATATTACAATATGATTTACGAAAAAAAGTGTTACGACATCCGCTGACATTTTACACGTGAATAAATTTACGATACGGGAAAACGTGTCACGCAACTTCGTAAGCCCTCGGCAAATTACTTACCTACGTTAATAAAAAGTCTGTAAGCAATGCTTGATACTTTATAAATCCAGTGAAACTAATCGATTTATAAACGAGTCAGATGCCGTGATCTTATATATTGAATTCTATTATTTCTTTGACCCTGGTTAGCTTCTATTATGCGTAAAGAGTAAGACTCTTTAAATTTATCGATGAAATCAAACTGCGAAATCATACCACGTTAGGTCATTTCATAGAGAATAAGTTCCTAACATCACTATAATACTAACAATGGTATTTATTAGTTTCATACGTACTGACACGATTGAGCCGCTTGTCTTGTGACATCACTCGACGGCAGTGTGCGAGCACCGACGCGACGTCTCCTAGCCAAAAGCGGCACTAGTTCCACTCCCCCTGTTACGTGTGAAATAGCAGTCTCAGGCGTAGGCTTTTTCTCAGCTACAACTACAGCTTCTCCACTGTCATAACTGTCATCAATTATTAATTTTGTCACTTTATCGCCATTAGTTAATCTCTTAACAAATCTAGTTTTCTTTGGGCTTCTTCTGCCTTCTCCATTACCACCGTAAGCAACTTCGTGTCTAACTTTTACGTCTAGACTAAATCTCCTTTGTTCTGGAGATTTTGGCCTGCCAGTGTGTTTAATATTTGGTAACTTTTCAACATTTGGCGGTTTCACATTTTCCTTACTAGGCATATCTTCTCTAAAATCATCGTCTCCCTTTACTTTGGGTAAAGTTAGCGAAGATTTTTCGTTGCGCCTATTATCCTCATCCATTTTCGTAAAAGTTTCATTATCTGTCCAACCCTAAGTAAAATCGTAAAAGAATATTATAAAATGTATTTTATAAATATGTTTATCTTTATTTCAATACGGACCATAGACTTAGAGAAATTTAGCCCAACATTTCGGGGATTCCTCCACATAGTGCCTCCCGGCCCTGGTTTACCCCATGGACCTTCCATGGCATGCTGAAAATATTAAATATATTGTATAATATCTACTATAAATTTTAATTTTAAAATGATGCTGTTACCATTTTGCGTTCATATTCCAAATTCTTTTTCTTTTCTTCTCTTACGGCTTTCTTTTTTTTAGTAACCATCTCATCTGAAAAATCAATGTTATGTGATAAGACAATAAAACTTTGACTGTCATCTAATTAACGTAGATCAGACTCCTACAAGGCATAGACTTTCTCATGATTTATGTAACAAACAAATCTTCCATCTTTAGTACCTAGTAATTTATACAAAGGTTTTTCTAAGCGTAAACCTAGAAATATTTATCATAATTTATTATAATGATGTAGGGAGTGACAGCAGATGAGATTAACCTTTTATATTTAAGTTACTTATTAATTTAAAAGAAAATTTCTTCATTTTTGAAGACTTAAGTTATGATGAATTAAAATAAGTACTCAGATCCTTAACATTGAAGTTGTGTGCATATATTTAAAACCGTAAAGTCTACACACGATAGTAAATGTACCTAATATCTGTTTGTAGTTCTGTTGTTCGCGCGGTGACTGTTTATATCGTATGTCGTTGTCGACACTCTTGCGCAGCGGCTCAGCGTAACACAGCTGCGGGTCCTCTCGTAGTTTCACCTGCACCGGCGTCTGCCTCTGTCGGCGGAGGGGTGACGTGGCCCACCTGCGACACGCCTCGTACAGTGATACCCCCTAGAAAAGAACAGAAATAATATTGTATGACAATCAGGATGGCCTGGTAGCAGAGCTCCACAGAAAACTTCTAGTCCCTCATAAATTGTAACCTACAAAATCAAAAAGCGTATGTGTAAATAAACATCCCAATCAGCTATGGTATCAATATTTTCAATTAGACTTGATCACTTCGCCATAACAAAGGCAATCAAATTGATTTTCATATAGAAAATGAATGGAAACTATGGACTATGGACAAACAAAATTTGCATGTTTGATACCATCATTAACCTGCCAGCAAGCAGTCAGTTTTGTAATAAAATCGTGTCGTATAATTATGTCGATTATATTAAAAAGGAACGCGGACAAGTTTTAAATGAGAGGAAATTACTGATGACGAAAATACAAAATACCTTAAATGTATGTCAACAAATTTCATATCCTCGATACGGCAGAAGCAGTCATTCGCACATTTTTTATCATCTTCGTTTCGTAACGCTACGGTGTGGTCGGGAGCCTTAATAACATTCAAGTAATGAATGACCCTTTACCTTATATAGATTTATAGCCATCGGTCAATCGCCATATGCAACTATTTTTATGTACCGAATAATTTATGCTTATGTTCACCAACATTTAAATCAACTGATTAAATATTTAATCAGTTCTATATTTAAAATTTCCTTAGGAAATTTGGAATAAACCAACTGTTTATATACCTAACCGGTGGTTTGAATGTTGGTGAACTGAGGCCTAAGTAAGTAACCAGATAACCTAAACTATTACTGAGATTAAGAAATTACGTCAACTATCCATAAAATTAAAGGTTAGTATGCGTATAATTTTCTATGACATTCGTGGGATTCAGAGCATGCGTCGTAGTTGTACACGTGTATCAATGACTTGAGGTCACGAAATAAAATAGGTCATTCAAATTGTTTTTCGTCTTCACCTTTCGTTACGAATTATTAGTTTAGTCATAAGTGTAATGTTTAGTGTAGGTAGTGTTTAGTTTAGTGAACAGAATAGTGGATTTGCTATTTTTGCATAATTACACAAACTGACTAAAATCATGCATCTAATGAAGCAACATTTGTTGACAACATAATAATTCGCCATAAGATTAACGAGACACGTTTAACAAATACCATGTTAGTTCAAAATGTTGAGCGAGACTTATGAAAGCAATTTGTATTAAGTAAGATTTAAATACAGATCTCATAATCATTAATAGACAAATAATTGTTTCAATTACACGCTTGTTTTGATCAGTCAGGCATGCAGTTATTATTACTTACAATGAGTTAGTTCAGAAATGATCAACCTTGTTTTTCTCGGACTGCAACCGGCCATGCGGCACCGCATTTTTTGCATTTGTTACATTGTTTGCTACGCGCTATGCTACATCATTTCTGGCTACGCGCTACGCTACAGTGCGTGCTACGCCCTACGCTACATTGCTTGCTACGGTTTTTACTACATTGCTTGCTATACGCTACGTTACCTTGCTTGCTATTCGCCTATTCTAAAGTCGTGTCGTGACCTATGCCCTACACACCTCACTTATATTGTGAGTAAGCAACAATATATAAATCTAAAAGTATTATAAAATAATATCTTGCTTAGATAGCATTGTAAAAAAAGCTTGAGGTTGAACACCACTGGCAGGGGCGTTCGTTGATGTAGGTTTACTGCTGTAGGCATTGCCATTTCAATGTCGTAGACACTTTCTCTATAGATACTCATATGTAATTAAAACGTTTACTGTTAATCACAAACAATGTTTGGCAAACAGATTGGCTGTTAAAGAAAGATGTTATTAACGTGTAGATTTATGCCGCATTTTCTGTTCTTTGTAATACAAACATTCAAAACTTAAAAACCTAAATTGGTTCAGGTATTCTTACTTGTAGCTAACGCATAGAGGAATATCGTGCTACTGCTACCGCAACACTTTCCAAACTACTGTTAAACTTATACATCTTCCAATTTCGAAATTGTAGATCTTAATTGGCTGTAAATAATTATAGCGCCTGTAAGACTACTAAGGGCTGATTTTTGAATCGACAGATATTTATTATTCGTGGAATAAAATTGACGTTTGACAGTTTTTGTATGGAAGAACTGTCAAAAATTCAAAATTATTCCTTCAATAAAGTAATCTGGCGTTGGAAAAATCAGCTCTAAGACTGCTGTAGGCAGTTATCTCACAAATACTACAAATGCGGAAGTATACAGAGTGACAGGGATATCGACGTACCTACTGTTACTATGGATTCAGTAGACGACTCTGAACACCACTGTGTTGTAATATTTCGCCACTTATTAAAAAAAATGCTGTTTCTTAAATTATGACCGCGTAGGTATTGCCAGGCCAGGCGCACTCCGCATTATAGATATGAAACTACAAGTACGCGGCGGCCTCGACTTGCCGATATGCCGGGCCAATTCATTGGGGCTGCCGCGCGCTTGCCGAGTCACACGTTAGTGACGTTAGTACTATTAGTAAAGTTAGTCTGTGGTATTGCAGTGTTCAATGAAACAGCTTTTTTTGATAATAGACGAAAATTTCTACGCTAGGGAGTCTAGAATCATGTGTTAAATTCATGGTTCCAGTTTGCGTGTCGATGTCCGTACCCTCTATTGTAGAGACTCAATCATGTTAATATTGCACATACCCTTAATTCGTCTTCGGGAAAGATTCCTTTGTCTCGGAGGTTGGTAAATCGTACGCCTCGAGAGTTTGGAGCGCCGCCGCCCGCACGCCCCCACGGCTGGTACGTCGCCAGCTCTTGACGAGCCTGTAGTTAACATATATTTAATAGTTTAGTTCCACTTAAAATAATAATATTATAATATATTATATTTGAAAAGACTGAGATAGATTGATTTTCCTTCATAGTAGCATTAAATAACGACAGATTCATACTAGTCGATCCTTTACAATGATTTTGTTGTATTTATTGGACTGCAATGTGAATCGCCGACATTCTTATGCATTTTTTTTTGTAACGTCTTGAACATTCCTAGGATCTGAACTCAGTCACCTTTCGATCAATTACGTAAACCTTTAAGGTATTGTCGCTAAACTATTAATAGTAGGCATTTGAAACATTATATCATTAATATGATGTTATGAAGTGGCTGGTGCCGCACCTCTTATTTCATCAGTCAGGTGGGAGGCACAAATATAAATTTTACGGTGGAGGTGTCGTCGTTTTTACTACGTTATCGTGTTACTTGTAACATTAGGTATATTTAGAAATATTTCCAACAAAAACGTTTGCCTTTGTCAACCATTCTATTAATTACAACATCTGGCGGGATGGTTTTGTTAGACAATTGATACTTAACACATATTATCATTACCATATTAGTTAAAAGGGAGATTTTATCATACCAAATGAAATTGTGTAACTGTTAAGGGCAAAGATCAAAAGCACAAAAGGTTAGACGGTTAGACGAGTAACGAATACGTTTATTAAATGAGCCTATTATAACAGAGTAAGTACCTACCTATTATTTACTTGCAACCGAAGATAATTAAATGTTAAACTTCCCATATGGAAAGCTGCTTAGTGTTCTGTATTGTAATTTTGAATCAGTGACCTATAGAAATGATTATTTACTAGCACTTAACGCGAACAGATTAACAGCCATTCAGTTACTGTTACCTCATCATCATAATTAGCCTATAGTGTTCCCATTACTGGGACACAGGCCTCCTCTCTGTGAGAGGGATTGGGCTTTAATACACCACGCGGGCCCAGTACGTGTTTGTGGATACCTACGTCTGTCTAATTATCAAAAGCATAATACCTGTCAGCCAATTTATCGTGGGTATCTAATTTTTGGGCACAGGTTCGTTTAAAAAGTAGTTAGGTCATATTCCATTAAAGCTTTTTATTAGTATCACTGTAAAGCTCTAATAACTGTTTCTATGTTTCTCTTGTAAAAAGCTACATCTGTCTGTTAACAATAATAATATGGTTATTTTGTGGAGAGTCCCAATACATTTTACCTTACGGCATGCAAAATTGTTTAACATACACGAACAGAAGAGGGAGAGAAAAAAGAAAAACCATAATACAATAAACAATTTAACAAAACGCAAAATTATTATTTAACACAAATCACTATCAAAATTCGTTTCTGTCAATAATACAAAGATGTCAAAAATATAAAGATGTCAATAATACAGAGGTGTCAATAATAAGAATATCGACATTAATAATGTCAATAATAGAACAGAAACCTTCGGAATTACAAATTAATAATTATGTCAACAAAATTAATTAACATATGAAATATTTTTACTGAAAGTTTTGTCCTCTAAAAAATCTTTGATTGTGTAGTATTATCCAGTAACAATTTTGTTAACTGCTTTTTAAAGATTTTGGTGTGTAATCTTTGAGATTTTTAGGTAGTTTGATAAAGAAGAGGACCCATGAACAATTGTTTTTTTTTTTGGATACAGCTGCTTTAGGACCGCCTGTGTAAAGTTGGTTTTTATATTGTGTCCTTATTGGCCTTGAATTTGTCTTGTATCAACCATAGACGTAAACAGGTGTTTGTTCGTTCTTACGAATAAGGCCACTTCTAGTATGCACAAAGATGAAAATGTAAGATTTTTAGGAATTTGAATAAAGGTTGAGAGCTTCCTGGGGGCCTAAAAAGGCCACTTTGGCAGAATCATAAAAGGATAACATTATGAATCATAATATGGCGAAAACAGACCGTGTTTTTCTTTTTTTCGCTGCACCACGTAGGTATAATCAAAAGAGATCGGGATTGGATTTGGATTGGATTGATTGGTATTTTAGCAAAGACAAAAAAAATAACTGTAAAATCCTTCACCAATGGGATTTGATACGAATAACTTACCTAACAGTTAACTGTCCATATGCATAGAGAAACTCGCATTAGTATCACGACTACCTATTAGTGGTTCATTAGGTTTACCTTCCGCTGTTGTTCGAGCTGGTCCCGAGCCCTCCGTTCCCTCGTCTCGCGAGCGATGCGCTCGCCCTCCGCCCTCGTCTGCTCGGCACGACGTCGCTCTCGCGCTCGACGTCGGAGTGACCCTGACGTCGGGACGCTTAGCCTCCTATACACAACCTTTTATTTAGACTTGCTGAACAGTCAGTGAAACTTCACCAAACTTTTCGTGACTCTACTTACAACATATTTCGATAGCCTGAAAATCTCTCGAGTCGTAATTAAATATTCGGCCGCGATATAATATTTATGCTGTAGGTAATATTCTTTAGTGCAATTTTAATTGATTAGGTTGCGATTTATCATTTAAAAGAATAATGTTTTGTTCGTATTATTTCCAAATTATAAAATTGGTCAGTTACGCACTATTATCAAACACAGTGTGTGTTTTTCAATAAGTAGGTGTTCGGTAATTCCTTACTTATTTAGAAAGCACAAGTTTTGTCTACAGCCCATAAAACGATATCTTACCTTCGCAATCTTCGAGAGTGCAAAGCAAACATTTAAACTATAGTTTCACTAAACCCAACAACTAATTTCGTATCACATAACTGAGCACGCAACAGATTCTGACAAGTATGAACGCTGGGAGAAATGTGGACACACTGATTATGATCATTTCAGGTGTCCGGTAGTCACTGAACGGCTTTCCGCCAACCACTGAAAGCGTCTCGCGAAGTCGCCGCCGTTTCAACTGAAACTGTGCACTGTCGTGAACGTTTCCATTGAGTTATGCTATGACTGCGTGATTAGTATAAATTATGATACCAATTTTTCAGTCTGAAATCGTTTGCGGAATTTATTTTCTTTTGTTGTACCTAAGTTGTTTTATTTTTAAACCATGAATATAAGTGAATATCACAAAAATAACAAAAGACATACAAGAACGATTAGAAGTTGTACAGCCAGCAACAAAACTTGATTAACACTGTACCTTTTATCTATCATCTAAATTGATACAAAATGATTCGATACATTGATTTTCTGCATTTCGCGTACCTAACAGCTAAGAGTTAATTAATACTCTTAAAATGTATTATTAGTAAATATAAGTTTTTTTTTTCTCAATAAATAATTTTTAAAAAATTAAAAAAAACTACTAAGTCCTAGTACCTACATCCATACTAATATTATAAATTCAAAAGTAACTCTGTCTGTCTGTATGTTACCTTTTCACGCACACACCATTGAACGGATTTCGATAAAATTTGGTAGATTGCATCCTGGGAATGGACATAGGATAGTTTTTAACCCGATATTCCCATGGAATCGACACTTATGCGGGTGAAACCGCGAGGCGCTGCTAGTAACAGTATAATTCATCGATACTTAGATAAAGTCTGTTTTCAATAACATGATGCAGTTTTATCAAAACCTGTGGGTGTATTGATAATGGATACTTCCATCAACTACTTCCATGGTCATGTAAAATTCAACTCTAATTTTCTACCTACATGGACTGTTCTTCACGGTTTTAATTATTCAGCTGTGACGTGCTCCTTAATGACAACTTACTATGCCAGCAGTGAGGCCTCTGGAAAATTAAGTACGAACGATTTTATTACCTAAAATATAATTATCTTAAGAATGCAAGTAAATTCTTAAAAACTTCTATAGATGGGATAGTGCCTACCTACTCCTACTTGTTAAAATGTAGGTTACCTATTTAGTTAAGGCGAAAGCGCCAGGCTAGCCTGTGAAATTCAATTTTTTTACGTTATTTTGCAATTTGCTGGTCTGTATTAAGTTGTACGTTGATTAAAATACGATTCGCGAACGTAACAAATATGTATTTATAGAATTATAATCATTAAAGTCATCAACACAACTCTCTAAGACCAAGTAATCCCACAGAATGACTATTTCATGAAATCTTCACATTTTGGGATTATACTAACCTAACAAGTTGTATTACTGATTCTAATGATTATGATTCTGTAAACACATGTTTGTTACGGCCGCGAATCATATTTTGATCGACGTACAACTTAATACTGACCAGCAAATTGCAAAAAACGTAAAAAAAATTGAATTTCGCGGGCTACCTTAGCGCTTCCCACTTAAAGGTAGGATTTAAAATTTAACGTAGACTGTAGTGCAGGGCTTCCACATAAACGTCATAAGTTTTCTCTGTTTTTATTTTTATCGTGGTTACACCTAGTAATATGAACACACTGTGGGCACGCGTAAAAGAAACTTTTCTATTATTGTGATTCATTTGTATAGATACTATTATAGCTAATGCCTTGCAAAGGCCAATATTTTTTTTTTGTTACGAACCTTTTCCGGCGCGCCCAACAATTAGGTACCAAAGTTTGATCACAATCGGTCGAGCCAATTTCGAGTTTTTACGAGACTAATGAACGGAAAATGATTTTTTATACTTATATAAAAAAAGATGTGTATCCTTTATTGGGGATCCCAAATAAATAATTAAATAAGCGTCAGCAAAATCAACGGACTGATTCAAGACACATTGAAGACGTACTGAGTGTTGTTGTTCCGTGTAGTGTTAAAAAATGCACCCCACTACTGAAGGGCAGTGTAGTAACATTTAAAAATGAATTATGATCGAAAGATAGACGAAACGCATTATTTTCAGGTTGCTATTCACTGAACTTTAGCCAAAGTACCTCTTGACCTTATCATAATTCATTTGAGGTCGGCGCAACATGCCTTTTTCTTCCATACTTCTCTATTAATCTTAATCTTAGTATTCACCCCCTTTCTAGCCATTGTCTTCTTTCACACAGCAATCATCATTTCCTTGGGTTTGTCATCATTTCCTTGGGCTTCCTCTACTCTTAAAGACATACACACACATTCATATCTACGTATTAAAAAAAACACCAAGTTATCCACTTACCTTAAGAAATATTAAATAAAATAATTAATCGGTAAATAATAAGCGTAACTACCACTTTGGTACCGGGTACGCACAACAAGTTTCCACTTAAGCGTATGGATTATAACTGATTCTTGATAGGTTTTGAGTTTGGACTAGAATATTCTTGCAAATCACCAATTGTGATTGAGCGCTTTGTTGTACCTTAACTTAATATTAATAGGCTTCAAGTAGGTCGTCTCATTGTTAAACTCTCCACCGGTGAACGATTTTTAAACATGAAAAGCTGTTTAACAACTTGTAGATACTATCCAAAAATCAGACGCAAACTAATAAACCAGAACTGGTGACTTCGAATGAAGTAGAAATTATCAAAACACGAGTAAGCATTATACATGGCCTTCGCAAAAAATTACTTAAACAAAAGATACGGCTACTTAACGTTAATCAATATGAAAACGGCATATGCGAATTTTGCAATTTCCATATCGCGATATCACGTTTGTCTCCTATGTCTAATATACGAGCAATAAATATTTCCTTGAAGGTAATCAAATTCCACGAAGAGGCGCACGTCAAAATATACTTGCAAAAAATAACGGATCTATCGCACGTACCGTCATACTAATTTGCTATCTTTAAATGCAGTAAAAATAACCTTGTCTAACTACGTGATACTTACACTTGCTCGATCCATTAAGAACGTCCGACACTTCGTAATTAACTCGCCACGGTTAGGGGTGTCCTACCTATCGGAGAGTTGCTCGAATTGAATCTTTGTTGCGTTTCAATAGGGTTTATTATTGGGTTTGTAACCATAGTTATTTTTCGCCATGTATTATTAGGGTACTTTGTATAGTGCAGTAGGTCATATACATTTTTCATGTCATTTAGAGCTGGCATTCGGTTCGTCCTGGCGGTACCGGGCGCGGACCGATCGATTGCCGCAAACACGCGGCTACGAATCCTATTGCATTCATTCAAATATACATAGCTTGCAGGCAGAAAAGTGGCAAAGGTACGGTGGAAATAGGTCACCAATAAAATTGTCAGTAAAACTATGCTGATCATTTTACGATTTTGTCAAGGACGCCACTGCTATTAACGTTTGCGTGCGTCCTTGCAAGTATCGATGTTATGTAATGTCTAAAGTCTGTTTTTTAATCTCAGAGACTAATCCGACATTTAAGGCTAAGAACTCACGGAGCGATTTTCGCCCGCAACCGCCGCGGTCATGGATCTGCGGTTTTATTTCAAAACTCACGAGACCGGTTATTCGCGCGGTTACGCGGCCGCCGCGGTTGCCATCATCGCCCGCAAACGTGGCGGGCGATGATCGCAAGATTGCAAGATGGGCGGTTAACGATCAGTTGAGGTCCAGACCGCCATGGACACACACCAGAAACGAGCCGTTGCGTTATACTTACTTCACAGAAGAATCGCCCCCGCGGTCGCCCGCCAACCGATCGCAAAGCGCGCGGGCGCCACCCGCCGAGGCTGCGGGTAACCGCGGCCCGCGCGATTCTACTAGTTGCCCGCCGGTACAGCGGGAGCCGCATACAACCGCGTACACCGCGGGCGTAAAACGCGTCGTGAAATGTGCTTTAATTTTTTATATAAATATTTGCATTCTACAGAAGCTGCGGGCCCGCAACCGCAGCGGACGCGGGCGGAAATCGCTCCGTGAGTTCTTAGCCTAAGTCTTTTGTGTTTGCGTTTTTATATTATAGATATAAAGTGAGACATTACACCTGTCTGTTTAGTCTCTGGGATTAAAAAACAAACTTTACAAGGGTAAATTGTATTGAGTAAATTGTTGTTTGCAAAATTTGAATGTCCTTTAGTGTAAATTACAAAAATGAATTGAAATAAAACAGTATTTTGTAACTAATGTTTATATTAAAAATTATTCATGATTTACCATTTTACAGAATAATAATATTTACAAACGTATGTCCTATGAAAATATGTCTACATACATATAAATAAATTTCATTGACTCCCATTTTTAATGTACAAAAAAACATACACCTCCGTTTCCATTTATTGGATTGGCTGACACAGCAACCAAGGTATGAAATAAGTTCGTCCATTCCAGTGCGTTTACAATAGATACGCAATTAACAGAATCGCTTGCATCTCCACGCTCCGTGGTTCCACTTAAAAAGCATTTCCACAACAATTAAAAGTGATAAAAAGTTACGTGTGAAGCTATATTTAAAACGAGTTTTTACACACAAACTATTAATTCAGTGGGGTGACTCGAATCGTATATTGGACGGTATAATCTCACAATAGAAGGCATGCTTCATTTGCCCGACAATAATGTGTACTCGCTATCCTCTTGGATTCTGTATCTGCTGGAGACCTTTACTTAATAATTTAGAAAGGTGCTTTTGTCGGAGCTTATTTCATGAAGTTTCAATCGTTATGTCAGCCTTACTAATTTACCTTATTAATGACTAATATTTTTGTTAAATATTAATAATTTCAAGAAAAAGTGTTAAGAATACTGCGCTTATGGTGCATAATTTTTGCGGTACTCCGATACTTCATTTGTCTATATAAACTTCTGTTACATTGAGTATATTTAGTTGTTAGTATTATTTACAATTGTAACGTACTAATTGCCTAACCGATGTTTACATTCTGCCTCAATATGTAGTGCGGCCTCGTAAAATACTTACAATTTAATACTAGGTCAGAATATAACATACACCTCTAGTATGCAACGTGTACTCTATAGAAATTGAGGTAATTGGTTTTGAAGATAAAACACGGGTAACTTATCCAATGACTCTCAGTATTTACACATCATAAAATACATACAGTAAGAAACAAACGAACACCTACTCATGAAATTAAAGTGCAAGCAATTTTGTGATGATCGTCGATAGCGTCTTTGTGCATAAATACATGTACGTTCTATCTCTATACCTACATAAAGATTGCACAATACAAAACCACAGTTGAGCATATTTTATATAAGCAGTACACGTATGTACAGACGCCAGCACATCAAGCTACTACAATCTGTCAAATTACTTTAATCGATTTTCAACTTTATCGCTAAAGCATAAGGTTCAAGGTTGATTGGGAAAATTTGACAGTTTCGGGTAGCTTGATGTGCTGGCGTCTGTACGTATAGCGTACAGTATTTGGTAACGAGTAGTCATACACGCTCCCTGGCAGCATTAGCTTCGCGCTAGTCGTAGATACTTCGTGGTGTCACAAAACTCACAGAAAACTATCTTAAAATAAATCAGGTCACACAAGTGAAGGACACAAAGTACAAATATGTATATAATATCAATACCAATAAAATATATATACTTTAACATTATGTAATATATAATTACTTGACAATCAGTTGTACTGATTACAATAATATAACAACAATCTACATAGTGTTTTATATAGTGTATAGTAGAAATTATTGTTTATTTTATCAGGGCACATGGTATAGCTTGACGTAAAATATCTACGATATATGTCGCCATGTTGGCTTAATTCACTCGCATATACACAAACGTTCACTCGCGACCGGCCCCGGCGGCGGCAACCGGGCCCGGCTCAACACCGATCACTCATACATTACTAAAAATTAATTGTCCATCGCCTCTATATCCCTTACAAAAAGGTATCCAGAATTCTGTGGGTCTCGCGTATGAACCTTTAAGTAACATTAAAGGGGACGCTCGACATGGAAAGTGAAGTCTTTCAAAGTACTCTTAGGATCACGTGTAGACGCGCTGCAACGTGAACGAAAAACTACTTCGACGATCGTTTTCGAAGCCTCACCATGAGTGGGAGGCAGTAGAACTGTGGATGCCTTTCATGGAATATAATATTAGAGTTATTTTGGTGCGCGTGCGTAGAGGAGTACTATTTGATCCTGTTGAGCACGAGGTCGGTGGTGACGACGAGTCCCTTCTGGTAGGGCGAGTCCAGCAGCTCGGCGGCCAGGCGCGCGGCCTCGGCTCCGTGCTTGCGCGCCAGGAAGCGCGTCTGCTCCAGGCCGCGCGACTTGTGCACTAGCTCGTACGCCTTTTCCACGTCGCCGGGCTCTTGGAACCGCCTCATTATCATCGGGTTCAGTTCTGGATACTGGAAAGGAACGTAAATTATTCAATCAAATGCAAAGATCACTATCGCAAATACATGATAAAGTGGACTGTCACAATAAATTTGAAACATTTTAGACAGAATACTGGTCATGCAAATTGTATAATATGCCTGCCAAAGAACATTGCTCCAATAGTTCTATGAATCACCAATCAACACATATGAAGCCTTATAGTACAGGCTTTCCTATTTTATTTTATGCTTTAGAACATTTTTAAGAGAGGTATTACGATTTTATTCTGAGACCCGGCGAACTTTGTACCGCGTCAGAATGTAAAAAAACGAATGTATGTGAAAACGAATTATCTTCATAATTATTTTTTCCGTGAAATTTTCCCCCGCTTTTATAGTTATTCTGCTATTCGGGTTAAAGTCAAATCCAACAAATCAAAGATTATAAAAATCGTTCCAGACGTTCTTGAGTTATAAATGGTGTAACTAACCCGACTTTGTTTTATTTATATATACATATTATATTAGACATATAGATTCCAAAAAAAAAATCTGGCGCCGTATTTGGACGAATCAAAGGATAACAATAAAAAACTTGGCACTCACAGCGCTTCTCATAGGACTTCTTTTTATTTTATTGCTATTGCAAACATGCATGTTGCGCCAAAGCGGTCGAAAGCACCGAGCAAGGTTATTACGAGTGACATTAGCCCGGATCAACTGTCAAGCTAGTGGATGGAGTTATTAAGTACTATCGTATTTTCAAGCTTCGATAAAGTACGATAGCAACTACTTAATAATTCCATGCAGTGGCTTGAAAGTTGATACTGGTGACTTTGAACGTGAAGGTGAATTTGCTCTGTTTCATAAGGCTTTAAATCAGAAATTATTTAGGATAACTAAGAGATTTGGAAGGAAAAAGGAAAGGCCTTTGGCCAGCAGTGATACAAAAAAAATATTACTGAAATTTTCAGTCTAATGTAGTCATAACCATTATAATATCACAGAAAGTAATTTTACGAGGCTGTTGGGTTTCAGGATAACAATGTACGGCACCAGAGCAATGTCCTTTTACCAAAATAGATGCATAACCATAATGCTAGAGCGAGAACATAAAAATAAAGCTGCAAAACACTTTCATAACTTTCATTTTTATTATTTTTTTACGACGTGCAAATAATTTCATCTCCATTTCGCGTCGTATTCGTCACAACTCACAACCGGCTGTCGTAGTGGTTAAAACGTGTATATTTTTGCAATATCGTGCAAATGGTTCGGCTGTGACCCAACGTGTGTATTGCGAAAACGAATATTTTTGCGCAAGTGTGTGTGTTTAAATACCCGCTACGGTCACGAGTATGTAAAGTTGGGGTAGGGCAACCGGTTTTAATTATTAAGTCGAACTTAAACACGCTCACATCTAGCACTGAGAAATTCGAAATAATTATTATGTCGATCTAAGATCATTGGTATTAGTTATATAGGTCAAGTACTCGCATAATCAAACTATTTAAAAAATTAGATTATTATATTTATTTATTTAACAAGGCTTACCAACTAAACTCATAAACAGCATTAACCCAGAGTTGTTGACATAATATTGATAAATTATAGTAAAGCACGGCACTATCAATATGCGTACTAGTACACCATACAATAAATAGAAAATTAAACACTAAAACAAATTAAAACCAAAAAAGAATTTGAATAATACGTTATAGCTTAAAAATGCTGATTTTTTTTTACTACTTAACTGTTTACATATTATTAAAAATACTTTTTCACTTCTCATGCTCTGAAAGTGCTTCTTTGTGCAGGGTATAGGCTGCACAAAATCGAATTTTGTGCACAAGGGCATTAACGTATCTACTCATAAATGTATTATATTAAGGCAAAGAAAATGAGCCATACAGCCAAATGCAATAAGAAGTTCATAGATAGAATTTGTTATTATATAATATTTACTTTAATTTATTTGCCTTATGTGTTTTTTAAGATATAATAGATATTAAAATTTTAATTCAAGTACGGTAGGTTAGTTGATTTAAGAAAATTATTATTACAAAATTAATTTAATAGTAGGCTGTATAGGTCTGCAGCCTAATATCAATGTCGTAAGATTTAAAAAAAAATAATTTCCTTCAGTATTCAAAACTGTTCTAATTTTACTTTGAATTTTAATTAAATAAATGTTATGTTATACTACTGTTTTATTTCCTCGCAATCGAAGTGAAAAGCAGAGTTTATAACTCGTCCACAAAACCATTTCTATCCTCGACATTACTATCAGCCCTCGCCTTCGGCTCGGGCTGCTAAAAGTCTCGGATAAAAATGGTTTGTTTTGTGCACTTGTTGTAAAATCTACTATTTTTTAAATATACACAATTTACCATCGAAAACATCAATATCGCAACTGTGGAACAAGTCATTGCATTCTTCTGATATTTAGTAACTGATGACGTTGTCTAATCTATACTCAACTGATGCGAAACTGGTCGGTTATTCATCATTATTATTACCAGTTCTTATTAATTTTTCTGGTTTTTGAGTCGCTATTCTTAATCGAACGTTTCCACACAGAACGAATATTTGTATGGCCCATACGTAGTTGTTCTGGTTCTGGCTTTTTGTGCACATGAGTTACACATAAGATTGTTTTAGTATGAAACACACAAGCTAGCGTCGTTAACTTCGTGAACATTTTTTAAAATTTCTTTATTAGGAAACCACAAGAAAAAAAAAACTATTGCAAAAATTAAATTTAACTCTAAAAATATAGATTCAGAAACAAAATAAGAAATTCAAAATACCTTTTCACAGGCAAACAGCACTGGTGCGGTCGCCAGTCCAAGTTTTAGGTCAGCGGCGGTGGGTTTGCCCATAGCCTGCGCTGAAGACACGAAGTCCAGGAGATCGTCCACCAGTTGGAAGGACAGACCGAGGTTGCGGCCATATTGGAACGCTAGCTCGCACGTAGTCTCGTCAGCGCCGCTTAGTAGGGCCACCTAGAAATTGGGATAATTTTAATACTAGAGACCAGTACATATGCATCTACTTAGCCGATGTCGTTTCCCTGCATAGAGGCAGAATTCATCAATGCAGTTGAAGTGGTAAGTCACGGATTGAGTGCTGCGCCATTTGCGGCAACTGAGAGATATGAACATAAGGTAATTAGAAAGAAAGAAAAAGTATTTACTGGGACTCGCACAGGAAGAGCATAAACTAAATAGAATGATACAATCATAAAAAACAGAAAGTACTGTAAAAATTCTGTTGATTATTTACGTATCTTTTACGGCTTGTTGGAAAACGCTTTGAATCTGTGTTTTGAATGCACTGAAAGCGGTAACTGGCAGCTTTGCGTGGACAGTCACATTTAGCGTCAGTATTCTTTATAGCATCTTATCAAATACTAACGCCGCCTCGTGGTTTCACCTGCGTAAATTTCGATCCCGTGGTAATATCGGGATAAAAATTATCTTATGTCCTCTCTCGGAACTCAAACTATCTCTATACCAAATTTCATCTAAATATGTTCAACGATTTACGCGTGATTGAGTAACAAACCTCCAAACATCTTCACAAACTTTCACATTTATAATATTATTAGCAGGAAGTAGAATAAGCATATTACAGTGTCAGGTTGAGGCATAACAGACACTATTCAAAATCTTCGAATCCCTCTTGCAACTTTTTGTATGGAATGAGAGCTACTTAAGGCGAAAGCGCCAGGGTAGACCGCGAAATTCAATTTTTTTTAGGTTTTTTGCAATTTGCTGGTCAGTATTAAATTGTACGTTGATTAATTATATGAATCGCGGCCGTAAGAAATATGTGTTTACAGAATTATAATCATTAAAGTCATCAACACATCTCTCTAAGACCACGTAAGTCCAAAGAATGATGATTTCATTAAACAGTTATTCTTTGGACTTACGTGGTCTTAGAGAGACCGCGGTCTATCTAGCGCATCCCCCTTAAATCTACTGTTAGATACACTTAGTAAAGTTGTCATTGTAATTATACAATTACTTACGAAATATTGCATATCTTTGTATTTAGATTATTTGGCTTATTATTTTGATACACATTATTTGATTCTGTGCGATTTTGCGCAAACCATAAATAAACCATATCGAAATCAAAGAATAGTTACTTCAGCTTATTAAAATATTAGACTAAGTAATATTATTGGTTAAATATTAATTATTGTAGATGTTATTAACGATGTGAGATAACAACTGTATATTCCATTTTTTTTTAAATTGTATATTATTGCATTTTTTCAAACTAGGTAGGTACTACAGCTAATAAAGCTAATAGGAAAACAAAACAACAAGTGACGGTTGCAACCATTTCTAAAGTCTCCATTCAAATAATATTCTTCACATTTGCAAACGAGGCTTGCTTCCTTATAAGTTCTAATAAGCATAATTCCGTAATTAGAATAACATTACACAGGACTAATGAGAATATTACCGCTTTAACTGAGTTGGCGATGAGCGAAGCCGTCTTCCTGTAAGTTTTGGTAAGGTAATGCGCGAACCGTTCATTCTCAGTCTCCTTGCTGCCCAGCTGCATGAACTCGCCCTGTACGAGGTCTGTCACCACCTGGAAATAAACAAAACATCACTGGTATAACTGTTCATAACATTTTAAGACAAAAGCGTCAGGGTGGTCCTTGAAATTCAAATTTTCTTACGTTTTTTGCAATTTGTAGGCCAGTATCAGGTTCTATGTTGATCTAAATATGATTCGCGGCCGAAACTAATATTTATTTATCATATTTTTTTTTTCATTTTTTTTTCTTTTTTTTAATCATGACATTTGGAGCCAATTCTAACTTAACCAGTTGTATTGCTGATTCTAATAATTATAATTCTGTCAAGCCATAAATAATTCTATTAGTCTGGAGAATCTTATCAGATATTGTGTACTGAACTATAATGGGCCGGAGTCAATGCGTGTAACGTACATTTTGCTTTCACGTACGTACCAGCACGTTATACAATACAACGCAACGTACATTTTAAGCTAAGCTAAATTTGTATGTTTCAGATACAAAGCATTGCTCCTACGGCTTCTTCTTTTTATTAGCGTGTCGATAGCAATCTAAATGGACTCGGCCCAGAATTCGGCTACTTGTTCACCTACGGCTTGGTCTAGCATAAATCGTTACCTAAACAACATGGATTGTGACGAGCAAGGCCGTTCGCTATCGATTAGTAGTTGCATTTTACGGATGCGCCGCGCGACATTTGTACAGTAAGTGTTCCAAATTGAATAATGCAATAAAATTCATAAAAAAAATAAACAATATTGAAGGGCATTCAAGGATCACATTATTACATTCATTCATTCATAAGGGACTTTACCCGCAAGTCGGAGTAAGGACAGACAATGCTTATTATCAGATCCGTCATATAAAAGTAATATCTTGTACCTAATATATAATTATGTTGGGCTACTTTTTGCAGATGATATGATAAAAGTAAACTGTTTTATAATAATTACTGTAAAACAATAAAAACAGTCATCATCATCATTATTGAAGTATTGCCTTGGCCACGTATTAGGATAATTGCAAGAACCTAGGTCTTCGTGTTTCTTAAGTCGTGCCGCATTTTTTCAGGCAGGCAAATCAAATAAAAATCATCTTTATTAAGTATCTTCTATCAAATTGAAATGCATTTAATAAAAAGCTGTTATTTTGACATTACAAACATATGTAATGTCAAAATAACAGCTTTTTACTAAATGCTATGAAAGTATATACTTACATCAAAAAATGTATTTTCTGTTTGTCTTTATGTCTGTCTGTTTGTTCCAGCTAATCTCCGAAAAGGCTAGACCGATTTTAACGGGACTTTCACTGGCAAATATCTGATGTTATAAGGAGTAACTACGTACGAGTATGTTTATTTTAGAAAAATAATTAGGAATCCGCGCAAAAAAATTAAAATCTATGAAATCCAATTGGTTTTCCAACATCCACGCGAACGAAGTCGCGGGCGCAGCTAGTTTACAAATAAAATCTTGGGGAAAGGTGATTGAATTGGGAACAATTATATAAACTTTATTTCTCGCAAACAGCTGGCATTCAAAACATACTTAATTGCTAACTTCATTTCATACCTCAACTTTTTTTCTACTATTTTTATAAGATTTCGACATTCATGATTATTCAAACGATAATAGCACTCATTAGCAATCATCTAGTGTCTGTGATACAATGATTTTCATTCATTAGTACAGGCACCAACGATACACTTTTTTTTGTAATGTTCATTTTTAGTTGGAAAATTAAAAAAGAAAAAAAAACCTTAGAAAGTGTTATATTTTTCTGAAATTAAAAAAAAAATATATTATGAGTACTTGAATACTGTCATTATTCAAATGCTATCATCATTCGAGAACTCAAATTCAAATACAAAGGTCATCACAGTGCAAATATATCTAAACATTTCGAAACACTGATTTTCAAATTTCCCAGTCAGAGATAAAAAGTCAACTGATTTTTTTTAATAGGATGACGTCTGTTGAATTATTACTCTTGCATTTCACTTTTTTATTATTGAAACACTCTAAAGAAATAGCCATAATGTATTGACAACATTATAAAATTTCACAATGAGATTTCGTTCAATACTTTTCGATCATGACCATAAAAGCATTTTTCTTCTTAGCGTGTCGATGGCAATCTTTATACAGTCAGCCCAGAATTTTGCTACGAGCTTGGCATCTATCTTCAGCAGCGTCCAACAACTCCTGTACCGTGAAAACAACAGGACATGCTGGACTCGATATTAAGTGCCCATTGTTTGTGGGAGAGCACCACATTTACAGTCCAGAGCGGAGTTATCTGTGAATCTCCTGAGCCTGAGCAGGTTTTCTTTACTTCGGCCTACCTGAGTCCGAAGTTTATCTAAAGACAACAAAGTCAATGCAACATGTCCTGGTGGCAAATTTTCAGGCGAAACGCATGGGTTCGTTAGGGGAGCACTATGTCGCCATAACTTTAGCCTTTCCTTACACCGTATAAAAGTATTATTATAATAGAGCAAGAATTGAAAATAAACTTCGTTCAACAAAATGATTTATGTTGCAAAACAAATTAATCAGTGTTAGTAAGGTTACTTATTGGAACAATAAAATTCATTGAAACATGTGGCACAGCGTTATTACCATCACACTTAAGAAGGTCGACAGGATGAATCGTTTTAATGAATATTCTAACCGAACATTCGACCCCAATTGAGCATGCGTGTGCGCACGAACACTCAAAAGGTTGTATTAAAGTAATGGTTGTGCTACTACTTGAGACTTTGAATGGGAGTACCTCTCAATATTATGATGAAATGCAATCCTAATGTTGGATGTAAGTAAATGTTTTGTCACATCAAGCGCATCGGCGTTTATTGTATGGTGCGACATTAAATATTACGAAATTTTATTTTTGCCCCTCAATTTGCATCACTAAACGTCTTTGTCGGAATTTTTGAGGTTGTGTGTAACTGATTTAATCATCCAAAAATAGGTTAAGCAAAGAATGGCATAAATGAAATGATCCTGTTTAGATGTTCGCTATGATGCCTATATAGATTAATACCTCAAACTTCGAATACGAGTTTTTGAGCCTCCAGTATCATCAGATTTTGGAAAGGTCCTTCAAAGGCATCATTGAAATTTTATTGAAAAATTATATTTTGTGAAGCTTCCTTATTTAAACATCGACAGTAACTAAGTAAATGTGAGATTCCTTCAACACTAGTGCACCGCCCCTTGAATATTAATTAGACCGTTATGACTTGCGTAAGAGCTGCATTATGTCCAGTAACATAATGTTAAGGCACAGATTACATATTGTACAGGTACTATGTATTGGTCGATCGGTCGTCAATGAGCGGTGCATCCGCAATACGCAATGTTCGTGTATTAGGAAAACGGACTTTACTCAGAATTTTGAGTAAACCCACACTGGATCTGTACGAGTCATGTATCGTACATGGCAGCGCATACAGGATGCGTGTACGAACAACTCATTTATAAAGCAATGAGGCAAGTTATAGTGTAAAAGTGCATTCGTCAAATTTTACTATTTATCTCTAAAGCGACGAAATCGAGCGACATTTGTCCTCCTCCACTCAATTAATAAGTAGTAAAGAGTTTGCATAGATATTTCAAAGAAAGATTAGTTGTCAGACATTTTCGAAATTCCTGATTGCTTTTACTGTGACGCCTGTTCAAGATATTTGGCAGGCCGACCTAGTCTATAATGTACTCTATAAAACAGTGACCCACCAAGACGATGGGCTATCGTTGCCAAACCTCATTTAGCTAGGAGCCTCGCGAATTTGTATAGTAGCTAATGTGCGATAATGAAGTAGTTACCTGGCTGAGCACGAGTGTGACGTCATCGCTGCGCAAGCGAGCTATCATCATCGACGCCACGGCGAGGATGAAGTCGCCGGCCATCGCCACCTGGAAACAATTTAATGCAGATGTTAATTTCTATAGATACATATTAAAATACACAGTTACAAGCCAAGCAAAATTAAATAGATAACTATGTAAATATACTCTAACTTCCATCTAAAATTGATGGAACTGGCGTTGTCCGACTTCCAAAGACCACAAAAGAATCACCGAAATAAACTCACAAGGTTAAGGATTTTCTTAAAGTCTAGACAATGTGGCGCTGATTAATGAGATTATATCAAGGTAACTATATCAAACAACCACATTACTCTTATAAAGACATATTATTATCAGACTCATTTAGAAAAACCTCTCCTGTAATCTCGCATCAAAATGGCTTGCAATATTTCTTCTATCATTGACAGAAAATGAGTGATGAATCTAATTAGCCTATCGCAGTTCTATCCAGTGTAGGGCTCAAGTTGCGCCACAATACATTGCTATACGTACGCTTAATTAATAATAATTTAAACTATATCTACACACGTCGCGTGAGTAGTTTGAAACGTACGTGTGCAGGGGAAAGTGAGTGACATTATCGCATATAGCATGTATTAATATTATAATATTACTGCAATACACGCAGAGAAAACATTTTGCTTGGGAAAACTTTTGGAGAAAATGAGTTACTTATCCACTTATGAATTATCCACTTATCGAGTTATAGCAGTTTTATGTCAAATAATTGAATGAATAATCAATTATACTTTTGATTGAAACCAATACATAATTTAGGGCTAATTTTTCAATCGACAGATATTTTTTATTCGTGGAATAAAATTGACGTCGGACAGTTTTTGTATTGAAGAACTGACAAGAATTCAAAATTATTCCTCAGATAAAATTATCAGATGATTGAAAAATCAGCCCTTAGAGTTACAATAAACTGTAAAAATTTAGCATCTAACAACAATACTTATAGTTTTTTTCCTACTCGTACGAGTAAATTGTACCCACATTTCAAATCCAACTATGTTTAGGTTTTCCTCAATACCTGCTTATATCCTCTTGTGATAAGAGTTTGAATAAAAACAAAGTGTGATTTACATATTAAAACATCTATGTTACATATAATAGGTATTACATAAATACATGTTGGTCTAGTCACTAATAGTAATAGTAGTAATTTACATGTTGGAATGTCCCACTCCTGGAAACTTGGTAAACCGATTAAGTAATCTGAGCAGATGACGAATGCCGAATAAACACTCTTATGAACTATTACGTGTTTCGTGGTGACGGATGCTACTGAAAACAACATATAGAGCTGCAAAACAGCATTATTGGCTACAAGCCCATCCAAGCACAGCTGCTGTAAATAACATAGATTGTAATAAATGTATCGATGGCGCTCATTTCTCCAGTTGTTGGCAAGAATGTCGAGAAAGTTGTGATGCGGTGTTCGGTCGCATACTAATGGCAGCGCGGACGTTTCGCCGGCGGCGGAGCGCGCGCTGCTTCCGAGTGTGGGCGCGCGGGACCTCGCGGCCGACGGGGACCGACCACAAACCGCCTCTCATTAAACCACTGGACACTTGTTAGCCTACATCCAGTGGCCAGGCTTAGTACGTCGGACTTATCCGCTATATGGGACGATTCGATAATATGTGCTACGTTCATTCGATGTACACGTAGTGACATAAATATAGAAAAACAAAAGAAAGATTTTCAATGGCTTAGAACTTGTAACTAAAACATAACTTTAGATGGGTACCTATTACATATTCTACATTGACTACTTTTCACTTTAATCCAACAATTACAGTAAAGTGGCTCATTACGGCTGAACAGTATAATTACCTTGATCAATAGCAAGCACAGACTTCGATTTGGCTCATGAGAATTTATTTTCTAATGATTGGTAATTAAAACGTAATATATAATCATAAAGCTTGTGAAACCGACGACAGACGCTAACATTTTATCATAATAAATTAAACAATGGGCTTAATTGATTACAATTTTATTTGGTTAAAATACGTCTATTATATTCAATGTTTGATAGATACGTTATAACAAATTAACAATGTGATTCTAATAGAATTTAAATTGCTAAATATCTTGTACCATGGTTCCAAAAAATAAATTGAAATCTGGTAACTGTAAACTATATCACAACATCTGCAAACTGTACCTAAAAAATGTTTTGTTTATAAAATCTAAACTTGCTTTGGGAAGCCTATGTTGGCATACTTAATTATAATTGGCGAATGTCCTTGACCAACCAATAATATTCGTCGCACAAGAGCTCATTGCCATCTAAGTGGAGGAAATCAAAAAATGTGAAAGTGGTCGGACGGTGACGCGATGCGTTTTCCATAAGGTGGTATGAATGAAGGCATCCGGCGACGGGTCCGGTTTATAGTCGATGACGCACAAATATCACAAACAAATGTTAGTTAATTAAATATCGATCACCATCACCACACTATCTCATCCATCACTATTTGAACTGACATACGCACGTTACAGAAGTAATGTGGGACTTTTATATAAAATTCGTCTGAACATTTTTAGCAGCGTTTTTAAAATCGAAAGACTGATCGCTGTGATCGCACATGGGCTGACCGTAACGTAACCCCACGTAACTCTTCAATTATGAATTGAAACTTGTTTTTTTCAGTATTATCATTAATAATTTTTTTTTTAATGAAGGTTTAGAGCTGACAAATATTTTTGTAATTCCTTTGAAAAATGCCGAAACATTTTATCGGAAAATATTAGCCGGAATTTTCACCTATTACGTGCACATCCATGCACCATGGAATGTTGGAAGGAATTTTACGTAACGTTACACGTGACACGGTGATAAGTTTGTTAAAAGGGACCGCCCGTTCAGGCATTTTCAAAATTAAATTATCACTAGAAACGTAACCTTGATTGTGCAGGCCGGTATTACGCTCATACTCGTGGTTATCATGCTCAACATCATTCTTCTGCCCGTATCCCAATTTATTTGGGGATCGGCGCAACACGTCTTTTCCTTCCATAGTTATTATACTGAAGTGTATGTATGGTCCCTAATAGTGCATAACGTAGTAAGTACACTCTTTTAGAATATAAGTATAATTTTAAGCTAAGTAAGCAGTATACATCATGCGCATTGTAACATAAATTCACTAGATATATTCATTAAAGTACATTCTATCAAGCTGGTTGTCTGATTCTAACGACCCTTGAACCCCCAACATTTCAATACCTCGCGTTTCGTAAATTTGTATGTCTAAACTGTAAATTTGTGATCCTCAATAATAGAATAAATTAAAATTAAAATATTGAATTCTTCTAGTTTTATATAATTTAACCTAATTTTGTGATTGTAAATTGGTTGTTAATGAATAAATAAATTACATAAAATAAGTCGCAGAGGCTCAACTAAAAGTTTCGAAACTATTATGATGTAGTTAGTCATATGACTGGATTCATTTTTTCCTGTCTAATTTACTAGTTTGTTGCAGTATCGTTGCATTTGGTCGGGCGTTTGAAGGTGAAGGTAAATCAGCTACTCAGTGGACCACATTATAAAATTAGGATTTGAATATTAGATTGCTTAAATAAGACTAGTTTATACGCTATATGATTTTGTAATAAATTATGTAAAGTGTAGATCAGTAACATAAGCAACGGGACTACATACGGAGTGGCCGCGCGTATCGTACGCGCTTGGTTGCGCAAATCGGTGCACGCGTTAGCATACTTTCTGTGTACGCTAACCGGGCTAAAAACGCATCCGTTACTTGCGCGAGCCGGACCGCCACAACTGCATTGACGATACGCTCGTGATGAGTCATGACATTCACATCCGTGAACCAGTTTCACGTTTCATTATTTACTTACAGGAAAATATTCACTGTCTTAATACCGTGACTGGACATTTAAAAAAATTAGCAACCCAGAATGGGTACGGGCAAAAAGCAGCTACTAGTTCTTTTGACAATTTCAGTGTAGGTGCATGTTCAATAAACACATCGCACGCATTTTCCGAGGAAATTATTGGCATATACATTGTATTCAAATCTACGATTTAAATGTTCAAAAATATATTCAACTCCCATGATAAGAGTGAAAGGCTTTCACAAGAACGCCGTTGAAAGTCTGCCCAACGTGAGCCACATGAATAATTTACCAGAAAAATCTCTACGATTTTACGACAACTTAATTCCGAATGCGTTGTAGTTTCTATTCTGTAATTCATTTACACCCATACATTGTAATGTAAGTTTGCACCTATCTTGAATCCCTAAACTATGGAACCGAGCACTTGATATTGTTCTCATGTTCCTGAAAGTACCGAGACGCGAGCGATAAAGTGCCCGCAGTGGTGACTGCTTTCAACCTGAACATTCCAGGGTCGAATGCAAAATTAATAATATAATATTAAATCCCTTTTCAAGGCGAGTCGGTGTCAGTCACCCCGGCAACAACAAAAGTTTTCCTTATTGGATGCAAAAAATAAATAAAGCCATTTACTTCGTGGTGAAAAAGGTTCCGCATTTTCATAACTCGTAAATGAAGCGGTCCATGTAGGGAATCGTCAGCGGGGAATACCATGGCAGATAAGGTAAAAGCTAGTTTCAACAAAATTTATTGAACGCGGAAATCGGCGCCTTGGGAGTGATATTAGTAATTTACTTTTTACTCGTAGGATTGCAATTGTCCTGCGCGACAGCCGAAGGCCATCATCAGAGCCTGTCGGATAATTGCGAAATGATTTCTTGAAGCGGACCTCGTATAACTGGATGTATGCAGTCGGCTGCATTTCGCAAGGCAGCCTTGACAGTGGGCAGGTGGTGGTGGCGACGGCGGCGGCCAACGGACGGAAGGTGAATGTGGCGGGATCTATGTCACGCGGCCGGCCTTGACTCCCCCCTCATCCTTCTCACAACACCAGCCATTTGGAGATCGGCTACCGAAACAGCCGCGCCGCGCAACGTTCCGTAACACGACTCTATCCGTTTTGTACCATTCAGCTGAAATTAATAAATGCGTCTCTAAAGACATTGAAGTCCCAGATAAGTTTCATAACTAGTAACGTAGAAGTCACACGTGTTTTCCATGACAGATTAGGCAAATGAGTCCTACGACTATTCAGGTGGTATATTGGTGGTTTGAGTATAATATTTTATGAAACTGAATCGTAGCCATAGACGACGTAACTATGTAAACGTAAATTCCTATATTATGAGCCCTCAGAATAATTTATTTATTTAGAATAATAACATACGAATTATGATTAAGATAAATCTAAGTTAGTACGCTAGCAATCAATGTGATCAATACACGTTCGTATTACAGGTGATCGAGGTATTTCGTATCGAGTGAGTGGAAGGTCCGCCGGTTGCAACACCGGCGGCCATCTAGTGGTCGTGGCGATTAGTGGTCGACGAGTGGGCCATCGTTTCAACATACGTCGGATTGTGGGCACGTGTATCCGTCAAAAACCGGTTTTTGTAATAATGGTTAAGTGTGTAATCTGCGTGTCATCAACCGCACCGTAAAGGACGTGACAATGGACTGTTGCCAAAAGTAATGCGTCGTTCACCGTCATCTCCTCATACACTCAATTACAGAGCTATAATGGAATAAATAACAGATTCTTTATAAATCATGGAGAAAATTTCCTCGATTTACCGGTTAAATCTGGCATTCCGTGGTACCCAACCCTAGTTAGTTTAGTAATTCCACTTAGACAACGTGTACTATACAATTCACCCTACGTATACAACGTCCATAAACCAAAGTAAACTCTACGCTCAAATATATGGGGACAATCGCTGTGACCTTGACTCAGAACCATCAAGGCTGTTGGCTCTCGTAGCGGGCTATACTTGTTTGAGAATAAATCTATTCACTAATAAAAAATTGCATCATCTTTTCTCTAGTATCTACTACGCTATTTTGAAAGTTGTATTTTCTTCGTTTCGTTTAGGCTTGAAATAATGGAATTGCCTAAACATCGATATAAGGTCTAATCACGAGTCGGTTGGGTTCGTAGCGCGCGGGCAGCAGCGTGGTCGCGCGTCCGACCTACATCCCCCCGCACCTACTTACGGCTCCCCGCAAACTACAGTTACAAAGACCAGTTTTTACTTTACACTCTTTAATACACACCGCGGTAGGTCACTTAAGGAAAGTGTTGGACGATTTTGCTTTCAACGGATCATTCGGTCATAATATCAATTTGTAGAAAGTAATAATAGTTCACAGACTTTTGAATCTAATAATTGTAGATATAAAAACAAGTCTCATACGACGGCGTCTAGACTGCGTTTGACCGCGTAACGTATGTAAATAGAGTAGTGAGTGAGCGTTGTCATTGCAGGTGCGCTGCGCTCTACGAAAGACATCAACGCGTGTCCTGCGAAATGAATTTTATTTATTCAACTTGCAATCTAATCTAATTCTATTTATTTGTGTAAGCGCGATTGAAAATAATTTAGTTTCGATGCTGACATTCTTATACATATTGTTACATTCCTGCGTGATTTATGTGTGAAAAATTGTCATTTCAAATCAATGACTACAAATACACCATAAATCAAAAGTATTGGGCAGCAGCATCACCGAGCATTTTCTCATTAGGAAATATTAACTGGAACCAATACCTTACGACACTGTATATGGGGAAATTTCTTGACACAAATGTTAAGATAAAACAAAAAGAAAAATTACATAATTGACCTGACCTTACAAAGGCAATAAGAAATTGGCGATACAAAAACTTGCATGAAAACATTGTTTTATTTCTCACTTGGTTATGGAAAAGATTTGTCACACGAAGAAACTGAGATGCAGTTTGTGAGAATTATGGACCTGAGTTGACTGACCTTTAGTACCTAACTTAATAGCAGGAGATGAGATAAATGCATAAATTATGCATGAAGGATTTACCTTCCATTTCTTTGTAGGTTTAATTATCGTTAAATTGGAATTCGTGACATTTCAGTAAGAGCTGTCATTATGTTGGAGCAGCGCCTCACGTTTCCTTCCTTAACAATTTAACAGACAAAGACACAACTGAAGAAACAACATATTCTTCTGTCTACGAAAATTCAATTTATATCTTTTGTTTAACATTTTTAAGGTTTAGGTTTTAGTTCCAATGAATGATAATATTCTCGCACGATGTTTTTATATTGAATTGCAAATCAATCAATTGACCCCGAAACATCATGTTTTATACAATTACTATATTCTGCGGACTCGGAGTACCTATTGATTTTGGCATTCAAACGGTGGAACTACAAACAGAAAATATTCGACGGAACAAAGACGTGTTGGATTCCTCTGTTTCCGCAAAAAAAGAATAACTCTTTAGAAAAATAGTGCGTAGTGTTCTATTGTCAAGTTTGCCATTAGCATATTTTTCATCTTTTAATACCAACAATCCGCTACATAAATACATACAGACTTCAAACTGTTACAGAAGCCGCTAATTAGACAATTATAGGACTGTATTGTGTAATGCATAAAACCTTTACTCTGTTTAAATAAGCTGGTTTTAACATTTTAATAATATGAGAAATGGCTACGTAAATGTTTCATGACATGCGATGATTTGCAAGTACAACTTCATTTAAATGTTTAAATTATGTAATAACCACCTTCAGTATTGATTGGTAAGATCATTTAATTAATATGTTCATAAATCAATTATGATGTTAATTTGATGTCATTAGATTAACTATTCATACCTAGCAGACGATTCATGAATTTTATTAGATACACAACTAGGTACAACATTACTTTGACTTACTACATTACTTGACTGACACTTTATACGGGGTGGCAGTGACACCGACGTGCAACCAGTTACCATGGATTCAGAACATGATTCTGGACGCGTTGAAATGTTTCGTTGGTTATAAAAAACAAAATCTGCTGTTCCATTCATTTTGACCGCGTGGGTATTGCACTTTTCTATGAATTATCCGATATTTTTTTTTAAATCATCTATGAAAATTTTCTATGATTCTTCAGAATCATGTGCTGAATTCAAGGTTCCAGTTTGCGCGTCGATATCCCTGCCTGCCTATATGTTAACTATACAAGGTTTAATTGAAATAATTGAAAACATGAAAAGTGTACTCATCATAACAACTTTTACAGTGGGTCCAACAGCTGCTCCATACATTTTAATATGTTCGCGTAACTAGACAAAATGTAGTAACATCTGATTATTTTTTTCGCGATTTAACTTTGGGTTCTATAGTCGTTCATAAAGATTAGTTCAACGTCCCCTTTTCAGGTTTTCATTTATTTTAATTATAACCTTGTATTACACAATTTATTTAGATTTCGTATATGTTCATTATAATACCTACTGTGATGTATCACAGTAGGTCTGTGATGGAATCCACACAATACCTTTATAATTTTTGTCCGTACATTAATCAGAGCCATTTTATATCCATATTAATACAATAATTATGTAAAATGCTTCGTATTGAAGAGTTCAAAGTAATTTCGTATTACAGTAAGTGAAAGGTTTTTATGTTCCAACAAGCAAGGTCTTCAACTTTTTATAGGGAATTTCTTTATCCTCCAAGTCATTTCTTGAGAAAAATTAGTTCGAATGATACTTGTCATATTATGAATAAAACCCATTTGAGTCAAGTATTTTTGTTTATTTGTTTATCGAAAGGGAACCGCCTTATTTTTTCGTTTTCCTTATTGAGAAGGTCGGCTTTGTGAGAGGAACTTGCATTGTGTGTCCATTAGCTATGTCAATAAAGCACACGAGCAGTTTCTTTTGCGTATACTAAGGACAATTTCTAGTTTCACACGGACTGAATGCCGCTTGACCTTCGTAAACCCTAGGGAAACTAGATTTCCACAGTATGATAGTCTTCATTATGAAGAAGGGATTACGATTATATCTCATGTTACAGGGGCGGCACTGTATGTATGCTTGTACATGTATTGTATAGGGATTTAATCAGATTCACATTACCAACGTATGCATATTCCGCTATTATTTACCTAATTTGTGATTTATACATTTTATTTATCTGTAGTATTCAGATAAGTAAAATGTAGTTACGATATTTTTTCTAACATAGACCATAAATCAGAAAGTTTGATCGGATGACTGTCAATAATAGTAGCATATGGTTTCATCCAGTATCGAAAATCAAGTGAACGTTACGCTAGCACACATTAGAACACCTGACATCCGCTGGTGTTGATAGATGACTGAGTTGAATTGAGCCCCGCGTCCCGCACCCCGCACTTTCCTCCCCGGTGAAAGCTACCAGAGACCCCGCGCCCCAAGCCCGCGTTCACACGAGTCCTTCCAACAGCATTTCGTAGATCAAATTTAGATTCATTTTTATTCGAGTTCTCAGCTAACAATTCATTTATCTTATTCGAGTTCTCAGCTAAGAATTCTAAACTGTGACCTCGCCAATTTACTTAATATCCATCTACTTGAGAATTTCTTAATCATAAAAAGTTATATATTTAATTACCTACTTATGAATGAAATTCAACTTTGACCTCGCCGATTTTATTGAATTCTTTTAATAACCTAAAATGTAGCAAATGCTTTGAGTTAATTTACATTATAGAAAAGCCTTGTAAATTCATGGTTTGGTTTGAACTCTAAACTTTAGGAGGTTAGTACTCATGAAAATTAAAACTACTTTTGCTCGACCTACTCTGAACTATGAAAAATGATATGCAAATAACTAAATAAGATTAATTTAATGTGATTATCGAACTCCAAACCAAGCCATATTAAATAGTTAATGTCAGATAGTCAATACGAAGCGGTGTTGCGTCAGACTACAAGTTTGGGCGCAGGTGAGATTACAGAGAGACAGGTGTCGCCGCCGCCGCACGACATATCGGTCGAATCTTATTATCTTACCACGAGAGCCCCACCTACATAGGTTACATTATCTTATGAATGTCACACAAGCAATGGGCTACTATAGGTGTTACCCAGACGTTTTGGTATGTCCAATATTTTTACATAAATTCCAAGCGCGTACGCTCTGCATTTAAACTCGTCATTCCATAGCACAGCTCAGACAAAGTGAACAATAAGGTCCGCGACATATTCTGAACAATGGTCGCAGATACGATAGGAATCAGAAATTCGCTACTGACGTTGTTGAAGACTCCTACCTATTGTCGTACAACACTATACAATACCATTCTTTTATAGAGCAGGAATACATACATATTTGAAACGCACCGCGGTTGCAGCGGTCGTTGACCGAATAAGGACCTTTGTCGTAAAGGTATTTGATTGGATAATAGTCTTAAACCCTTAATCGTAATATCCATTGACACACAGAGGCCGCAACCAAACGAATTATAAGAGATTTTGTCCACGTAAAAGTAATGTAAATATTCTACATCCGTGCACAGCAACATGGTTGTAAATGAGTTAAATACAAACAGACGCGCCCTGTTACCATGATAACATATTTACACAAAACGTATGTATACATACGTACATGGTAAGTACTACGTTCAGACGGTACTAACACCAACATTTAGGTGTTTGAATTATATAACTCAAATACAGGTTAATAGAACCCAAAGTAGTGTTAGCGAAATGTGACAACATCCGCTAGTGCCCACCTAACAAGACAGCGGGTTAAATGAACTTAGGTACCTACTCAATATCATCACAAATTATTTTCCTAGAGACTTATTTTAGAACTTGTCTTAGAAGTATTGTTTGAAATAAATAAATAGCAAATAACTATTGTTTGGAAAGTATAACATAAAAATCTATATACAGGGGGTTATTGGTAAAACATTAACCCTGTATATAAAACAAAGTCGGGTTAGTTACACCATTTATAACTCAAGAACGGCTGGACCGATTTTTATTATCTTTGATTTTTTGGATTCGTCTCCGCCCCGAATAGCAGAATTAAATTGCTATTAAAACATGGGAAAAATTTACGAAAAAAGAAATAATGAAGATAATTAATTTTCTCATAAATTCGTTCTTATTCTGAGGCGGTACGAAGTTCGCCGGTTCAGCTAATTACTAATAAACTACAGTCATACGAAAACTTCATTATTCAATTTAATAAAAATCGATGCAATACTAATATTTGATAATGATGTTAAAATTAAATACATTAATTATTTAATTCAATCATTCTGTTTTAAATATAATAAATCACAATAATGAATTCGACTTTAAAATCAGTGAATAAAAGGCAAAGGTCGTGCCGACCTAAATTGCACAATATTCAACGTGTTTAATGGGACATCTCGCCATCATGCCGTTAGATGAAGAACACAACGTACGATCAAATGCATTGTCGATTCATAAAACGTTTTACACTAAAGATTACACCGCCGGAAGATGTAATCGCAGGATAGGCATTTGCTCATGAAGGACGAAGGCAAACGCAAACTGCTTACAAGTAGATATTAACAGATAACGAGTAATTTACAATGCAATAAAAGCATTCAGCACCCGTAGCTAACACGAGATTCGTAGCAATAACTAAATCGAGTTAAATGCTTTGTTCTACACTAATTTCCATTCAAATCACATCGATTCTTTGTTAAGACATCTCGACCATAAGGAACTATGTAGGAATATATTTCTATAATACAAAGATTTCAAACCATAGGACGAAGTTCAAAACCTGTCCTAATATTGGTTGTTCTGTTGTGACAATACTTACGAAAATTGCCTTGACCAATCTAAAAGCTATAATAGCTTCAACAAATATATTCATTTAAAGAGGGAAATATTACACAATAATCGTGTCACAAACGTCATATATTACACAATAATCGTGTCACAAACGTCATTCGACGCGCCGAGCTTCTGTTTACGGTCATTTAATACTCTGAATACAAATAACAAGATAACAATGATTTGAGGAAATTATCTGATAACGTGGACAAAATAAGTAGGCTTTATAAATATATGTAAAGATAAAAATACTGTGTTTTATAACGTTTATTAACAAAATTATGCGTAAGGTAAGTTCTATTTTTTTATTATAGCAAGCCGATGTCTACCATTCTGCCAATGTCTAAAGTGAATTGGGAAAGCAAGTGTGCATTGTTGTAAATTAAAAAAAAAATAAGTAGAACGATAAAAATCTCCGGTGATACAGTTGGTCTTGTGGGGAAGGTAGGTTAATGATACTGAATTTATTTTTGACAACCGTAAAGTTACATATAGGTGCTGCTACAAATGGTTAAATTATCAATTATGTTTGACTGTCAATTTCTAATTACATATAAAAATGTAAAATACTCCGAGTCATCAAAAAAAAAAGCCGGTATCAACATTTTATTGGTGCGGTGAAGCCGCGAGGTACTTTCACCGAGGGTCGCTCGCCTTTTGGCCCAGTGCGAGTAGGTGAGGCTTGTCTGACACAGCCACTTGTCACTAACAACACGACTACTACGCGACTGAATCGATTCTGCGTTATAGCTGCCTACGTCTCACCCATTCATAAATTGGAAGAAAAGAATAGCCGTACACGTGGTAGCAATCGTTATTTCGATTGTCCCGTCGACGCAGATGTCTCGGACTATTTCCCACCGATTATATTTATATTTTATCTTTAGGGCAACAACCTGGAATTGGTGAAGTTATTAACTTTGGTAAAACACAAAGTGGGTCAAGACGAGAACAGGTTTACTTAAGTATGTAGGTATATTCATTGATTGAATTATAAAACAAGTGTTTATCTAAACATAGAAACCATACTTGAATAAAGTAAAATATTGTGCTACGGTTCTGTACATTTAATTAAGCTTAGATCACCTTGGGTTCTTTGCTCAACTGTTAAATAACTTAGTCGCGAATCTATAAATAAAATATCGTAGAAATTAATTTTTCAAACGTGATTTATTAAATAATTATTACAAGCAGGTCATCCCAAAACCAGCTTTCTACAGTTTCGTTGAAAACGAAATTGAATATGACGAACGTGTATCTACGAAGATCAATATTTGCACAGCAAATGGGTAAATAATGTGTGCCGACTTATAACTTAAACTAATATTGGTAAAGACAACACGCGTTTTTTTTTTGGCTGTATGTCGGTTTTAAAAAGATGCTATTATTATTGGCTCAGTGAAAAATGAAATGGGCGACACCGTAGAATATTAAACCATAAATTATGAAAACACAAATTCATTGAAAGGGGATATGATTTTGGCCTTGACTATATCTAATATGTATATGCGTGAGTGGTTTTTAGAATATGATTTAATGGAACGCGTAATGAATCGCGATCGAATGAATAGCGTGAATCGTGATCGTAACCCAGATTTTGCTGACAAGCAAACTAAAACTCAATACGATTGTATCAAGGCGCTCGAATGTATTCTTTACGTACAGCTAGCATAAATGACCGTTGGTATATTTTATGTAGCCATTTCGCGAACCACTTGAGCATTGATATATAGTGACGCACGTAATCGATCAGAAATTCGGCACCGCCTTAGCAACAGACATAATTACAGACAAGACACAGCCGCTCCTTATTTATGTACTTAGCCCATTTGCACTTTCCATTCGGCTCGTGGTCGAGAAGACATGGCACACATATTAATCAGTGTTCGGTTTATCCCAATACAATAGGCTACCTACTAACATAGAGCAGAACTAGTACTACTTATTCCTTATTCGTTCTATTTACAGTATCGTATACAATGACAAGGTTATATGTTAGGTACTTCAAATTGGCATGCAACCGGTCTGGCAAGCATTAAAATAATCACCCTAATAATCACTGATTCATATCACGCTTGGAATTTCCTGATGAATTCGAATTTTAAACTCTTGCTAAAACTCAAATACCTATATAATATCTCCTTAAAAACTAAAACTATTTTAGTAATGGTTTTTCACAATAGCCTGAATTTGGATATTTTCCAATATTTCCGACTGTTCAACCCTCTTTTCATAGCAGTTAAATTGCTTAGGTCGGGTTGTTCTAACCCTTTTGCACATTTGATGTGAATTATAAAAATATAGGTAATCTGAATAACCACATTCAAACCATCGCAAATATAATAAAACATGTTTGCAAAGTACAGAACCACAAATATGACTGATGTGGTAAGGCAATCCCTTGTGTATACTAATTAATTTAAATGTACACACACGTAGGTAGTTAATAGAGAATTTGCGTCAATCTATATAAGATAACCACTAGAACCGCTGTCATAAGACGATCATTTCCATAAATATAGATTCATTAGTATTCCAAAGAAACAATTCTGAAGACATGCCCTACGTGCTATTTTTATTTTATAAGCTTACACACTTTTATGGATACTACATTACATAAAGCGATCAATGTCGGATAACGATAGATTGATTGTCTTGAGAATAAGCGCGTCGTGTCGCTTTAAAGCGATTTTTGTAAAATATCCTCAACACGTCGGAACAATGTTTACTGCCCTGCCCAGGAGATGGATTGAAGTTGAATGTCACGGAGAAATAACGATTCAAAGGAAAATCAACCGTATATTCTCAAACTGTACGTTCAATTGAATTAACCTTTTAGGAAACCTACCCCCTATTAAGATTACCTACTTAATGAGATTTTTTTGTGTATGTAATCTTTTTGTTTTTGTTAATTTAGAATTCCCATGACATAAAGGTGATAATCGAATTGTCTGCCCCTCGCCTCGTATGTTAGGCAGATTTTGTTTGGTAACAACAGAAAAGAGTAATTGTGTGTCATTAGTGACAGTTGAGCTCATAAATTATCCGTATAATCTACATGTTTTAAAATAAGAAGTGTACTAACTAGAAATTAGTTTTTAATAATTTTTAATTCACATGAGATAAAGCTGTTAATCGAATTAAATCAAATACATCTCTATTGTATTACTAAAACCTGGGAACAAGACGTAAGTTTCTTGTTGTACTTGTGGTACGGCATTAAAAGTTAAGAAATAGAGAAAAAGGTCTTTAGCCTCTTTACACACAGCTAGCGTATCTGGCACAATCTCAGTGCAACGTTGGCAATACCGATGGTTAAATTAAAAAATATTTACCTTCTTGTGATTCCAGAGCACGTTGACGGAGGGCTTCCCGCGGCGGAAGTCGCTCTGGTCAATGACGTCATCGTGTATGAGCGACGCCGAGTGGATCATCTCGCTGATCATCGCCACTTGCCGCTGTGACGGCTGCAATGCACTGCGCCACAACATATCACATTAACATCAATATGTTACATCATCAAGATCAACATCCAATGATGTTACATACATTCCCAAAGATTATATTGTGAAATAATAGTCAAGTCAAAGTCATGGCAGAAAACTGCCCTGGGCTGATACCTTAAAGACTATGTTATCCGAAAAAAAGGTCGCCATTTACCATTAAGATTTCAATATCTGTAAATAGACATAGATTCAAAGTATGACGATGACAAAGGGAAAGACGTCCACTGGACACAGGCCTCGGGGCCAAGCACCACCTCTTCGACCGGTTCTGTGCTTCCTGCATCCAGCGGATTCCTGCAGCCTTCACAAGGTCATCGGTCCACCTTGTGGGAGACCTTCCTACGCTACATCTTCCGGTAGGCGGTCGTCACTCCAGAAACTTTCGGCCCCATCGGCCATAATTATGTTCTGCGAGCAAGGGCTGTATGGGTCGGATAAATTCTGTCGAATATCTAATCCCATGTCATATCTAGCTCTGGATTTAAGATGAAGAAGCTTTAACATTTTTTTTATGAAACAATGTAACACAACCAAGTTTACTCAAAGAGTGCCTTTAGGTTCTTTCAACTATTTGACTTGGATCATCGAACTATGGACAGATGTATACCAAACACGTTTTACTAATAAAAAGCTGATCGTTAAGTTTTTCCAACTAGTTTTACGTGAATGTAATACTTCAGACTATGTAATACTTCACGTTCTTCGCAACAGTAGTGACGTGGAGTATTGGACAAAAGATACATTATTTATACTTTGACGAGAATAATACAAATACGTTGCAGAAGCTTGCGGTTGCGGAGTTGGGGCTGTACCTATTGGTAAAGAGAAATCTAGTCTTTGATTGAAAGTTTATTTAGTACATTCGCATATTACAGCGAACTATCAATTATATTATTTTTCTTTTAACTACGTAGTAATGTTATCATTAATCACTACAAAACAAGGACGTATTTTTGCTTAGAACCAAAACAGTGCAGAAATGTTGTATGAAATCTCATGGTTTATCATTTATCATTAATGCACTGTTTTTTATTTAGATATAAATTTACCAGAGGTTTAATGTCTCCTATTAATTTTAATATAAAATGTATGCATTAGATCAAAAAGATACCGACTGAAAATAAAAATCGGCTGAATAAAACAGACTTGGTGAAAAAAAAAAACAAATGGCGCGACTTTTGTACCATTGTAAAACTTTGATTCTTCATATTTAGCAAGAAAAGATAAAAAAAAATGGAAATAGCGATAACGATATGAAGCAACTCCAGAAAGTATAAAAACAGCTGCAAATTAAATTGTTAATAACTTTTTGCCGCAAAAGTCGCGGGATAAATATTTAAAAGCTTATGAAAACTTTGTTTTCATTAACTTGAGTTTTTGAGTAGGTATATTTTATCACGGTAGGTAGATTGGTAGTTGAAAGAAAAGTAGATTACGCACCTTGCTAAAGTGAGTAATCAATGAACTCTTGTTAATTTAGTGACCTCGCGTGCGCTCGGGCACCAACATAACTCTCGTGGATTAATAACTAACTCACTTTGTGCCCGATGCAACAATCTACTATTATTTTACTGCATCTATACATATTATAAAATATAGTCGCTTTTCGTGTATGTCTGTGTGACCGCGTTGTTCTTCTGAACTGCACAACTGATCATAATGCGGTTTTCACCATCATTTAGAAAATGTATTCCGGAAGGTTTATAGATCAGAGGGGCAATTTTCGTAATTTTAAGAACGTTCACAGTCTGATGTCAGTCTCAATCTGTCAAAAATATCTCTAAATTTCCTACATTTTTGTAAAAAAAAAAACTGGCATTCCGGTAGTGCCGACAGAAGTGAAAACTTGAACAATTACGAGTGTATTTTGTGAATCGTCTTATAAACAAAACACGCGTGTTAAGGTGTGTTCCTTATTTTATAGGGTTTTTTGCAAATCAGGTATGATGACCAAAGTGACTGGTTTATTCTTCTCGTGAAAGGAATTTATTCAGATTTACAAATAAGCACACAGGATAGACTTCAGTTCGTGGTGTTGGTCTCGCATGGAGCTCGTCGTCAGTTATATATCCGTGGTTCAGCGCCATCTCGTCGTTGTTGGATGAACTACGTAGTTAGTACGCGAGGCCCTCGTAGTTCTTCCCGATGTGCATAGATGGCGCTGTCCTCAACAACGCGCGTCTTACGTTTTACGTCTTACGTCTTACGAATTTTCGATCAGGGTCACGTGACCTGACGCGAATTTAGAAGTTTTTACCCATTCCAAAAAAAGTACACAGCACCGCTAAAGAAGTTTTCACTTCAAAAATTACATCGATTGTCGCTGAAATGAGATTGCTACTAGATTTTAAACGGTTTTAATTACGAAAACTGGCTTTCAGGAGGTTTGTCAATATTATAATATTTAAAAAAAATATTAAAATCATGATGTCAAGTCGTAAAAACCGGCGATATGAACAGTCATTAAATCAAAAGGCTTTATTTAATTTGTCGAAATTAATAAAACAATAACGAATTCAAATCATGCTCTACCGGCGAAGAAAGCTAGACTCATGTAAATACAACACAATGAAAAGAAAATATTTACTAAGTACCTAATACCTATTGCCTACCTAGTTACAAATCAAACAGGAGCGTTGCACCGTTAGCCATGAATGCACCCCAAACCGGACAATTACGTATGTTAAAACTACTCAAGCGAGACTTTGTTACAACATTTACTTACATGCGTTAACTGACATGGAACTAGTGTCAATTGTAAGTTGAATACAATATTGCTCTTTGTTTTATTATTTATTGTAAAGAACTGTCTGTTTCTAAGAATATATTGCAACTTACATCTATGATTTTCCTTAAGAGAATTAATTTCAGTACTTATTGCACAATTTCAGTATAGAATGGCCACGTAAGAGCTAATAAAAAAGCTCTTCCGTATTTTTTTTACAAAACTAGGTGAGCACCGATAATGCCCTGTCTAAATTTCAATTCCCATAGAAAAAGCACGTTTAGTTTTTATTCCGAATTTTCCAATTTTCCAGGCAACTTTTCTCTTTTTTATACTCTAAAAACCTTATTTGGACTATTACGAACATTTTAAAATATAAAAATAGCCATATCGGTCCCACCGTTCTTTAGTGATGGGCTTACCAACGAACACAATTCATTTTCAGGGTTCCGTAGTCAATGTTAAGTTTGTTCTTGCGATAAATTCATTCGAACTATGAAACCCTTCATTGTGCGTGGTCCGACACGCACTTGGCCGGTTTTTTATTATTTATATAGAATAATCTGTGTTAATAGAAAAATTTGGAAGAAAAAGAGATGTTGCGCCGACCCCAAATGAATTAAGGCCAGGAGAATGACTAGTCTACACCGAACTCAAGTCTTAAAGTCATGCTGCTGCTTATGATTGATGACCACAGTCTGAAACTGCGACTTATCTTTTTCAGACTTCAAAAAAAAGAAGGTTATTAATTCGACACGTATGTATGTAATATTATTTGAACTGTATTAAATTCACTCACGACAATCTATTAGGGTTTCCAAACAAATATACAAAATTTTATAGATGAATGTATGTATGTTTGTCCACGCATTTCTCCGCAACTATTAATCAGATCGTGATCATTTTTATTCGCTTACACTTACTCCAACTTAGGGAACAGTGCAAGTTTCATCAAAATCGCTTCAGTAATTTTCAAGATATGGACTAATACGTGTAAGTATGACGGCCTGGCTTATTGATACGAGCTACGGGTGTAGTGTCAAAGGGAAAACATCTCTAAAACCTTGGTCAATTTCTAGTGCAATATTTACAACAAAACTATTACCTACTTATAACAAACAAATATTCCAGAGTTTAGTTAAAACTAAAAATTACGAAATAAAATGTACTTAATTTAAAAAAATTAAATCGAATTCAAAAAGAAATTAACTCAAAATTATGAAATAACTTTAATTTCGGAAGTCGGTGGCAAAAAACTAAAACTAAAATACAGATCCCAAGAAATTAAAGTTATTTCATAATTTTTAGTCAATTTCTTTTTGAAGACGTTTTAATTTTTTTAAATTCCTTTTTTTTATGTAATCCTTTAGCTGTATATTCATAAAAATTATGGACTTTTCAGAGATCACATTTATAAGCTTTATTATACTAGCAAACACCATGCAGAAACTCTATGTTTTTGCTATTATCTCTTTTCTTATTTGACTTGTTAACAACGTACTTATAAACTTTATTTTATAAATACCTATGTACATAAAGTTCGTGATATTCAAACTATTAATGGGTAAAAAAATAATAAAGACAGCTATTGCATCAATTAGTTAGAAAAAAGCCTTGGTTAGCGGTTCGGTTGCGCTTGCGCATACCACGCGATGTGCGAGATAGTTCGTCTGAAGGAAGGTTTCGGAAGACGTGTTGTAGATAACTCGCCGTCACCCATCCATGTTTACTGTATAAACAAAGTATACAGTAGGTATACACTAAGTATTCAGTAACGCTCATATTTTTTTTTATTTGGGCTACTATTTTTTATTCGTGTGCAGGTATCTTGTAATTACTAATTACCTCTCTTAGCTAGATCACGGTCAGCTAGTCTAATTATTCGTAGGTAAGTTAATCGACTAGTAGTTCGTGTTGCGCGTGTAAATATTTGAGAAATTCTGATCATGTAAGGGCGGATCGCGGGAAACTACAGGGAGCACGTGAACTCAATGCCTGAATAGGACATTTACTATTCATTTATTGCAATTATTTACACTGAATGCAAAAATAAGACCGTTTTTAGACGTCCAGATTTTCCTTAAGATAGAAATGTATTCCTACACGTCTTCACGTCACGACTCATGTAAGACAGACAAAGGAAATCTGAATATTTTACCCGATTTAAACAAACGGAAAGATAAAGGTCTCAATTCGAGCCTTTTTTATTTTATTTACAAATAACTATTTTATGCACCAATTGTTTTAATATAAGCTTACTAATAAACCACAATGAATATAATAGCACGTTTGATTTCAAGAACAATAAAGTTCGTACCCATTATTATGCAATTACAATGTTACTGATTAGAATACTACACGAAGAATCAGACTAATTGTTATGCTAATGAGAATCTACTACGTTTTAATCTTCTTCAATATAATTATATCTGACCGTTGAGTACAACCTTCGATTTAATGCAATAAATGGTCTCGCGATATGTGACGACATAAAGACCTTTGAAAAATCGTTTGTTCAAGGTCCTCGGCGAGACATTGAACTATGGAGCGTACGGTCTGATGACCGAACGCAATCCTAAAGTGTTGGCAAACAGATACTGTTAGGCAACGAGTTCAATGAATTAAGCGAAAGGCTAGGAAATAAAAGTTTAGATATCAGTCTCGGTTGAACTTCCACTTTACAAACCATGGTTCATTTCGTCTTGTTTAACATTTCTGATATAGAACACACTTCACAGATTATTTCAGATTAAGCGTGTGTAACTCTTTACGTAACCGACTCACTGATCCAGATCATTGAAGTGATTCAAAAGATTGGTTCAGTAACGTTTCAAACGCATCATTTGGATCTGAAACATTACTTTGCACTGTGCTCATTCCGCGCGACGCGTCACTCGCGAGGCGACTGAGCAGTGAGCGAGCAAGAGAGGGAGATTGAGACACACTGAGTTACTTAACTATAGACACGCGAGTCGCGAGTGAGCGGGCGACATAATTACAATCTATACAAGTCAGAAAAAGCTACCAAATGAGTTGTGTATCACTCATACTGTCACAGATTTTGATTCTGTATTTTATATCATTTGAGCCGATGATCCAAATGAGCCAAATGAAACAGTCACATTCAGTGATCGAGATGCAAATGTTCCAATCGCAAAAATAATACACTTTGCCCAACTCTATTTGAGATGGTAAATGTATGTCCACTGCTGAACATAAATCTTTCCTTGAAACACCTCGTACACCAGTAGGTAGTAATGAGAATAATTTTGACAAAATCTGGTATCATAACATTGTTATAGAGTGCCTTTTCGCCACGTTCATTCATATTATACTGAATACTATGCCGTTGTATGTAACCCCAGGCGATGGGTGTGGTCAATATTTTTAACGTCAATTACACTGTGGGAGACTTGCACTTTGGCTCTTACATTTCAAAGGCCATCATCATTCAAGGTTAGATTTTTACATAGAATAGGTGGCTAAATTATCATTGAAACAATAAATTTAAAGCACAACGTGGTAAAACTTAGTTTACGCTCATAATACTTGTGGTTATTATTACAAAGAAACATTGCGGGTTGACCCCAGACTTTTCTAACTTTCTTTACTTTCTTGCCACTACGCGCACATTGTTTCATAAAGAATGTATTTTTAGTTAGTAGCATGCCTACAAATTATTTTAACAATGATACAGAATAGATGAAATGATAATACATTTTATGCATTTATTTACTAAGACAACTGACTGTCCCGTATTTTTGCAGTTATTTTATAGCAATACCAATCCAAGATCATTGTCCTTAAATAAAACATTACAGAAGTACGTCTGCAAGCCTTGCCTCATAGTTGTGAACAAGATAAATGTATATTTCAAGAGCTCGTAAGTAAGAGCACATACCTATTTTCTCCATAGACGTGGTAGTTGACGGCTCTCGCCATAAGTATCGCGACCATCGGCCTGAGCGCCTTGCCCTGGCCATCGAAGTAGTATGTGGCTATGGTGTTCAGTTCTGGTTGGTTGGTGTTACGCTCCAGCTCCTGTCGGGCAGAGGGGCTACAGTCGAGTTGGGATCACATCTAACAAAAATATCACAATAGTAAGATAATATTTCAAACAAGAGAGCGCATACTGCATTTGGTTTAATTTTTAATTCCATTCAATAACAGGATTGATCCACTATTATATATTGTCTAAACAAAATTATTTCGTTTAGTTCCTGACTAAAATATAAGGTTACCTACCTTTATTTGCCCAATTGTGGATTATGACAGGCGAACAATAGAAAACATTTAAATTATTCAATGAAATCATGTTTCAAATTACGTATGGGATTCAAGTTTATAACAACATCACTGATAATGTTACGAGCACAGATAAGAAAACTGTAAACCGTGTTAAACATCATAATGCGCAAGACCATATGCTGTTAGCTGCACAATATTGGTACCTATAGTATAACGCATACTAATAAGAAATGTCTTGTGTAACAGCTTAATCTACAATCGGCACACTGATAAATATCACTAGGTTAAAATATGAACTATCGTGTTTAATACTAACTGATTAGAATTGACAAACAAGGATAACCGACTGAACCAACACTGGGCATTGATATTGATATTCCGTCATACAGATTACGATAATCTCTTACATAAATTGTACACTTTCTTGAAGCTAATATTAGATTTCAAGAAACCGTGTAGGTTCTATTGACAATTTCACTATGTAGACAAATGAGTCATCTGATAAAGTGAGACATTTCTCTTTCTTTCACTTTCTATATTCACTAAATATCACAAACCTGCTAATAAGCGCACATTCATACATTCTAACAATGTCCTCGCTGATATACCTAATGAAGCATAATTACATGTGCTACGCTTTCGTAGCACTTGCTACGAAAAAATTATAACATTCCAATGGTCATTCATTTCTATATTTATGTCTGTAATTTATATGGTGTACATTTTATAATGTACACCATATAAATTCTATTATTCTATTCATTAAGTATTTGTGTCATATTCTATCAACCAATCGCACTATTTTCTTGTCAGTAATCTTTCACAATACGTACTTAGATCGTGAACCACATAATTATAGTATTTCGTATATTAGATGGAATTTACAAGAATAAGCTAAGAAAGGATTCTTGTCGTACGAAATAGTTGATCATACGCGCCGTATCTATAATTTTAAAAGAGAATCAGGCTTCTTCTGTCAAAATAATCCATACTATAATATTATAAATGTGAAAGTGTGTCTGTCTGTTACCTCTTCACGCTTAAACCGCTGAACCGATTTAGCTTAAATTTGGAATAGAGATAGTTTGAGTCCCGGGAAGGGACATAGCATACATTTCATCCCGATATTCCCTCAGGATCGAAACTTATGCGGGTGAAACCGCGGGGCGCAGCTAGTTAATAATAAAAAGGTGCATATTATAAAACACGTAAGTAGCATTTCCAAATACCTATAACTAATAAGATTTCTAGGCTGACTGCGACGTTCTTTGAGAATGAGAACCTATACATAAGCTTTGCCGTAACCGTAATTAGAAACACTTTTGTTACTTAGTTGTAGTGAATTCACGCTCTTGACTTTATCGGTCGCAATGAAGCCAGATTCTTTAACGGTCTGAATAGTAAGTACGACATATATTATTACAGTACAGCTAATTAAATTATCTACAAAGTACTGCAACGTGAACCTTAAGTTCTTCTTCTAATTTTTACAATGACTTGCGACTGCGTAAAAAATACTTAGGTGCTAATTATTATGATACGTATTTGTTGAGACCGCAAAAGGCAGTGTAAACAGTGTTACAAACTTACAACAGAGATAATTTGCAACTACCTGAAGGACTCGGTGGTAGTTTTCAGCTAGCGGTGTGCTAATCACCATCGACTGCATATTGACACAAGCTTGACGCGAGTGTTTAACTGTGCGGACAATGCGACTTTTGCCATTGCCTTTCAATTATGATTGCTGAACATCAATTTCATTGTTTCGCTGACGAAGACTGTATGCAAAGTCATATCAATTTAAATTCGGGTGACCTATATTTTCAGAAAACGTCTATTTTGAAATAAAAACTGGATTTCATAAATATACAACGACTTTTGAGTTGGCATTAAGTGTTGGGTTTATAATGTTGTAAGGTAATGATTTTCAATGTAAGGTCACTGACAATTTCTGTGATTATCATAATAGGCTATGTGTGATACAAGCCTACATATTCATAAATTTATATCTATATAGTAAAATCACCGGATTAACATAATAGTTTTGTAAGTTTTACCAAATATTCATGTAGGCGCACCCACCATTGCAAACTTCCTTAGATAAATAACATAAGACTCCGCTTTGGTAATACTGGAAACAGTCACGGACACAACAATACATAATAATAAGTATGTAAACAGTTAAGTACCAATGTACCAACCATACGTACATTTTGAGTAAGACAACAACATTAAATCACACCTACCAAGCTTTTCCAATACGATACCACTAAATTATAATAATATGATGTAGGTATGGCCTATGGGTGTGTCGCAAAATATTCAAAATTATATCCCCTCTAAGAGATTTCCACTCTTTTGCAACAAATATCTATTCTGACATCGAGGTTCGTTGGCAAAGATATAAAAAATTCAGTGAAATATAACCTCGTTAAATTAAGATTAAACTCCTAAAATATATGAATCATAAAGGTGTATTGTTAAGTAATTAAGTGTAAGGTTTTGAATATGCTAAACGTATTAGTAAATATTGGATGAATGGATCCTTCACCGTCCGTTGTTGACCGAACACATTCAAAACGTCACGCAGTCAGTCTGTTGCGAAATCCGAGGACGGTATGTATCTACGAGCTACGCACCTACATAGTGAAATTCACCTTCTACTGGAGTGCCCGAGAATGCGTAGTAGCACCAATAGTTAATGATATACAAACCCTGGCACATTCAAAAAGTGTGCATGATGTATTTAAATCTATTCGAACTCTTTCAAGGCCAGAGCAAAACGCTCCTAAACTGAACTTGAAGTTTCCGGAGTCCGGGGCAAACGTAATTGGACCGACACCAACAATTTTGTGTTTACATCTGCATGGCGAGTTGAAGTAATCTGTTTGGGCTTAATTTTGTCAATGAACTTCCCATTGCCATGGTTAATAGTTGTAGATCCATGTTAGAGTAATTTGTTGCATCCCAAATATCCTAACTAATATAATAAACTAATATTATAAATGCGAAAGCAAGTTTGTTTGTTACCTTTTCACGCCTAAACCACTGAACCGATCATCCTGAAATTTTGCATATACGTTATCAGGCGTACAGAAATTATCCCGAAAAAAAGTTCTGTTCCCGAGGAAAACAACAATAACATTATGATAATAGATGGCGCCACGTGTCTTTCGAATCCAAAACAGGACAACGTCTGTCGGGTCAGCTAGTTGAAGATAATGCTAACAGGATAATTTTAATTGAATTGACCTTTCAAGACATTATGACAAAAATTTCGACGCAACTCAATTTGTAGATATAAAATGTGCGAACTCACAAAAGATAAAATAAGTAATTGTGATGAATGTGACCCGGTCAAGGTCATACCCTTTCTTATTAATCGCATAGGTAGCCACGGAATTTATAATATTCTACAATTTAGTAAGACAACCCGTTTATTACTGAATAAAGTTTTTCAAATCAGAACTGAAAATCTTGCGACTCCCTCGCTTATGTTGATAACGCAGGAATATGACGTAGAACAGAGACGTTCGCCTAAGCGTCACTCACTATTGTGAGTGACGCTTATGGCGAAAATCTAGACAGCAGCCTAATTTTCCATATATAAACTTCAATTTCTGACCTGGATAACATTTAATACCTAGACATGTATTGTATAAATGACGAGACAATGTCGTATTTACACATTATATTTATGTTATTCATAATATCTTGCAGTCATGTTTAGAATATCCTTATTAGTTTATTTGTACTTAAATAAGATAATTCCAATACATCAGCCTTGCTACCGGTAAAACCAACAATGACATGTTATTTCCGATTAATCAGGAACCCCAGATGTTGTGAGACATTGAGTGTAACAGAGACGATCTAATTAGACTTTTTAACATATACATAACTTTAAAGGGCAAAATGATATCAGTATAACTTGTAATTCCGTTAATATTTAATATAGATGGAGTCATTGTTTTGTGGAAACTGCGAACTAAAACCGACAAGTAGCACAATCAATGAAATCCTTGATGTCAAAAACATTTCATATCCGAGAATCCCTGTTTAGTATTTTTATTACATTTTAATTGAGTAAAACTACAGCCAGTAACGGAAACGAAGTAATGAGAATACTTGTTAGTTGTTTTTGCGTACCGGGTCTGGAAACAAGGTCAATGTTCAAGTTTAGCGCTGTTCCACGCCACACTTTCCATTTCCCACTCATTGCTTAGCACTGCGAGACCCATTAATTACGAAAATGACTATACTTGGGGCCAAGTCTTTTTGCAAATAATGTAAACAAGCCAAAACAATTTTGTGGTAAGTTTGACACTCTTGGTTGACAGTTTTATTTTAAACTCTAGGAAAACAACTTAAAGAACAATAACATTTTCTGGTAAATGGAAATACTCGTTTTGTTAAGGTTTCAAGTTTATCTTAGTTTATTTTTGTACTAAACATGAATGACGATACCGATTTTAATAGAATTTGGCAGAATTAGGTCTCTAGTCTGACTGACAGTTGGATGAATGACATTCTGTCTGGTGGACTGTTACGTAATTTTTAACGTACTTACGTGCAAAATCTTGGTCAGACTATAGGACAGGTTTGGTGAGTTTCCTAACATAAACAGAAAAGTCACTAACGTGCGAATCATCAATCGCCGATTTTTTCGATAATCTAAATCCTATATACTTTTGCGTGTCTAATATTTTCATAACACAAACAAACAAGAGCTTCTTCGTATCTCTAACCAGACCTATCGTTAATCTGTGCTTTTACTTTAGTGGAAAAATCTTACCCAAGATGGATTTAAAACTAGAAATCAGTCTATATGGCCACAGAAGTGAAGGAAATGATCGTGTAGAAATATACAGCTTGCCAGTACAGCATTCACACAGGGGCCTAGTTTTAGACGAGTTTTCCAAACGGAAAGTAGGTAAACGAGCACTGGCATCACAAACAGCGATGATACGGTAAGACCGATGTCACTAAACCTGAGTGATCCACATTCTTTATCCTTTACTAAACAATAACTTTTTTTGTCTGTTTTTAAAGATTCTGTCAACAATACGGTCTTACAACATCTGTGTACCTACATAAGTAAGCACTAAAGTTTCTTACATCAATATTTAAAATAAACAAAATGAACCAGGAAGAGTGATTTCCTCGCAACACCAATGCAAAAGAGGAATATCGAATCGCTATTGAGTTCGCCAAAGTAAATACACTTTGACTTTAGTGCATTGCAACGTTTTGCAATATCGTTGTCAAAAGTTCAGTTGAGCCAAATGCGCAACCATACAACACCGCCGAGGTTGCCGGCTTCGCGCACAATGCAGAGGATGTCATTAATTTTTGTGTTTATTAACTGCTTCAAGGTCAGTTTCTGCCATTACAGTCTAGTACTTTCATGCTCCAGTGTACATAAAGTCACTTAAACATAATTTATGTGTGTGACATTTTTTGATAATAGGAAGGTCTACGGTTGTGATTATCATAACTAGGATTACAAGAATGAAAAAGACCAAATTGAATGAAAATCTTAAGTTGAATACTTCTGCAATAGAAACAAACAAAGACGAAGTGGTATGTGCCGAATGTGCCGATGTTACATTTGCCAAACAATTCGTAGTGGGGATCTCCGGTTTAAGTCGCAATACATTCATTACGACTAGGTTAAGCGCACTGGAATCTAGCAAATGTGTTTTTCAGCGCATAAATCACGTTACGGTTAGCAGTATTGTGTACCACAGATCCCAATTACCGCCGATGCGCGAATTGCACAACCCGAACTGACCAACGTGCTAACACGTCGTGACTTTGACACAATTGCCGATCAATGGACACAGTGCCGACCAATGGGCTCGTAAACTGTTCCCTTTTTATATCACGGCCTATGATACAATGAATGACACATTGATCAGTCTACTTTTGTCGGTTAGTCGTTGTTTATAATAATTACAAAGTCAATCAAATGCTACTCTACTGAATATAGTCACCACATGTGTCATCGTGTATAATTCTGTATGCTTATTGTTAAACTCATCTACTTAAAGAAGTAATTAATATCTTACAACAATACATGCAAAATTTTCAAAACGTTCAGTAACTAGTATTATGATTTTTTTATTAGGGTAATTATAAAATAAAGTATGCGCAATCTTGAAAAATACTATTAACTTTATAAAAAAATTTATATAATATGATATGATAATTGTGTTGGTACTGGAATTTCGACGTAATAAAAACAAGCAAGAACAAAGTTCGCGAGTTCTAATCATAAACTTTTTTGGTATTTCAGTTTCACACAATGGCTAAAAATTACTTTGTACTTACGGATCTGATGTCTTCATATATTCCGTTGAGGTCGTCTTCCAGTAAGCGGTAGGGGTCGACGATCTGTGTGCCGTAATCTGGTAGCGAGCCTGTGCTTGTGCTCTGTAGGCTGGAGGCAAGGCGGCGCACCAGCCCGCCAGTAACGGCAGCGCTGAAACCGCCTGACCCGCATGCGGGCCCGCATGTTGTGACTCTCTGTAATAAACAAATATTCTGTCAGTACAAGAAGCAAAGTACTACTTATGCTACATGGCTTGAAGTCAACTTTAGCCTGGAAGAGAATCCCAAAGCCTGCCTCACATCCTGGACTTCGCTTATCCCCATGTCTGTATTATGATATTACTGAGCACTACACCTATTCCACATTTTTAACGTCTTTGTCATCAGTTGTAGACTTGTGGTGCGTTCAAACAGCAAGCAGTGTCCGTCAAGGCACGAAGGGTGCGCCAGGTGCCCTTAACTAAGTGGTAGCGTCGACGGCGGCAGTGACCGCGATACGCGGGTTTCGCAATTCCGTTTATGCAATTGCAAGCGAGTGCAGTTTGCGCCCGATGGGCTGCGGCCGGCCGCGCGTTGCAAAACTACCACACGTTCAACCGACGCACGTATGTGCCCGCAAGTACCAGCCCATAGATGGACGCGTTTGCGGTTATAAATTAAGAGAAAACAATTAGCTAAACCATATTTTAGATTTCATTACGTCATACAGATTTTCGAGTTCTATTCTGCCAGTTAGATATTTGTGCGCAGTTGTTCGTTGCGGCATTGCGTGTGTCGCTGTTAATGACAGTTACTGTTTTTGTTCTTCAACAGAGATCTAGATAGATTAATTTATCCATCGTTGCATCGACCGTGAACCCTTGTTTGTAGCTACTTTCATTTTATTGCTTAGTTATATAACAGTAAATACTAAACCGTGCGTGGCTAACTAGACTTGTGCAAATTACTGATAACCAAAGTATTGAATCGTATTTTTTACAAAACTACGTTTAAGGGGGAAGCGCAAAGGTAGCCCGCGAAATTCAAATTTTCTTACGTTTTTTGCAATTTGCTGGTCAGTATTAAGTTGTTCGTCGATCAAAATATGATTCGCGGCCGTAACAAATATGTATTTACAGAATTATAATCATTAGAATCAGTAATACAACTTGTTAGGTTAGTATAATCCCAAAATGTCAAGATTTCATGAAATAGTCATTCTGTGGGATTACTTGGTCTTAGAGAGTTGTGTTGATGACTTTAATTATAATTCTGTAAATACATATATTTTACGGCCGCGAATCATATATTAATCAACGTACAACTTAATACTGACCAGTAAATAGCAAAAAACGTAAAAAAAAAATAATTTCGCGGGCTACTCTGGCGCTTTCGCCTTAAGTATTGGAATCAAAAACGGTCTGAGCTATATTTAAGAAATAGCGAATGACTAAGCGTGAATTGAACGTTAATCTCAGAGCCATTCTCCGGTTGCAAAGCTCGTGATAGCGCTGGCGGGAGGTAGGATCAATGTTGCAATTTTAAAATCTAATGCATTATTAGTAAACGTAGTTCGAGCTGTGAATATACACTTCAAGGTTCTTGTGCTAATATTTATCTTGCCACAGAAGCAACAAACAGGCGTAGCGGTGGTTAATGTCGTCATTTTATAAACTGTCTTTTTTTTAAGGACGGCTGAGAACATGCGTTTAATCTAGGTTATATTCAGAATAGGCTAAATATTTGTGGTCAAAATATAAATCTCCTAACAGTTAAAAGATAAGCTCTATTAACCTTCTAGATTACCGACGGTGACCCCGTTTGACATCATATGTACTTTGACAAAACTGGGATAGCATGGAGAAAATAAATCATTTTCATTTACAAAGATTTTCACAGAGCCAAGTTCAAAATTATGCATACTAAATACCGACAAGTGTAATCCTTACCATTTACTTTCATTATTTACATCGATCAAAACTTATACAAATATGTAAGATGGAATTAAAAATAAGCGTATTAGTGGAGCCGTTTCGACAACATCCTTAATTCGAAGCGACGTCTGATGCGTAGCATGATAATTACTTCCATACGATTTCACACACGTTAGCACGGTACAGGACGGCTTCATTGAAGATTTCAGGGAACTTAATGAGTAGAGACTATGTTTAGAGAGGAAAATATAGGCAATATTTTGGCAAAGAAATTATTTCTTTGAACCAGATCATATGCTGATTTCAAATTCAAAATCTAAAATTTTAGATGCCGTGAATCATAAATTCAGATCAACATACAACCTAATATTAACTAAAAACGTAAGAAAATTTGGATTCAACAAATTGCAAAAAACGTAAGAAAATTTGGATTCGCGGGCTACCCTGACGCTTTCACTTTAAATAAGGATCGACATGACTACAGAAAATAACAAGCTACACTACTGTTTACTACCGATACTAGATTAAAATGAGTTTTCATGACCACCTCAACTTTTTCTAAGTCAGGATTGCAGTGCTACGCCGTAGCAGGCCAACTAAGTTTAGTTTTTAGAAGTAATTGTGGAGGCTGCACATTATTTCTATTATTGATTTCTGCCACAGCGCAATTACTTAATGTATTACAGTCAATAATATTAATGATTATCATAAACTTTGACACGTGTAGATTTTTTATGAAAATGGAAAATACTTACTTGCGTGCTGAAATTACTGAAGATTCAAAAGAATACCTTAGCAAATGTCTCAAGGAAAAACTACGTTAGGTACCTATTTATTTCAAGAATTTCATGAATGTATTCAAAAGCACTTGTGAAGAAACTGTTAAGACCTACGGCCACAAGTAATAAACAAAATGCAATACAATTTATCACATTAATGACCATTTCCTAGTAAAAATAAATAAAAATAACGATAACCACAGTTGACCTTAAGGCTAAGGTAGCTTTCAATTCTTTTCAGGAAGGCGATTTACGTGCGTCACAATAAATAAATGGCAGCGTATATTCCAAAACCTTGGCAAAGCTGGCGATTCACTGGTGTCCTTCCCCTATCCTATATTGCTTATGTACCCGGAACAGACAAAAAATATACTCGTAGTTCATACTTTCCGTGTTGCTTGCAATTACTACCCGTAATGTCAAATATTTTACGTACCTATACGGTTTTACTGATTAATTATATTAAGAAACCCGGTTCAATTAAATTGTGTAAATACTGAACGACGTACTTAGTGACGTCAATGCTTAGTTACAGGTTAAATGAAGGCGCGATAATTCTAAGTATTTTCACACTTACGTGTAATGTCAATATGTGAACTTCTTTTAATTAACAAGGAAAAATCTCATTAAAAACGCCTACTTCATTCTATGCGTGATTTTCATTATTTTCGAATAAACATTACAGGCTACGTAAATGACACTCGATCATAATTATGACGTACGTAGATAATTGAATAGGTATTGCTTCTCAATGGAACCTAATAAAATAGACTGAATACAGACCTGTATGTGAAAAAGTTAAATACAAAAAGCTTGATATCCGCATTCAATGTAAATGATGAACAACATTGTCGCACGTAAAATTGCATGTGTTACTGGGCGCACATAACAATTAAAACACGATAGAAAGTGAGCGCTTCGAACACTCTTGCGCATCGATCGACACTGTTCTTAAAATAGAAGTGAACACCAATTGACACGTACATTAGATTGATATATAGCTGTTACGTGGACAATCCGACACATTATATCGACCTAAAGAGAACGCTTAAATTAGTTCTCTTATTTAGATATTACTAACTTACAAAAAATGTGCTTATTATCCTTTAGATACTATTAAACCTATTTTATCTCAAACGGCCAGCATTTACTAGTTACCTAGGCACCTGCCTAGCCTTTTCCCAAATATGTTGTGATCGGCTTCCAGTCTAACCGGATGCAGCGGGATGCCAGTATTTTGCATGAAGCTATTGCCTATCTGACCTTCACAACCCAGTAGCGGGATAAAATGATACTCAAAACTGCAATACCGCGGTAAACTGTTAAGGTATACGGATATAATGCAATATTACTAATCCCCCATAGCAAAAAGCGTGATATATATACTTAGCCTATTCGGTGACCAGACCTTCAAGAAATATTTGTCCAAAATTTAAAACAGAATTAGTTCAGTAGATTTTGCGCCAATCCTGCGCCAACCCATGATTTACTAGTGCTTAAAGATAAAATTGCTTAATCTGCTCTAGTACAGACGCCAGCACATCAAACTACCCGAAACTGTCAAATTTTCCCAATCAACTTTGAACCTTTTGCTTTAGCGATAAAGTTAAAAATCTATTAAAGAAATTTGACAGATTGTAGTAGCTCGATGTGCTGGCGTCTGTACAACATCAACAAGTTTCCTCCGATGAATTGTTATCAACAAAATAAATGGCCGACAGATAGATTTGAAAATTAATTGAACTGCTTTTGCACTACGCCTACGCTGTAGTAACATTTTGTTTCTTTAGTCTGAAAATGGTACTGATTTAGGAGGTAGGTGTACCTTACTCTTAACCGCAAAAACACAGAATGCTGTGTCATGTGACGAACAACAATAATGTTTCCTTCATACAGGGTGGCGATTTAGTCACCTATGTATATCCGAAAAAGGGCTGATTCTATACGTAATTATAAACAACTTTCGCTATGAAACTCATATAACACGAATCGTAAAAAAAAAATCATACATGCAACGAAATTGTCTACTGTTCGGCCGTTTGTAAAGGGCCTTATATAGGTACATATTTGCTTTTTTTTTCACGAGTCGGATAACAATTTCGTAGTGACAGTTGTTTAAAATTAAATGAGGGGTAGGATCACCCCCTTGACGGTTGCAGGTGACTAAATAGCCACCCCTGTATAGCCATGATTGTGCCGAAATCAGAATAACAGTAAGTATGCAATTATAGAATTTTCCGAATTTGTATTCTATGCTGCCTAGTGTAGCACAACTATGGTTAAAATGTACTTAGTTTTGCAATCAATTACTTGTAATTCCATGCTAATAATTGCTTACAAATCAGTAGATTATACGTTCTAAGGACTTTAATGACGTAGATCAGTTCAAATAACAATAAAACTTGTACGTGTGCACAAATTATTTGGGGTCTGGTTCATAATAATATCGACAGTCACTACATCGACGGTCGCCTGTATCGAAAACGTTACATCGACGGGTTAATGAATCGACAGTACCCCAAATCGATGGTACGCTACATCGACAGTACACCAAATCGATAGTACACTATATCGATAGTGTTGTAAATATATAAAATGTGTACTTGTGCTGCCATCTATTTATGTGTAAGTCTAGGAGATCTGAGTGAGTGAGATATCTTCCGTCTCATCGTTCACATCTAGAAATGTGTCATCCGAACCTGTATTTGATTCAGATGTTTCCAAATTGAATTCTTCTATTATTAATTCCTTTTTTCCCCACTGAACCAAAACTCTGATCTTGAACTTGTATCTGACATTCAGATTTTGATTCCTGCTCAACTATGATGACATCTCTACTGCATAGTTAATACGACAAACACATACGTTAAACAAAGACTTTGTTTGTGGATTATACAGTTTATAATCTGATAATAGTAAAGAAAGCAACTACTTAAAAAATGTTTTAGCTGATAATTTTAAAATGAAAGATTTAGGTGAAATCAAGAAGTTTCTTGGTGTAGATGTAACCGTAAATAAATCTGAGAAAACAATATCAGTATCGCAGGAAGATTATATTGATCAGTTATTGCATACATTTATTATGACTCAATGTAAAACTGTTCAAACCCCAATGGAGACTAAGTTACAAGTATCTCTTATCTTATCAACAAATAATAGAGTACCTTATGTATTTAGCAGTACTTACCAGACCCGACATAGCTTTTGCAGTAAGCTATTTGAGTCAATTTAATCATTGCTATAGTAATTCACATTGTTCATATGTTAAACGCATATTAAAATATTTAAAATTGACTAAACATCATGGCTTAAAGTTTACTGCTGATGGGGTGGTAATAGTATTGATAGGAGATCATACACGGGTTTCTGTTTTACATTATCGGGCTGTGTAATTTCTTGGGAAACTAAAAAACAAAAAGCTATTGCCTTGTCCAGTAGCGAAGCAGAGTACATGGCCTTGGCTGAAGCCAGTAAAGAATCTGTTTATTTAAGGAACTTACAGTATGAAATAACAAAATAAATGTATACTATTGATTTACATAATGATAATCAGAGTGCACTAAAGCTGACTGCAAATCCAGTTTTCCATAAAAGAACCAAGCATATTGATATGCGGTATCACTTTTGTAGAGATTGTGACACTGCGAGACTTGTAAATGTTAGATATTTACCGACAGTTGATATGTTCGCTAATCTGCTTACCAAGACTTTATGCGCTAATAAGCATTATTATTTTTTGGATAAATTGGGTGGTCAGCATAATTAAAATGTACTATTATACATGTCGTAGTACTTATAGCAGTGTGATCTGTTATTCTAATCAAATATTAAAGAACAATATGACAGCTCATAATCGTGCTCCACAACCTGGTAAGTAAAAAAATAATTGTAATCGAATGGCCATTACTTGCACCTGAGGACTTTTTATAGCAATAAAATGCATATTTATTCTGCAGGTATTATTCATGAACTACGCCTATGAGAAAATGTGAAAAAAGAGTCAAGTACAAACACTGAATACGAATTTATGATTATTCAACCATTTTATGTAGGTTACAATTAAAAACAAGCAATATACAAATTTAACAAATTGTGATTAAAAACTTTAAAAAAGCTTATGTTATTTATTTAAACCTGGCTCGAGTCGGGCAGTCGATGCAGCGTTCCATCGATATGGTGTACTGTCGATGTAGCGTACCATCGATTTGAGTTCCTGTCGATTCAATTAACCTCTCGATGGAACGTTTTCGATACATCGACCGTCGATGTTATGAACCAGACCCAATTATTTGTATGAGTAAATTATTCAATGTCTAATTATTTACTAAATCAGATAAAGAAATAGTTGAATTTATTTAATTACGTATTTTATTCATTAATCAGTTGAAGAAATAGTGAACGAGACACAATAGAAGTTTCATTGTTTAAACGTCTGAGGGTATCCCTGTAGATTTGTATGTATTTAATAGTATTTCTTTTTCGCAAGAATAATATATAAAAAGTAATAGTTAAATAGTTGTAGTATTAGCTAAATCTATACTTAATATTATAGAGCTGAAGAGTTTGTTTGTTTGTTAGTTTGTTTGGTTGAACGCGCTAATCTCTGGAACTACCAGTCGGATTTGAAAAATTATTCTTGCATTTGATAGCCCAATTCATGAGGAAGGCTATTTAACATCACGCTATGACCTTTAGGAGCCGAGCAAAAAGAAAAAAAAGTCAGAAAGAACGCTAAGCAAAAACGAAGTAATAGCGCGGGCAGGCGATGCGATGCGACGGGGTGGATCGGAGTAACAAGAAATTTCACGCGGACGAAGTCGCGGGTAGAAGCTAGTAGTTGAATACTATGCTGATCACTACAGGCCACAGCTGCATTAGATTCTGTGAGATCATTGTGTTCCCACTTTCCCAGCATGACTGCTGAACCAAACTAAGTGAAATTATTAGTTTTTATGACGATAATAGCCATTGCCCGTGTGCATGGCAGAAAAGATGTACGGGAACGTACAGTCTGCGGTCAACATTATCGAACCCACTTGAATAATAGCGACTTTGAACCTTATCGCGAATTTGGAATACTCCATTTCGATAAATCATGTCGTTACGTGATTTTAATCATTAAATTGTCGGTAGGGTTGAAAGGCTAATAAGTAACACGACTACTAAAAATAACCAAGGTGAGGGTGGATTAATAAAAAAATATCGCGCGTCAGTAAACTGTCTACGGTTAATAGGTAATTCCGTGATCCATTTTAACAGCTGCTTGTGATTGTGCGATAGTGAAGTTTATGAAAATATACGATATGGTTCAAATGCGACTATATATCATGGGTTTTGCTCCTGGACAATTTCGCTGAATATTTCCAGCGTTTCCATAACGTCTTAGCCATAGCCTGGCCGTATTTCTCTAAAACAAAAAAAAACTAACATTTTGGAAATGTGTAGGTAACTTGTAAGGAGTGGGTGTAATAGGAAAATAGCCAAATACACGATCACTAGGTTGCAAGAAATACTTATCACACGTCTTCAAAAAATCTGTTAGTATTTACTTAGTAAATTTTAAATAATAAAACAAAATAGGTTTTAAAACTTACCGCTATATTAAGTCTACGACCAACCTCTCTGATTCCTAAATTCTGCTCATATAAAAATATTATTTTATGTTTTGTTTACGTTAAACGTTTTGGAAATGTTTGTGCGCAGTCACTGCTATTAGGCGTAGGTAGACTGACTTTTGTCACTTAGATCAATTTAGTACCTATCCATCTACCCCACGAAGTAAATATATTTTACTTCTTAAGCAAGAATGCTAAGGGTTATTCGGTAATAGTTCACGAATACATTTACATTATTAATAGACTTCGTTATAATTCATGCATAGAAAAATAAGCATAATTTATAACGAAACTTTGAAGTCACTTTCATGAAGTTTCACGAACAATAATAATTATAGCCTAACATGAATTTCTTACACCTATAGCTTAGCAAAAGCTCACAACCGGACTTGCGAACGTAGTTGCGCATGTTTACGCGTATAAAAGACATCAACGCGTCATCTGCGCAGGCGCAAACTTATCGTGATTCTTGTGTGAACAAATTCACTGTTTATGTTTAAACGTGCTATTATTTAAACATTTTATGACCTTCACACTGCAAATAGATAAAAGGGTGTTTAAAATGATTTAGACTTGGCACATTGATTTTCTCATGAAACCATCAAAAGTCCGATGACCATCGAACTTCATCATTGTACTACAACGCGGCAAGTCAATAAAAGATCTGTTTAACTGGGATTATCCAAGCTGTGGACGTGTTCTTGGCTACTAGATTCATACCTTCATAAAACAACTACATAATCAATTTAACTACTAACTTAACAAATTGACGAGTGTATGCAACCACCTTCGTCTGGGTCGAAAAGGGCACTCGGCAAGCAGAAAAGAATAATAATTCCTTTCACGGCTCTTTTCTCGCCCGAGACATTCTAAGGTATTGCTATTGCCAAAATTTAGACTACCATAAACATAACAAAAGAGCTTGTTAGTTTCTTTCATAAGCTGTGTCCCATTTTATTTAAATAACAATTTTGATTGACGTACGATCAAATTAATTGTAACCTTATTTATATTACGAGTACGTGTCAATAACAATCGACAGTAGGTATATTGGACACTATTCCTACCGACCTCGACAGTATGCGTGTTTGTAAGTTGGTAAGGTTGGTACCAGCAATAAGTGCAGCCATAGAGTATGGTATATCAAGGTCGTTACTGCACCCACTGGCAGTAATGATCACAGGTGCAATTAGCGTCCACCGGTCTGTGGCGAGAGGCATGTCGGTCGAAGACGCCCCGCCCCGCTAGGTTATGAATCAAGGACGTATTTAACGGGAACAACTGGTTATGAATGCCGGTAGTCATAATGTGTGTAGGTAGGTTGTACAGTTGGACTTTATATATAATATTAAAATACTTTATTACTTAAAATAGCTGGAATTCATTGGATGGAACACTTGAAGTAAGAATAGAAAATGATGTTCGATCAAGTTGAAAAGCTGGGGTCATGGGACAGCTTATGTCCAGCGTGAACTGTTTTGAAGCATAAGCATTTTATAATGGAATCAGATCAGATAAATAAACCTACTTCGTGACGAATGCAGCTAAGCTTGATTAGGTATGGTGGAGGAGAACTCGTTAATTTGGCGCATTTTAGAAGATGCCTCTATGTATTCGTTTTGTTCTGTAATAAAAAGGCATGGTTACAGCTCTTTACCGAATATATAATCTTACATTCCTAAGTATTCATACTCTTGTAGAATTTAAGGTACGGCTGGTCGTTGTCTGCATTATGTTTCATGAGTCATGTGGACGTGAAACCATTCTAGAAGAGCTTCACAGAGATGATAGCATCCGAACTTGCAAGCTGGTTTAGTTGGATAGGGATTTTGTTTTTTAACAGTTTTTAATTTTTAAATAATTACCTCATTACATGAAAACCGATGACGACATTTTAATACAAACATGGTACAAAAAATCAGTTAATCAAACGATTTTATTCAATAGGTGTTGCGTCTTAATAGTTCATTATGTAATAGATACGAGTACCTAATATCCACGATATAAATGGATTTGCAACGCAAAGTAAATTAAAGGTCAATAAATTAGGTAATTACAATCTATCAATAACAAACGAAAAATGTACGCCTAAAATGCTGTAACAAATTCTAGAAAATGAGTCTTGTTTTGGTGTCAACTACCTAAAACTTAGTTGGACAACTCTTGAACAAAAATAACTAAAAATCTAAATACTATGTATGTATATATTAAGAATCGTATATAGATAGTATTCTTTAGAATACTTAGTATCTGCTTAGATATCTAGATGGTGAACGCAAACGTGTAATTCAAGAGCTTTGTACGTAAACATTACTATTTTTTTGGCAACTCATACAAATTTAGAAACCGTTGGTAAAAATAGCAATAAATAATATTCTATGTATGTCTTTGTCACAGTCGTGATGTAACTAGGCGTGTAGCTACTTTTATAAATCCCACCTGTTGAAATGTGATCATAATTATTGCGATAAAAACCTCAGCTTTATTGCTTATTGATTTGATAACATTATCTTATCTCATATTCATAATAGAATGGTTCGATAAAAAAATACGCGTAGACTTGAGAACCTCATCCTTTTAAGCGGCAGGGATTGTCCCTTAAGACATTTGAAATTTCCAAAGTCGAAAAGAGTAAGCTTCAATTTGAAAAGGTATAAATCAACTCCGATTTGAAAAGGTAGATGGATAGTATGCAAGATGAATTGCTTATATTTACGTTTAGAAAGGAAGTGAATTTTGAGATGGCGGCTAATAGAAAATTATGAATGAAAAGGACGTGCTGCGCAGACCCAAAATAAATTGGTATAAGAACAGGAGGATGACGAAACACCTAGAAAATCTATACTAACTAATATTGCCTCGAAGGTAGTCCAAGTTGGATTAACTTCGAGATTATTATTTTTTTATTTGTTTACTAACGGAACATACACAGTACTTATACAGCGCAAAGATTACACACATCGACCCTGAGTTTATCTGAAGAATGCCGTGGAGTAGTCATGATATGACGATTATATACTTTCGGACGTAATTGCCTGTGCTTACAGATTGCAATCAACGCCAACGTACGCAACAAGGACGCGGCGACTATGTTTCAAAATTAAAATCTTCTATCAAAAAAGTTTATGCTGTTCATCTCTGCATCAAAACTTCCAAACAATTTGATTATTTTGTTCTTTTAAGACGAACACTTCGGCTTACAACACCTTATGATGGAGTAACCCCAGAAATTGCAACTCAATGCGAGTGTTAAACAAGGGTACTGGTAATGAATTAAATAGACCTTGCAGTCTTACATGTTGTGAAGAGTTTTTAATAAAAGGCAAAATATCCTTGAAAACTTGTTTCACGTGTAGATTTCGACTAAATAGTAAATAAAAAATAATAATACCTATCTTTATGAAAATGAATCGAGTTAAATATAGCGTCAGTTTGATAACAAATAACTTGTTTTTTTTTTGTAGAATCGATATTCAATTGCATATACGAAAACAATGTTACTGGTTACTATTAAGTTTCTCCTCTTCACTGTAATAGCTAAAGGTTGGCATTGGTTTACGATTTCGCGGATCCATCGGAAATATCGCGGATGCAAATTATAAAGCACCTCCAAGCACTCTAGCAAACATTTCAGGCTATCATTCTACATTTCTAACTATGCAGGCACGTTGACGAGTTTACTGAATGTTATTCTGTTTTGTTGTAACTGAGTGGTAGTGGTACAGACATTTTAAAATGTGCGCTCATCACGCTTCCAAATTCCTGTAAAATATTAAAACTAATAATTATCCTCGTGATAATACCGCCTTTATGTTAGTTTGTAGATAGGTACTTATAGTTTTTGTTAATAAACTCGCGTGATTCACTTCTTAGTGCGTAAGTTCTTGGTCGGATTGCTATTAGTCACAAGAACTTATTAAGAGATAGATTGGTTACCTAGTGCACGTACGCAAATTACTTTCATTTTGATCTACGTGCTTTTTATATTTACACAAATTTATCACCTCAACAAGTAACGAACTTAGTAGGTAACGATTGCTGATTGTGATGTGTGGTGTTCATTACGAGTAATCTGGAGTTACTTAATCCATAACATAACTAAGTTAAATACTAGTATACGAAACATAGTTCTCTTATCAAGTAACAACGTCACGTGCGCAAGGTACGGCAATTAATATTGCTTCCAGAGACAACGTTGATGAGTTCATTGTTTGAAAGTGGTGACCGAAACGTCATTGCTCAATTGTACCAGCCTAAGCATGCAACGCTTGCAAGGACATTGGATCATCGGTGACCACTTCTGCAAACACCGCAAAGCATTTGGTAGTTTCAGTCATTACAACAGTGCTTACAACCAAGCGAAACAGACTTTAAATAGTGTTTATCATTTAAATAATACATATTAATTTGAATCTTAAGAATAAGGCCAAGATCCAACCTGTTTTTAGTGGCTTAAATCATTACAAAAGTAATCAAATAAAATATTCACAAGGCCGTGGTCATTGCATTTCACAATCCTAGCCCACGTTCGCAAAGGTCTTTCAAAAAAACTGCGCAACTTGCTTTAAAAAATTAAGACGAGTACAGAATATATGTTGCCTTATTGCGAAAAAAAATGAGTTCTTAATTTGTACTGCAATATAAAATATTTCTCTTGTGTCAAACATAATGTTCTCGTCCCTCCCGTGATCCTCGAAAGGCGAGGTAGAGGTGTGCGTTACACAGACACACCCACTTTTCGTCTATCGTGGGTTAGTATTAGGTTCCATTCATCCAGGGCGAGTCAATTTATATTTATTCGGGCAAGCTTGATCTGAAAATTACATTGCGGAAAATCTACGAACTAATGGGAAAACGCATTTTTTTCCCATATCTTTAAGAGTTGGGCAGAAAATACTTTTGGGATTTTAAGACAAAACCAGAATCAGAGTGGCGCTTTGATTCATTTTGTGACTAGAAATTATTACTTTTGTTTTACATTTACAGATATGTAATCTGTTACAAAATTCAGTCGAAGGCAACAAACATAACACTCGGCTTTCTATGCCCTTTTGTATTGTCATCACGTAATTTAGGATTGAAGTAAATGTTGTAAGTCGAAAATAACATATGCTACATCGTGTGTATTGCCGCAAACTCTTATACAATGATGTCGACTGAACAAATAGTTGTGTGTTCCGCATTTCTACTGAGCTTCATTTACGCAGGAGGTTACGTACGGTGCGATTCAGTCGACCGATTCATCTACCTAATAAACGAGTGTAAAACCATTCAAATCCGGAATCTCTGTTTAATGTCTTAGAGGATCCTGATATCGCCTAGAAAACCCTCAATTAAACATACATCCATGGATCTACTTGTCTATGCTAGACGAAAAGTTAGAGACACGCAACATCGAAGAAATGGCGTTGAATTGAACGATGATGTCTCGCGGCAAACGGGGTCAATGCTCGCCAAATGGACTAGAATAAAAATAAGAAAGGCTATAGAACTCCTTCGACAGGTTACTTACCCAGTTTTCGCGCTATTAAAAATTCAACGAATCGTCACACAACTTTCACTAGCCGTGTGCCAGTGCATGCGTCTAGAGATTTTCATCATAGGTAAAACTAAAGATACGCGTACGTCAATGACCACTATGACTTGTCCAATCAAGATTTCAGATATGGTAATAATACTTAAGCCTTCTTACTACGCGTTCTCGACAAAAGCCTGCACATAGAGTTATGTTATGGATAAAGAAATCGGCCAGTAATTCAATTGCAATTGAAGGAGCAAATGAAATATTAATGCGAATAATAATTGTTGCTTAGAAAGTTCTATACGAGTCGTCGAGATTGGACATTGCATGCTCGCACGCTGCGCGAGAAAGCACGACGGCGCGCGTTCCCAACTAACATGTAGGTACTGTTGATATTTTGACGTGGTGTGAGGACCTTGACGTTGGTATACGAAGGACACGCATACTATTGAAATTCTGATAGGTCTATCTGTATGAGGTCTGTACATGGGCATACTTTATTGGGAACATTACTAATTGAAGTGAAGAATTTCTTTTGAGGCAAAGATTCCGGAATTTATGATCACATATTGCTTGACTTAAAAAATTTAACATGCGAGTATTGCGTCAAATTAGGTCAGGGTCAATCAGCGTAAACGGGATTGGTAATGCATATACCGGATTAACAAACTGATAACACAGTATTACATGAATTCACCGCACTAATGAACCGACAATCAGATATAAATGAATCGTTTCTATTAGAGCAGTGAGTGTGATGGTCGTATTTTCAAAACAACCTCATAAATTGAATTAATTCCGAACAGAGCTTTGCTTTGTTTGATGAAAGTAAAAGTCGCGAATATCTTTGCTTACGGTGAAAATCATCCGACAAACCCAACAAACCTGTGCCGCGCGCGAAGCGACCCACTGCTCACCGACTCACGAAGATTTCACTTTTAACATTTCCAATAACTGACCATACTTTACCACATATCTGAACAAGTAATCTATACGCTTTTAGGACAATTTCTAATTGCCTCTTGTGTCAGAAAATTCATGTTACATATTTGATTAGATCAGCTGACAAAGAGAGGTTAAATATTCTGTCATGCTGTTATGTAAAAAGGAATAACATTGTTGAATAGCATGACACAAAAAACAATTGTACAAAATTAAAAACAAAATAATCAGTCTAATAATAGAGCAAACCTGCTAAATTAATGAACTAAATACATCAAAACTGAAATTTAAATTGTCTAACCTGACATGTCTTTCCAAATATTCGCAATGGAGATGGTCCGGGAGGTTTGAGTTTCACAAATACAGTTTGGTTTCGAACTTTATGTCCGAATTGACACAATAACTTATCTTGAACACGAGCACAGAGCCTACTCGAACTTAAACACGCCATAGCTACAACTGCAACGAAACGCTTGAGGATATGAACTGCATAACACACACAGCATACAGGCATTCGCCATTTCCCCCCCACTTTAAGACAGCTGATTGTCAAAGTCGCCATGATTTTCAATGTTACCATAACAAAATTAAAAATTGACTTTTAATTTGACCTGTGGGCGTGTGGTATGGCAAAGACTTTTTCCTTCAATAATAAAAAAATATTGAGAAAAGACTTTGACATCAAATAAAAAGATATTTTAATAATTTATTTAGTGAATAGTTTTAATTAAGTTAGAATACAAATTTTTTTTTGAGAATGTCATAACTATTCTTTAGAATTAGCTTCAATTTTAGTTTTTTAGCAATGTCTAAAAATGTTATAGCCTATTCAAATCTTAACTCCATGTAAAATGAGATTGGAACTTTCCGATAAACCTATTACAACAGCTAACTTGAAATTAAAGTCAAAGGATCATCAGAGATTAAGATCAGAGACTTTATTTCTGCGAAAATAGTGATATAGTCGTAACACAACATGCCCTTTATACACACGATGATACTGATCCCGATAATTACTTTACTCTATGACACTGATGTTATAGTTATAGTAGCACTGTGGTTATGCAGTGAAGCCGTTGTGCTTTGCAACCATCCTTTGCAAAGTCGGTCAAATCTGAGAAAATTTTAAGTCCTGTCAGGAAAACATGTTTGTAATGTCGCCACATGAAAATTCAATGATGCCAGCCCTCAGCCTGCCAATGCCCTGCTTAGCATGTGATGAGATGATAGATATTGTATTTTATACTCTTTGCTGTAAGCTTTTCTGGCCTGGCATCATGAATTGTGATGCCCTGTCAGTGACTCAGTGTCACTGGCCGCTTTCCGAATTAGCTATAAATCGCTCACAGCACTCACATCACATCACATGCGTTCCGATTTAGATATTACGATTATGACAGCTGAGGGCTGTCAACAATTCGGAACGCTCGTGAACGTGCTCACAGTGCTTACTTAAATTTAAAACGATATTACAGTATTTCTTTGTATAAACACCACATGTTTTCTTCTTCTTCTTCGGTTAGATGGCGACTGTCAGCCAGAAGCAGAATTTCTTAAATGCCACGTTACTGTAAAGATATAATGCAAATCAAAACAAAACACACATTGACACACACACACACACACGAACTGAGATTTTTGACAGCGTTCACGTTGATATTATTCTAAGGCATGGTCGGCGTTATTATAAGATGGCGCATGTCATGATGTCATTCATGACGATTTACGAGATATCGTTATCACGCTCACGCTAATTCTGTACGGATTTAGGCACGCTCAAATCGATTACATCCTAACTCGGAACGCATCCTGTGTGTCAAGTCAGCTGTCAGACTGCCAGTCAGCTAACCTAAAAATATTAATTTACCAACCACTACTTGACTATTGTTTTTACTATCCTTGGCCAAAAACAACGATATGATACCACGCCTAACACATGTAGTACAACTTGTGAAGAATGTGGAAAGGAATTTATTTCATATATTTGGATATCCACCCAAAGGTAAATAAAAAACAAAATCGCAGTACCAAATCAGACGCAAGGTTTAACAAGCGAATTAAGTGATAAATCCGCTCGGAGCCTTAAATAATTTATTACGATTGTGTTAAACCTGGAGGTACCTGGGTTTGATGTTCAACATGTCATGATAAAAGTTTGGGCCAGAGCCTTAGATAAACGCCAGAAGCTAAGCAGAAAACGTGTTCACAATAAAACCCATCATCATCTTTTGTAATTGACGGAAAACAAACAAATGTGCCATGTGTGTGTGCGTGAGGGTGTGTGTTATTGTATAGGCACTGCTGTGGAAGAGCGGAGTCTCCTAATACAGGCATTACTTGCTTAACAGGAGGCTCCAATCACCAACTAATGTAAAACTTTTTGGTTCAGAAATAAATTTGATTTGATTTGAAACCCACTATGATCTTGTTGTAATTGACGGAAAACAAACAAATGTGCCATGTGTGTGTGTGAGGGTGTGAGTGTGTGCACACCACTGCCCCTGTAGTACCCAAGAAATGGGACTAGAAAATGGTGGTGTCTAAAAACAAGATGAGAAGACAATATCAGTCTAATCCTGGGGCCATACTGGACCAGAGTTACAGAGGACAGAGCACAATGGAGATGGGCAGAGGAGACCTATGCTAAAAGGCACACTGAGCTATGGGGCATTTTGGGGTTTATTTATAAACAATGATTAAAGTTACATAACAATTTAAACATTTAAAATGTATGGTTAACCAGTCGCTAATCACTACTTTAAGCATAGTTTATTGAACAAAGAAGCTAATGATTTGCTGTTGGCCCCAAATACTCTCTGCTATCTATGTTCTATACTTAAATGTACTAATACTCTCTGCTAACAATGTACCCAAACTTCGGAAATAAACAACTTTATTATTATTAAATTGACATAAACTTTACTAAACATATTACTTTTTTTCTAGAGCTAGCATTGGCTTATGTCCATGAGAGGAAACCTGCCACTCCGCCTAGAAAGTTCTCAATCAAGGACATAGTTGGAGACAGCTTGTTATTGGCTGTACCCAAATTCCGTAGAACTATTGAAAAGAAGTTAAAGAGAAAATTCGGAACCCCCGAATATGTCAATAAAATGCTTCTACCGAAAAATCACATCAAAGTGTGCCAAAACTGTGGACATCATCATGAAAAGGGAAGATTGTGTGGTATGCCCATGTTATATTAAACTAGCTTTCTTCACCCGCTTGGTTGTAGAAAATCATCCTACGGGAACATGCTACCGGGACAAATCGCAATCTGTTCAGTGGTTACTTTCAGATTTTAACACGTTAACTGCCATAGTAAAATTTTGATGACGTTTTTTTTTATTTTTGTTTTTTGGTTGTATATTCAAGTAAATCACATTATATGACTATTTTAATTTGTTTCCGGTGATTATAATGTAAAATAAAGCAAAAAAATAAAATGTCTGGCATATGTGCCTGACGAGGCCCAAACGAAACAAAACATAGCTATTGGGCCATGTCAGGTATTTTGTCAGGCACCGTCCGCCGGCCGCCAATTTATTTGCGCGGGAAATCACTCGGTGCAGCGCTCGGCCGTTTGAACAAAAGTACCTACGCGTGTCGTAGTTCATTCCTTGCAGGTTGCAACCCGTCCGGCGCGTGCCATGCGATGTACCTAGAGAGAGTGTTTATTTAGTCGCTTCGAATTATCTGCGGACAGCGGAAGTGCACGCACCCATTGCTCTAGATTTTTTGTGTTTTTGGAGATTTTGTGTGACGATAGCTATTGTAATCATGTCCATTATTGATAATACGTGTGATTTTGAATTATCGTTGGTAGATCTGCAAGCAATTGACGAACTAGAAAAACAACTGACTCAAAGAGATTCCCCGCTGTTAGAAATTCCATGTTGTAGTGAAATATGTGACGATACAGAAGTAATTTTGCATAGGCGAGAAAACAGAAAGAGGCGGTGCGTGATAGAAAGTGGCGACGAAGATGAAAACCCAGAACAGCAGGTTAGCACAAGGCTTGAGATCGATTTATGGTATGAACCAGCGGGTAAGCAAAGAAGAATTATACCTTTCACAGAGTGCCCTGGTTTGAAACCTTATAGTTTGAGAAATACGATGGCAAAATCCAAACCAGAGGATTTCTATTCTCTGTTAGTTCCGGATAGTGTGTTTCATGATATAGCTATGGAAACCAACCGATTTGCTGCTCAGACAATTACTAAACTTAGTTCAAAAAATCAAATAAAACGAGGATCGCGACTGCTTACTTGGTCTGATACAAACCAAGACGAAATCAAAAGGTTTTTTGGTTTGATTTTATATATGGGCATAGTTAGATTGCCTAAGCTAGCTGATTATTGGTCAACAGACCCCCTGATTTGTCAATCTTTCCCGCGTACGATTATGTCTCGTAACAGGTTTGAAATTTTGTTACGAATGGTACATTTTTCTAACAACGATAACCAAAGATATGGCGACCGTCTGTTCAAAATACGTGAATTGGTAAATACTTTGAATCTCAACTTTGAAACATATTACTATCCTCAAGAAAATCTCTGTATTGATGAGTCTCTGGTACCATTTCGGGGTCGCATTATATTCCGACAATATATCAAATTGAAGAGGCACAAATATGGAATTAAAGTTTTTAAATTATGTACTAATCCAGGCTACACTAACAGAATTCAAATATATGCGGGAAAGAGAAGTGAGACCGAAACTACAACCCCAACCAATGTTGTGATGTCACTTATGGAAGGATATCTTCAAAAAGGTCATACATTATATACCGATAACTGGTATACCAGTATTGATCTTGGACGCAAATTGTTGGACAAAGAAACGCATCTTGTGGGCACTTTACGTAAAAATAGAAAATATTTGCCTAAAGATGTTATAAACGGAAAGATAAAAAAAGGAGAGTTTAGAGCTAAAGAAAATGAAGATGGTATGAAATGGAAGGATAAAAGGGATGTTTATTTACTGTCTACGAAACATTCTATTGGATTTACAAGGACTTACAAAAGAGACAAAGAAATAATAAAACCAAAAATTGTAGTCGATTATAACAACGCAAAATCTTCTGTAGACCTATCTGATCAGATGATCGCATACTCTACACCTTTGAGAAAAAGTGTAAAATGGTACAGAAAACTTGGTGTTGAACTGTTGTTGAACACTGCATTACTCAATTCTTACATAATTTATAAAGAAACCACGAAGTCTAAAATAGGGATAGTAGAATATAGGAAAAAGTTGTGCAAATATCTAACAGAGTCGGGCAAAGAAAACAGTAATCCTGACATGCCATTGACAAGAAATAGAAGGCAAAAGCATGAGCTAAAAAAGAAAGAAGGACCTGTAAAAAAATCTAGAAAGTACTGTTCACGGTGTTATAAAGTAAATGTTCAAACAATAGACAGAAATTATGCTAGAAAGAAGACTAAGCAAGTGAATACTTATTGCCCACAATGCCCTAATGAACCACATTTTTGCCTATCTTGTTTCAACGAGGAACATAAAACAATGTAACTTTTCCTTCTCTCTGACTGATTATTGCATCTCATTACTCTAAATTGCATTTTTTTATAATTTTCTAAGCTGTATAAGCCCAAAATATGATTATTTCGAACAATAAAAAGTTTCTATAGTTTCATTGTGTCGCATTTTATTTTTCCCAATAAAACATCCAGTTCTAAATATAAAAACGTTGGGCCAAGTTGAACATAGTTTTTCCAGGGCCTTGTCAGTCAATTTTAATAGATAATAACGAGCTAAACGTGCCGGACAGCTCCCTGAGATCATCTAAATTTTAAACTGTGGCGTCAGTCACCCGGGACTGACATGGCCTTAACAGGTGCTATGTCTGTCAAGCACCGGTGCCTGACATGGCAGTTAACGTGTTAACATTAATATGGATTTCAAAGCATTTCAAAACTAATACTACGAAACCCTACAAAATGGCTTCATTACAATTCTTCAGCTTAGCTGATAATAAACTCTAATATGGACAATTATGTATTTTCAGAACATTGCTACACCAAAGTAAAGAAAGAAACAGAAGAAATTCAAGCCACAATAAAGGAAAAGCTTGGTATCAATCCAGTTGAGCATGATGTTGTTGTATTGTATCAAGGAGAAACCCTTCCAGATGAGGTAATAATCAGTCTGCTTTTATACTTATTGATAAATAAGTATAACTGGTTATCAGATTTCATCACTATTGTGTTACAAGTTACTACAAAGCATCAATAATGACCTGCTTTTCACTGTATTAATCTACCTCAGAATGCACACAAAACCAACTTTGCTCATACATGGCATACAAAAACAATTACCCCCTTACTAATAAACGTTGTATAACATCTGTATAGTTAGGTACACAAAGCTTTGTCTTCTTTCGAAAGTTAAATCACTGACAACTGAAAGAGAGAAATTGGTGTGTAACTATTCACCTGATATAATACGTTTATCAGTAAGGAGGTTAGTAAACAGAAGTGTTATACAGGATACATTGAAAACTAAGGCCAACTCGAAATAGGAGGAGCAGTAATAAATTGACATTTCCCAAATCTAAATTCTTGAAAAAAAAACTAAGTTATTGCCTTCAAGTAAACACGAATTATCAGCATTCCAATAAAAAGAATAAAACAATAACATTAGAACAAATAAGAAAACTAATCAATTTTAGGGCGCCCCTGATATGCAATCCATTGTCGCAGAGTTCACAACACGATCTAAGTTGGCCAGGCGTTGAACTAGCGGTCACATAGTACTTTGTAATATACTAGCGGTCATTTGTCGTCCACACTGTTGACGATATCGGGAAAAAAAGTTTCATTGTGTGGACGAACGGGTGTTACTGATCGGGAACATTTGGAAAAAAGGGCGCGCGACCTATCGCTTGCCTACGCGCACGTATGTGCATCCTTTTCCTTAATGACGTGCCCTAAATTTTCTTTATAATACGTTGAATTAGATAATTATATTAATTTGACGCGCCTATTCAATTTCAGCCTGTATTATCTAAGAACTCTTACACACCACGTTGTTTTCAGGCGCCGACGACGCGCGTCGCACGTAACGGTAACGCGCTGCAAACGCGATGTTATCGCAACCAATTTACCTATTCACACGTTCATAAAATTGTACAGTACCCGGCGATAAATATTGCACATCGACCTTTGGAGAGACAATCGGCTAATTTTGGCTAATACGTTTTGTCAGTCGTTGTTCAAATGCGATAGCGTGCGGTCGCGTCCAGTTAAAAATATATATTTAGAGTTGTTAACACCACCAAATTTAAATAATTTAAAGTTGTACTATGGCATCTTTAGGAAAAAGAGGGGAACCTTTACGAGGTCAGTCACGCGAAATTATCTACAATGTTTATAAATATTTTGTAACCGAAGCTGACAGATTAAAAAAAAAATAAAGATGAAAATGTAAGTTGTTATTTTAAGAAGGTTCAAGGGCGAGTTGCAAGTGCCATTGGAATTTCAAGAAGAACTTTGAACAATATATTAAACGAAGTCAGTATTGAAACACATTCTACTGGATATGGACGATTTTGATTATGATGTTGTTCGAATGGTATATGATTTTCACTTACGATTTAATGAACTGCCAACAATAAAATCATTAAAAGCTAAATTATCTGAAGCTATTAATTACAATGGGTCTGAAAAGACGTTGAGAAAAATACTTCACGAGATGGGATTTCGGTTCAGTAAAATGGAAGATAATCGAAAAGTTCTAATGGAAAAGCACGATGTACTTAAGTCTCAAACGAATGGAATACCTCGATAAAATACGCAAATTTCGCGAATCAGGAAAAAATATCGTCTACATGGATGAGTCTTACATACATACATCCCATACTAAAGGGAAATCTTGGAGTGATGATAAGAAAAAAATAGTAAAAAAGCCAATTTCAAAAGGTCAACGTTTGATAATAGTTCATGCGGGAGATGAAAAAGGCTTTGTACCCGGTGCCTTTTTAACGTATAAATCCACGGACACTACAGGTGACTATCATAATGAAATGAATAACGATAACTACGAAAAATGGCTGGTTAATCAATTAATCCCAAATATACCCAGTGATTCTGTTCTGGTTATCGACAACGCACCCTGTCACAACAAATATGTTGAAAGACCCCCTAACTCAAACACCATTAAACAGGAAATGATCAACTGGTTAAACAGACACGAAATTCCAGTTGATCCAAAATTAACAAAAACCCAGATTTACGCTATTATATTTCAGCACAAGGAGAGGTATACAGAGTTTTCCGTGGACAAAGTACTTGCCGAACATGGGCACACTGTGTTGCGATTGCCACCATATCATCCGGATTTTAATCCAATTGAAAATATATGGTCTCAAGTCTCAACTGAAAGGCTATGTAGCCTCTAGAAATGTGGGTATGAATTTAACTACAGTAAAAACATTATTGATTGAAAAAAGTAAACATGATCGGGGCTGAAGAGTGGAAAACGGGTTTGCAATCATGCAATCAAATGTGAAAATGAATATAGATGCATCCAACACGGTTTAGACAATTACACCGATAGACTAGTGATAAATACGGCTGACAGTGATATTGACCTCTTTGAGAGCACTGATAGTGAATGGAAATAATTGAGAATTAGAATTATTATTTTTGTTACAATGTCTCATTCTAACAATAGGTATTGAACGGGGTATAGATTTCCCGATCGTGTTGTAGACTTTTTCAGTACCATAGAACTTGTGGGCGAACAAAATAAAACAACTTGTTTGAGGAATAATAGCTGCGGCTTGGAGTAATGTGTTGTGTGTTGCGTGGGCGGCGTCTGACGATAGAATGAATATTGAGCGTTTTTTTTTTTTTTTTTTTTTTTTTAGAATATGGCATCTCGTAGTTGACCTTGAGAGGTCGTGACTACTTAACCGGACAATCCTGCGGCTGCCTTGAGAAAACTCAAAGCCTCCAGCCAGGGGCTTAAAACTAACTAAATAAACTAAGCGACTACACGCTAAGGGCACCCCCTGTGGGGTACGAGCCTCGGCTTAGGGCGTCGCTGGGGGGAGGGCAGCAAGTTGGGACAGGCTGGATCTAATTTTGATTATTTAACGAACGATGGGGCCGGCATTTCCTAATTGACTACTCTGAGAAGAAATGCCGAAACAAACTCAGAGGTCAGAGTCGGGAATTTAAATCTACTGGCTCAGCTGCGGCGCGGGCTGGCACTACATCGAGCAAGGGTCGGTGGGGGGAATTTACTTGGGGACGTCGCGAGGGACCTCGTCGGCGAGGCCGGTATGTCGGTTTCTTGTATCTGTTTTTCCTAAGCGTGCTGGTTGCCCTACTGCTCTCTTGGAGGATGGTTATAGGGTCATCTGGGTCGGTGAGAACGTGCCTTGGACGGCGGAGTTTACTGATTTGGGAGGGAGTATATCTGGCGGCCTCGACAACCAGCGGGTTTCGATGGTTGGGGGCGGAGTCGAAGAAGTGCTTGGAAAGGCGCTTCATGAATTGGTGGATAGTGGGGATTTTGAGATCGACATGGAGGATCTCATTTCGAACGAACCAAGGGGCTCCCGTAGCCTTTCGGAGGAAACGGTTCTGGAGGGTCTGCATCCTATGGATGTGGTGGGGCTTTGCGTGTGCAAAGACTACGCAGGCATAGGTCATGATAGGGCGAATGCACGCTGTGTAGATGCGCAATTTGCACTTAAGTGACAATTTGCTGCGTGCATTTAGCATCGAGTGGAGGCTACCGAGGGCGAAGGCGGCGCGCGAGCGAACCGCCTTTATGTGCTCTGCGAAGGAGAGGTGCCTGTCGAGGATAACACCGAGATATTTGGCTTGCTTCTCCCAAGGGATCGGCTTGCCGAACATGGTGATGGGTCGGGGGGGGATGAGTTTGTGTCTCGGTTTCGAATAGAGAACCGCTTGACTTTTGTCGGGGTTTACTTCTATTCTCCACTTCCTAAACCAGTCAGCGAGCTTGTTGACTGAAGTTTGGAGGATGTGGGAGATCTGGACTAGGCTGCGGCCAGTGTACAGAATGGCAGTATCGTCTGCGAAGAGAGCCAACTGGGTCTTTTTACTCATTGGGATGTCACTGGTGTACAGCGTGAATATGAGCGGGGCGAGCACAGAGCCCTGGGGGACTCCTGCTCGGATCGGGTGTGGAGAGGATATAGCTCCTTCTACTTTGTAGCGGAAGGTGCGGTTTGACAAATAGTCTCGAAGGATGAGCACGAGACGGTCGGGCACACCGAGTTGGTATAGCTTATATAGTAAGCCATTGTGCCAGACTTTGTCGAAAGCTTTTGCTATGTCGAAGTATATCACACCTGTCAAGTATCCACGCAGGATCCCTGCGTGGATCTGTTCGGTGATGCGGTGGACTTGCTGGACGCTAGAATGTTGGGTTCGAAAACCGAATTGTTCATTAGGGATTAGGCCCTTGGTTTCGGCATAGTTTCTGAGACGCTTATAAATAAGCCTCTCGTAGACCTTGCCTAGTCCATTGAGCAGACTGATGGGGCGGTAACTCGTGGGTTCCGACTTGGGCTTGCCGGGCTTTGGAATGCCAATGACTGTGGCTTCTTTCCACTTCTGTGGGAAAATGTTGTTGCTCATGGCACCGTTGAAGATGGTGGCCAGTAGCACAATTAATTGGGCAGGGAAGAGTTGAATCACTCTATTTGTGATTCCATCTGAACCGGGGGCTTTCTTAGGTATGAGACCCTTTATGATGTCCTGTACTTCGTCTGGAGTGACGGGGGGTAGAGGATTTTCGGGGTCTTCTACTGGAGGGAGGGAGGCTCTACGCTCGACTTCCGCGTCGACCTCAGAGAGGTGAGCTTGGTCTACGGGTAGGGAGCTGGGTGTACACTGGGCTTCGAGGCTGTCAGCCAAGCATTCTGCCTTGTCATCGTCGTCAAAGGCGATGGTTTTGTCGGGGCGGATCAGTGGGGGCATGGAGACGATGTCTCGAGATCTAAGTCTCCTTTGGAGTTCCCAGAAGGCCTGGTGATTGGGTTCAAGATCGCTCAGCGTCTTATTCCATTTGACTTCACGCCACTCCGATATGCGAGTCCTCACAGTTCTCTGTAAGTAACGCATATGGGCTTTGTTTGGGCCACATGGAAAGCTGCTGTAGGCACGGACAGCCGCGTTCTTCTCGTTCAACAGTTCACGCAAGTCGTCAGGCAACTTCCAGCGATGGTCGTCCATCTCTGGAATTTCCCTTGAACAGTCGTTCAGGACTGACTGTACGTGTTCCGTGAGCGAGTCGATCGCCGCCGTCGTGTCCGCGATGGAGTTGAACTGATCGGGGATGGAGTCTAAGTGGGGGGATGTGGTGGATTTCAGGCATTCGCTTACTTTCCTCCAGTCCGTTACCACTTTAGTTTGAGGGGGTTGGTTGGGGTCGGGGAGACCAATGCGAGGGGCCATTTTGATGATGACTGGTCGGTGGTCTGAGGAGAGCTCTTGTACCACTTCTATATCGGTCAACCGTAGGTTGACGTTCTTTAGAAGTGCCACGTCGAGGACGTCAGGGGTATGGTTGGGGTCGTGTGGAAAATGAGTAGGACTCGTCGGTCCGATGACATCGAAATTCAGAATGGGGGAAAGGTCAAACAGTTGTTTGCCTCTGGTCGATACCCTGGTGCTGTTCCAGGCGTGATGCTTTGCGTTGAGATCGCCCGCTATGATAACGGAGTCACTCAAGCCTAGGAGCGTGGAGAGGTCGTTAGAGAAGAGTTGGGAGTTCTCTATCGACGTTTGGGGGGGGAGGTAGACCGAAACTAAGGTGATCGGTTGGTGCCCTGACATGCCTAGCCGGCAGATGGACACTTCGAGTCGTGAGAGTGGGGGAGGATCTATTGGAATGCAGTATAGTTCCTTTTTGTAATAAATGAGTGTGCCTCCTTTGTGACATCGCTCCCTGTCGTTGCGAACCATGCGATAGTTTGCAATTGAAGGGTTACGGTGGTGGGGCTTGAGGAAAGTCTCTTGAGCGAGGAAAATGTCAATTTGATGGTCGCGTAGGAAAGTGGCGATCTCATCTCTTTGACCATGAATGCCGTTGGCATTGAAATAGGCTAAGTTTAGGGATCGGAGTTTGGTTCGTGAAATGATTCCTCTATCCATTGTTGGGCTGAGCAGTGAAAGAGGCGAGGATTCGGGTGATGTCAGGATAGGCATTGTAAATTGCCTGTATCCTGTTCAGGTCGCAGGAGTTTCTGGCAGCGAGAAGTTCGCTTGCCATTTTCCTGGCGCGGGGGGACATGAAGGCCGTGAACGTGCCTGCTATAATGTTAAAAGAGTCCATTGGATTAGGACCGACAGTTGGGACCGGGGCCGCAGTGTAGGCGGCGGGAGCGGCCATTTGAGTGGGCGTAGCGGCCATTTGAGTGGGCGCGGCGGCCATTGCGGTGGGGGCAGGGGTAGCGGGGGGCGCGGTGGTGGGCGCGGTGGAGCGGATGAGACGAGGGTCCATCCTAGCGGGAGTGGGTGGGGGGGGGGCTGATGTGGCCATCAGAGCTGGGAAGGCTCTTTGGTGGTTTAAGAGATTCCAGGGGCTAGGCCTTTGAGGGCTTAGTTTCGCTGGAAGTGCGGTCGCGGTCCCTTGGGAGGGGATTTCTCTTTGCTGGCGGGCGTCTGCGCGCTTAGCCAGTTTGGGAGAGGATGATTTGGGGGCTTTGGAGCAGCCCCGGTAATTGGCCGGGTGACCTGTTTCACCGCATAGCACACAGCTGGGCGGCTCTGTGCATAGAGTGCGGTCTTTTGGTCGGGGGCAGTTTTCGGTGCCGTGCGCGCCCAGGCACTTGACGCACCTGGGTGTTGCGTGGCAGAACCTTTGGGAGTGGCCATAGAGCTGGCAGCGGTGGCACTGACCCACAATGCCGCTCCTCCATGGTTTTTCAATCTCGATACCGGTGAGATTGCAGATGGATTTTATGGAAAATATTGGGTGGTGGCGGCCCTCGGAAGGGGGGCAGACTACCAGGACCATGTCGTATGCGACTTGGCCCTTGGAGCGGTGCATGCGGTGCACCTCGGATACTGGAACCTCTTGGGCTTCCAGATCCGCCTTGATGTCTTCGGTGGCGATCTCTTTAGGGATCCTGCGGATCACCACTCGGGTCATGCGCTCCTCGGGGAGGGAGTACGTGTGGAAAGACACGTTCCTTTGCCGAAGAAGGCTTGTGAGATCCCTGTAGTCTTTCGACGTAGGGATCTGCACCTTGATCCCCTGTTGGGTGGATCGGGCATTGGTGAAGCCAATCTTGCGATCGGCGCACCATTTGGACACATCGGTCCATTTTCCCTTGTCCTGGATGAACACGGGGGGAGGAGGGGGTATTTTCCTCGGGGCGGAGGAGGTTTCAGCACTGGAGCTGGGCGGTAAGTCCTTCTGAGAGGACGAAGCGATCGGAGTGGGGGCATTGGTGGGGGTAACCAATGGAGCGGGGGCGGGGGTGAGAGGGGTTGAGGTCGCGTCGGTCGCGACTACCTTCTTTGATTGCGCGGAAGAGAACTTCTTCCTACGCTTGTTTGACCTTCCTGACGCCAGCGTAAAGCCGTCGTCGTCGGAGGAGGGAGATGAGTTGGTGGAGTTCTGAGACTCCACGTCGGAGGGCGGGTAATGTAGCCTCTTCACCGAGAAGTCCTCTGTGTCCATAGAGTCGGGCACAGAGTCGGGTGAGGCACTACCGGGTTCAGCCGGCGTCGACTTTTGCTGCAGAGCAGCGAATTTCTCTCCGTATTTCAGGAGGAAATCGGGGTCCTTTAGGAGGACGTCCTTGACGAACGCCACTATAATGGCGTCCATCTTGATTAATGGGGGGGGGGAGACTAAAACATTAGTCAGAGAGCCCTAACTCTAACTCCCCGGGTGGATAGGCCCGGGGGTGTGTACCCTCCCTGTCGGGTATAGACAGGGAGGTGAGTGCCTAAGGGTGAGCCCTAAGCTTGTAACCCGACGCCAGTCTTAATGTGCGTACGGGGCCCTGACCAGTCTAGTGCGAAGGGTGTAGAGACACCCTAAAGACACTAGGTGTGTAGCTGTGAAGAAAAACTGTCATCCAGCGCCGACTAGGAGACCCCCCAAGGCCGAGGCTGGGACCCGTCCAATTGACTGCCTAGCCCTGAAGGGGTTCAGCGGGTGTATTGGGTCAACACCCCACTCGGTTTCGTTGGCACCGTAAGGTATCCACCGAGCGACCACGAAACTGTGGTTTTAACCCAGAAGGGGTCAACTGACTCTAATTCAAAACGCGAACGTTAAAGAAATAGAAGGTAGCCTTGAAAAAGGCAGTTTTTTCATGTGATCTTAATCGGCTGATAAATTAATATCCACCGGCGATCGGTCGTAGTCAGGGCGACTACAGAGCTCGTTACTTAAAAGCAACGAAAAAGAACAGAGGCCACTAATTCGGCGCGGAAGTTTAGGGACAACCGGTTCGAGCGAGTGACAAACGTTCTATGAATATTGAGCGTTTTTTTTTTTTTTTTTTTTTTTTTTTTAGAATATGGCATCTCGTAGTTGACCTTGAGAGGTCGTGACTACTTAACCGGACAATCCTGCGGCTGCCTTGAGAAAACTCAAAGCCTCCAGCCAGGGGCTTAAAACTAACTAAATAAACTAAGCGACTACACGCTAAGGGCACCCCCTGTGGGGTACGAGCCTCGGCTTAGGGCGTCGCTGGGGGGGAGGGCAGCAAGTTGGGACAGGCTGGATCTAATTTTGATTATTTAACGAACGATGGGGCCGGCATTTCCTAATTGACTACTCTGAGAAGAAATGCCGAAACAAACTCAGAGGTCAGAGTCGGGAATTTAAATCTACTGGCTCAGCTGCGGCGCGGGCTGGCACTACATCGAGCAAGGGTCGGTGGGGGGCATTTACTTGGGGACGTCGCGAGGGACCTCGTCGGCGAGGCCGGTATGTCGGTTTCTTGTATCTGTTTTTCCTAAGCGTGCTGGTTGCCCTACTGCTCTCTTGGAGGACGGTTATAGGGTCATCTGGGTCGGTGAGAACGTGCCTTGGACGGCGGAGTTTACTGATTTGGGAGGGAGTATATCTGGCGGCCTCGACAACCAGCGGGTTTCGATGGTTGGGGGCGGAGTCGAAGAAGTGCTTGGAAAGGCGCTTCATGAATTGGTGGATAGTGGGGATTTTGAGATCGACATGGAGGATCTCATTTCGAACGAACCAAGGGGCTCCCGTAGCCTTTCGGAGGAAACGGTTCTGGAGGGTCTGCATCCTATGGATGTGGTGGGGCTTTGCGTGTGCAAAGACTACGCAGGCATAGGTCATGATAGGGCGAATGCACGCTGTGTAGATGCGCAATTTGCACTTAAGTGACAATTTGCTGCGTGCATTTAGCATCGAGTGGAGGCTACCGAGGGCGAAGGCGGCGCGCGAGCGAACCGCCTTTATGTGCTCTGCGAAGGAGAGGTGCCTGTCGAGGATAACACCGAGATATTTGGCTTGCTTCTCCCAAGGGATCGGCTTGCCGAACATGGTGATGGGTCGGGGGGGGATGAGTTTGTGTCTCGGTTTCGAATAGAGAACCGCTTGACTTTTGTCGGGGTTTACTTCTATTCTCCACTTCCTAAACCAGTCAGCGAGCTTGTTGACTGAAGTTTGGAGGATGTGGGAGATCTGGACTAGGCTGCGGCCAGTGTACAGAATGGCAGTATCGTCTGCGAAGAGAGCCAACTGGGTCTTTTTACTCATTGGGATGTCACTGGTGTACAGTGTGAATATGAGCGGGGCGAGCACAGAGCCCTGGGGGACTCCTGCTCGGATCGGGTGTGGAGAGGATATAGCTCCTTCTACTTTGTAGCGGAAGGTGCGGTTTGACAAATAGTCTCGAAGGATGAGCACGAGACGGTCGGGCACACCGAGTTGGTATAGCTTATATAGTAAGCCATTGTGCCAGACTTTGTCGAAAGCTTTTGCTATGTCGAAGTATATCACACCTGTCAAGTATCCACGCAGGATCCCTGCGTGGATCTGTTCGGTGATGCGGTGGACTTGCTGGACGCTAGAATGTTGGGTTCGAAAACCGAATTGTTCATTTGGGATTAGGCCCTTGGTTTCGGCATAGTTTCTGAGACGCTTATAAATAAGCCTCTCGTAGACCTTGCCTAGTCCATTGAGCAGACTGATGGGGCGGTAACTCGTGGGTTCCGACTTGGGCTTGCCGGGCTTGGGAATGCCAATGACTGTGGCTTCTTTCCACTTCTGTGGGAAAATGTTGTTGCTCATGGCACCGTTGAAGATGGTGGCCAGTAGCACAATTAATTGGGCAGGGAAGAGTTGAATCACTCTATTTGTGATTCCATCTGAACCGGGGGCTTTCTTAGGTATGAGACCCTTTATGATGTCCTGTACTTCGTCTGGAGTGACGGGGGGTAGAGGATTTTCGGGGTCTTCTACTGGAGGGAGGGAGGCTCTACGCTCGACTTCCGCGTCGACCTCAGAGAGGTGAGCTTGGTCTACGGGTAGGGAGCTGGGTGTACACTGGGCTTCGAGGCTGTCAGCCAAGCATTCTGCCTTGTCATCGTCGTCAAAGGCGATGGTTTTGTCGGGGCGGATCAGTGGGGGCATGGAGACGATGTCTCGAGATCTAAGTCTCCTTTGGAGTTCCCAGAAGGCCTGGTGATTGGGTTCAAGATCGCTCAGCGTCTTATTCCATTTGACTTCACGCCACTCCGATATGCGAGTCCTCACAGTTCTCTGTAAGTAACGCATATGGGCTTTGTTTGGGCCACATGGAAAGCTGCTGTAGGCACGGACAGCCGCGTTCTTCTCGTTCAACAGTTCACGCAAGTCGTCAGGCAACTTCCAGCGATGGTCGTCCATCTCTGGAATTTCCCTTGAACAGTCGTTCAGGACTGACTGTACGTGTTCCGTGAGCGAGTCGATCGCCGCCGTCGTGTCCGCGATGGAGTTGAACTGATCGGGGATGGAGTCTAAGTGGGGGGATGTGGTGGATTTCAGGCATTCGCTTACTTTCCTCCAGTCCGTTACCACTTTAGTTTGAGGGGGTTGGTTGGGGTCGGGGAGAGAATATTGAGCGCTCGCGCGCTGCTCTTTTATAGTTTTGCACCCGAGCGAGTGCGGTGTGGGCGCCATGTGTCCCGAGCTAGTGCGGTGTGTATCAAGCGGCAGCTTATTTATTGTTTTAAACTTATACATCTTTAAACTAACATACAAATCATTTTAAGTTTATACGTCTTAAACTAACATACAAATCATTTTAAGTTTATACGTCTTAAACTAACATACAATCATTTTAAACAATGGTAAATCAATATAATAAAATAACAAACAAAGGACTTAATCTAAACTTAAATAACTAGAGCTGTTATTTACAATCTCCCCCTCGTGCGCGAGCACCGTTACACATAGTGATTAGTCCGCTGTTGTTATCACGATGAGGCGAGAGGCCGGGCGACGAATCAAGCCAGCAGCTGTTCTTATCTCAGTTACTCGAACGCGTCCGTCTGGTCCCGGATAGACTCTAGTTACTTCTCCTCTTGGCCATACTCCTCTGGGCATTGTATTGTCTACTATTATGACAATATCGCCGATTTTCAGATTCTTGTGTTGTGAATTGGAGCCGGGTCGGGGCATCAGCAGAGGTTTGTATTCCGCCGACCAGCGTGCCCAAAAGGTATCGGCTAATGCCTGAGTGGCTTTCCATGTGTGTAAGTCCAATGTGGCATCTTTGAATGAGCCAAACGGTGATATCCCACAGGAGCGTCCCATTAGAAAGTGATTGGGAGTCAACGCTTCTTCATCTAAATTGGGATTTACTGGAGTTAATGGCCTTGAATTGATCACATGTTCCGCTTCTAATAGTAGTGTGTGTAGAACCTCGTCTGGTGGGTATTTTTCATGTAATGTGACTTTTAGGGCTGTCTTTACTGATCTTACGAGACGTTCCCAGGCTCCGCCCATGTTAGGAGCGCCTGGTGGTATCTTCTTCCAGGTGATCAGTTTATCCGACGCAAAGGCTTTTATAGTCTGCTCGTTGCTTTGCATGGCTTCCATTATTTCCTTTTCAGCGCCAACGAAGTTGGTTCCATTGTCGCTGTATAACACGGTCGGCGTGCCGCGGCGCGCTATCATTCTTCGCAGGCTCATGATCATGGAGGAGGCCGTGAGGGATGTGGCCATCTCCATATGTACTGCACGCGTGGTGAGACATGTATATAATGCGCCCCACCTTTTCTCGTGTCTTCGCCCGACTGTTACATGCATGGGCCCAAAATAGTCTACCGCGGTTGCAGTGAATGGCGGTTGATTTTGGGCCAGCCTTTCAGCAGGTAAGTCGCCTAGGGGGATTTTTGAGGGGATCCCCTTATAGGTCCGACACCATTGGCATTGGTTGCATATGTAGCGTATAGCACTGCGCAGTCCTATTATGTGGTATCGTTGTCTTAATTCGTTCATGACAGTTTGATGGTTGCCATGATTGAAGGTTGCGTGCGTGTGATGCACCAACAGCTTTGTGAAGCCTTCTTTGGCATGTAGGACTGGCGTGTTTTGCTCATCTTTGACTCTGCTGTCCAAGCACAGGATCCCGTTGCGGTCGATCTTCACGGAGAGCTTGTAGAACGGTGACTTCTTCGGTGGTCGCCGCCCAGCCTCTATTGTTGCGATGTCTCCAGCAAACGAGTTAAATTGACTCCTTCTTATTAGCAACAACTCTGCTAGTTTTATGTGGTTTGGTGCGAGTTCAATTCTCGTGTTTCTTTTGAGTAGTTTGGCTTTGAATACCTCAGCGGCGAGAAGTACGGTGGCAGCAGCACGAATTAAACGAATATACTTTGAAAAGCGTTCTATTTTAGGTAAGTAGTCGCTGACGTCATGCCTAATAGTTACGTGAACTTGTTTTAATACTCTTTCTTCCCCAGAAGGGGGTGACGGCACCGCGGTTTGTTTTTCCTGCGGCCAGGTCGTGGGGTCGTTTCTTATGAACTCTGGTCCTGTGAACCACCTATGTTTTGCGTTGAAATTTAAGGGAATGCCCTTGGTTGCGTCGTCCGCGACGTTATCAGCGCTTGGTACCCACCGCCAATTTGCTGGCGTGGTTAAGCTTTCGATCTCGGCTAATCGATGTGCGACGAACGATTTAAAGGTGCGTGGGTCAGATTTGATCCAAGCTAGAACTGTTTTAGAATCGGACCAATATTGACATTTTGTTATTTTATAATCAGACTCACGCTTGACCGATTCTGCTAGTCGGCTACCTAACACTGCGGCTTGCAGCTCTAGACGGGGTATCGATATAGGTTTTAGCGGGGCCACTTTAGCCTTGCCTACAATTAATCGAGACGTTTTGATACCGTCTGTCCCTGTACTGACTAAGTATATTGCGGCAGCGTATACTTTCTCGCTTGCGTCACAAAAAATGTGCAACTCCCCCTCGCCAGAGGGCGTTGCTGGTATGTAGCGGTCTATTTCCAACTTTTTCAATAGCTGTAGGTTGTTAATGAATGATAACCATGTCGCGCTATGTTCACTCGTAATGGGGTCGTCCCAATCTATACCGCTGCGCCATATCTCTTGTATGAGACATTTACCTATCATCGTAATTGGTGAGACCAGGCCTAGTGGGTCAAAAACAGACATGACCGCGCTGGTTACTTGTCGTTTGGTAGGTAAAGTGTCGCCTTGTATGACGTTTGCAGGTGTGTTTCGAAGGTTAACGTTGAAACCTAACGTATCGCGTGCGTGGTTCCATATGAGACCCAAAGTGCGTTCTGTGTCGCTTTTACCCAGAGTGGTCGTGTCGCTGCTGCGCGTGTCCGTGACGTTACTTATTATCTCGGGTACGTTTGACGCCCATCCGCGTAACTCGAAAGATGCCGCTAAATGGACTTTATGCATTGAGTTTATTATTCGCTTCGCTTCGCTTTCGCTGTCGAAAGCGCCTAAATAATCATCCATGTAGAAGTTGCGGACTGTGGCTTTCGCGACTTCTGGATATTGCTGACTGTGACTTTCTGCGTTTTTATTTTTAACATAAATGGCGGTGCAAGGTGACGATGCTGCCCCGAATATTAACGAAGTCATTCGGTACTCTTGTGGCGGCCCTTCCCTATCTTCACCCCTCCATAAAAATCGTAGACTGTCACGGTCTTGCTGGGTTATTTTGACCTGTAAAAACATTTCTTTTATATCGGCTACTACTGCGATTCGGCCTTCTCTAAATCTGACTAGTACGCCGAATAGCGATTGCAATAAGTCTGGGCCCGCTAGTAAAGCGTCGTTTAAACTCTTTCCCCCGTATTTAGCTGCTGCATCGAAAACTAATCGAACTTTTCCCTTTTGTGGGTGAACGACAGAAAAATGAGGTAAGTACCAACTACGCGGCGACGTAGCCGGGGACTCTATTTTTTCAGCGTAGCCTGCTTCTATGAGGTTATTTACTTGTTTATTATATTCAACTTTTAACTTTTTATTTTTATCTAGTTTCGACTCTAAGCTGTATAGACGGCTGAGGGCTTGATTTTTATTGTCTGGCATTACCTCAGTGTCCGTGCGCCATAATAAGCCCGCTTCGTACCTGTTGCTATTTTCTAGTTTTTTGCATGTTTTATCTAGAATGGCTAAGGCGCGCTGGTCTGGGTCGGACGCTGGCTTTCGCGGTTCTATACCCAGCGACTCGATACTAAAGTATTCCCTGATCATCTGTAGTGCGGGGTCATCGACTTGTGCGGGTCGCACGTGGTTTATTATCGCAACGGTATTGCGTCGCTGCGAGTCGTGCCCGTGTAGCACCCATCCTAACTTGGTTAACGAAGCTACGGGTTGATTTTTATTACCGACGCGTAATTGTCTGGATGTTATTAAATGCCAATTATCTTGACCTATTAATATAGTAGGTTTACTCAACTCGTAGCATAGCTCCTCTTCTATTTCGGCTATGTGGCTACACTGGCGCACTAGATCGCTGCTTACCTCCTGCGGGGATAAGTTTAAATTACCGATAGTGCGCGCATTCATCGTTTCTATATTTCTGCTGCATAAACCGCGTATCGATAATTTAACGTAGCACGACTCTGCTTCGTCTATTCGATTTCCTCCTATTCCTTCTAGTGATAAGAGCTGGCCGCGTCCTCTAGGTATAACGCCGTCCGCTACCTCTTGTTCAACTAACGTCATCGTTGAGCCTTCGTCTAATAAGGCATGGGTAGTGACCGTACCTATTGGACCGCTTATTTCGACCGGGACTATTTTTAGGTAGGTATTAGACTTATGTACGTGGTTAATCGAGCTTACGTTGCCGCGGGTGGGCGGAGATGCGGGTGCCCGGCTGTCATCTTTTTTACTGTTGCCGTGTAATAATTTATGGTGTGACGCTTCACACCCGCTCTCTCCGCACGGTACGTATTTGCATTTATATAGTCTTATGTGCGCGTCCCGCAGACATCGGAAACACAGCTTATTATTTTTGACCGTATCCCATCTATCGCTTATGGTTTGTTTTATAAAGTCTGCGCATTCTGCATTGTTATGATTGCCCGCACATATAACGCATTTGTTTTTGTCCGACTGTGTCGGTTCTGCTGTCGGCCGCGGCGGTCGCGCCGCTTGCTTTTTTTGTGATTGCCTTTTTGCAGAAGATTTATTTAACGAGGCTACCGTTTTGCGAGTTTCGGTGCTCGACTGACACGAACTATCGCTATCTTCGCTACACGAGCGGGCGTGTCTACGATTCCTTTCTCTTGTCGTATTTACTGCGCGCGACCTTTGTTTTGTTTTGCGATCCTCTCCCGTCGTTTCGTATGCGAACATGGCGCCGCACCTATCAGCTGTGTTGTTGAGAAATTTAGATAACAACTCTAACTCGGGCGCGCCAGTATGTTCCGATTTAAACTCGTACCATTTATATTTTAGAATGATACTCAGCTTTTTTACTATTCTATTTACTAATTCGGGCGAATACAGATATTGCGGTTGTTCGAGTGATTTTATTGCCGCTACCGTATTCGCTACTTTGCTCGCGAAACTACCTATGTTGCGTCCGTCTTCTGTCAGGCTTGGCATGCGTTTAATGTTCTCGAGTTCGGAAAGTACGAGTAATTCCGGCCTTCCGTACCGTCTTTCTAACGTATCGATTATTTCGTACGGATCCGATACTGTGAACAATAGCGCTCTGGTGGTTTCGCGGGCTGCGCCTCGCAGCGCTTTTCGGAGGCGGGCCACGTTCTGTACGTCCGTGAACATGGCCGCGGTGTCATTGTAGACTGCCTTAAAAGCCATCCACTCCGCGATCGTCCCGTCGAAATGGGGTAATTCGTGGATGAACTTTGGTGGCGCTGCGCCCGATTTATTTGAGTTTACCGCCTGCAATATCGCGTCGGCCAGCATTGACATGTCGCTATTATTTTGTTTATTATTTGCGGACATGTTTTCGCCTACGCGTGGTAAGCTCCTATTCCCATCGAGTGGCCGTATGGGCTGTCCCTGGGTTTGAGTTCTGTTTGTTATTTCCGGCCTACTGGATGCGTGTTGTTCCGAGATCCAACCTTCTACACGAGACTTTTCAACATTAGGCGGCTCCGCGTCGTTTGAGCTTTCCAGTTCTATTCTGGCTATCTCCAAGCGACTTAAAGCAGCTGCGGAGGCCGCCTTAGCCTGTGCTAGTTCGGAATTGTACAACTCTAATTCGGCTTTTAAAATAGACAAACGGCTACCTGCTCTGTCCGTGGGGACGTTTACAACTGTGCCCGGCGCACTTACTGGTTGGGTATTTAAATCGTTTATCGCGCTTTCTTCGTTGATTATTCTATCGTCGGCCCTATTTACGCGCGTGCTGCTATCACCGGACGTATCCTCTGTGCCGGTGCCCCTACTCCACGTATTTGTTTCTGTTGAGCCTGTCTGGCCCGACGCCGGTGTGGCGTCTGTACTTGGCGTGGATTTGCCTGAGCGTAACACACGTGCGTTTTCCATTGTGTGCACGAGGGGTTCCCTATTCCTATTGTTACTTAAATCTAACACTTTTCACTTTCACATTCACTTATTGATCTGAAGCCTAACTTGTCTATCTGCCTGGCCGGACTCCTACCGCGGTGATGCCGGACCAGGAATAGGAACGAGAAGGTGAGGAAGGGTAGGAACCTCCCGGCATAGGATGCGGACACTTTTTGGGTGCATCAAAGTGCGGTGGGATAGTCCGCACTCGTCGTTGCTTGCCAATTTATGGCCCCAAAGCGTTTCACACCGTACCGGCGGGGTCTGACTGTAACACCTTGTGGGGTGCGTGGAGTCGTCAGGTAGTCCACTATGCTTCCGTACGCTTGGAATGGCCGTTTAACACCGCTAGGTGGCCGCGTACGTAATGATGATTGCTTCCAAGTATCTTAGTGTGGTCAAGCAAACCAACAACTAATAACTCGCGCGTACATGTTTCTTTCTTGAATGTTCTGGCTTGATTCATGAGATCCGGCTCGAAGGACCATTGAACGGGGTATAGATTTCCCGATCGTGTTGTAGACTTTTTCAGTACCATAGAACTTGTGGGCGAACAAAATAAAACAACTTGTTTGAGGAATAATAGCTGCGGCTTGGAGTAATGTGTTGTGTGTTGCGTGGGCGGCGTCTGACGATAGAATGAATATTGAGCGCTCGCGCGCTGCTCTTTTATAGTTTTGCACCCGAGCGAGTGCGGTGTGGGCGCCATGTGTCCCGAGCTAGTGCGGTGTGTATCAAGCGGCAGCTTATTTATTGTTTTAAACTTATACATCTTTAAACTAACATACAAATCATTTTAAGTTTATACGTCTTAAACTAACATACAAATCATTTTAAGTTTATACGTCTTAAACTAACATACAATCATTTTAAACAATGGTAAATCAATATAATAAAATAACAAACAAAGGACTTAATCTAAACTTAAATAACTAGAGCTGTTATTTACAGGTATAATGGTGTTTATTATGTACACGACAGCTGTAATATTCCAAAATAATTAAATACGTAAACATAATGTGAACATGTTTTTTTTTATTTTATTTTACCCCAAACCTAAAGCCATCACTTATAGGAAAATTGGTGTATTTTATTCAAAGAATAAAAATAATTATCAAAAGAAGCAAATCATAATTGTTTTAACAGCTCCTAATAGATACCGGACTGTTTGTATTTCGTGCGACAGAGATAACGCTCTACGAAGCCGAAATTAGCCGATTGTCTCTTTCCAAAGGTCGATGTGCAATATTTATCGCCGGGTACTGTAGTATGCAGACGACTTTTTCGCGTGCTGTCGACGCGCTATTAGCGTGGAGTTACATCGATACAGACGCGCTGGCACAGCGCCTGTGTTTAGCTGCAAACTCACATGTACAGCGCGTAGCGGTCAAACAGCGCACGCAAGTTTGTGGCTCGTTCACGCGCGTGCTACGCGCGTTTTACTTTGCAAGGAGAGTTGCTCACGGGCGTCAGCAGCGCGTTTCTCGTGAGTTTACAGCGATGCAATCGCAAGTAATCTACCTTTTTCAGTTTAGAAGCGCCAACAACGCGCGATAGCGAAACTTGCTTCGAGGGCGCCTGAAAAAAACGTGGTGTACAGAGCTCTAAGTGCGAATTTAATCTCTCTACAGCCACCAATTCCGATTTAATTCCTTCATTGATATAAATTAACTAGCTTCTGCCCGCGACTTCGTCCGCGTGAAATTTCTTGTTCCCCCGACCCACCCCGTCGCATCGCATCGCCTGCCCGCGCTATTACTTCGTTTTTGCTTAGCGTTCTTTCTGATTTTTTTCTTTTTGCTCGGCTCCTAAAGGTCATAGCGTGATGTTAAATAGCCTATAGCCTTCCTCAAGAATTGGGCTATCAAATGCAAAAAGAATTTTTCAAATCCGACTGGTAGTTCCGGAGATTAGCGCGTTCAACCAAACAAACAAACAAACTCTTCAGCTTTATAATATTAGTATAGATGTGACCAAAATAGCATTGCAGTTTATGGGATGTACAATGTAATGTTTCGTTTCAGCCCAAAGAATTCTGGAAAGGCAAAAGAATTATTGAGATGAAAAAAGAAAGGCCACAATGGTTCAGCAAAAATCTTCTTGAAAAGACAACACAGAAGCCATCAAAATCAACTGATGTCAAACCTACAGGTTTAGCTTAACAATATAAAGGAAAGTAGTGATTTAAGTAATTGTGTTTAGTACTATCAATTCAATAAATAAAATAGAAAGTACAAAAATATATAATTTTATTTCTTTTGAAGGCTAGGAATAAGTCTTTCTCATTGACTTATATATTACGCTTTCTACAGTGCTTCTGCTTCATATTATATACATATTTATTTTAGTAATTTATTTATATATTATTTGAACAGATGCTTGGGAACGCAAATTTTCTAAAGCTACGGTTTCATAAGACCACCAACATGACCGTACCAAGTAAGTTGGTGTGTTTTCCTAGAGAACGTTTTTGACACCGTAAATTTAAACCCCGCTGCCTGGGCTCGAAACGTCAACGGTACACCACGCGTACACAACTATTGTCATTGTGAAAACAATGACTTTGTAGCTGCAATACATAAACATCATCCGGCCGCCGCCGCTGTGCGCGGGATACTAGGGCTTCGCCCGCGCCACGCTCGCCGCCGCGCCGCGCCGAACAATAACACGACGGCGACCAGCGCGCCACCGAACGATTTATTTAGGAACTATAATGTATATCGAAACCGTATTCCTATTGGTAGATAATGTTAGTAAGTAAGTCACTACTTGTGCCCCTAAGTTTAGTTATTTAAGACGTGCCTACACATTTTGTAAAACACACACGCACACTTTTTCCACTATACAATTTATTCCTCGTTTATTTTTAATATACATTCGTCGTACATCTGGAGTGTTATTGTCTCTACACCACCTAAGCGCTACATTGGTGACCCCGACGTGATATTAAGAAGAAACACCGACGTGATATTAAAAGAAATACCGACGTGATATTAAAAGAAATACCGACGTGATATTAAGAAGCTCCAGATCAAGTTGTCATCATGGCTAACAACGGTGAACAAGAACTCTCCGGTGTGTCGACGTCGCTGCGCATTCCACCCATTTGGCGCGACAAGATTCGTCTGTGGTTCGCGCAATTCGAAGCCATCATGTCCGTACAGAAGAAAGGCGATCAAGTTATGTTCGAACTCGTTATCGGACAACTTGAGCGGCAAGATCTCGACGAAATCTCCGACATCATTCTTCATCCGCCCGAAACCCACCGTTATGAAGCACTGAAAAATCGATTGTTCCAAGTCTACGAGGAATCCGAGCAAAGGCAGGTACAAAGGTTGCTATCAGAGATGGAACTCGGTGACATGAAGCCTTCACAGCTGCTACGTCGCATGAAAAACCTCGCCGCCGATAATATCTCCGACTCAACGTTACGGATTATGTGGACAAACCATCTTCCACAATCCGTCCGAGCAGTACTCGCAGTCAGCGATAACATCGCGAAACACTCCGATATTCACGAGCTGGCGTTGATGGCAGATAAGATCCTCGAGCAAACACAACCACTCGGCGCAGTCGCTGCAGTTACCTCCGTTCCTGCAATCCCACATGCATCTACATCAATTGTGGAGAAAATCGACGCGCTCACGAGGGAAATTGCAGAACTGAAAAAACATCAATCGCATTATCATCAGCATCGACGCAGACCTTTCGACAGACAACGTTCAAGATCGCGTTCATCGAGCAAGAACAATCGCAGTCGCGCATATAATGACCAATCGGCGATCTGCTTTTATCATCGCAAGTTCGGCAAAGACGCACGAAAATGTACGCGTCCGTGCAGTTTCGAAGACAGCAGCACCACTTCGGGAAACTAACGCCTGCGTTGGCTGAGGCGGCAACCGACGCAAGCAATATTTCTTACCGCCTATTTATAACAGACAAAAACTCGCGTCTATCGTTTTTGATTGATACTGGCGCCAACGTTTCCGTGATACCGAAAAGAAAAGGATCGACAGCAAAACCAACGGATTTTTGCTTGTATGCAGCAAACAACACGGTAATTCCAACGTACGGAGAGAAAACATTACAACTGAATCTCAACCTACGAAGACCATACACCTGGAAATTTATCATCGCTGCAGTCAACAAACCTATCATCGGTGCCGACTTCCTGAAACGTCATCAACTTCTTGTCGACGTAGCCGGCCGATGTCTCGTCGACAAAGTTACCAACCTGACCGTCAAGGCACCAGTTACCTATTCCGCAGAACCTACAGTCCGAAGTATTGACGTTGATCAGCCATATCACCAACTAATCAGCAAGTTTCCTGACATTCTGCGACCGTCATGCATGAAGGATACTCCAAAACATCGGGTAGAACACCATATTGAAACCACTGGTCCACCAGTATACAGCAAGAGCAGACCACTTCCACCACATCGGTACCTGTCCGTGAAGAAGGAATTCGAGTCAATGGTGCAGCAAGGAATTTGCCGACCAAGCAAAAGTCCTTGGTCCAGCCCACTACATGTCGTTCCCAAGAAAAACGGCGACATTCGCATCTGTGGTGACTACCGTAGACTCAATGACGTCACCAAACCCGACCGCTATCCAGTTCCGCGACTCAAAAATTTTACATACCTACTCCACGGCAAGAAAATCTTCACTACTCTCGACCTAAATCGTGCTTACCAACAACTACCTGTACACGAACCGGACATCGAGAAAACAGCTATCACAACACCCTTCGGCTTATTTGAGTTTCCACGTATGTGTCCAGGACTTAAAAATGCTGGACAGACATTCCAACGATTCATACATGAAGTACTCATCGGGTTAGACTACGCATTCCCATTCATCGATGATGTTATCGTCGCATCGGAAGATGAAACAAGCCACATCGAAGATCTGCAGGAGGTGTTACGCCGATTAGACAAGTATGGCATCACCATAAATCCATCAAAGTGTGTCTTCGGCAGAGAAAATGTTAAGTTCCTGGGCTATGAAGTGTCGAGCAACGGAATCAAGCCACCACAAGACAAAATAACTGCTATCACTGCTTACCCCAAACCCGAAACAATTCACGACCTACGTCGATTTATTGGAATGGTAAACTTTTACCGTGATAGCATACCAAACGCAGCCCACTTACAAGCACCTCTCAACGCGTTCCTACACAACTCTAAGAAACGCGACAAAACAAAAGTCGAATGGAACAAAGAAGCGTCACAAGCATTCGAGTTATGTAAAGTTAGCATACAGAACGCAGCTTTACTCGCTCACCCATCTCCATCAACAACCGACGCCATATCGCTCATGTGCGACGCATCGAATAACTGCGCAGGCGCCGTACTTCAACAATTCATAAACAAGAAATGGATACCACTTGGCTATTTCTCAAAGAAATTCTCCGAAACTCAACAACGATACAGTACATTCGACAGAGAATTACTTTCAATCTTCATGGCAATCAAACACTTCAGAAAAATATTCGAAGGTAGAGAGCTTATTGTTTACACCGACCACAAGCCGCTGACCTACGCAATTCGTAAGCCGCCGTCCGATAACGATACTCAACGGCGCACGCGTCAACTTTTGTTTATCAGTGAGTTTACGACTGACATCCGGCACATAAGTGGAGTAAACAACGTCGTCGCCGACGCTCTCTCACGTATCGAAACTATCGAATTGCCATCACCGATCAACTACGATGAATTATCGCAAGCTCAAGAAAATGACAGCTATATTCCATTATCATCACGACAAACAAATATCCAAATGAAGAAAATCGTCATACCCGGTACCAACAAGCCAATATTCTGCGAAACTTCTACGTCACATGTTCGTCCATACCTACCAGCCGACTTTCGTCGCATCGCATTCAACGCCGTGCACAATCCTAGTCATCCTGGAATACGAACTACCCGAAAATTAATGCAAGAACGTTACTTTTGGCCAGCAATGAATACCGACATTGGCGAGTGGACGAAAACATGCACTTCGTGTCAACTGTCCAAAGTACAACGACATAATCACAGTGACATCACAACATTCCCATCGAGCGAACGATTTCAACACATTCACGTTGATATTGTTGGACCGCTACCTACATCTTCATGTGGACATCGATACCTACTCACTATGATTGATCGTTGTACACGATGGCCTGAAGCCATGCCCCTTCAAGAGATAACCGCTGAAATCGTCGCAAGAAAACTGTACGAAGCCTGGATATCTCGTTTCGGTTGTCCCACAAGAATAACAACTGATCAAGGACGACAGTTCGAAAGTCGACTATTCCAAAACCTCGTACAATTACTTGGAGCAGAAAAAACCCGTACTACTGCCTACCACCCGCAGAGTAACGGTATAGTCGAACGCTGGCACCGAACACTCAAAGCCGCACTTATGGCTCGACTAAAAAACAGCAACAAGTGGATCTCCGAATTGCCTACTGTTTTAATGGGTCTCCGAGCCGCCACGCGCACCGACACCAACACAAGTGCCGCGCAACTTACCTACGGCCAAGCAATACGCTTACCCGGTGATTTTATATCACCTACACCAGCCGCAACGAAAATGGACTACGACTACGTCGATCACCTGCACGACGTTATCACGAAGCTCACACCTACATACAAACCACATTCAAACAAGCGATGTATGTTCGTACACAACGACCTACTGACATGCAGCCACGTGTTTGTACGCGATGACACAGTCCGCAAACCTCTGCAGCATCCATACAAAGGTCCATACAAGGTCATCGAACGTAACGAGAAATACTTCACGATTCAACTACCAGGAAGATCTAGCAATATATCAATCGATCGTCTCAAACCGGCGTACACTATCAACATCGCAGAAGATCAAGAACACACGGATAGTGAGACACGCCAATCACCTGAAGCTACCACTGAAGATCAATCGAAAACGAAGGAACACCGTACAAGATCAGGCAGGATCGTCAAGACGCCTGTACGCTTCGCTAAGGGGGGAGTACTGTAGCTGCAATACATAAACATCATCCGGCCGCCGCCGCTGTGCGCGGGATACTAGGGCTTCGCCCGCGCCACGCTCGCCGCCGCGCCGCGCCGAACAATAACACGACGGCGACCAGCGCGCCACCGAACGATTTATTTAGGAACTATAATGTATATCGAAACCGTATTCCTATTGGTAGATAATGTTAGTAAGTAAGTCACTACTTGTGCCCCTAAGTTTAGTTATTTAAGACGTGCCTACACATTTTGTAAAACACACACGCACACTTTTTCCACTATACAATTTATTCCTCGTTTATTTTTAATATACATTCGTCGTACATCTGGAGTGTTATTGTCTCTACACCACCTAAGCGCTACAACTTCACTGCGTCCATTCAACTAGGTACTCCGACGCGTAGGGTGTTCTGGGTGTTTCGACAGGTAGGCGGGCAAACGTGTGAGAGGTTATGTCACCGTGCCATTGTGTCATAGTATAAAGAGGGGAAGTAGGCTATCTCCGGCCCAATCCGCGATATAATTGCCTAGGTACTGTCTCAGGGTTGTCACTTTTAGCTAAATTTTAATTCAGTGCCTATAAATTGGCAAGGGTCGGGAAGTTGTATTTTTTACTTGTATTGTCTGGGTACAGGGTTTCTGAGGTCGGTTTTATCTAAACGATGATGAAACCTTTCACGATGAAAGAAAGAGCGACGGACCAGCAGACGGGCGGCGCGGGGCGGTGATGAGCACGAGAAAACGATCAACGGCAAATCAATTGACAGATCAAAAGTACCTAATGCATTCTAGTGGGAAAGTAGGTGTACCTACTTCCTCTGTCTGATATAAAACTAATACTTACAACAAAAACTAAATAAGTAGGTATCTCATCATCAAGTAAAAATTATATGCTAGAACTTGCAAGCTGCAACTTGCTTACCTTTCTTGTTCAATAGGTAATCTGAACAGAGACAATAAATTCTGGAATGACTTATTAAGACACCCAAACACACAGCAATACGTTCTCCTGCGATTATCACACATTATTCATTCATTTAGCGGTGCCGAAAAGCCGTGACGCGCGAAGCTCATGCGGTGTTAGCCCCGACTGGCGCACTGAGAAACGGGTCGAGATTTTGTGAAGTGTGCGTGCGGCGACGCATAGATACTATGACGCACACATACAAGCCGCGCCCGGTGCGTTTGTATGAAGATAACTTACATCCCCTCTTTATACTATGATTGTGTCAGAAGTGTCAAACCGACGCGGTAGGGTCGTTTTGACACTTCTGTAGTATCTAGTGATTTAAATCTTTATTGCTGTCATCATTGTCATGACAGCCGTCACTGCGGCAGTTAGTGGTCTTCACTTTTCTCGGAAACCATAGCTAAGGTTGAAACAATCTACATATCTGTCACATATAGTCCAGTCATTATAGTAAGTTCACCTCGGTATTCGAGATCTGCTGTAAGTCTGTAAATACTTGTATATTGACACCCTAAAAATTGTCTCAAAACCTACATATGGTAGGGTGTACGCAACTATTAAATTTCAAGGTCAAAGGTCACAAAAATCGATTTTTTGAAAATAGCCTAATTCAATGGTGATTGCAACAAGTAGTTCATAGAAAATTTATTATAATACTAGCTGTTACCCACGGCTTCGTCCGCGTGGAATTTAACCAAAAAGTTATTATTCAGTTCGCAGAGTTTACGATAACTTATTCATTCTGTATTCCGCGTAAAGAAATACATATGCTAATTTTAATTAAATTCTTCAACATATTTTATGAATCGAAATTTCGTTTTTGCATTTTTAGTTTAATTATTATTTTGTTTTTAGTTTTTCGTATTAGCTTTATTGAAAAATTTCTTTATATACCTACAATATTTGGTGTACGAACAACAACACTATAGTACTTACTTATAATTATTTATTCAATCAATTTCTTTGGAGATTAAGAAATCTTCACTTATAGGATCCACTTATAAACATAACTATGAATTACTCCGTATCTTTATTAAGATTTGTTTACATTTGGTTAAGTACCTAAATATACGGAGTATAATACAACTTCCCTATTTTTGAATCGGATATTATTCAATATTTCATTTCATTGGTTTTAATTTTTTTTCGTGGGACCCTATTTTTGTTTTCTAAAATAAAAGTAGCCTTAGGTACTCCTTATTACATCAGCTATCTGCTAGTGATAGTCCCGTCAAAATCGGTCCAGCCGTTTCAGAGATTAGCCGGAACAAACAGACAGACGAAAATTGTAAAAAAAATATTATGGTATATGTACCGTGTATGCATCCATATGCATTTAGTAAAAAGCGGTTATTTTAATATTCCAAACAGACTCTCCAATTATACTTATTTGTATACTATAGATTAATTTATCAAATAAAATAAGAGACTACGGATTTGATGGAATATTGTAAGTATACCAAGTCAATTTACTATGAAAAATATATTTAGTTATATTTAAAACTTTGTGAATGAAACATTAAGTAAGTACATTAATAAAAAAAATTAAATAATATTATCAAAAGAATTAGGAACATGGTCAAAGTTATCGATAATGGACTCGGGTTCAGATTCACCTAGAAAGTGACTTTCAACGTGAGACTGGAATTCGTTAAATTCAACTTCTTTTTGGAATATTTGTCCACACATTGGACAAATTTTATCACCAGCTTCATCAGTAGTATCCTTTTCACTTTCTTCTAAAATACTTTTTTTATAAGCTGATGTGTTTAATTCACTAAAGTTATTGTTGTATGTACTGGAATCTGCCGGTGTGGCCCAATTGGCTAGACTATCACTTGTTTCTATCTCCTTATGTTCTGATGTTATAACTTTAGCATTATTTGCAATGCATGTAGGACACTTGTATCCTTCTGAAAACAATAAAAACATGCATTAACAAATAAGTATCAGTATGTGTATCTTTGTGGTAACATTGCATTGGTGTTATAGCTGTTAAGGTATTATTTACGAAATTTTGAATAAATAAATAAGTTGATAATTTAAAAAAAGTGGCCAAGTGTGAGTCGGACTCCCACAAAGGGTTCCATACCACCATGCAATATTGAACACTAGAGCAAGAAACGCCGAAAACTACATATTTCTTGTAGGTATAGAAATACTTGTTTTTTAAATTATTCCTCAGCTAAAAGTATGTACTACTAAAGAAGCAGCAGCAGCTTTAGTATAGTTCGCGTCAAATAGCTTTGCCGCTCTGAAGTAGGCAACAAATCACTGCGCAGTAGTTAATCATATGAATAAAACAGCAGCGTGCATGCGCGGCTAGTGAAAAAGCCTAGCTTCAGAGTGGCAAAGCTATTTGACGCGAACTGTAGTGAAACATACTTTAAAAAAATTTCAATTTTCTACTTATTCAGTTCAAAAGGTACCTATGACATCCTTTAGTTACTGTACCCTAAAAAAATAGCTTTATAAGTCCGTAATGAATAGTCACACAACATTTTCAGAATATAGAATAGAATAAAACTAATTAATTAGCCTCTATTGTCCCACTGCGGGCCAAAGGCCTCCCTCTCCTTTAACCACACATTTTTGTCTTGCGAGTGCTGGAAAAAACTGAAAGGACTGGCCGGCGGCACTCGCAAAACAATAGAATACTTTTATTTCAGACAGAAGTCCATACCATAGCGTTAGCAACAATTTAACTTAACTTCTAGTGTTAATAGGTTACAGACACAGATATACAACTAAAATTCAGTGTGATGTTGCATCCATGTCCATTCACATTCAATGTAATGGGGGATCCCACCAATCTGTAAACGCACTGAGATTACTGTTGGTGCTGACGAGAACACGCATCATCAGGGATGCACATTTATCCTAATAACGGCGACCGAACCGGCACCTGCATCATTGTATTATAATATTTAATCTGAAAAAATCAATATAAAAAACACGTAAATATAAATGGAGAACAATAAATTGGTTTGTTATTTTTTACCTTGTATTATAGTCTCAACTCTTGAGATAATTAATTTTAAGTCGGTTTCCTGTTGTGCTAGTTCCTTTTTCAAAGTCTGCAGTTTTTCTGTCTGACAGTGAATTTCTTTGAGAGAATCTGTAGCAGGTTCTTCCATGTAAGTAAAGCCAATAGATTCAACATTCAAAAGATCGTCATCCATATCCTGCAGCTGCGCCATCTGCTCATATTGTTCAACTAATTGAGACTTTTCTTGAATATAGCTATTTATTAATTTTAGAGATATTTCCTCCAGACTTGATTCGGAATACTTTTCTTGATAGTTTGCACTATTTTTTGGAGTACTATGAATATATGTATTCGTGCGTAGTAAGGGCTGTTTGTTATAGTCTTTATTTGTCGACTTGTCAGGTCCCTTTATAGTGGATATTTTGTTCCACAAATTTTTGTTTTCACATTGAACCATAAATACATGATGCATTAGTTTAGACTTTTGTTTATTAAGCTCTGCAATTTTCTGTTGCAGTGTTACTTTTTCATCTTCTTTTAGTGGGACGTATGGTGAACACTCAGTAGCTTTTACCACATCAAGTTTTAATCGCATATTATCAGTTTCTAATGCATTTATTCTTCTTTGCAGCAAAAGACATCGATCTCTCATAGCGTGAAGAGCCAATTCATGAACGCTGATATTATTACAATCCCCTTTCAATGTTGTTTGGAAAGTAGAATCATTGTTAAAACTGACTATGGATGAGGACTCCATAATTTTTTTCTACGAAATTCAATTCAGACTTCAGCCATTGAAAAAATTTCGTTACAAAAACTGCGTTACCGTACTACAATATCCGAATTCTTTAAATCTCAATGGATTATGAAAGATCACAAAAACATAGCAAAAAAAATAATAAGATTACTATTTTACGCGTACAAACTTGCTTGACTGACACTTACGACAATGACAGTGACACTACTGAGTACTGACATTAGTGAAGTAGTGACAGTTAAAGGTGAGGACAGCTGAGAATCTGAGATACCACAACACAAAATATTTTTATAGTTTATGGTTGCAATTGTTGCAAGGTAACAAATCTCACAACTTTTTTTGTTGAATTTGCGTTTGCACTCTAAAAAACATGAGTAGTTTTTCCAAAACTTCCCTTTAAGGCGAAAGCGCCAGGGTAGCCCGCGAAATTCAATTTTTTTCAGGTTTTTTGGAATTTGCTGGTCAGTATTAAGTTGTACGTTGATTAATATATGAATCGCGGCCGTAAAAAATATGTGTTTACAGAATTATAATCATTAAAGTCATCAACACAACTCTCTAAGACCACGTAAGTCCCAAGAATAACTGTTTCATGAAATCATCATTCTTTGGACTTACGTGGTCTTAGAGAGTTGTGTTGATGACTTTAATGATTATAATTCTGTAAACACATATTTCTTACGGCCGCGATTCATATATTAATCAACGTACAACTTAATGCTGACCAGCAAATCGCAAAAAACGTAAGAAAATTTGAATTTCGCGGGCTACCTTAGAATTTAAAGGCGCGGTCCAATTAAATCTCGAAACTCAGTATCCATATTGACAAATAGTTTTTGGGTTTTCGGAAATCGGCACATAGCAGGGAAAAAGGAGTTAAGAACGAGTATTATATTTTATACACTCTTTTTCTTGCTTTCTTTTTTTGATAACAAGCCGCAACCAGGGGCCGCAACCAAAGAATAACTGTTTCATGAAATCATCATTCTTTGGAGTTACGTGCTCTTAGAGAGTTGTGTTGATGACTTTAATGATTAAAATTCTGTAAATACATATTTGTTATGGCCGCGAATCATATTTTGATCGACGTACAACTTAGTACTGACCAGCAAATTGCAAAAAACGTAAGAAAATTTGATTTGGACAAAATTATTATTACAATTCGTTACGGTCACGAATCCTTCGTGACCGTAACGAATTGTAATAATTAAAACCAACCATACAATCCTCTAAATTCATATAATTCTATTGAATGACTATTTCATGTTATTTATTGTTGTTATTTCGTTATATCAATCAATAGTAGTATATGAACTTACTGTCTCTGTCTTTTTCTCGGTCTAGACAGAGAATTAGTGTACGGACTACGATCCTTCCTACGGTATCTGAAAAACACATTAGTTAGCTAAATGCTTTCGTTCTCGCTTTGGCTAAGTTTAACCTACATAAATCTATCTCGGTTACACTTAGTACTTTTCGAATGAACCTTCTCTACCTAAATGTAAAATGATACATCATTATTTACGTTGGTGGAACATTCGGGGTGAATGTCTATGGTATTGTTGGTAGTTTTTTTTAGTCCGCGCGCTGTCAATTTGGACGTTCTATCAATCAGTCAGTCAATGAGAGTTTACTTCTTGTCTTGTAGTCTGTGCTTCATTTAGTCATTTCGTTTCGTTCATTGCTGCGTCAGCCGATTTTTATTTACTTTGTGCTAGTAAATCGTCCGCTTTATTTTGCACTCGACTTTACTCCGAATGTTTTGATATTTGCTTCATCAACCATCTGTACTTTACTGAGTGTATCTGTGAGTGATTCCAAAGCAGAACAGGGTCGCTACGGATATTATGGCGATGAGACAGCCAATTCATTGAATAACTACATACTTCTGCTTCGTGTATAGTTTTTGTGAAACAGTGATTCATACTGCGGTCAATCTCTAAACAAATAGATTTCAGTGTAAGTAATTTTTATGAGTCGCTATAATTTCGTATACTTTCAGATTATCGTCTCAAAATTATGTCAATGACAAGTTTTTATGTTGAAACCAAAGTAAGACGGAATACTTTGCAAATCAAAAAGTATTTTATATATTCTTTTGTTAATAATTTTATGGATGTATTCTATTTATTCTACTTTAAATGAGACTGCTTGTTGTGTTTTTAACTTTTAGCATTTGGGCTAGGGTGGTCCCAATCCGAATTATTTGAGCACACATCATTGAAATTACACTTTGTAGCTAATTGTTTGTAATAGAGAAGACAATGGGAAATCCTAATAGGAATGTTAGATTTTCTTATTTATCATTCCTCACCTAACAGGTAGCCATTAAACCTAATAAAAGAAAAACAGCTAACTAAAGATAATCTACCATTGACAGCAATAAATAAATAGTAGATTACTCTGTTCTAGCTGTATAAATAAAAATACACTAATGATAAGATTAACTAGGTATAAATATTTTGCTTAATGGTAGGGTAAGCAACTATAATCAATGTCACTTGCCACTTCTCCCTGAAGCTATAAGCATTTTTGACACACTTTTTAACTTCACTTGTAACTAATAACAATGTAGGAAAATATTAGAAGGAACTTTTAACATAAGTACTTTGTCATTATTTGCAATAGATTAACTATTCCTCATTGACAAATAAAAAACAAAACCTTTTTTTTTTAAAGTAGCATTTGTCCTACTTAAGAATTATTGAATGTTTAAACTAAGCACAAACATTTCTAAGCATTGTGAATTTAATGCACCACTTTCTCTATCAATGACCTAGCCCTACGTTCCGAGTTAGGGAAATAATCGATGTGAGCGTGCTTAAACCCGTACCGAATTAGCGTGAGCGCGATAACGATGTCCCGTGAATCGTCATAGATGACGTCATGACATGTGCCATCTTGCGATAACGCCGACCATGCCTTCTAATAATATCACCGTGAGCGCTGTCAAAAATGACAGTGTGTGTGTGTGTGGATGTGTCTGGCTGTGTCAGTGTGTGTTTTGTTTTGAGTTGCATCCTTCTTTAAATTAAACTAACGTGGCATTTTCGAAATTGTGCTTCTGGCTGACAGTCGCCACCTAACCTAAGAAGAAGAAATGTGGTGTCTATACAAAGAAATACTGTAATAATATCGTTTTTACATTGAGTAAGCACTGTGAGCGCGTTCACGAGTGTTCCGAATTGTTGACAGCTCTCAGCTGTCATAATCGTAATATCTAAAACGGAACGCATGTGAGATGATGTGAGCGCTGTGAGCGATTATAGCTAATTCGGAAAGCGGGGTAGATTTTGTTTACATTGCCTACTTTCTGTGCAATTTCTAATGTCATGTACATTTTAAAATTATCTTGGCCATTAGTCATGGATCATTTATTTAAAAAAAATATTAATTTATTTAATCATTTATGTACAGACGCCAGCACATCAAGTTACTACAATCTGTCAAATTTATTTAATAGATTTTCAACTTTATCGCTAAAGCATAAGGTTCAAATTTGATTGGGTAAATTTTACAGTTTCGGGTAGCTTGATGTGCTGGCGTCTGTACATGCATTATATATAAACAGACAAGAAAAAATAAAAAGAACAGAAAAATAGGTACAAAGGTGGTGGTGGTATTATGTGTATGGATGGGCCTGTGTGAAACCTTAACCCTAAATAGTATTTTTGTGCTCCAGAGAGGGCTTGTGACTAAGTAATAACAGCCGCATGGGTTGTGTTAATCTGTTGGTCCTGGTGGTCATTCATAGATCTTTGACAGTTATTATGGGTCATCAGAAGCCTGAAAGTCTGACAACCAGTCTTACCTAAGGTATTGTATTAACCGGTGACTGGGTTGTGGAGGTCAGATAAGCAGTCACTCTATGTAAAATACTATACTCAGCTCCATCCAATTAGACTGGAAGCCAACCCAAACATAGTTGGGAAAAGGTTAGGTAGATGAGGTATATGATGAGAGGCATTTCATGTTGTTCAAAAAATTTCGCCCATGAATTGTTTATTGTTGCCAAAAGCTACTATCTTTGGCTTAATTTTTGAAGCAGTTCTAATTACTGAAGTTTGCATTGAGTTTGTAAAAAAAAAATATTGCCAATGTTTTGGTCTTAAACATTTTCGCTAGTTAACTTTCAAGTTTAAACTTTTACTATCTAGCTAATCTGAAATTAGTCAAGTTAGTCTAAAATCAAATTGACCCAAATTCTGAGCTCCTGGATCCTGAAATATCACTCTCAAAATGTGTACTTATTTTGAGGTTGATATTTCAGGATCAAGGGTCTGTCTAACTATGATTACAATCCTAGAGTTTTCAGTAATACATTTAAACTCCAGAATTTTTTAATATTATATTGTAACCAGTTATCTGGTGAGTCAGGAACTTTGGCCTTTATTTAAATAGCCTCTAGGGGTCACTTGCAAAATAAGTTTTCATTTACTTACTTCTGCGTAATTTACTGATAACTTTGATTTTGTATTTTTTGGAAAAAACATGATTGTTAATACTATAAAACATCAAAAAGGATGATAGTACAGCTTTTGAAATTTATCTCTGTATATCTATATAGTTTAGCAGATGTCTAACTATTTTTTTTTGTACTATGCCAATGGTATGAGCAATATTCTAACAATTGGCAGTGACAACATCTGCTTAACATATTTCCAACAACTGTGTTTATTTTGGGTGTTGGAATTGTTACCATCAAGTTGTCCTCATTATTATGAAACACCAATTAGATCATGGTTTAAGTATTATAAATTCATTAAACTGCCATAAAATTGAGGAAATTGGAAAAATATATATTTATTCAGGCAACTTCCTAATTTTATTAAGTTGGTTAAATAAATAAACAAGAATTTTAAAAATTATGTAAAAACTGTTTTACAAAAAAAAAAAAAACAACCGACTTCCATAAAAAACACTACAAAGTGAAAAATAACTTTAATTTCGGAAGTCGGTGTCGTTGTTTCTGTATTTTCGTTTTTGACACCGACTTTCGAAATTAAAGTTTTTTTTTCACTTTGTAGTGTTTTTTTTTGGAAGTCGGTTGTTTTTTTTTTGTAAAATAGTTTTTATTTATCACTTTTTAGTTGTACCTACCTACCCCAAACAAATGCATATAACACTACTTGCTATGTGAATATCAGTGACAGGAAGCTATTGAACACATCTGCCTACCCTTTTAAAGAGTACAGGCGTGATGTTGTTGTGTGATTGCGTAAACAATGCATACATATGCTATAGCAGCAATCGCGGCAGATTTGCTGGCATTTATTGAAGAGTTCCGTTGTATTTCTCCGAAACTCATCATCAGATCTTTACAAATTTAAATGGGATAATTTCGGAATAAACCTCTTTCGAACAAAAAAAAATGCAAATCCGTCTAGGGAGTTATGCCCAAACATAATTATATTAAAAAAAAAATATATACATATATAATCATCTGAATTGAAAACCTCCTCCTTTTTTGAAGTCGGTAAAAAAAAAATAGCCAACTGTATGTTTTCAAATCCTGGAACAGTTTAATTTCTTTCTCCCAACATTATCTAGTATGAACAACACCTATCTTTTGTTTTCCTTGTGATAAACAAAATATAAGTGCTGTGACTCATCACAGGAGTTACAACTACTTACAGAATGTTATCTTAATCACTACAAATTAATAAGTAAATGCCTTAATTTGCATCCAAATGTTGCATGTACAATTATTTCAAAAGAAAAAGTAGATCTATGCATATATAATAAAATAGCAAAAGCGAAACTGTACATTGAATATTAAGAAAAAAAAGTAATTGTTATGAGGTGTTCAACAACGAGTCTGATGCCGAAAATTAGATTGTAGAGTTTTTGTCCGTTTGTCTATTTGTCTGGATGTATGTTCCGGATTGGCGCAAAAACGGCAGAACGGATTTGGATAAAATGTGGTAGACAAGATAGTTAACAACCTGGATTAACATAACACTTTTAATTCCGGTAATACGTTCCCGTGGGATATTTTCCGACATCACGCGGGCGAAGCCACTAGTAGAGTATAAAATAATATAGTTAATATTATGTAACGCTATTGCCACCATCATTCACAAAAAAGATAACATTTCAAAATTAACTAAGTAACTACCGTTCCATTAGCTTCCTCTCTCAGATATTCAAGTTATTCGCTTAAATCATTACAAATCGCCTTACCCCGTGTACTTGATGAAGCCCAGCCCATCGAGCAGGCGGGCTTCCCCAGCGGATATTCGACTATCGACCATATCCACACGGTAAAATAGCTAACAGAGAACTGCCAAAATACAACCGACCCCTGTGCGTTGCTTTCGTCTATTACAAGGCCTTCGACAGTGTCGAGCATTGGGCCGTGTTCCTCGCTCTCCATCACTGCCACATCGATTCCCGTTACTTGGATGAGCTGCGGGAACTATACATCTCGGCCACTCTGCAGGTCCGCATACATTCGCTATCTAATCCAGTGCCGATCAAGTGGGGGGAGTGGGACAGGGCGACACCATTTCACCAAAACTTAGCAGTCTTAGATTGGGACTATTGCAGTATTTATATCAATGGTGCCTACCTGTCTCACTTAAGATTTGCAGATGACCTAGTGCTTTTTGCTGAAATTTTTGATGATCTCCAGGAAATGATTCAAAACATTTATGATGCCTCTTTTAAGTTAGGACCTAGATGAATATGGCCAAGACCAATGGCTTTTGGTTAAACTTAAAAGTGAATGTTAATAATATAAATGTTACATGCCGAATGGTGAAATATGGCTTAGCTTTAATGTATTATAACACCTAATATGTATGTATTACCCATATTTGCAAAATAAATGTCCTATTCTATTCAAAACCGGTACCAAACAAATATTTTCGCAAGTTAGAGTGAGAAAACAGATTTACCAGTACCCAGGTACTGAAATGGTAAGATCCGCTAAGTATCGGTACAGAACCTATACTTTTGGCACCGGCTCCAAGCCCGAGAAAAGCGCCCACGCAATGCTAAGGCGGTGTGGATATTGGAAAGTCGTCGTTGTGTAGAAGGATTTTTTAACTTATCTGTGTCTGTCCGAATTATTCACATAAATACCCACCCTTAATGTTACCCTTAATGTTGTTGTTGTGTTTGTGTTGGACCCTTTAATGTTTTCGTTATCTTTGATACATTATCATTACATCCTGAATGAAATGCGGATGCGTCTGCGTCGCACCCAGATCTCATTGGTAATAGCTTTTTGTATGTGGTTCAGGTCATGAGCAATAACTCATTTACTAATTCCAATGTTTAGGGATGGTCGTTGACTTTTATAAATCAATTAGCTTTCCTTTATCTAATTTTGCAAGTAGTAGGTACCTAGAGTACCTATCTAACGAGTTAACGAACACGCTTAATATTTACAAATCAAATATTAATAACGTCGACGTTATATTCGTAAAAGATTCCTTTATTATCATCAAAAAGGCGTGTTCGTACTTCGTAGGCGTTTGCACGAGTACAGTAATCGCTCCACTTTCGCTCCTTGCACCGCATGCCTGTATATATTTGCCCATGCCCACACGCGGGCGCGGTGACCTGTTTAACTCATGACATGATGGGCTCAATTGTTTTAGTCTTCAAACATCACTGGCTCGTGTTTTGACAATATTCGCAACGAACATAGAATGTTACTTACTCATTACTCACGTTTCTGTTAAATAAGCAATCTGCGCTCGTTTGACCTACTTGTAAACTTAACGGTAGATAAACATATCCATATGACGCCGTACTACTGCCATTCATAATCTACACCAATTATGTATGTACTTTATAACAATAATGCTAATCGTGTAGGTATTTTTGGTAGCTATGTTGGTAGGTCAATATTATATTATTTCAATTTCACAACAATTAATTAATTTATATTTTTGTAACAAACCGGGGAAAACCATGAAATAAAACTTAATACATGAATAATAATCGTATTATAGGCACGTTCGTCGGTTATTTTTGTATATTATAATGACATATTTTATTGCTCGTAGGTAGATACTTAGTTCACTGTGAGTGCCTCTCTTGGATGCATGTTCTTTTAAAATTTAAAAAAAAATATTATAAAGACACTGAAAAATACAAAAATACAGTTTTGAAGTAGTAGTTTATTTTGAAATATTAATTAGACAAGTGGTTTTGTGGGACGTGAAGTACAGATGCCAGCACATCAACTTACTACAATCTGTCAAATTTATTTAATAGATTTTCAACTTTATCGCTAATGCATATTGTTCAAAGTTGATTGGGAAAACTTGAAAGTTTCGGGTAGCTTGATGTGCTGGCGTCTGTAAATTGTTGAACAGGTAACTATGTAGATTATTTTAAACTTATTGGTCAACTAAACCAACTTTTGGAATATACTATGCCTATAATTACCTACGTAATTACAATTCAACAAAAAGCTCTGTTTTCAATGCTGCTAAACACAGTTTAAACTTCCCTTACCTCGATTGTAAAGACCTGTGGGGTAATTGCGTAACACACTAACAGTAGAACGGCTTTCATTTTGACAGTTCAACAAAATTCTGTGCGTTATTTACGTTGTTGGGCAGACAAATTCAGATTGTGATTGATAGATAGTGTGTTACGTAATTAGGGTGCAGCTAGCCTAAACAGGCCTATTTATCCGGAGACGATTCTATCCTTAGTCGTGTGACCGGGTATTTTTCGGGGTTCCGTACCCAAAGGGTAAAAAAACGGGACCCTATTACTAAGACTCCACTGTCCTTCGGTAACCAGGCTGTATCTCATGAACCGTGATAGCTAGACAGTTGAAATTTTCACAGATGATGTATTTCTGCTGCCTCTATAACAACAAATGCTAAAAACAAAATAAAATACATATTTAAGGGGGGCGTTGAAACGTGTTTTTGCCTTGTGGTACGGAAGTCGGAACCCTTCGTGTGCGATTCCGACTCGAACTTGGCCAGTTTTTCTGACTAAATAATACATAGAAATACTCTTTATTATGTACACCATAAATATTATAGATATAAATGAAGAAAGGGGTGATACAATGGGCGGTCTTATCGCTAAACGTGATCATTTAAAGACAATACTACCCAGAATGGCTATCCACTCGACAAAGGATAGATTATTACTAGTTTTCGTCGAGTGGGTATTTTTGACTCTCAGACCGGATATTTTTGCTAATCTTACTCCCACGTTGATATGCACAGTGACTGTTGCGAGCTAAGCGGTCTCTGTTTTATTTATAAACTATGTCTAAATATTTGCCGACCTAGAAATAAATTTAAACGTAAAACTGCCCGTATCAGCAGCGTATTTTGCGCAAGAGTTCAATCAATTATTTTTTTGGACGAAGTCAGCACGGTCTGCAGAGACAGCTTTATCCCAAGGATTGTCGACTCGGTTAAATAAAATGGCTGTACCGCTGTAGTAGTCTATCCCCGTATAAATCCTTTAGCGGTAATGTTTTGCTGAGCACAAACATCGGTTCAGGTTCTTTCAAAAGAAACTCTTGTCCTTATCGCAATTTATTCGGGGTTTTCTTTTTCCATACTTAATTTTGTATTAGTCGTCATTTCGGTCAGTCGACTCTTTCTAGTCTTGTCATTGTCATCTTTCAAACATTCCATCCGTCGTTTCTTCGGTCTTCCCGTCTTATAGCCATCCACAATCATACTCAAAAGTTTCCTCACGATATTTTCCTCATTCCTGTGCTTACTGAGCATTTCGCGACTTAACTCCGAAAAACTGGCTTATCACTTTTAGATACCAGCCCAATTCCACTTCGCGGACTTGACCGTGATGTGACTGGTCACGGGTCGATGATAGTTGCACTTATTGAGTCCGTTACTTACTGTTCAAGCCATCCATGCCATGCGTATCAATAAAACTAGTTGATGCACTTTCATTTCATTCATAATTGGAGCTATAACTACTAATTGAATTAATAATAAGTCACTGCTAATCATCTTGCTGTATCTATTAAGGATCTTCGAGCGTAGTAGGCATTTAGCGTTACCTCCGTCCTCGCGTGGCAAATGCCGCGAAAGCGCAGATCGAATGAACTCGCTGACCCCTGTCACGGTTATTTTTATAAGTAATAGTATTGTGAATCGGCCCTATTCTTGAAATATAGGGCTGCTCGTCTACAGTATTTTAATTTCATCATCCTACTTTAGTTTCTTTCTAGTTTTGTGATTGTAAATATTATATTTTTAACCGACTTCAAAAAAGGCGGAGGTTCTCAATTCGGATATTGCTATTTTTTTATGTATGTTAGGGCATAACTCCATCGTAAATAGACAGATTTACAATTTTTTTTTGAAGTGAAAACTTCTTTAGCATCGTTGTGATTTGAAAATTTTATGAAACGAAAAAGCAACAGTAAAAAGAGACATGAGATTTAACGTGGGAGAAAATGAGATAGGAAGCATTATTCAGCGTTTTTGTTTTTATTATTACAAATGAAATCACATTTAATCCTATGCTACTAATTTGTGGTGATGATGAAGATGAGGATGATGGTGATGGTGATGGTGATGGCGATGGTGATGGCGATGGCGATGGTGATGGATGGATGGATGGATGGATGGATGGATGGATGGATGGATGGATGGATGGATGGATGGATGGATCGATGGATGTTCTTTAGCATCGTTGTGATTTGAAAGTTTATGGAACGAAAAAGCGACAGTAAAAAGAGACATGTAAATTCATAAGATTTAACGTGGGAGAAAATGAGATAGGAAGCATTATACAGTGTTTTTGAAGGTTTCACTTCTACCACGTGTGAATTGCACACATGCTGTTTTTTTATTTTTGTAAAGATCTGATGATGACTTTCGGAGACAAACAACGGAACTCTTCAATTAATGGCAACAAATCAACCGCGATTGCTGCTATAGCATATGTAATCGCAATCACACAACATAATTTTTCGGTGCAAGTTGGGTGCGCGTACGTCAATTATGACGTTTCTGAATGTTGCCACTAAAAAGCGAAAAACGTTTATAGAGGATGATATTCTCTTAGCATGTATATTTCCTTTTGTTTGTATGTTTTTTTTTTCTTTTTTATATTCCTATTTGTATTCAATCACGTTTTAAATTAAAATGTATTATTTTGCTTTTTGTACGCTATACCAGTAAAGCGTTTTAATAACTGGTTGCTTTAAAAATATAAATAATTTGTCATAAATACTTTTTGATGAATTACTGTTTGCTGCACCGTGCGACGTCATCACGTCGGCGCCGGCTGTCGCTGAAAACCAGCGCTGGGGCTCTGTCTTGCATAGGGTCGCAGCATAATGCTGAGCGATAGCCGTTTTGCGTGGATGTGACGCTTGTCAACCTTTTTTTTATTGTTTTTATTTCTTTTGTTCTTTTTTGCGTCATGTTTACCGCAAATAAACGTATTTTCTTTCTTTCTTTTTCTTTCTATAACATCACGCCTGTACCCTTCAAAGGGTAAGGCAGATGTGCTCAATAGCTTTGTTACTGATATTCACATAGCAAGTAGTGATATATGAATTTGTTTGAGGTAGGTAAGTACAACTAAAAAGTGAAAAATAAAAACTTTTTTACAAAAAAAAAACCGACTTCCAAAAAAAAAAAACACTACAAAGTGAAAAATAACTTTAGTTTCGAAAGTCGGTGTCAAAAAATTAAAATATATTCTTCACGTTGCCGTTGTAGTGTTTTTTTTTTGAGTCGGTTGTTTTTTTTGTAAAATAGTTTTTTGGTTGCTTGAATTCGTCAATAAGTTTTTTTTAATTAAATCTACTAATCAAAAACACAACAATACGTATTTTTATTGAACTCTTCCTATTTCATTCACAACGAATTTTATATTTTTAAATAAAAAAAACAGCATGCGTGCAATTCACACGTGGTAGAAGTGAAACCTTCAAAAACACTGTATAATGCTTCCAATCTCATTTTCTCCCACGTAAAATCTTATGAATTTACATGTCTATTTTTACTGTCGCTTTTTCGTTTCATAAACTTTCAAATCACAACGATGCTAAAGAACATCCATCCATCCATCCATCCATCCATCCATCACCATCGCCATCGCCATCGCCATCACCATCGCCATCACCATGGCCATCACCATCATCGCCATCACCATCATCATCATCATCATCGCCATCGCCATCGCCATCACCATCGCCATAACCATCGCCATCGCCATCATCATCATCATCGCCATCGCCATCACCATCGATATCGCCATCACCATCGCCATCACCATCTCCATCGCCATTACCATCACCATCATCATCATCATCATCGCCATCGCCATCACGATCGCCATCACCATCGCCATAACCATCGCCATCGTCATCGCCATCACATCGCCATCGCCATCACCATCGCCATCACCATCACCAGCGCCATCATCATCATCGCCATCGCCATCACCATCGCCATCACCATCACCATCGCCATCACCATCGCCATCGCCAACACCATCATCATCATCATCACAAATTTTAGCATAGGATTAAAATAAATGTAATGTCATTTGTAATAATAAAAAACAAAAACACTGTATAATGCTTCCTATCTCATTTTCTCCCACGTTAAATCTTATGTCTCTTTTTACTGTAGCTTTTTCTACTGTAGCTTTTTCGATTCATACAATTTTCAAATCACAATGATGCTAAAGAAGTTTTCACTTCAAAAAAATATAATATTTTACATATACAATCACAAAACTAGAAACTCAAACTCATAAAACTCAAATTTTGCAATTGAATATAAACCTTATTCCGTTGTAGTAAAGTTGAAAATCTATTACAGATATTACGATAATTGTAAATTTATGGTACCGACCTGCTACTGCTAGTACTGTGACGAAAGCAAGAGAACCTATACAACTACAATATTATTCTGTCGCGTCGTCTTATAAGTGGGTATAAATACGTAGAAAAATAATAATCAAACTTACCTAATTTTTTTTGAAGCTTTGCAGTTTAATGCTGAACATTTTTTTTTCTTTCTTCTGTTTTTATTCCCCATAATTTAATCTTAATTATCACTATACACCGTGACTTTTTAGTCGTCTTACAACGGCAGCCCAGTTCATGTATCCAATGACTAGTAAACGTTCATAATTAAAAAAATTGGTATTTATAAGATTTGAATAATTTAAAAATAAAAATATCATTCATTATTATGACGCAAGGCGTAGTTAGAAACACCCTGTTGCGAGCGCGGTACGAGCCTTGTAGGTATCAATGGAGCGGCGCGCGGCGCGGCGCGGCATCTTTAACACAGTTCATTCAACCCTAGCGCAAAATAGGTTTCTTACTATTGCAATCTTAATGTTCTCAGTAAGTATGTAGCAGTTTGTTAATTAAAAGCCACTTAATTCCAATTCTTCCTTCATACTTTTACGGGCTTAGGACCGTCAGAAACATTGTTCGTAATACTCGTAAAACCGAAACAAAGTGATGTAAGCTACGTAGGTACCAAGTAAGTGCAGATTAATAAAAAAACGTTCGATTTAGGTAACACACATACGGCCGATTTCAATAACTGATCAATTTGTCTTTGTTCGATCCTATTGAAGATAGAAATTTGACTCATGTTCCTTAGGCACATCCTACTTACATAAATAAATACAGAATTTCTATCTCTAACCTGATAAATACCTACCTAACAATCAAAAAGATAGTTATTGAAATTAGTGGTATGTAAATTGTTTCCGGCGTATTTAAAGAATGGGAATCAACTGAATTATTTACACTAATTACTAATTTCGTATTTACAACTGATCACTTTTTATTTACATGTATTAAGTAGTTACAAGACTTTACCTGTATTGTAGCAACTGTTCAAATTGCCTACCACTTTGTTCGATGCACAAACGAGCACGTTTTTGAATGTTGTCTTTTAATTTATTTAAAGTCACTCTGTCTTGTTTCACAATATCAAAAGCAGCAATTATTTGCTGTTTTAATTGTTCTACACTGCGTGCTTCTTCGGTGTACACAAGTCTCTTTACTTCAGACCACAAAAAAAAGTCTAAAGGTGTAAGATCCGGGCTACGAGGGGGCCAAGCCACGGGACCACCTCGCCCGATCCACCTGTCACCAAACTCGCGATTTAGGTACTCTCGCACTGACCGAAAATAATGAGCGGGACAACCATCGTGTTGGTAGTAAATATTTCTTAAATAGCTGACAGGTACATCTTCTAGTAACTCGGGAATTACGGTTTGTATCATGTCTAGGTACGTTCCACCGCTGAGGTTACCCTGAATAAAAATAGGGCCAATTATTCGATCTCCTATAATCCCAGCCCAAACATTCACACTAAATCGAATTTGGTGGGAATGTTCGCGGATTAAGTGTGGGTTGTTTATTGACCACCAGTGCTCGTTGTGGATATTGAACATCCCAACTCGGGTAAACGTGGACTCATCGGTCCAGAGAATGTTGGTGGTTGGATGTTCAATAAGCCAGCGACACAATACAATTCTGGATTCGGGGTCAGCCCCGTATAAGGCCTGTGCTCGTCGGTAGTGGTACGGGTGCAGTCCTTCCGCTTGCAATATTTTCCAAACATAGTACTGGCTGACTCTGAAATGTCTGGCAGCCACTCTAGTACTCCGTCGCGGGTGTTGTTCGAAGTAATCCAATATGTTCTCTTCGAGAACAGGTGAATGCCGTGTGCGACCCCGAGCTTGCGCATGCGGTGGGCTGCGAAACTGGCCGTGATCTAGCAGCCGTTGTGTTGCGCCTAAAATGACTTGCAGTCCTGGCACTTGCGGGTTAATCACTCCTCGGTTGCGTAACATTTGGAGATGGTCAGGCGCAGCGTATAACCTCCTTGCTTCCCGTAAATTGTCACCACTTATTGCGTACAGACGCACCATCTGTAAATACTCGATATTCGAGTAGCGATAGTTCCTATCACTCATTACTATGTAGGTTCACTCCTCGTTTCACTAAAATCGATCGCGTACAACGCTTGACACCGGCGCGCGCGCACACTTCCGCTTCCGATGTTCGGACGCAACTGAGTAAGAGTGACCTTCACCTATTTTTAAGTGAAAGGGGCGGGGCGTCGCGCGCGCCGGCACTTGTCAAAGGATGGCGATAGACAATCTGATTGGATGACAGTCCACGTGGACTATGCTAGATTGGCTTGCGATATTTTGTCTCATAGAAAATGGAGATGGAATGATCTGCTCGACTCGTGCGCTGGGTAGGTATACTCTACAGTTTGATACGTAAACATTTTTAACAGGGTGTTTCATATTTCTAATGTATTATTTATTTTTCTTCGTACCTATTATCTCAATTAATGATAAAAAAATAATAATGGCTCCTAGAGGTATTTTATGCCGGATACATTGAGTGGACCACGTTTGTAAGACGACTAAAAAGTCACAGTGTATATTACAACTATATTAAAAACTAATACTTAGTTTAATTATTAATACTAGAACCTAAACAATATTTACAGACTGATTTTTGAAACTAATACACAAACACGGAAATTAACAATAATATAACGTATATTTCGATCGATTAGCGGGAACGCGGCGAGCCAGCAAAAGCGACACAGGTCCTACCTCGGTAACGCCCGGCGGGCTACTGAAGTGAAGCGCGCAGGCCGCCTTTTTAGATTATATCTTGTTAAGACAATAAAAATCAGTTTTGAGAAAAATTAACCGTTGAATGTTCTACTATACATCATTGCCTATTTTTTGATATATTTTTTGCGAGTAAAAGTTGAGTCTATTTCAAATGCGACTTGAAAAACGATTAAAAACTTCGCTGTTTTCGATTTGTTTGCGATTTTTTATGATCGAGTGAAGTTGTAAATATCGTGTTTTGAACCGTTGAATAATCAAGAATGTTAGTTAAACTATGCCATATATTTTTTTCAGATTAAAACAAAGAATATTTGATTGTTTAATGTTGAATCAAAAATAGGTCGATTCCGAGATTTCCGAGAGTCCTGGCCTTAACACCGCAGCGCTGCGCTGGTCAACCTTTCACGTGGTCAGCTTACGCTTTTGTGGCCTTTTCTTCTGTATACGCCTTTATGGTTATGCGCAGAAGATAGTTTAGAAATCTATGCTGTATGTGCAGCATAGATTTCTAAACTATCTTCTGCGCAGGTCACAGAGTCGATAGTCTCTACCGAACTTTTGAAAAACCCAAATTAATGAATACCAATTGTTAGACAAAACACATCTTGTTTAGAAAAAGTCTTTCCCTAACTGCTTATTAGGTATTCGGCGATGTTATACCAATTGGTCAAAAGTTGTAATTGAACGGCCATAGGAAGAAATATTATTTTTGATGCGGTCAGCAACGAAAGTCGAATAACAAAAGTGGTAAGTCCACTTTTGCTAATAGAACAAAACCAAACAAATAATTTACGAATCCGCTGTTGGTATAGATAACTATAGAATTACTAATCCAATATCTTGCAATGTAGGTAATGTATTTTGGTCAGCGTAGGTACCTACACTACAGTGAGAAGAGGACAAACCAAACAAATAATTACGAACTAATAAGTAGGGAAATAACAGTATATTCTTAAGTTTGTGGGTAATGCATAGTTTGAATACAAACTGTTTTCAAACTCACTGATTTCAATTTTCTTATTCAATTAATCGTGATACTTCAGAGCTGAGCTAATTACCAGTGCAGCAAAGTATTTTTCGAGATAATTGTTTTACCAGACATGTCTGATTGCCTGATTCTGTTAGTTTTTTAGGCATCGCACACACATTATGGGCAAGCGTTGTAACATTAGCTTCATTATATTTGGGCCACGTTTTGTAACATCAGCGTGATATTTCGAGATGCACATTTCAAAGAATGTTCGAGTACGATGCAATTATAACTTCTCTATAATTTATTATGCGGTCTTACTGGATTCCATACGTGCAACAACATAATCTATTTTCTGTATCCTATTTTTAGACCAGTTCTACTCATCCAGTATAAAGTTAAAGCTTTTCTTGTTTGTATGTAGTAAACACAAATGCACTCGACATACATACATGATACACACCTAGCCACAATTCCACAAACCTACGTAAACGTAAAGATTGAATCACTCTTTTCAATATTAAGAATTAATTATATTATGTTTAATTATTAATCAAATATGTAATAGCAGTTTAATAATAAAATAAGTTTCAGATACTGGAACAGCTTATTTTTATATTTTGTGTGGCGCTTTGTAAGCATCCACATGGACAACAAATATTGTAATTTAGGTAAATCACCACCTTTGCACCTAATTTTCTGTTCTTTTTTTTTCTTGTCTGTACATAAATGGTTAAGTAAATAAATTCATCTTAAAAACAAAACAAAATTACATCGGCTTCTTACTAAACTTCAACTATATCCGACGATCCTGCATACTTATCTCTTTTGTTGACTGTACATAATAAACGCCCTCTTTCCATGATTTTATTGCGTCAATTTCACCAGTTGTCTCCACTGTAGATTTCAATTGTAAATGTTTTTTTTTATTACAATAAGAATACACACACACGAATGTTATAATATCAACAATTCATGCCCTGCTGGCCCTGCCTCGTACTGTAATAAACATATTGATGAGCGGACAATCTGTCGTCTCGTTGTCTGCAATGCCTTCCCACGACAGTTTTAGTACTTTGATTCTGTATTCATGCTCTTCACTTAATATCATTTGAATCATCATAAATATAAATTGTAATATGAGTATATAATAGATACACAATCTATATCTTCTATACTTTTACATTTATAATATAAGGTCCCATTAAAATAGATGGACTAACTTTTAGAAATCAATCAGACCAACAAAATAAGGACGATGGTAAAAAAAAAATTATAAAATAAACGCATAGATACAAGAAAAATAATCAACTAACGAAATTACACTAATGTGCCGGCAATTTATTATTTTAGGTCAAAATAAAATCACTTCAATCAGTGTTTTTTTTTTGCTTGGATATCTTTAGTTAGAAGTACTGAGCGCTGTGTTAAAATTTGTTATTATTATTATTATTTTATTATCAGGCAACTAAGGCCCATAGATAAAATACACAAATAATCTTATACAATAATAAATTAATACATATTAAAAAACTTAAAACTATGATTATACACGTAACATTGTCGGCGTCGTGTTTCGCTGCGTGGTGTCGCGTAACCGCGCTTTGCCTGTGATACCGACGTGAGATAGTTTTTATAATAGCAGATGGGGACTAATTGTATCAAAAGCTTTTTTGAGGTCGATGAAAACTTCTACAGCTGTTTGCTTGTGATCGATTTTGTTTTTAGTTTTAGTAACTAGATCAACAGTTGCCGAGAGAGTATTCGGGTGAGGTCGAAAACCGTATTGTTTTTGATATAAAAAGTTTTTTGATTTAAGAAAACTTTCCTAACGATGATAAAGTATTTTCTCGAAAATTTTTGAGATAACAGGAAGGACAGATATGGGATGGTAGTTACAAGGGTTAGACTTACTTCCAGATTTGTAAATAGGGATAAATTTAACAATTTTTAAGTCATCGGGAAAGTACCTCGATCCAAACAAAGATTTAAACATGCATTAAGTTCATTAGCATTTAGTTTTTTAACACATATTAAAGATTTTGTACCTATGCCACCAATGCCAGAACTAGTAATTGGATTTAAATTAGGGATGCATCCGATACCGATACCGATATATCGGCGATACTTCAGGTTTGCCGATATATCGGTATCGGCGATATTTTTATGGCCGATTCAACGATACTTTACAAATTTCGCGCTTTAAAAATGTAATGTAAACGCGCGTGTTGTCCCGTCTAGTTCGTTGCAAACGAGGCACGAACTAAGTTTGCTCGGGGAAACCCCGCGTTTTATTCAGTGTTTTGTTTCGCCCGCCCGCTTTGGCCTCGCACTCACACATCTATCCCATTTCATTAGGTTGAATGTTTTTGCGCGTAGTATTTTTCCATGCAAATAAGATTAAGAATTACATATCGTAATTGTATGTCATTTATAACTAGTCGTTTGAGTCAAATAAAATAAATAGTAGTCATATCAACTTCAAAACACAAAAGTGCTAGGTATATGGAATCACTTTGAAATTTCGATAATTGATAATTCCATAAAAATCTTATAAATGTTAATTTTGATTACTAAAACTATTGATTAATTTTTTATTTAATCTACCTTCCTTTTTGAATTCAGTAAGCGTATCAGTATCGGTATCGGTATCGCCGATATTTTTATAAGAGTATCGGTATCGTATCGGCAAAAAGGCGTATCGCGGCATCCCTAATTTAAATCCTCAATAATTTTAATAATTTCATCCGTGGTTGCTGGTATTAGACACTTAAGTTCCATTGAGTCACTTGTCGTAGGTTCTTGAGCTAGGTTTCCGTTTATCTTATTAGTGATGTGATTTGCTAGATTTACTAAAAGCAATGAAAATAAATACGATACAAAAAACAGTTTTTAAAATGTTAAATGTTTGTTTGTCTGTTTCGGCTAATCTCCAAAACGGCTGCGCCGATTTTGATGAAATTTGGTATACTTTGAACCATGGAAGCACATAGACTATCTTCTTATCAACTCGGGCGAAGCTAGCGGAAGCTAGTTTACAAATAAATCATTAACAAAGAAAAACAACCCAGCACTGTCCATGATGATGTAGACAATGGAATAGACGAAACCGATAAACATTCATGCTTCTTACCTAGAACTTACTACTCAATTAGTGATTGGTTATTTATTATTATCCTGTGATGTCCCACTGCAGGATAAAGGCCTCCCTACTCTCTTTTCACTTCTCTCTGTTCAAAGCTGCTAAGGACCAATTTTTGTTGAAGGAGTCCAGCTCATCCCGCCATCTCCATCTGGGCCTGCCACGATGTCGCTTGCCATTAAGAGGGACCCATTGGGTCGTAAGTTTGGACATTGTTCGTCTGACATGCGGCAGATGTGTCCAGCCCAGTTCCATTTTAGCGTGGCAGCTTTGCAAGTGATATCAGTTATCTTTGTGATGGAACGAATGATCGTATTCCTAACCCGGTCTGTTAGTTTGATACCCAGAATACTCCGTTCCATAGCCCTCTGGCAAACTTCGAGCTCTGCTGATTTTTCAGACCTTGTTGGACCACCATATGTGAGGATGGGAAGAATGCACACGTCAATGTGTCTTCTCTTAAGGGACAAAGGAAGATCACCCTTCATTAGGTCTTTCATGGCTCCTCCAGGCATTTTCGGTGCGACTTGCAACTTCTTTGTTTTGTCTTGCCTGGAAAGAGACACTAAGTACGAGTAGTTGGTTATAATTATCTTAATTATAAAACGATGTAATAGAAGCTGTTATTCTTTTACTTTATTGAGGGGGGTGCGCTAAGGTAGCCCGCGAAATTCATAAAATTATATAAAGACGATTTTTTTACTACTACCGTTCATGAAATATCAATCAAATCATCAGTACGGCCCTCAAATTCATATAATCCTATATTATTAATTTGAGGGCTGTACTGATGATTTTAATGTTTATAATTCTGTAAAGTCATATTTGTTACGGTCGCGAATCACATTTCGTTCAATATACAACTTGACACTGACTTGCAAATTGCAATAAACGTAAGAAAATTTTAATTTTTCTGGTTACCCTCGCGCTTGTCCCTTAAGGTGAATGGGTAGTAGTAGACCGCGAAATTCAAATTTTCTTACGTTTTTTGCAATTTTTAGGTCAGTGTCAGATTGTATCTTGATGAAAATATGATTCGCGACAATAACAGGTACATATTTAAGGAATTATAATCATTAGAATCATTAATATATCTTTCTAAGTTAGATTTCTACCACCAACCACCAATCTCTTATGGAAAAGTGTTAGTGGTAGAAATCTAACTTAGAAAGATATATTATTGATTCTAATGATTATACTTCTCTAAATATGTACCTGCTATTGTCGCGAATCATATTTTGATCAAGATGCAACCTGACACTGACCTGCAAATTGCAAAAAACGTAAGAATATTTGAATTTCGCGGTCTCAACTACCCATTCACCTTAAAGGCAAACCATACATTAGTAGAATTTATTTAGGGGCGTTCTGTTGTTAACACTAACATACTCCAAATACAGTTTAACAAATGTACTTGTCTTTCTTTCTTTTATTAGATGCATAATACAGTCTTCATTTTCAGGTAAAATTCAGCAACACTATTCCGCCATAATTGCAAGTGCAACGGAATTGGATTTGAATGCCCATTGTGACGTAAACACGCCAAAACAATAGTTTTGTTATGGAGATACGGCGTCATATTGCGTGAACTGAAGTCGAGATGTGGTCGGTGGTGCTGTACGTTTTGTGTGCGCACGTGAGCATTAATTATGCGCTACTGGAAGGCCCCAATGTCTGCACTAGACAAGAAGCGTGAGTATAGTTTATTTAACTACCTATGATCTATACAATTTAACCAAAATAAAAATTGTCTTTGAAATTACTTTTGCGAAAACGTTCATATCTGTGCATGTTCTAGTCTAGCCAGCTACTCGCCTGGGTGTGTTATACACTTTTTTTCTCATATATATTGAAAGAAAAGAAAGAAAGAAAAATACATTTATTAGCATTACAGTAAAATAAATACACCTTAAAACTATAAAAACAGAAAACAAAGATTATAATGCCAAAAGGGCCTCAGCTCAGCATAACGTCAGATGACAACACAAGGTGACCTACCACCTTATCCTTTTTATATTTTTGAACACTTCATTGGCTTGTAAAGATCTGATTTCTAGGTCGAAGATGCATATTAGAAATTCACGGATACCATGAAATGTTTTTGGGGCATGAAATCTAAGACTTGCCTACTTCAGTTACTAATAACAGATAAACATAACTGTGAAATTAAATAGAAAGCGATAAATTAACGATGACTTTGTTCGTCATTCGATTTCGGAATTTAGTCCTGGATAAGTTTTGCATCTCAACTTCTCATTTTAGACATTGCAATGGCTCGGAAAAACTTTTGGATTTTTTCTCAATGTGAACGAAATATTGCTTCCTTACAAAGGGTTTTTATTGTTTTGTTGTTATTGAGAGTGTGAGACACACTCAACATATAGTATGGAGGTCTCATACTATGTTATGAAATTAATAAAGCTTATTGTATATGAAATCTGGACAAATTCTGAAAGAAAATCTGAATCTTGTTTGAAGAAGGTGTATCAATTCAACTATGTAATAAGTTCTAATAGGGTAGGTAAAGGTTCACCTCCATAGACTCAATAAGCCACTACGTCAAACGGATTTCTGACATGCTAGCAAAGCAAGACATTTTTTTTAAATAAACTGTCTTTGTAGACTTGTTTTATAGGTATGTTGATTTGATTGTGTAGATATTGCCTTATCTGTATTCATTAATGCAACTTTTGATGATTCATAAGTTTCAGTTACTAGTACGTCAACGTCATAGACAATATGAGCTAATGATCGTACACAGTTATCCATATTGTTCAATAAACGATAAACGCATACATCCTGAAAAAAAAACATTGTTTTATTTTGAACCGAGCACCCTTTTTATTTAATATGTGATTAATTTAAAGGCGTAACAAAATATTGACCTGATAGCTATATGTATAGATTGACAATCGCATACGATCACATTATTTTGTACTAATCAGTTTTTAAATTTTTCATATAATGTTTTAACAATCACCAACTTGTATGCCGACTGTACTTATAGCAAAGAGTAGCCAATCGAAATTCGATGATTGGTCGTAGTTTCCGTTTTCCTCCGATTGTAGGTTTTTATCAACAAAATGATTATAGTGTTTTTTATTGTTCAATTAGTCGATTGTAAAGTTAATTAATCAATTAATTGACCTTTATTTGTCACTAGCTGCGCCACGCGGTTTCACCCGCTTAAGTTTCGATTCCAAAAAAGACACGTGGCGCCATCTATTATCATAATAACGTTATTGTTGTTTTCCTCGGGAACAGCACTTTTTTCGGGATGAAAGGTACCCATGTCCGTTTTTGTAGTTTAGGCGTGAAAAGGTAACAAACAAACAAACTTACTTTCGCATTTATAATATTAGTTGGGATGATATTGTGATATTTTATCATTAGTTACTAACAAAGTTATGCTATATTAAAAAATTTGGAGGTAAATAATAATTAAAACAGTAATAGTTGTGTAACAGTAAGTTGATAACTGATTTAAATTATTTTATGATAGCCAAACCAAAACCACTACTTAGTGTAATGGTTTTACAATCTCAAAAAAAAACAAATCGAACGGGAAAGATCTTGTTGGTTTTGTAAGTGTATGGTTTGATATCTGACAAGTCATCAATCTGATTATTGTTTGATCAAATCTGCTAGACTAAAACATATATTTATTTTAATTTTTCTGTTACAATACATGTGTTTTCACATCAAATTAGTTATTAAGCTCTCATAAACTTTATATAGGTACATATTTTTCTTGTGCGTAGGTACACAACAGTACTTTGATACTAATTGTTTAGCATGATCTTAATACAGAAATGTTTTACCGTTAGAATAGCAGCCGCAAACCGCAAATTAATGATAGAAGTGTACATTACTCATATTTATGGTTATAATTGTTAAATAAATAGGGAAAACTCACTTTTGTTACATTAATTTATAATTTTCCATAAGGTTTTTTAATTACCAGCGTACTTTGGCAAATGAATGGGATTTCGGAGCATTATCTTTTCAACGCGTGTATCGAGTTATATTATACGTTGAGTGACGCAAACTTGAAAATATCTCTACAATATATGTATACCTAGTATCCTAGAGCTCAGTATTTTTATCTCACGAAGCGACGCGTGCTTTACTTGTGGTAACCAAGTGTATAAACATGCTCTGTGAATGTGTGCGTGAAGACGAGTAGCGTCAGCACATAACTCACACACACACACTTCCGAATTCGCCATTGTCTGGGACGGTACCGAGAGCTCTTGCGCTTATACACACATTCACAACGTGTTTGTACACTTGGTAACCACAAGTAAAGCGCGCGTCGCTTCTTAAGGTAAAAATACTATACTGTTGTTGAATCTATATTATGCAGATTGCAGCTACTGGTCTTATCTACACGTAAAATTCTCAGGAAATCACATCCGTTAGGTAGAGTTGTTGGCACATATTTTAATTTTTATACATTTGTCTTTGAACTAATAAATTCTTTCCATGTTACTTTCTTTGTTACCCATATATTGGTTCAGTGAAGGCCTGCTTATTATTTACTTTCGAATGCTGGGGCGACTGATTGTCGCTGATCAGTACCCTTACCATGAGTTGGCATAACTTTACGTAACCGTACTCGCTAGCGAGGGCGTAAACAAGTTTCTATGGAGAATTGTACAGCGCCTCTGGCGGTCACTTATAAAACTGTAGAACGCTAGTATGAGTCGAACGGTAAATCACCTATCGAAATCTATACGCTAGCTGTGACGCTAGCGACTAACGTTTTGTAGCTTTGCCGTAGAAAATCGGTACCATGAGTTACAAATTTGACACATGTCATCGAATAATACTGTATCGACTGTAGTTAACTTTTTCACTACCAAAGTTCAGCGTGAAATCCTTTTATTATGTAATAAATTATTTCGATTCTTAGCTAAAAAAATGTCGTCAAGGTATTATTTTGCGTGGGATATGTTAGCGAAGGCTGCATATGAAGATGAAAAAAGAGAACAAGGAAAATTTCAAGCCGATATGAGGAGTATATTAAATAATCCACTTAGAAACATAAGTGAAAATAATTTTATTAAAGAATATAGGGTCCTTCAGTGGGCTTACTAAGGTCATCATTTCGTTAACACACAAAAAAGGCACTTAAACCACATTCCTCAACTTCATCTAACCACTTGAAACAAAATATTTTCATCATAAAAGGTATACTGCCAAATTAATATTATTAAAATCGCTATTACATAACTTTCCATATACTCGACGAGTAACTGAAATTGCGTAGCACTGGTTCGGTTTTTTCACTAATAAAAATTAAAACCAATAAGAAGTTGCAACTAAAGCTCAGCCTCCAAACAAACCGACGCACCAAACAAGTAAAGTAAACAAACACGAACTATGAAGTGTTGACATTGAAACGAGCAAAATAACCTACACAAATTCAAGAATCTCATTTTACATAATGACTCTTGTTTTACGACGACGTTTTAAATTAGGAGGGTTACTGCTGTATTTTTAATTTGAAGGATTGGATACTTGTTTTTTGCCCAATATCTTTCTTACTCAGTCTTTTTGGCATAGTTAGAAAGAGACAGCCCCGTTTGGTGTGAAGTTAGGCAAGTCACTCCGTAACGTAACGAAAACTACACATACTATCGAGTAAACGCTAGCGAGTACGTAAACGTCTATGTGACTCATGGTACGAGTTTAGTCGAAAACTACTCGCAGCGCGTTTATTCGCTATCGACTGTAGTACAATAATGAGTGTTTTCGATAGCAACTCATGGTAGAGGTACTGTGTCGTTACTCATCGGGTCAGTTAACTTTATCGAGTTTTCCCGTCCCGCGCCCCGTTACGTACACTTGTTGACGATGTGAACATAACAGTTCAATGTTACTATTATCGATATCCGTTGGTGCATGCTTATCAGTTGACAGTGAACCTTAAGACTTTGCAATGCTTTGTTTTCCCTATATCTCTCGCTTCAGTTATTAGTTATGTGAGACAGCAGCTATTGATTCAGATAATGTAATTGTAGACAGTAGAACAACGTCCGCAGGCATCTCTATATGCCTCTAGGTAGGTAGGTAACACATCTGCACCGGAATCAATTTGCCTGTAATTGCATTGTGACACTAGTGAGAAATACATAACGTCACTTAATTTTATTAGCATTACTGATATGTTTCCAGATACACAACAACGTTACGGGTATCAGAAAAACAGCCATACCAAGTGAAAGAGTACACATGGTGCTTCAATGTGCCGCCTAAATGTTCGAAATACAAGATTAAGTTTCGAGAGGTGTTCAAGACTCAGACGCTGGTGAAATATAGGCCAGTTGAGGAGTGCTGTGCGGGGTACGCTCCTGATTCTGAAGGGAAGCAGTGCGTGCCGGTGTGCGTGGAATCCTGCATCCACGGCAAGTGCGTGGCGCCCAATACATGTGCCTGTGCGCACGGCTACGGAGGACCCGCCTGCGACATATGTAAGCTACGTTTTTATATAGAAAATTTCAATAGCGTAGCGAGTTCCCCGTATTCAACTACGGTTATGAATAACGCTGTAAACAGGATGTTGCTAATGTGGTGTTACTGTCACATATGCGAGCTCACATGGATAGTAGCAGCCGTAAGTAACGAATACTGTTTTCAGTTTTAATTAGGAACTAGCTATATATTATTTTGCAATGCTGTCTGTATTACAGTTGAACCATTGTAATAAAACTGATGGGTTCAAAGTTCACTATGGTTTACATAAACGAAAGTTACACCTCTCTATCTTCTTCAGATATTTGATGCTTACAGTTCTACGTTAGCACAATATATTTTCTTCTCAGAAATCGCAATCTGAATTTATCTGCGTAAATAGAAATTGTAATGGTGTGAATCAAAAAGTCAATCAATCGGAAAGCCTATAAAATTGTATACTTACTGTAAATAAATAAAGTGTGCAGTTCGTTCTTTATAGTTGAAGTACGTATGAAGATTTAATGAAGAGTGGAATATTTAGTCTGAAAAAGTTATTAAAAAACCGGCGATATGCTCTACATAGCTCATTTAAAAAACAATGCCTCGGTTTGTTAACGATGTAGGTCTTTTTAGCGTGCCAAAACTCATTGTCAGAAAAACGTGACAATTATAGTCGACAAGACAAACGATTGTTTATGTTTAAGTCATCGATAGTTCACGGTCGTGCGACGGCGGAAAGTATGAATTATGTTTATAAAAATCTTAGTAGCAAAAACCTAGTGACTATAGAAATTTATAGCTTCTCGTGACTGATGTCACGAGAAGCTATCAATTTTGTAAACACACATTCAGGGGTTCGCAACTTTTGGATCAAATAAAAAAAGACAGTTTGGTAATAATTTTTATTCTTAGGGATATATTTATGTTAACAAACACATCTAATTACTATCGTCAGACGATTCCGAGTATTCTGCAGCATTGAAAGCGTCAGCGTGAACTTACCTCAAAATGGCAGCCCCAATGTTTACGTTCCATGAGTTAGTCGGTTTCCAGTACCACAAAACATTAGACGACAGCGCTTTATATCGCTAAAATATAACCCGACCAAGTGAAATGGCTCGTTAGTTTCGTATTACACGTATGTATGTTACTTCGAGTTAATTGAATTTGGGATCGTTTGTTGTTGATTGAATTGTCGCTACGTAGCTTAGTAGTAGTTATTTTTTTACAAAATTTATAGCTTCTCGTGACGGATACTTTACTATTTTAAAGTAAGTAAATATGTACCTTATTGTTAACGAAGCATATCGCGGAAACAATTGACGTAAATACGAATATGCATTGCCTCCTGATGTTTGTTGAAAATATATTTGTGTAAGCTAGTCGAGGCTTGGAATGGACGGCATTGATAAAACTGAAAGTATAATTATTTATATCCACGTTTTTCGGCAGTAACAGCCACTTGAAATTCCTAGCTTACTTTTCAAGACAGATGTAACGAGCATTTTGTAAGCTAAACGCGCAACAACATTTGTTTGTGCTTAACATGACCCAAAGAAAAAAAAAACAAAGAAAACAACAGGTAAAATATGCGTCACATCCACGGAAACGGTCAACGCTCAGCATAATGCTGTGACACTATGTGAGGTCACATAAAAGTTCTGAATTTTTATATAAATACTAGCTTCTGCCCGCGACTTCGTCTTTTTTTATTTTTGCTCGGCTCCTAAAGGTCATAGCGTGATGTTAAATAGCCTATAGCCTTCCTCAAGAATTGTACTATCAAATGCAAAAAGGATTTTTCAAATCCGACTGGTAGTTCCAGAGATTAGCGCGTTCAACCAAACAAACAAACAAGCAAACTCTTCAGCTTTATAATATTAGTATAGAAGATAATATTCCTAATGGCAACATTCTCGCAGCATGTCCCGACGGAAAATGGGGACGGAACTGTCAGAACGAGTGCAGCTGTATGAACGGTGGTACTTGCGAACCTTTGACCGGTAAGTGCGCGTGCACTGCCGGCTGGCGAGGCGATGCGTGCGAGCGGGCTTGTGCGCCGCCCACCTACGGCGACAACTGCGACGAACTCTGCCAGTGCAAGAATAACGGGACCTGCGACCCTGCTACCGGAGCCTGTAACTGTCTACAAGGATTCACTGGACCTTTGTAAGTTTATGACCGATACATTTCGTATTTAAGGCGTTTTAATTTCTTGCGCAGAGCAGTGGTGGCCCAGTGGTAACAGCCCCGATTTACGAGTTGTAGGTCGTGGGTTCGAACCCAGGTGCCGCTTTGCTTAGTGTAATTTATTTAATCATCACTGCTCTCAAAACGACGAAGGAAAACATCATTAGGAAACCGGCATGTCCTAGAACCAAAAATTCGAAGACATGTGACATCCTCCAATCGGCACTAGGCTCGCGTGATGAATTATGGCCCATTCCCCCTCACAAAGATGACGCCTGTGTACCAGCAGTGGGAACGTTACGATTGCCTCTTGTTAGGCGGCCTAAAACATCTTCCCCGTGACGAAGACATTATAGAGGCTTCCCCAGAGCAGAAGTTGGCATTTCGTTATAACTGCACTGAGCGTAAACAATAAATATTGCACGGAAAAAGCAGCCTTCTGAAGAAAGTTATTGATTTTACCAAAATAAAATGTTAATCATTGTTTCTTTCTAGTCTTTATTATTATGTTTCTTCATTTATAACAGTTTACAGCAGTCTTTTACTTAAAAACTTTGCCCCACAAAACTGCTTTCAAGGTGTGTACAGACCGTGTCCGTCTCTTATTTACTCGCATCTAATATCAGATAACAATTTTATTAGTCTATGGTGGCAATATGCACACTGTATTATGATACAGAATCCCTAATGTTTATAGTTCTCGCTACTAATTAGTATCTTATTACACATGCGTTGGATATTTGGATAACATTCGGCGATGTTAAGCAAACTATTACGTATTCATCATATTAAGGCGAAACCGCCAGGGTAGCCAGCCAATTTACGTTTTTTTGCAATTTGCAAATCAGTGCCGGTTTAATACATATGTATTTATTAAGGTCACGAATCATATGTTGACCAACATACAACCAGACACTGACTTATCTTAGATAATTGCAAAAAAATGTAAGAAAATCTGTAATCGCAGGCTACCCTAGCGCATTCTCATCTAGCAGCTGTCTTATCGTTGTTGCAGATGTGAAGAAGAATGTCCGAAGGATGAGCCGTGTCCGGAAAGATGTCGATGCCAAAATGGTGGAAAATGTACTTTTATATTGACTTGCGAGTGCCCATCGGGGTGGACTGGGGAAGTTTGTGCTAACAAGTAAGTAAAAATAAAATTTTCAAAAGATGTTTTCTTTTATATACTGATACAGATGTTCTTAATGTATTTTCTCATTTTTAGATGTCCAGCGGGTAGATGGGGTCCGAAATGTGAGAATACATGTGAATGTGCGAACGGAGCTGGATGTCATCATATGACTGGCCGCTGTCAGTGTGAAGCTGGATTTACTGGAGAAAAGGTAGCTATAACACAAGGAAATTACACACTAAGGCTAATGATTGATCACAGAATGAAACTGGCCTTGGCCTCTATCTATAGGTGAGAAGGGCCTTTGTTTTCGTAACTACCCATGCCTGTGTCTCGGAGATAAACTGATAACATAACAAAACATCACGTTTGTCTTCCCGGAGGGTTTGGCAGAGGTGTAACTATTTACTGTAGTTGTACACCGGACACCCATATTTCGTTAGTTAGGTTTAAGTACCATGTAGTAGCGGCAGAGCCTACCGCACAGCCGGGCACAAAATCAGGCTTAGGGCTGCTACTAAGATATTTCTGACAGAAAAATCTAATACTCGTGATGTGTAATAATTTTTGCTTTAACATTAGCTGTTATACATTGTTGAATCTCCGTGACTTAAACTACATTTTGTTTCAGTGCCTTGAAATTTGCGCCGTTGGTACTTGGGGCGTGGACTGTTCACGCAAATGCAACTGCCAACATAACGGTGAATGTTCGGCTAAGGATGGATCATGTAAATGCAAGCCGGGTTGGACCGGCGACCAGTGCCAGAAGCGAGCCTGCCCGCCTAACAAGTGGGGCGCCAACTGCGACCGCGACTGCGAATGTGACCCTAACACTACGGACATGTAATTAATGTTTTATTTATTTTATAATTTATTATAATATTTTTTCATTAGCCCGCGGCTTCGCCGGCTGGCGCGTAGAGATCGCAAATTATCCCACGAAAACGTGATGCCGGGAAAATTATGTCCTAACTCCTAACCCAGGTCATGGTCTACCTATACGTCATACGTAAATCCGCTCAGTCGTAAAAGCGTGAAATGATGACAGACAGACAGTAACTCTTGCATTTATAACATTATAGTATGGATTATTTCACTAGCCTGTATCATCCTACTGCAAGACAAAGCTCTCTTTTCGTTTTCCACAAACTTCTAATCTCTGCTAATGCGGGCCAGTCCTTTCGATAGTAATGTAATTACACTAACAATTTTAATTTTAGATGCCATTTTGCTTAGTGTTTATACAAATATCTAATACACGCTTGAAAAATTAATCTTCTTCGATGAGTGATAAGGTGTATTTTGTATTGATTAAAAAATATATATATATTTGGACCAATACTCCAATTGACTTCCATGGGAGTATTTGTCCAAATATTGTATGTTTTTGCTAGCATAAAACTCATGTTAGTGTGTGCAGCTCATTATTGCTAATTTCTGGGCCCGCGAGGTCGATTATAGCCCACTCCCTCTCACCGAGAGAAGGCCTGTGTCCCAGAAGTGGGAACATTATAGGCCGATTATACTGTTATGCTGAGTACAGACAACGAGAGCGTCGTCACTGTCACTTATACCTGTGTTAAAGCCAAACATTTTGTTAAACTCGAGATATCATATTAAAAGTCGGAGCGGAAATCTATAGTCAGGAAAACTGTTGAGCAGAATTGACATACCACGTCAATTTGACGTGCTAAAGACATAGACAAGTAACTAAAAATAAGACTCAATTCACATTGCCACAGAACGGAAACTGAATTGAATGGAATCTTTGTAAAAAAATGTACAAACCAAAATGACACTGAGGCTGTGGCAATTTCAACACGATTGTGAAAAAATGACGGGTAATTTAAATTACGCTCAAAGTTGATCTTGATTTGTTTCAATTTGCTTGTCAAACATTTTACTTTATTGTACAATATTTGTTCCGTAGGTGTGATCCATGGACGGGTGCATGCGAGTGCTCTGCGGGTTGGGCCGGCGAGTCCTGTGAGCGGCAGTGTCCACTGTTGACGTACGGCAAAAGCTGCCTTTCTACATGCCGCTGTGAAAACAGTGGACTGTGTTCTCCTGTTAATGGTAATTATATGTACAGACGCCGGGTACATCAAGCTACCCGAAATTGTCAAATTTTCCGAATCAATTTTGAACCTTATGCTTTGGCGATAAAGTTGAAAATCTATTAAATAAATTTGACAGATTGTAGTAGCTTGATGTGCTGGCGTCTGTACCTGCATTAGAATAGATAGAATATCAGAACATATATAGAATACTCTTTATTATGTACACCTTACGAATTACAAATCGGAAAGTCTGACAGCCAGTCTTACCAAGGGGTATCGTATTACCCAATAAGTGGATTGTGGAGGTCAGATAGGCAGTCTCTCCATGTAAAATACTTGTATTTAGCTGCATCCGGTTAGACTGGAAGCCGACCCCCAACATAGTTGGGAACAGCCTAGGAAGATGATGGATTGTAAAGTTTTGTGGTATAGGACTTGCCCGTTATACTATACTAGTCTTATAAGTATATTGTACTTAGACCTTAATAATTATTGTAGGTAAATGTGTAAATATATTTTATCTACTTTCATGTCGTAAAATTCTAATTATAAAATTTTAAACGAGTTTATATTGACATACTTTATAAACACAATACCGAAATAGAAAAAAAAAATTTCATTATAACACTATTTCTCGAACAAAATAATGTTATAAAATAATTTTTTTTCCATTACGATACAGGTTAACCAAGAAGTTAAATCACGAAGGAGAATGCATAACTTTTTTTAATCGAACTCGTTAAGCCCCATCCACATGCTTGACAAACAATGGCAAACAGCCAACAGCAAACACGGACATGTGGATGGGTGTTTGTCGTTGTTTGCCTGTTTGTGTTTGTGTTGGGCAGTGTTCGGCATCGGTGTCGGTTTTTCTTGCCAGATCAAAGGATGTGTGTGTCACTTTGTGTGCTGTTTGCGGTGTTTGTGACAAACAGCCAGCGTGTGGATGGGGCTTTACATATATACGGAAGCGTGAAGTTTTGTTGTGTAAATTTTACTTATCTGTGGTTGCGCTAAAGTGCGGTGAAGAGCTGGGTTTTTGGGGCCATTTTTACGTTTTTTTCTGAATTTAGTGTTTTATTCTATTATTGCTTAAAAATGTCTGATACCTACCAGTGAATGTGAAGGAAATTTGACTCCGCCCGATATTTTAGATGCGGCGACGGAAATGACTTATACAAAACTTCAATAATATCATAAGCAGTAAAGTATGTCTTACTTTTTGAACTTTTGATCTTTTTTTTAGTATATTCAATCTCAATGTATGAAAGTAGATAAAAAGTTGTATAAAACTGCACATAATAAGGTATTAAACACTCGTGTGATACTATTACAAACCTCGCTCCGCTCGGTTTGTAAACACACACTCGTGTTTAATACCCCTCATTATGCGACAGTTTTATAAACTACTATTTTTCCACAGGATCGTGTCTATGTGCGCCGGGCTACCGCGGGATTCGGTGCGAGGAGACGTGTCCATACCCATACTACGGCGATAACTGCTCTGACACATGCGACTGTTACAACAACGCCACCTGTTCCCCTGAAACCGGGCTCTGTGACTGCAAACCTGGGCAAGTATTTTTTTATGGATCGGTCGGTTTAGAATGCGCATTCTATCCCTACTCTAAAATGCTTTGGCTCTTGTTCTGGTTTTATATTCGATTGGTGTAAAGCCACCTTTATTAATGGCAAACAAGTCGACGGCCCTAGACAAACCACAGATTAGTTACAGATAAATCACTCCATACAAAATTTTCAATACCTACAGCTATAATAGCCTACAAGAGCCAAAGACCACCTTCGAGTCGCTGGACGCTGCGAATGAAAATGTACCTAACCTTACAAGCGTAAAGTGAATTTTGCTTTGTAGCTGCGAGCCGCCCCCGCATGGTTATTGTGAATTGCCACGGCTGCCTCTTTCGATAAAGATGTCAGTAGATATCTGTAGTACACTTTATGAAATAAAATAAAACGCTTTAGCATGTTAAATTATTAAAAATACGTCTGAAATAATGATAAATAAAAAATCTTACAGGTGCTTTATTTTAATATAATGATTTAAAAAAATCCGTTGTCGAAATTCACGATTGTTGAATTTTAACGTAGAGAATATTCGGAATCGAAAAAAGCTTTAATAGATACTCTTGCGGGAAACAAGGGCAAGGGGAGTTAAATGATATATCTTTTAAAAGTTCAAAAATCGTGCTACCAGGCTTTTGTCGCATATTTTGTTCAGTTTTGAATAAATGTGGTCTCTAGATCTTAATAAAAGGAATCTGAGGGTACTGCCAACTGTCAAAAGTTTTAAAATGAACAAACATTCTGGATTCATTGAAACCGGGAATATTATTTAATTCAGAAGATAAGTTTTTATCTCTTCTCTTGCTGGATCTACATCCATCAACTGCACATAATGCACCAGAACTAGCCATATAATAAGAATTAGAAACTAAGTACGTCAGATCGACCGAAATATATGCGTACGTACGCGCCTCGTGGCTTTCGGCAACCGGCAACCCACTGAGAAAAGGGCCGCCGGCGGCCGGTAGGTAGTTAGCATGCGTAAGTACAGACGCCAGCACATCAAGCTACTTCAATCTGCCAAATTTCATTAATAGATATTCAACGTTATCGCTAAAGTATAAGGTTCAAAGTTGATTGGAAAAAAAATACATTTTCGGGTAGCTTGATGTGCTGGCGTCTGTACATGGAGTGATTTATCTGTTAGTAAGTAATCTGTGGCCAAACAATCAATCAACTCTGCCTATCACAGTCCACTGCTGGACATAGGCCTCTCCTAGGCAGCGCTACAAAACCCTGTCCTCCGTATTCCGCATCCAGTCTATACCAGCCACTTTCTTAAGGTCGTGGTCCATCGTCGCTGGGAGGCGTCCCACACTGCGCTTGCCGATACGCAGTCTCTGCTCCACGGGCCATAGGTCCTTCGACAAACATGGCAAGCCTACTGCCACTTCAGTTTGCTTACTCTGCCAAATGGTGGGCGGGTTCAATTTAGATCGCTAAGAAGATTTGATGTTAAGTTGTTACCGCCATTGTTATACCAGATGTAAGGCTTGCCATGCCAGAGACCAATCAAATCAATTTATTTTGTTAACATAGGCTTTAAGGTCCGTGGCATACCTACCTGTCCGCCATTTTGTTTTCTTCTTCAAAATGGCGGCCACGCATGCATCCTATATAAATCGCTAGCTGACATCAATGCAAACAGAAAACATTACAAGACCAAACCCGTAAAGTGTCACGTTTCCGAGATATTAGATAATGTTCAAAGTTGATCAAGTGATGTCCATGTTTTTTGAACTAGCTTACATATTGTTGCATATTTATGTTTGAAATAATCACTCTGAATGTTTAAAATAGTCAAACATCTACATATGCAAGAGGATATACGCAAGTTCAATTTTTATTTTCAAAATGGCGATTTAGAAAAAATAAACGAAATGGCGGACAGGTAGCTATGCCAGGCTCCATAAAAAAATCTTTAATCCCCTTTACATAATATGTACCTTTAAAAATTACCCAAAATATGTCTTGCCCGAAGGCATACAAAATTGAAATGTCCCAAGTGCCTGTAATTTTACTGGAACTTTACGTACGCTTGAAACCGTGACACAGCTTCGCTGCTGGTTGGTCTCTCTCATGTGTGGAATAATAATCAACTAATCACAGTAGGGACTGATTCATTTATTCAGCAAAAGTTACTCGTTTTCGCCCTTATATCACTTGAGAGATTTATCCTTATTTACACCTACGTCCAATGTTTAACTCCGTTCGTGTATTTTTTATCTCATCCTGGCAATTGATAGTGTTGTAATATTTAATTTTATTGTGACAGATGATAGCGCAATAACCACTTTATACAGTTAATCTTCTATAAACATTGCGTCACTTCATACGTGCCTTTGTTTTGATAACGTTAGCATTTATGAGTCACTAAATTGAAATATACGATAACCCTAGAACGCACTTTATGCATATTGATTCGCATAAAAGCTTTTGTATTTAGGCTTTTTTTGTTTTCAAGGTGTCTATTTAAGCTTTCCCGATAACTGTAGCAAATATTTTAAAAATTGCTTTACTAAAATAATGTATTAGAATTACCAATGACGAGGTATAAGCGAATACAGGGTGGTAGGGACATCGACACGCAAACTGTAATCATGAATTCAGCACATGATTCTAGACCTCCTAGTTTAATAACTGACGAAAAATTTCAACGCAGGTTCATTATTATACTTTGCATGTGTGCGTGAATGCAGTCAAGACGCCTTTCCCAACAATGAAAGCACACCTGCTACAACAATATCATTATCAAACTTACTTTGTTCCAACTTACAATGTACAGTTTAAATCTTTTGCATATTATTATTTTGTAAGTATTCGTTTTGTGTTGCAGGTATGAAGGTCTCAAGTGCGATCGCCCATGCAACGGTAAAACGTTCGGATTAAACTGTCGGCAACCATGTAATTGTGAAAATGATGCTCCTTGCAATCCTGTTAACGGTACGTACCTATAATGACGCAAGTCACTTCTCAGAACTTGATCTTTGTTACGACACTATTGGATGGAGCAATAACCACTCTGCTCGACAGGATAATGACATTTGAGATACAAGCTGACTTGGCGGGGTGTTACGAATTACTTCATGAAATTCAGTGAGTACATAATTTTTCAGCATTCGAAGTTATTAAGGAAATCATGTTACCGATGCTTTTTTACACAATAAGTTTGTGGTAAATATCTTTAATTATATATTCAGGCCAGTCAAACTGCATCAGTCTACAGCGAATTTTGCGTAAAATAGGTATTACTACACCTATGCAAAAGGTAGGCAAGTGTCTCATTGCGGGCGAGGGGCATAGCTACCGCGTCCCCCGCCGAGTGATTTTTTTTGTTCAGAATATTGCGCTTATGCCTACTCCAGAGTTATACATATTCTTTAAGGCAAATACCTGAACTAAATGAATAATTTTTTATGAAGTCATTTATTGTGTAAGCGGGCCTAAAACCTAGTTGTTTGGTCTCCAGGCGAGTGCGTGTGCGGCGCGGGCTACACGGGCGCGCGCTGCGGCCGGCGCTGCGCCGCGGGCACGTTCGGGCTGGCGTGCGCGCACCGCTGCGACTGCTCCGACTACGCGCGCGGCTGCCATCACGTCACCGGCCAGTGCATCTGCGAGAGCGCCTGGAGAGGTCAGACATCACTTGCTTATTATTCATAGCCTGAAGGCCAATTCCCTTAATTAAAAATGTTCGCACTGCAGGCATCCGGCGGGATCATAAATCTTTATTTATTTATCTCAACATCATATTAGAGGCACTAGTTAATCAAATGCACAATCTTAAATAGAGAAAGATAGGCAATCGCTCTATGTAAAATACTGTTATTCAGCTGCATCCAGTTAGACTGGAAGCCGGCTCCAACATAGTTGGGAAAAGGCTGGGCAGATGAATCTTAAATAGAGAAAGGTATCTGAGGGTTGTTGTAGGAATGTTGTTAACTACATAATAATAATTAGTTCTACTTTTTGCCGCGAGAGCTTTCGTGAGACTGACTCTAGTCGCAATGTGATCTTAGCTACAATCAATGTAAATGTGAAGTTAAAGGTACAAGATTCTTTTTTATTCGATTCTTTTGGGGTGTGGCCGAAATCGGAAATAATTCCGATTTCGGCCACACCCCAAAAGAATCCGCCATCTTGCTTTTTCAATACATATCGCAAAACAATTGCACATACACTGTGTGTATATATCAACAGCGCCCTGTCAACGTCATTCGAGTGCCAAAAGATCCTTGTTGCTAATACAGATTGACACTGAGATTAGAACGCAAACATTTAAAAAAATACGGAAATTGCCCCTCATAATTGCTTACGCTTATTGACCACTATTACACCTAATGGTAAATGAAGAGCGGTCAACAGCGGTGCACAGATAATAGAACTTGATTTTTGAATAGTTTGACTATAAACTTAAATGCACTGTACAAGGCTTTGAAGGTCCGTGGCATACCTACTGTTGCCATTTTCACGTTCAAAGTTGATCACGTGACTCAATCATCAACTTTGAACGTTAATATCTCGGAAACTGATTGCATTGATGTCAGCTATTGACTTTAGGTCTCATGCGTGGCCGCCATTTTCAAAATGGCGCGACTATACGAATGCTAGGCTCCATATAATAATCTTCAAACCCCTTTCAAACACAACTGTGATTCTGCTGTTCTGTGTCATTCTCTGCCAGTATATGAAAAAGTTATAGCAAAATTTCAACAATCAAGTTCTCTCACTGTTTAAGTAGTCGTTGTATTACCGCACTTTAATGGTAAGAGTTTGATATCATAGCCTGTTTTTGTTTCGTAAGAAGTAAAGTTTTCGTTATTCAAATGACGTGTGACGCTATCTATAAAAGGAATGCTCTAAAAAAACCGGAAAATAGAATCTTAAAGGTTTAGATTTTATTTATTTATAAGGTGTATGTTTTTGATCCAGGTCTTGCTAGGAAGGGTACGTATGATCAAAATACCAATTGACTATATTTTTTTTATTTTTAATTTAATGACAGATTTGTTTGGGGCCACCATTATATACGACACTTTGTGTGACAACAATAACAATACAATAATCACGGGCGATGAAGACAGAATCATTATAAACAGGAATATTACCAGCACGGGCGAGATGTTCCAAATGATTCACTTGAAAGACGACAAAAAAGGCTTCACGGCGCCCGAATTCAACAGTGACGAACGAGAATTCGATAGGGACTTCGATAGATACGCAATGTTGAACGTGGTTATGTCCGAAGAATACAATCACTTAAATCAAATACCTGTCAGAAATTGCGCTTCCTGGAGTTCAAAAAAAGGACACGCCGATCCTAAACTCGTCATACCGATGGTAACGCATACTCTCAGTAGCTTAAACGTGCCCAATGCAAGAGCTATAGTAGCATTGGTTAGTGAAATGGAACCTCAATATGGTAGTGCGGCGATATGGGAAGTCTCTATCCATCTAGGACAAACCTACGTGAATGAGCTATCTTCAGCAGTATTAAATAGACCCGAAATACACAATAAAGATTAGTAATTATATACCTAGTTTTTCACTGATTTATCTGTAATAAATTAAACATGATTATGTTGGACAGAATTTTGTAATTTGTATTATGTTTCGATGAATTATCGCATCAAACATTTACTCATAGGCGAATATTGTCGAATGTTTTTCAATCACAATTGTTCCTTTCATCAGGTTCTCTTTAAGACCACGCTACCGATTTGGGGTAACCTGTAATGCTAGATGTGTTGGGAATAATAAATATTAATAGCTATTTATTCACCAAGGGGAGTAATCTGTACTTACCCTCGAGTGATATATACTGCTTTATACTACACTTAAGCACAAAGAAGTAAAAGACAAAATAGCAAACAACGCATTTAGCATCTGCTATTATGTCGGGTGGAGTTGTTGTTAATAAATTGCTATCATTGTCACTGGAATCACTCATTTTAACTTGTGATTTACACGGCCAAACTTTAAACTTTACCAAGAAAATTGTTTCTACAAAATACGTCAACCAACAATAAATCTTTATTTTTTTTTAATTTTAGCGCGTCAAACAGTTTTATCTTATCATCCATCCATCCATCCATCCATCCATCCATCCATCATCGTCATCATCATCATCATCATCGTCATCGTCATCTTCATCATCATCGTCATCATCATCATCATCAATTAGTAGCATAGGATTAAATGTGATGTCATTTGTAATAATAAAAAACAAAAACACTGTATAATGCTTCCCATCTCATTTTTCCCACGTTAAATCTTATATGTCCCTTTTTACCGTTGCTTTTTCGTTTCATAAAATTTCAAATCACAACGATGGTAAAGAAGTTTTCACTTCAAAAACAAAACGCGTTAGTAATGAACGCATTACTACCCTGATTTTCAGGGCAAAAATGAAATTCCATACAATATAGAAGGTTTAATGAACAGCTTTCAAGCCTTTTAGTGGGGTAGTATTGGTACACTTGCTAAGCAAGTGTAGTATAAAAGAAGTTGCAATTGTCTGTACTAGCTCATTCTCATTCTCCTGCTCCTCCTCCCAATTTATTTGCGGTCGGCGCAACATGTCTTATTCTTCCATACTTCTCTATTAGTAGACATCTCGGTAGTCACCCCCTTTCTAACCATATATCATCATTAATACTCAATACTGTCCTCACGACATTTTCCTCATTCCTCCGTATACTATGACAACCGATTTCCACACAACTCTTCAGTTGCCGATAACTGAAAATTTGTGTGGAAATCGGTCACTATTATACTTCCTCTTATGTACTCATTTCTTATTCTATCCATTCCTTAAATTGTCGGTATTAGCTATACCTACTTATATGTTACAACGCAGGAATGGGTCCCACACCTTTGACCTTAACCAAACCTTGGTTTTATTTAATTATCATCATCGAGGCATCCCCTTGTAACCATCTCAACATATACCACTGTACACGTATCCAGCACAGGTTATTTTATGTCTTACTAAACCAAACAGACAGTCACCAAATATTGTCATTTCCTGGCTTCAATAATGAACCATATTTCGCCAACAATAATTCTTGGGAAGTTTTGGAGACTAACAATCTATGTGAAATAAAAGTAATAAAAATATTGTATTTTTTAATGTCGTGTTTTACATATAAGTATAGATATACAAAAATGCGCTATATTATGCGCAATGTGATCGGTCCGTCCGTACTATTAAGCCTTCGTAAAACATCACCAGGTGCATCGGTTCAAAGTGTACACGCTACATACATCAATTTGCCGGGCTACGACTGATAAAGAATGACAGTTGAGGTTTGAATTTATCTATAGGTAACCAAAAACAAAATTCGGTACGCTCCACTTTCGATTTCACCTTGCACTTTGTCCAAATCTGCCAGAATTAGCCTAAAACTGCCAGAACTGCCTCAAAACTTCTGCTGGACAAAAGTCACTGGCGAGTGCGACCTATGTCTTGAAGGCTGTGTGCCTTTCTAGATAAGGCATTTTACGTCCAACTACGTAATAGTCTACGCGAAGAGACGTACCATGTATCTAAACTCACGCATAATTGTGCAAGTGAGCGTGTGCATGTTTTTTTGTAGATATCTCAATGCTTTAAATAGAGGGATAGGGAGAAGTGTTAAATGAATTAACATTTATTGCGTTCCATCAGGTGTGCGTTGCGAGACGCAGTGCGCGGAGGGTCGTTACGGCGAGAATTGCTCAGAGAAGTGTCCGTGCGGCAACAACTCGTCGTGCGACGCGTCCAGCGGGCGCTGCGTGTGTTCAGCCGGCTGGACGGGCGACGACTGCACCACGCCCTGCGCGCCCGGGACTTACGGCGCCGGCTGCACGCAGCTCTGCCCCGAGTCGCCAGCTGGTAACTAACTAGAATTCAGAATACAAACACAATGTCATACACGGTAAAATTCATATTCCTTTGGTGCTAAACGTTGTTTAGGATCTTTTTATCTCAAATAGTCACTAAAAATTCAATACAGATACACCAGAAAATGTATGCGCTTCGGTAATATTCGTATTTCTGAAGATACACAATCACTGCCGAAGCGTATACTTTTGCTAGATCTGTAAGTAACTCTAATGTAGATACTTAAGTTAGTATAGCACTTTCTTGTTTTTTACGATTTTCCGATGTACTTTTTCCTTCCGTCATTGAGCTGGATGACGTCCTCTGCTAGACATAGCCTCCACTAAGCATAGCCATAACGATTAGTCTTGTGCTTCCTGCAAACGGCGTATACTGTCGAATTTAACCAGGCCATCGTTCGGCCTATTCACTTTTTCCTGCACAGTTACCAATTTAAAAATTCGATCCGTTCTTATTGAGTGTTTACAGACCTTTGAAATGGCCAAGTTTGATTACATAAGTAGTAAACTTCCAGTGTGTATGTTCTCGCAGTAAAAGTTTGTAAACTAATTGGTAAATGATTATACGTAACAATGTTATCGTTTGCTAGGTAACACGACGTGTGATCCCGTAACGGGTATGTATAGCTGTCCGAGCGGCTTCACGGGCGTGACTTGCGAATACCCGTGCCCACTTGGAACCTTCGGCCTTGGATGCAAGGAGAAGTGCAAGTGCATGCATGGCGCTGATTGCCATCACGTTACCGGTGAGTGGTTTACTGGTTTTTTTTTTAAGAGAATTTTAAGTTTTAGTCTTCGGTTGGAACAGTTTCAGGACTTCAATACTCAAAGTTCTAGTTTTCAGCTTGGTTTTATTTTCTGGGGGCATCTTAAACTGTTATTGCGTCTGCGCAAGCATACTTGCTTATCTTCGTGTTCAAGCCATACTATACCATACATACATGGGCAGTTCTACCTTCGGATCCATATTATTTGAATAAAAATCTGTTTTATGTTATTCTTTCTGTTACGGCTTCAAGATCGATCGCCAATAGTAGCCGGAGCGATCACTACCTGAAGCTAATCGTTTAAGAATGCATGCGATCGTTTGACTGCGTGGCGTCCAGTCCGTTATGTTTGATTGTTCTATTTCCGTCCCCCAGGCGCGTGCCAGTGCCAGCCGGGCTGGCGCGGCGCGCGCTGCGAGACGGCGTGCGGCGCGGGCTGGTGGGGCGCGGCGTGCGGCCAGCCGTGCCGGTGCGCGGCGCACGCGGCGTGCCGCCCCAACGACGGCTACTGCCGCTGCCCGCCCGGCTACACCGGCCACTACTGCACGCAGTGTACGTATACTCGCCTCAACAATCCGTACGACATCTTTCTTAATTTTTTAACATCGTTCTCACATTATATAATTTTAAAATCAAAAGTAATGGTGTAACTAATATTTTTGTAAAATATCATTTAAAAAGAGTGTCCATGGAGTTTCTTGCCCGTTCTTCTCCATAGGTACCTACGCTTTGAATGGGCAACTAGCTTCAGATTTTCTGACTGACGGACTTCTTGACAGTTTAAAAGTGCCTGTATATGGTTTAATTGAAATAAATGCTTTGAGTTTGAGTTTGAGATGGGTTTTCCCATCGGCAAAAATGACAAAATTCCATACAAACTTTCATCCCCTTTTTAAACACTTTAGAGCATAAATTTTGACAAAAGATAAATTTTAGTTTAGTCTTTTCAAATTAATCAGCGCGTGACACTACTCCATACAAGTTTAGACGTCATTAAAACTTGCCTTCTAAAATTACGTCAATTTACGTCAAGCGCTGATTAATTTGACACGCCTAAAATTTACCTTCTGTCCTTTTCTTAATGAAATAGAAAGAAAAGATGCACTGAACTTAAATTTAGTTTAGTTTGTGAACAGCAGAATCGGCACCATTAGCATTATAGACTAAAGTAACACTAAATTATTATTTTATTTATTATCATTGTTCAACCCACCACTAATGAGTTTAACCACAGTTTAGCTATAAAACCATTCACTCAGTCAGGCGTTTGATGTTGGCAAATAAGGCACCACCGACACTCGTTACGGCGAATAAAAATGAAAGGATTATCATACAAACCAAAGTTGAAGTTAAATCCACAACCAAGATGGCGGCTATGAAAATTTTAAAAATTTTTCGCCCTGGATGATTAGCGAGAGACCTGATGCCGAAAATGTAGTTGTAATTAAAATACAAGATGGCGGGCAGAATTCTATTGATAATTTCTGTAATGAATTTAAAAACAGGTTTACATAACAATATTATAAAGCATATTTTCGATTCAACAGTCTGCCCTGAGGGTTACTTCGGCGACCACTGCATGGAGGCTTGCAACTGTTCTTCGGAGGGTAACTGGGTATGCGACCCGGTCGTCGGATGCATCTGCCATCGCGGCTTCATTGGAGACCACTGCGATACACACGCCAGTGACGCTATAGTTACTGGAATTGATACACGTAAGTTTAATTTGTCCCTAGTCATATGTTGTATTTCCTCCTGTATGTAATTCTATCCAGCAGTGCGATTATGTAACCATCTCACCGTGAAAACTTAGGTGAAGTGAGTGTAGAGTGAGCTGTCAATAGAGTCAATTCCTAGCAAAAACAAACTTACATCACCTAAGTTTTCACGGTGAGATTTATACAGAATCGACCGGCTGAACCTATTTCTTTCCCTCATGACATCATCATGAAAAGACCTCATGTTCAGCGGTCGGACCGCAATAGCGCTTCGCAGCAAAGTGTTTCTGTTTTTTCTATTTGAAATTTACTAGTAGGAGCCCGGAGTCTGAATTTGTGCCCGGTCAAGGGCAATAGGCTCGCTCCTATTGCATGGGACTCAAACATAACTGACGAAATATGGGAGTACTAACGGTACATCTCTGCCCAATCCACCGGGACACAAATCGTGATGTTATGTTATTTAATTTGTATTTGTGGCAGATTTTCGAGTTGCGACAGCCGTATACTTTATATGCGAAGGGTGCTATTGTGATCGTGAAGTTGTAACGTAACCGCCGCCGAGAAATACAGCCGAATAATATAAAATGAGTCCTTAGCGCATAAAATAGTGCATAGACTCATCTTTAAACTGTAAGCGTGATACTACAGAGTATGTTAACATAAGTGAACCAAACCGAAGCTTATTATTACTTAATACTTCAAGCACATAAATGTACAGAGGCGGACTTAATGCTTTAAGCTTACTTTTATGTGTTTGTATTATACGGCCTTATTGACGATCTTATTTTTGGGGACACCTCACTATTAAACTCAACTAAAACATGTTACCACAAAGTTTACTACAATTTTATTAAACGTTTGTATATTTATAGCACTGTGTGACCTAAACCCGCACTTAAGTCACGCTTTTCTGTGACATAAGTAGTCCATTTTTGCCCTTGCTTCGCTCGGGAGCTGATTTCACGCCTTGCAATAATGGACCACTTAAGTCACACGTATCATAATATACACTAAAATATTACTATTTTAGGAGAATCATCGAATTCCGGTCTGACAGTGGTGATGGTGATACTGGCGTTCATCTGCGCCGCTACAGCGATACTGGTGTTGTTGTACTATCGCAAACGGGTGCGCAACCTCAAGCGAGAGATCGCGCACGTGCATTATACTGCAGACCCTAACTCACAACCTGGTAAGCATGATTAAGTTTTTAATTAATGGAAGAAAAGAAGAAAGATAAAACGTTTATTTGGCACCGCCGTATCCAAGCAACACGATTGAACAAAATTAAAACTAACATAAATTTCAAATAATGCTTGAAGCTTTACCCAAGTATCATAGAAAATACGTATAAATAGTCGTGCAATTTTTGAATGACTTATTTCACATCAAATTATTTCAGAATCCTATTTTCGTATTGTTCACAATGCGATACCAAGGAAATCAACGAACCATCAATGTAACCAATACGTTTGTATTACACAGAACAACAGCACTTCGACAACCCAGTGTATTCGTTCCAAGGCTCGACCCGTAGCGACGATTCAACAACCCTGCTCAACAACGGCACACACATACTGAACAACTTGGGCCCGGGAAGTAAACTGAACAACACTACTATGGAGAAACTGAGGATGAAGGCTTCTGGTTCTTCTGATAGTAAGTAGAAGTACCCTTTTATTTTCTCAAGTTTTCTGTCTATCAGACAATGGTGATCGTAAATTTTTTGATATTTGTTGTAACAAATTTCATGGAAGCAATTACTGGCTGTTGCTAACTTTGAGATGTGAGTTGTCTTTTGTTATAGCTTTTTCTGTCGAAGATTCTTCCTCTCGTGTCGATGATACTCTTCTTCGATATTTTATATTGTTTGAGTCCAGTAGGTGGCCACGTTGATTGCGGCATCAGTGCTATTCATTGAGTCATCCAAGGTGCAGGTGAACGGGCACTTAGGGCATTCCAGCTAGTGGGGCATGTTCTGAGACACCGCACTCGCACAGGGTATGGGATGGGTCAGTAATCCCTCACTTCGACAAATTGTGTCTGCAGCGCCCTACTTGGGTAAGCAATCGATTGAGAGCTCTCCATATGGGCCACTGCAGATCACGGCCGAGAGGCAAATGTTCCTGGGGTTTAACGAAGTCGAGAGGTGGTGGATGCTTTTCTTCCCACAATTTGCTTCTCTCATTAGGTGGTCTGGAGCGTATGAAGCTCTTACGACTTTTAAGTCGTTGTGTAATCGTAGAGGGGATGTCGGGAATCGGATTCCTGGTTCTTTTTGTCCAGCGCGCATGCGACATCCCTTCGTTTGGCAGATGGTGCGATTCCTGCGCGGGTAGAGCTTATTGAGTGGAAATAAATCGAAGATTATTATTTGTAGTAAACGAAAACCGTGCATAATTTATGTTCTTGTAAATTTTCCATGATCAAATCTTTTCAACTAAGGGGGCAAGGACCGGACTGTTGTAACTATAAAATGATAATAATATGAATAATAAACAACAACGGTGTATACTAAACTAGCAGATGAACAAAAGACATAACTTATTCATGATATTAAAACTCTCTATAATTGGCGAGGTAATAAGTTGTAGCTCAATCATGAATGCATGTGATGCTAATTTATGCCATTTTAATTTCAAGGCTACGACCCGATGTCATGTTTGAAGAACAAAGACGCAGATGCGAACAATCCTAACTTGTACCAACAATATGAAGATGACAATAAATTGGACCATGTATACGATGAGATCAAACATAAGGAGGGATATGGTAAATATCACTTGATTTTGATTTGTTTATAAAGTAGAAATCATAAAACTAAATCTGTAGACCAAAAAAGACCATTTAGATAATGGGTAATTCATTTCAGAAATGGAATACGATCGGTTAAACTACACGCCGCCTGCTAACAAATGGAAGCAGCACTATCAGCGCATGAACAACGGCTTCCCGGCCGCCAACAGCGCGGCGATGCCCGCGCCGCGCGCCGAGTCGCCCACGCCGCCCATCCCGCCGCTGCCCAAGCTGAGCGTGGCGCCGCCGCCGCCGCCCAAGCGGGACGAGGGACCCCTCGACATACCTGCACCACCACAGCGAGAGGAACTCCCGACAGTCCCGATGGCGCTAACGCCGAGCGACGAAGAAAATGATACGACGCTACCCTGACATAAACAGTGGGTGAAGTTCATAGATAACTAATACCACTACCAATAAACTAATTGAAATCGTACCCAATGTACGCACGCGTGTTAAGCTACGACAAAATAATGATTTATTTTAAGATAAAAATTATGTGTCTAAAAATATTTTGATAATAATCTTTTAATATGGTCCGTAGTTCTGTTAGATGTGGACATTATCTGTAAGTGAATTCTTGGAGTGATCTCGTTTACTCTTTTGTGCGAACCTTAGAACATAGTTATAGTATCGTATATTGAATATTAATTCATATAAAAACCAGGTCAATTTAAATTAACTGGTAAACCTTCACAAATGCGATGGGTATATTTTATCGTCATTATATATATATCCATCCATCACGTCTGTGAAGTTTCGTCAGTTAATTTAAGCTTGTATATTTCAAGAATATAACCGTGATTACAAAACATAAATGTTTTAAACGATAATAAGCAATAAAACTACAATGCTCCCCCTATCCATACATGCTCATTAATGCTCAGTTTTAAAAGATTAAATGCTTTTCATGCCGCGTGTTCCGATTATGTTATATTAATTGTTGGGAGAGCATTTTATCGGAAAGTTTGATTTATATAATGAAATATGACGTGTTCGTCTCACCACAATACGCATTGATTCTAATTCTCTACTTCTTTTAATCCCTGAAAACGCCCACCGCGCTTTTCTTTAAAATTTTTATATACCCATTTAAAAACCGCAGATTAAAAAAAATATATTGATTGACTTCAACTAGTGTAAAGAGTCCGCGCCGTGGTAGGAAAACTCTTATTTCACGGTTTATGACGTAGGATAAGCATATTTGTATAGAGATATGTAAAACAGTATTTAGTTTTAATTAATTAAGAACAATTGTATCGTGATTTTGAGGCGACGAGGCGTGGCATGTATTGTGTGCGTGAAGGTATAAAGTGGAATGTTTTTATAAGAAATGCCATATAATGATGTAATCGTTAAGTTGAGGGTCGTTTGTTTATTTTTTTAATATAACTATGGTTGTATTAGACGTGTTCAAATTAAATTAATAGAATACGTAGGTATAGTTGAAAAATAAAGTTCGATTATTTACATATCATAAAGAAAATCACACAGCATTAGGGCCTATGATTATGTCGCTATTTATAAATTTATATACTAATATTTAAACAGCTGTAAAGCATTTAATTTCGATTTTTTTAGGCGTTTAAGGAAGTAAGTTAATATTTCCTCCAGCAACCATTTAAATATTTACCGTATTGCATCATAATTATTCATAGGAATATAACGCTTCAATTATTAATAATTTTGCAATGTATCATCATCGTGTATATAAATAGTAATTGCTAACAGCATTAGGTAAATTCTATTGTTCTGTACTGATACTAAAAAAAAATATAAATTGTTTTGAAGTCCGTAGACGGAGCTCTTAAACTTACTGCAAACAATGCACTTGTTATATTTGCAGAGAGCCGTAAAATGTACAATAGATAGTGTGAATTAATTATTGAGAGCAGTGTCTGGCCAACAGGTTTCAGAACAATAACCTTGGTTTGAACCAATAGGTTTGGAATGCTCACATCAATGTAAATATTTTTCTCGCAGTATTTCATGTCATTAGTTGCCAGTAAGTAATTAAACATATTTCAGTGTTCTTGTTCATTCTTATGTCGCATGTGGAAAATACTCAAATACTTTACATTCCACTCGTTTACATTTATGCGCTTTACAATTTATTTTTAATAGTTATTTACAATCGTTTACATGTTTATTTGATGCTTCCCTAGATTTTGAAGTGTTAAGTAATTTTATTTACCTTTTAAATTTATTTATTTACAGGTTTTAAATTGTATCTATAATTTTTGGATTTTTATGAACAATATTTTGTTTTTTTATATGGCAAGGTTTACGTTTGGATGTATTATTTACCTTTATTGTGATCATTTTCTAACATTGTACCTATAGGGGTAACCCACATAAATCTTTTTTTTATCATAATTAGAATTAAGTCAAAACTAGGTGTGTTCAAATATTAGCCTTGAGTATAAATTTTATGGGGAAAAGTGTCTCCATTAAAAAATATTGAAAAATGAATATTATCTTATGACGATTAGAATCTGAAAATATTGCTCAAGAAGTGCCAAATTCTTGTATTTTACGAAGTTTGTGACTATTACTCTTATGCGCAGCTGGCAATAAATGTCTAATTGTTTAAGTTATAGTATCTTGTATGACAAAAGATCCGTCTATTTGCCATGTATATCACATTCATTGTTTTTAACTGTCAAACAATAAATTAGGTTTATATCCGATAATGCTGTAAGTGTGTATACATTTTATTTTGCATTTTAAAAGTCACAATCCTAACATATTTATCAAAATTAATTTAAATTGACATTAAATATCACAATAACTATTAAATGCGGTCTCACTTCGGAACTTTCTTCCGGCGTACTCGTTTAACATAACTTTTAAACCCCGGGTTACTAAGTGGTATTATAATAACCATAACAGTATAGGAATGGATAAGTTTTGTTTTTGACTTAACGTTTTAAACCCACTAACAGTAGCACGAGTGCAATCATAGGAATAATAGTATGAAATTGTCAGTACGTATCTCAAGATGAAATATCTGACAATAAATATTTACATAGCTTTTTCATTAACTAGATAGACTAAAATATATGAATTGTCAAGATTGCAGTAAGATTGATTTATGATGAAAATGCGGAGCACTTTAAAGTGTTAATTATGGAGTTAAGAATTACGTTTGTGATATATTGTATTAAGCTACTCAAAAATAAACGAACTTTTATTATTTGTATGTAATCTTATTTCGGTATCCACACGACCACTTTGACTTACTTTAAACAATATAATTGTTTTATAACGGTGTGACGTTAAATATTAGCACAGATGTATGAACGTAACAATAGCGCGTGTCTTTCTTGATTGAACAAACATACGTAAACCAGTTGTATAGAGAATTAATAGGATGGCCATACCGAACTCGACGAGTATGTCTGCGTGTCTGAAAAAGGTCGGTGGTGATACGTTGGATACTCCAAGTGATAAAATCAGTGCATCATGAAACTATCAGTGATTATTACATCTATACTGGTCGTGCAGGTGCGTTTAATATTGACAATTAAAATAAAATGCACGATGTAGCAAAATGTACATGTAAGTATTAACGATCTTTTATTCATTCCAGGTATCGGCCTCATTTTTCGATGTATTTCACGGCGCGGTACTATCAGTCCAAAATAGTTTTGGAAAACTTTTAAGTGACGTAGTAACCGATGTCAAAGAAACTGTAGACTGCACTATATTGGCGGTGGAACACGTTCTATCTTTGAGCAACGACGCAACTACACGTTATTATGACACATGTGGAAGTTTAACTAATAAAACTGACTCAGTCAGTGAAACTCTGCAAGATGCAGCAAGTGCGTCAAAACTGAAACTTACATTGAATTTACCGAATAATTCGGAATACCAACAAAAGATGATACCTGCTGAAATAGATGCAAGAATTAACGAAACGCTTTCAAAGGTTCTTGGCAACTATAAATCTCATGATAATGTACTAAGTATTGAAAATGTGTTTGCTAAGGAATCTGAAGAAGTAGCTGGTGTTAGTGTTTTAGTGAAAAAGGAATCGTCGTCAGTGACTGCAAATGAACGCACAACTGTCTTGTATACAAATGAAAATAATTCGAATGAAACTGCGACCGTGAGTAATCCGTTGCAGCCACCAGAAAACACAGCAATAAACGACGCGACACTCCCAGTCAAAAGAAATACAGACTCAGGAAAAAAGGAGTCATCTGATTCCGCTATACATAATGACACCGTTATTATAAATGCAGCAGAAACAGCGGGGATAGAGATGACTTTAACCTCTCAAAGTAATATTAATTCGAATGATACAGTGATTAGTAACACATCCAATACGATGGTTGAAAACACATCTGTAAATACAACTAGTTCTGAAAACGTGGAATCTTCAACCTCGGCTAAAAGTGAAGTCGTAGCTACTCTTGCAACAACATTTCACGTCATTGCATCAAATGATACCATTCTAACGAGTTCATTATCCTATATAAACTTTAACACACCCTTAAATGTAACGATTGTACCCACCGATTCCAGTACGGCTACTGCTAATGAAAAATCTTCAACAGTTACAGCGAAAATAATTAGTGACGATGATTCCAATAACACCATGTTACCGAGTACTTCTTCACCAAATTTAGAAAGTATACCAATAAGTGAGTCTATTCAATCCAAAGAAACCACATTGACTTCTGGGAAAGTCCAATCCATAACAGAAGTATATGACCCTATAATAACGAGTACTTCTTTACAAACTGTCAAAAACACACCTGTAAGTGTTTCTGTTAAACCCGAAGAAACCGGTACAACAACTTCTGATAATGAAAAATCTTCAACAGTTACAACGAAAATAGTCAACGACAATGATTCGAATAACACCATTATTACTAATGTTTCTTTACCAATAGTAGAAAACACATCAGTAAGTGGAACTGTCGAACCCAAAGAAATCACTGCAGTTTTAGGTAACGAGGAATTTCAATCAAAAGATTCAAATGGAACCATGATAACAAGTACATCTTTGCCAATAATAGAAAGCACACTTATAAATAAGACTATTCAACCCGACAAAACCACTACAGCTTCTAGTAACAAAGAATTTTCAACAGAGACTACATCCGAATTGACAACAACTTCAAAAATAGTAAATGAAAATGACAGTGATACCACAATAACCAGTACACCAAACCCAATTATAAACACGTCTGAAAGTGAGACTATTCAAGCTATAGACACAACTCCAGTTTCTACAAGTGACGAGGAATCGTTAGGTTCGACTGCAAATAGTCCTACAGGAACTCCAAACACAGTAGGTGATAATGATGATTCGAGTGCTGCCGTGGTAACGATGACACCTGGGGTGATTTCGGAAAGCATAGTTCAAAAAAATGTTACTGCAGCTGAAAATGATGAAACCTTAGCATCGACTAGAATTTCGCCAATAGCGTCTCCGGCTGCGTTAATAGAGACTGATTCTAATACTGAAGTTATAACTAGTACAGCATTCCCGTCGGCAGAAATCATAACTATAAGCGAAGTAACTGAGCCAGTTAAAAGTACTACGCCTACTGAAAATGTAGAACCTTCAGTCTTGTCCACAACACCTGTAACAATCCCAGACGAAGTTACAGATAAAAACACTGATACAATTGAAACCGTGACGATTACAACAAAGAACGCGGACAGCGCAGTTGTAACCGAAATTATTCAAGCAGATGAAATTTCTACAGCTTCTGAAGAACAAGAGTTGTCGTCAACATCTATAACTACACGATCAGCGATAATTGTGACAACAAATACTGTATTACCGCCAACAGAAATGATACCTACAAGTGGGGGCATAACGGCTTCTAAAAATGAAGAGGATTTGAAGAACTCGCCGACATTAAAAGCAAATACATCAAGGACTCCAGAAATCTTATATAGCCCTAATCTGAATGTAAGGACTCTACCATTAACGATTACTGAAAGAGTTCCTGTAAACAGAGAATGGTTGACATCAAATACGCCTAAGCAACAAAACTATAACATAAACGAAGCACCAAGAAATAATTATGAGTTTAACGCTCCGATATCATTAAGCGATCCTTTATTACAAACAGCACAACCACTTATTAATCCTGAAGTTCCAATGTACAGCCAAGCAGTGCCTCCCATTACAAGAAGCTTGTTTAACGACGTTCCGAAATTGCCGCCTCCTGATAGGTTAATTCCTAATGCTCCCAATCAGCAATCTAAGATTGAAAATGTCGAGCTACCACAAACTGCGTTTGAGTTTTTTGATACTGCGGATAAACAATTATCACATTCGGATTCGCCATTTGGCCTAGAGGAAGATATAAAAAAAATAGCTAATATACCTTCACCGCCTTTAATAACGAATGGTCCAAGGAAACCCATAGATCTGCAAAGAATTAATTTCAAAAATCCTTCATATGTGCCAACAGCTAAATATCCAATAGATCCTCCTTATTCTTTTGATAATAGAGCCCCACCAAACACTTACAGACCAGAGGGCTTAACTACAGAAAGACCGAAAAAAACAGCTGGTCGTGCAAATAATTATAAAAGCCCATCCATGGACTATGATTCGTATTTCCATACACCACCAAGGAATTCGAAGGCACATCAACGTGCTTTGAAAGAGGCTCGACAACTCATGGCGGACAGCAAACGAGCAGAACGCATTATTAATAATATTATGAAAAACAGAAATAAATTCAATACAAGAAGTGTATTCGGGTAAATGAAATTGATTACATAGTCTTTTATTCTTTCAACAGATTCCATAAAAGATGTACCTACACAACACACACACATACCTACATGGTACACGACACACACACATGGTGGTACATGTTTGTGTGTGGTAATATTTGTATGTAGTTCAACAACATTCATTGCGTTATTTACGTTGTCGAACACACACATTTTTCGACTTTGTTGCATTTGTTCTTGACAATACAAGTAAAACAGTGATGGTTGAACTGAGCGATTCAATGGAAATTATTATAATCATCATACTTTTGCATTTAGGATATTTCCGAATGCGACTTAATTTAAATACGTAAGGCTACTCTAAGTATTTACTTAGTTTGATGGTAAAAAATCATTATAGAAAGGGAAAGAAAAGAAAATTCTATATATAACGATTTTATTAACAATATAAATAAGTACTTACAAACTTATACTTCTACAATTGAGCTGCGCTACTCTACTGCGAGCAGTCAACGTGTATTAGGTATATCTTAATTATTATATTAGATTATTAATGATTTACAGGTTACTATACTATGCACCAGTACTTTTCTATTCGTTTATTGACAGTTATAATATGTACGTATAGCCGAATATTTAAACGCCGTAAAAGAGGCAATATTTTTATGTAGGTGTGTGTAATGTTGTATAAATCATCTACGATGACCATCTAGTTTTATATCTCAGTCGTGCTGACAAGTGATAAAGTTTATTCCGTAAACTGATTACTTGACCGAGTGAAACTTATGGCCGCAGAATTCTATTGGGCAGCTTTTCAATATTCGACTATAGCCTCGCATTTCATTAGTGACTTTACAACATGCGGTATGTTTATTACCTATGTGTCTATGATACCTATCATCATCATTTCATTTTTTTTCATCTCAGTACAATAAGCTTTTAATCTTAATGTTTTATATTCGTTATTTATTTTTGTACATATTTTTTTTTAATTTGGTAATTTATTGTGTATTGTTCATATTCAATTAATAAATAGTTTCAATTCCTGTCCAAAAGTTGCACGGTCATTGCTCGAACGCGTGCCTCAAATAGGTATAATTATTATATTAATTTTATTTACAGTAACTATAAGTATATAATATAACAAACGTTCATAATCAACACAAAAGCTTTAAACATAATGTCGATAACATAATAGATATCAACTAAGGTGTAGGTATACATAAAATCAATTTGATAAAGGTAGGTAAAGCACATGTAGGTACAGTCGCCGTCAGATATATTGTAGCAGACAAGGTGACCAAATACTTCTGAACAATTCAAAATGTCAATAAGTTCCATACACTATAAGTTACCATTAATATCTGAACATTCATTACTTCATTAATATCTGAGCAAATGCTTGTCAATAATTTCTATACACACAACTAACCAAAAATATCTGAACACTTACAACGTGAAGTGTATCTAAGCAAACAAACATTGAGCTTACCTAATTCGTTACTGCATGATATAAAGGACGAACCAAAAACGACTATCGACTTGACTATCTGTGGTTAGTCCAGTCAGTCCAGTAGATACACTTGACGTTGTAAGTGTTCAGATATTTTTGGTTAGTTGTGTGTATAGAAATTATAGACAAGTATCTGCTCAGATATTAATGAAGTAATGAATGTTCAGATATTAATGGTAACTTGTAGTGTATAGAACTTATTGACATTTTAAATTGTTCAGAAGTATTTGGTCACCTTGTCTGCTACAATATATCTGACGGCGACTGTACGTGTAACTTAAAGTGTGTTTATGTAATACAAAATCACTCGCTATATCAAATAACCAGTAGCAGAAATAAGGAAGGTACTGATTTTAAAATTGAGCAATTATCTTCTTAAATTAAATCATTATCTTGTACTTATTATCATAAGGATATTTTTCTTTCACACTGGTCTTGTAAATCGTTACGATATTCATGAGTCTATTAACAGAATCTCGTTCTTTCAAAGCCAACAATAAAATTGTTTTGTAAATACGTTACTGTATTTCATAGGTTTCAAATACTATTTTTTTTCTTATAAATAATAAAATCGATATTCTTATTTTAAAGTACATGTTCTATTCTACGACAAATTATAGTAATGTTCTTAGAAATAGAAGAGTCGGAAGAATATCTATAGTCGATAGTTTCAGCATGATTTCAAGACCTCACTACCTCTACTAGTGCCTAGTGAATTCCTTAAAATTACTTTTGATTCGATGTCTACATTTAGCACTAATGTTGACGATTGTGCATGTCTGTTATAAAATTCTTGCATGAACAAGCGAGGTGCTATAAGCAGACTTGTCGGGCTATTGCTTTGGAGCGAGTTTAGATAATGGTGCTACTACATTATGTATGCTAATCAGCTAAATGATGTTTTTGAACACAGATACATTTACCATGGTGGTGTTTCGTTCATTTTCTTATTCTTATTCATAGAGACTATAATATCTCTAGGTGATTTTATGAAGTCGCTTTGGGTTGTGATACTATTATGAATTCATTAGAAATAGCTACAGAAAACAATTGCTACATTTTATTGTCACATAAGACGTTGGTATGAGCAATTTGAAATGCTCTCGAAGTGTTGCATGGAAGAAAAGAATGAGTGAGTATGGATATGTGCTTATACTAATGTTGAGTGCAAGAGTAGATATTATGAAGAGATATGAAAGTACTTATGTTTATACGTAAACTTTAGAGAGATATAGTTACGTGTCGTGGAATAGAACACGTTCCGGGCGGGACGGGTGTGCGTTGGGTCTTGTATTGCAACGGCGACGCAATATGTCCTACGGTCTTACTGTAACTTGTTCACGAAAATCGTTAAGAAATGCCAATATATTACCTATATGCCATAGGTCTACCTATAACAGAAAGACGAAATGGTTTATTTTTTCGATTTTACTAAAATGATTTTCCCAAACAAATCACTGCACCTTTTAAAGACACCGTTGCTTATATAATTATTGAATAACCATACTATTAGACATGTTTATAGGAAATATGACGTCAGTCTAGTCAGTTCAGCCGTTATTTGTTATAAGTTTAGTTTTTAGGAAGAATTCCTAAGATTTGAGCCGTAACAGAGCCTACACAGGTGTACAACAAGGCATCATTTTTGTTCTAAATACATATGTTAATAAAACTTGCTGACGTCAGTACCTCTGACGTCATACTTCCATACACATGTGAAGTCATGATTTCCATATTACGAAGGTGGCGGACACCGCACTAGCGACGAGGTAGCATATTGGTTGAAATGCTTGTCTATGGGCACTCGGTCGTCGTATAGTGTGGGCGCCTGCAGGATGATGCCTGCTGTGCCCACTAACACAGCTAGCGTGAAGATCCACAGGAATAAACGGTCAAGCACCATTGCGACGTATTTCCAGTCCTCTTTTACCTGTTTATAAAGAGTTAATTTAACGTTGCGCTCAAAACTTGTTAAATATTTCAAAATACTTAGTTGTTTATGTTTGTCAGCTGATTATTCTTTCTATAACTAATCTAAAGTTAACTTAAGCAGTCTTCTGAATCCTTAAGGTTTATCTTTTCATCTTTAAATTATTGCAAAATTTCTGCAGAATACTATTTGGCTAGATTAAGGCGATAACGATAAATAAAGGATGTTTGTAATATTATCTTATTGCATCGTTAAGCCCTCGATACGCGGTCGTTTTATAAGCAATGCATGGCTGTTGTGGTGCTATTTATATTTAATATCCGTTAGGTAAACGAGATGAAGAAAGAGTATCACTTTTTGAATAAGTTATTTATTGGGAGGTAATGGGTCTTTATTTGCGATATACCTACTTAGTCTTCACTGCTTATTTACTAAGAGATGAAAAAGTTTGAAAAATATAAATGTCATTACTCGTGTTTTTGTAAGAACGCTAAAGGACTTGCAAAAGTATAATACCCCTACCTTAGTAGAATCCTCCAGCATCCTAGTGTGTTCTGCGATGAATCGCACACAGAAGCATGTTTTGTGCACCTCTGGCGGACAGGCGGAGTGGCTGAAGCCGGGTGGCGGATCGGGTACGGGACTAAGGGTCTCGTCTTCGGGGGCTAGCCCCCCTGCCAGCCCCCCGGCTAGTCCCGCACCAGGCCCCGCACCCCCTTCACTTGACCCGTGCACCAGGCAGCTGCCGCCGAACCTATTGCTCTCACCCATTCTGAAACACAACGCAGTTCTTTTTTCTTTCAGCTCTTCTGCCATATAATTATAAAAAAAATTGCTGGATAATGTTAACTGGTTCGCCTGCTACGATGGAAGATCATGTAGCAACATGATATTGAGGAGATGTTTGGTTATAGGTATTTTTGCACTTTTAGGCATGATGATGACCCAGATTATTCATTTCATAGTATTCCCAGGAACTTTCTTGCAGCGGGCATCTTTTCTCACGATCTGGGTATGAAGCAGTTATCTGCAAGAAATTGTTGGTAAACACTTCCACCCTTAGTGTGGAATGTAATGATGACCTGTCTAGTAATACGGCACTATTCTAATTCTATATAAGTATTTTTGAATAACGTAAGGTCACGCCTATAATCCCAGAAGGTTTAGCACGGCTTAGGCAGAGGTACCTATATAACACCCATATTTTACACACACTCGCACACATAGGTACATACAACACATACACGCATTACACGTAGGTACAAATATTTTCCAAGACAACAAAATCTTACCCAGAGTTGAGGTAGGTGGTGTGTGTAAGATCCTCCTTGCTCGGCGTCCTCGTTAGAGGCCGAGGAGGCGGCGCAGCAGGCGGCGGCCATGCGCCAGGCGCGCAGCAGTCGTCATCTGCCGCCGCCAATCGGTACGGATACAGAGGCCGCGCCGTGCCCCCACACCGCACCACCACACCGCACGCTGTGTATCGCGATCTGTGGTAACAGATGCCAAAAAGGTAAAGAAGGCCGGCGAAAGCAAACGTTCTCACACGTAGATACGCGTCTACGCATACCGAGTGCAAGCGCCCTCGCGTCTGCATTATATTATATTTATTTACATAGTCGTGTGCATGGGCTTGTTCACGATATAGATCCGGCCTTTTCACCCTACCAATATAATCCGTGCTATACTCGTAATCGGATTAATATACGATACTCTAACTAATCTGATTATAAACTACGAGAAGGCACATACTTCGGGACATTGGCATTAAGTGAGTTTTCTGAAAACAGATACAACGTATAATCTGTTTACTTTGCAAGTACGTACTGGTGAAAGCCAGTAAATGTAAAAGGAAAATAAAGTTCAAGCAAATGAATATGCAGCGCTCTTCAATGCTCACTATCATTCAATTTGTTGGCTTTATTCTCTGTGAAGCTGTAGTGCCTGAAAGTACAATAGGGACTGAACCGGGATTTGTGAATGCGGTTAAATCTTATTGTTATATATAGCCTAACAGTCTTGCACCACCTAATCTTGTTAAAAGGGTTAGATAATTAAAAGCAACTCACAAACATTCTTAATATACTTACTACTTACATTCTTAATATTCTTACTATTGAAAATTCAGCCCTAAGACTACAACGAATTTATCCATAGATGGCTACGCAGTTCGCGGCTATGTCGCGGTCTACGGGGAGTCGTACGTATCAGTTAACCTTGGGTTATCATCAATAATACCTATAATGATTTTATTTACAATTCAGTTAGCGTCGCAATATTGCCACTTGGCTGTTGAGGTCGGACCGAGCCGCAGCGATAAGCTAGGGACCGGGATATTTATTATTTTTACATAAAAATTCTTCTCGCTTCGCGGCTACGCCGTAGCGCCGTAGCCCGCCCAGGCTTAGCTACGCTGAGATATTGCTGCGATTGGAACATGTTAACAGGCTGTACGACCCACCTTCAATTTTAATATATTTTAAAACATTGCTACCTGATTTGAAATTTTAAACTTTTGAATGTTAGTAGTGCTAGAGTAAAAATAAACAATAAAAATCGAACGCGTTTTTGTATATTTTAAAAGTATTGAACTTTGGTTAAGGTGGGACCGGTCAATAATCCTAAACGAATTGTATGTGACCCAGTTACGAATATTCCGAAGTCTACTATCAAATATTTACATACGCATTAATATTTTGTAGGAAGCATGCAGTATGAAGGTGTTATTGGTTCTAACTTTTGCAAATTCCATGTTAAGTATATTCATTTATCAATTAAAGTACACTTAAGCCTTGATATTTAACGATCCATAGATTGATTTCAATGAAAAGTCTCCGCGTAATGTAGGTGACGACACTCCAACTGACATAAAGTTTAATCTAATCACCCAAAACGGAGAAGCCACATCAGTGGATAGATTTAGGAGGAACCCAACAGTTGAACCGAGCATGTGATCTGCCTCAGAGATCCATTTACGTAATGTTGGGTAAGTCGGCAACCACAGAGAGGCGGCGGCCATTACACCTCTAGTCTAGTTTAACAGACATCTATTCGTAAATGAATTACGATACCGACTAGCTATCCACACGAATTATTCGCGAGCCAGTTAACTGACAGACATAGATACTAAATAACATATTCAGGCATTCTAGTGTAACCAGCGACTGGCTACGAGTGGTAAACGGTTGTGGTTAATAATAGCTATATGCGCTGGCGGATCAATAGTTCAGTTACAATCAACAGTTTATGCATCAACTGGCCAAATAAAGTTCAATGTGACCCGGTGTGTAGATAATGTACCGGATTTTATAACGGAAGGCAAACATGTTGATAAAAATGCTTGATGTCTGGCCGTAAAATTAAAACATTAACTCGGAATCTCGCAAAAATACCTCAAAGTGATGTTAGCTCATAAAAAGGCGCACGGCAAGCAAAGTGTCGCCAGTATCACGCTTTAAAATAATCTCCGGTACGCAATCTTTATAATTCGTTCCATCGCTTTTTTAACTTTAAGCTTTGTAGGTACTAAAGTTCAGTGAAAGTGAGAAATAAACGCCTGACTCTGCGGCCGCGACCAGCGAGTCTTATAAACTTATAATTAATTTAGAGTTGTTACTGATCTGCGGTCGGATTTACGAGTTGGCGGCCCGACCGGCCGCACTCAGCAATGTTCACTCAAAGATCCAGATTAGAACAAGCAAAGTACAAATTAATTTGACTTTAATTGCGAAGATTGTGAAACAAAGTTTAGTGAGATACTGCAAGTTTAGCCTCACCTTGTGGTATCAAACTTGTACTGCGGTCGTTTCATGAAGAGCAGTCGTGGCAGGATGTGAATGAAAACTCGCTTCACCCAAGGCGCCATCCGGTGTGTCTGCGGCGAACGGAAGTGGACGTTTAGGACCACTACCGTCACACATATACTAAAAGCAATAAAAGGTCTTATTAGTCGAGTAGGGTACAATTAATAGCTTATATTGGCTAGTAGAATTAACCGATAACGATAAAATTCTGACCGTAACTTTAATGTTATTACTTGCCGTTGCCTTTCATAATTGTATCTTAGTGAAATATTAAAATGGCGATATCTGATTTAAGAAAGTACCTATCTAAAATCAATAAGTTTCATATTTATACCTACTGGAATGATTTTCGAAACAAACACTAAAATCACTGATTAAACAAACCATCGGAGTTTCCAATGTCATCCAATGCTTTCCATTGTTTATCTTGCTCGTGTGTATCCAAAGGATCAATGACTAACAATCCCTACATACAAACATTTAGCTAAATTATTAATGCTAATAGTTTTATTCATAGGTTTACACAATAGTGCTACAATAATGGTGGGTTTGTTAGTTCCCTGCTGAACGGCGCTGAATCAGGTAGTTCGTGCCGCGGCCGTGTTACCGGTTTATTTATGAATAGTGAACTTGCTAATAGTGTATAAACCATGTATACATTGGTAGACACCTATCCGCAGCGTAACTGATAAGCTTACTTATGTAAGATTTCGTATCATGAAAGAATACAAAGAGAACGATTATAACCCTTCTTTTTGCTTCGACGTAGTCGGGTAATAAAACACTGATAGTTTTATTTTAAAAATATTTTTACGATCATTTAATTATAAATAATTAAATTATTAATTATTATTTTCATAATTTTCTCTTTCTCTTTATAAAGTATTCTTGTGTGTTTATTCATAAGTCGTCTATGATATGTAGGTACACATTTAGCATTATTAATACAACACATAAGTTTATCTAGGTATGTACTTGCTTTACTATATAACGTAGCATAAGTACGTTGCTTTACTATATACTTTTTGTAATACATACAACCTAACTTCTACTTTACATAAATGTTAATCCTAGCCTATGCTTAGACTTTTAGCAACTTTGTAGCGGGACTCAGTGCAAAGGTTTCCAATTATCCTAACTCAAAGTCGGAGGTTGGGGTGTTAAAAAATTAATTTTCTTGAAGCTAGAGCACGGAATCAAATATCTTGTTTAGAAAGCAGCTTTTAATTTATATGGAAATGTGGTAGCCGGCACGCTCCAACCGAGCCATATTTAAATAAATTACTTTTGTCCGAAATATATTATTATAGCGCTTTGATTTTATAAAATTTAACGAAATAAGCTTTGATCTTTTATATTTGATATTAATAAGGTTATTTCAGCTCAAGTATTACCATAAGTGGTTGGTTAATCCCAATAAAGCCTTGTGTTATACATCTATTGTACCAAAGAATGTTCTTAGATATAACTATTTTCTAAAAAGCATCCAATGTCCTGAAATTCACCTAATTCACCAATACTCCGCTACGAAACTGACTCTTACGTATAGAATATCTTACCTAAGAACAGTCTTTTGTCTTGTATCTCAAACAGGTTAAAGAGCAATACTTGGAACCAACGTCCAACGATTACTGTTAATGTGTAGGTAATAAGCTGAGGATACTCGCATATATGTAGCTATTTTAGTTGTTTCCACCCAAGCCCGTGTGACGAGGATCAAAGGGGCGCTGAGAATTAAATTAAACACCCTCTACTCTCAATTTGCGAAATTATTACATTTACCAAATAAACATAGAAAGAACGACGGGAGCATCCAAGTTTATTTATTTTTAATCACGAGATAGTTCGTGTAGCTCAATAGTAGTTTACTGCGCCGTTTCCTTTTTAGAGTTATAAAACTCTTTGAAACTATCGTAGTGAGTCGTAGTGTGGCGTCTTGGCTATCAAAGTGCACATTTCTGTTATAGACAACTTGGGAGTAATCTATAGACATAAATGGTCGGATTAAAGTATAAATATTAAATGGCTATATACGTAGTTCAATATTAAATTACATTTACAATGTTCTTTGCATGAGTTAGGCACATGCTACTTTGCACATGTATTCAGCAGTTATACATAAAATCAATATTTTTTTGAAGTGAAAACTTTAGGCGCGTTGGGCATTTTTTGAGATGGGAAAAAACCATTGAACTAGCGCCACTGTTACCGTAAGACGATTAAAAAAATACCCGCTTCGTGTGTTTTCGGTTGTCCTCGGGATGTACTCGGTTTTAATGTGATGGCATTCTGTTCTGGTATTCTGTTTGTGTTTTGTTTTCACTTCTGTCGGCACTCCCGGAGTGCCACTGTTTTTTTTTAAGAATTGCTGTCTTCCTTTTTTTACTGAATAGGTTACCTTTATTACTTACCTTTATGTCGTGTAGAACTGAAACATTGATTCAATATTTTCTTAACTAAAGCCCGTAATGTAATACAGATAAGTATAAATATATGTACTTTTCAATCTGTTAGATAATTATCCAGCTACATATTTTACATGTGAACATTACGCTGTCAATGTCGCTTACAAGGAATGCCATCGTAAATATTAATTTGGCCTTAGGGGCACATGAAACCATCACATCTTCAAATAATAGAAAGGAGATCGGCAGAAACCTATGTTTTTCAGTATCACATACAGGCTTACTGTTACTCATAGAATGAATATCTATATGGATTTGAATGCTAGAATAGAGTATAACAAAATATGTAATGGTAAGACATACATTAGACTTGGGGATATTAAATTGATTTATACATAACCTCAAAATGGACCACCAAAAATAACACTAAACTCAAAGCATTTATTTCAATTAAACCATTTACAGTCACTTTTGAATTGTCAAGAAGTCAGTCAGTCAGAAAACATGAAGCTAGTTGTCCATTCCAAAGGTACCTATGGAGAAGAAAGAGGAAGAAAGTCCATGGACACTCTTTTAAAGTATATGTCACATATTTCTATAGTACATTTAATTCTTTTTTTCCCGCTAGATCTAATCGTATTATATCGATTTGGGTTTATTGTATGGCAGCACTGACGTAATACGTTTAATTGGCTCTATTTTATTCGTTTTGTTTTGCATTAATGCGTTTTGTTTCCGTAACGGGCTGCACCCTAAAATCATGGTTTTTTAATTACTCCCAACCACTATTAAAACTTTTTAGCTTGGAAAATAACTACGGATGCAAGATCTATAATTTGCATATAACTAGATTTTGAAACGTTTGGATTTGATGAGGTATCCAACTCTCCAATCTCCTTTCGCAATATATAGAAGAGCAAACTATTCTTGTAGACTATGTAGACGCGAGGGGAAGTGTACAATAAATTTCTCTTACGTCAAACTTACCGACAGGCATTGGACCTCTACAAGATGGCGGGAAACTTACTGCTGAAACTAAGGAGCTTTACTTCACGGCGCCATATGATCGCCGACGGGACATGAGAAAAACTACAAACTGAGCTACCACAGGTAAGGTTAGGATGTCCCTAGGGGCATTTCTGTACGGGATCTCCCTTTCTTCGGCTCTGCGGTCACCAAAAATCTGCGTGTTTTCCTACTTTTTTTGGGACAGGTTTATTCCATTATGGACGGTTGTAGGCACTTACCTGATAGATACGAGAATCATGGCGAATATAAGGTACTTTCCCAAGAGAGGCACAACCAGAGACGTAGGAGGGATGATCTCGACGACCAGCAGAAAGAACACGTGGAGACTAATCAATATCGAGATCGATAGGGTTACCTGTTGACAATAATACACTCGTCATATTAATATATTCCTTTTTACGTTTACGAAGCCTGTGTTGGTTCCAAAGAAGTGTTCTTTGGAACCAACACAGGCTTCGTAAGCAGAGGAGCCAGTGCCACACAGAGCTGTTGCCCCAATGCGACAAAATACAATATTATTTGAATAGCTATATATATAGGGATTTTCATGTCGTTGAAATAACAGATAATAATTTTAGAACGTAAGTCAGTACACTAACTTTTGTAAAGAAATTAGTCCGTTTCTTTAGCAAATAAATGAAGGCCAATTCTGATATTTTAGAACGTTCAAAGTCTAGTCGCTATCTCATCTCGGCGCCATGACATTTGTTTGTCGCTGAGGTGAGACTGCGACTACATTTTTACCGTTTTAAACTACGAGAATTGCCTTCAGACTTGCCCCTCAATACGATCAAAAGAAAAAAACTGATACGATTTTTATGCCAATTAAAGTTTGATATATACATTCATATTACACACGCTTGACACCATCCCGCATAACCCGTAACCAATCATTTCATCACAGTGATTTACGACTTTTATCCATACACGCATACAACATAAACTATTTCTAATAGAAAAATCCGATAGCTTCGCAGGTGTTTTTTCAAATCATGAAGGAATATTTGAAACCTTTCTTGTGTAAAATTTCAATCTTGCTTATTTCGGAAATATGTAGATGGATTATGTTAATCTCAAAGTAATATTATCCTTCAGTCAAAGATGTATGTAAAAGTAGTACTTAAAAAGTAACTTAAATTATGCAATCAACAGTGTTCACGTGTAACGTTATCGCATAAGGCCGTGACCTAATCGAAAGCGATAGTCGCGCGCGAATGCGACCATCGCGGTCTTTTATGTACATAGATAAATACATAATAGCTGACTCGGTGAACTTCGTACCGCCTCAGATTTTTTTCCCATGTTTTAATAATTATTTTGATAATTGGGGCGAAAACAAATCCAACAAATAAAAGAACATAAAAATCGTTCCAGCCGTTCTTGAGTTATAAATAGTGTAACTAACGCGCCTTTGTTTTATATATCGTCGCCTTAGAGTGAAAACCTCGGGAATACAATATCTCGTAAGTAGCATTTTATGCATTTCGGACAATCTTATAGTATCGAACACCTCTGGATATAAAAGCGGATTAAATAATTAACAAGAATACAGAACCTCCTTTTTGGAAGTCGAATAAAAAATCATAAAAGACACCGTACAAAAATATTAGAGCACGTTCTTTCTTCCTCCTGAAAAGTTACTTCTTTTACACTTACGAGGTTTTCACTCTAAGGCGTCGATATGTACAATATGACATAGCCACACAATCAATCAATTCGCGTTTGTCCGGTATTATTCGACCACGTCCTATTCAAAAGCGATCGTCGCGGTCATATGTCACTTTTTGTTCGGAAACCTGGAATGCGCTCTCTGTCGGCGCGACCATGCTTTCTTCACCGAACAAAAAGTGACGCGGGGTCCTGCAAGGTAATTGTGTAACCCACTAAAAGTACCAATGGCTTTCATTTTGACAGTTTAACAACATTTATTGCATTATTTACCTTGTTGAGCAGACCAATTTTTTGAACATATATGATGCAATGGTTTAGCAATATCCTTCAAAATGATTCAGATTGTGATTGATAGTCTATACGCAATAGGGTGCAGGCAATCGATCGCGCAATCGCGTACTTACTTGCTCGACAGTTTGACTATCGCTTTCGGTTAGGACCAGGGTAACATTACGTACCTACTCCTCACACATATTATTACGTAGATATGTAGACCGAAACGTTATCACGATTCCACCGTCGAATATCAGTGAGCTTAATGAGAATGAAATATTTGCTACACATATCTTACATAATTAATGGAACTTCTACTCAATCTTCGAGAACGAATACCTAAACATAATAAGCGATGTTAACTCAGATGTTGATTGCGATGAGAACATAATTGCGATTTTAGAAAATAAAATTGAAGATCTAACGAAATATTGGGAGTTCTTTAAACAATTATTAGTAGCTATTTACTGATACTACATTACTGATCATATAAGACCAATGTAAGTAGTTAAAGCGGATCACACAATACAAAACGCCACGCGACGGGGCGCGCGGGCAACGGAGCCGAATTCCCCGCGGAAGCGCGTTTTTATTGAATTTGTACATGAAAAGTCACGCATGGGGGCGCGTTGTCTGCGCCCCATCGCGTGGCGCGTCGTAGTGTGTGATCCGCCTTAACTACTTACATTGGTTGTAATGTCTAAATACGCGGCATCTAAATTGTGACGGTAATCACATCATAATCTGATTGAGGTTTTCGCCGAAAATTCAATACTTTTAGGTGATTGAAATGTTACATCCAATGATGTCCCTTGACTCAAATAAAAGGGACCACATACTCTTTGGTACGTATATGTCCACCGATATTGAATCGATATCGAAAGAGTATGTACTATGTATGCTAGTTCAGGCTGCTATAATTTTAGACTGAGAAGATTTAGGTACCTCACAGTGAGGTATATCTTGAAGAACTATGTCAAATTCAATACTTGTACTAAAGATAAAGAATAAAGTGGATTCTAAAACTTACTTACTACAGCACGAGAAAATTATGTATAAACGATTGTTTATTATAACTCCTTAAATATTTTGTTTTCATACAAGATGGTTAAAGTCTTATATGGCACGCTGTAAAATAAATAAATACTTGTTTGTTAATGATATAACTTCGAGAGTTTACAACGTATCGATAACTTAATACAATTGTATATTGCGCACCTTATTCAGCTTTTTCATATTTCAGTACAAAACAACAGTAACAATTACGAATATGTCGTACCTGTATCTATTTTACCATGTGTACATAAATAAATAATCAAGTCTGTTCCATTTGCAAGTCGTAGTAAATGTAATAAATCCTATCGTATGCAAGAAAACCAAGCCTACTAATTAAAACCTTCCTTTCAGTTATGAAATGAATGACAATACCTAGAATGAAGAAGAACGGCAAAGAAAAGTCAGGTCTGATGCACAAGAAAAGTGACTGATGCTACGGCGTAGCACAGGCGTAGCACATTGGCGACGACGGACCGCTACGTCGTAGCAGCATTACAATACAATTATTTGAAAAGAGCCTAGTAACTGCTTTGCTTATTAAAAAATGCTCTTCCAGAGCAAAATTATTTAGTTACAGAATGCTCTAGTAAATAAAGAGCAATATTGACTAACAGCTTTTGTACCTAGGATTTTGTGGTAGGTATTCAAATTGGGTTATTGTAATCATATTTACGTCGCAGAAATAAAATGTATAATAATTAACAGACTCACATACGCAGTGACTATTTAGGAATCTAATCTAAACTTCTCTCTTCTCTATTCCCACTCACTAAAACATAAGACAGCAGTCAGGCATTTGTATGCACAGATACAACGAAAATGTAAGCAAATGTGAGGTTGATATATTCCACATTCACCTTAACCTGATTGGATCTATTAGGTGCCAGCGTACAATATTGCCAAACCTTCTTAACACATTTAGAGATAACAGTATAATGTCATTAGTTTACATCCCCTCGATACAAACGTGTCGCAGTAATTCACAATACTCGCGGGAAGGGTCGTATAAATCATAACTAAGCTCGATTTAAACGCTTGATACACAAATGAAATACATTTTTATTACGTTGGGGTGGGTAATCACAAGAGAGCAATAAAAGAACACGTTGAGTAATCGTATTTGAGCAATTTGAACCTCAGCGGTTGTAACAATATTCACTGTAAAACTTTACGGACCGCCCCAACTTGGTCGACAAAACGCGCGGAATTTTTGTTAATTTGTTTTTAGAAGTTCACTTCAATAACAGCGTAGGAAATTTTATTCATGTGGGCTAAATTAATATAATAAAAAACATGAGGTGCTTCCATTAGGGTTGGCTTGAGTTTTATTGTTTTTGTTTGGAAAGAGTGGGTTAGTAAACGGTATTTAATACGATTTTAATATTAAAAGGTGTGAAGTTAAATAGAATTACTATTTTTAGGTGAGCTTATTTTAAATTAAACAAAAATAAATTAATAATAAATAAATAAATAATTAATACGGTTAATAAATTAGCCTAACGACTTGCCTACAATATGTAGGAGTTATTTAAGTACCTATCTAAGAAATCGTTAGAACCAAAATTGGTACTAAATACTAATAAATAATAATAGTTACTTAACTATAGGAATAAAAAGAAAATTAACTGAAAGTCAAATAGTCTGCAAGCATTTACTTTTAATTGTTAAACTATTTAGGTTTGAATTTAGGTATTCAGTATTTATTGATTTTTGTTGTCATTTGATTTTGAATTAAAACACAAGGATTAGGGAATCCGGTCCCAGGGCAGTACGTTTTCAGTAGGTTAAATATCGAGCTTTAGTAGGTACGTATACCTATAGGCTACATAGATCAAAAGAGACAACGGATTCCCAAAGGAGACTTTATCAAGCTTTATATCTTAGGCTCTTTGTAGATCGTAGAGAAATAGACAGAGGTTTACAAAATATTTGATCAGTTATACTATTACAGTTCCCTTCAAATTCTCTGTCGTCGTATGAAAAAATGAACGCATTATATTTTTTATTTTTTTTAAACGTTGCCCCACACTAGAAATTACTCCTGTATCGTGGGTGCGTTTACAAACATTTCAATTCACATACACAAACACCCAGACCAAACAGACAGACAGATATTTAAAAAAATATCTAACAACATGCCCTCACTGAAGTGAACTTAACGAAAGAGAACCTTAATCTATGCTGTTACTGTTAGCCTCTGTCATCGTCGAAAGAGTAAATAATGTCTGTTTATAATGTTAAAATAACAGCTTTTTACTAAATACATATGAAAGTATGTATACCTACGGTACTTATTATAGTAGATTGTTTGCCAAGGGAGCAAAAACAACTATTTTGAAGGCGAGAGTGTTTCTTTGAATCCAGAGCGGAAGGATTCTAGAGTAGAATTCCGAGCGCAGCGAAGGGTTCTAAAGTTGAATCCTGAGCGCAGTACGAGATTCAAAGTACGTCACTCGAGCTTAAAATAGTTTTGCTCCCGAGGTGGACACTCTACTTTTTATCACCCTCTATGAAAAAATAAGTAAGTGTAACTTATGAATAAGAATAGTACGTTTATTTATTTATATACAATTACTGAACAAGACATACTCATTTTTTATAAAACCAAGTAAAATCTTAATTTTATATTTAAATTTTAAAATTAATGTAATGCAAATGCACTTAAATTGGTATTTGTGCCTGCCTTTAATTGTTAATTGTAATTTGTTTTTGCATACCGTTAAAACGGTGAGACATGTAGCACTATGCAATGTTATGAACACCTATGTAAACACCATGTTTCTGGCAAATAAATATTCTATTCTATTCTATTTAGTAAACAATTATGAACGAAGGCAGAACGCTTTTGGCACGTTTTTTATTTTTTCATAACGATTTTTTTTTTTAATTTAGCTCGTGCGCCTTTTTCTTTATCATACAGCCTGTTACTAGTTCATACAATGTTCGTGTTTGATATCTTTGGTGATTGGAATTTTTACTAATAATATCCACATTCCAAATTCAAACCACATTTAGTGCCTAGGGATTAATGAGCTATTTTAGTCCCTGTTTACGAAGAATACACTAGCTCTTTTTGAATAGATGTGATAAAAAAAGCATTTTTTTAAATTTTCTTCTGACTTTCTGTCTGTCTGTTTGTTCTGGCTGTTCAGATTTTGATGAAACTTGGTATGTCCTTCCTCAAGGTTCAAAGTATTCCACTTTGAACCCTGAGGAAGGACATAGTTCAGTTTTTTAACGACAAACCACGCGGGTGAAATTAGTTAGTTTAAAAAAATATTACCTTCTCTCCACTATCTGAAGGCAAGTAAAATGTGAGGACGGTAAGGAAGGAGATCCCCATGCAAGGGATGATGATGTTGACTGTGTAGAACAGCGTTTTTCTCCGCATCGTGATGTTGAATGTGATGTCCAGGTACGGCTCGTCGCAGCATGTGTAGAATTTCTCATTCCTGTGTAATTATTAAAAGGGTATTAGGTACAAGATGAAGTATATAAAACTTAGGGAAAGAAAATCTATCTCACGTTTATACCGCGTAATTTTTTAAGACTTAGATTTAATTGCTATAGGTACGTCAATCATCTTTGAGTAATCATTGTTTAAGTACTTAAAAAACTTTGAAGACAATATTGCCATTGTATTGCCTTTCAAATGTGTCTTATTAAATTACTCAAAACGCGCAGAACTCTGAAATTAAATTACTGGGCGGAATATAGCTATTGAGTCTGCAACAGAGGCTCTTCAAACAAAACTTCCTAAAAGTCAAACATCAATAACGACACTTTCGCTTTTCAGTTACAGTGGAAGTTTTACAAGCGATTTTAATATTTAAATATCATTTTATAGGCGGACAATAGAAACTTTTAAGTAGTTGAGATTAAAGCCGTAGGCATGTAAGACTACTTTTGAGCCGTCTGAAAAGGTTTGAATAGTTAGACAGTTGTACGCAGAAATCTTAATGCAAATTAGTTATAAAATAGACCTTCAAAGCCAGCAAAGACCAGCAAAGTTAGTACAAGTAGATAGCTACCTAAACGCCTGCAATTTTTTTAAAACAATATTTTATGAGCGTCCATATACGAAGTGTGTGTTCGTGTAATTTCGTAGAGTAGCTCGTAAAAGCTTTGAAGGAATATGAAAATGGCATTTATATCGTTTCCAGGGAAATCATTTTATATGGAAAAGCGCAGTTTGTCCCGATCGTCCAGCTATCCGTCAATCAAACGAAGGGTTACATTCCATATGCAAAGTTATGATATAATATTTCACGGTGATAAAACATGAGCGTTTTATTATTGGGGAAATATTTTTGAAGGAAACCAAGTGCTTGTAGATACTTTGTTACGTAAATTGTATGTACGGATGCTAATATGTCTGTAGATTTCTATTTTGATGCGCCATAAATTCTCTGTGAACAATTAAAAACAACTGAGAGGGGAAAACACAAAGCAACTAGCAGATTTTCATCGTAGGTATTATAATAAAATCCGTTAATTTAAACATTGAACAGCGTCTACGACAGTATCTTTAGAAAACGTCGCAGCTTGTAAAAGCACTTGACAATTTTACCGTTGCAATAGCTTTGTTAACGTGGAAATGCGAACTTTATTCAAAGCAAGTAGGAGTCAGCCGCGGGCTGTGTTACAACTACAGAATATGTATATAGGACATTACCGGAGGCTCGTCTGTAAGTAGATTTTACAGTGTTGATTCAGCAAGGGCCTTTGTTACAGCAACATTTCCACAATACGCTACCCGCGTGAGTAAAGCTGAAATACTCTTTTATTTTTAGGTACTTATACGTCAATTTTATAAAACCGAGTTATTTTTGTGAAATATTTTATTTCTAAGTACATGAACCCTCCCTATAATGCTTGTTTTCTTTTAAGTATTCCGAACACCTCTTTCTTTTTAAAATCCTCTTAGAATTTTAAAATGGCGTCTATAAAGGAAAATGTACATTGAGGTGAAGCAAGGATTTGCTCAGCGTTTTTAGACAGGCTGATTAGATTATTTGGTGGATACCGAGGTACTTAAACCTTCGACAACGTGACTTATCAGAACATCTTATTCGGGCATTATAGCCACGCATTTTAAAGGGGTTGAAATCAGGAGGTGTTCGCAGCGTAAGTACAGAAGCAAGCGTGGCAAAGCGCATACACGTCGTAAAAGTGATGGCGAGGTTAGTGACGTCGGGTTAATAATGACACTCGTGTGTTCGAGAGGTGGATAACGGCCCGTAGCCGGGAAGGAGGGCCGAGGACAAACGACCGCAGTACATCGAGCTCCAATTAACTTTTCTTTACCGCCTGCGGGACGTATTTCGTGCTGTGTTAACCTTTGTTTGGGCCTTTTTTTTGATTACCGTTCAAGCACTTAGCAAATATTGTTTTGAGAGGGACATTTTTAAAATGTTAACAAAAAATACGTACCCATATTATTAAGAAACTCGAATGTAACTTTTTATACTATGCTATTAAATATTAAAATACCAAACAAAGGAATTACTAAAGTAGAAATAAATGACCTCCTGTCGTAATAACATACTAAGTACTGATAGCGGAGGATAGCGGTCATTTAGTTCATCAGTCACCGGCTGAAACTAAACGGTCGTACGATAAACTTTTACATTTCCAAGCACGAACGTGAGTAACCTTAGTATCCTTACACCTTCGTAGTTTAAATAATTCAAGGAAATGTGAGAGAACATCGTTGGACTCATCCGTCATAGACGTGCACCGTTTATTATTTTACGGTGAGATCAACTGCGAATAACATGGGAGATATCTTTTGGGGCGTTATACGAGAAAGTTGGAACTATTATTTCAGGTTTTGTTTATAAGCTGGAGTATGAGGGATTAAACTAGTTGGTACAAACTTAGCTTGGTAGCAGATGAGACCTAATCTGTCAAGAGAAAAATAGACCAACCATCTGTATGTAACGGAGAGAAGCTATTATAAAACGGAACAATTCTTTTTAGACTCTTCATTTCAGATCTTGCTAGATATCCATCTTGAAAGGATCTGAGAAAAGTCTGTAAAAATTGGAAGCAAAGGTAGTTATTTCAGTGTGTGTTGATCAGTACTCAACTGAAACGCAATACTGCGTATTTTTTGGTACGTAAGTATCAATATCAGATATCTAATTTAAATCAGTTACGTTTCAGATTATACAATAACGCCCTATGATGCTATTTATAAATATATGTAAGTTCTTTTAAGTCCTGTATTGAAAATGGTGCTTTAATAAGCCACAACAAGGCATAATAATTATAAAATTTTTGTGAATAAGGAATTAGGGCATTCAAAAAACATCTGTATAATTCAAAGGGAATTTTCGATACTCAGACTTGGTTCAAGCGACACGCGCGCTCGTCACCAGACCGGTAATTTTAAGAACGTTCACAATCTGATCTGTCAGAATCTGTCAAAAATACCTCAATTTATTTCTTCAGTTTTTGACATTGATTGTCGCTGAGATGAGATTGTGACTAGATTATGAACATTTTTAATTATGGGAATTAGCCTTCTGTTTCCGTCCGTTCGCTCCGCAAGTCGCGTCGAGTCGACTTGACTGTGGCTCTAATCAACCACTTCTTTCATTTGTTTTCTCCATAACCAATGTCGCAAGACGTGTGTCGCACGTGGCTGAGGGGTTAGGTAGGATTACGTACCTGACAGCTGGCACCTCCAGTATATCCCACTCGACGGACATGTAGAACTCTGACAGGTCAACGCCCACCGACACCACGTTGCTGCCTGCTTGCTCATCCATATGCCTCAAGTCCACCTGTGTACATACCAACTCACAAAACTATTTATTCGTCCCAACATACGTGAACATTCACAAGGCACCGGAGTTCAAATGAATATAAGTATTCATCTTAAACCTACATCTTGAATGAACAAAATTGATTAGAATTTCAAATGTGGGTTATGCAGGAGATACGTGTGTCTTGATTACGATTATGAACTTTACGTGTTCGCTTTGAAAAGGGGCTCACATTCAACCTTATTTCATTTAAAGCGACCTCGGTTAGACCAAAAGTTATGAGAGCAAGGAAAAGTGAAAGAATTTACGTTCTATTCCTGTATCTATATTAGCAGTGAGTATTTGAAGATTGTTTCTATTTGTATTTGTGTTGTATTCTACTTAAAGCTATTTTGGTCTGTTATTATTCTTTTCTCCAGATGCAATGTAAGGTTACTTATCTTTTTTTAAATCATTTTGTTGTCCACGTCTCTGGAAGAAATCTGTTAATACTTACTTAGATTACTCACACTTTAAATATTCTAGTAGTAAGACTCCGGTGCCAATAAATTATATTTTGTTAATATTCTCTTATAACTTAAAATTAATATACTCTAGTTAAATACACATCGATAACTTTAAAAGACACATATATAAGGAAGTTTAACACTTTTGCTATTACAACTTGTTTAATCTCATGATATGCGTTTAGAATGATGCAGATTAGTTCTACTTATTAGTATCTCATATGGAGTAAAAAACAATGGTTCACTAATGAATTAATTCGCATTAGACTTAATTCCCATTTTCTGTAATCCGAGTGAAATATGCATTAAGTCATCCAAGTTACATAATGTAGGTATGTGTATGAGGAATCTTATATCGTAATTTGAGGCTTTTGAAGCACACGAATCGTTTATGTATATAAGCTAATTGATCATTATTTTTTACTCCATCGTAGGATAGTGATTAGTTGTTATATCTATTTATTTAAGTTTAAGTCATTGCCTATTTAGTCATAATTAATTACTTATTTGATACATGCACCCTGTCACACAATGTGTTGAATTATCTAGATAAAAATCCCATCAAATCTTGCCAACGCAGACATTAAAACTGTGTACTTCACTATCTCGGACTCTCTGTATAAAAGATCAGTATATTCCAAGCTGATGTTCGCATGAGATGCCTCGGAAACAATACCACAGAGTGTGCCAAGTGGGATGTACCTGAGTACAAACTGAGAGCAAAACCTTTAACGACAAACCGACACACTTATCTTCAAGGTAGACATGTCACAACAATTCGATTCATGCGAAGAAATAACAACGCGAAAACACAGAAAACACCGAATATAACGAGTGATCGTGGAGCTTTCGACAAGATAAATAGGATGAGGACGACCTCCTTCTCCTGGTCCCTTAACGTTATCGCGTAGAATAAGCGCACTACTTAGTGTCGGAATATCGTATATCGGAAGTAGCGCACTTCATTCTCAACGACTCGTCAAAAAATCTGATAAGGAGGTCGAAAGCGCCGGCTCCGCCGCGCGTGTGTGTGTCGCGCGGACGCAGCGTCCCGAGCGACCCGTCTCATACCAACTGGGTCTGAGTCACTTTGTCTTTGAACATAACCCAACGATTGCGTTCGTTACAGTGGCGGCGTGTTGGCATAAAACGCGTGCTACGGTCGAGTGTTGTAATAGCATGCAACGACCGTCTCCTCGACAGCCCGAGGGTCCTCGACGCTTCGACGAGACGGCGAGTTCTACTTTAACATTTAGATTTTTGTGCATTATGGACTCCGTGTCAAAGATTGGGAGTGGTATCGTCTTTCTCTGAAATGACAACATGCAATGGACTGCCAGCGACACCACACTAGGTACAGCCAGTAAGTATATGAATCGCTAATAGGGAAAGGTATAAAATATGCAACATGATGATTATTTATGCTCGATAGTGTAGAGCAACAAGTGTGATCTTTATCTTCGTTTGGTTTCACGTGCTGTGTTAAACCTGTTCGCGTGTAGGTTCGTGTGAAGCTGTGTACAAGAGCCGCGACCGCGTCGAGCGGCGAGCGATCGCGCCGTGATCGGGAATGCAAGTGATTCGGAAACAAGCTAGAGACATGCGGTGAGTGGAGTGTACACTGACGGGGAGGCATGCAGCAAGCTCGTGTGGCGCTCGTGTGGCGGGCGTGTGGTGGGTGTGTGTGTGTGTGTGGCGCGAGCGGAGCCAGCTATGGGAGGGTGTGACAGCTCCGAGAGACGCCGCTCCGCGTACCAATGCGATTGTTAGCTCATCGTTCATCTAAGTGGTATTTACCTTCGCACTCGCGGCTTATCGTATAGCACGGAAAGGCTCTATCGGAGCGGGATGTGTCGGGTAGGAACGGATCGAGTGAAGTTATTGCATCCCATATCACCTGGCTGTTAGAATTTTATACCTTTCCGTGTCGAGCGAGGAAGGCCGAACGAGCTAAGTGGACCGGCCGAGGATATTCTGGAGCATTCGTGATCACGCACGTCGACATAACCGCTACTCCATATACTTAAGTCATCACCATCACAATAGAAATGTAAACTTGCAACATGTCAGAGCTACGGAGCGAGCCGGGGGCGGGGAGCGGGCGTCGGCACCGAGCGCACGCTCTTCGCCACTACTCTAGCGTCGTCGTTACAGTCAATATGTAAAAGTGAGATAACATACCACATGGACAGAAAAGTAATATAATTACACGACGAATTACGTTCGAGCCAACAAGCTATTGCATGGACATCGGCCGGGGCGGCGGGCCCTACGGCTACGGCCCGCGCGCGCGGCGCCAAGCAGCGTACAGCGGGGCGTCACCTTGAAGCCGTCATACGTCCAGCTGCCTAACTTAAGCACACAGGTTTGCACGTCGTAAGGAAAGAACTCGACGTCGATCGAGCACGAGGACTTATAGACGGCGGGCGGCTGCCACACCACCATTCCGTTGTAGTACACGGTGGCCTTGGTCATCAGCGTCACCTCGTAGTTGCCGTCGGCGCTGCGGACAAACAGAGCGGTCAGCGAGAGCGGTGACGGAGCTCCACGCATTTACCTTGAATCCGTCGTACGTCCAGCTACCGAACTTAAGAACGCACGTTTGCTCGTCGAAAGGAAAATATTCCACGTCAATTTCGCAGGAAGACTTGTAAATGGCGGGTGGTTTCCATTCCACCAGCCCCTGATGATAGATGGTCGCCTTGGTCGCCAACGTTACCTCGAAGTTGCCGTCGGCACTGTAATGTTAACGCACGTTTACAAGCCGTCTCGCGGCCCTACCGTTCAGTTGTGTCTCACCAAATACCCTCAAGTGCGTTAGTACGAGTATGTTGTGTGTGGACCATGTCGCATGTGCGGGAAACTTTGTGTCACTAACAGTTTCAGAACATTCTATTGGTACAGGTTCACGGATTACATGAATCGCGTAATTACTCATTTAACTTACAACGTGTTTATGCTACGTTTTAGCAACTAATATCAGTACTTATGCTGCTGTGTATAAACAGCTGCTCTACAATACAATGTGCCGACCTAAACCACGAAAAATTACATTGTTCTTGTATATTATCATTTAAATAATGTATTATGCGTAATAATTTATGGTCACTCTTGACAAATATTAGATAATTACTCAACGTATTTACTCATTAAGTTTACTCTTGCTGAAAGAAAACAATTAATAAAATAGTTTTTACAGTAACATATTAGAATATCCTCATTATTTAATTTGACGACGCATCCAAAGACGAAATATTTAAATGTAGGTACGTCTTTATAAGTTATTCAATTACAAATGTTTTAGTTACTTTTATAATTTTACTTTGTTTAATTTAACACAATACAATACAACATTAAACATGCATTAACAGCGAAAGAAAAGATCATATTTATTTTATAATTTGTATTTAAACGATGTGGATGAAAACGAAGACATCCAATAAAAGAATGGAAAATATGACAACAAAAACATGAAACACGGACGGGATGTGCGAAACTCGATGATAAGGGTTAACAAATCACTGCGTGGGAGTCCATACACAGCGATTCGTTCATTCAAAGGGTCTTCATCGCAGGTGTCCCGGTTTGAGGTAGGAGCAAAAATGTGCACATTAGAGAAGACGAGGCAGACGGGAAGGGGGGGGGGGCACAGGTCGCGGGAAGGGACAGGAAATAAGTAACGATTGCTGTCCCGGCCATTTATCAAAGTCCGACGCCTCAAGGTGGCGGCTGCGACAAAATGAATGCCAACTACGAGCACAATACACAAGTAAAACTTGTAACTCAAGTTTCTACCGGTGTTATGATATTTAGTTTTAGAAGATTCTGTTATGAAACGTTTTGAAAAGGTTTTAATTCATTGGATTAATTTAATTAAGTATACTCGATTTATCAGACGCAAATCATTGATTAACAAGTGCTTTAGCCATTTTCAAACAAAACTTCTTTGCGTCCAAAGATTAATTTCATCACAAAAAAATAATGAAATAAAAGAAGGATTACGAGCCCCCGCACCATCATACTTTCAAAGCTAAAACGTTGAACGTTCGAAATTAACCGTCTTCGTCTTTAATGGAAATTTTATTCTTAGAAGGAAAATCGATGTGCTTGGTAGGTGAAGGATGCAAGGAGACCGCTGGGAGAGGAAGGAGGCGCATTTGTTCGCTTGATTTTCCTGAAACCTCGCAAGGTTTATCCCACGAGAGTTCACAGGTAATTGCAAAATGTTTTCATGAAATTTTATTTAACAACCCAGTCAACAGCAGTTACAAACGAAACAAACGTTTGTTATGTACGTTGTTATAGTAATATGAAAGGCATTTTCACGATGCGCTAATAGTTTTTGAATTATTGTCGTTAGGGACAATATAAAGTGCTTTTCATGAGCATGAAATTGCGTTACTCGATTCGTATAATTAATGTTTAATAGTAACAATTTACGCGGTATTTATCATTGTTTGTTTTATTTTCGTTCAATTCATCTAAAGTTTTACCTCTCTACCTTAATAAAATCTACGGAAACCTAATCGTGGGTTAGTAGATGATATGAATTTAAAGGATGAAATTATGTTCCGACTCAACTACACTTGTTGCAAATCCTATTTTTTATGAGGGTTTGAAATAATTTTGGTTTAAGTGATAAATATACCCTACCGGAACAGGAGGGGGAGAGGGGCTACACAGTAATCTCTGGGCCTCCGTCAATTAGGATGGGAACAACGCAGAATTCACGGCTTATTGGTTTTTATGGGACAATGCTGTGCTTTTGTGAGCCTTTATCGCTAAGATTGTACTGTAAGTAAAATACGATTCGTTTACAGGCTTTGTTTTGTCCTTTCGACGCTACGGGATTTGCTGATATTCCTTACGATAAACACAATTCGGAGTTCAGAGATAAGGTTATTCGTATTGTTACTGTGTTGTTGTTAAATTTTTGGGTTCAACTGTCTTTGTATGATAATTGAGAAGTATGGAGGATGATTTTTATTGATCTGATTATTAGTCTTGATAAAAACATTCCTAATGTGTTACATTGAATGCAATACAATTGGATATTACTCTGTCACTGCTCGTTAATTAATATAACAGTACTTATTTGTTTTCAAGTAATTGGTAACTCCAGTATTTGTGAGGATGTCAGTCTTGGGTGGTTCGATGGTGTAGGTGTAAAACATAAGGGCACTAGCACAAAATAAGTGTAAATGGAATGTCATCAGTATTAATTTGGCACATTTTTTAAATCTGGTGAAGCAACGAATCGTGGCGCACACAGCTCAGGGCCCGGACGAGTAGCTCTTAGCTTCTTTTGTACAACACTTGTGTTACACTTTGGAGGCAGGCATATCTCATGCACACTTGAAAAATAGTGAAAACGTACAAAATACGGTGAAATAACCCTACAAAGTTCCAAATAACTTCATCAGAAAAGTGTAACAAGATAAACTCGTTTACGCCGTTTGCAATATTAATCCCAACACCTTCATATTATGATTGCCCAATTTGGCCGTTTCTCTCCGAACTCGATCCAAAGTTAATTACATGTGTTACCTCGTAGTGAGCACATTTTCGTTTTCATTAGAGGCAATATAGCCAGCGACAGAATCACGGGAAATGATGCCGTCTCTTCCGTAATTAGGTTCTCCAGCAGTAAGTTGGAACAGTTTAACTTAGTGAACCCGACTTGTTTGTGGTTCGTATCGATCTTACGACTTAACTTAGAAAATATAAAGGAAATAGGAAAGGTATTGCTAACAAATCGCCCGAAAATTTTACTTTGGATATTAAGTTGGAGCAGATCTCGGAGTTTTCCTTGTAACTCTGTTAATGCTATCGGGGAAATTAGACAAGTATGCGGGTTCTGTAAGAAAAAATATATCTGAAGATTTTTCTTTTAGGTAACAGAAATGAAATTGGTTTTTCATTTGAGCCTTTCAGCCTTGAGTTTTGTAACAAGTGTCTGAGTATTTAGAATCCAGATGAATTGTTTGGTTGGCTACTAGAAATAGTTCACTGAAAATGCTGGCCTGGAAGTTTCTACAGCAATCACGAGTAATCGCTGAACCTAAGATTAGCCATATGGGGGAGAAAGTTTTCTACTTCTATCATTCAAAGGAGGGGGAGGGAGACTCACAATGGGATAATTACTTTATCGATAACTTGAGCTGTACTCTACGGAGCCCTGTTTAATAAAAAAATATCAGAAAACGCTCCTCGATTCGCTGCCTCACTTTCAAAATTTATCAAAAACAACAATTTAATTATAGTATTTTATTTGAAGCTTATAGACATGATTTGGTCTCACTTGTTATAGAGTACGATGTCTGGTCTCCAGATGTGGTCTGAGGGTACATGGAGCATATGGACCCCGCCGTATTCTTTGGGTTCCCAACGTAGTTTGTAGTCGTACCACGACTGCTCCACCCAAAGGTTGGTTGTCATTATCTGGTTCTTGAGATTCTGTTGGAGAAAATTGATAGGTATAGTTGATATAAGTTGATAGTCTATTTTATTTTTTAAGCCTGATTTGGATGATGTTGTTTTAAGCTATGAGGAGATCGAACCATATTTTTCCTGTCTACACTACGGGGAATGGTGCAGGCATTTGTCATTTTTCATATTGTCCTGTATTTAAAACACCATCATCTAAATGAGGCCTTATTTACATCACATAACATAATCACATAATCAGCCTATAATGATCCCACTGCTGGGACACGGGCCTCCTCGTTGTGAGAGAGAGAGAGAGAGTCTTATTCACATAATATATCATTATAATTAAACGTTTTGACAAATGTGCGTTGGAAAAAGTTAATATCAAGTTGGATGCCCATCGGTATTTTATCGGATACATTTCCGGGAGTGTGCGTTGGAATTACATGGCTTAATTCCCCAAAGCCCATTCTATCATCTGTCGGCGAAACGCTCGGATATATGTGCCTATATTATATGGTTTATTCCGCCTATACGCCCAAAGTATTTCGCTTACTCATTTATTATGCGTAGGTATATAGATACCTACTACTACTCGGTATAAGTATCTACCTCTAAGAAATGGATCCTCTTTCTGAGTCCTATGTTTTAAGATATGTAGCTATAAGATAGGTTCTTTAGATAGCTATGAGTCTCGAGTGAATCGTTTTAGTTCTACGTGCAAGCATGGACTATCACTGGTATACGAAGAAGCGACTATGAAAAAATACACTTCAACGTTCACTCCACTCCACCCTTCGAGAGGGCACTCCCTCTCGAAGGGTGGAGGCTATAATCTACCACGCCGACCCAGTGCGAGTTCGTAAATGTCACTTGTCTACGAATTTTTGGTTCTAGGACATGCCGTTTCCGTTTCCTCACGATGTTTTCCTTCACCGTTTTTAGAGCAGTGGTGCTGAAATTATTTACACAAAGTAAAGCACCTGTCTGGGTTTGAACCTACGACCTACAACTCGTAAGTCGCAGCCGTTACCACTGCTCGTTCGCTATTGAATAATCCGCTACAATCTCGGTAAAGAACATTAAAAAGCTCTAGCAAAAGAATTGGCAAAAAATATTTACACCTGTGCCCATTCTCTTTTCATCCCTTTGTCGCCTTTAACTAAAAGTTTGGCCTCTTTTGATCATCAACAACACGTATAAAAAATAACTTATATTTACTTCATATTTCTGCTAGATTCCTCTCAAGGATTTCATGTCTGCAGGACGTCAGATAAACGTGTAAGTGGATTGTTCTGTTAGACAATATTCTGTTATATGCCGGGAACTAATCTATAGAACGTTGTATATAAAACTTAACGTTATATTTTTTCTCACTAGAAAAATAATTAGAAACATCTCATATCAAAATGATATCTCGGTATAATTTTAACTTGATTAACTCCGAGGCGGTATCTGGGGTCTTAAGATAAACTCTCAATAGTGGTGGTATGGCAAAGTTTTTTTTGTTTGCATAGTTCTAAATTACCTCAGTACCCTGAAATGCAAAGTTTCAAAACAATAGCACTATCAAATAGCTATCAAATTGATAAAATCCGGTTAAAATACTTCAAAAACCGAGCATTTAGTACTCATTAGATCGAGGCCTGTAGGTATAAAACGACGCTTTTGCTTCAACGGTCAGGGGTTTTACTCGTACTTATTCATGTAGCGGTATAAATAAAGCGGCTTTATTATGCCATTTCCGGAAGGGTTCCAATTCCAAGTTATATTTGAAGTCGAAGTGGTTCAATTTAAAACTTTTATCATTTGGAACAGGATTATTAGGAAACATTTCACTGGGTTTGAAAGAAGTTTTAAAAAATAATCGGCGCCTTTGTTAAAAGTTTTCTGTGCCATTTATCGATAAATGGGGGTTGATTTCAACTTGAAAAAGACATTCTCAATACTATCATCATCTTTAACGAAATCCTTGACTCTTTATTACGACACGAGAACCCAAAGGACCAGCATCCCTGTTGTAAAACGTTATTTGTCTTAGCTTAATAATAATCCATTGTTTTCAAGTACCTACACCTTCAAATCAATCCCTTGTCCTTTATAGATAATCCTGTCTAAGATAATGTTAAACAACAGTGAATTATTCATGACAAACAGAAACATTGTTTTGTATCGCGTGAATTTTCGAAGTACGGCCCCGCCAACATTTTGTTGTGAAAACTGTAGGCACAACACTAAAAAGTACATGTCGCTGAAATGTGCCGACTTTCATTTTTTGTAACTTAAATAAGGTTTTATTCACATGTATGTCTATGTTTCTTTACTCGTTCGTTTGAAAGTTTCGTAAACTTGTCGCTACTGAGTACTTCGTAAAATCTTTATTTATTTCTCCGATATAATATACAGTGACCTACAAAAGTAAGTTGACATTTTCCCACTTCAGCTGTGGTGCCACATTATGATTTAAAATAAAAAATAATCAGGTATTTCTAAGGGATTACTTGATTATTTTTTATGATAAGTCATAGGTAGTAAAATTAGTCAATAAAAACGTTATAGCAGTTCAAACATTTGGATCACTAAAATTTTTAATCATAATGTGGTGTGTCACAGCTGAACTGGAAAAATGTCAACTAAGTTTTGGCGGCCATTGTAATATATATTACGACATGCAAGTTCAAGTCACAAACATACTGAAGTTAAACAGAAGCACTTTGAGCCTTTGTGGTTTAATATACTCGCAGTAGAGTTGGTACTTGGTACAGTATAATTTTGCTAAATACGTTGGCAAAAATTATATAATTCTAGAGCCCACCATCGCTTGATATTTTATTCATAACGCAATAAGATAAGCTCAGTTTAGTTTAATACGAAGATTACTTCAGCTTACGTGAAAATCTTTAAGTTATTGTACTTGTAAGCAAAATGCTTAGGTATTTCGAGAAGAGCAGCCACTGAGAAAAACCTGCTTCAAAATATATCTCCCATTACTTTCATACGGGTTTGAAATATTGAACACTGACATCAAGTGAGATGATTGAGTAATGATGTTTTTCCGAGAAACGTCGAAGGAAATGTATTTTAGACAGTGTCGTTCTCTATCACACGCATCCAAATTAATAAATATAGGTACCTGCGTATTGTGTATCGTAGCAATATCATGTTTCTTCGTGAGAAAATATCGTATATTCGTCAAGAATCAATGCCATTCCTGGAACGTGTCTATTGTTAAACAAAAGCCGTATAAACACTGATAAACACTGTGAAAAAATTGACAAACGATGTCACAATAGATTTATGTCACAGGGAATACCTACCTACCTATCTGAGGGTCGGTATCCATCATAAGATTTGCGATGGGGCTCGATTTAGCCGAAGACATTCTGCTTATCCTATCTGACATTTGTTCCGTTACACAGTCAGCTTCTCCTGAAACTTTGTCAATAAACATTTTGTGCCTTTGTTCCGCTAAGAAATCGTATTTTGCTTCGTTTGCGGATAAACGTTATTTTGATGTAGATTGATTGAGGTGTGGATTGTATTTCAGTACTTTAAGGACTCTCTCCTCTGAAATCTTTCAGTCGTTTGGCTTAACAATATGCTAGGACTTCCTCTCGATATTTAGCTTGCTATTGTTTATAACAGCTGACATTTTTACTGTCTGGACAAAAACAGGGTAGGTATAAAAGGTGAACGGAGTAGAAGCCCGATAGCACAGAATACATACCCAAACTTTTTTTTAATCAAATAAATCGATAAATCATATAAAAATTCAAAATATAGGCAAGTACTCTACGCGCGGAAATCATCAATGAATTCGTAGTTCAATCCTTTGATTGAATGGAAAACCCTTTTATTCCCTGTTTTTATATTAAAAGTATAGTGATCATGAAAGTGTCTGCACAACGCAGCAATGTGACTTCTCAGAGATCATAATTACGCCTGTATTGTAATTTAACTTTATTTTATTTCAATGTTATAATTTTATTCATTCTCTTTGTCATTAATTAACACTCAGCTGTCAGCTTCACCGATAATAAGTTGCGGCAATTGCTTGTGACTTCGAAACTTTAATTAGCTCAGTTAACAGAATTATCTACTTCGTCAAAGTTTGAACTGATGATGTAGTACTGTACCTAGTCGTAGTTAAAGACTATTATTATGTATCTCAATTTTAGTCGCACATACAGATACCTATATTTTATGCATAGCTCAGAACTAGGTAAGTACCTATCTACATCGGCTACATCATGAGAGCACTGAGATCAGAAAAACATATCCAATACATAACACCCCTCTGTTTCCGTCGGGGGTTAATAATATTTTCGTACAGTACTCATCCCATTTTAGACATTATGTCATAAAAAAGGTATTGTGACTTTGTTTGCCATCTTATCTAATATTATAAATGCGAAAGTAACCGATCATGCTGAAATTTTGCGTATACGTTGTTAGGTGTACAGAAACGGACATGGGGTATCTTTCATCCCGAAAAAAAAGTGCCGTTCCCGAGGAAAATAACAATAACGATATTATGATAATAGAAAGCGCCACGTGTCTTTGTCACAACACACACTCGACACTTCTGCGGGTGACACCGCGGGGCGCTGCTAGTTAGTAGTGCTAGTACATTTCTGTACACTAAAACGTTGTTCGAACAATCCCTTTTTATCACTTCAGATATTCCTAGCAAATGTTCGTAAACACATGATGTTATTAGATACTTATAGGTACATCCTTTTGGAAAATATTTTAAGACGCTTTTATCTTGAAGAAATCTCTGACGGTGAATATTTTATTATCCACCGGGCTGCGCTATCACCGACTGTGTTTTCCCAAAGGATATTAGATTTCTTTCATACGACAACCGAGAAGTAGGTGTGGATAACTTTGCCTGTATTTGCTTTTTCCCGACGACTACACACTACACTGACCAGATTACCTAAATGAAAATATTCTCCGCGAAGATAAATTGCGTCGTCTCCAATTAAGCCAAGGAAACGGCTTTTAGGGACCTACGCAACGTAGCGGTGTTCATTTTCTATGTAATTTATTAGATAAATATTTATATTTTTGTCACAGAAATACTCGTGTTAAAACATAATACGATGTCTCCGTCCAGAACAGTAAGTATTAACTCGACAGTTTTTCAAATAAAATTCTAAAATAAAATAAATTTCCCGGCCAGCGCTGAACGTGCACGAGCGGCACGGAAATGAAAATCGTATAAAAAGTAAGGGTTACGCTATGTTAGCATTTTCACGCCGGTTTGTGAATGAAGGAAACATGATATGTGTTAGTTGTTTTATTCCACGCCGAGTTGCTCGCTCGCTCGAAGACGGAAATTAAAAGTAGCCACAGTGGTTTCACACTGCCATGTACAATGCATGCAATGGTCCCATTTTAAATTACGTGTACCACGTAAGGTCTGCTACCTACATGTATTTAAAGTGATACATAGGCACCGAACATCCCTATTTTCAATTATATACGTCCCTATCCACTTAACCCAGTTTCAGTTGACTTTTGGGGAGTGAGTTTGATCAATCTACATAAACTTTGCTAAAATGTTGTTCAAAGTTGTTCCTAAGATAATATTTCACGCAAAATTCGGTGTGACATCTCGATAAGTATGCGATAAACACGCCTACGATAAACGTGCCTACGTAAAAATATTAAACAAAGAGGGAGCGGGCTAAAGGTAAAAGTCAGGAAGTTGTCGTGAAGGTAATTCTGTTTTGTTAACGATACAAACAGCGCACACGGTCGTGTACTGCCACCGTAAATTGTCTTGAGGATGGAGCAAAATGTGCAAAATACACAGAAAACATTTTTCCTAATTGCGAGTAAAAGAATTTTGCTATAATGTGTAAGTAGGCAGTTGGGATCAGAAAGGAAAAAGAACATAATATGGGTTTCATGTAAGTAAATAACACAAAGAAATAAGCTTAAAAAACTACGTACCTAGTTACTAAAAGGCCGCAGGTATAGTATTATTACGAATCATGCCATATCGTAGGTTTACACAGGTATGAAAAAACTAACAGCCTACACTGTACGGTACAGGGCTCCGACAACAGAAAAAACTGCGTTTAATCAAAATATTTTAGAGCCTTTGCTAAAGAACGGTTTTGCAATATACACTAACAAGTAGGTACTTATATTTCGTTTAAAACCTTACTTTAGCAAAGCACTGGCATTTTCAGACTAATGAAAGAAAAAACAGAAAATTTATTCCGGCTCTTTTCTCTCTCTGAGAAAATAGGTCGCTTTTGTATATCTTCGCAGTGGCAGGTGGTATAGACTAGTAGCTGACACTGCTTTGCTTTATTAGTAATCAAGCCTACCGCTGTAGACATAATTGTGTTTGCGTGTCGGCCGTGCTCACCCTTGTGGCGCAAACTTTAAGGAATTACTGAGACTTACAGTTTATGTTGCCAGTGTATTTAATTCTGAGCAAGGTTTGAATAGGGTCACTGCACTGTCTTTAGGTACAGTGTTACTAAAATTTAAAGAAAATATACAGGATGTTATAGACATCGATGCGCAACCTGTAAACATGGATTTAGTACATGATTCTGAACCACCCACTCCCTGAGTTGAAATTTTCCTGTATTCCCGTTGTCCCCGTAATCTGTGTCCCCGTTACGGGGACAATGGGACGTCATATTTCGTGGGTTATGAAAAACGAAATTTGCTGTGCCATACATTTTATACTGCTTAGGTATTGTACTTCATTAGGGGTTCTAGAATCATATTATATGTTGTGTATGTATATACATATGTCCCTGCCTAGATAGAAAATATTGATCAAGGTTTCTTGCCCTTATTAGACTACCCACTCACCAACATACCAACAAAAACACAGTCAAAGTGATAGAGTGGTTACGGATTCCGTCAAACTTAGGTACAACGATAACAAAGCTAATAGATGCGATACGTTAGTCAACGTCAAGTCTAACTCAAAGCATTTATTTCAAATAGGCACATAAAAGGCACGTCAAAATCGTCGTCGTCGATACTTACCTAAGTATTAAGTATTGGATTTATATAGGTACCTATCTATATAAATCCAATAAGTATTTAAATTCAGTAACAAATCGAGAGTTGCTTATAAAAAATCACGTTTATAACGCTTTTATGTTGAATGAAATGCTTAAGTCAATTCTTAGTACAACTCCACATTACGAGGAATATCCATTCAAATACGTTCAGACAAATTACGGTCTTGTGACAAAGTTAATAGGTTCCTTTGTGACCTTGCGACCCATTTGAGGTAGGGGACCAAAAGGCGCGTAGTCGGCTTTTATTTTGATTAACTTTGACTTTACACGTACCTTAGCTACCAAAATAAAATACCTACCCAAAGAGGCTTGCTTGTATTAAAACTTTTTATCCGTAAAATGTGTATAGTCAGAGATATGTCGAGAAAATAAAGGAAATATTTCATTGAAAAGCGAAAAAAGTATTACAAATTCAATTTAATTTACATACATATGTAGACAATATCTTCGTTTCGTGCGATGCTGCATACAAATGCTTGCTGGTTTGTTTATTGTTTTTTTTTTACTCACGCTTGACGGACAAAAATTCTGCTAGGTTTTATCAGCAGGAGTTAGGTACATGGAAACTTTGCAATTGATAACGCACGTTTCAAACCATTATATTGGAGGCTTTGTTTTGAGTTTTGCTTCACAAAGTAAAAGCTCACGAGAAGTCACTGTTGATAGTGCTCCTACAGAGAGATTTCTCACAATATCAATTTTCAATAAAAAAATGTTCCTAGAAACGTGGGATATATTGATAATTGAAGATCGACTTTCTAATATTCGCAGAGCGAAGAATCAATTTAATCTTTATTGACTTATTTCATTTAATTTTGATATTTGTTTCGATAGCAATGGAAATACAGCGAGCAAATGACTTCGAAATAAAAAAAGACATGTTATTTGACAAATCAATATAACAAACCTGCACAATTCCAGTAAGTTACAAATAAGCAGTAGGTAAAAATATTACCTTATATTTTTGTTCTAATTATGCTCTTGATTTATAGTTCTGGACTCTTCATCATCCCTTTTTTTTAAACTGTACCTTAGGGTACAGTATTACTATTATTTTATACTACTACTATTTTATAGGTTGTTTTTATAAAAATATATATATTTATACGTATGTAAGTAAATATTTTCCCCTCAAACGTACCTAAATATAAACCTAGCTGGAATTTTCTGAACTAAAGTAAATAAGGGGAGTAAATAAAAGCGCTTTCGAAGAAATTACTTTTATAGTGGTTGTGTAATACTATTATCTTTTGTGCCTAAGAGCTATGGTTATTGTCTTATATTAGCTTAGGAATAGCCCGATGTTTTTCAATATGTAAGTACCTACAAAAATAATGGCCTTTAACACACATTATTTTATTTAACAGATTTTCAACAAATTCTGTTCCATTTTTAATTCACCTTGTCACCTTGAAGCAGTTTGATTTTAGAAAAGGAATTTATTTTTTTAGAACAGTTTTGTTCAAGTAAAAAAATTTATCGCGAACTAGATTGTCTGTGGTTACCCTGTTCGGAATATCGTGACAGGTATATCGGATGAAAAAGCTATAGCAAACATGACTTTTAAACGTTTATCGGTCTCTTCGATACATCTCTGCTTTCATAGCAAAACAGAACGTGTGGAATAAAATATCCATTGAATTCTGAAAAGGCGAAAAAAAAAAACAACTGAAATTCTTTTTCCTTTCATTAATGGAATGGCTTGGAAAATTGGCTAGTAATAATAATATTTAAAACGTTTATTCTCTCTACACAAGTTATGAACTTAATGCTAAACTTTGACAGTAGGTATATAGTGCACGAAAAAGGAGCTAAATTTGTGAGAGACTGGTGCCGGAGGTAGGTTTATATAAAAACCTGTATTACAGGTCACCCCACCTATGGCCACGGTTAGTCGTATTTTCTACACAGAAAAGTACTTAATTTCATAATTGCCAATTCCATCAGCTGACCGTCTCCAATTGCTCTTCTTTATCTTAAACAGTAAGCTTTTGTCTTTGTGTGCAACACAAATATAAAAGTCCAAGTGAACCCCCGACCTCGCGTCTCGATTCTCTTTTGTTTTTTCGTTTTCACTTGAACCACATCTTAAACTAATAAAGTTTGCCATGGATACGAACTTATTAGCAATGCGAAACCAAACATGTTCTGATTTCCCACAGGAAAAGTCCCAGGACACTTTAATTGTTGTTTTGTTGTTACACATAATTGAATTCTAAGACTAGGTTTACATGGAGGGGAAGGTTTTTTGAGCTAATGTAAACACTTTTTAAAAATAAACCTACTGAAAATGAATCACAATGAGTAGGCACAGTGTATACCTACATGGTCGTACAAAAAGACAGTCTTAGATAATAGGTAGGTATTTGTTGAGTACTTTACAAAAGTTTACAGCCTCCGTGGCTATCATCCCCGCTCAAATGAGGGTCATTTCGTTACTTCCCGTTAAAGTAACAGAAGGATATATAATAATATCCGTATGGTCGAATTCATGAATAAGCCCATTATCCGCGGACGTGAGTAGACGTTGTGTTGGAGTCACGTGTGGGCGAGACGACGGCTGTGGACGACGCCGCCATTGTTCAGGGATTGGCGTTGCGATACTAACGCTTATGCCCACCTGACCTGAGCCTCTAATCACAAAACGTTGCGGTGCGACGGCCACACTATTAGCTTAACCGCTTGAGCAAATCTGCTTCTATTATTTGACTTCATAATTAATAATCTCAACTACACAGTTTCAGGTAACTGAGATTCCCCCTACGTATGGTAATTTTAAGCCAATGGACCTACAGAAAAACTTTGTTTCTTGTCGGATAGTTACGATATAATTTATAACTTTGCTACCACACACGACTTACAAGCTGTAGGTAGGTAGGCTGTAGGTCGGTGGTTCGAATCCAGTCAGGCGTTTACTTTGTGCAAATAATTTCAACTCCACTGCTCTAAAAACGGTAAAAGGAAACATCGTGAGGAAACCGGCATGTCCTAGCCACAACAATACCCATAGAACTGATACCACGTTTTTGACGTCTCTTAAAGAAACAGGAAAGCAAACAGCTCTTGAGAAGAACTGACACCACGTTTTGACAACTCCATAAAGAAACAGGAATATCAGGACTGCAGATTCCATGAGCCGACATCGTGTTCTCCAGGAACACCAGGATTGCCCAACTTCGGTTCGCGGCGTTTTCTTATCTTCTATCGCCGCGCCTGATAAGTTTGCTAACACAGATCTTCGCACGACGGTGGCCGCCTTGGAAAGGAAGCGCGGGTTACTAGGCACCTATATTTATCCATTCGGCGCGCACGCCGCACCGCGCTCTCGAACACACACAGGCGACACCGTGCGGAAATCATCACAACATCACCGCTGTCGTGTGATTGGTTAAAAATGCATGATTTCTATTTGTTATATTTTTTGTAAATGCTGGACTAATTTAATGTACACGTTACTATTGGTAAGGTCACAATATTGTAAATAGTATATAAGTCGCGTTATTTTACACAAATATATTCTTTCCAAGGCGGCCACCGTTCGTGCGAAGATCTGTGTTAGCAAACTTATCAGGCGCGGCGATAGAAGATAAGAAAACGCCGCGAACCGAAGTTGGGCAATCCTGGTGTTCCTGGAGAACACGATGTCGGCTCATGGAATCTGCAGTCCTGATATTCCTGTTTCTTTATGGAGTTGTCAAAACGTGGTGTCAGTTCTATGGGTATTGTTGTGGCTACAACTTCTACCAACCCGCACTGGGCCCACGTGTTAGATTATAGTCCACTCCCTCTTGAAGGAGGCCTGTGTCGTTGTAGTAGGAACATTATATACATTAATAACTATATTCACAGAACATCCATAATTGAATTAGTAAGTAGGTACTTAAGAGGAAATGCGGTCGGAGAGACTTAAAAAGCTTAAGTAAAAAGTCGTAATTCGAGGTTTGGCTCTCGCCTATTTCCTCCTCCAATATTAGACCACTTTAAAAGAATATTTTATAAACTGAATAAGAAGGACATAATATGTTTTTTTTTTCATTAATCGTTTTCAAATTTGTATTTTATACACTAGGCCTCTGTTGACAGCAATTTAAATCGTCATTTTTTGAGGGTTCTAGTGCTTATAAAAATAATCTATTATCAAAAAGGAAAACGTAGGGACATACAAGTAGTTAATATTCATTAGTCTGTAAGAAATCATTGCTTTATAGTAATTAACCAGAAAGAAAACAGGCGAGAGCGTTTCTATGGAGAAACGACCACCCGCATTCTAAGCTAGTAAACCACAAAAAGAAAAACAAACGAAATCGAATAGACATGCAGAGTGCGATCCAATACCCAATTTACTATGATAGATATCAAATATGTTTAAAAACTATCCTTATCTCGGGTGAAAGAAAACGCCTTGAGACGTTCCATCGATATTGATTATGGAGAAAAAACTGAGCAGGCGTATCGATAGTAACTTACAGACGTTAAGCTAAGCTCATGTCCATATGTTGTCGTCTGGGGACATCACAAGTTTCATCTGTCTTTCACTCTCCCCTCCCGATATGTTTATTTGTCACGAAAACAATACAATACCTCTGTATTGCTTAAGCCAAATATTATTACATTCTTTGACAAAAAATCTTTATGTATCAACTTCCGCTTTGGCTTAGTGAATTAGAAGGATAACTATGTTATTGTTTGGTTAGACTTACTTATACTATACCTACTTCCGATTTTATGGCAAGTCACTTTGTGGTTGTCACTGAGTATTGCAATTAAATTAGCAACCATGAAAACGTTGGACGTAATTCAATCACATCACAGAAAATATGTCCATTATACTTAATCCCTCAGCCATGGATGTAACGTAACAGCCAATATGAATAATTAGATTGCAATCACCGAGGTCCAAAATGTACATAAACTAAGTCAGATATTATTACCGTATACGAGCATCACCGGCTGGCTGGACGTTCGACCTCAATTCATGAAATCCTAGTGTGGACAATATACTGTGACATGTAGGTAAGGTAATTTCGAAATCCCGATCATTAATTTCGGATTATTAAAAGGCAATCAATTTATTTCTAGTTATTTTATGATAATATAAGCTATTTGTTATACGAGCATTCTATCTAGGTAGGTATCATCTTCTATACTAATAATAAAGGAGTTTGTTTGTTTGTTTGAACACGCTAATGTCTAAAACTACTGATCGGATTTGGAAAAATCTTTTTGTATTTGGTAGCTCAATTCTTGAGCAAGGCTATAGGCTACCATTACGCTAAGGCCCTTACGAGCTGAGCAAAAACAAAAAAGGTCAGAAAGAACGCTAAGTGAAAACGAAGCGCAGACAGGAGATGCGATGCGACGGGGTGGGTCGGGTGAACAAGAAATTTCACGCGGGCGTGACGTCGCGGGCAGAAGATAGTCGTGAAATATATATTTTGTTTTACATACTTCTTTGACATAATCTTTTTATTAAGTATTTGACATTATATACAAACAATTCTAATTGATCACCTCTTTATTAGTGGTTGTAACGGCAATCATATCACTTGGTTTTAGTAGGTTTTATATTTTATTTTTTATTTATCCTTTTGATAGATTCTTATTTTGTAAATGTGAGGACTTTGTAGGCCTTGTAGACTTTAGATCTGTTGACAATTTTTTATTTTATCGAGTATCTGGTACTTGTTGACAGGCCTACGCTGACCTCCCATGACTACTGTAATTTGAAAACATTGTAGAAGCCAATTATTTTTAAAAAGAGTAACCGTGGAGTTTCTCGCCGGCTCTTCTCCATAGGAAACTTAGAACCGTGCACCTAGCTTCTGAAGTTTCATAAGTGCCCATGTAGGTTTATGTGAAATAAAATATATACATATATTTTGAAATGATTTTTTTTTAAATGTTTGTTAAAAGAAATTAAGTGTGTTTGAGCAAATCAAGCTTGCAAAACGTTTAAACATCAATTATCTGGAAAAGTGTCCAGTTATTCAAGAGGCAGACTCAGTAAAGATCTTCATCTTTTAGTTCAAGTTCACTTTCTTGTATTCTTGTATTGTACTACGACAATTTACTAAAGAGCAACTTACGTTACCAGTCAACCATCAAGTGAATTATGCTCCAAACAATGCGTTTTTGAGGACTCTCTTTTAAAACCTTCATTTTCAAATTATCTTAAGGCTTAGATAAACTTAAGAGCCTATTGAGTTGATCTAGGTAATAACGTTATTTTATAAAATCTTGAACAAGCTTTGAATTTACTATAAAGATTATACTCTTATTTTTTAACTAGCTGTGTCTACAGCTTTCTTCACGTGAACTGTCACGTGAAGAAAGCTGCAGACACAGCTAGTTATATTTTTTTATGAAGTGATGATTACATGAATTACTACGAAGTATGTCCTCCGTCATGCAGTCTAACCAACCATGACAAACTCCGCCCGCCATTGTTCTCAATCTCATGCCGTCCTAAATCCTAATCCGTGATTGGTGCAAATGATGCAAACCACATCGTCGGCATCTGCCTCCAGAATTCGATAATCTTGGTCGACGTGTTCGCAATAATAGTGGTCAATTCACTCCTGTTACTGCTGATATCGAGTATGCGGTTACGAGCTTGGCAGATATTGTAGGCGGTACTACCTACAGTTTGCTAATTTCCGGAGAAAGTCCGCTCAAAGACTTTTCTCATTTACTTTGATATAGCGGGCTGCGGTAGGCTATTGTTAATAATTGATTTTCGTTAAAAACATGGGTACTTTATAAATAATTTAATATAAGAGATGAGCTCTGGTATATTTGTCCTCTTTTCCAATATTTTGTCGTGTATGACTATTTATTTATGAAGCTTCGGTTGCCCAAGTCGACGGTTATAGGTACTGTCTTCATATTTCAAGTAATAGCATCTAGACCTAGTATGTATGTATGTGGGAACCTATTGTTAAGTTCTGACTTTCATAAACGTCTTCAAAAGATAAGGCTACAATGATAACGTAAGTTGCTCAAAAAGTAAATGAAAAATCAAAGGCAGCCAAAGCAAAATAAAGTCAATAATTAGATACACATGTAAAGTCAACATTGACCTAGATATTCACTAGATTCCATCGTGCGTGCTATGTTCCCATCCGTAGTCAAGAATTTGTTTATTCACCAATTATAAATCGGAACATAGTTATTGCAAGAATGGATAATTAATATTTTCAACGTCTCTATTAATTAATACTTAATTGTCAGAAACAATGTGATGCTTTAATTTATTAAGTCAACACTCGTGAATGTTATCAGTTAAATTGGAAGCCCCCATAAAAGTGAACACCATGACATAAGAGCGAGCGCTTATATGTATGTATTTACATAGTTTAACGACCCAGCCACTTTACATGATTGATTAGATCCATGATTGATACTATTAGTTGATTGATGAAAACATTTTCACTTTCAAGCAATAAAAAGTTACAAAGTGGTTACACAAAATGTTATGCGTGAGATAATTAGGTACCTACTTGAAGTTTGTAATACCGTCTCATAATTTCGGCCATATCTTGAATAGCTTACATAATAATATTACACGTTATACATTACACATGGAACCTACGAAATGTAGGTAATTACCTCGACAAAAGACTCGTGAGCATTATAGCCACGAAGGAGAATTGAATAAATATCGGAAGAAATACAATTCCTTTTATACGGGTGATTTATGGGATCTGATTTGAAATACATAAGGATAGACAGAGGGGCGCCTAGCCTGGGTAGCTGGGAAGGTGCGATAGGACACTTGCTACTTTATATACCCATTATCACCAGTAACAAATGATTCTAACTGAGCTATGGATTTGAAAAAACTGGGTCACAGCCTGAGGCGTTGATGCAATTCACGTCTATTTAAATTCCAAATGCGGCGCGCAAGTGCAAGCAAGGTATGCGTCCACAATGCACCCTCGGCTGTCTTCGATGTAGGTCAGTCTGGTGGGTATGCATATCAGAGTCGTTTGACTAAGTGTTTACACAGGGGATTCGGCGGCGTGGGGCACAGGAGACGAATGTAACACTTACGACGTCGATGAGTTGACTGAGTTTGAGTTTGATGCAGACTCGGAGCACGTCGGTGGTGTTGACGACGGGCCGCACGAGTTTGTTGTAGTTGGAGAGGAGGTCGTCGTAGAGGCGCTTGGCGTCGGGGTTGCCGGCGGTGGCGGCGCGGAGCAGGCAGGTGGCCGCCAGCCACCACACGAGCGCGGCCATCAGCTCGGCGGCATCGTTACGTAAAGCTCGGGTACACGGGCGGGTGGCCCGGGCGCGGCGCGTCGTTGACTGCCGCCCTGCGCGCCCCGAGGTTCCCCCGCGCGCCCCCTATCTGTCCTAGCTTATAATATTATACGCAGAACTGACACTGCTTTTCAAATTGCCTAGGTTGCCTTGTAACTTCTGTTATACAAATTAAACTGATGCGTTATTTCTAAGAGTATGAGGTTCTGGGACTTTAATTAATTAATCACACCAATTTATGTTTAAACAAGTAAACTTGTTAGTTACTTATAATTAAAATCTGTTAAAGATGTTGATAGACTGTTATATACCTATAGGCGCGGTATTTCAATTTAAGTCCGCGCTATATTCACTGTTCAATTTTAAATTCATAGCAAAATACAAACTTACTTATAGAATTTCTTTTGTGGCTGTAAAACACCTGTTACAGTCTCGTACCATCTATTGATTGATTGATCTCTCAGAAATTGTATTTACTAGCTGATCCGACAGAAGTTGTCCCGTCCCAATAAATACAAAAATCCCATAGAAGAACTTTCAGTATTTTTCCGCATTTTCCAATTTTCTGGGCAACTTTTCTTTATCTTAAAACCTATACTTATTGAGTTGTTTCCCAAATATTATTATTTTTTAAATACCCAAACCTGTCCAGCCGTTCTCGAGTGATGCGCTTACCAACGGACAGCATTTCATGTTTATGTGTTATGTGTTTGTTTTATACAATAGCTTTTGTCCCCGACATCGCCCGCGTGGATGTTGGAAAATATCCCATTTATAGATACATTTTTTAAATATAACTATTGGTTTACGCGGCGCACGCTAGTAAAGCTCCCAGTCAGCATAATATTTTCCGACATTTACACAATTACCGAATTCCAATTTACATAAAAAATTAATGAAATACCCTCCGTCCATTGGTAAAAACCGTATGAAATCCATTTGATAGTTTTTGGGTTTATCGCGTACAAACTGCCAGACAGACGCGGCGCGGCGGCGGGGGCACTTTGCTTTATTTATAACTAGCGGCCCGCCCCAGCTTAGCAAGGGTGCAATTTTTTTTGATATTCCGAAATTTTCTTCCATATAAACATAGTCCTAGCAACACCGAACAACAAAAAAATTATTATCCAATTTGGTACAGTCATTCAGAAATGATGCGCGTACAGACATTTCGTTGACTTTGTTTTATACTATGTAAGGATATGTAGTGATGTACTGTACCTACTGATATATGATATTTAAAGTTAACATCAAAAAGTATTTCAATGGCAATGTAAAGATCGCGCTCGTGTCCCGGGGGGCGCGTGACGGCGTGTGTCTGTCTGGTCTGTGTCCGCTTTCCACAGCCTCCCTCTACGAGTATAAATACGCGAGTCGATAGCGCATCGCATTCATCTGACCGGTGTTCCCAACGCTTACAACACAAACCTTTTACCACTTAAGTAACAAACTACTTCGGATAATGCGAGTTCACTTAATGCACTGTCCACAAACTTATCACATTCCACAAAGTTTGGCCCATACGCCCTACTTTACGGGGACTGTAACTAAGTCCGGTATACAGTATTCATGACTTAATAAGGCTAAGATCAAGTTTACAATCGATAGTTTCCGCGCTCATCCCGAACTATACAAATAAAGGATAAATATTTGCATAGTCGGGATTAATAACGCGAATTTAATGTTCAGCTGCATGTAAACAGCATAATTTACGATGCCTATTGCTTTTAAATTTAATTACATAGCGACCGGAATTTCCATGTAGCGACATAAATATGATATTTATGAGGAGTGTGCGGGGCGATGGTATTACGACGCGTTATGATAAACGTGTAATTCGCCACATAAATTATGAGACGTTGCCGCGTGCTTTCGAAGCCACCGAACGCGACGCGGGTGTCAACATTACATAGGTACTTTATAATAATAATAAACACGCCCACGAAAACTTTTTTAATCGCTATAAAAAGTAATTAAGAGAAGATATCTTTTTAAGTTAAACATCTCTCATTTTCATCGAATTGAATCTATCGTAAATAATGCTTAACAAGAAACCCCTTTCAGACCAGTGGTCTTCAAAAGAACCTCAGGAAACTAATTAGAAAGGAATTCAATAAAGTCGCCATTATATTGAATGAAACGAATCATGCGATATTCAGAGCAATGAATATTTTTAGAAATAATATAATTGTAGCTTGAAAAGGATAAAAGGACTTTCATGAGCATAGAGCGAATACCTACTACTCAATTGTAAGGTCGTTTGATTTTTCTTTCACACATGCAGTTCGCTTTCATTTTATTTATTCGAGTGTTTTTTTATGAGAAAGTAAAAATCTGAAATGTTGACAGAGAGATTAATTGAGTTAATTAAAAGTTGTTTATCTTTATCTTACCATTCCTGTTTCTTAGACTGTTAAGATAAAATGAGATCCTACATTTACAAAGCACGCTTTAATCGAGAGCTGACTAGATTAAGTAGAAGAATAAAATGTTATAAATACTAATGACTGAGTTGAAGATTTTACGTCAATAACAGAGAAAACAAACAAAGCATCAATACTCGTAAGTTACAAACGTCAGTATAATGTTGAGTTTTTGCGAAAAGTAAAAAGGGTCGTCAGATTCTCGGATCCTTCAGATCCATCGCCTCCGAAGCATAAATCAAAATTACATGAAAAACATCTTAGATTCATAACTGCCGTCTCTCCCTCGCTAGAGAAAAGTTTTCACTTCGTGTGATATATTATACATTGTGCACACAAAAATAAATGGAGGACATACGTTTAGACAGCTGATGTGAAAATTTTGTTGAAGAAACTCTGGATTTTTGCGACTCTAATCATGTTCGGCAAAGCCACAATTTAAGTGTTTAAACCATGAAATTATACCATTATTAGACGTTTAAATTAGGTAATTAGCCAATATAACTTGAATGGCAGACCTTTACCTTATAAAGGCCCAAAATATCATCATGAAAAGGAAAACATTTTGAAAGAAAACCTTTGTCGAAACGAAAACGACTTAATTAAATGTCATTTTCTGATATTTATCAACTTTGCCTATAGAAATAAGCGTAGCTCAACAAATAATTTTAAGTTCATTATTTAAATTTTATTCCTCGTTTGGAGCCCTTTACAACTCCCGTGAGATAGGAATGGAAATGACTGAAGTAACAATAGCACCGCTTGTCTATAATATTTTTAATAAAAAATTGCAACACTTCAGATACTTTTTGTGCGCAGTAAGGAAAATTCGGGCGTGATAAGACCAGAGAGAGAGCGGCTTCTTATTCTGACCTTTTATAAAAAATACTCCACTCGTAAAATAATCTATGTTACTGTTATTACACACATGCTACATACATACCATTTAGGAAGTTCAGAATAACTTCTCATATTTTTTATCTATTATTTGTATTTGTGTTCAAAAATAGAGCAAGTGAACGATAATCCCCAATACACAGAAAAGGTCACAAAAACATATTTGACCGACAAGAATCAGATTCACCTAGTATTGGATTCTTTCTAAAATATTGGCGTAATTTTTTCCATCAAAAGTCATTATTATACGATTAGGAGCGCTTACTCTCGTCACAATCAGGGTGGCTAAGGCAAAAAGCATTTAATAAGAGGGTAGGAGCTAAGGGGTTTTGAGGGCCCTATAAAGAGTCAAAGCGTTTTCTCCACTCGTGTACCCTATAGACATACGATATAAAAATGTTATGGGGTGTTCAAGATCTCGCTTGCAAGGTTTTAGGAAAATTTGATGAAAACTAAATAGGACTATCAGCTTTCATCGCAGCATGAAACAAATATTTATAAAGCGTTCTTTTAAATTTATCTCTTAGATTAGAGACTCCTATTGCAATTTGTTTTGTGTGAGCTGTAACCCTTCCTGGTGCGCCTTCCTTTCATGTCAAGGTCGGTCGAGCGACGGCATATCTGTTTTCGGATTCCTTCTTTTTCGCTTCGTTTTCCTTCTTGCAGAGTAGGTATCTATAAGGGAAAGTATTCGTACTTATCAGGTTTTCTGAGAGCGTGACCAATTTAACGCCAGCTGTAAGAAATAAACGGCAAAATATGTTTTACCAAAGGTGCACGTGTATCTTGTATCTTTTATTGTTTTTATTTCTATAGGAAAGTAATACGTAGCTTACTACTGTTTATTGACATTGCTTTATTCACAAATAAAAGTGGTATGTGTAGCAATGGGTAGGTAATTATCTACAGTTGCTTGAAATAGGTGATTTGTCAAATGGACAATTACATTGCACTTGTGTTTGTTTAGTACTAATAGTACAATACACACTATAGTACTAGAAAGCTATGAAGAAATCAACATGTTATCGTAATGCCCTAAGAAAAAACTACAGTATCTAACAAAATGAGACAGTACAAATATAGAGACAAATACCATATATTTTGTGTGTTTTGTTGAGTACACGAGGAAAAGTAAACAACAATATTATCATACAATCATTCGTAGAGTAGACATAGTAGGTAGGTACCTACTTCCCTACGTATAAAAGATTATTTTTATCCTTTATTAAAAAGAACCAGGTTCTTAATAATTAATTACAATATAGCCTATGATACTAATAAGCAATTTTAATCTAACTTAAATTTTTACGTGGTAATTATTTTAAAACTTAGAATAGTGTTTATTATACATACTTTACACAAGTCTGTTCCGCTTTCTTAGAGTCTGATATGATGATATAAACACTTTGTTCATTAGTTACTATGTGTGTCATTAGCACTATTATTTCTACACTAACTCAAAAGATTTTGTCAGTTTTAATCTTCGCACTATATTTGTTTGGTCTAACAGCTGAATTGTCTCGATGTTCACATGTCGGTGAAGTCGGTGTTCATGGACCTCAGCAAATTTTTGGATTATGTTGGTGACGGGATCCATTTTTAGGTCACGATGGAGGTCGTCATTTCTTATATACCAGGGCGCATTAACAAATACTCCTAAGTACCTGTTCTGGAATGTTTGTATAATGTTGATGTTGGTCGGCTTAGTACAGCCTCATAATTGGATGCCATATGTCCATATTGGCATAAGGATATGCTTATATAATAGAATTTTGTTATGTATCGATAGGCAGGAATCCCGTCCAATCAAAATATACATGTTTTTAAATCGCATTTCTAGTTCCTCTTTTCTTTTTGATGTGCTCTTTCCAGCGCAGTTTTGCGTCAAGCGTTATGCCAAGTATTTGGCTGTATTTGCGTATGGCACTGGTTGACCATTTATGAAGATTGGATGGTAAAATCACAATTCCTGTTGGTGAAGTCAATGTAAATTAAATTAAATGAATCGAAGTCACTTCACAGACTTCGATTCATTTAATTTAATTCTCCATTTTTGTGCCCAGCCATGAACTTTATCTACAGCGATTCATACCTTTTTGATTGCTTCCGTATGACATGACCCTTTCGCCATAATGGCAGTGTCGTCCGCAAAGGTTGCAATAGTATTATTTTCCAGCTCTGGTATATCATGCGTGTACAGCAGGTAGAGGACTGGACCCAGTACACTACCTTGAGGCACGCCAGCTTTAATAACTTTAATTCGGAAAAGGCATTCTCGTGCCTTATTCGAAACATTCTATCTGTACCTAATATATGATTTCAAGATATCGGTAAAACATTGGGCAGCATTAGTCTTAGCTTATATATCAAACTCTTATGCCAAACTCTATCAAAAGCTTGTGTCACATCTAAAAATACGGTGGAGCAGACTTTTTTATCTTCAAGCGTTCTCTCAATGATGTTGGTAATTCTATGTACTTGGTCTATTGTTGAGCGTGTAATCTGTAAACATATTGACTAATGCCAGGTGGTTTTCTCTTAATAATATTTTGTGACTCAATTGTAATAATAGCGAAGAGTGATCAGAGTTCATGTGGTACCCCTCAAATAATTTGTCGATATGTTTTTGATGATGAAAAGTTGATTAGGTCTGGTAGTTTCTGGGGGTCAGGCGGCGAGTATGTAGGTTTTCCAATACTTATGACCTCACAACGCATGTCTTTCACTGCACTTAGAAGCTGTCATCCTTTAGTTGAAGTTAATCTCGATAAAGCGCTAAAGCGCGCGAGCGGTTAGCGTTAAAGTTACCGCCTAATATAAATCTCTGTCCAAGGAGTCTGAAGACGTGTACATATTGTTCTTTGTTTATCGTGTGTCTTGGAGGACAGTATACAGCCGCTACTGTAACATTAAATTTATTTGTTTTCACTGATATCGCCACAGCTTGCGTGTCTGGCTCCTCGTAAACAGTTCATAATGGCAGATATGTTCTCTAATAATAACCGTGCTACCTCCTCGGGCCGTGTTGTTAGGGTGCAGCGAGTGATAAACCTTATAGCCTCTAAACTTTACAAAAGATTGTTTAGTGAACTACGTTTCAGAGATCAAACACATATCAATATTTTTTTGTGTTTAGAACTACTTGCAACTCATGTTGGTGTTGCAGCAGTCCGTTGGAATTCCACGCCATTACTTTTAGTGTGTTATTCTTCATGATTGATTCTTATAGTACTTGATTCTGATTTTTCTAGTCTCTTGTCAAATGATGATAGGCACTTCAAGATTTGGTTGAGGTTGTCATCAAAACTTGGTGATTGTGTGCTTGGTTTTACCGCTTGTATATATGAGACACTTTTGTCTGTTTATCGGTATTTCTAAAAGTTTGCTTAACGGCAAGGTTGTTAGGTGAGTTATTTTTTGAGGTTTTGTTTTTCATCATTTATATCTCTTTGGCAACTAAACACCCTTTGTAGTTAGCTGGGTGAGGTGGGTGAATATCCCAGCAGCAAATTTTACGCGTCCACGTTGAGAATCGAGGTGTTAAATGATAGGATGTTTCTTATTTTTTTTTATAGTAAGCTACGTAACTTGTTTCAATTAGGGCCACATTTTTTTTTATAACTGTGTATTTAAATAAATAGGGAAAAATAAATCGCCTTAAAATTCAAGTTAGGTGGCTTGTCCCAGCTCCATTTTTTGTTATAATTGCATTCACCAAAGCAACAATTTGCTGTACAATAAAAACTAAATAAATTCGTTAGTATATGCTTAAGACACATTATCTAAAAACAATTAAACCATATTAGAAAATCTAATTTAAAAGCACAGGGTAGTCGATCAAAGTTTGTCCAAGTAAAAATCAAAATTTTGGTGGCACTTTTTCAACATACTATAAAATGAAGCTTCGTGTTCGTGCGTGTGCGATCAATCACATTTTGTTATTTCACATCTCTCAGTTGTGCACTTGCGCGTAACAGGTGTGTGATTAGTGCTATGATTTTCCGCCAAAAACGTAAGTATCATCTTGAGTGGCACGGGGGACACGGGGGACACACGGGGGAAAATATTCAGTTTGTTGATATTGACCCAGGTAAGCCACAGTGGACACACTTAGGTTTTTCTTCTGCAGGTTTGTTGCATTCAGCTGTGAGGTATATACATTTTTACCTATACATTTTACACACCTTGGCTTTTTTGAGCAATACCTTTGGGTATGACCTGACCTAAGCCTGACATCTCTTACACTGCGGTATTATTTTTGATGTTTTAAGCGGGGTTATTTCAACTTTACACCCAAGGATATGTTTAATGATATTAAACAATTATATTATTATATTATTTTTGTTTTTTTTTAATGATATTTTATTGACATCTTCGTCATTCTTAAATGATAATATAAACATGTTCAGCCGTTCTAGGTTCTCCAGCTTAGCTTGTTAATTTCATTTTCTATCAAGAAGCCTTGCGACGTTAAGTCATCTTTAATCCGATCCGGTAGGCAAGAAGAATGCAATTTTTTCGCCACTACACTTATTGGCCTAGTCTGCTTATCCTCATATGAGTGCCACAAACAGTTTTTTTCTGTTAAGCGTCGAGAAATCACTCTGTAGAATTCTTCAGTTTTGGCATTTATTTTCACACTATTACCGCTTAACATTTTGGCGGTAAAAGTTTCTACTGACTGAGATTCAATCAAAAAGTCGTAGAATGTTTGGTAATCGTTAACACCGTCCACTACGATTGGAGGCGGTGCTAGAATTTTTTTAAAGGTAGCCTTCTCTTTTTTGTTGAGTTGCTGCTGTTGAGCGCTGCTTGTTGTAGTGGTGGAAAAAAGAAAGTTGAACACCTCCCTTACTCCAGTAAGGGAGGTGTTCAACTTTCTTTTCTTCTTATTTTTAGCCCTAATCCACCCAGTCTCTTTGGCGAGTTCATCCTCGTCCGTGCAGTACTCGACGTCACTTTTAGTAGGCTGAGCAGGTGTTATGGTCTCACTGACCTGTTTATCTATGGGTTCTTCTATTTCTTGTGCCTTTAAGCATGTTATTTGTCCTTGAAGGTCTTGTTCCTGTAAGCTTTATATGTGGCCGTTCATTTGACGTACTTTGTTGCAGGTTTTCTCCGTCCGTTTTATCCTGGATGTTACAGTCTTACAACTCTTTTCCAGATCATTTTTTATTTTTCATTTGTATCAAGGATAATAGTAAATAAGAATATCGTTTGATCATTCGACTTTATATCATTTTTCTCATGTAACTAAGATGCAGTTTATTTTTGCTTGCACCATCTTTAAAAATATCCTCGAATCGAACGGATTTGCAAACGTGTACCAACGTCAATTAATCTACCTAGCCTTTTCCCAACAATGTTGGGGTCGTCTAACCGGATGCAGCTGAATATCAGTATTTTACATGGAGCGACTGCCTTTCTGACCTTCACAACCCAGTGTCTGGGTAATACGATACTCCTCGGTAAAACTGGTTGTAAGAGTTTTGGGCTTCTGACCCGTACCTAACTACTGTCAAGGATCTACAAATGACAGCCAGGATCAACGGCTTAACATGCTTTTCGAGGCATGGAGGGGTCTCGGTATGTAAAGATAGTCACCCATCCACGGACCAACCTCAGCAAGCGTAGCTTAACCTGGTCGATCGACCGGTGCGGCTGTTGTTATGTCGCCACGAACCCCCAAACTTACACCTATGATTTAAAAGAATAGACTAATCTTCCACAGTGGTTCTATTCTCAGTTCTAAACTAGGTCGCGCCAATATTTTACCTATCTAATCCCAGCATTGTATTTCAGGAGATATTTTCCTACAGTTTTCATGAGATACGATGTTTCAATGTTTTCGTATCGGTACATTAGAATATACTTAACATTTTCAATTGATATTTTAATGTTTATTTTACCAAATACAAAGTCATAGTTTCTTTATTCCAATAATCAATAACTACTAGCAAAGACCCCTAAGTACCTTCCTAGTAATAAAAAAAACAACGTAAATTTTTCAACACCCTATACTTATGTAATTAAGTATTTTACTTTCAAATTAAATTATTGAAATAATAGCTTTTATTCTAACGCGTAAGTAACCCCAAAGAATCAGTTTCGACAAAAACAAACGTTATTCATTTTAAAGTGGGCTTTCACCAACGAACATACCTCTACGGTCCCAAAGAGAAAGGAACCGCAAATTAATAATGAATGATAAACATATAATGGCTTGAAAATGGCGAGAGAGCAACGATTTCGTCCTCGGGATACCTCCGACATTCCGTTGACACGTCACATTTATGCATTGTTTTAAACTCTTATTTAACGTTGTTTTAATATTTTATGAGCAAACCTGAAACCTAAATTAAATGAGTTGATTATTCTTTTGAGGGTTTATTTTGGGCTTATTGATAGGTTTTGGGGTTTGGGCTTTACACAAGTGAATATAGCCGCACGATTTTCGCCCTACGGCGAAAATATACTAGACAACTGGCAATTCAAAATGGCAATTCGGCTAGGCTGCAGGTCACTAAAATCGCAATTTCCAAAGTAGAGTAGGTTTCGACTTTAGTCTTGCAGCGACAGGTCGCATGCGGCGTGTGACTAAAATCGACCGTGAAAATGCTCCGTAGCAGGCGATCGCCCGCTGAATTTACTAGTCACATGCGATTTTAATCGATATGGGTGGCAATTCGGCTTGTGAGGTTTTTTTAAGCGACCAGCCGCACGGCGAAAATGAACCTAGTGTTAATGCCCCATAACGATAAACACGTCATGAGGCACTTTTACGATAAAGAAAAACCCAATACAAAACAATTATGAACCCTGTCATGCACGTGCGTTTTAAATAAGTAGGAGACAGGAATTGTTAAACTTGAAATGATCATATTATTACTATTCACATACTTGTCGATAAAACACTTCTAAACTAAAAATGATTTTCTCACATAGCAAGCGTGTTAGTTACAGTCAAGAGACATGTTTTGGAAGCCGATAAAGCATCCTATATTTTGGCTCGGCAGATCGTTAAGTATTCCTTCGATGCTTGTGCTGTCACTTGGATATTAACGGGTGAATCATAAAACAGCGGCGCGATTCCGTAAAAATCTCACCGTGAAAACTTAGGTGAAGTGAGCGTAGAGTGAGCTGTCAATAGTGTCAATTCCTAGCAAAAACAAACTCACTTCACCTAAGTTTTCACGGTGAGATTTTTACAGAATCGACCGGCAGGTACATATTATTGCCGAGATGTCCATATGCTCGTGACTGTACATGAAACGAAATCTAATTGATTATAGATCACTTACGAATGCCCATGCACTGAACTGAGTGGAGGTTGATGGGAACTATTGTCAAGTTGACATTATAGTCTGACATGGGCAAGTTAGCCCAAAAAATAGGTGTAAGGTTACTAATTTATTAGAACCAAATTCGATTTGATTTGAACTTGAAGACATCAAAAGTTAGTCCGCTATATCTGACGATCCGTTATTGGGTGTTACAAAAAATATCCTGGTAGAAAATAAGGCTACCTATAATCGGTATTCCTGGCAGGGAAGGACAGATACCGCAATTCCGATAACATATTTGGATCGTTTCGAACAACAAAAACTACCAGTTACACAATTTTACTTTGTTTTCACACATTTTTTCCAAACGTTCTCAGTCCTACATTTCAACAACGTTTTTTATGCGGGAAACTCGCAACGAGTAAAATTCAAGCAAGTTAACGTTAGAATTTAACTTTTAGGAAATATACGAGTAATATGAATTAGGTTGAGTTTAATTTTGAACCACTTTGGGAAAATTTACAGGAAAAGTTAGTCGTTTGCGCACTGTTGACGAGGACTCGCTCCTTCCTAGCCCAAGCATAATATTGTGATTTTAGTTGAATGGGGAATACCGACGCGTAATTTTAATTACACAATACCAGTAGGTATCTATGCAATATATCCTTAATTACACGTTTTCTACAGCTTACAGTGAAGTAAATAAACACATTATTGCTAACTACGTAAGTATTAACCATTCAGGAAAACCCATGGGACTACTGCTTTCTATTACACTCCTATTATGTACTCAGAGTCACCATTTACGAGCCTCAGGAGACACGAGGTGATGTGGTGTTCTATTCATAATTAAGACAATGTGGACTCGGGCGTGAAACTACTAATTCAATTAATGCCATGGACTGCGCCGGCAATCACTAACTATCAAAACTGATTTGATATATCATTTCATTATAATCTATTATTATAATCAAAGGATTTAGAGTGTTCTAGAGAACCTACCAGTATCTTATATGGTATAAGATATGTATACCAAGTACATTCAGTGGTATAGTCAGGGAAATTAACAGTTTATCAAACTGACACATTACGCCAAGCTGCCGTGTTTTAGCCATTTCGTACAATTACTGTCAAAGAATGAGAGTAGTGATTTGAATATACGGACAATTTTAGTTGGTAGTCAATTTGCAAAAGTAATAAATTATGCGTTTGACAGTCAGTTAATAGTAGAATTCCTTTCATGGAATTGTATTATTATTCTCCTTTCAATGTTTTCAAGGCTTGTTGGTACTTCTCTCTCTCTCTCTCTCTCTTCAGTTTAGTAAAGAAACACTGAAAAAAGAGTATGCGTTCACAACAGCTGCTAAAACTCAAGTTTTCCTGTCCTGTTGGCTACATCGTTGTTAGGTAACAAAAGCGGGATATGACATGCTGTAACATTTCTAGATACAGATGAAAATAATTGTTGTTCCCATTCAGAGAGAGTACGGCATCACTCGTATAAAGGCTCGCTTTATGGCTTGCATGGCTTTTATTTTACCTGGCAATACACGGAACATTACAAAAGTTGACTTTCCATCTACCTAAACTAATATTATAAAGAGAAAAGATTTGATTTTTTGAATGTTTGTTTGTTTGTTACGCTTTGAGTAGACCATGGATTAGGACATAGAATACTTTTCATCCCGATATTCCCACGGGATCGGGATTTACGCGGGTGACACCGCGGGGCGCAGCTATTGCAGATAAGTAGGAGCGTACAAGAGATTTCACAGAGTTATCAAAGAGACTTAGCTAATCCGATATACAAGAAAAACCGAGAAGGCCCATAATAACTCCCAAGTACCTAACTATTTTAGAAGAACAACGCGATCACACAGGCAAACACGAAAACCGACTTCAAGTTCTAATAATTATGTATAATATAGATATATATTACAACGTAAAACCGTAGAAAATTATCGCGTAAATTATCTAATACGGGATTAATATATTGATAGATGGCGCATCCTTCTCAGCACGTACTAATAACAACGTAATACGATTAGTTAGGAGTTAATTACCAATTAATTCAAAGAAGGACAATGCAGCCATTGACAATTAATTAAAGTACCTATAAGGTTTCCTTTTGATTAATTCCGATAATTCCGCGTTATTAATAAGGAATCATTGTTTAAAACTGACGGCGACTGGAAATCGTTACTAGACTGGATACAAGAGCTTTAACAAAGTTGTTTATTGTGACCTACACTTTTTTTTTTTTTGAGGATGGCTAATCATCAAACATCCCCTCCCGCTCTGGGTGGAGCGGAAGGGAGTGTCAGACACTTACTGACTAAAATCCACCCGTGTTCCTTCCTGACATCATGTAATGGACAAAATTGTCGACCTTGAAAGTTTTATTTGTTTAATACAAGGCTTTTGGCTACTTTGTATGTGAGTATTTTGTTTGTAGGGTTCCGTACCTCAAAAGGAAAAACGGGACCCTTATAAGATCACTTCGGTCGTCGGTCAAGACCGTTTTTCTTAGGAACGCGCGGAGTTATCAAGTTGAAATTAATATCAAATACTCAAGGCTGCAATCCCTTGAAGCCGAGAAAAAAAATCAAACTTGTAATTCAACGCAATCAAAAGATACGGGCCTTTATGTTCCAGAATCAAAACCTATAGGGTACTTCCCGTTGACTTAGAATCATTAAATTTGGCAAGAAGCAATGTAGCACAAGTAAAGAAAAAAGCCGAAAACCGTAAATTTGTAGTTACATTACAAATAAAATATTTTTTCCCGTGATAAACTATCTGAGTGGAATATCTCATTTATATACTTACCTACAAATTTGTACGGAACCCTCTGTGCGCGAGTCGCACTTGACTGTTTTTTTTTTGTAGTATGCTGTTTGTTTGTACATAACAAACAATTTTTCTGTCTTTTTCTCTTAAGTGATTCCTTAAGTCTTTACTATCGTAATAATAACAAGAAAACTCGTTCTGCTTTCCACAAAGCAAGCGATTTACAAACAGCATAATAATTTAATCTAAGGCTATAATACTAAGAGGCATATTGTCACATAACAAGTCCCGCATGAACAATTGTTTCAACAATCTGCGAAGATAATGATATAAAATCCATGCATATTTATAACCCGTACAAGGCACCTTCTTCGTGCTAGTTTTGCGGTAACGGTAAAGAGGGACTTAAACTAGTTACGACTTCACGAGTTCCTATACGTATAATGAAACTTTAGGCACCGAACATTTAATTGGGTAATACCCATTTAGTAGAACAAGTTCGGCCCCAGTTGTAGGTCCGTATGCCATGACAAAACAATGGCGGTTGGGCTTTACAATAATTACTTTGCTAGGACAGGTGGTGCCTTTTAAAGTCACCTGTAAACATTTTTCCTCATTAATTGCCAGCGAGTTAGCTTTACGTGGACATCCTCAGTCAGTAAATTACTTACCTTTTGTTTAAAAATTTACGCCGTCTTCGGATTTACGATCTGGGATTAGTTAACGGTAGGAAGATACGGTTAGAATTTATTTAGCAAGTTAAAATAAAGCTCAAAGAAAATTGTTGGTATTATTTCTACCAAATTACAGTTTAGCGTCTACAACAACCGTTTCTGCTGAATCTCTTTCCTCAAATTATTCAGTTTATTCCCAGGCGGCGCGATCTTTTTTCCCGGTCGGCGCCGTTAAGCTTTTAGTCCATCGCTCATTGTCTGAATTTTAAATATCCCTATTGCTTATTTAATAAAAACAAATTGGTCAACAGAAGATTTGATTGTGATGCAAAACTAATTGCTTGTCCAGTCCTCACAAAGAAACTTACTTACTTTAAAGGAATATCAGAATCTGAGCGCTTGATAACAAACAAGTTTCCACACAATTAAGTTATTCGATTATTGAGCTGGAATGCACGAAGTAATAACATTCGCAAATTACTATCGAAGTGGTATTTTGTTTACACAATAATTGCATTTACTTGGCACAATCCAGGACTTGACTGTCCTTGACTGTGTGTGTGTGTGTTGTGTTTTTTAATTAAAACGCCGTTAATGTATTTCGAATTGCCAATTACGTTTTGTCCACGTACCGGATATTGTTTTACTACATTAACAAAGTCTGTTTTTCTTACATTATCTGTAATGAATGAACTCATTTTCATCAGAATAACAAGAACCAATTTAAGGGGTCGTTATGCCGGAAAAATGGTAAAAGTCAATTTCGTTATATGGGTTATTACAGCGCTTGTGGGTGGGCCTTTGTGGGTTACTAGATTATGGTTTTATAGGTGCATAAGTACCTATTGAAACAGGCGGTCTACGATTTAGGTACTTGATGTTCTCTGGAAGTAATGTTTAATTTAATTACATTGCTCTGAATTTTGTCCAAATCTCGCAAAATGTAGTCAACTACATAATGTCCTGGAACCAGAAATCAGAGAAATCAAATTGGTAGTACCTATGCCTGCAGTTACACTTCTTATTGATATCTACCAAAAAGTTCACGCCGAAAAGATCTCATAAACTTGACGAGTACGCAGTAAAAGCCTGTTCCCTGCAGGGCTTCAAATTAATATTCAAATTGGTATATTAAAAGACACTTATTCCGTTGCGTTTACTTTCCCAGTTTACGTGCAGTTAACGCTCCTATCGGGGCGGCATTAAATATGTATACCTAATCACCTCATCCAGTCCCTTCCACCCTGAGTGCGGCGTCATCAGCAAAACTGAACTTCATTATTTGTACAAGTGCTGTAATAACGTCAAAGGGAACGAGTTTTCATTAGTCTGGCGCCCGACACCGTCACCCATTAAGATACGGACTGAACCAACAAGGCATTGAATTTTTATGTGACTTCACAATTTGAGGTGATTATCTTTCCGCATTGAAGAAAAGTTTCGTGAATATGTGGCCCGTGAGTTTTATGTCTACCGTTACTTTTCTAGCTGAATCACTCCTTTTGTTGTAAAAGTATTTCAGTAACATATAAAGGTATATGAGGAACAGAGTGTACATTTCACTCATACTCTATAGAAAAGGGAGGATCCTCCGACCAGACGGGTGTTGTGCCTGGCGTGCAACTGCCCCCTGATTCATGTCGGGCCGTTGTATCTATGCTAGTTGCGCGGTAAACTCTGTTTGCGAGATGCAGGATTTTGCGTGACGTCAGTATTACGCGTTGTTCGCATGTGGCGTTGTAGATACCGCTACAAACTCATTCTGAGGAAGTGTCCGAACAAAACTTTAAGTATACGATAAAAATTATCTATAGAGCAAATAGTACTAATGGACACTTTTCACATGTAACTAATATATTTGTTAGCCACAATAACTGTACAAAACTCTCAATAAACTTCCTCATTTCTTTTCAAGAGAGATAAGTTTTTCATTGAATTCATCTGTTCGTGTTCACTGTTCGTGTTGTTCGTTCTGGGCCCATCTCCTTTGTTGTGTCTTTCAAGTATGTCAAACGTTCGGTATTTTTTTAATATAATTTATTTCTCATATTTATGTATTTGTTTAACACCAAATAAAGGTAATTTATTCCGCGCTGTGTTTAACTAACGTCAAGACACAACAAGGAATGTAAGAGCAAGCAGTCCTTGTACTAAATTACAATTGCCTTTTATATAACACTTAATCGAATTTTTATATGCTGTACATGTACTTACACAAGTAACGCTATCTATCGCTCTAAAACCCTCATCGGTCCTTCAGAAGCATTGAAGGTATGCTACACAAGAAAAAGAACATTATTTTAAGTATAAATTCATCATCCAAACAGATAGATCAACACCTCGTTCATATCTTCTACTTTCTAGCCACTGCGAAGTGCGGATTTATTTCAAATGGATTCCTATTTGTGGAAATAAATAAATGAAAGAAATTGCAGTGGAAGTAGGAAATACTGATGGAAGTAGGTGGAAGTAGTAGGAAGTGCATTGATTTATTTGGATAACAATAACCACAAAAAATTTGGAAATATAAAACCCAATTATGAGTAAAAGAGTAATCGTGAAGCTATTCTCCATAGGAAACGACCAAATAGAACCTTACATCTAGCTTCTGACGTCTCATAAGTGCCCATGTATACAATTATGTGATTTTAAATTTTTTGTTTGACAAAAGTACGTAGATAACTAACTGGCCTTATTATGTAGTACTATTACATTATAAGGTCCGATGGGACTGGCATATACAATTGTATAAATGTCCCTAATAATAAATAAAGAAAAAAAAAACTAACTGGCGAGTATTTTTTTAAATAGGTAAGATTATAAAGAGACCAAAATACTATGCACCCATTCTGCAACAAAAGTTGTATTATGTAATACCTGCCGTGTTGAGTACAATACCTCCGGATCCCCTTTTGTCCCGAACTGGGCAAATAAAATGAAAAACACTACCAAGTCATATTTATATAGCCTGAGCGTGATAACGATTGGAGAAAAAAATAAATAGCGGCAACTAAACCCAAATATATTTCATCGTTGTTTGCAAAGGCCGCAGCCCGCGGTCCGGAATGACGAGGCATTCGAATGATGAGCCACTCGTTTTTCACCACAGCTCCATTGATACATTTCTGTTCATGAATATTATTCAGCTTTAATTTAGGAGCAAAACCAGAAAATACATTTCGCCTGTCATCTCGACCCAGTTATAAGGGTAGACTGGAAAACTAATTGTCTTAGTACCTATTGAAACTAGCTGTAAAAGCCATTACAAATAATCACCGAAGAACGTGCCATGCTTGTAGATAAGGTACCCACGTAACTAGACAATCACCAAGTTTGGCAAAGTTGGTAATCGCTGTTTCGGCCCTCTGTTCATCACCTCGGGCACAGTATAAGGGCATATTGGTTCTTCTAAGACTATCTATAACTATATACACATACAGTATATATATATAGTATATATATAGTATATATATATACATACAGGGTTATTTTAAATTGGCTAGCTAAACTCCGCAGACGCGATGGGTATAGATATTTTAACACAATAAAAAAATAACGACGAAGTCTAAACTATACATTAAATAATTTATAAAAAAATTCTACGTGGTGTGGAAACGAGTCTGTAGCCGAATATATTGTCCGTTTGTCTGGACGTATGTTCCGGATTGGCGCAAAAACGGCCTAACGGACTTGGATGAAAATTAGCACACAAATAGTTTGTAACCTGGATTAACACAGAGGGTACTTTTAATTCCGGTAGTACGTTCCCGTGGGATTTTTTTTTATAAACCACGCGGGCGAAGCTTCAGGCAATAGCTCTATTCTTTAACATATATAGTATATTTATAATATTGTATTACGTTATCTATGTGTGTTTTTATGATTTATTCTTGTCAGATCCCTTTGAAAATGAAGGTTTCATTTTATTTTCATTTAAGAAAGTTTAAAGTATTTTTGTCCTAACCTACGGTGTTCAGACATGGTCGCTCACCGAGTCGCAAAAGTTCCGCCTTGGAGTTTGCCAAAGAGCGATGGAACGCAGCATTCTGGGTGTTAAAAGACAGGACAGAATTCGGAACACCACGCTGCGTTCCAAAACGGGCATACTGTATGTAGGAAAGAAGGCTGCCAGGCTCAAATGGGATTGGGCGGGTCACATCAGCCGTATGCACGACGACCGCTGGGCAAAAATCTCCACACAATGGGTGCCTGAAGATGGACGGCGCCGCCGAGGCCGGCCTAGAAAGAGATGGCGAGATGACCTGGACGCGTACCCCGAGGGCTGGTTCGAGGTGGCGCGGGAAAAGAGTTCCTGGAAGGATTTGGGGGAGGCCTTTGCCCAGCAGGAGGACAGCATAGGATAAAAAAAAAAAAGAATTTTTCGGTTTTATAATCATTGATTAACTCGTAATTCATCTTACTTCATTCATTGATTTATATTACATCGTGTTCTCTTTAGTTTACTGCATTATGGAATATACACAAGCCTATATTTCGCTGTTGTTTATATTTTGACAATGTTTAATTAGGTACTTTAAAATAATAACGCTTTTTCATGTCTCTTGTAACAATCCATCTGTATTAATTTAATGAGCATTTTCACTACAATATTATGGTAATACCACCCGTGGCCTGCATGAGACAGGCTCAACCTAGTGTGGACTCCATAAGCAAAATGCTTCCTTTACGTCTTAATATTGGTTTTTAGTGTTCCGTACCAAAATGGTAAAAAGGAACCCTTATGGTGCGATTCAATCTGTATCTCAAGAATTACTAATGCTATCAACTTGAAATTTGGACAAAGTTTTAGATGACGTTTGCCCAACTATTTTGCAAATAAGAAAAAAATAAAAATATATATAAATTTTTTACAACAGGGACTGAAAGGGGGTCTGAAAAATTCAAAGTGGGGGTTACTAGAGCATGTGGGGTAGGTATCATATGAAAGAGCGCAGTTAGTACATTCTCAAACATTTATTTTTTAGGCCCCATAGTTTTCGACTATTGCTGTAATAATAATTAATATCTATGTGATAGAAGTCTGTGTAAAGATTACAGGAAAATAAGACGATGTCTCTAAATAGCACACTTTTTCAGAAATCATCAACAAAAGTTACATTAGTTCCACTATCGGTCAAGAGATGGAGCTGACCTAAAACTGCAATATTCTACACCGCAGCGCGCAGTGTTAAAATTCTCTGACGAATATAGGCCTCGCCGATGTTTAAAAACATTATTATGATGGTACGGAACCCTCGGTGCGCGATTCCGACTCGCTCTTTACCGGTTTTTAATGTAAACTTAGCTATTAATGTAAGACTATAACGAAATGTATATCTATACTTCTATACTATACTATATACTATATGTATACTATATACTATATATACTATAATATTATAAAGCTGAAGAGTTTGTTTGGTTGAACGCGCTAATCTTTAGAACTACCAGTCGGATTTGAAAAATTATTTTTGCATTTGATAGCCCAATTCTTGAGGAAGGCTATATAGGTTATTTAACATCACACGATGATCTTTAGGAGCCGAGCAAATAGAAAAAAAGTCAGAAAGAACGCTAAGCAAAAACGAAGTAATAGCGCGGGCAGGCGATGCGATGCGACGGGGTGGATCGGAGTAACAAGAAATTTCACGCGGACGAAGTCGCGGGCAGAAGCTAGTAATATACATGATGACTGGACTCCTTAAAGGATTGGCCCACAATCGCAGTAGTCCGGGAAAAATGCAAAGAGGGAAAGGAGGCCTTTGCCCTGCAGTGGGACATCACAGGTTTATAATAATAATAAGGAAATGTACAGACGCCAGCACATCAAGCTACCCGAAACTGACAAATTTTCTCAATCAACTTTGAACCTTATTCTTTAGCGATAAAGTTGAAAATCTATTAAATAAATTTGACAGATTGTAGTAGCTTGATGTGCTGGCGACTGTACCTAAAGCACTGTTTTTGGCAAATAAACATTAACTATCTTATCTTATCATATCTATCCATAATTATTATAAAAAAGTAACAAAACCCAAACTTTTTTTTCTCATTATTTAATTTAGGGACTTTTATTGTTATTGTTGTAATAAGGTACGATGGAACTGTCATGTATTTCATACCCAAACTTGTCAGTGACATAATTGTTTTGACGGCTCCAAAGTTGAGCGAGGGTGGTGGGAGGCTTATCAGCAATGTCACTAAGGCGCACGGTAGAGAAGAGCTAAGTTATTTAATTAGACATTGTTTTGAAATATCAACTTTAACCCTAGTGATTTTAGTTCACGTGTTCGATTTGACATTAAACTGTTATGTCATAAAAATAACTTGGTTAGGGTTTCATTATATGCAGATAACCTACCCGCATTTTAACATGTAAGAACCTACTTGAACAAAACTTGTTAATAAGACTATTTCAATATCGTAAAGGATGGGAAATAGCACAAGAACGATCTTAGGCTACTCAAGTCTGGAGAGTTTTCGGGCCTTTTAACTAGTGGCCTTTGGGATTAAGACTGCCTTTTTGGACTGTATTAGGTAGGTACTCTTATTGTATGACTTGTTGTAAAGTGTGAATTTATCAACCATCTATCTCCCTAGCCTTTTCTCAATTATGTAAGGGTCGGCTTACAGTCTTACCGAATGCAGCTGCATACAAGTTAAAAACAACGATCAAGTGTGAGTCAGACACGCTCACGAGGGGTTAAAAAAAAATTCAAGTGTCAATTACGGTTCAAAAGTTACAGTCCTGTGACGGACGGAAGACAGCGGAGCCCTAGTAAAAGGGTGCCGTTGGCGCTCTTTGGGCACGGAACCGACGAGAATTAAATGGTAGGTATACATTTTTATACACAAAAGAAAATTACATTATAACGTCATGAATGCATCATACATCAGCCTGATTCTAAATCACTAAGAGGAAAATTGGATTTTCCTCCACATTATTAGTCTGTACAAAAATTAAGCTCAGCGTTAAAATTTCCTGCCAATCCCTCCTTAAAGGCACTCGCGGTCACGAGAATAAAATTAATTAAATAATGTGTGTTAACATCCAGTAACCCCTTAGTTAATTCATTTTCAGGAATTCGTAATTACTGCATGAGAACGTATTATAACATATTCTATTAGAGAATATCATTTCTTATCTCGCAGTCCCTTTTGAATTTCGCAATTAAGTACATTCTATTTAATTGTACACTAAAATAAAGGAAAGTCATGCAATCAAAGTTGAATGATTTGTTTGTTTGTTTGAACGCACTAACTTCTGGAGTTACCAGTCGTATTTAAAAAAAAATATGTTGCATTTGATAGCCCAATTCTTGAGGAAGGCTATTTTATATCGCGCTAGAACCCTTAAGAGTCGAGCGAACACATAAAAAGTCAGAAAGAATACGCGAAAACGAAAAGTAATAGCGCGGATGGGAGATGCGACGGGGTGGGTCAGGGGAACAAGAAATTTCACAAGGACGAAGTCGCGGGCAGAAGCTAGTCTTCACATAAAATGTATCTGAGTATATCAACATACTTGTGTTATCAAGTTTCGGGTTGACTTATCCATTTAAGGCGCTGCCTCGAAAATAAACCGTAGCGACTGAACTACTAAGCTAGCGAAAGTGATGCAATTACTTTTGAAACGCAAAAGAAGAGAGATGGCTATAATGTGCGTGCGCTCGGAATAAAACGACATATGTGCCAAAACGAATGTGCGCTTAAAAAAAGAATTAAATTTAAAACTACTTTGAGTAAACTTTGATATGATAATTCTCTATGTTTTAAAGTAAATTCCATTGAATAACTCTTAAGAATTCCGCCGTGATGTCGAAAAAAGTAAAAAATAGATATAACTTTGCAATTTTTGTATATCAACAAAAATTCATTGAATCGTGTATTCGTTTTACATGATACGAGACCAAAGAGTCAAAAAATATGTACCAAAATGTTAAATATCTATTCCACATACTTAACAAGTTACACGAAACAGAAAAACCAAATTTTTTTCAATTGGGAAAACAAATGGAGATACAACTTTTCGTAATTCGCATAGCCATGGTACTTAGGTGTCCTAAAGAGCCTCTCTAGTTTAATGTACCCTAACAAACTTAGTCAAATTGAATTGATGTCAGCTGCTACGAACAGGGAAAATCGTTGTTTATTAATCTGCCTCACGCAAAACAGCTAAACCAGTCGAGTTTTTTGGATATGCACTAAATCATAATAACGTACACTAAACACACAAACTAACTAAACATGGGTCTTCTCACTATAAACTATTATAATAATTAATTTAAGAATATAATATAGGTAAACAAGAGGGTAATGCAACATATTAATGACAATGAAGGATACTAAGTCGTTATTATGACCACGTTCAGTAGATGGATTGGTGATCGCAGTAAATAGTTATTAGAGCTAAGAATGCTTTAGTTAATTCAACAAAGCAAAGGCAGCAAAGGACAGGCTGGATCGGAAAACGACGCCCTAACGCACGCTTAGTTTTTAAGCCCTGGCTGGAGGCCTTAATTTATTGAGACATCCACAGGCAAACCCGGCTAAGCAGACGACAACCTCATATGCTGAACTGCGAGATGCCATTAAAAAAAGAAGGCGTTCGATCCGTGTGTTCGCGAGTAGATTCAAGACCGCCCATTCGCTGCTTGTCTTTCTAAATAATGGCTGTCTTTCGCAGACAACGCGCCGTATAACATTATATTGAACGTCCAAGAACTTTAACTTCAATGAAAATAAATTACAAATTACGAGCCATTGCTTACTCAAACTATGTTTATGCCGAAACGTAAACTGTGACATCTAAACTATCGTTGTTAACTATTTATTTGATAACCACTCAGATGTAACCGAGATATTGTATCTTTAGGACTGTCGGAAATCCCAGCTAATGTTATCGTTATGTGTACCTACACAGCTAGGTATATGTCTGAAAGGTTGGTAAGTGCTCATGACCCTCCCTTAACTTTGAATGGAAAAGTACCGAGGGTTTGCGTTAGACTGCCAGAGTTGGGAAAATGAGTTAGTACCTACCATTTGTGTCCAAGTTTGAAAACAAAACAAAAAATACGAAATATTGGGTGACTGGAGATGATAGCTATTGGAGTATTTTAGCGGTTTTTTTTAGCCTAAATTATAGAAAGATAAATAAAAATAAAACATAAAACTTTGTTTCTAGCACAGCTTGTATACTCATTACTTAAAAGCCAGTAAAGGCATTTTAATAGCTTTCAGTGTCCTCGCGCCACAACAGCAATTTAAAAGCAATATGCGAATGTTGGCGCGCGATAAAAATTTAATGTCTGTTGCTTTTTACACACTTTGCAGATTTTTTGACCCAACATTTTAAGAGAAATGTCACAGAAACACGTGCGTACAAAAAGATAATTAACTGTAATAATAAAGATAAAATAGATCTATAAATCACAAGCGCAAATAGGTAATAGGTAATACGGGCTGGTGTCCGCTACTCCACGTCAATGCGCGTATTTTGCATACGGGTGGGAAAATCGATCATTCGATCCACCCCAGCTCCTCAAGGAAGACGAGTACAAAACAGAAATAGTCAACAGCTGCACGTCATGATTGTGACAAGAAAGTTTCCACTGCACAGCACGGCACTGATTTTCAGTGGTTACCCGAAAAGGACGTACGGAAACAAAGTGTAATTTAGTGTTTTATTTATGCGTTAAATCATAGTAAGGCCTCGCCAATAAACTGGGCGCAATCTCGCTGAGCAAATCTCGAGGGCACTTCACTCGTTTTTGTCAAATCAAGAGCATTGCCCTTTCCATTTTACGCTCTACACATTCAGGGCATTTTTCGTCTTTGTTCTTTTGTTGAAAATGACAGCCCCAGCGATGAAGTTATAAAAGACAATGTTGTTTTGATGTGTTCATCTAATTGAAGACAGATTGTACAAAAACAGAACTAAATAATATTTTATTCTAATTAATTGCTTGACTCCCAATGTCTATTTCGTTCTGCTTGATAAAACAATGTCTAAAAATATCTTGAATAAAAAACATTTAAATAGAAACAGCGGACTTGGAATAATATCAAAAACTTTTATATTAACACCACCTTCAATGGTTGACTGTCAAAGGAATTCTATCAGTTCAGTGGGAAAGCGTTCTGCCGTGAACTCGGCATATGAAATTCCTAGCCTTTGAGAACTTTCGAAAGTGCTTCACAAATTTATCTGCAATCCTAGGTATAACTCAAAACTATTTGGTTTTAAAACAAGGAAAACTTGTATTGTAATTTGTGTAAATTTAAGTTTCGAGACAACCGCGAAACCTCACCACAATAACAGAAAGTAACCATTCCATTATGAAACTATTCGTAGCAAACCCTTGTAGCAAACTTAATCTAAATCTTAAACGTTGCCAAACTTTTGTACCAACACAAGCCTTTCTTTAATACAAAAGCAGTCCCCTGTAATTCCCCCAGGTGTCATAAAAGGAAAGTATGGCGTTACACCGAGGGTATGGGGAGCAGAAAACATCTGTGATCCCGACACACTGCTGTACTATCGCCGACTACCATGTTACTTGTCTACAGCCCCTTGATATGCTTCAAGGAAGCCAAGGCCATAAAATTGAGCGCATTTATAATTGAAGGTTTCTAATTGCACATGACTTCTAAACCAATAGCACTTTTTTTCAGCTGAAATGAATTTGTGTAATCTTTCAAGAAAATTCATTAACTTTTTCTGCTTTTACTTTAACCTTGTGGTCTGAATTGAATAATATACCTAAATACATAGATTAGAATTTTAAAAAGCGATCTTATTCATTGATCAAACGGTTTGGTTACGTATTGCCTACTAAACGGAAGACATAAAAATGTATGGCATTACATTATGTTATGTCTCTGTTTAAAAGAGAATCCTCGTAAATTTTATTTTACTGCGCCGATAAATGCAGATGTCTCATTTCAAATTTATAAGACAAATCGTACCAATTATATCGTGTCATGTCTTGTTTTGTCTTCCGAAGGATGGAATGAGTGAGTATTCATTATATTTGAAAAACAGTCAAAAGAGATGGAACGTATAAGGGAAACCTTGTCGATTCATTTCAGCATAACTAGCCTATACTGCCGTGCTAAACGCAAAAGCGGTATCTCAAGAAAAGCTAGTTTCGAGAAAATTGAAGTTTTGTTTTTTATTCTCTCAGTGATTTGAGGTAAAGCTGAGATAGGGAACACTTTTCTAGGGACTTTTTTATTAAGATACCGTTATTTGGCTGAGCTTATTGGATGCATATTTCTTTAAGCTATCCTATACCACAAAAATCAACTTTACAAATTTTTTTGAGATACCGCTTTTGTGCTTAGCACGGCAGTATAATGTTCCCACTGCTGAGACACAGACCTCGTCTCTGTGAGAGAGAGTGGGCCATAATCGACCACGCGGGCCCAGTGCGGGTCGGCGCATGTCACATGTTTTCGAATTTTTGGTTCTACAACATGCCGGTTTCCTAACGATGTTCTCCTGCACCTTTTTGAGAGCAGTGGTGATGAAATAATTTACACAAAATAAAATGCCTGCTTCGGTTTGATCCTACGACATGCAACTCGTAACTTGCGGCCGTTACTATTGGGCCACCACTGCTCACCATGCTCATCATTAATTTCAGACCCGATGTTATTTCTTTCAAAACATCTTCGTAACATTCAACTAGAACCACGCATAAAAAGCAACACTCATACCTGTGTATAGTAAACTAGTATTGATGTTTTTAATCAAAATTATTAATTTACTAATAGAGCACAATGTTGCCATTTAATTGGTTGTAGATAATAAATTGGCAGTTATAGGGCAGATTATTAACTCTCTCGTCAAAATAGCGGAGGCCATTAGAAATTATTCGGCGGATTATTCTCGTGTTTGGGTTTCACCACCAATCAATTAACTGCATAGGTAGGCATTAGCACGCTGGTGGCCGTTTATGTACCTACAGTTAGAGTTAACTATGTATTGATTTTACATGCTGGAGTAGTCAGACCATTGATAACATTATCAGAATGTAGTTGATTCGATCGTATTTAATATTTCGAACTCCAAACTCGAAACATTTATTTAAACTAAACCATTTACAGGCACTTTTGAACTGTCAAAGAGTCAATCAGTTAGTCAGAAATTTGACGCTAGTAGCCGATTCCAAAACATGGATCTCTAAGGAGAAGAACGGGTAAGAAACTCGTTTAAAAAGTTTCCCCAGTATGCGGATAGGATTTACCAAGCGACTTTTAAGCCTCGTACCCACATGGGTTTTATCGCCCTCCGTATTTTTGTACCATCGTCATATTTTACTCCTGTTTGAGCAAATGTTTATTTTCGTGTACTAAGGTTCGTGTCCACGCCAAAGAAACAAGTTCGAAAATCATTCATCATCATCGTCAGCACCACTTCTTCTTCGTTTCGCTGGCACGACAGTTATTTAAATTATGTTGGCCCAGTTCGCCCTCAGTATTATCGGTGGCAGCGCAGAGGTCACTTTGGCACTACTGAATATGAACCTTTACGCTCGATTTTCAACGAAAATCAAAAGTCAATATATTCTTTAGGTGTGAATAAGTAAATATATATCCACCTAGTTTATTGCTTCCTGTCGTTGTAACAACCTGGGGTATCGAGTCGTTCGGATTATTTGTTTGCTCAAACCTTCCCGAGCTCAATGCAAATGCCCCGGGCGGCCGCTTGTATGACAGTGCTGAAAATAGACTGCATTCTGTCATTTCGTTTACAGTCACGGAAAAATGGTTTTAAATTCTGTAGGATCCGATCTAGGAGGATGGAGTTGATTAGTTTATGTTATCAGCCTTTTCCTAAGGTTGGTTTACAGTCTGAACAAAAGTGATTGACTATCAATCATTTACGTGGTTCGATCGCCACCTGACCTCTGTAGCCCAATTCTTCAAAAATCTAATAATCTAATGTGAGAGCTGTTGTCAGAATTTTTAGTCTCAGACTAGCCGTAACAACCGGCAGTCATAAATATTTGTATGATACAGAGCATAGTTCCTGAGCTTGGATGGAGATTTGTGTTGTCATAACTCGGGTATGACAAACGATGGTTATGTAACGAGTTTGGTGGACACATTTGTGACAAACATTTCGTAAAGTGTAGCGGAGAATACTAATCGAGTGAAACGCACACCACTGTCATTTTCGGTGTCTCTTCAACATGTCATACTTAATCCTCTCATCCCAATTTTTTTGGAGTCGGCATAACATCTGTCTTCAAGACAGGTATCTAAAATGTTTTAGTTTTTAGACATACTAGAAACATTATGTGCTTCTGTTTGTAACACTACTTCTTTTTTAAAACGTTTCTTGTATGGCGTCCCCTTTAATTTTTATTTTACTTGTTGTTATAGCGGTCATAGAAGTACACACTCTGTGAAATTTTAAAATGTCGTTAAATGAAATGTGTATTACGGTTCAAAAGATGGATAAACAGCCCTGTGACAGACGGACGGATAGCGGAGCTTAGTAACAGGGGCCCGTTGGACCCCTTTGGGTACGGAACCCTAAAAAGGAGTAACAATAAAAAAAGATTTGTTATCTAAAGTTCAATTTTTATTTTGTAGAAGAAATCAATTTCTAATTTGACTGAAATTTTAATAACCTAGTACTTTTATATGTTGATTTATGAAGATATAAAATCATGAAGTTCTTGCTCACAAACGGTACAGATCGCATAGTAGGGTTAGCCGTACATCGGTCGGTCGTCGCTTAAATATTAACCCTCACAGGTACCCGCTGTTATTGCGAACTGTACAACATCATGAGTGGTATCAACCCCATGTTTTATTCATTCGTTCTGTTAAGGATTTGAAATTGTTTTATTTACGCGTTCAAACAATTTATTTGCTTTTAATGTCGAGGTATTTGAGTGGACGGAGTGAAATATGACTTTTAACCCTTTAAAAATACAAGTAAAAGGATTTAATTGAAGATCAACAATTCGTGCTCTCGGTGGCTCTTTGTTTGTATTATATTTTTTTTAAATACGTTAATTTCGAAGTGATCTATTTTACTTGCGGCATCCGCGAATTTAATCCATCCACTATGTTATGTCATTTCAAACAACATAAAATAATGGCGTAAATGGTGAATCAATTAAATCACAAATTAAACTTATGTGAACTTAGGGAGTAATAACTTACAATGCGACCCTAATGACACCGAAACCGCTACGATCGCTACGCTCTACGAAAAACTTGCTGCAATATAATGTGCTACGGCGTAGCTGCCGTAAATTATCTACAGGAAACTACGCTTTTGAACAATAAGTTTTCGGTAGAGTGCAAATAAATTAATACTGTATGTATTTAAAGTTGTATTGTACACATTTATTTATAGAATGAAGTTCCTAATCCCACGATAACGTGAAAAAAAAAATGTTAAAATAATAAAATGTTAATGCATATTTTAACATTTTGACCGTCACGACACTTTTGTTGCGGAACCAAAATGTCGGGTCGTTTTTCGTTCTAGCTCTCATTTGCCAAGTGTGCAAAAGTGAAAGGAACTTCGTTCCAACCTGCCGGTCGATTCTGTAAAAATCTCACCGTGAAAACTTAGGTGAAGTGAGTTTGTTTTTACTAGGAATTGACACTATTGACAGCTCACTCCACACTCACTTCACCTAAGTTTTCACGGTGAGATTTCTACATAATAGCACCGCAGGTGTCCCAGGATGCACTCAACTATTATTTTTTATATTTAAAAAAATTGTTTTTCATAAGACTGCATATTATACGATCATAAGATTGATCGGATAACATGCAGTTTTACGCTTACACGTCTTCAACATTTCATTGAAGCATATTTACAATACGTACCCGATAACCTACCTACACACATGCGTGTAAATTATAACTTCTTCCCCTTCATATTACACTAATAGTTCGTTCTAACCACATACATAATCGGTGACGTAATATTTGGTCAATTTGGATCCACTACCAAACTGGAATAGCTCGTGAAATAAATTAAACAACAGGTTGTCAGAACGGCAACCTAGAAATGTTTATGATACCTGTCTAAACTAACTGACGACGGCAGATTCTACTAATACCCTTACTCGGGCACCGCAGTGCTGCAAAGTGGTATATTTTGTTATTGCTTTGATATTTAGATCATTTAATAGCAGAGATTAGTGAATATAAACATAATTGTTATAAATTAGATTCGTTATTGGTGTCTATGTGACCGCGTTGTTATTCTAAACTACGCAACGGATTTTGATGCGGTTTTTACTATAATTTACAGAATTTGTTTCGAATAGTTTGTATGTATAATACATTCATATTAAAATTCCATATAATAAAGTAAGTAATATCTATGTTTTGTCAAGTAGTAAAAACTGTGCGAAGCAGGGACGGGTCGCTAGTGAACTATAAACCTTAATGCAATAAAAACCGTTCACTATGCCTTCCAATTTGGATAAAGCAATCACATTAATGCGAGTAAACATAAAGTGAATCATTCAATATTGGTCGTATCTTTTATTTCTGCCACTTTCAATCAAAGTTGATGCAAACAATACGATTCAACCGAAATAATTTTTCCGTTGAACCGCATTGTTGTCATTAAACAAATGAACAGAATAGTTTGTTTTCTTTTGCAGATCATGACAACATGTATTAAAATAAGACATACATCTTATCATAACGTAAATTGTCGGTGTACCTGTCAATACAGGCGTGATTTTATGTTACTTGAAGTGACAATTAATTTAGCACTTATATATTCACTGAACTCTCTACCTTTCAGATGTCACCAATAGAGTGGAAAACTGTCAAGAGAAAGACAAAGGAAACTGAAAGTCACTACAAGCTGTAACGTTTAGACTCTTTCGTCGACTCATGACATTAATGGGGCGATTCAGTAAAAGTACCTACGCATACCTCTCGACCAATCAACGTTGGGATACTGAGAAGTAAGTTATGCTCGTATTTTTTATGCTTCTCTCTTTCATTTCTTTTATCTTATTCTGAAGTTAATTAATCAAGGTTGTTTGTGTAAGAGTGTTTTGATTTTCCTTCGTTAACATTGTTTGTTTTCGAGTTTGTTTTACGACAAATAAGAACTACCTACGTATACAACGTGTAACAGAAGTGATTCCTGGAAGTAGTTATACCTAGAATTTATTTCAGATATATGTATTACTGTTGTTAATCTTTGTCAGTTACCTATTTTTATAACTGCAAAGATAATCAAAGAATTTATTGAAGAAAAACAGAGTCCTACAACCAAGCAACAAAATTTTATTAAAAGCAGTCCCTAATATACAGTTTGGAGACTTGTAGTCACAAAATAAAAATGCAATATGTATTTGGTTTGAATTTCACTGTTAACATCGTCTAAGCTTCTTCGAAATCTAGCTCTTATTAAACGTACATGTATCTATGTTTCCACGTATATTAGAATAAAATCTACGAAACCGAACAATTGTAAAGCCACAACAAACCTGCTGAACGCGAAAACAATCGCACTCGACATGTGAACCAAACCTCACAAGAACTTGCTCGAGGTTTAATATAACTGCAAATCTCTCTGTTGTGTGGAAAATTAAATAGCTTTCGAGTATGTAATTGCTGTTGGAATGGGTTGATTAGGGTTTCAGACTAGAGGATGGACAGCGTTGTTTGGTCTAGTAATAACTATGTCTAGACATGACCAATCGGCTCTCAGAATCTGGTAGTAATGGGGATTATAATTTGGCAGTGAAGGGAATGTCTACCACAGTATTTAGCATTTAGTATTTTAGCCTAATATCATTATCAAAATGATTATTTTAGACATTCAAAGTGATTATTTCAAATATCTATGCAACAAGATGTACGCAAGTTCAAAAAATATTAATGTTACCTACCTGATAAACTTTGATTCATATAGGTTGCATGTGTGACCGATATTTTGAATTAAAAAAAATGGCGGAAGATTTTTATATGGAGCTTCGCATATTATGCCAGGCTCCATGTAAAAAATCTTCAATATCTTTACTGCACAAAACACTGCAGAGTTCGTAATCCATATGAAGCATTTCAGTACGGGTATGGATGGGATTAGTAGATACTCTATCTACGTTCAACAAATACAATCGAGGTTGCTTTAATACTTTCTGTCTAGTAGGCTTCGCTCTGTTAGCAAGTCTCAAAAAAAACATCTGATTAAAATCAAGCTAGAAAAGCTGTAAAGAATACAATTGGTTTTATTTATGAAAAAACACTTTGTATTCGTAGACCTATCAACTGAGAGGCGTTTACTACATTTTACGTACCTCCAATCTAGAGACCTTTTTTTCTAATTTCAAAAATAATATTCATGAAAAAACATGTTTGAAATTCTGGCACTCTGTTGAGAAAATCTAATAAAGAAGCAAAACAAAAACGGAGGGATTTAAAAAAAGTTAATTGAATATTATCGCCGAACTTTAATCCTTACTTAAGCCCTGATTGATCCCACAGATTGGAGAAAATTGTTAGCCTCAACCACGACAATGCGATGAACAAAATAATTACTTCATTGTTATTTCAGTAAATATTTAAATTGGAGCTTCATACCGATTTGTGGTACTTATTATTTGTTTAGAAAATATTTATAACCCACTTACATTTAAAATAATGAAAACTTAAGAGAATTTAGAGTTACAAACAACTAATCGCAATTGACTGTTAGATCTTGGCTAACGAGAAGGCTCCCACAAACTTCTTCCCTCTAGTTAGCCTAACCTTAGTTGTGTTTAAAAGTTATCATCATCGTCATAATTTCAGCCAGGAATCATCTACTGCTGGGTATAGGCCTCCCCTTGTTTCTTCCATACTTCCCGGTTCCGTGAGTCCCTCATCCAGGTGCTTCCCGCGACTTTTGGACGGCCCTGGTTACTTTGGCCTAACCTTGGCCACCATTCACAGTCACAGCTTTACTCCATGGTTTTTAAAAGTGGGGTGGCTAAATTATGTTGCCTACGTATAAAAAATACTCGTCAATTTTCGTCACGTTAAATCAAGTAGAAATAAATCTATACTATATACTATATATACTATAATATTATAAAGCTGAAGAGTTTGTTTGTTTGTTTGTTTGGTTGTACGCGCTAATCTCTGGAACTACCAGTCTGATTTGAAAAATTCTTTTTGCATTTGATAGCCCAATTCTTAGGCTATATAACATCACGCTATGACTTTTAGGAGCCGAGCAAAAAGAAAAAAGTCAGAAAGAACGCTAAGCAAAAACGAAGTAATAGCGCGGGCAGGCGATGCAATGCGACGAGGTGGATCGGAGTAACAAGAAATTTCACGCGGACTAAGTCGCGGGCAGAAGCTAGTACCTAAGAGATATTGTTGATGTTTTACAATTGAAAGGGAGAAGTTAAAGTTTGGTTTGCATTCTTGAAACTGATATGAACCAGTGAATCAATCGACATCAAAAGTTTCCTAGAATATCTAGCACATCGGCTTTATTTCCCATAAAGCGTGAAATTCACACGAACATAGCTGCAGCACTTCACTCGTCAGAAATTTGGAACGTTTCGTAAATTACGAATAATTTTCTGATTTAAATCTGCATTAATTTGGATTAATTGGTATTTATTTATTTATTTATTTAATACTTCAAGCACATAAATGTACAGAGGCGGACTAATGCAGTGGAACCAAAATATGGTATGATTATTGTTCTAGCTTTTTGGATTTTGGTATAAATCGTTGCAACTGCAGATTACGTTGTAAAGCCACTGGATAAAATACGATTTTTTGACAAACACGTGCTTCAGCTAGTGCACTTTCAGAATTCGAGGAATTTCGTCATGTGTAGGCGAAATATTAGCTCGGGTGAGGCTTACCGGAGACTTATCCCCGGGTTGAATAAGATCGTTACATAAAAACAGAGCGGCGAAAACAGGTTGCATTATTAAACACCTTACGTAAAGCGTGGTGAGAAAAGTTATTCCGCCTCAATTAAATCCTCTTAATTAAGGAAAGGATAAAAAAAACGTAGAACCTTTTTTCCTTTAAAAATATTGTATTGTTTACAATGAGTATCATTCTCTAAGTATACTTAAAAACACAACTTCTAAGGAGCATTTGCTGTACGGCTTGTATCAAAAAATTACTAAAGGTTGCGGAAATAAATCTTCCACTACGGACCTTTGGAAATTTATATTTTACTCCCAAACAAAGAATTTTTATATAAAATAAGAGATAAGGGAAATTTATAAATATTTAAAATAATTATGGGGAAGCGGATGTAAACCACTCCACGATTTAACCGTAATTTATTCATAAGAAGATTTTCGGACGATTCCGAAAATATGAGACTTTAGGTATCAGAAGGCCAATTCCCGTAATAAAAAACGTTCAAAATCTAGTCGCAATCTCATCTCGGTGACAATCAATGTCAAAAACTTGTCAAAAATGTAGGGAAATTAGAAGTATTTTTGACAGATTGAGACTGAGATCGGACTGTGAACGTTCTTAAAATTACGAGAATCGCCCCTCTGTTGCTTTTGTGTTCGTTAGCCTTTTTTTGAATTTCGATATTGAATTAGCCAATTATGATTAAGTAACGGTTTAATTACGTAGGTAATAAAAAAATTTTATTAAAAATATTGTAATTTAAAACGTATTATTTTTCTCAAAAAAATATAACTTCTTTGTGAAGTATATAACGTTTATTTAATTTCAGATAAATGTCATAAAATGTAAGCACAGATCCAATTGTGGTTGCACGAATGTGGGTCCCTCGGTCTCGTATACGTACGAAATAAATTAACATAAAGCCAGCAAAGGGATTCGGGTTGGCGAGAGGGGTTCAAGTATTGAACGGTTTTTTATGCTTTGGTTAACGGCATTTATATCACGCTGTTACGAAATCACCTGGCAGTTATGACTAATTTATTGTTTTATAGCCTACAATTAAGCATTTTTTTATTAAAATAATCTTAAGCGCATCCTAAGCTAGCGATAAAATAATATAATTGTAAAAAATTACAACGCTGCGCAATAAAGTAACCGCTACTTTTACGATAGCCTAACAATAATCTCCTAATGTAATTTGTACTACAATTAAACAGATTTTTCCAATACAGCTTTGGCCTGTTACATTATATAAAAAATACTATGCCCAATAGTGTTTAAGCCGTAATCAACATGTTTTACTAGGGTGTTTAACTATTTAGTATTTAGATAGATTGTTGTCAAGTGCCTTTGCACGTCATTACAATTTGTAAGTATACAGTAAGTTCAATTTCTAATTTAACTCAAGAACTGTGTGAATGTGAAAGCTGGACGGGATTTCTTTTGTATTTATAATTATCTACCAATCCTAATCTATATAATATGTATTAATAATAAGGCTGAAGAGCTTGTTTGTTTGAACGCGCTCATCTCTGGAATTTCCAGTCGGAATTGCATTTTAATTTGCATTTGATAGCCCAATACTTGGGATGGGTTGTAGACTAACATCACGTAGTGCGCAAAAACGAAGTAACAGCGCGGGCTTGCGATGCAATGCGACGGGGTGGGTCGGGCTATCAAGAAATTACACGTAGGCAGAAGCTAGTTATTTTTATAAAACAGAACTACTGATAGTGACAGAGTGGACGACAACGTTTCTCTAAATTGCAATTCAAAGGTGACACACGATTAGGTGAGCAACATCAACACCGTCCTCGTCTTCTTATAAACAAATATTCTTTTCACCAAAGGGTTGCAGGTAAAAACCAAATTGCCCCATAGCGCTTTGTTTTTCCATATTTTACCGGAGTGACAGGGGTCCATTATGCAAAGCAGTCCCCGACAATAGACCGGATTATAATATAAAAAAGAAAAAAGCTAATCTAATGGTTATTCAGAATATTTATCAGAAAACAATCTGCGAAAGGAAGAATAGTCTGTCCACAACAATTAGACAGAAATAGAGACATTATTATTTTGGATTATGTTTGTCATTATTATCGGTTTTTGGTCATTGAATCTATCTAGTGATGTACGTTATTGCCATTTGCAACTGTGAATATCCGAAAACATCTGTGCAATTAAAACGGTTTTATTTCGTTTTACGAACCACAATTCATAATAACATAATACCCACGCTAACCGCACTACCGATCATAGCATTGTGCACAATGACGTATTGAACTGTTTCAATGAAATTACAAACACGCTAGTTATGTAGTGACTCAATTCTTTTGAACTCTGTGCCACGTTGGTGAATGTCCGAGTCTGGATAGTCAGTCACAAATAATCCAAAACTCTAAAAATAAATTAATAACTACCATCGGCATCGATGTGCGGATCCAACCAACTCCAACGTTTCATAACAAACAGTACCGTGCCAATACAAACACAACAGGAGCTGTATAAAACCCATCTCTATATACTTATGTAAGCGGATTTACCGCCACAGTCAGCCGATGGATAAATTGCAATATCCGTATCCGTATTATCCACATATCAGATATTCATATCCGAAGATTTGCGGATGCAATGCTCTCAACGCTCTGACGCATTCAGTAATTGTTTCATATTATGTCACATAATAATGGAATGCGAACTAAGTAATAAGTATAGAACCGGAGCTGAATAGCTTATTCGAAAATATCCAGACCGCTGGGAATGCTCAACACGGTCTATCAAGCGGAGTGTGTGTGCATAATACCAGCGGCTTATGCCATAGCAGCCAGCAGAGTTACGGACACCCATATTCGCATACTCTCTGACAGCGCCTCAGTCCTCAAATCCCTTTGCCCGGTCCCAGAATCGAACCCTAGACATCATTCATGCTCAGCGATAGCGCTTGCGACCACTAGACGAACGAGGCAGTCAAATAAATATTAATCGAATACCAAATATTATTGCAACTGAAATTCTAAATCGCAAAGTCTATACAACGTTACTGATACTAAGTTGATCACCAACCATAGTTACTATTACCCAATATTGCGGTCCTTATATTTCACTCTCTAGACACTAATACTCGTAAATCGAAAACACTTGATTGAAGTAATATTAAAGTACAGTACAAACACAAGTGCCTTCCATTTCTCCAGAGAGTAGTTCTCACGCGATGTTCGTCACGCAACCACGGGGCCTATAAATGAAATGATCCTTTGTTCCAGTAGGTACTACATAATCAACTGAAGTGGATCATACCAAAATTGAAAGCAATTAGCTGCTCACTTTGTTTTTGTACCGTTTAACGTCTGGACGATAGGTATATTTTATATTGGTCAAAAAATATGTTACCTCTTATAAATCTCATATGCTTCATTTGATTAGATAACAGTAAGTATCTTGAAAAAAAAAACCCAGTATGGGGGATTTACACTAGGTCGATTTTCGCCGTGCGATTGGTTGCTTAACAAATCGCCTTACAAGCCTAATCGCCACCCCATTTACTCGGTCGATAAAATCGAAGGCGACTACCTAGGTAATTTTGCATCAAAATGTTGACCTTTATGCGGCGGGGAATCGCCTGCGACTGAGCATTTTTACGGTCGATTTAAGTCACCCGCCGCATGCGACCTGTCGCCACACGACAAAAGTTGAAACCTACTCTTATTTGAAACTTGCTATTTTAGTCACCTACGGCCTAGCCGAATTGCCGTTTAGACAGTCGATTTTCGCCGTGCGACTTTAGTCACATGTGTAAAGCCCGCATTAAGGCTCCTTTAAACAGGTGCGACACGACATGTGACACAAAGGCACCGCAAGTCGCGCAACGAGCGGTGCCTTTGTGTTGCGCGCGATTATACCGCGTGTCGCGAATGTTTGTAGGAGCCTTTACCATTTAGTAATCTATTTTTATAAAAAGGAACTCATAAAAATTTAAGTTTTCTCAGCACAAATAAAAATACTTAGAGCACATCATACATTCACACATCACTTTCACTACTTTTCTTTTCATTTTGCCTTTCACAGCTCTCTTAGAAGAAATACCTCATGTATATAATAAGCGTATTTATACTTATAGTTTTTTTTGTTTAATCATGTTTGTCTAAAGTACAAAATTGTTTTGTTTTTTTTTTCTTAATTAGCGTTCTGAACAGTTCTGAGCGAGCAAGCGTTTGTTCGCAAAGTAAATAAAAACACTTGAGCGGGCAAACATGTTTGTTCAGTCGGCCGACGAATGCTCGCTCGCTCATTCATTCGGTGAAGACCATTCTCAGCCCTGCTCTGTACATTCGCTCAACGTTAGACGTGCTCGGTTGGTGTCTTATTTTGTTTTATATTTTACGCAAACCACTGTAATTAAGAAAAAACTTTGCAACTGATTGAAAATTATAGAGCCTATCCATGCTTATGGGACTCTCAAACCAAAGATTACAAAAATAACGCAAAAAAAGAACGATGCTTCAAAATACATAGCCGATATTATGAGAGGCACTCCATTGGAAGTCAAAAAGAAGTTTGAATCGTTAAGCGCTTCTTCTCGACGAGAAAGATCTAAATCTTAGTTGCAGCGTTTAGGTGCAGGAGCAGAAGAAAAAACTTTTGTTTAGAACTGGTGTTCGTTTTCATGTTATAGTGAAAACCGGTGTTTTCTGTTTCGAGCGAACATCGGCAGGACAGCAAACATTTGCTCAAAACAAAATGTTGGCTCGGCAAGGTAGTTAAAACGCGGCTTAACAGGACCATTGCTTCCTAGTTTTAAACGAATAATTGGTTGCGCTATTTAAAAATGATTCCAACTAGGATATAATTGGTGCATCTAGTTCTCCGTATCCCCCTTTTCTAAACATAACTTCGACTGATACCGGACACCGTCCATCAACAGAATTATATGGCGGGTCGCCATAGTCACAGATCAAAGACGTCTCGATTTGCTCAAGGCAATAGATAAACCTAGGTAAACTAGGAAAATAAATTAATAAATAGCTATAAAAATAAACTTATTATTATTATTATTATTAAACTTACTGCAGGGTAGATCATGAAATATTACAACTTTAAAATATTGAGCCATTGGTCCTAATAGTATGTGCTTTAGTATTCCCTGTGTGAAATGCTCTTATCTTTGCAACAAATCCAAAAAATACTGGAATATTGAACTTTTACCAAACATTTATCTTATAAACAAGCTAAAAAAGACAACAAATTATTCAAATAAGTGTGAGCATTTTGTAAAGATAAACGTGATATCTCATTCCTTTAAGCTTCCGTATCATAGAAAGCAGTAAGTCAACCCAATTTAAAAGAAATACCCAATTTTATGTTCACAAGAATTCCCCAATTTCCGTCGTCGCTGCAAAGTAATAGAAATATCATAAAGATTATAGAAGCAACTTGGTGAAGTCCCCGGGGCATCTCTGCGGGTGCACAGATTTAATGCCGCCTAGAGGGTTCTTTATTCCTATTAATATTAAAGTGTTCCGTAGAAATGTAAACGTGAACTATCTAAATGCATGGTGATCGATGAATTACATCTAGACCTACTACATAATTCTGTGGATTGGAAAAACATTCGTATCTGGAACAGCAATCTTTCCCAACCTTCCTACTTTCTATCGGACACGTCTTCTAAACAATGAGGGTCGCAAAATATAGTCCTGAATAATCCTGATTATCATATGAAAAAACCGGGCAAGAGCGAGTCGGACTCGCACACCGAGGGTTCCGTACCATCATATGTTTTTAAATTTTCATCGCCGAGGCCTATATTTGTCAGAGAATTTTATCACTGTATTGTACACTGCGATGTAGAATATTGCAGTTTTATGTCAGCGCCATCTCTTGATCGATAGTGGAACTAATGCAACTTTTGTTGATGATTTCTAAGAAAGTGCGCTATTTAGAGACTTCGTTTTATTTTCCCTGTAATCTTTACATAAACTTCTATCACATAAAATAATTTGAGATTTTTCTCTTTGCAAACTTCGGAAATAAGGGGGGGAACGGTATTTTTTTACATTTTTTATCAAAAGTCAAAAACTATGCGACCTAAAGAAAAAATGTTTGAGAATGTGCAAACTGTGATCTTTCATACGAGTATGATACCCCACATGCCCTAGTAGCCCCAATTCGAAATTTTGAGACCCCCTTTCAGTCCCTGTTGCAAAAAATATACATATATTTTTATTTCTTTCTTATTTGCAAAATAGTTGGGCAAACGTCATCTAAAACTATACCAAATTTCAAGTTGATAGCATTCGCAATTCTTGAGATATCCAGCTGTGACAGACAGACAGACAGACTGAGTCTCACTATAAGGGTTCCGTTTTACCATTTTGGTGCAGAACCCTAAAAAACGAATATTCAACCCGGTTTGTTTGATTATGCAAAAGCAGATCCTGCATCCGTCTTTGTGGGTGTAAATTATGAGGGCTGGCTTATTTCATTCCCAAAACCAGCCTGTGAACATAGCAGTACAACGTAGGTATACTAGGTATGTATTAAAGCAAAAAATATATAAATAAGCCTTTAAATGTCTAGCGAAGATTCTCCCCAGTAATTTAATAATATCGCACAATATCACAGTAATCTTATAAAGGCAAAACTTTGTGTGTGTGTGTATGTGTGTGCGTGTTTATATGTTTGTTACTTCTTCACGCTCAAACGGCTGGACCAATTTTGATAACATTTTGTATGGAGGTAGCGGACATCCTGGATCAACATATAGGCTACTGTTTATCTCGATAAAAATACGACCCTCACAGAAGCTTTTAAATTAACAAAAAAATCTTTCGCCAACTTTTTACTTATTGGAATACCTAAGTTAAGAGAGAAATATTTTGTGAAACCCCATTATCAGAATTTAACCCACAAATATTATACTCTTGGCCCTGTACAGTCAACAAGATTATTAATGGCATAACTATAAATAAAGTACTTAAATAATATTAAAGAACTGTTTTAATAGATAAATCACTCTGAATGTGAAAAGTTTCGCTATTGTAATACAAATTAGTTTGGTTACACTCACGGAACAGAAAAAACAGTTTTTTCTGTTCCGTGGTTACACTACACAGATTTTAGTTTTCACAAAAGGTATTTGCGTACGGTATATCGTAAATAAAATGAAAGTGTCAGACAGGCATAAAGCTGCTGAATATTGGCTGAAATAAACCTTTTTTTACCAAACCTTGTCAGGTACAGACAGGTTCATTATCGTTTAGTTTTAAGTTTTAAAAACAGTATAGGTTGTACACCGGTTATTTATAATTTTTAGTTTCATATATTACACGGGCCATAAATGTCAGCAAAACATTTGTTTTATACTTGTAAGTTATTCCCTTAATTATACTTTGAGCGTATTTTATCTCGCCACAAACCCAGCTAGCATAGATAGCTGCACTAATACATATATTCGCAATAAACCAGAAGAGTATTTTTTTTTTATTTATATTATCAAGAAACTTAATAAAATTACAATTATTGACAAAATATACGTTCCAGAAAACCACAAAGGTTTGTTAGGAACGTTGATTCATAAAAATATAGGTATGCACATCATGTTACCAACCAATCCATGCAGTTCATATCGGCGCGGCTCTGTCGTCAGTCAGTAAGCATATTGTTCATTACAGTAGGTTTCCAATATATCTGCCTGCATAGATATGTTGGTCGCACTAGTACTACAAACAGTAATAGATAGATACAACGGGTACGGCAGTTTCAACAAAACTGCACGAAATTGCAAGCCCGGCTTTTAAGGGAAATTCCACATTTACAATGATGCATTTTAAATTGTTCTTGCCATCACAGCGAGCGTTTACATTACATTCCAAAGAAAATAACTTTTCAATATTGAGTTCATAGTTTCTAGACTATTAAACAAATAGTTTCACGGAAGTTTGCCTTATCTACGAGTATATGCCTTGCAGCTTCGTCTAATAGGTTTTCTTGCTGCCTGCCAGTTTGCTTTGCATTTTCATTTATGTTATTTTGCCGCCCCGACTTCTGTTCTGTGCTGATGTATATCTATGTTACTCTACTCATGACAATACAGCGCAGTGCACCTATCTTACTCCTATAGAGCGTTCCAATAATTGAAGGGAGACAAAGACAAACAAAGCATTTTTAAGCAAAACTGCAACCATAAAGTAAATTGAAGAAGTACGGAAGATAAAAAACCTTAGCAAGCAAATAAGTACGTCAGAACAGTCACAAACGTGTGAAAAAAATCAAACAACCAAACGCTGCGAACTGTAACATTGTCAAAAGCCACGAACTGATGTTTTCCCTGTTCAAACACTACAGGCAAGTTCGAGCAGCGAACTGAATACTAAAATCATACCGAGGACAACTACTGTTACAATGGTTACAAACGTCGTAAACGGCAACTACTAGCATTTCCAGCATTTACCTTTACTTGTATGACGGCACTTGTATACAATGAACCCGCTACCTGACTCACCTTATGCGCTATTACACCCTTTATTACTCTATGCGGCTATAAAGTGTGACAAATCGGTTCTTGTTTGTGCCATTTGGTTAAGGGGCCTATAAAGAAAATGAATAATGGTCTAAGTTCTATTCGAGCACTTTGTCTTTGCAAAAAGAGATGAATGAGTCTGAAAAAATACCTGTTGTGATGAGTCTGAAAAAATACCTGTGATTTCAAATGGCTGAAGTGGTCATCATCAAAAATAGCCCAGCGCTATCCGGAATTTGTTTTCAAACACCGCAAGTTAATTTGAAAGCTACGATACAATAACAGACAGACACACTGGCATACAAACATATTGAAACGCCCATCTTTTTACCTCGGGAGTTAAAAAGGATGTTTTTATGCTTTTTGACTTTCAAAAACGGTAATATTAGATTACTTTCTGCCGTCACATGTGCCGTAGCCAATTAGGTGAACGTAAAAACGGTTCTGCTGGGAATCATATTCTTTATGGAAATATGTGTTAACGGAGTAAAGTGCAGTGCCAATTTTTAATTTCAGCTGTGATTGAATGGTAACCACCATTCACTGCTCATCCATTCGCTGACGAATAAAAGCTTATCTGTATTTAAGGTCTGAAAATAAAAGTGAGTACCTACTCATGAAAGATAGTTTAGTTAAAAGATAGTAATAATTATAGTACTTTTTTATAGAATAAGCGTTACCATGAACCTCGAGTAATAAATCGGTTTAAATCATTTTTATGATAAATGCATTTATTTCATTGAATTTTCAGTCTTGCCGTCGCGTCGTTACTAGCAAGTTCTAATAATATCCGCCTGCGGACTACGCTGCCATTCAATGTCAAGTGCAGTGTGCAAATCTGCATCTAGATGTAGGATGTCAGTTTTGTACTTATCAACTTAATAATCGTACATTCTAGATTTAATCCGACACAGAGGAGTATTAGATTTACATATTGTTATTTGATTTAATGGAGGTATAAAAGCAATATATTTTTTTTGGAAAGCGTTAAACACTTGACTGTATGTTTGCATCATTAGGTACATATTCAACACTAAAAAACATTAAAGCGACATATCACACGCACATTTTTGCTGTGAACAACAAACAAACCACGTCTGCAAACTTTGAAGGTTCAGGTAAAAAGCATACCTATTCTGCCAAAATATATTAAACATGTAACACAGCGCCGGTATTTCGGTCCGAGACAGCACAGTGAATTAATTAATCACAAGATTAGCGATGCGCTCATTATGCTTCTACAAATTGGGAATATTGGCATAATAGGATTAAGTGGTAACCAATTAAAGAAGTTAATTTAAGATGGTTATGAAGTCGACATTTGCAACATTCGGAGAATTAATTAATAAAAATTAGATTGTTTTCCGGCTTATTACCGACTGATCACTGACCACGCCCGTAGTTGGATAGGGAATACAAGGGTGTGATCTTTTTCTGATACATTATACTAATAATAAAGGTGAAGTGTTTATTTGTTTGTTTGAACGTGCTAATCTCTAGATCTACTTACCAGACGGATCAAAGCAAAAAGAAAAAAAACCGGCTAAGTGCGTGTCGGATCACGCACAATGCAGGGTTCCCTAGTTGGAATGAATTTATCCCAAGAACAAACTTAACATTGTGGTTGAAAAACATGTTCTCTCATACATTCTAACTGAAAATGTAATTATGTACGCACAATATTGAGAGATTTACCATGTTGCTTTAAGACCATAGACTTCTTATAGGGCTCAGTAGTTTCGGAGATAAGGGGAGGAAATGGTAATTTTTCGTCATTTTCTTAAATAAACTACCACCTACCTACTACTTCTTACTTAACTTTAAAATAATAACTTTAATAACTTTAAAATTAAGAAAGAAATATATTTGAGATCCTCACAGTAAGCCCTTTCATTTAATAAGACACACGGTACAGATAACGGAACTTTTTTTTCTATTTTCCCCCCAAAATTTACTTCCATATTCAAAATTCATTTATTTTGCGTTACACGTCTGTGTTTGAGTCACAGAGATTCAAATGTGTACCAAATTTCAACTTAATCGGTCGATTAGATTCGGAGCAAATTGGCCGTGACAGACAGACGGACAGACACACGAGTGATCCTTTAAAGGTTCTGTTTTTTCCTGTTGAGGTACGGAAAAAAGGGAGGCCTTTGCCCAGCAGTGGGAGAAAAGAAACTAACAAAAAAAAATGAGATGATACATATTTGCATGAAGTGACAGATGTTGCTTTACAAGAAAAAATTAATGTGTTCAATGTAGCAGATTTAGTTCGTCCTTATTTGAGGCTGAAATATATTAAAGAATTCTTATAATAAGTGACTCAAGGCGATGATCTGATTGCAGGTTTTAATTTCTGCTACAAGAAGACTTGTGATTCGACGTCACAAAACATGTCTGGTACTGGTATGTACTACATTTATGTAAGGTCACAGAATAACTAATAGTACTATCGGTAAGGTAAGGTGTTTTTCTAGAGTTTCTTTTTCCATGTGTGATGCATATGTAAATCTTTTAATTGCAGCGAGATGTTTTGGGATACTTTTAATGATTCTAATAAAGTCATGGCTATAATGTCAAGATTAATAAAAGTGCGAGTGATCCTATAAGGGTTCCGTTTTTTCCTTCTGAGGTGCGGAACCCTTAAAAAGGTCAGAAAGAAAACGAGTTAATAGCGCGGGCTGGCGATGTGATGTGACGGGGTGGATCGGGGAAACAAGAAATTTCACGCAGACGAAGTCACGGGCAGAAGCTAGTCGCAAAAATAACAATTGTACATTTACCTTGCACGTTAAACCTCTTATTATGTTCTTTGAAAATAATAACACGTGTAACATGAATAATTTTATGAAGATATCAATATCGTCCTGAATCGTTTACTCAAGAAATTCTGTAGAATTGTTAACCTTTGAAATTAAAGCCGATTCGAAAGCCAACTTTTCCGTCTGATGTCTCCGAAGTTCCTTGAACTAGGATCAAAAGATATTCTAATACCCACCTCAAATTCTTTGTTAACTAGTTTTTCAAGAAGTAAAGTAAATTGAGTCTTCAAAATAATAAATACCTGTCTATTTTTCGTTAGACATTTACACTCCAATAGACATTTTTTTCCAAACAACGCTTTCATAACCATTTTACTATAATCATTATTAAAGAACGCGAAAATAATGTGAATCCATTCAATCGTTTCAGATTAACATATCAGTTTGACACACGCGTCGCCATTTTATTTTGCTCGCCGTGATGGCTATTTCATATGTCTGCTTTGTGATTTATGTAGAGAAATGGTTTTGTTTACTATCAATTTGTTTATTCCCATAAAAGAGTAAACAGGAAAATATAAACCCCTATAGTTATGTTACATGTGCCATGTAAAAAGGAAATGTCCGAGTTCCAAAATAAAATTCCAGTACAGGTAATCTTGTCTCTGGCCTACCGTGCTGGGCGAACAGAGATTGAAACTGAATTCATCAACATGAAGGGGGTCAGAGGGAAATTTAAACATCCAGTAAATGCCGGGATCAGGGTTGAGGCAGATATCACTGTTAATTAGCAGCTAAATGTATGCAAACTCACTGTAAAGTGAGGTTAGCTGACTGGAGTCAAGGTTAGGCTGTGAAGAACTGCCCCCGTCAATACACAAAGGTAAGGTTGCTTTCTGTTAGTTATTTGGTCGATACGTCATAGCTAAGCGGTGAAGTAGTTCTATGTGTTAGTGTGCATACACACGAGACACACGCGTCGACGACAGAGCCAACTGCAACCGTCGACGGTATCGTATCAGTGACAGCCGTCAACGCGTGTCGTTGTAAGTACGGTGCTCAAATACACATGCGGCAGTTAGTCGGCGCGCGGCGATTGCAGTTACATCTGCCGTCGACGCTTGTCGCTCGTGTGTATGCACACTATCTATTATTTCCAGTTTATTTATGACCCAACAAACATTCGATATAAATTGTCATCCAACATTCCATAAGATTAGCTAACTGACATCACAGGTGGTCTCTTACTTAGTTCACTAAAATAATAAATTTATACATTTGTCTTCTCGCGAATGAATTTGTCGAGTAACATAATGTCACACGTGTGTGAAGTTTATTTTCTGCGATGTGCATCATGCACGTTCAAAATAGTTATCTACGATACAATCTGATCTGTCGATAGCATAATGAAATTATTCCGAACTTTTCCTATTGGATTTGTTTGAAAGCTGTTGACATATATCATGAATGTAGGCAAAGGCAGGTAGGTACAGGGATGGTGCGGATGCAGATTTTGACATCCGCAGATGCGGATTTTTTAAGGCTCAAAACCATGGATGCGGATGCGAATGATTTTTTTAAGAAACTTCGTATGTGTGCAGAAAATCACTCCCTATGTTGCCAGTGAGTCTGGTGATAGGTACAGTAAATTCACTTGTCCAATAACCTATTAAGTGTAGAAAACTTATATGATTAAGTATACGTTAAGCGCAACTAAACACGTTATGACTGATTCACTAGAAACAAATGATAAACAATAACAAACGCGACGGATCTTGTCACCAAAATCTTCACTCCTATTCATTGGTCAATCAGCACGTGCCCACAGCAGACGCCACTTGCTGGTCCCACACAATGTCTTTCTTGTCGCAACCTACGCTACATCTGCATCCAGATTGATGATTGCAACGCGTTTGCGGATGCATATGTTCAAATAGATGCGGATGCATATGTCCAAATAGATGCAGAAGCTCCGGAATTGCGGATGCGGATACGAATAACCTCATCATCCCTGGCAGGTAGTTTATGTAAGTCTAACTAATGAAGCAATTCATCTCAATTCATCAAATTGTGTTGTTCAAATGTAGGTTACCGAAGTAATACTGATGTAGAGAACAACTTTGTCATATTTCATATCATTCACGTCACAACAAATAATACGTGTGTTATGTGTCCTACTTGACATTATTATATCTATCCTGCTCGAATGAAATGCTCACGCATGAAGAGGTTCCTCGATCAGTCTAATAACGTCCTTATTAACCGGCTGTTCTAAACAGATATTACTAAAAGCTAGCCACTTTAATCCACTTAAGCATAAATTCACAGCGGTCCCCGGGGAACGACAGCTAAGCATCCAGTGTCTTCAGGCCACCGACGACGATACAAATAGACCCGATGGCTTCTTGTACAACACCGTAAGAATTCATACGAACGACACGTCGCGAAGAATATCAACTTACTAAAATGAAAATTAAGAAATTAAGTTTCTTAGGGGCACTTATTTCCGTAGTTATAATATCCTACTGTGAGGTAACGAGCCAATACACAAATCTAATTCTAGTGGAAAACGAAGTCGAGAAAAGTTATATAGAAAAAGTTCGCGAGTTATGGAGTTATGAAATCAGAACAAAAGTTCAGCAAATGCAATTAGATAGAAAAAAGCGGTCCACGAACCAATCGGGCGTCGAAACGGCATATAGAATAGCGGACTCGCTCGAATCGAGAAACCTCATCGATTCAGCCAACACTTCGAGTGTGAACAAGCACGCTTTATTAGTTGCGAATTTCAAGCGAATGTGGCCCGTATCGCGATGGAAAGAGTACGGATTATTCTCTGACGACTATCTGGATATGATCAACGAACACTGGCTACAATTTCCACCTCCCAGTGAATCGTTGCAGAAGATTTTAGGGGGGTTGTATTTTATTTTTTCTACGATCGGCTGCTGGGGAAACATCATCGTTTTGTTTATGTATCTCAGGTAAGTAGGTTAATGATTTATATTATCAGTCGTAACCATCACTAAGTACCTATTGATATTTTTTTCTCTTGTTCCCATCGTGAACAATTTATGATTTTCTGCTACATACAGGGGTTTATTTATAAACATTGCATAAACAACATTCAGCAATAAAAAAGTAATAATTAGGAACTGTTTAACCATACATTTTTGACGTTTAATCGTCACTTATCTTTAAGCAACGTTTTTATATAAACCCCACAATGTCCAATAACAATACGATTTATTGCTTATACATTTTTGTGTTTGTTATAAATAAAAACATCTATGCCTGAAAACTTTAGGTAGGTTTAATCCATACTAATATTATAAATTCGAAAGTAACGCCTAACCACTGAACGGATTTGGCAGAGAGATAGATTGCATCCCGGGGAAGGGCATAGGATTGTTTTTATCGACATACCCCGCGGGCGAAGCCGCGGGGGGAGCTAATATTATTATGTTTGTTCTGTTCATGTAATTAAAAAATCTTACATATTTTTTGTTCATTAAACATCTTTAGATAAACATACAGTAAGTATGTACCTATATTGCTCTTTTATTATTATTACATTAAATTGGCAAATTGTCTGATCAAAAGGAACATGGTTCTTACAAAGCCAAGCACAATTACAGAGGGTTTTTCTGTCCCTGTAAATATGTAGGTAGGTATAAACAAAATGGAATGTAAGGTAAAATAGGAATATAAGTCCACAATAAGGACAAAGGTAGGTACAAAAAATAAAAGCCACCAATAGAATATGCTTCCTTTTCATTATAAAAATACATCAAATACTGACATTTAAAAAAGAAATAAATGAATTATACAGACATGTACAATTGTACATATATCATTCTCCTAATCATGTTAATAATTCACTTTAATATTTTGAAAACAATACATAAAAGCTAAAGCTGAAATACCTACTTACCTACATTTTAAAATATGCATGACCCGATAAAACCTCTGGAGGAACATAGGTTCCAACTCGTTTACTCTTAAAACTCAACGTTCAACAAGAAGTAATAAATGAGGCGAATACCTACTTGGCTTAAATTTGATTGGCGTGTTTGTTTGCCAGTATCTTCATCTAAATATAGCTCAGTAGCGACGTTTTCTATTTTTGCAATATTCTATACTCAAAATTATCCCGCTCCGAGTTTAAAGATTAGACGCGTTCGGATAGTAGTACCGCATCCTTACCGGGACACATTTCGCGTCTCCGTGACGCACCGGCAACATTTTGTCTCGGAAACCATCGTGAACGGTTGTGTCCTGTTGATTTATAGACACGACGACTTCTCCGTAATACAACGTAAATAGTATGTTGAGTATATTAATTATTGCTCTGGTGTCGGCCTTAAACATAGTTTACTGTATGAATGTGGACACGACGACACTTGTGGTGGATAAAACTTACATATTTCAGTTGCAAAGTGACAAAAACAAGTGCATTTATTGTAAAATAACAAAAATTGTGGCATTGAAACCGTTTAAGTGTCATAACGATTTTTTGTGGCGGTGTCTGGATGATTTAAAGCAGTGGAAAAGACGAAGAAGGAGTTCTGATCACTTCAAAAAGGAATTGAATGATAAGAGCAGTAGTTTGAAAGAGACAGATGGTGCGGTCAATGACTTGGCCACTTATCAAAATAGTGTAAATATTGTAGAGACAACAGCACTGAGTGTTTCTGATAATAAGTTAGCTTTGGTGGCGAAGTTCATAGAGAGGTGGCCGGTGGAGAGATGGCGCTCAATTGGTTTGTTTACGGACGACTACCTGCAGCATATCAACAGTCACTGGCTGGAGTTCCCTCCTCCTGAGTCCTGGATACAGTACACCTTCGGTAGCACATATGTCCTGTTGGCAGGCACCGGCGCATTCGGCAATGTCCTTGTACTGCTTATGTACATGAGGTCAGTAAAATTATTCATTGGAAACGTAAACAAATTAAATAAAAGTTTTTCAAAACATATCAAAGGATAATTCAATGTGGAGCGCATAATGAGATACATCTATTTTGCTTCTAATTTGATATGTTTACAATATCTGCACATAAGTCATCATCTGCCCAGCCTTTTCCTAACTATGTTGGGGTCAGTTTCCAGTCTAACCGGATGCAGCAGAATACCAGTATTTTACATAGAGCGACTACTTATCTGACCTCCACAACCCATTTTCTGGGTAATACCCCTTGGTAAGACTGATTGTCAGACTTTCGAGCTTCTGATTACCCGTAACGACTGTCAAAGATCCACCAATGCCAGCAGGGACCAACGGCTTATCGTGCTTTCTGAGGAACGGAGGAGTCTCGGTAGGTAAAGATGGTCACCCATCCATAGACCAACCGCGGCAAGCGTAGCTTAGCCTGATCGATCGACCTGTGCGGCTGTTATTATTTAGCCACGGGCTTCACAAATTTTAATCAATATCTGCACATTAGTGTTTCATGTAGATAATTACGTAAACACTGTTCATAACACATGTCTTCTATGAGTTTCATGCCAAGTGACTTTTCCTGAGAGTGTCATAAAAAGCATATCTGTTTAGGTAATGTTTGTTATTACCCAAATATGTCGTACAGATTACTTGATTACACCTAGGACATTAAGGGCTGATTTAACAAAACTCAGATATCTTTTATCCGTGGAATAAAATTAACGTCTGACAGTTCTAGTATGAAAACATAGTATAAAAAATTGCCAAATATTCAAAACTATATCCCAGAATAAAAGTTTGGTGAAATTCTGCCTAAATCAGATTTCTCTGAGAGGGCAGGTCAAGCAGCAGATCTTGGCTCTAAGCAAATCATAATAAAAAAGACAACTGATGCTCGTTTACACACAAAAATGAGAATCTATCAGTTCCAGTAAGGTCAAAAAACTTTGGCAACCAGCAGTGCGATTCTGTAACCATCTCACCGTGAAAACTTAGGTGAAGTGAGCGTGGAGTGAACTGGCAGTGTCATCTTACCAGATACTAGGGATTGACCAAGCATACATTTACAATCATAATCGAGATTTTAATAATATTTTTTTAGCCTAATCCTATTGATATTTTTATATAATTCAAAGCTAGTATTTTAGTGGTCAAAACATTAATATTTTGTGGGGTTTTACTTACAATAAAATAGCAAAACAGAAGCGCAGTCAGAATCTCAATCCTGTTTTTTTTTTATTTTTTCCCTAGTCTAGTAAGTCCTTATATAGACTGAGGCGCGAGGGCGTCACGCACGAACAGTAAATAAAATTAAAACATTCACGTTTATGACAGCTAGACTGATGAAAATACGCATCGACATTGTTTGGTTATTATGAGCAATTGTAGATCGAGTCTAGTAAAGACTGCGACGATGTGCAGCGTTTTATTAACCCAAATCTATTGAATTAGAAGAGATAACCGAGTGTGTCAAGTCATCGAGTGCTAACGGATGCCTAGCTGACGGACCATAGAATGTAATCCCACGTAGTTTGTGTGGCGTGATCACTCCACCCGATTCACGACACTAAATGTCGTAAATCGGGTGAAGTGAAGGTGAAGTGATAAGATCACGCCGAGCTTGCGCGTTAATCACTGTCATTATCACATTGCAGATTGCGTGATCACTTCACCTTCACTTCACCCGATTCACGACATTTAATGTCGTGAATCGGGTGGAGTGAAGGTGAAGTGATAAGATCACGCCGCGCTTGCGCGTTAGTCACTCATTATCACATTAGAGATTTGTTTTTACATATTTAACTTGTAAGGCGTCATGTATAAGAACATTAGGAAAATGCAATACCAACGTCAAATAAGTGCAAATATTTTATCGCTCATCGCGCGCCCGTGTTTGCACTGCACCTCTAGTAACCCTTAAATGAAGAAGTGGTTGGTGTCAACCCTGAAGTGTATGTATGGTCCCTAATAGTGCATAACGTAGTAAGTACTTACACTCCTTTAGAATATAAGTAAGCAGTTTACATCAATGCGCATTGTAACATAAATTCACTAGATATTCATTAAAGTACATTCTATCAAGCTGGTTGTCTAATTCTAACGACCCTTGCACCCCCAACATTTCATGGCGACCTTCGATATGGCGACCCTGCCTTAGAGTCTGCCAAGGGGCAGATTAAGCAAAGTTTTCGTTGAGCGATTTTCAAAATGTGTAACTCTAAAGTAGAAAAAGACGAGGTATTCGCCAATCAAAACGCGGCTGGTGGAGGTGTTGACGCCGAGGTGGTGTTTCCATGGTTACGAGATTCGAGTGGAGTGATATATGGTACATTCCGAATTGCACTGTAATCGACTACAGCGTGCTTACACCTTGACCCCAATTCTGCTGTATGGTATTTATCTATTATTCCCCGCATAATCTTACCACGCCGTACGGTTGTCAAGCGTGGTATTTTGACAGTTCAAACCGGTTTCGGTCATTGTTAATAGCAGATGTAGTGATTAGGTTATTAAGGAATTGACGTGGTTTCGAAGTAATGAATCATTAAGTGGTCATAGTGAATTAGGGCCCTTTTCTGAATTAACGTGAACGCGATAACGATGTCCCGTGAATCGACATAATATGAAGTCATGGCATGTGCCATCTTGCGATAACGCCGACTACCGACCATGCCCTAAATTAATAATTATCACCGATCTTTAAACTAACGTGGCATTTTCGAAATTGTGCTTCTGGCTACAGTCGCCACCTTACCAAAGAAGAGGAAATTCGTGGTGTATACACAAATAAATACTATTATCCAACCATGAGTAACTATTCAAGTGAATAGGTATATTACTGACTCTCAGTTGCCATAGTGGTCATTTATCTAAATCGGAAAGCAAATTATTCATGTGAGCGATGATGACTTAATTCGGAATGAGCCATATTTCACGCCGCGCAAGCGCGTTAGGCGCTGGCGAATGTTTTGACCACTAAAATACTAGCTTTGAATTATATAAAAATATCAATAGGATTAGCATTAAAAAATATTATTAAAATCTCTTTTATGATTGTAAATGTTTGCATGGTCAATCCCTAGCATCAGTGGGATGACACTGACAGCTCACTCCACGCAAGTATTCACGGTGAGATTTTTACAGAATCGACATGCAGGACGTAAAAACTGAAGAAGTTGACAATGTGTCAAGCACGGGTGTCAAGCAAAAAAATACCTACTACATTTCTCAAACTAAAACACGTGTATTTTTTTCACGTCACTCAGTTATATTATATTATTTATACGAGTATCCTGAGTATCCTTGATCAAGTATTTCTGAAAATTTATTCATATGATGTTTTTTATATTTATATACACAGTCAAATGGATACAGATACGACATTTATCAATATTGAGTACAAAGCTTATATTATTTCTTAAGAAATTTCTTCCAGCAGTCCTGCGAAAGGAGAAATGAAAAATAAATGTTGACAATAGATATGTGTGTGTATATGTGTGATTCGATGACCCACTTATTAAATGATGCGAAACTTCGCAAATAAATATTGATTTTAGTAGGCAACCGAACCATGTAGTCGCTTAAAAAACTTAGTAAGCTCGTTCACATAAGTACATATATGAGAAGTGCTGACCTCATATAAAAGTTATTTCGGTTATCCTCGATGTTAATTACACACCCTCTATCTTCAAATATATGGATCAATAAGCAATTTCGTTCACTAAGCTGAGATTAGATGTAGCCAAATGAGTTTGAGATAGTTGTAACTGTACTGTAATGTACAATTTACAGTTCGGTTTTATGACGTCATTTGGGAGCCTATCTCCAACCATATTAGGGGTATGTTTCATATTGGGGATGTATTTAAGCTTAATTAGAAGCTGTTTCGTTCGATATGTTGGATTCTTCGCAAGTTTCCTGAGAAACCCTAGGAACAAATATTTAAATCTGGAGACGGGCGAACTCTTCGCAAAGAATAGGAATCACTCATAGTAGTACCTAGCTCTTTGTTGTAGAAGAGGTCTTTTGAAAGAGCTCGGATCGTCCGAGCAAACTAAGTAGGTGCTACCACCATGCCGTTCCCATTCACGCTGAAATGTTGATTAAAAAAAAACTAGTGACGTCTGGTTTAACAAAAATATCAATCCTCATATTTTTCTTTCATAATTCTCTAATAATAATCGTTATCTCGGTAGCCACCCCCTTTCTAGCCACATTATGTTTCTCACAGTCCATCCATCGATCCTCTGGTCTTCCTCTAGTTTTGTTTCAATTAAGTACTAATTTTGTTATATTTTTTTTTAACTTGTCTGACGGATGCAGGCAGTCCTTACCGGATCAAAGAAAAACACGGAACAAACTGTCATGCATTGTACATTATCTACATCTTACATCTTCCGAATGGATAAATAATAACATGGAAGTGTCACCGAACAGATACAAATTCAACTTCTGTACAAAAATATTCAATTTGGAAAATGTATGGGGAATTTGTTTGCATGAATTTCGCATCAAATTCTGCTAAAACTAAAACACACAAAATACATTCATAAGTATTCTAAAAATCACGCTTGTACTCTTCAAAGGGTACATGGAAGTGTAATAGGTAATACGAGCTGGTGTCCGCAACTCCACGTCAATGCGCGTATTTATGTGTAGCTCTAAAACAAACTTCCTCTAATAGCAGTATCCAATACTTATTTTGAGTTTTTATAAATGTTTAATAAACATAAAACTCCTTTTTAATTCCCTTAAAATTGTGTTCAGCAAAAATATTAAAAAATTCTGCGAACCTGACCCATGCTACTAAAAAAAGAGCAAAATACAATTTCATTACGGCACTTTTTATAAAATACGAGTATACAAGGTCGCAGGAACATCGACGCGCAACCTGCTACCAAGGATTCAGTACATGATTCTGAAGCCCCCTGCGTTATCAACAGTAATTATCGACAGTTATTAAAAAAATATATAAACTGTTCCGTACATTCTGACCGCGTAGGTCTTGCCCTTTTCTACGAATCAGCAGATTTTTTTTATAACCGTCGAACAATATCTGCTCTAGGCTGCTGAATTCATGGTAGCCACCCTGTATATCAACTTGAAAAACATGCCACTTGCCTTACTTTTCTTCAGATCCTTAGATAAACCCTTAGGTACTACTACCCTAACTATTGCTGATTCGACGAAATCTATTTCAGCCAAGTTCTTCCATAACTTAATGTTGAGAGACGCAAAATGTTCGGATATCGTACTAGTCTATATACAAAATAAAACGGCTGAACCGATATTGATGATCTTTAATTTGTTGGATTTGTCTCCGCCCCGAATAGCAGAAATTATTAAAACATGGCAAAAATTCTCAAAAAAAAATAATGAACATAATTCATTTTCTCATACATTTTGTATGGAACGGCTTTTTTGATGATATCTCGAGAACGGATTGACTGATTTCGATGGCGGTACGAAGTTCGTCGGGTCAGCTAGTTACTAATATAATATATAGCGCTATCAAAAAGATATACCAAGGTTAAAAATGTCTTAGAAAACAGGCATTATCAAGCTTAATGTATGTACGGTTAAAACATATACTTAGGTATTAAGACACTTTAGTAGCATTAAATTAGTTAGATAGGTACTTACTTGGATCATTTCTCGTATGAATTTATATAGAAATGTATAAAATTGTATCTAGGACGACTCTAGTTATACTCTCAAATCCACTAAACGGGTTTTATCGCGGTTACTTTGCGTTAAAACATTCCTTTGATTGTAATTTTAACATACCACAGAACAGAAAGCTTTTATCTTTTACAGTTTCCGCTATTTTCTATATTATTTCTTTTAAATACTAGTCTTTAGGAATTTAAATTGTACACTTCATTAGTAGCTAGTAGGTATTTAGAGGTATGGGGAACAGGGTGGTGAGTTTCTCCCTTTTCTATCCTTCGCAGGATCGTGAGGATCCTCCGACCAGACGGATATTGTGTCTGGTGGGTTACTACCCGACGGATGTTGTCAGATTTCTGTTTATATTCAGATGTAAGATATGATGTCCTACATTACATGATTGTGACATACCTACGTGACATTTTTCAGGGCGTAGTGCGTGAAGCCCTACAGTAAAAGTAAAGTAAAATTTATTTGTAAGATAGATAATGCCAATTATTGCTTTGATGATATTTCATGACAAATGATAAATCTAATATTTAGCCATACTTATCTAGTATCTACCAGAGTAGGTAGGTACCTATCTGCGAATGGGTCCGACATTTTCTTTTCGTAAAGTAATTCAAAAGCCACTTTTTAATATCTCAAAAATATCTGAAAGCCATTTCCTTTGGTTTTCCTCTACAAGAAACACGGTCAACATTCCTTTCTCCTTTTATAAAATAGATAGGTCCTTTATTACGCCCGAATCGGACCGGTGAACCACCGGAGGAAATGGATTGCTTAGGTAATAGCCGTAGACAATGAATTGACGTCTATATTTGGTTACCTACCTGGACAATGGAATAATGACTTTTAAATGGGTGCGCCAAAGTTCACCTAAATTTTCAACTCCGATAATTGGAAATCCGAAAATGTTCTTCCTAACATTTTTCATCCTAACAATCACAATTCCTAACTACTCTGTCTCTAATGTTCATAATTCCGAAGCATTCAACTTCATAATGTCAGTAGCAATAAACATCTATTATACTTTGCATCTTTTTCTTTTTTCTTTGCTTTGCTTTTCTTTGCTTGCTTTGCTTTGCTTTTGCTTTGCTTTCTCTTGCATCTTTTATTTGTTTTCCTATATTTTCTCAACATAACCATCTATTACACTATTGTTCAAAGTCATATCTTTTTTGTTTAGATTTCTTTTTATTCATAACTAGCGACCCGCCCCGGCTTCGCACGGGTGCAATGCTGATACTAAATACACTACAGAAAAACTGTGAACGTTGTTGTATATAAAAACATAGCGGCCCGCTCCGGCTTTTTTATAGGCACGCTCTTGCCGCACCGGGCGGCCGGCCGGTACCGCCGCAAACGCTACGTCCCGCAATTTTTAAATCTGTAATATCTTCGAAAATTTTCACTTAAATCATACGGTGTAAAGGGCCATATAGATCTATATTAAATGAACAATGTATTCAAGGTATTTAATTGGTTAAGGATTAATGCTGTATTGGTTAAAATCGCTTCGAAAATTAGCCATTATTTGTCGTAAAAAGTAAATGACAAAAAAAAGTTATTGTGGGTTATCCATAAGAGATAGATATATACCATCACGGACTTTTCTGTAGACCTTTTCAATGTGTACAATACTTAGTACATTATTTTGATAAAACTCGTAGGGTTCAGCCTGCGTTTGCAATGTAAGCGGAAAAAATGTAATTATTTACGACATCACATTAGAAACCTCAAAAATAACAGTACTTCTCCACTATTTAATGGATGTTATTATACATATAAACCTTCCTCTTGAATCACTCTATCTATTAAAAAAAACCGCATCAAAATCCGTTGCGTAGTTTCAAAGATTTAAGCATACAAAGGGACATAGGGACAGAGAAAGCGACTTTGTTTTAACTATGTAGTGATAGTGATAATCAGTATTATATCTAAGGCTAATAGTGTCTTGGTGTTTTTTGTCTGCGACTAACCGTTTGTCGTAAAAACGATATGGATAGGATCCATAGGTTAGATTAGAACTGTGACCAACTACGCGCGAGCCGAGCGAGCGAAGCGAAAGCGAAATTTTTCTAAGTATTTTTTTCATAGTGCCCCCAAGACGACACTCTGACCTGAATTTCATTAATTTAAGTCAAAAATCACTTGGTAAATGTTTCTTTCTGAGTATATGACTGAAAATATTATGGTAATTATGTTTAGGGATAAAAGCGTTATGATAAAAAACACCTACTGTTTTTTATCATAACGCTTTTATAATAGTTTAAATATATAGTAGATTTTACAACAAGTGCACAAAACAAACCATTTTTATCCGAGACTTTTAGCAGCCCGAGCCGAAGGCGAGGGCTGATAGTAATGTCGAGGATAGAAATGGTTTTGTGGACGAGTTATAAACTCTGCTTTTCACTTCGATTGCGAGGAAATAAAACAGTAGTCTAACATAACATTTCTTTAATTAAAATTCAAAGTAAAATTAGAACAGTTTTATATACTGAAGGAAATTATTTTTTTTTAAATCTTACGACATTGATATTAGGCTGCAGACCTATACAGCCTACTATTAAATTAATTTTTTAATAATAATTTTCTTAAATCAACTAACCTACCGTCGTACTTGAATTAAAATTTTAATATCTATTATATCTTAAAAAACACATAAGGCAAATAAATTAAAGTAAATATTATATAATAACAAATTCTATCTATGAACTTCTTATTGCATTTGGCTGTATGGCTCATTTTCTTTGCCTTAATATAATACGTTTATGAGTAGATACGTTAATGCCCTTGTGCACAAAATTCGATTTTGTGCAGCCTATACCCTGCACAAAGAAGCACTTTCAGAGCATGAGAAGTGAAAATATATTTACAGTAATGATATTGTTAATTGTAATTTTCGGAAACATGAGTGTTCTGAACATCGCCGGTAGCATTACAAATAGTATGAATGAAAACTTTAGGATGCAAAATTTTAGGAAGAGTGATCATTCGGATTACAAATCATTAGGAAGAACAATTTCGGGTAAAGAACTTTAGGTGAGCCAATATGGGCCCCCCTTTAAAATCCAACGAGCCGTTGACTATTTCAATAAACCCTGCAGGTACGTATATATTGTTGCTGAGGATCGGTCAGGAATAAAAACAAAAGAAATAGGGGACCAGACCGGAATGAGAAAGATAAAACAGAGATTAAAACAGAAGAATAACTAGCCACACAAACAACATACAAAGTTAAAGATTTTTATTTGTTAAATGTAAGTGTAACATTAGGTGTTATGTATAATTAAATAGACACAGACATTATCTATGTTTTACCGTTAACGGTGTACAAATATTAAATAGCTGTACGAAAGTATAATTTAATAACAGATTTTTGTTAAAATTAAACGACATGCTATCAAAGCTAAATTGTATTAACTTAAAACAAAGTTCACGATCTTGCAAAAATTTATACCCACATCTATTGTATCTATACAAATTACAAACAAACTAACACTCTAGACGTGGAGGGTTTGAGAATAGGTGACACTATTACTCGACATGATTCTCACATATAATATGTACGTATAAAAATAAATATTTACGAAGTCAATGTAAATAATTTTTCGTCACTTGCGTTTGAAAATTACTGAAAAAGACGCGACGGATTTTATGTGCGTACTATTACTACTGTTTACTAACCTTTAAATGGATTGACATTTTGCAAAATAACATTCTCGTATTTGTCTAGTAGCATCCAAGCTTTTCGATATAGAAATCTCATATATTTTAAATATTCTACTTTTTCTTTTCGTCTTTGCTTGTATTTTTTTTAGTCTGCCCTCCTTTTCTCTCTATCAATATTACCTACCTGATTGTTTTTGAGAACTGATATTTTTTGTTTGGTATTGGTTTTAGTATCTAAAATAAATATTCAGATATATTAGCATAAGCATACTCATCACAGTATGATTAAGCTAATATATCTGAGAATACAAATGGCTCACTTTGCGTTATTTACCGCGACCTTAGAACACTGTTCTAATAGTACCTATTCCACAAAATATGATGGAATTGATTAAAATTCTTTTCTTAAAACATAAGCTTTTAAGTGGATAAGTGCTCGTAGTTTTATTTTGTAGGTCAGTATTAAAAACTGTAACAAAATAACTTGGTTTCTTCGTCTATTACCTACATAAAACGCCTCCGGGTCACGGGGCACGTATCCGGGTTGTAGTCTGATCCTGACCTATACAATACGATGGGTAACCACGCAGTTAGCAAAACAATATACTTGAGAGGGTGTGTGTAATGTGTGTATATCAATTAAGGATAAAGTATCTATCTCCGAACGTTAGATACAACTACCTTAGTTGATATTCTATTAATAGATCCTTTGAATGGCGCCCACACCTGGGACTTATACCACAAAACTTTACAACTGTACTCTTCTACAAAATAGTTCAATTGTAGAAAAAAAATTGCGTAACATAGAAATTATAAACATGTGTGAGTTACAATTTGCAATCTTCAATACTTTCGCATTTTTAACAGCGTACCACAAAGCATGAGCGCTAGGTCACGACGCCCTACATAATTTTACGATTAATAGATTTGCAGGAATACCTACAACTCTACATGTATGTAATCTTACAAGTTTTCTCTTGTAAGTTTACAAATATATTATAATATCGTTCAATATTATTACGATCAACATCACACAGCTTCATTTTAATTCGGGACATCACCAGTTGTTGAACCGAATTAAAACAAAGCTGGGTAGATATTTTTTCCTAATTGAACATAGTGAGACTTTTTATAAGCAGTATTACCAATTTGTTAGTATTACTTAAACTCATCTGCCTAGCCTTTTCCCAACTATGTTGGGGTCGGCTTTCAGTCTAACCGGATGCAGCTGAATACCAGTATTTTACATAGAGCGACTGCCTATCTGACCTCCACAACCCATTTACTGGTTAATACCCCTTGGTGACACTGATTGTCGGACTGTCGGGCTTCTGACTACCCGTTACGACTGTCAAAGATCCACGAATGACAGCCGGGACCAACGGCTTAACGTGCTTTCCGAGGCACGGAGGGGTCACGCCCACGGTATGTAAAGATGGTCACCCATCCACAGACCAACTGCGGCAAGCGTAGCTTAACCTGATCGATCGACCTGTGCTGCTGTTATTATTTGGCCACGGTCAGGCTTAGTATTACTTACTTAAGTTAGTATTACCTAAACTATGTTAGTAGGTATAATATTAATTAACACAAATAAGCGAATTAGAAACAATAATAACAATGCAGGTTAATTGTGTAGAATAAGAATAGGGTCTGGTCGGTAACACATCAGTCATCAATCAAGTTATTAATAGCGTCTGAAGCGTCCTGAGGGTTATTTAATATTTTATAGGCCCTTTTGTATCAAAGTGGTTACATATTTATCAATTTCAATACCACCAAGTCAATGTGATTTAGAAATTCTGGTCTTGTCATTCCATTACGAACTTTAGAAAATCGATTTGTAACATTTTCGTTCCGAAACAAAATGTGATTAGGCACCTCTACCTTGGTACCTACCTACCCCACATGAGTAGACAAACAGAACAGGGACAAAGCTTCATACAACCTACCCTCTATCCTTTCCTTGATAGCAAACTTTGTTTAGGTACCTAAACAAAATTTGGTCGCTTCAGCAGTTTATTTAATTATTATTCAAATTACTTAGTTGTGAAACGGTTCCGCTTTACTGAAAAAATGTACTTTCGCATATTAATCAGTAAGTGTTAATTTATAAAACTCAAACGTATTTGAACTGGTAGTACCTAATTAGTTATATACAAACATTACCAAACTTACTTTCAGAATGCCGATCTATCATTACAGTGATTAAAAAGTTTGAATTTGATTAATATTTGACGTTCAAACATTGAAAAACTAAGTCCAAACTAAGTGAAGTTCGTTAATGGTTCAAAAGGGAGCAGTACCTACCTACCTTTGATATGTAGAACTTCATACGACTTTAAGTTTCTGTGACTTTCATTATCATGATGTACCAGCTCCAGCCTAAATCATAACAGCCGCACGGGCCGATCGAAGGTTAAGCTACGCTTGCCGCGGCTGGTTAGCAGATGGGTGACCATCCATTACATATCGACCGTTACAGATAGTCAAAAGCCCAAAAGTCTGATAACCATTCTTACCGAGGAATATCGTGTTACTCAGTAACTGGGTTGTCAAATAGTCATGTAAAATACTGGTATTCAGCTGCACCCAGTTAGACTGATGTGCTGATTCATGAGTTTGATTTTTCATCATCATCATCATCATTTCAGCCGAAAGACGGCCACTGCTGGACATAGGCCTCCCCCAAGCACCTCCACTTCGAACGGTTCTGTGCTTCTCGCATCCAACGGTTTCCTACGGCCTTCACAAGGTCGTCGGACCACCTTGTGGGAGGCCTTCCAACGATACGTCTTCCGGTACGCGGTCGCCACTCCAGCAGAACCCACCCCATCGGCCATCTGTTCTGCGAGCAATGTGTCCTGCCCACTGCCACTTAAGTTTGGCAATTCTTCGGGCTATGTTGGTTACCTTGGTTACCCTTCGTTTGATTTTTATAAAACACAAAATTATCGACTAGCTATCAATCTGTATCTGAACAAAATACTGTAATTGTAAACTACGGTGACCCTCTTTTTTTTCATCATAGCTGACTGTATTAATTAGTAATTACCATTGTTCAGCTAGATAATGGACTGAGCCTTTAGAAATCCGCTAAGAATCACCCTTTCGGCTTTCCCTTCGTTCATAAGTCTTAACAGGTAAATTAAAAGATGGCCGGCAGTATCCTCTTGAACTCTGATTAAAATGATTCTGTAATGTAACCAGAGGGGCAATTCTACTAATTTTAACAACGTTCACAGTCTGATCTCAGTCTCAATATGTCAAAAAATACTTCAAATTTCCCTACATTTTGACAAGTTTTTGACATTTCTTTGTCGCTGAGATGAGACTGTGACTAGATTTTGAACGTTTTAAATTACGAGAATTGGCCTTCTGTTCTTGTGTCTGTTTTATTCCAAACGTTATGCGTTTAATCCTTTGACAGCTTTACTTTGGTTAACATAACGCATTCTTTCCTTTCATAAACATCTCTCTGTTCTTAAACACTGGATCGCATTTCACGTGTCTATTTGATTTAATTTCTTTTTTTTTGTGGTTTACTAACTTATAACTTAGTTCTTAAGTACTTACTAACACAAATATGGATGTTCTGTAATGATAAAGTTATTATATGTATATAAAAAAAAACATCAGTGAGGCAGTCTGTTTCTTGTCACGCTCTCAAACTAAGATACAATATCCAGCTATTAATTTATTGCATAATGACCTATGTTAAATCTCCAACCAGCCCACCATGAACTCGTGTATAAATAGTAAAAAACTTTTTAACAAAAAAAAACCGACTTCCAAAAAAACACTACCTACAAAGTGAAAAATAACTTTAATTTTGGAAGTCGGTGTCTTTGCAGTCTTTGGACCTGTATTTTAGTTTTAGCCACCGACTTCCAAAATTAAAGTTATTTTTCACTTTGTAGTGTTTTTTTTAAAGTCGGTTTTTTTTTGTTACAAAGTTTTTATTTCTGGCTTTTAAGTGGGTCTGTTTATAATGTACCTAAGTTACAATAGCCTAATGTCAACTTGCCCATCGCCTTTTACAAAATATTGCTTTTACCGATGCAGGGACGTTAATTGTTGAGGAGTTCTCCTAGTTTTCCTCCATCAGCCCCATTTCACCATTCGCATTGTGACGAGCATAAATTGCTTTGCAAACATATTAAAGTAATCGAATCGTAACCCGTGAAATATTTATTATTGAGTATTTCCGTTGACCATCTGTGGTCTTCTTCATCAGTTCCACTTCACCAAATGGTTTCCGAGAGCAAATGCATGTAATCATAAAAAATACCCAAATCGCTATAGGTGTGCCTATATTATTTGAGGAGTTTCCTCAATTCTTCATGGATCCCATCATTAGTACTGGATTTTGATAAAAATGGGACCAATCTGGAAGTACTTATATCCTTTTAAATTAAAAAAGAATTTTCCATATCGCTTTATTAATGACGGCGTTCTAAGGTAACAAATATAAAAAAATACAACCGAATTGAGAACCTCTTCTTTTTTTTTTTGAAGTCGGATAAGGCGGTCGGTAATAGTCTATGAGCCCCCAGACATCGTTTAATTATTTATTTGACTTCCTATTTTCCTAATCTGGCGTTGTCATAAGCTCTCATGTCGTGCATTTGGCGATGAAGCGGGAAACCCACCCAGTTAATAAAGCGAAAGGTCATATGAATATCAAATAGATGTCCGCTCTTGGGTTCGTGTCGTGATTATCTAAGTTCAGGCGTGCCACAAATCTTTGATTCTTTATCCGTTTACTCCTTCACGGGATGAAACTGTAAAATCTGACATGTTTTTGTTTTTGCTTGAACGATCGTTAATAGGTACCTACCATATTTTGTAGAAAGATATACTTTATACCTACTGAAATGACTAATGTTGCTATAGAAACTTAATTCCATCCATGGGACCTGATTACCGACAACGGTGATGCTGGCGTGAACAAAATATTACACCTCAGATATATTTTTACCCATTTGCTTTCACAACACCTGACGTATGTAATCTGCTCAACTTAACAGAAACAAAGCGCCTTCACACATGTTTTTCTGTTGTTTTTTTCTCAAAGGGGCTTATTACATATACATTTATTATACCTGCCCACCCTAGGGGCTCCGAAATTAAGCTGTCGTCGGCGACACGAGGGCACTTGGTATTTTAGCTTTACCGAAGCGTAATTTTGTAACGACATCCTTTATACTGAAATCCTGACACTTGACAACATCTGCCTGCACTAGTGACCGCAATTCAATTTAACAGCATACAAATTTTCTTAAATGTAATCCTACAAGAATTGCGTCAAAGAAAGATTTTTATAATGTGTTATGTTTGTAATTTTAATCTTCTTAATAAACATCTTAAATTAATTAATTCAAGACTGACAGACAACAGACAGCCTAAACCGCTGGGTGTAGAAACATGAAATTTGGCACAAGAGTTATATAATAATATAAAATATATTTTTAGGGTTCCGTACCAAAATGGTGAGACTCAGTCTGTCTGTCTGTCACAGCTGGATATCTCAAGAACTAATAATGCTATCAACTTGAAATTTGGAATACTTTTAGATGACGTTTACCCAACTATTCTGCAAATAAGAAAGAAATAAAAATATTTCTATTTTTTTTGCAACAGGGACTGAAAGTGGGTCTGAAAAATTCGAAGTGAAGCTTCTAGGGTATGTGAGGTTGATACCCCCACATACCCTAAAAAAGATTTTTTCTTTTTTTTTTGTAGGCCGCATAGTTTTTGACTTTTAACCAAAAATGTAAAAAAATACCGTTCCCCCCTTATCTCCGAAGTTTGCAAAGAGAAAAATCTGAAATAATTCTATGTGATAGGAGTTTATGTAAAGATAAAGAAGCTCACTTTTTCAGAAATCATCAACAAAAGTTACACTAGTTCCACCATCGGTCAAGAGATGGCGCTGACCTAAAACTGCAATATTCTACACCGCAGTGCACGATCTTAAAATTCTCTGACGAATATAGGCCTCGCCGATGAAAAACTTTAAAACATGATGGTACGGAACCCTCGGTACGCGAGTCCGACTCGCTTTTGACCGGTTTTTTTTTACTTCGAGACAAACATCAGTTGGCTCTTGTACTAGAAGTTCTTGTTAATACAGGAACTCCTAGTTAATAATTAATTATTATTAATAATTTATTTATTAATTAATTATCTTTTTAATATAGGTAGGTACAGACGCCAGCATATCAAGCTACCCGAAACTGTCAAATTTACCCAATCAACTTTGAGCCTTACACTTTAGCGATAAAGTTGAAAATCTATTAAAGAAATTTGACAGATTGTAGTAAGTTGATGTGCTGACCTTTTGTGCTAGCGCATACGCTATGTTCAAACAACAATATCTCTTAAAGTATTAGACATACAGTTGTGAATTTTATGTTGTATCGTAGCTTAGCTCAAAATTTGTAGATCTATTATAAAAAAAAAAGTTTTCGGGGTTGTTTTTGTAGTAATTAACAATTATTGGTTGAATTGCATAAATTTTTGTTTTTTTTTCGATTTTCACATTTTTTTTCAAAAGTTATGAAATTGTGAACACATTGCTTTGTAATGGAGACGGTAGACGATATTATTGCCTTTCGAATAAGCCTATTTTTATCTCAGTGTGACTAAAACTTTGAGATATATGATTTTTTTTGTACTCGCATAGAGCATATTTCAACAAAAAAAACAAAATGGCTGCCACATAGCGGGGAAGTGTATTGGACCCAAGCCTAGAGTGTAATTGTACTTTAAAATAGTTTATATTTAAGTATTAAGAATATCGCTAGTCCATGTCCGGACACACTGTATAACGACAGTGAGCCTATGAAAGGATTTTTGAAATGAAGGGGATGACAGTTTGTATAGATGTTTCTCATTTTTGCCGACGGAAATCTCGTCGGGCACACGGCTTGTGTAGTTATATTTCGACCCAAACGGCGCGGCGGCGTGACTAAGCTCGGACGTGTGCACAAAGGTAACACAAATGTTACTAGGGCGGGCTTAACTTGGCTGCTTGGCACACATGCAGTTATTTGATCATACGTAACATTTCCGTCTCCAGTTAATGCATGATACATGAGACGGAATTATTTTAGTATACAGACCTACTTACATTTTAGTACTTCTTGTCATGTTGTGTCACTAAATAGTCCAATTAATGCATTTACTATTACGTAAACTCCGCTATCTAATGCGAGTATTTACATCATAAGAGACCAAAACATAAAGTGGATAAATAATTAGGTAGGTACGTTTATTAATTACCTTGTATGAAATGAGGTACTTATGAGAGACGCACTTTACCTCATTCGTTTTAAGGAGTAAGTATAAAGATTGGCAGGGACATTACATTATACATTTCATTCATACACATAAATTTAGCACATGATTCTAAACCGCTTGCGTAGAAATTTTTCCAAAGTTATTACAAAAACACAGTTGTTTCATAGAAAAGTGCCTACGCGGTCAAATTGTATGGAACAGATTTTTTTCCAAACGTTTTGTAACATGTTGCGCGTCGAAGTCCCTGCCACCCAGTATAATGATGAAAGTGATGCATTTTAGGCAAATTGCAAAAGAATAGCCAAACTCGAGCCAGCTAAATTACAAAGGGCGAATTTCACCAAACTTTTATTCTTACCCCCTTACTAATAAACGTTGTCACAGCGTCTGTATAGTTACACAACGCTTTGTCTTCTTCTTTCGAAAGTCATAATAATATTACTGACGACTGAAAGAGAGAAATCGGTGTGTAACTATTCATCTGATATAACATTGGATATAACACGTTTATTATCAAGGGGGATAGAATAAGTCTTATCCTGAGAATACATTTTGAATATTTGACAGTTTTTCCATACCTACTAGAACTGACGTCTCAGACGTCAATTTTATTCCACGAATAATAAATGATAAATGTTTTTATTTTTGTAAGTAGGCTTGCACAAACACTTTTACACGTCAATCATATATTTTTTTAAACTAGATGAGGTCGGCGTTTCCTATCTTACTACTCTGATAAGAAAGGCCGAAACAAACTCAGAGGTCACAGTCTCTTATAAAGTCCAGACATAATCTTGCTCAGGTTATATGAAGACCATGTAGATCGATGTCTGAGATGGTCTTTTGAGGAAAGAACCACACAGATTGAGAGGACCTGTCCAATCAGTACACGCATTTGTCAGAAATCGTGCAGCTCACCTCAAGACTTAAGGAGCTCAACGATTCGACGAACAATACCAAAGAAAGGACATTTGGGTAGGCCACATAAATTACTCAAACTGCCAGACCATGGAGAGAATAATAAAAAAATATAAAATGAATAAAATAAATGACCCACATCGTCTTCACATTCACAATAATTAAAATAATATAATACTTTACAACGTAAGCAAAGCCATTGTTTAAAAAAAAAACATTAATGTCAATGTGCATATTATAAAAAAAAACAAAACATAACACTCAAAATGCAGAAATTGGAAGCAGCTCAATCCCAAGCCTTTTTGTCCTCAATATAATCTTTAACGATATAAAAGGCTTTCTTGCATAACTTACGTTTAATTAATGATTTAAATTTATTAAGGCTTAGATCTTGAACGTGGCTTGGTAGTTTATTATAAAAGCGTATACATTGGCATCTGAACGAGCCACCTATTTTCTTGAGCCTTGTTGAAACAAACACAAATTTGTTGTACCTACACAACAAATTTTTGATTGTTTCTAGTATTTATATTATGGATATCACTGAATTTTTTAAACAATTTTATATTTTTATGGGCATATAAAAGATTTTCATAAATATACTGAGAAGGCAGAGTCATTACATTAATCTCTTTATATTTTTTCTCTGAGAGAGTGTCTCGGACTTATAATTTATAAATTGATCGAATAGCACGCTTCTGCAAAACAAAGATAGTCTGAATATCGGCGGCATTTCTCCATAATAGAATACCGTACGACATTACACTATGAAAATAACTAAAGTACACTAGATATCTACAATAGAAATCTGACTTTGGTAAAATCAGCCCTTAGTCCCTTATTTTTAAGTTTGTACCTTTAAAGGTAGTGTTCCTGTATGTGCTTGGCCTATTCTTACCCCTAATGTTACTATTCGCCACTGTTCCCTTTCGCTTCAGAGTAAATGCTAAACATGTTCGGTTGCAATTTTTGTAGCCCGTATGCATAATAATCAACCATAAACCTTAAAGAAAATTTTTTACGTCAGAGGACGTAAAAAATTTTCTTTGAAAACAGAAGGTATTTAGCCCTCAGACAGAACTTAGACCTAGATGTCATAGTTACTAAATGAACGAAACTTTATTCCAGTCTGGAACGGACAAATAAAACTGAGTGAAGCAAAAGTACCTACGTTGTTACTTTTTTTTTGTTTCCGTGGTGCAAAATCCTCATGGATATCATCCGCCGGAACGTACGATCCTTCTGCAACCCCCGACTGGTGCGGGCCCACCAGTGCAGGCCTCCTCGGGTCAGGGGGGGAGTGAGGTGTTTGACTCCCCCCGCGACGTCTAAGAGGGTGTGTGGTGACACCGGGCGTCCATTTCCCTGTTTATGCGACACAGGTAGTTCACGAAGCAACCATGCCCCGAGAGCACCTGTGTCACCCGAAATGACAGGGAGTCGGCCTCTTCCCGAGCCAGTGTTCTAGTACCAGCCGGACCGCCTCGATGGTGAAAGGTTGTCCCGCCATTCCGCCACCAGGACCTCGCGAAGCTGAGACCAACGCAGCTCCATGTGTCGCTGCATCGGTCGCTTGTCCGCTCCCTCGCTTCCTCACGCCACCGATATCGATACAATGAAGCGAGTACTTTCGCCTCGAAGTCGCAGGGCGGGGATCCGGCCAGCAACCTATCTACCCCTACTCTTGCCAACATAGAGGCAAAATATAGACACATTTTCCTCAATCAAGCTATTTTATAGTGGCAGAGTAGGGAAAACTCACACATTACGCCTAATATGAATCTATTTTGATCAAAAAGTGTTGACGGGTGTATCCTGAACACACTTTTATACACCAACCTTGACCCATATCCTACGAATAAATATCTTCGTCTTTCTCAAAGTTGTTGATGGGGCCGATATCTTCCCATATTTATAGCTAGAATCCACTGCCAACCATCATACATGTTCAGGATTACAAGTTTAATTAAATGGAAATGATAACTGCCCGCAAATTAATTAATTTCATTAATGCAGACTTGTGGGGGCTATAAATCTTTCTTAGGCGCGCACCGCTAGAGAATAGGAAGCGCGGGGCGTACAATGTTCTGAACTTTGTAAAGTTTGAAGGATTCCGCAAATATATGATGTGTGTGGAAGCACGTCAAGCTTAAAGGTTTTACGAAGACTAAGAAAAAGAGCACGTATCTATTCTTTAATTTTATTATTTTCGTTGAGCAAAAGTACCAAAACGTTTTCTCTTTTTTTCGTTGTTTAGGACATCTATTGTCTCCTTGCAGCATACAGACCTTACATTACAAACACACTGATACAACATCCTTTTCGATGTACATAAATACAAAAACATTAGCTCCTTAATCTAGGTAATAGGTAATACGGGCTGTTGTCCGCAACTCCACGTCAATGCGCGTATTTTGCGTACGTGTTGCTCCTTAATCTATTGGATTTATTTGTGTTAGCGTGTGTGTACTTAGGTACACATAACCAGCAGAAGATAAACCAACACATGCAACGTGATTCAGATGTCCGTACTTTTATTAAATAGTACCTAAACTTAATATTACCTTCTAACTTGGCTCACCTAGAGGTATCTCTACTAACTTAGGAATTTACTTATCAAACTTGAAATCCGAGTAAGCACTCGAATATTCTCTACGAGGTTTTTGTATATTACTGTTTACTAAAGTTAGGATATTAATCTACAAGAAAACCTTCACATAACATTAATTAGATGCCTACTTTGACAAAATACCTTTCTGTTTAATAACTTTCTAGACATGTATCGTGCGTGTCCGTCGGGGTTAGCAAAGGTTTTATATAGGTATTCTTGTTTCTAGAAGTTACAGCCAGTTTTTAAAAGAAATAAATTAAGAATAGGCCGACCCACCACCGATTCAAATAAGATCTACAAGACTCGTTTCTTTCTTTATTTTCCCTAATTCGAAAACTTTTCCTGACTGTGATCCGCTATCCATGATGTAAAAGCAAAAACACTTACCTCATTAGGATTTCCCTGCGTAGCCCCCAGAGACCCTCTTCAAAACACAGTCAGACTCTAAACAAACCGTGAAATAACAACGGAGCAAAGGTTCTTAATTGTCGCTTGTATCTCAAGAAAGTACATCAATATTTGTAACAAAGTACTACGCAATCTTTCACTTGAGGAAACGACGGAAAATATGGGATGTTTAAATGCTGTCTACACAATTTCGATAACATTCAAAAGCAAGGTCAAATTAATTAAATTATTATTATGTCAACCTACACAGATGGTGCCGAATACTTCAAATGTTTATAAAGTCGAAGACGCCAGGAGTTTCAAACATTTATTAAATGGAAATTGATTTTAAATTTATTGAAAAACTGACTTTTGCGTGGCTACTACTAGCTACTTAAATAATTCATATTACGAAAGAAAGAAATCTTAATGAATGAACTTTCCTGCTAAGAATGAGAAGAAGTACCTTTAATAAATACCATGTCAGGTTTGCAATACAGGCAGATATTCTATGGACTTCCTTTTTTTAAATCTTTTAAGTTTTATAGGCTGTCTTTCTTCGATTTTGGCTCATTTAACTATGGCTACCCTTTCAACACACTCCCTATTATATTTTTCACTACCCGAGTGCCCTGTTGCGGTAGCGTTCCCAGTATTGACAATTTACCGAACTCTTTTTTCTTAGAAGGACCAACAGCATTACCGTCTATCGCTTTAATGAGAGTATTTTCAGTCGCAGGAGATTCACTTGAACTGCTGATATTGATATTTGGGAGTGCTGTCCAGTTATCAACACGATTGTCGGGTGCTGAAAAATGATAAGGAGCCATCAAATTAGAACAGTTAAATAGAAAAATATCGTTATTTATCGATGAATACTTTTCAAAACCTACGCTTTATGGTTTTGAAAAGTTTTAATCGATAAATCGCCTTTTGATGTTTATAATATTGGCTGTAGAAAAAGTTAACTACGTCTGATAAAATTTTTAAATAACACTGTTTAATTTTTTCATTCCCATAAAATTACAACAAGTTATACAACTTATAGGAAACTTACTGAATTAACCTAAATTATGGATATTGGTAGGTATTTCCAATCATTATGTGACGGATGTTGCAAGAAGTAGGTAATACGATGCGCATAACAGTCACTCCAAATATACGACTCGTACGTAATCCCATGCGACGTGCGTCCGGATTCCGTGTATGATGTGAATAATACAAAATCAAAAATAATTTACCTTCTGTAGTACTCGCATTAGACACTTCACCATTCGTAACATTCTCAACTGTGGAATAATTTACAGTAGTAGGCTCCTCGTCGTCTTCTCCCGAATCCGGTTCCTTCAGTTGTGCCAGCCCTTTCATCAAACTCCCTACAATGTTCGTCACTAACCGAGTTCTCTGTCCCGGCAGCTTTCTTGATAACGGTAATTTACCGAACTCCGTTTTCTTAAAAGGACTGACAGCTTTAACGTTGGTCGCATTGATGAGAGTATTTACAGCGCCGGGAGGTTCACTTGCACTGTTATCGGGTGCTGAAAGAAGACAAAGAAGTTCCTGTACTGTGTGCCAAAACAGTTTGATGAAAATGTAAACAAATGGGTTAAAAAACGTACCTGTGGATGGCATGTTGTAGTGCCACTTACAAGTTGAGCGATTTTATTTGATTCTTTTAATACTCAGACCCGTTACCCTAATTTCAAATAACCTTAAAACGTTTTTCATTAGAATTGTTTACTTTTATTTGACGATTTAACAATCACAATTTAATAAGTAATGTTATTCATTCAAACAATAATTCTTAGAAATGTTGGTGATATATAAATTTGAAACCTTCGAAATACAGAATATGAATGCGTTTCTAGTTCCCTCTAGTGAGTGATCATGATCACTGACATTGTCATCAAAAAGTTTTGAGACAGGGTAGGTATACCTACCTACATACGAATCTCAAATCTAAATAGTTACAAAACTAAGAAAATCTTGACAGCATTTCGTTATTTCCCAAAATAATTGTGCCTACTTAAAGATTTATTAGCTTTATAATGATTTAAGTAATACCCATCATGTAAACTGAAGAGAGAGTATTTTATCTACCCATGTTAAACAAGACAATGTACAATATAGGTACCTAAAGAGTCATAATAATTTTAAATTGTTGGCCCTTCAGACAGTTTACGGTGCAGATGTATTAGTCACTCCAACCAAATATAAGACTTATCCCATTAGATGTATGACGGAATTTCGTGTAGGTATGATGTGAATAATGTAAAATCAAAAATATTTTACCTTCTGTGTAGTACTCGCATTAAAATCTTCACTATTCGTAACATTCTCAACTGTGGAATAATTAACAGTAGTACTAGTAAGCTCGTCATAATCTTCTGCCGAATCCGGTTCTTTCAGTTGTGCCAGCCCTTTCATCAAACTCCCTACAATGTTCGTCACTAACCGAGTTCTCTGTCCCGGCAGCTTTCTCGGTAACGGTAATTTACCGAACTCCGTTTTCCTAAAAGGACTGACAGCTTTAACATTGGTCGCATTGATGAGAGTATTTACAGCGCCGCCGGGAGGTTCGCTTGCACTGTTATCGGGTGCTGAAAGAAGACAAAGAAGTTCCTGTACTGTGTGCCAAACAGTTTGATGAAAATGTAAACAAATGGGTTAGAAAACGTACCTGTGGATGGCAAGTTGTAGTGCCACTTACAAGTTGAGCGATTTGATTTGATTCTTTTAATACTCAGACCCGTTACCCTAATTTCAAATAACCTTAAAACGTTTTTCATTAGAATTGTTTACTTTTATTTGACGATTTAACAATCACAATTTAATAAGTAATGTTATTCATTCAAACAATAATTTTTGGAAATGTTGGTGATATATAAATTTGAAACCTTCGAAATACAGAATATGAATGCGTTTCTAGTTCCCTCTAGTGAGTGATCATGATCACTGACATTGTCATCAAAAAGTTTTGAGACAGGGTAGGTATACCTACCTCTCGCGTCCGAGCCTGGTTCAAGCCATGGTCCGGAGCGAGAGGGAGTGGGGGGCAGTCGCCTCCTTCTGCGAAGCAGTCATGCTAGCGAAAAGCGAAGGAGGCGGCGGGACGGCTGAGGGAGAGAGCCTCCCGTCCCAGCCGCCGCGGGAGACGCTCCGGGCGTCGGGAGCCGCGCGACGACGCCCGGCCACCGTAGGCGCGGGCCTGCGGGCGGAGAGTAATGGGTAGCTCACCGTCCGATCAGGACCAGGCCCGTGCCGGACGGCGCGTACGTGTTCCACGCGCGCCTCAAAGAGATGTCAGCATCAAACGAAGGGGCCCGCAAGGGCCGAAGCCTGCCGGATCAGCGGGATTGTCCGAAAGGGTTACCGCTGGCCCGGAACATAAAGGGCGAAGGAAGGAACACGGGTGGGTTTTAGTCAGTAAGAGTCTGACACTCCCTTCCGCTCCACCCAGAGCGGGAGGAGACATTTGATGATTTCCCATCCAGAAAAAAAAAAAGAGTAGGTATACCTACCCACATACGAATCTCAAATCTAAATAAACTCTTTTGCAAAAAAAAACGGGCACTTTAGATTTTTTTCTCTACTTCAATGAAGAAGTACAAGAAATAGGTTTTATTAATTTGACGATGTATTGGCATGTTATTTGAAGCATCCTGGCATGATTCTTTATTTCTTTACGTTCCAAATTTAAAATTAATAAAAGAAAAATTATGATTATTGTGGATTATTCTAAAATTGCTTTACTAATGGCGCGAATTGCTGAAACGATTTTTAACTGATTACGATATTTTAAAACTTTTTGGATATTTTCTGCAAATTAAACAATTTAATCTTTCTTTTTACATTAAATACCTACCACTTTTTGATATGAGTGATAAAGCGATAAAGGCCGGTAAAATTATAGCACTACTTGAAGAAGGTTGTTCGCAAACTTACGTGTCTCAGCGGCTAAATGTGAGTCGTTCAACTGTCCAGAGGACTTGGCAACGGTATCAAGAGACCGGTTCGGTCAAAAGAAGACCCGGTTCGGGAAGAAAACGATGCACAGAACCAAGAGATGACCGCTTTTTGGTGAGTCAGGCGTTGCGGAATCGTAAGGCGTCAAGTGTGGACCTGAAGAAGAGACTTGAAGAAGTAAGGAGGAGTAGAAGTTAGCTTGTGGACGGTCAGGAGGAGGCTTTTGGCTGCCAATATCAGGAGTTACCGCCCAGCTCGGGGCCCTAAATTACTCCGTGAGCACCGTGTTGCTCGACTTCAGTTTGCTCGGAACTGTGCTTCATGGACTCTGGAGGACTGAATAAAGTATTGTTTTCTGATGAAGCTAGAATCTCTTTGTGTGGAGAGGACCGACGCCGGCGAGTGCTGCGAAGACCACGGGAACGCTATGCGGAAGTGTGTTTCGAAGAAATCACTCCTTATGGCGGAGGCTCCGTTATGTTTTGGGCAGCAATTAATTCGTCGGAGCGTAAGGAGTTAGTTTTCATAGAAAATGGAACATTAAATGCACACCGGTACATAATGAAAGTCTTAATTCCATATGTACAACCCACATTGACTGCACTTGGGGAAGATTCCATTTTTATGGACGACAATGCTCGCCCACACTGTTCTGGCGACGTGGAAGCGTACATGCAAGAAGTTGGGATCCGTCGTTTAGATTGGCCAGCTCGAAGTATTGACCTCAATCCAATTGAGCATGTCTGGGATGTTCTAAAGAGACGGGTAAGATCAGTGCAACCTGCTCCACAAAACATCAGGGAGCTAAAAAGAGTCATTGCAGAAGAGTGGGAACGTATTCCTCAAAACGTTATTAAAAACATCGTGGATGCCCAGAAGGATTCAAGCTGTGATTTTGGCAAGAGGAGGGCACACTCGTTATTAGGTTTTTACATTTGTAACTTTATTTAATTAAAACAAGTAAAAAAAAATCTTGTCTTTATTGCCGACCACTTCTTATTGTTTGGGCGTGTACATCGGTTTTAAAAAATCCATCGTTTTTCTTCTTTTAATTGCCCGAATTCACTTCACGCGCATTAATTTACACGATTATAAGTATACAGACTACGTCAAAGAAATAAATTTCATTTAATTAACTCAAATCGACCTTAGAACGTAAATTTCCTTAGGTGCCCGTTTTTTTTGCAAAAGAGTGTAGTTACAAAACTAAGGAAATCTTGACAGCATTTCGTTATTTCCCAAAATAATTATACCTACTTAAAGATTTGCTAGCTTTATAATGATTTGAATAATAAACATCACGTAAACTCAAGAGAGAGTATTTTATCTACCCATGTTAACCAAGACAATGTACAATATACCTAAAGAGTCATAATAATTTTAAATTGTTGGCCCTTCAGACAGTTTACGGTGCAGATGTATTAGTCACTCCAACCAAATATAAGACTTATCCCATTAGATGTATGACGGAATTTCGTGTAGGTATGATGTGAATAAAATATTTTACCTTCTGTAGTACTCGCATTAAAATCTTCACTATTCGTAACATTGTCAACTGTAGAATAATTAACAGTAGTACTAGTAAGCTCATCATAATCTTCTTCCGAATCCGGTTCTTTCAGTTGTGCCAGCCCTTCCATCAAACTACCTATAATGTTCGTCACCAACCTAGTTCTCTGTCCCGGCAGCTTTCTCGGTAACGGTAATTTACCGAATTCTTTATTCTTGAAAGGATTAATAGCTGTCGCATTAATGAGAGTACTTTTGATGATATTAAATTTGGTAGTTGCGTCCACTTCTCAAAGAGATTCTCATGTGCTGAAAGAAGACAAAGAATTAATTACATACCTACCTTAATTATCTATAAATATCTATCTGTAGTAATAATAAAGCTGAATAGTTTGTTTCTTTCTTTGAACGCGCTAATCTCCGAAACAACCAGGGCCCTTAATAACCGAGTAAAAAGAAAAAAAAATCAAAAAGAACGCGAAGCAAAAACGAAGTAATAGCGTGGACGGGCGAAGTGGTGCCACCCGGTGGGTCGGGGGCTGAAATTTGAGGCGGAGGAAGTCGCGGGCTGAAACTAGTGTCTATTAAAATTGAAAACGTTATATTAAAAACATAATCAATTTACCTTCTGTAGTACTCGCATTAGAGACTTCACTATTCTTAACATTCTCGACTGAGGAATAATTTACAGTAGTAGGCTCCTCATCATCATCTACATTCTCTTCTGAATCCGGTTCCTTCAGTTGTGCCAGCCCTTTCGTCAAACTCCCTATAATGTTCGTCACCAACCGAGTTCTCTGTCCCGGCAGCTTTCTCGGTAACGGTAATTTACCGAATTCTTTATTCTTGAAAGGATTAATAGCTGTCGCATTAATGAGAGTACTTTTGATGATATTAAATTTGGTAGTTGCGTCCACTTCTCAAAGAGATTCTCGGGTGCTGTAAGAATAAGGCAAAGAATTACTTACCTTAATTATCTGTACTTATCTATGTATGTAATAATAAAGCTAAAGAGTTTGTTTCTTTCTTTGAACGCGCTAATCTCCGGGACAACAAAGAAAAAAAAGTCAAAAAGAACGCTAAGCAAAAACGAAGTAATAACGCGGACGGGCGACGTGGTGCCACCCGGTGGGTCGGGGGCCGGAATTTCACGCAGACGAAGTCGTGGGCTGAAACTAGTATGTATTAAAATTGAAAGCGGTACATTAAAAACAAAATCAATTTATTGGGTCTCCCTTGTTTCATTAAAAAGATATTGACAAATTATCACTTCCCAAACAATTTTCCCCATAATTTCATTTGCCAAAAAAACTTTTCACAAAAAATTGTAACGCAAACCTAATGTTTGGCAAGTGAAGGTTTATATACAATAACTTGCTTACCAACTAGTACTTTTACCAATTTTAATGTATTCAAATAAATATTTCAATTGGTATATTATATTTTACGCAAAATAAAATAAGCCAAATATTTAGTACCTACCGTCGCGGTGAGGGGCCCCTATTTCTGTCTGCCTATGATTTCAATTGGCCCTGTTTAATATGATATGAGGTAAAGGTATTTGTATCCTTATTCGTTCGCTCTTGCATCCAATGTCGACGGAGCCCCGCTTGGCGGGGGCGCTTCTATTTCTGTGAAAAGGGTTTAAAGTAACCTAACAAAACCGAACCTCGGGGTGCCCTTCGCTCGCTCTTGAATCCTACGTCGCCTATAGACCGACCGCAACCATGCAATGTAATTAAAAAAGTAATTATGTAAGTAAAACCATGTAATTCCCAAAAATGTATATATTTGTTCACTATTCGTAAAATTCTCAACTGCGGAATAATTTACAGTAGTTGGCTCCTCATCAGCTCCACACTTCAAAGCGATCATAAATAATATTAACACATTATAATACTTCATGATTTAAAAACAACGTCTACGTATTGAAAAACTTATGTGATGAAAACCTAAGAATACGACGATGTTCCGTTTTTATTGGGTTTAAACAGTTGTGTAAATATATAGATATATTTTGCGCGGTTAATTAATGAGGATCTTAAGAATAATATTTTGTACGATAACCCTACACGTGTAGTTCACATTTAGACCTTGACGAATTTAGATTTAATTTTACTGAATTGTGAAGTAGGTACCTGCCTACACATTTGTGCTTGTGCGTACAGTTGTGCTATCTCTAATTTGAAGAATGCCGTTGCTATACATTGTCTTGCTTTTTACTACTTCCTCTGAAAACTCCACAACATCCTCAACTAATCACTTTCAGCGAACAGTGTACAGACCTACAAATTTTCTTACAGTTTGACTGTAATATGGCAGTACCTGCTTAAAGCGACCCTCTTTATATATCTTTAGTCCTATACAGCGAGCCACTTTGAGCACGTTTCTCTTTTAATTAACTTTCCATGTAGCTAGTTGTGGACAAAAGATCAAAGTGATATGATTAATGATTGTGTGAATTTACTAATGCGTTTCAGATGCCGCACACTACGCACTCCAGGGAACATCTTAGTGGCGAACCTGGCACTCAGCGACTTCCTGATGCTTGCCAAGACACCGATATTCATTTTCAATTCGTTTAATCTCGGACCCGCACTGGGGAAAACAGGTACTTCATTTATTTTCCTTATCTTTGCCACGCATATAATATAAATCGAAACGGCAGAAATAGTTATTTGTGCAACAAGAGAGCAAAGTAGTTTTTTGCTGCGAGTGCTGATTTTGAATCCCGAGCAAGCGAAGGATTCAACGATTGAATCACGAGCGTAGCGAGTGATTCTAAAGTTGAATCCTGAGTGTGGCGAGGGATTCAAAGGCACGAGATCCAAAAAAACTTTGCTCTCGTGTAACACACATAACTTTTCACTTCAGCAGCGAGAACACTTTAGGAGATAAAATAATAAACAGGAATAGATTGAAATAACTATTTATTGTGAATCAAAATAATCAACATTGTAGGTAGATACCAATTCTATAAAATCTAAAAAATAAGATAGCAACACCGTCTCCGAAAAACTGCTTGCGCCCTTTGTAAGTCTCCATTCATTGAAGACATGGTATGCTTTCAGATATTTCTCGCGAGACTTCTCAGGTAGGAAACTTAATTCTGCATTAATAACTTGTTGTTTTAACTCTTCCGGTGTTAAATTACTGTTCTCGTCGCTAGTTTCACTCATATTTTACGATTATTTTAATATTTTTTAACTTATTCAACTCTGTACGCCAGTCACGAAATTTTATTCCCGCTCTTTTATTTAAATTAAGGCGTGTTCGGAAATAGCACCCATGATATTTTATTATTCAAAATATATTACGTAAGTACCTAACATTTATTGAAACTAGCAGTAAACATTTACAATTTAAATATCAGTTTTATTTGCAGTAAATACTTATTTTCGTTTAAATAAAACAATAAGTTAAAAATTCAATAAATTACATTAAAAGACATAATTTTCTTTTTGCAAAATTTCTTTAGTTAGTACGAAATTCCGAACGTGTTTGTCTTTGAGGTCGAATTCAAAATCCGAACTTCGAAAGGGCTGGTCTTTGTCTCTCTCTCTTTCTAATGGCGGGAAAGAGATAGAGTGTGAATGTTTCGAATTGTATGATTAACCCAAAGTAGAATAAAAAAAAAATTAAAAAGTTACTTTGTCTCACTCAGTGAGCAAAATCGCATTTTGCTCACTGATTTCACGCAGCAAAACCTACTTGTTTGAGCTACTGAAGTGAAAATTACTTTTCAACCGAAGAAAACTCTAGTGTTTACTCGGTTGACAAAAAAAATGGTTTCCCGTTTAGAAAATATTGTTAAAATCAGAATTATGTCAAGTTAGGCCTCTAAAAACTTCTGTCTATATTTTGGACTGAAAACTATTTTGATTAAAGCGCTATGGATCAGTAGGTACGTACTTCCAGAGATATACAAACCAGTGGCGATACCTTCATAGAAGCCGAAAAGCCCGGCTTGCCTTATAAAATCATAATTCACAACAACAAACGTACTTAAACCTATCAATAAAAAATATATTTTAAGAAATACCAGTCAAACATTGGCAACACACACGTACACAATAAGAAAATCAGCCAATCCCTCAGTTGGCCGTTTTTTTATACGTTGAAAATCTGTGGGCTTTCCCTAATTTTGACCCCTAGGCACGCCACTGGTACAAACATAGGTAGGTAGGTAGTTAAAAGTTAGCAAACACTTTAACTCTAATTCTACCTACTTAGGTACCAAATTAAGGCTGACTATCCAGTCGAAAACATAGGAGATGAATATTCCATTTAATAAGTCATCATGGCTGCTATTTACAAGGTTTTCGGGTAATAGTGTTAAGATTTCAGCAGCTAAGTATTTTTCCGCACACGATTTTCCCTGTTATGGGAAAAACCATGACAGTAGATCGTAATAATTCATGCTTTTCCACAAAACATCATGAAGATAATCATTTATTGACATAGAGCACAGAAATAGGTAACGCTTTATTGTCTAGGTATTATTATGTAAGTAGCGTTCGCGTTTCATCTATAGTCAGACTTTTAATTAGCTGCAGTAAAATGACACTTCTTAATAACTCATTACGGACTGAGTTTAGAGATATACATGACAAATAAGTTTCGTTTGTTACACTATTCTGTACTAGAAAAACAAGATTTGGTTGATGACCGCGAAAAAACAAAAAGACGCCAATTTTAGTCATTTATGTAACACATAAACTGTCATTTTATTGCAGCTAATTAAAAGTCCGACTACAGATAAAATTATACCTACTATCAATATGTAGGCAGGTACTTACCTATATACAACGCCTATTTGCACTACCTTTCTTACGTTATTGAAATGCAAGAAAGCCAACCGAACCAGTTCAATAGCTATGTCATTGTTCAACTGTATTATCACCCCCAGCCACGTCTTGACTCTCCAACAAAAGAACCGTAGTAAATGGGGTGAAAATCTTTGATTTATGTAGGTAATTTTTTATCATTATCCCTTTTTTGTCCAATGGTAAAATACAGTTTGTAAAAGTACCTGAAAATTCTAATGGCATAAAATATTGTTACAGGATGCGTGATATACGGATTCGTGGGGGGTTTAACTGGCACCACATCGATCGCCACACTATCAGCCATCGCGCTGGACCGATACTGGGTAGTGGTGCGACCTCTGGAGCCACTTCGTGCGCTGACAGCCATACGGGCTCGTTTATTAGCCATCGGTGCATGGCTGTATGCCTGTATCTTTGCGATAATCCCAGCACTCAACATCGGCTATGGCAGCTATGTTCCAGAAGGCTACTTGACCAGCTGCAGCTTTGATTATCTCACAGAAGACTTTTCACCTCGATGTTTCATTTTCGTTTTCTTCTGCGCAGCATGGCTCACACCATTCTGCACCATTACGTTTTGTTACATTAGTATATTTCGGGTCGTAGTTTTTAATACAAGTATGTCTTATGGTAACCAGGATCAAAGGCTATCCTCGAGACATGTAAAAGAACGCACGAAGAGGAAAGCAGAAATCAAATTAGCCTTTTTAGTCATGGCAGTCATCGCTCTATTTTTTATATCATGGACACCGTATGCTGTTGTGGCTCTGTTGGGTATAACTGGAAGAAAGGATCTCGTGACTCCGATAACATCAATGATTCCTGCACTATTCTGCAAGACGGCCGCATGCATTAATCCATTTATTTACATAATAACGCATCCAAATTTTCGTAAAGAGTTCAAGAAAATGTTATACAGGGATAAATCTAAACGCATGAGTGGAACTCTAAGAACAATAGATTATTGTACTGATACGACCAGAATGCACAGACCAAGTAAGGATTTGAGTGATACAGACGTTGAGATAGTTGAAATGAAGGATATACCATATCAAATCGATGAAAAACGTGAAGTAAAAGTGAAGACGATATCGTCCAGGGTGGCGGAGCGCCAGGACTCCCAGACGAGTATGCAGTCTATAAAAAGTTTGGAAGAGAGCATCGTCAGCCCGCCCTCCTGGTACATGAAACCTCAGTTTAACAAAAAGAGAAGTTTTTGCCGAAGTTCTACACGAACTGATTTATCACAAACTAGTGTTCCGGATCTCACTACTTAAAAAAAGATTAACTTTTTATTTATTAGATATGTAAGATTTTGAGACATAATTTATAATGCAATCTAAGGCGCTTTGGCAGCTCTGAATTAAAGAAACGAAGGAAAAGGGGGACCGAAGGCTGCGGATATTGCTGTCCTGGGGATATCCGCTGGTACCGCAGTAGGTACCTAAATATACTCTGCTCGCACCCTATCTCACTATTGATGAAGGGCGTGAAAAGCACTTTTAACCTAAAGATGATGTATTAGTTAGCGAATCTATCTATAGGTCTACCTCCACCTGCAGTTACCGATGTGATGTGTTCTGCTCTAATCTGCCATCTGTATCTTGTTTTGTTAATAAACATTGTTAGGTAATTGTGTTACATTAGCTAGTATTGATACCCGTCCCAAAAACCAACTCTGTGTAGGTAGGTACCAGATAGATGTTAGTATAGAAGCTTAATATTATATTTTAAATATCTATGATGAATGTATAATTAAAAATCTTCTACCTATCTAATTTGTTTTTATTGGCTGTTTATGCCTTTCCACTAAACTCCGGCTGCAGAAATAGCTGACACTATAACCACAGTAGGTTCCCCAGTTCAGGGCCCTAAAAAGCCACTTTGGCGAATCACAAAACTATAAAATCATGAATCGTAATGGATAGTTAACTGTTAAGTTAATCGAATCAAATCACATTGATGCAGGCTTTTTCAGTTTTGAAATTTTTTTTGTCTGTGCTAAAATACTAATCAGTCCAATCCAATCCTATCTCTTTGATTATACCTACGTAGTGCAGCGAAAAAAAGTAAAACACGGACTGTCTTCGTCATATTTTGATTCATAACGTTATCCTTTTATGATTCGCCAAAGTGGCCTTTTTAGGCCCCCTAGTATGACATGGGTTAATAATTAAACACAGTTCCAGCCTTTTGGATGTGCGATATATTCCTATCATAGAGAGAGATAGATAGAGAAGACCAAGGAACTTTAATTTCTGAGAGAAAACAAAACATAAAGCAATAGAGGTTAGCAACGAACTTAGACCATTTAACCTAGGTAAATGGTCAAAGATGCACAGTTGTAGACCGCGAATTTCAATTTTTCTTACGTTTTTTGCAATTTTCAGGTCAGTGTCAGGTTGTATCTTGATTAAAATATGATTCGCGACTATAACAGATACGTATTTACAGAATTATCATTATTAGAATCATTAATACATCTTTCTAAGTTACATTTATTCCGCAAGAACAAATCTCTTATGGAAAAGTGCTTGGAACAAATCTATTCTATTTAAAGAGATTAAAGAGATATTAATGATTCTAATGACTATAATTCTGTAAATACATATTTCTTATAGTCGGGAATCATATTTTGATCAAGATACAACCTGACGCTGACCTACAAATTGTAAAACACGTACAAAATTTGAATTTCGCGACGAGTTAAAAACTGTCACACGCTCGGTCTACTCTCTCATCTTTGCATCCACGGTGTCGCGTTTTCGCGGACTCACGCGGCAATATAGTACTGACTAATTCCATGCGTGGACTATAATCCATGACTCATATTTTTACAAAACTCACTTTTTGCACATAATTGCCCCGCTTTCCGAATTAGCTATAATCGCTCACAGCGCTCACATCACCTCACATGCGTTCCGATTTAGATATTACGATTATGACAGCTGAGACCTGTCAACAATTCGGAACACTCGTGATCGTGAACGCGCTCACAGTGCTTACTCAATCTCAAAACGATATTATTACAGTATTTCTTTGTATAGTAGACACCACATTTCTTCAGTTCTTCTTCTTTGGTTAGAGGCGACTGTCAGCCAGAAGCACAATTTCGAAAATACCACGTTAGTTTAATTTAAAGATATGATGCAACTCAAAACAAAACACACACTGACACATCCAGCATCCACACACACACACACTGTAATATTTGACAGCGCTCACGGTGATATTATTAGAAGGCATGGTCGGCGTTATCCATATATTACTTTCCTCTATGGCGTTATCGCAAGATGGCGCATGTCATGACGTCAATTATGACGATTCACGGGACATCGTTATCGCGCTCACGCTAATTCGGTACGGGTTTTAGCACGCTCACATCGTTTATTTCCCAACTCGGAACGCAGGGTTGGTTAACAACTCCTGTAAAATGTCAACTTTGACGTAACTACGAATCATTATGATTTTTTGTTTGATCATCACATCATCATATTTTTTGGAGACTCATCAGCCGCAGTAGCGAGCTGTCTCACGTTCAGAGAGATTTAATTTTTTCATTTAGTGGATTTTAGTACGTGAAATTGGCAAAATTGTGGTGTTTGTTCCACAGAAGCCATTAATCAAGAGTTGAAGTTGAAGTAGTAGTTGATTTTTTGTTTGTCAGATTATTCTCCAAGCAACTTATCCAGCATATTTTGTACTTACATAGATAACTGCTTCATATTTTGCAATAAATTACCAGCGTTGTGTCATCGCGCTTCTCTTTATTTTCTATGCAATCCGATCAATATATCATCGTGCTTTAGATCATGTAGTCGCCTTAAACTTACCACGTAAGAAATTCTACACGGAAGACGAGGTGGTATGGTATGCTTGAATGACTACTGTGTTTTTTTTAATTCAGCCAAAGGGCAGGCTATCCAGCTTTTTGGCCGAATTAAAAAAAAACTTTGACGTCTTTCACATTGACATTGACAGTCAGTGTTATTGTGTCGGTGAAATGAAAATGATTCATTTATCTTCTCACCTAATAAAAATAGTATTTAAGAGAAATAACCTATTTGCTAAGCAACATTCCACCACAAGATCATATAAACTTCTTTTCTTTGGATCTGATGGCATCGCGCTCAGTAGCTTGCGAAAAATAAATGAACTCAGGTAAGAAAGAACGTCCATAAATAAAACTTCTCTATTTCATTATTATTAAAGTTTATAATTATTATACAACGGTTATAGATTAACTATAATGTGGATTTCTTATGGCTTTAACCTAAAATGATAATTTCTTTCAGAAAAAAGGATAACCATCTCATTGACCGATTGGACTTGGTGACTACAAACACAAAATACAAGACAGACATACTCAAGTACGCCGAGGCAGAACATATAAATGCAATACCCTGGCCCTTACACAATTTGCGTGCTGCAGAATACGACTTGGGATTAATTGTCGCATTTGGTCACCTGATTAAAGAAGATCTCCTTAGCAAATTCCCACTGTAAGTTAACATTTCTTCTGGTTAGTCTTAAGTTTAATTGCCAACAGACGCTGATGACTAGGAAGTGACCTTTCTACTAATATAAATCCCCCAAGAGACTAACAATCTTCATATTGTATAGTAATTATATACAATTAAAAGGTAGTTTTAGTAATTATGAGCTTAGGATGAGATGGTGGGACGAACACAACTCTTTTCTTAAAGATTGCCCACAAACAGCTGTAGATAGAGATAAATGGGAGGAAGAAAGGCCTTTGCCCTGCAGCAGGACACAAACGGCTTATGATAATAATAATATATAGTAAGAGTATAATAATATAGGATAGAAAGTAGGTATTCTCAGTTGATAACCACAAAACCTAGACTATGCCTTTAACTAACAGAATAATAATTGATTTTCTAGTGGTATGGTGAATGTACATCCTAGTCTGTTACCGCGGTGGCGTGGTGCTGCCCCCATCATACACACACTGCTGCATGGAGACCAAGACACAGGAGTCACACTTATGAAAATTAAACCTGATATTTTTGATGTGGGTAAGCATATTTTGGTATTACCAAGTAACAAACTCTTTGGAAATATGGTTTAACAAAGTGGTATCTGAATAAGGTGCAGTCATTATAAATTTCTGACATTCCAGGTGAAATAATAAGTCAAATAAAAGTGCCCGTATCCAAAGACATAAGGTTACCAGAGCTAACTGAACAGCTATCTGAATTCGGTGCAGAAATGCTGGTAGACTGCATAAGGACCTTGCCAAAAAGTTTAGAAAATCTACAACCACAAGGTTCAGAAGGAGTTACTTATGGTATGTTTTACTCAATATTCTAAATAATCTTATTATACAGGGACTTCAATCGCGAGAAACTGAAACCATGAATTCAGCACATGATTCTAGACCCCCTAGTGCAAATTTTATTCGTTGGTTATAAAAAAATACCTACATCAGCTGTTTCAGTGCCGGTTTTAACACTACCAGCACCCTGGGCTACGGCGCCCCCTATTTGCCATCAAAACCCATACGAAAAAAGAGGCAAGGCATTTATATGCCTTGCCTCTTTTTTCGTATGGGTAATCGTTTTTTTTTAATAAATGGTTATTTCATTATTGAAATAACCATTTATTAAAAAAAACGCTTTTTATTTTACTTTTCTAGCCTTTCTATCGGCAAACTCTTTTATTAAGGCATCAAAGTCTATGTTTTCCGTAATTTCATTTTCTGTTGACAAAGTTGCTAAGTTTGTCAATCTAGTTTGAGATATTGTTGATCACAGATAGGTTTTTATCAGCTTAAGCTTAGAAAAACTCCTTTCCCCACTAGCCACAGTTACAGGTCTCGTATAGTGATCAATATTCGCAATGCTATCCATACATTTGGATACAGCTCTTGTAAGTTGCGATTCACACATTCTGATCAGGCAAAAAAGATTTTATATTTAGAGTTCATTGCACAACATACAATGATACAACCACCTATAACTGATTTAGAGTATACAGTTAATTTCAATTGGATATCACTTCAGAGTTTGAGAAGGTCTGGTTTTTCCGGAATCTTTTTATATTGTACAAAAAGACCAAGATTCCGGGGATTCATTTAACTGTTCAAATCTTTCATTGATTGAATTTATGGTAGTGGCCAAAAGACAGTTGAAAAATTCATCTTCAAATTTATTTTCTGGAGAAGTTATAGTTTGTAACTAGATTTAGGGAATTTACTAGTAAGTAAGACTCACTCTATGAACAAGCGAATATAAAGGAGCGCCGCAGGCGACCCTTCAAATCCGACGCCCTGGGCGATCGCCCAACCGCGCCCTACCCTAACGCCGCTACCGAGCTGTTTCCTAAGAAAGTGCAATAGTTGCAATACCTACACTGTCAAAATGTATGGCAGAGTTCTTTTTTTTTATCCGACAAGAAATTAACACCGAGGTGTTTCAGAATCATGCACTATATCCATGGTAACAGGTTGTGCGTCGATGCCGTCCGTCGTGTCGTCCCTGCCACCCCGAATAATGTTCACCAATTGACCATGAAACAGTAAAAAGAACATAGACACTAGCCCATTCACAAGAATTCTAATACTAGCAATTTATATAATATACTTATCTATTTTCACAAGCTAAACTTGTGAAAATTGCGTTTCCTATATTTATTCTTATTCCTGTACTCCTCATAATGTAGCTCTTAATCTGCTTTGATTATATTATTGCTGTATTGGGACAAGTTATCAATAGATGCCATTTTATAAACAATAAACCCTATCTATTATTAAACATAATACTTAACATTCCCCTTATTTCCTCTTTCAGCTAAGAAAATACATAAAAGCATAAGTGAAATCAGATGGTCCCAGATGTCTGCAGTTGAAGTATACAACCTTTATCGTGCTATATATGGCTTGTATCCACTTACCACAACATTTAATAATAAACAAATGAAACTCTTTGATGCATTTATCCAAGATGCTGTTATAGTAGACCATAGTGCTAAACCAATAGGAACATTAGAATATAGTGAGGAAACAAATGCAATCAGAATATTATGCAAAGACCGAAGATATATTTATTTCAAATCACTTAGGATAGTAGGGAAAAGACAAATATCTGCATTAGATTTTTATAATGGATATATTAAAAATGTTCCAGTAGAAAAAGGAAGTGTACAGTTGCTAGAAATCAATAAATAGATAATTTTATGCTGTTGTTATTATTCAGACTATACTTAGGCGATTATAACACTGCACCGCGCTCCGCGCACCGAGCGCGGTGCAGTATAGCAAGCAATCAGCGCGCAGGAGCGCTTTCCGCGCTCAGATTGCATTTTCTATACAAACAGGAGGCCTAAAAAGGCCACTTTGGCAGAATCATGAAAGGATAACATTATGAATCATAATGGTACAGTTAACTGATAAGTTAATCGTATCAAATCCCATTGGTGAAGGACTTTTTTAGTAATATTTTTTTCTGTGCTAAAGTACCAATCAATCCAATCACAATCTCTTATTATATTACACTTACGTAGTGCAGCGAAAAAGTGAAAACACGGACTGTCTTCGCCATATTATGATTCACAATGTTATCCTTTTATGATTCTGCCAAAGTGGCCTTTTTAGACCCCCTGATACAATGCTAAATCTGCCGCCCCACGTTACGCGACGGTACGCTGTGTAGTGTGATAATCGCCTTACCTACCTACAAAAATGTGGAGTATGCACACACTAACTAACAGCATTTATAAAGGTAAATAATGTTATTACATTAACTAGTATTCTACAAAATAATAATTAATAAAGTAAGATAAATTATGACAGAGGATTGGATAATGGGAAAATAAGTAAGTAAATAAATATTTGTTAAGTCTAAAATGTATATTGGAACTTTTACAAAATATATATCTACATAAAAGATATATTCCACACCCACAAGATGCTGGGTTACAAATTGTTTTGGAGACAATACATAAATATAATAAAAAATATACATAAAATAAATAAATAAACATTTGTTAGTATATAGGTCGAGTCTGTAGTGGAAATTTGTGATAATGTAAGGAAAACAATCTTTGGTTGTAAATTACCTAAGATCCTATTTAACATTTTAGTTGTAGACAACTATCAGGACTACCTTATCAGCTACTTAGTTGATCAATTAGTTATCCTAATATTCATTTGCTAGCAGAAAACTACGATGTTACTTCATCAAACCCTTACCCTGAAAAAAAAGAGAACAATCAGTTTCATATTTTACTCGAAGTCGTGTGGGTGACGGGCGATATGTATTTGGCTTTAGAATATGCTGTCGCTCTTTCCGTTGACGTCGCAAGGCTGCTGGTGACTAAGCGATTATATTTAGATGTCTGGTAACATCATTCAATGCTATTAATGAAATCGTCAATATCGTTTGCTTGCTAGGCGCTGTGGCAGTGGTGGTGGGTGGCGGACTTATTAACTATAGTTTTATTACTTAGTGACCATGTTCGTCCCAGTAATAGCTATGGGGCTTCAATAAACAAGATGGAGATTAAAAACGGTCGTAAAAACAAAATTACCTTAAGAGGGCGCCGACCAAACGCAGACCGCCTAGGCGCACCCTCATCGTTTGTTTGGTTATTTCTTTTATTTTAGAATGAATATGCAGAAAATAAGCACGTTAATTTTATTATAATCACTAAAACGGATAATAGTGACCACTATTTTCCGTTTGTGATTATAATAAAACTAAATGTAAAACTACCGTTTAGAATAATATTAACGTATAATCTTGTAGAGCACAACTTAACGTCCTTATTTTCTGCATTTTCTTTCTAAAATAAAAGAAATAACCAAACAAACGATGAGGGCGCCACTAGGCGGTCGGCATAGCCTTAAATATTGATCATAGCAAATTCTGCTTTAAAGAACATTCCGTTTTTTCACACATATATAATTGAAAAATCACTTTCTTCTGCCGGGAATCGAACCGACTCAAAGACACAAATAAAAAGTAACATCCTGCACATTTTGCCACCAATCGAAAGGGTGGGTAGGACCACATCTCTCTAACAAAAATTGTCTCAAATTTAACCCAGGTATCGACAGACCAATCTGCGAGGTTGGCTATGCTTGCCGCAGCCGTCACTTGTCCATTATTTTCCTCGCTTATCGAGAGCTTACCGAGGCTCGCAAGATACGTTCAAACACCTGTCTAATATCCAGTCATAGAATGTCGATACAACTCAGATTCAGATGGCACGAATCAGTCGGTGGTTAGACTGGAAGAAATTTCCAACTTGGTAATAAGCAGCCTTGCTTATTCCTAAGTTGGAAATGGCTGAAATGATGGATAACTTATTATATTCAAACCCTATACCGAAAGACATTGTCTTTACTATTTATAACTGCTTTGCCTCAAGCGCGGCAACCTGTGTTGTGGTTGCCTTTTAAAATGTATCGCCGAGTACCTTTTGGTCTCACACAAACGCCATGCTTACAAAAATATTGTGTCGCAGTTTTTACACCGCCGAAACATGGCGAGTTGAAGTTTTAAGATGACGTTAGGATATTTATAACATCGATACAAGTATGTTTTATTTACCAGTTATTCCTAATACTTACCAATAATGACAAGATGGTACATACTAGTCTAAGTGAGCTGCACACTTAAGCCGATTTTCAAAATGTCACACTTTAACTCAAAAAGTTTTTGTAAATAAAGGATGATCTGTGCAAACACAAGACATACCAAATGATGTTATTATGGACAAGCGTTGCTGAATGACAACTACCACTTGATAATATTGTTAGTCCTCAATGGTAGCCGATTTCAATGGTTTTCATAATAAAATAATAGACAGATTTAGAAAATGCAATGTATTTATGTAGATATAACATATAATTATGTACATGTACGACAACTAATTATCATAAAAACAGAAGCCTATCCCCTCTACCTTACCTTTGTATATTTTTTAAGTTATACAGCAATGTGATTTTTGTATTTTTCTAACTACCCGTATCCTGAAAAAAATAAAAATGATGTATGCCTGAGGCAGTATTTTTGGCCACACCGATCGATATAATAAGGCTTCTGTTTTTCTGAACATTCCAATGAGTTGTATATTTACTCGTTAACGACACTACGTGATGGTTTGATTTGAACCACAATAAACTATCGCTACGAATGTGTCATGACTCATGGGGATATGCACAATGCTTTTCTTTTTATTAGGGTAGGTACGCTTAGAATAATATAAAAATAACAGTTCGACTACAACTCAATTAAGACGGCACGCACTTTTTTCGGTGCGAAAAAAAACAAAATATAAAAAGATACAGACTAGATACTTAATGGCTTGCCTCGTCTGTGAATAGATGTGGCCCAAACCTTAAAAATATTTTAACCCATCCCATTAATATAAAATTTCACACAAAACAACTATCTTTTCAAGATAACTAACCGTAAAAGCTAGTACAGACGCCAGCACATGGAGCTAACCGAAACTCAAATTTCCCCAATCAACTTTGAACCTTATGCTTTAGCGATAAAGTTGAAAATCTATAAAGAAATTTGACAGATTGTAGTAGCTTGAAGTGCTGGCGTCTGTACCATGTATTATCTAGTTTTATGCAATAGATTAAATTACTCGAATGGAATACACACACTTGATTATAAACTTTCAGTGTGATATCGATAAAAGCTTGTATACCTGATAGAATGTTATGAACTTAATAAGTTGATAAATGATTTACATACACTAGCAGTCCGCATGCGATTTTTTAGAACAATATTTTAAGATTGCAGTGAACGTTGCATCAAAATTCACGCAGTAGTTTTCTAGATTACGCCTAAGACGAACTAAATGTAGTCGAAAACTTTGACTTTTGCGGTTATTCCGTTTATCCACCCCAAAAAATCCACCTTAGAGTGGGACGCGAAAACACATGTCCGGAAATCCACTCTAGGCCTAGTTGGATAAACGGAATTTATAGGCCCAGGATATATTAGGGTCCACCCTAACCCTATAAATTCCGTTTATCCCACTAACGAAACGCATGTTCGAGAATGCATTTTCGAACATCCGCGTGTGGTGGAAACGCGGATGTTCGAGGGTGGATTTTTGAGATGCATATACGTTTCTCCGCCCCAAAAATCCACCCTTAGGTGGATAAACGTAATAACCCGATTTTAGTAATGCAATTATAATCAAGCGGACTACTATACAAAATTAAAAGTGTAACATACAACTTCAGTTACACAACAAAACGGTTTTCATGCAATAATGATGTTAAGTACATTTTTCCAATTAGATACCTAAAACACACTTTCAGATACGACAAATAACAACGAGAAATAATAGGGAAGTCGTGTGACGGCAAGTATCAAGTTACCTCATAATTTTCCATTAGGTCCTGTATTTTGCGTTTTTAATTATCACTTTGATAACACCCAGGGGCGGTACTTTCATAGAAGCCGAAAAGCCCGGCTTGCCCTAATAAAATCATAATTCACAACAACAAACTTACTTACACCTATAAATAAATAAATATATTAAATAAATACCAATCAATGAACTCGAACACAAACATTAATAACTGAAAATCAGCCAATCCCTCAGTTGGGCGTTTTTTTTATACGTTGAAAATCTGTGGGCTTGCCCTAATTTTGACCCCTAGGCACGCCACTGATAACACCTACAGCGTCACTATCTATTTATCTTTCCCGCCAAGGCTCAAAGGTGGACATTTCCTGCGTTCACGTTCTAATTGAAAAAATGTATGTGTGGGTGTGTAAGTGTGTTGTGACAAAATTATGCTGGCGTGCCGGACGACAAATGCAACAGTTTCAAGTTGATGACAGACTCTGTAGAGGCACCTCACTTGGTCACAGAGAACATTTGGGCGCCGGCTGTTTCCTAGAATATTAGTGTAAAAACATGTTATTTTTTCAATCATGATAATGAACACGTTTTGTTTAGTTAATAAAAATTAAACACAGTGTTAGGATTTATCTAACATCATGTTTAATTTTCATGAAAATTAATAAGCTCGCGTAAACACGTGAATGATTCAATGGACTAACAACTGCAACATAAAGACAGCCAATCCCAATAAGAGATTTATTAATAAACAAAAACATGCAAATAGGTAAGCTACAAACAATAAACATGATTTAATAACAAACACAACATGCCTATAAAAAATAAATAGATGCAGCAAACCGGGTTAGTACATAATAATTTTCGGAATGGCATTCAATAAATACTAATATTCTTGGGAGCAAATCTGAAAAATTAAATTATCATAATTAATGAACAATACGTGATGTAGACGAGTACAGGTTCATTAACCCCATTTTGATGGTTTTATTTGAAACAAATTCCAAATGTTAAATGTAGAAATTACAAATGTGGAAGACAAACAACAAGAAACCAGGAATAACGCGAGAAGGATAATGAAAAGTATTAGCTCAGTACGATATTTTATTCAACACAATATTTACGCTTTTTAATCAACTATTTAGATACAAATAAACTATAGTTAGAACTAACGTGCAATATAAATATACATATAGGTTAATAGAAAAGATAACTAGTGATATATTACATTATACTCCGTACACAGGGTAACGCGACGAGGTATACTTGTTTGTACTTAGCGCCTACACAACATCAATAAACTTTATCTGAACAACAACCACTCGAGTGTGTTCATTTATTGTGTAGCTACTAGCCTAAACGACGATAACAGATCCGTCGGCGATATTTGTTAGCTTATTTGACAGATAATACATCAGAATAGATAAAAAGTTATGACGCTTACTCATTATTAGCAACATGTAATATTAATGTAACAACGGGTGTCAGTTCGCTACGTTTACTACATGCTTGCTTTATTTATGTTACATACAATTGACGAACTGCGTGGCTGCACTCTAGTATTGTTCACATCACAGATCTTTATACCATGTGACTATAAAATCAATTCTTTATCGGTTTTTTTTTGTTCACCGATAACCGTGATTTGTATTCATTATAATTAGTAGGTACCTACTCAATTTAAAATACAATAGCATTAATTTCACACAAAAAAAAACACTTTCTATTCGTCATGCACTCTCACCGCGTTGATGATTAAAATAGCGAAGCAAGCTGATATGTTAATTAAAAAGTCAATGCTTTCATTAAAAGTGCAGCCAAACAATGCATCGTTATGCTTTACGTATAATAATTTTATTCATATCTAAGTACTAGCACCCTGTAAAATAAACATATATATACATAAATCATGTTATGTACACAATAAGTTAATCGGCTCTATTCTACGTACATTATTATGCTCTAATTAACTAGTTTAAGCTAGACAGAGAAGGAAGCGGATGCAAGTGATGTGTCTTACATGTGTTCTGGATGACTGCGGATGCAGTCGATGAAGTCATTGGGTTTCAGCTCGCCTCGACAGATGCGGAACACGGCGGTGAAGAGTGGGAACCTGGAAGCAATTGTACATTCATTCGCCCTTGTTCAAAACATTGTCTATGTAAAGTGTATTCAAATTCATGTTTCCAATTGATGTTATTTCAAGTTAAACAAATATCAACTTAATTTTCTCTAAAATAAAGTTCATTTCAGAGTGACTAGTACTATTGAAAATGTATAAAAATGTTTGAAGTTGTAGCGTAAACTGAACTTTATTGTGTAGGTGTTAAAGTTATTTTTCAAATAACTCATAATTGTTTGGAAACTAAATTGCGAACGCAGGTTAGGTTCAGCCAATTGCATTCGATTCTCAGGAAATGTATTGCCTATACTGCCTATAGTTAGATATAAGACTGGGCAATTAAAGCGTTTTCCGAACGGATGACCGCTAACGGTCACCGGCCTTACATATTTGAACTGGCACAATCACATTTCTACAAAATTAAAACTGAACAAATGTATGCAGTTATCACGGATATCACAAGAGAAGCCAAGTAGCAAATTTTGAGATTGTTGGCTACTTGTCAATGTTTATGTTTGAGCAACACAAATTATCAGGTTGACTTTGACATTGAGTTCAGTAACATTTAAAGACGGTAGCAGACAGCGCATAGCTAGAATCGAACCACAATAGTATAATTAGCACTAGATGCCGCAAATGGCTATTTGAAGAACATAATTAAATCGTTTGCAAACACGTTATCTGCCAACAGTAATATTTGTCGTAGATAGGTGCAGTGAAACGTCGCAGATATGCTGCAATATCCTCCATTTAATGCAACGCTGACCTCAAGTGACAAATGGATACAGGCCAACACGAACTATTTTAGTTCAACCCACGTAACGATAATATCAGCTACTGATTATAATTGTCCTGTCGTTATCTACACGGTCTGAGATCAACAACAACGTAACACTTCACACTACTATTAGTGTGTGAGTGTGTGTGTGTGTGTTTATATGTTTATTACTTCTTCACGCTCAAACGGCTGGACCTATTTTGATAAAATTTTGTATGGAGGTAGCTGACACCCTGGGTTAACATATAGGCTACTTTTTATTCTGATATTCCCACGGGATCGACATTTACGCGGGTGAAACCGCGGGGCGCAACTAGTTGCTCTATAAATCAAGACGATTTATGAGCTTTCAAACGAATAATCGTTTGAAAGTGTTGTTAAAATCCTCTTTAAAAACAACTTTTATCAGCTGTCGTTTTATGCTGCGGTAACGTTAGAATTACGATAAACACTAAAGTTATAAAATTCATAAATGTATACAGGAGTGGCAGGGACATCGACGCGCAAAACGGAACCCGTGAATTCAGCACAAAGAAATTTTTCGTCGGTTATAAAAAAAAAAACAGCTTTTTCATTGACTAGTGCAATACCAACAGCAATAGTGTCAAATCAAAACGTATGGATCAGCAATATTTTTTTTATATAACGACGAAATATTTCATCGCAGAGGGGTTCAGAATCATGTACAGAGGCAAGCACATCAAGCTACCCGAAACTGTAAAATTTTCCCAATCAACTTTGAACCTTATACTTTAGCGACAAAGTTGAAAATCTGTTAAAGAAATTTGACAGATTGTAGTAGCTTAGTGTGCTGGCTGTGCTTGTGTCTGTAGTTACTGAATCCATGGTAACAGGTTGTACACCGATGTTCCTGCCACCTGGTGTGATGGAGGACATTCAAGGTACTAACTTGTTCTCCATATTTTTGTTGGCAAGCATGTGGTTGACTTCTTCAGCGGTGATTGGCCCCTGAAGTTTCTGTCCATTCAACATCTCGTCTTCCAGCTCCTTGATTGACCTGCCAGTCTTCACGAAAGCTTCTGCTACTCTCCTGTTCCTACCACCTATAATAAAGATAGTTTGAATTTTATAAATGTTTAGACAAAAAAATTGAAGTCCCATGTAATAGAGCCCGAGCCTATTGCCATTAACCCTGCGCCGGAATGTGGATACACGCGAGACACTATTGCCATTAACCCTTCGCCGGAATGTGGATACACGCGACACTATTGCCATTAAGCCTTCGCCGGAATGTGGATACACGCGAGACAATATTGCCATTAACCCTTCGCCGGAATGTGGATACACGCGACACTATTGCCATTAAGCCTTTGCCGGAATGTGGATACACGCGAGACACTATTGCCATTAACCCTTCGCCGGAATGTGGATACACGCGAGACATTATTGCCATTAACCCTTCGCCGGAATGTGGACACACGCGAGACACTATGGCTTTTTAATTTTTTCTGTAATTACGGCATTCAACCGGTTAAATGGGCACAAAATCAGATTCCGGTGGGTAAGAGTCACTAATAATTTGCAAAATGTAGGTGCAATATAGGTACACCTCTGTCCAACACTGGGAAATGCAGGCGTGATGTTGTTATGAGTTATAATATTCGCAATGTTTTAATTCATTCAATGTCCTTCACTCAATAGATAAGTTTATTTTATTGCTACCCAATGCGGTAGTTATTTTATTCCTTTCCGGAAGTTGTCGTTGTAAAACCGTACTTACTAGATTCCTGAAGCAAAATTTTTTCGCCACATCTATTTTCAGAAAAATGTATTAATGATTTTAATGACTATAATTCTGTAAAAACATATCTGACACTGATCTGCAATGTGCAAAAACCGTAAGAAAATTATAATTTCGCGGTCTACCACGGCGCATTAAGCCTCATGCAAACAGGCGCGACGCGCGACGCGAATCGCGTGCGACAAAAAGGCACCGCTCGTTGCGCGACTTGCGGTGCCTTTGTGTCGCGTGTCGCGTCGCGCCTGTGTGTACGAGCCTTTAACCATAAGATTTGTATTTAATAGACTAATGCAATAGCACCAAAGCAAACTATTTATTTACCTACACTAATAAAAAGCTGAAGATTTTGTTTGTTTGCCTGAACGCGCTAATCTATCGAATTTGAAAAAAATCTTTTGCATTTGATAGCCTATACGCGGACGAAGTTGCGGGCAGAAGGTAGTGCAAATATGTCTTTGTAACATTTATACTTATTATGTAAGTACCTACCTATTAACACGGTAATGGCTACCTATTAACGGCTACCTATTAACAGTTCGGATCGATTCCATACCGGGCCGCTAACGTGCCTGTATTTAATAATAATTATTATAATATAGACTAAATAAACTTGTTTCGTAAATTAATTAAAAAATAGGTATCATTTATGAAACTGATGTGCAATCATAAAAGTTACATGTCATTTACAATGCATGACTCAATAAATATAGAAATAGAAGTTAAGTTTCTTGAACGTGTAGTTAGTAGCTATACATACCTATGCAATATCACAAAGTGGTCAATGTTCGCGGCCTTTGTCCCCATTAGATAATAGACTTCACAATAATTGACTTACGAGGATATCGATCGAAGACTGCTTTTCTAAACTATTTCAACATAATAAACACAGGGTTAAACTAAATTAGCTAGCAAAACTCCATAGACGTGATGGGTATCGATATCTAAACATAATAAAACAAAGAAGAAATTAATTTGAAGGTTTTTTTGTGTGTTCATCGACCTCAGTTACTGTAGTCATTTGAAATATTAAGTTTAAAAATCTGTTTTTTGTGTTAACTTCACAGGCGTGATGGCTTTCGATATCTAATCACGATAAAACAAAAGAAAACAGATTTTCTCAAGTTAAACTTTTTTTTTTTTTGAGGATGGGAAATCCTCAAGTGACCCGCTCTGGGTGGAGCGGAAGGGAGTGTCAGACTCTTACTGACTAAAACCCACCCGTGTTCCTTCCTTAGCCCTTTATGTTCCGAGCCAGCGGTAACCCTTTCGGACAATCCCGCTGACCCGGCAGGCTTCGGCCCTGACGGGCCCCTCCGTATGATGCTGACATCTCTTTGAGGCGCGCGTGGAACACGTACGCGCCGTCCGGCACGGGCCTGGTCCTGATCGGACGGTGAGCTATCTCAACTTAACTTCAAGTAACAAAACTACCTAGCGGTCGTTGAACCCAAAAAAGAATCAAATAATTTAAATATTTTATTTGATCGTGTTTAGATATCGATACCAATCACGTCTGCATAGTTTCGCTAGTTACTTTAATTTGATTATTTGACCCGTTATAATGGTAGGTAGATAGGTCAGAGTAAACATGAGTGGGTAGGTACTCATATTCCATAAAAGATTCCATATTTAAATACCTAGTTCCTTCCACTGAATCACCTACACGCTAATTCATTAAATTAAAGAAACATTCTACAGTCCGGCGTTTCAAAATTTGCGAAAGATGTAAACAACAATGGCCGCTCGAAATTGTCTATGGTTTAGTGATGTATGAATTTTAAGTTTTGGTGCTATCGACTTTGCGATGTCTTGGGTGGACTTTTTAGGGTTGATAAATGGAATAACCCACTTGGTACCTCCCCAGCAAAAGACCTGCAAGTTCAAATTCGACAAAGCTAAATAACATTTTTTTTTTCTATTTTTGCAAAAACATTTTATAATGTAGTATTTCGACACGTATCGATATAGAACATTTAAGTAATAAACATTACTTAAATGTTCTTACATTTAAGTAATGTTTATTTTCGTCTAGTTAGCTCGGGGATTTTAAGATCGTTTGAAGCGGATCTGATTGGATTTCCAATTCTCAAAAACAGTTTTCTTTTTGACCTTCGGTATTGAATGGCGACGTTGGGCATTGGTTTGAATCCACGTCAAGCAGTGCTCTTTATGAAAGTATTCGTTATGAGTCGAAATAAATTCAATGTTATAGCAGTATAATATTTTAAAACTTGAGGTCTCCCATAATACCTACACTATAGACTTACGACATTATTTCATTTTTTAAAATAAGTAAAAAAAGATAGCATCTTTATCTAGCAGAACGCGGGCTCCAACAGCATCCTGAAAATCCTAGCCGAGACACAATTCTTGTCAGTATAATGAATATAATTTTTTTTTTCAATAAAGAATTATTAAATACTCCTTGTAGAAATAATCGACATTTTTATATCAATCACTTGCATTTCAATGACAAGATAAATTTAGACAACACAAAAAAGAAGTCGGACTTATGACATTTGTAAAAATACAAAATCAATCCCAGTTTTCGCTTTTATTGTTAAATATAATAGAATACTTAAAAGATTAGAAACACGCACAGGATGTAAAAGTGAATGTGATAATAGGTGTATCCTATTTAGTGCGAATTTAATCAGTGATATCGCGTTCAATTCCCAGGCAAGTTCCATGTTATTGCTTTTGGCAAGTCACCTCCAATCAGTCTTTATCTAATTTATATTTGAAATTATTGTAAGTCGATACAAAAAGTAAAGTCCTTTTATTTTGCGCACGATTATGGTATGGTCCGAAATAATCCTACCAAAGATTTTAACTCTTATCATTTACTTCGTTTGAGATACAACATCGTAGAAATCACGCTTAAAACGTGAGGATCTTAATAACGACTAACGATGATGAATATATGAATAAATGCCTGCTAAATGTTAGCCAAATGTTTTTTAGCAAGCAGTTAGATTTATTTTATCAGCAGGTTGTAACTAAAGTTTGCCAAAATGATTATGTACCGAAGCTGATAGTACACTGATCACACTCTGGCAACGTCCAAAAGTTATGCACAAAGCACTCAACAATGTTCGCCAGAGATATTTTTTGTTGCTAAGTAGAAAATCGATAGTATGCAACATGGCTTACATGGCCTCTGGGAAATTCTATTATGTATTGTTCAATCTAAATGTCATAGCACACGTATCAAACCGGAAAGGGATCGGCACCGTATCAACTCCAGCCGTTCAGTATTCTTTGTATGAAACTCCCCGCTGCACACTAATCGGAATCGTAACGTAATCGCCTCGCCTCGGGACAAGTTCACGAACCGCGGTGCGGTGCGTTACGTCTCGTTGTCCCCGCGCTTACGGCTCGTCGTTCCCGCGCTTACGTCTCTCCATACCCGAGCTTACGTCTCTTCGTCCACCCTTGCCCCTCTCACCCCTCTGGCCTGCCTGCTGCACCATCAACCAGCCGGCGAGCCGTAAGCGTGACGTCGCCTAGCCGTAGCCGAGTCAACGTATCGGAGAGTCTGATCCGCTTTGGTTACGTGCTTACGTTAGGTTGACGCCTGTTTGACGGCGAGGCGAGTGTGCTATGACCTTTATACCTCGCTTCCGTTACGATCTATTCAACGAAATTATGTTCACAAAGTGCAGAGCTGTTAGATTCTAGACTCATTCCTCACATATGACAGCAATGCAGCACTTAACATAACCGCTTTGAACTCGCTCAATGGATAACACTTAAATCATTTGATCAAATAAACACTGCAATGTATGCAATTTCCTGCGATACGAAAAAGTTGTAGGTGTTAGTGCAATAAATAGAGATGCATTTCATAATCGAAGTACATCAACTACGGTATTTTATCAAAGGCCTTTCACCCCGTAAAATATGCTGCAAGGTCGACCAGATGCAACTGTACAACAACGTTGATACATACACCTGGCTCTAATTGACCTTAGCTATTTAGCTACATGACCTTCAATTAATAGCCATAACCTAGGCTCTAATTGCAATTGAATGATCCTTACTTATATCAAGAAAAGTTAAAAACGTATCTAGACACGGCAGTGTGTCAAAGTAAAGTTCGACGAAGACACATCCGTGTTATACGAAGTACCAACCATTTTGAGCTGTTTTTGACCATCAGACATACATATTTTAGTAGCCACCAAGATAAACAAAGGCAATATGTAAGTCTATTTTTGCCGCATTCGTAATGCGGCACTGAACATTACTGAGTTTGGCATTGTACACTCTCATTAATGCAGAAGCAAAACTCACCGTAACAGGTAGTAATGAGGTCAGCAACGCCACACGATTCAAAGAAAGTGCTCAGTTTGCTGCCAGGGTAGAACACATCCACGAATTTGATCATTTCCATGAGACCTAGACGGATCACAGCAGCTTTTGTGTTGTCACCGAAGCCAAGGCCGTCTACGAAACCAGCTCCCACAGCGACAATGTTCTACGCATACAAATTCATTCATTAACATCGATTATACATTTGGACGCTTTATGTACTTATTATCGCTGTAATAATCTCCCCGTACCTTCAGAGCTCCACAAATTTCGACGGCGTCTTCGTCGTCAACAACGACTACTCTGAAGTATTCGGTCTGGATGATGTCACGCATCGTTGGCGCCAGCATAACGTCCCGGCATCCGATCGTGGTCTCACAGAATTTCTCATCGGCAACCTACGAATGAAAGTGTGGTAAAATGATCATGGCCCAAGAGGGTTAATCTCGCATATAACAATTCTGGGTGTTATTAAGATTAAATATTGCATAAATAAATAATTACTCTAATCTACTCTATAGTGCATGAATATTATCCTAACTGGTCGGTCTTTAACTTAAATTACATAGTTCGGTAGGCACTTATACTTCGGCACGTATACTTCGTGCCTACCGAAGTGTTTAATTTAAGTTAAAAATGTTTTAATAATGTTGTGTTTACAAATTGCGCTGAGGTCGTTATAATGATAGGTATTCCTGCAATTACTATTGTTCTTACGGGTTCATTTGCAAATGGAATGTTAAAAAACATTTTACGCTAACGAACAATTCCTAGGCAGTTTGCCAGAACAGTGTTGCTAAGTGTTTTTGAGTGCGTGAATAAGATAAGTACGCTTGACACGAAGAAAACTCATGTGAGCTATCGATTTATACCTAAATATAATTTTTGTGATTGGGAGTTTAATTTATGAATTATTTATTTTTATCAATCAATGAGTTGAGGAGGTAGGCCCTCTAAGAGCGCAAAGAATTATGTGCAATTGAGGAAACCTATAGGTACCTACTCAGCGTTGAGTAGATGTTGGACACCTTGGGGTTAAAGAACGAGAGAAACGCATAGTAACCTATAGGGTAGATTCAGGGTAAATCGATAGATTGGTGTCGAATAATACAGGAGCTGCTATGTAACCATTTGTGTCAAGTCCCAAGTAATGAAACACAATAATTATCTATTGTTCTTAATCCGAATTCGAGTCCTTGGTACATCATATTCAAGAACTTTCCTTCCCCTTTTTGTCACCCATGTATAAGCTTGTGATTTTGTGGTATTTACGCCGTTACACAATAATCTCGAATCAGTAACTCCCAAAACTAGTTCTGAATAACCTGTCAGCGTGACAGATTATTTCGAAAGGCGTACCGTACAACGACTTCGTAATAGAAGGGTTACAAAATTGAATAGGTAAACTTGATAGCCAGACTAGTACAACCGCGGCCAATGGCGGTGGGCCACTTTTCAGCCTTATAACCTTAGTAATAAGGTTGAAAAGTGGTTCACCAGCAGTGTCCGCGATGGGTTCCACTGGTTAGCAAATATTGGTACTTACCTCAGACGCGATATTTGCTCCCATCAACACAGCGCATGGGATTTTGAGACATCTTGTAATAATGTGTGAGATTAAGTCGATGCCACCACCTTCCGCAATATCGAAGCCCTGAGGGAGTAAACGATATATTTATGACATATTACCAATTAAAATGTTTGTTAAACATTATTATTATTAACTGTATCATATTCTAGACACGATCTCAAACACGTATACCTTTATTAAGGAAAGTGCAGCTGCCGTCGGCTTTATCTTTCCTAAGAGTGTGGAGCAGATAGTTCTGACGAACTGGTGGGGAACTACGAAAATGAGAAGGTCGGCGTCCTTCGCTGCGTCGACCACATCGGGAATGGCCACCTGTATGAAATAATTCACCAACTGAATATAGGTAAAATTAAAAACAAGTATTTGAAGACAATCTTCTTATTTATTTCAGTACAAGTACTTTAATTGTACCTCTTCAAAGAAGGGCTTAGAGTAGGTACTTAACTCTGACAAAATAATATTTTTTTTTTGGAACACCTGTATAAAATTTAAATATATCAACATTTGTAAATCATTACACAATATATCTTGATTAGTTTTATAAAAGTGGAATTATATTGGAAACTGTATTCTTTCACCATTTTCCTTTGACTACAATGTAGACATAGGTAATAGGTGTATTATAGCTCCCTATGCTATAACTTGTTCACATTGCCTGAAAACTGATAAATAGAGTGTGCAATATATAATAGTATACAAGTATACACAATGTTACATAACGCAGTAGGTACATACAGATATGACACAGTCGCACTTAATCAATTCCAAGGTCAAGAGAAACACTGCAAGATCTTAATTGTGTACATCAGAAGAGATTCTTTTGTTCCAATGAAGTTATGATAAAATCATAGATAAACAAGAATTGCTCCTGTACTATAAAACAATTATTTTCTAATAAATATTGATTAAAGTAAATACTAGTAATTGATTTGGCATAGTGTTGAGTTCTTAGAATAGGATCATTGAAATGGAAAATTACAGTTAACCTGTAGCATTGGCTTTTTGAACATGTAATTGTGTAAACTGCATCTAATAAAAGCATGTTGGTAGATAATAAATGTTTTCTTTCAACTAAGTACGTAGGTAGTAATGTTATCATTAATCACTACAAAACCGATCACAAAGGACATATTTTTTGCTTAGGACCAAAACAGTGCAGAAATGTATGAAATCTCATGATTGCACAGTTTTTCATTAATGCACTGTTGTTTTTTTTTTTTTTAATTATGGCACTAGCAGGCTTTGTGCCAATGTCAAGTAAAAAGGTTAGGAAACGGACGGGAGAGGTAAATTCGAAAAGGAATTATTGACAAGATCAGGTGAGTTATTAGGATCTAATTATATGTATTACAAAATTAAACTTACACAAAATACTTATGAGGAAGGAAGGCATAATAATAATTTATATATGTATATATTATATTATTAAATCTTAATATCATTATGCAAAATAAAAGATGTAATTATAGGATAGAGTTTGGGATTCATAAGTAGGCATGACATTCGGGTAGGAAAAGGAACACGAGCACTAAGCAATTGTTGCAGAAGGGAGGAGTGGTCAAAACGGGAACACGAGGAAATTAAATGGTCCAAATCTCCAACATCAACACCACATTCACATATATCACTATCTACAATTTTAAATCTAGCAAGGTGGGAAGGAGTACACATGTGTCCAAGATGCATACGGCAAATAATGGAAGTAAAACGTTTGTCAAAGTTAAGTTTAAAAAACCAAGGTTTTATAGGGATGTTGGGTTGACTACACTGTTGTTTATTTTTTATTCAGATATAAATTTACCACAGAGGTTTAATGTCTCCTATTAAGTTTAATATAAAATGTATGCATTAGATCAAAAAGATACTGGCTGAAAATAAAAATCGGCTGAATCAAATTGACTTGGTGAAAAAAAAAAAACAAATTGCGCGCATTTTGTATCATTGTAAAACTTTGATACTTCATATTTAGCCATTGAGTTATATGTACTACGTAGTACATATAACTCAATGTATTTAGCAAGAAATTATTTAAAAAATGAAAATAGCGATAGTGATATGAATGCAACTCCAGAAAGTATAAAAACAGCTGCAAATTAAATTGTAAATAACTTTTTGCAGCAATAGTCGCACGATAAATATTTAAAAGCTTAGGAAAACTTTGTTTTCATTAACTTGAGTTTTTATTTTGAGTACTTAGGTATATTTTATCACGGTAGGTAGATTGGTAGTTGAAGGAAAACTAGATTATGCACCTTGCTAAAGTGAGTAATTAATGCACTAATGTTAATTCATGCATTAATAACTCACTTTGCGCTTAATGCAACAATCTACTATTGTGTACCTACTAACTATATGTTAAATTTGTATATGTCCTAGTGATTTATTTGCTTTCTTGATAAGTTTCTTGATAAGGTCACCCAGGGAGTAGTGATAATCATATAGTTTTATATTATTAATATAATCTTACATGATTCTAACTAGACTTCAATGTAATTATATTACAAAAAAAAATACTATTTTAGAGTCACTTTTTTAAGCATATTTAACAGAAAATAATAATAATTAACAACATAACTAATGTTGTATAAAAAATATAATTAGCCCAAAATATTGAAGGTGTTAGTCAACACTCAAGAAGCGAGGTTGTGAGATAACACTGGCATTGAATTGCTTCCATAACAAACTGTTACCAAAATAGATTGAACATGTGTTATTCACATGGCACTGTCCAGAACAAAATGTAACAGTCCAACAATCTCTAGCAAAACACAAAATGTGTATACAAGTGCATGCTATGAAAACGTTTTATTGCAAGGGTCAGTGGGTTGTCTTAGGGGGCCATCAATTTTGTTGTTACAGTTCTTTAAAAGTATTTTAAAACACTATTCTAATTGGAAACAAGAAAACTACAGGTTTTTAAGCAGGTACTTACCACATTTTCAGGAAGTTTGTGTCCAGGCAAATATTTAACATTTTCGTGGGTCTCATTGATGATCTCTGTCAACTTTTTTCCTTCAATCATCTCTTCGTATACCCACATAGTAACTCTGTCTTCAAAGTTGGGGAGGCGGGCTGCATTGCGACCCACAATTTTGGCAATTGCAGATCCCCTGTATTCGTAAAATTAATAAATATGCAGTAGACAAGTGGCATTTCACTTAACTTTTAAATGCATTGAAACGAGTCATTATTTAACAATAATTGTATTAGGTTAAAAAGTATACCTACAATGTTAGTGGATCTGAGGTGGATAGGATATATAGGGTTTTGTTATGTCATCATTCTGTTAAAGGTCAGTCAGCACGGCACCACTTTTGATGTCCGCAGCCCGTAAAAATGATCGAATTACACATGCAGTGAAATATTATAAATAATTAATAATGTACGGAGATAATAAAACGTCTTACCAGTTACCAGAGCCAATAATGCAGACTCTATTTTTCAATATTTTCTCTGCCATTATTATAATGTATTAAAATTACGTAAATAGTAAACGGAAGTAAATGGTAAAAGACAACTCTATATCCAACAAAACTTGCGACCGATTCGCAACGAGTAGCGAGACTGGCAGACTGCACAACGTCTATAAACGCACACGCGCCGCACCGAGCTATAGCGAATGACGTTATCAAACTTATCACAATCTATTCGATAACAGCAAGCAAATTTAGCCACTGATAGTATCACCTCCGCCAATGAGGTCACTGTCAACAGTGTCAACTGTCACCAAGAATGAAGCTGTCAACTGTCATCCCAGATTCAAAATATCTACTAATTAAAAAAAAATTACTACCTTACGCGGATACAGTAGAATGCCCAGAAAAAAGTGGCTGTTACACACGGAAGCAATGCCTGTGAAATATTCGATACTTCTGTATGTTGTTGGACACATTCGAGTAAACTGATAATCAAATCGTGTATGTCATCTGTACCTAGCTTAATGGGGATTGTCCAAAATTTCTAACCATTATATTTTTTTTGTAAATTTAGAGCATTTTGAGAAACTAATTTGAATATTTTGATGATTGGCTCAATATTTATTTTAATAAAAATTATTTAATTATTTTAAGTTTTTAGTGTAGGTGACGTCATCCAGTGGCATAAAGATTAAGTGCCGTTGCCTTACTAGTACATAATTAAAAAATTTAATCTGTCAACACAACGTCAACAATGTCACACCTGTCAAAGTGTCAATAGGCTGAATAGACGTCCTAAATAATCGAATCCTAGCTTAGCGTATTTATTTACAAATGGTTTTTTTATGTGTAAGTGTTCTCCAAGGAATATACTACTCTCTATCGTCACTAAACAATCGACGCGGCGACTTAGAAATAGAATAATAATGCACGCGGCGACATTATTACTATTATTGCTGCAAGTTGGAACAAAGCACTTCCTGTATTCCATAACTCTTCCAGTACTTATATTAAATATTGTCGAGTGTTGAAATAATGTATGTAATGTAATAATGAGATATAAACAAGAATGTTTATATTTTTGACATATTTACAATAATTTGACATTTGACAGATTGTAGACAATACTTGCCTCTTACTTTTTATTTTCTGAGGCAACGATACAAAACTGTACGGCCAAAGTCGTACGTAATTTGAAGGGCAAAGAAGGTCAATCGTATTTTATCAAAAATCTCAATAACATAATTATGAATATTTTTCAAAATTAATTAGTCCGTAATGATCAGTAACGCTATTCCTCGAAATGGTTTTTCAATTATACAATTTAATAAAATATGAACAATGCCCATTCCAGATTGGTACACACAGCTACACATCAAGCTATACATTTCCAGTTTTAGCTGGCCTTGCATTGTATAGGATTTTCGCAAACACATCAAGCTATACTTAACCAGTATAAGGCTTATACTGGTTAAGTATAGCTAAGTAGTAGAATAAATAAATATGTACCTGCTATTGTCGCGAATCATATTTTGATCAAGATATAATCTGACACTGACCTGCAAATTGCAAAAAACGTAAGAAAATTTGAATTTCGCGGTCTCAACTACCTATTCACCTAAAGGCAGGCACTCATTGACTCAGAATGTTAGTTTAGTGCACCCGTACGATGTTTAATCACCTAACTTGTTTCCGACTATTTTTCGGCACTGAGTTTTTATATTACATGACATTTTTGATAATTCAACTCTGATCCAAAGGTGTTAAAAATACACAAAATAACTGTGTTTGGGATGTTAAAGAAGCCTCCAAATATCTAAACTTGACGACGAGTGCACAAAATGCACGTTTTTAAGTCTTTTAGTTTATGTGGTTTTACCAAAAATTGTTTGCCCTTTCCGTCAGTGTGCACCAGACTATAGAAGTTTCTCGAATGTGCTCAACAAACCCTCACCTCCTCGCCTCGTTCCGTCGTTCGATCAAACGCTTGAAAAAAAACGTCATTTGAAGTTGAACGAATCTCGTGTGAAGAAGTGCTCGTACGGCGTGTTTCGTGCTCGGCGCGTGAATATTGTGATCTGGTGTTTCTAGAAGTTTACAGAACTCTGATTAAATTCTTGAACGTTAAAAGGAATCCAAGGTGAGTGTTTTTTTTAAATTACTGTCCAATGGTTACAATGTGATCTTCATGAAAGTGTGTGGCGTTTGCGTAGATTTCCTTTCTTTGGCAATTTATTTTAGCTTGAACTGTCTGAAAAATCTATTTAACATACTGATATTAAAAATCGATAAGTTATATCGCCGCACATTACTTCCTTGTTATTTCCTATTTCATTCTTCGTAAATTTAAAATTACGTAGTCTGCACAACACGCGTTAAATTATTTAGGGTGTCACTGCCAATTAGTATTGATTATAGTCTACAAGACCACGTAATCAGCTTAGTAATTTTACTTTTATTTGTATAATATTAGAGAATACACAACTAAATCTAGGCTACACTAGAATTTTCCATACCATTCCAGATTATACAATAGCCTGAATACAGTACATAATAATTTTATTTATTTCTGTAATAGGTACCAAAGATGGTGAAAGAAACAACATACTATGATATCCTGGGTGTAAAACCCAGTTGCACAAATGATGAATTGAAAAAAGCCTACCGGAAGCTAGCCTTGAAGTATCACCCTGACAAAAACCCAAATGAAGGGGAGAGGTTCAAACAGATTTCACAAGCCTATGAAGTATTGTCCAATCCAGACAAGAGGCGCATTTATGACCAAGGTTTGTATTTAATTTGTGAATTTATCAAATAAACTATGTCAAAAAATATCACTTAATTAAAGCTACCTAAAACAGTGATTCCTTTAACTCTGTACTCGTAAATAATATTGGTGTTATGAAGCATTTATAAACCTGAACTATGAACACTACAAGTTCATATTACTTGAAATTGCTAAAGATAAGAATTAAAGTATTGTAATAAAAATTGCAAAGCCATGCTGATAATGGAAAAAAGAACAAGTAAATGTAGAGCACTTAAATATACATAAATAATTCTATTATGATGTCACAGGTGGTGAACAAGCCTTGAAAGAGGGAGGTGTTGGTGCGAGTGGCTTCTCCTCACCCATGGACTTGTTTGACATGTTCTTTGGTGGAGGATTCAGCGGTGGTCGCAGACGTGGACGTGAACGGAAGGGCAAAGATGTTATTCATCAATTGTCTGTGACACTTGAAGAGCTTTACCGTGGGGCTGTGAGAAAGCTGGCATTGCAGAAGAACGTTATTTGTGAAAAATGCGAGGGACGTGGTGGCAAGAAGGTAACTAACTAATAGAGGTTTTAAACCAGAAACATAATTTCATTCTTTTCCTTTTTTTTCTGATGATTCATATCAAGTCTCGAATTAGGGTTAAAGGTTATGTTTGATTATTTCAGGGTGCAGTACAGCCTTGTCCTACTTGCCGTGGTACAGGCATGCAAGTTCAGATTCAGCAGCTGGCACCGGGCATGATCCACCAAATTCAGACTGTCTGCAGTGAGTGCCGTGGACAGAGGGAGATCATTGACCCTAAGGACCGTTGCAAAGTCTGTCAGGTATGAAACTATAGAAGATGCATCACATTTTTTTTTCTCTAAAGCTTTTCACCATGTCTTAAAAATATACACATCTAAAATAAACTACAGTGGAAACTCGATTAACCGGACTAATTGTTGTCGTTAGGGATTCGGATAATCGGAAAGTCCGGATAATCGAATGTATGAAGAAAAGCGGGTTTTGTGAAATAAAATAAGTTTAATAGTAATAGTAATATTTATTAATAAATAATAATATTATTAATTAAAAATAATAATTCACGAATTCCATGACGAGATTTAAATCTGTATAACCATCTGTTACTTGCGACAAACGATTCATCACCGCCTGATTTTTTATTTAACTGTAATGCTTTTTCACAGAGTAAAGGGCCAGATATCGGTTGCCCAGTTGATCGTTTTTGTAAAAACCAACAATACAAAGCGTCTTCGTAAATAAAAGTACGTTTTTCGGTTTCTTCATCATTTTCCGATGTTTACTCCCGTCTTCATTATCTAATTTGCAGGTGTACAACAAAATTGAATTGGCATTCTTAATATCACTTATCGTGGATGTACCTACACCATACTCATCAGCTAACTTACGACCGGTTTCTCCTTTTTTTAATGAATCAATAATATTTATTTTGTCTTTAAGCGATAACACCACTCTCTTACGCTTTGACATTTTCAAATATTTAGACGCGACACGCACATCAGAGCGGAGTAACAATTGCTAACTAACTAAAACAATAACGAAACGCGTGGGGCAGCGATCCCGTGGGGCGCGGGCGGGGTAATGCCAGTTCCGACTCGTTCGTGCTTGCATAAATTCGACTTTTAATACATATGTTAAACATTTTGTAACTTGGCTCAATATTACTTAATTATTTAATTGGTCGCAGTTTATAGTCCGGATAATCGCGAATCCGTATAACTGAGGGCCGGATAATCGAGTTTCTACTGTATATTCATTTAAAAAAAAGTGCAGTAAATCCCACATAGGAAGCATGTTTACAGGTGCAATTACTCCAAATTACCAAACTCACTAGGATTATAAATGTTTGTGGCTAGGCGGAAGTTAACCACACGCCATCAGACAAAAGGAAGACTGCCATTGTTTAATTTTGGTCAAAAACTATTGTTCTCAAAATATTACAAAACCTTAAAAAAACAGATTGAATATCATTATAATGTTACAGGGACGCAAGACAGTGCGTGACCGCAAAATTCTTGAGGTCCATGTGGACAAGGGCATGACTGATGGCCAGAAGATTGTCTTCAGTGGAGAGGGTGATCAGGAGCCGGAGCTTGAGCCTGGCGATCTTGTTATAGTTTTAGATGAGAAAGAGCATGAAGTAAGTATTTCTCGTCCTATTTTTACCACACAATACACAAATTCACGCTTTTTACCACGAGGGTTAGCAGAAACTGCAGACTGCCTTGTGCTACGACCCTAACATTTTCATTTTGCTATGCCTACATTCCTTTTTAATTTTACCTGTGTAAAAAAGTGGTATTTATTCATTACATTTCTTTCTAGACATTCAAACGTTCGGGCCATGATCTCATAATCCGGTTGAACATTGAGCTTGTGGAGGCATTGTGTGGCTACCAGAAGGTGATCCGGACACTGGATGACAGGGATATTGTGATAACTGTTATGCCTGGCGAAGTTACTAAACATGGTGAAGTCAAGTGTGTGTTGAATGAAGGTGTGTGAGAACAAAATAACTCTTTAATAGCTTTCAAAGTCAGCAGCAGGATGTTCCTTTCGTCTTGGCATTGCAGCATTGTTTCAATATTATTACAATTATTAGTGAGAATTCAGGGTTCGTAAAAATCCAATATTTATAATATACACAAGTTTTTATATTTGTCATGTATAAGAAATGACTCGATTTTCTTTCTATAAGTGGCTTATATTTTCTTTCTATGTTATTTAACGTCTTTATAATATGTTTACTAATACAACACTTAAAAAAATTAAAATAATAACACTATTTTAAAAAACACTCGAATTTAGGTGGATTCTCATAAAATTAAAAATTATTGACTATAGGGGAATGAATACCTTTAAGTCACAGAGTGAATCACCAAAACTTTTGATTAGATTTTCACTTTAGGAAAGCTAATCCAAATTGTAGTTTTTTGTTAAGTGTTGTTAGAGTAAGCTTTGAATCAGCTAAATTTCTAGTTTTGACATTAAATATCAATTGATATATTATTATCTAGACCTGGAAGCCAAAGAGACTCAAGTGCTTATGGCTTTCGAGTCTGGATATTATATCAGCGAACCCTGAGATAAATTAATCATCATTGTTTATTATTATGTATCATATACTTAACTGTTTACTCATAACATTACAGGTATGCCGATGTACAAAAATCCATTTGAAAAGGGCCAGCTTATTATACAATTCCTAGTTAACTTTCCCAGTCGCATTCCACCTGAAGTCATTCCTGCCCTTGAGAACTGTCTGCCGCCTCGACCAAGGGTGAGTGGAAATCTTATTGCCTATGCCTTTAAATTATTCTGTTATATAAATCACACACCTGATGGCGTGTTTGCATACGTCATTGCATTTGTGTGTGGATAGATTATGCAGAGTCATGCAAGCCAATGTTATATGCTAATTAGATTTGGCAATAATTATAGAATATCATCAGTAAATAATTCTGGGAATGGTGAGTAGAAATTAAATAAACATCTATTATATATTACAGATTGAGATTCCCGAATTGGCGGAAGAGTGCCAGTTAATAGACTTGGATCCGGAACAAGAGTCGCGCCGGCGACGCGCACACCACGGCAACGCTTACGAGGAAGACGATGAGCATCCTGGTATGAACCGAGTGCAGTGCGCCACTAGCTAGACGTCAACGCACTCTCGCCAGACGAGTGCCAGCGATGGACCTAATCTAACCAAATTACTGCTGATTGAAGTATTAATAGCCATTATGTATGAGTTTGATGAACATGATGAACTTAAACAAGTTGGTACTGTATTATGACATACATGATTAATATTGTCTCACATAATAATAACTGTTCACATTATTTGGTAACGTATTTTATGTTATGTTAGCACCTTCGTGTGGAATAGTATCATTAATCATTCTTGTTTTATGTTCAATTACATTAACAATATTTACATAATACGCTAATCAAAAATTGTGATCTAGGACGCTATTTATATTTCGTCAGTTGTAAAGCAATATTAGCTTGTTAATTAAATTATTTATGTGACTTTCTATTAGTTTTTCAATTCATGTGAACATCACATTCACCAGTTAATCCTAGAGGAGTCCAGTACGGTCAAGGTACTTAGTAAAGAAAAACATGAAATAGCTGCAGAAGCATGTTGTTGAAATTGAATTTTTTATAGTGTGCTGAAACCTGCCTTAAATAATATTAAGATAAGATACTTAGTCACAATGTAGGTCCATTGTTTTAGGTGATTAGTAATATTGGTGTATTGACGTAATCCATACTGTGATTTGGTTTTCTATCTACCTACTTCTTTTAGACTCAATTTTTCTCTTCTAGAGCTTACTATTTACTCATCCAAGGCATCCTAGCTAATATTGATGTGTTATGATAAGCATTCTTTTTTAACATATTCAGTGCCAACATGTAAATCTCCAAATTATTATACTTCCACTATCACAGTATAAAATCATTAGTCAGTCTAGGACGGTAACAGTTAGTCCGCGCGGAACTAGTTGTTCGCGCCTTAGGTATGTCATTGGGGGGACGGAGGGGCGGGGGCGCGTTTTCATTACTCAGTACATGCGTTGCGAACACTGCAACCCCGTCCCCACCTAAGGCGCGGCCAACTATTGTTCCGCGCGGACTATAGCCGAAAAAACTGCTTGAAATTAAGAAGCTTTTTAGCGTATGTTCAATTAGTACATTTGATAGGTAGGTACAGACAAGCTTTGGTTGAGATAGGCGCTGTTTACATATGATTACATATAGGAATATTTCACAGTAGGTATGTGTAATCTGTCAGCCAACTCGGCATACTTGAGACGGCTGAGCTGAACAAAGGGTTTTTACATAGTCATTTAGGGAATTCATAGAAAGTCTAAATATCCAAACACTAATAATCTTTCTGCGAGTCTGGAAACACCTTTGGCACTGGAAATGTTCATAATGCAGCAGCTTCATTTATGTTTTAAAATAAAATGTATTTTATTTTAATAATACGTACCTAGCTAATTATATTGTCTGCTAGTTTAAGGATTTATATGGAACATTTTCTACATTATGTAGGTCTGTGATTCGTCATGATTTTGAGGTTGAATGGTAAACGTATTATGGCTTGTGCTCAGATTTTTTTCACATAAAAATAGTGAATTAAAGTTTAGTTTTAAATAAACTTTTTGTCTCAAAACTTTTGTTTTATTATGTATGTATAAATTCCATTATTTTTACAAGTGATACCACCAACGAGGTGATACATGTAAAGGCGCTTGTACACTCTTCCGCGAGTGCTCTCGCCGAGAGCGCTCGCGCGAGAGGTCGAGTGACTAGTGGTGCGACCCGCGGCATGACGAGTGTGAGAGTGTACAACTCTCACACTCGTCATGCCGCGTCTCGACGAGAGTGTACAAGCGCCATTAGAAGCTGCTGATACAAGAAACTGTTACGAGTTACACCGACGACGACGACCACGCTTTCTCCTAGAGGGGTTAATAATATAAACTTACTAATATAATATAAACTTACTAATATTATAGATGTAAAATTCAACATTAATTGGACTAATTTGGATGGATTAGCAATATCCTTCAAAATCATTCAGATTGAAACTCAATTCGAGTGCTGATTACAACAATTCAACTTCAACTCTTGATTAATGGCTTTTGTGGAATAAACACCACAATTTTGCCAATTTCACGTACTTAGAATGTATTCATTGACTGATAGAAAGCTACACTGTTGCCGAGTCCCAATATGTCAAAACGAGAAACTTCAAGCGAACGAAGTCTGATAAAGTAAAGTAGGTACAGACGCCAGCACATCAAGTTACTACAATCTGTCAAATTTCTTTAATAGATTTTCAACTTTATTCTTAAGGCATAAGGTTCAAAGTTGATTGGGAAAATTTGACAGTTTTTGGGAAGCTTAATGTGCTGGCGTCTGTACGTCGATCAAAATATGATTCGCGGCCGTAACAATTATGTATTTACTGAATCATACTTATTAAAATCAGTAATACAACTTGTAACTAACCTAATATAAGAAAGCAAACTTCGCCGAAGATTAAAACAACACAAGTTAGGAAACTTTCCGTCCTAGCAACGCGACAGTAGCTAGGAGCACAGACCACATAATATACCCTGGATGGACATCCAGGGTACCATGTGGTCTGTGCTCCTAGCTAGATGGAGGGAAAATTCAAGTGAGTAAGAATTGATTCACAGGGTAGCTGGCAGCATTTTATGCATTTACTATGTAGAGTAGAGATCAACGACCAGGAGTTACTCCGTTTATCCACTCAGGTGTATACGCGGAAACGTATGTCCAAGAATCCACCCTAGGCCTAGTTGGATAATAGTTAATTGTGCAACAAGAGAGCAAAGTAGTTTTTTGCTGCGAGTGCTGATTTTGAATCCTGAGTGTGGCGAGGGATTCAAAGGCACGAGATGCAAAAAAACTTTGCTCTCGTGTAACACACATCACTTTTCACTTCAGCAGCGAGAACACTTTAGGAGATAAAATAATAAACAGTAATAGATTGAAGTAACTATTTATTGTGAATCAAAATAATTAACATTGTAGGTAGATACCAATTCTATAAAATGGAACATTTTAAAAGTTAAATTACTGCAATTCTGCAAATTAATAAAAGACATGTTTCTTTTTTTGCAAAATTTTAGTTAGTACGAAATTCCGAACGTGTTTGTCTTTGAGGTCCAATTCAAAATCCGAACTTCGAAAGGGCTGGTCTTTGTCTCTCTCTCTTTCTAATAGCGGGAAAGAGATAGAGTGTGAATGTTTCGAAATAGTTATTTGTGCAACAAGAGAGCAAAGTAGTTTTTTGCTGCGAGTGCTGATTTTGAATCCCGAGCAAGCGAAGGATTCAACGATTGAATCACGAGCGTAGCGAGTGATTCTAAAGTTGAATCCTGAGTGTGGCGAGGGATTCAAAGGCACGAGATCCAAAAAAACTTTGCTCTCGTGTAACACACATAACTTTTCACTTCAGCAGCGAGAACACTTTAGGAGATAAAATAATAAACAGGAATAGATTGAAATAACTATTTATTGTGAATCAAAATAATTAACATTGTAGGTAGATACCAATTCTATAAAATCTAAAAAATAAGATAGCAACACCGTCTCCGAAAAACTGCTTGCGCCCTTTGTAAGTCTCCATTCATTGAAGACATGGTATGCTTTCAGATATTTCTCGCGAGACTTCTCAGGTAGGAAACTTAATTCTGCATTAATAACTTGTTGTTTTAACTCTTCCGGTGTTAAATTACTGTTCTCGTCGCTAGTTTCACTCATATTTTACGATTATTTTAATATTTTTTAACTTATTCAACTCTGTACGCCAGTCACGAAATTTTATTCCCGCTCTTTTATTTAAATTAAGGCGTGTTCGGAAATAGCACCCATGATATTTTATTATTCAAAATATATTACGTAAGTACCTAACATTTATTGAAACTAGCAGTAAACATTTACAATTTAAATATCAGTTTTATTTGCAGTAAATACTTATTTTCGTTTAAATAAAACAATAAGTTAAAAATTCAATAAATTACATTAAAAGACATAATTTTCTTTTTGCAAAGGACATCAACCACTTTGTATGGCGTTTGGGCTTGAACATGAACATAAAAATATTGCACTATTATTGATTTTATTAAGTGGTTTACAGTACAAAGAAAACGTATAGATAAGAAGTTTTGTGTCAAATTAGTTAAATCGTACAAAAGAAAAAACTTCAATACTTGTAAAAGGTCACTACTGGCTCTATCAATGCACACGACCTTGTACGCTATCTTACACCCACAGGTTGACTGCGAGAGAACTAGTGATGGATTTTAGCCAACTCAAATATTCAATAAATAAAGAACAAAAAACAATGTAAGTACATACATAATCATTTCAGAAGTTGGGACTTACCACGAAAGTCCATGTTCACGTGCAAGTCTTCATGTAAAGCGGGTTCATTATACGGAGAAATGCCAGGGTTAACGTTTGAAGCGGGTACTGAGTCCGAGAGTGAGCCGGGGTCGTCGAATAGAAAATCATCAGAATCCATTTTGAACAGTCTTCAAAAATAGCTAAAGTCGGAATAATATGAATTCACAATACGATACGAAAAAGAGCGGCAAACGCAAAGCGAATGACATTGACAATTTGAAAATCGAGCGCCAGTCGTGTCTGGGTCAGTGTTGCCAGTTCTCTGCACTGTCAGTCGAACACTCGATTTGAAATCGATTCCATCATGCTGTGATGTATTGTTTTGCGTAATTCTTTTGGTTATGGATCATGCCGCATTACAATTAGAATCTTCAAGAAAAGCACGTGTTAATAATACCCGCTACCATGACGGACAAAACACAAACGAACGAAGACGAATTACCAATTACGAACGATTCTTATTATTTTTCCCCGATAGAGGATAAAGGCTCCTTCAAACAGGCGCGACACGCGATAAATTCGCGCGCGACACAGAGACACCGCAAGTCGCGCAACGAGCGGTGATTATATCGCGTATCGCGCCTGTTTGTAGGAGCCTTAAACGACATCCAATGTTTGTTCTACGTGGGCATGCTATAATCATGGCGGTAAGTCTCCTCTTTGAGGAGTGGCTAGAGTGGCGACACGGCGTCCTTACTTTCCACAAGACGCAAAAAGTCTGACACGAGGAGCCTAGCGCGGGGGAAATAAACGGATGATTTTACCATCACAAAAAAAAAATGTTTTTACGTAAACTATACCTTTTTATTTATGTAAAGTTAAGATGATGATGGTGATGCTGATGATGAATCCTCCAACGACTAGAGCAAAGCTCGGTCTTCCAGGAAAACATTTTAATGTTTCGAAGCTCTCGAATCGAAACATTAAAAATATCGATATTATTTTTTCTGTGTCTTTATTCTTTAGGCAACCCTAACACAACGCGCCCCGCACGCCGCGCCGCAACTGTCACCATACAAATACAAATCAATTAAAAATCTATTTAATTCGTTTTTAATATTATTTATTTTGACACTCCCGAATAGGGACCAATGTTCAGTAAATATTATTACTAAATTATTTATGAATTCCTTTTTTCCCAATATGGTTGTTCACGGTTAGCCCATTTTGGTTGAAGTCCTTTCTTTAGTTAGTACGAAATTCCGAACGTGTTTGTCTTTGAGGTCGAATTCAAAATCCGAACTTCGAAAGGGCTGGTCTTTGTCTCTCTCTCTTTCTAATGGCGGGAAAGAGATAGAGTGTGAATGTTTCGAATTGTATGATTAACCCAAAGTAGAATAAAAAAAAATTAAAAAGTTACTTTGTCTCACTCAGTGAGCAAAATCGCATTTTGCTCACTGATTTCACGCAGCAAAACCTACTTGTTTGAGCTACTGAAGTGAAAAGTATATAGCTGCCCAGCCCAAAGCTGAATAATATATTCGCGGCTTTCTGAAAAAAATTAAAAAGTTACTTTGTCTCACTCAGTGAGCAAAATCGTATTTTGCTCTTTGATTTCACGCAGCAAAACCTACATGTTTGAGCTACTGAAGTGAAAACGGAATTTATAAGCTTTGGGTGGATTCTCGTTCTCGGACATGAGTTTCCGCGTACGGAATAACCGACGACCAGGCAGCACTGGAACTTTTATAAACTGATGAATAGAATACTCTCTGCTGACATTAGAAGAGCAGGAGAATAGAACTTTCGCGACACAGATGAATATACGAACATACCAAGGGTACACAGGAAAAAAGAGGCTTGTATGTACTACTTAAGGGGAAGCGCTAAGGTAGCCCGCGAAATTCAAATTTTCTTACGTTTTTTGCAATTTGCTGGTCAGTATTAAGTTGTACATCGATCAAAATATGATTCGCGGCCGTAACAAATATGCATTTACAGAATTATAATCATTTAAGTCATCAACACAACTCTCTAAGACCACGTAAGTCCAAAGAATGATGATTTCATGAAACAGTTATTCTTTGGGCTTACGTGGTCTTAGAGACTTGTGTTGATGACTTTAATGATTATAATTCTGTAAATACATATTTTTTACGGCCGCGAATCACATATTAATCAACGTACAACTTAATACTGACCAGCAAATTGCAAAAAACCTAAAAAAAAATTAATTTCGCGGGCTACCCTGGCGCTTTTGCCTTAAGGTGCCACTATGTAGTCGATATTTTTTTCCATACACGGGAGGGTATTACTTAGCTGTTTGACATGGTATCTACATCCAAAGTTAAACATACTTATGGTTTTTCCTTATTATTAGTTATAATTGTGTCTGTACCGAAACAGAATAGTAAAAAACCGGTCAAGAGCGAGCCGGACTCGCGCACCGAGGGTTCCGTACCATAATGTTTTTAATTTTCCATCGGCGAGGGTTATATTCGTCAGAATATATATTGCAATTTTATGTCAGCGCTATCTCTTGACCGATAGTAGAACTAATGTAACTTTTGTTGATGATTTCAGAAAAAGTGTGCTATTTAGAGACTTCATTTTATTTTTCCTGTAATCTTTGCATAAATTTCTATTACATAGCATAATTTCAGATTTATCTTTTTGCAAACTTCGGAGATAACAGGGGAATGGTATTTTATTTACATTTTTCATCATGTCGAAAACTATGCGGCCTAAAAAAAAATGTTTGAAAATGTGGAAACTGCGCTCTTTCATATGATACCCCACATGCCCTAGTAGCCTCACTTCGAATTTTTCAGACCCCCTTTCAGTCTTTTTGCAAAAAAAAAAATTATTTCTTTCTTATTTGCAAAATAGTTGGGCAAACGTCATCTAAAACAATTCTAAATTTCAAGTTGATAGCATTAGTAGTTCTTGAGATATCCAGCTGTAACAGACAGACTGAATCTTACCATAAGGGTTCCGTTTTACCATTTTGGTACGGAACCCTAAAAATACGTAAAGTCCTTTGGAAAATCGAATTTTATGAAAAAAAAACCACGTCACATAATGCAACACATCGGACACGATGCCAGAGGAGACAGCATGCTTTTTGGCCACCAGTGAGATCAAGCTCGCTACAAATTCCACCTTAAACTCATGGCTTGCAATGTAATGTAGGTCCCAACACAGCAAGTGTTTATATGCAAATAAAATGACAATCAATATTTGTTAATTCTTTATTACTAATAATTTTTGTAATACTTAAGCCTATACAAATAAGCACACCCTTTATTGTTTCCCAGTGCCATGTACCCACTGTTAGGTGAAAAATTAACTGAATCAACTTGATGGAGATTCAATGTTGGGCTGGGGAAGTTGGCAAAAACATGGTAAGAGGGTATATGCACAAGTTTCACTGCATTGGGATAATATGCTGATGAAGCTGAAAGTATCTCAGTAGTTGCATTGAAATTAAGATTTGTTATTTTAGTTGTCAAGTTTGAAATTACTTTGAATGGAACTGGTTCAGAGGTAGTTAAATTTACAGTTTGGTATATGTTGACAATACCTTCCCCACTTCCTGTAGCTAATAACTTCCCACAAGCGCTTGTCGTCAGGCAAGATGCTGTAACACATCCATGGTCATAGAATTTCTTTAATGGTCGGTATGTTGACAGATCCCATATAGTGATTTCTCCTTCAACACTATAACAATATAACTGTGCACAGTCATGGCTAAATGTAACAGATGCAACATTAGAATTGTGTTTTAAGGATTTCAGCAGTTCCTTGGATGCAGTGCATATCAAGTACACTTCCTCAAAACCATCACATGTTGCTATGTATTTGCCATCGCTTGACACTTTGAAAATAACCGGTTTCTTCACTACTCTTGGCAGTTGAATCAATCTTGGTTCAGCCTTAACAAGGTCATATACACAATATGTGTGGTTAATTTTAGATGCAATGTATGCCTCTGACCCATCAGGAGAGAACTGAGCTGCAGTTATGCGCCATTTTTTTAATTTAAAGCTATGTAGTTTGTTGTTCACATCTCCACCAACAGAGAACAATGATACAACACCAGAATGGCCAGCAACAAGGGCAGCACTTATTTTAGGATGAAACTCAACACAGGATATGATTGATCCTTCATTTTTAGTAGCAGAATTTATTTGTGGGAACTTCTTTATTTCCAGAAAATCTTTAGGAAGGTGGTTAGACTGTTTATTGTGTAAATGTCCTACAGTTCTTAATATTTCATCTTCATCTTCCTTTTCAGTTTTTTTGTTCAGCTTAGCCCAACTTGGTGTACCCATTAAAGTTTCATATTTTTGTTTTAGCTTCTCTGTGTACAGACCTGTACTTTTGATGTTTGGTATAATATTCGCTCCAAAGTTCTCATCGTCTTCATCTACCCATGCTGGTTGCAGATCAGAACCCACTTCCTCATTAGCCTTTGGATGTAAATTTTCAACAAACTTCTTTGTTTTATTAAATAACAATTGTGAGACCCTGTAACAATTATTAAATAAATGCATGAGGATCTTCAAAGATTTAAACCCGTATGGGTCTTACTAAACATGAATCAAGTGTTTCTTGGTGAAGAAATATTATGAAGCACATCGTAGCAAATTCCAACAAGCCTTTCATACATACCTCGCTTCTTCATCATGTACTGAAGAAGATTTGCGCTTCATTTTAAGTAAACAAATACAAAAACTTTAATTACGACCACACAAATTATAGGTTACTCACAACACTCGCAATCCAGTATTATAGTGTATGGTGTACTCTGTGCTCGCAATCTCGCTGTCGCATTGACATTTTTTTTTATTTATTCATGACCATGACGGATACATCAGATACATGTCTTTCAGTCGTTTGACAGAACTACAGAAGCAGGGCTGCCAGTAGGTGGAGGCAACATAAATTAAACCTCTGATTCCTCTGAGAGTGCAATAGTTAGATTGTTTTCAATTTTTATCTCTATAAATAATTGATACTTTGTAGTTCAATAGCCAGTTAAGACAACTAATAATAATTTATCGTTTAAAATATTTGTCTGGACGGGTGGCAACATGTTCGTCCACTCCTCTATAAATGAAACAACCTGTCTTTGCTCTATAAATAAGACAGCTGGCCCTTTCGTTACTACAAGAACTTACTATTGTATAACAGAAAAGTAATGAACAGTCAATAAATTGTTCACCTTACTTCCATGTGATGGTAGCGAAACGGCCAAGCCACATACTAAGGTGTAGGGTTTGTGAAGTTAGAGCTTGTAGAGTTAGGGCGTGTAGAGTTAGAAGTTTGGCTCCACGTGAGGTCTGATAACTTTTTGATAGTGCGAGCCATATTTGCCTTGGTAACATTTTACATGAAAATGTTTTTGGTGGGATTTCACTTCTTTTTGTAAGATGCTTATGAAACTCAAAATCTTTTTTTTTTTTGGCGGATGTTTTACTAAAAATCCTGAAATATGTATTTTATTATTTATAAAAAGAAGTCCTTATATCAATTTTCAGACCTCTAGCATCAAAATTTGCGGAAGACTCATACAAACTGCCATCCCCTAGTTTAAGGGGTTGGGGGGTAACAGTTCCAAGTTATTAAGTTATAATTTTTTTGTTGTTTGTGTACTAACTTCAGCTTTCTAGGACTTCAGGAAGTACCCTAAGAACTTTGATGATCATCGGTGAGTCAGTGATAGGCAGCCGCTCCATACTACTAAAATACTGGTATTCAGCTGCATCCAGTTAAGACTGGAAGCCGACCCCAACATAGTTGGGAAAAGGCTAGGCCGATGGTGATGATGATCGGTGAGTCAGTGACTAAATCGGGGATTTTTAGATATCAATAAAATCTTAAGTATAAAAGCTATGCAAGTGAAACTTTATATGTTTAAGACTACGCCGACCACCTAGTGACGCCCTCATCGTTTGTTTGGTTATTTCTTTTATTTTAGAATGAAAATGCAGAAAATAAGCACGTTAATTTTATTATAATCACTAAAACGGATAATAGTGGCCACTATTTTCCGTTTTACTGATTATAATAAAACTAAACAATGTAAAACTACCGTTTAGAATAATATTAACGTATAATCTTATAGAGCACAACTTAAGGTGAATGGGTAGTGATAGACCGCGAAATTCAAATTTTCTTACGTTTTTTGCAATTTGCAGGTCAGTGTCAGATTGTATCTTGATCAAAATATGATTCGCGACAATAACAGGTACATATTTAAGGAATTATAATCATTAGAATCATTCATATATCTTTCTAAGTTAGATTTCTACCACCAACCACCAATCTCTTATGGAAAAGTGTTAGTGGTAGAAATCTAACTTGGAAAGATGTATTATTGATTCTAATGATTATACTTCTCTAAATATATACCTGTTATTGTCGCGAATCATATTTTGATCAAGATACAACCTGACACTGACCTGTAAATTGCAAAAAACGTAAGAAAATTTGAATTTCGCGGTCTCAACTACCCATTCACCTTAACGCATTTTCATTCTAAAGTAAAAGAAATAACCAAACCAACGATTAGGGCGCCACTGCGCGGTCGACTTTTGGTCGGCGCCCTCTTAATAAGTCTACTATTGACATCATATCCCGAGAATTTTGTTTATCTGGTATAATCCAAACCCAAGTTATGAGGGTTCAAAAAAACTACGAAGTTCTTCGAGAAAAGGTAGGTAGTGCCCTTGCACTTCGCTTGGCTCGTCTTGGCGGGAGCACTGCCGTACCCCCAGCCAGATATAGAGTGATAAATAATCCTTGGAGATCCCACTTAGGCTCAGGTTACACTGTACTTAGCGACGAGTCACACACACGGTCTTTTGTAACTACTGATAAGCAGCCCTTTGTGTAAAGTTTAGTTCACATTCAAATTCTCATTATTATATCCAAATATAAAGTCTTGACTGACTACCACAGATAACTAAATGAATAGAGCTAGCTAACCCTGCGTTCCGAGTTGGGAAATAATCGATGTGAACCTGTTTAAACCCGTACCGAATAGGGATGACGAAAGATTTGGAAATCCTTTTCCGTAATGTACAGACGCCAGCACATCAAGCTACCCGAAACGGTCAAATTTTACCAATCAACTTTGAACCTTATGCTTTAGCGATAAAGTTGAAAATCGATGAAAGAAATTTGACAGATTGTAGTAGCTTGATGTGCTGGCGTCTGTACGTACACATTTACTATTTACGAAAAAAACCTTTATTTCGCTAATAAACCAAAGTTTAACGAAGTTTAAAGCCATTTTTCAAATAATTTTTCAATAGTGCGCAAAAACAGCTCACAGTGTCATAGCATCGGGTCTGACGTCACGTGTAGGTAAACATCAAGGCCGCATTCCGAATTAAGACAATATCGCTCACAGCGCTCATAGCAATAATTTGCGTTCCTATTTAGATATCTCGATTTATGACATCTCAAATTTTTTGGGCTTCATACGTACTTGTGATACTCCATATAATTTTCCATATCATTTGGCTACTGAAAACAGAAAAGTAAACAATTAAAATTGATAAAAAGAATGATAACCAAAACAAACATGACCTCAATAAATTAGTTAGCCTGAATATTTCAACTATTTCATGTCAAATGAACATTTTCACTTTAAAACCCATCATAATAATAATAACATACAGACATCAAAATGATCTTCACAGAAATAAAGTGCCGAATTAGTGATTACGCCGTTTTCGCCGTGCGAGCTTTAACCATTGATCTCATTATTTTCTTGTTTGGGACATATTTAAACACCTTGTTGGGTTTGGTTATTGATGTATTTTTACACTGAGGCACTGCACACCACATAAACTTTGGAATTCATTTTTATCACACGAAATATGCAATGTTTGTTAGCTTTCTTCTGACTGCGCGTAGACACATTTGCCCTGCGTTTCGAGTTGGGAAATAATCGATTTGAGCGTGCTAAAACCCGTACCGAATTAGCGGGACTGCGATAACGATGTACCGTGAATCGTCATAGATGACTTCATGACATGCGCCATCTTGCGACAACGCCGACCATGCCTTAGAATAATATCACCGTGAGCATTGTCAAAAATGACAATGGGTGTGTGAGGATGGGTCAATGTGTGTTTTGTTTTGAGTTACATCATCTTTAAATTAGACTAACGTGGCATTTTCGGAATTGTGCTTCTGGCTGACAGTCGCCACCTAACCAAAGAAGAAGAACTGAAGAAGAAATGTGGTGTCTATGCAAAGAAATACTGTAATAATATCGTTTTTACATTGAGTAAGCACTGTGAGCGCGTTAACGAGTGTTCCGAATTGTTGACAGCTCTCAGCTGTCATAATCGTAATATTTAAATCGGAACGCATGTGAGATGATGTGACCGCTGTGAGCGATTATAGCTAATTCGGAAAGCGGCTTAAATCGGAACGCATGTGAGATGATGTGAGCGCTGGCCGCTGTGAGCTGTGAGCGAGTAGCTAATTCGGAATGTGGCCTAAGTGTCCACAGAGGCACAGATAACTGACTAGTCAGAGAAAGTGACGTTACGAATATTTGCGCCTGCAAGTTGGTTACTCCAGTGTTGCCAGCAAGAGATTGTCGGGAATGAGGTCTTTTCAATAGCAAGATTAAAAAAAAAAAAAGTTTTCATAAGTTCCCATAGATGGCACTACTATAGTAGTACTCATGATTAAAAGACATCCCATAGTGGCTAGCCATGTCAGATCAACGTAGTAGATGTAGGCAGTTAAAAAAAATATATTTAATGTTGCTTGAACTTTTTTCACGGCTGATTGAATTGAAACTCAGATTTGAAAACAACTTTGACATTTTAATATTAAGCTATGCCATCTATCCGGGGATATAGAAAACTTATTATTATTATTATTTTTTTTTTCTTATGTCAATTTGAAAAGAGCTCATTAGACATTCATCTCATGTCCATGGAGTAGAATCCTTTTCAATACTGAATGCACACGCGGAATAAATAATATGTACAGTGCCAATCACTGAAAAAAGACTTCAATAATAAAATATTAGAAGAAAATGCATAAATTTTTAAAAAAAGATTTTATTTTCATTAAGGCTAGGCTCAAACGAACCACCGGCCTCAGCCACCGGTAGCCCAGCGACTAGCAGTTCATATGATTTTTCATACGTTTTGTATGGATTCGTCGCACACGTGTGGCCGGTGGCGACTGGCGACCACTTGATACAGCAGTACTCAACACCGCAGACAGGGGCGACAGCTAAGGCTTAAGTGTTACATGCTCTGTGGCGGGCAACAGCCACCAGTGGACCAATGGTTGTGGCCAGTGGCTCGTGTGTGCTTACCCTAATTATTTTCAGGTAATTTTTCTTACGAGAATATCATCGTGATTATGTCGGTAAAACAGCTAGGATGAGTGTTTGTTTAACTTTTTAATAGATGTCACTGTTGTTTTGTAATGCGTCCTTTTTCCTCCAATAGTAACGTAATACGAGAAAAGAAAGAAAGGAGTTGTGATTTTATAAGTATACCTATCATGTCGTATCGTTTGTGTGCAAGTCCTTTTCTTTCATTCGTTATTTGCAGTGTTTCACTTTGTAAGCATCGGATTTTGATTGTGAGATTGTGAGTTTGGGATTTATCACCATTGTGCAAGCAAACATACTTATTGGAATAATGAGAGAATTTGGTGATTAGAATTGCAAAAGATTGTGTACAAGAAGATGAAACGAAGACTTATTATTCTGTGACCTTTTTGCATCCTCGAAGTGTGTCAATATGTGTAATAAACCAATGAATATAAGACAAAAACAGTAGTCAAGCTAAAGCTACCTGTTTTATTGCAAGGAGCCGTAACTTTTACAATGGGGCCCAAAGGGGCTCCGCCATAAAATTATTTGTCGGTTGTTAGTCTATCGTAAAACAATTAAAACACGATTGATGACTCTGGCACATAATAAAGCAACAGTCGATGATGGTCAAGGAGTTCCAGGTGATAAGGAGGCCACCGAGCGATGATACGAGGCTGGTCGCAAGCAATGCCAGGTGGAGTCACATCAGTAGATCGCGTCACGGCGCGCTCAGCTAGTGAGGAGCCAAGTTACGCGGCGTGTGATGTTTGTGCGCAATGTCAGGCAAGCCCGCGAGTGTGGGCGCGTCGCGAGCGGGCGTGCCGGGCACTCCGCGCGTGCTGGTGTACGTGGCGGACCCGCGCCAGCTAGAGCCCGGCGCCGCGGGCCCCGACCCGCCGCCAGCAGCAGGCCCCGCGTCCTCGGCGCCCGCCGCCGCGCAGCCACAGCACGATACCCTCTATATCCCTGAGAACATACATCACCAAGTGAACTTGCCTAGGAATACAGTCTATAGAACACAGTTTGACAGAAACGATCAGAGAAACTTGCCTGCTAATATTTACTACAAACAGTTAAATGATAATGATGGCAAAGTGAATGTTTATGGTATACCTGATAATGTTACACAAAGAACAGAATTCTATCCAGTTTCACAACAGTATTTGAAAGAAACATGTTCAAAGAATGAAGATAGTAGGAGTGACCGATCAGGTAATATAAGTGTAAAGCGAGATTGTTCTGAGCAAGCAGGTACAGAATTTAACAGTGTTGAAACTTTTCATGCAAGAGTACCTGTAGAAACAGTAGATTTGGCAACATATCAGGCAAGATGTTCTGGCCCCATTGGTTCAGATAATACTATGAATTCTATGCACCCTGCTGCATTGCGTCATGGGCAGAACCAATATAGTGAGAATGTAACAGTTCAGAGTGGTGGTGAGGGATCAAATTGTAGTGAAAGAGAGTTATCTGTGTGCAAAAGTTTTGTGAACTATCAATTCTTAGAACAGAGTGTATCTCATCAGTCGATAGTGAATCAGAGTATAAGTATTTTAAATCAACAAGTAGGAGTGAGTAGAGGGATAGTAAGTGAAGGTGACAGTGGTAGTGCACCACAGCTGGTAAGGACTGCAGATGGTGTGGTCCTGGCCGTGCTTCCGGCGCCTGTTCTGTCCCACCCCCCTGACAATTCAGAGCTAAGCTCGAGGACAGTGGTGCAGAGTGATTCTCAACAAACTGTAACAGTGCCCCTAGGTTGGAAGAGAATAGTCAGTGGCACATCAGTTATCTATGTTAGGTAAGTAATGATCAAGGTTCATTTCATTTAGTATTTAAAACAGTCTTTAAGGCTGAATTTTTCATTTTGTGGGAGTAGCTTGGCTGATTGAATTTAGATGTTTAAATGTGATTGCACCTCATTACTGGAGGTTACTTAAATAAAAGTAATAATTATGTTCTATTTATAACTTCTATATGTAAAAATGTATATCTGTACTACCAATGGTCAAGCACCATGAAAATAATATTATAGGTAATTTATGATTCTATACAATGGTAAACACACAATAAAGTCACATATTAAAGTTTAAAATTAATAGTTAACACTTTACTAACAACTATAATTTAAATTGCTAGTAGACTTAAGGTCATCTGGATCACACAGAACACTGCTTAAAGCTTAAAAAAAATCATTCATTTGATAATACAATTATAACATGCTAAAGATAATTAAGTACAAAATAATTAAATGTACAGTCAGCTTTGAATGAAAAAAATATTAAATTGATTAAATACTTAAATTAATATTGTTATCTCTCTGTCTGTGTCTATTAGTTATACTATAACAAGAACAACATCCTACTGCTCCATTAAACACTTAGCAACAGACGCTCCAAAAGGCAGATCTTATACCACCTTCTACAATATTAAAATGTTACATTTCACATGACTTTACACAAAGCTGTTTACCAGCATTTAAAATTTGCATGACTATACTATTTCTCAGTTAAACCCCTTTATAAACTTTAATCCTTAAAAGGCTAAACTTTGTGGTCTCTTTAAGAAGTGTAAGCCCATTCACTGAATTGAATTGGGTTAACTTCAAAAGTAATTTGTTATAATATAAACAGGTTTTTCATAGCCCATAATGCGCATTTACTTAGGCTAATAATAATAGTCGCTGGACAAAAGCCTCACGTAAATGGGGCCACAAGACCCAACTGTCCGCACCGTCAGATCTTTTCACGAGAGTATCTTCAAGGGTCTTTACTCAAGAACATTCCTGTTCTTTCGACTTTTTTGTTTCTTGGTAAACATGGACAGCTCACACAACAGGAACAAATACTTGAACATCTGCCAGGTTTTTCAAACTGTCCAGTTCTTTGAAAGTATATGTCGTCAATTGTACAAGCTGTTCTTTGATACTAAAATACGGAGAATACCATATGCCATGGTGAAAGCATAGCCAGCTGAGAAGGTTCGTAGGGCACTCCGAACATACGCGAAGTATGATAACTTGGGGCACCCAAAACAATTTGCTTAGTTCATTGACTTGTAAAATTGACAAATTCAAAGCACAGTAGCCAAAAGCGCTGGTCAAAATGTTTACATGCCTGCGATTGAGAATACTTGAATGCCAAATATAACATTGTTGAAAGAATAAGCTTAATAAAAAGAAAAGTATTGAATTTTAATTTGAACCAAAGCTTTTATATCAAGAAGTAAGGAAGTAGTAGAGAAGGGTTTCTCTGTAGTTTTCAACACATCAGCACGAAGTTCTTATTGTTAAAAAGTAGGTAATATCAGGGAATAGTATGAATTTTCAAGGTATTCAGATGTTAATAAACCGAGACGGATACCCAACCTGGAAGTTCAAAATGAGGATGCTTCTCATTCATGAGGAGCTGTGGACGTCCATCATTGGGTACGTTGATTATGATAAAACGGCGGAGCATGTGCGCTCCTGTAATGACCAGAAAGCGTTGTCAAAAATATGCCTTACGGTAGATGGAAGTGCACGTACGAAATGCGAAAAACGCTAAGGAGGTTTGGAGTGCTTTACAAAGGGCATACGAGGATAAAGGTATGGGTCGAAGCCTCTCTCTAGAGCGTAGATTATACAAATATACCTTGATCGATTTCCAAGACTCAGAATCTTATATCAATGCCGTTATGAGTACTGTTCAAGATCTTGAAGATATTAGTAAGAAGATCGACGATGGATCTCTGGCTGCGATTATTCTTTAGAGAATTCGAATGTAACCAGTGAGTTGGTTAAGACAAAGCTATTAAAGGAGCTTTCTAAGGACCCTCACCAGAACGAGGTAGCTGCCCTACGGTCAACAGGTTCTACAAGCAAAAAGAAGAAGCCTGTAATCTGCTTTAAGTTATAGAGGTATGAGGAACAGGGTGTAAAGTTCACTCACACTATAGAGTATGAGTGAACTCTGAAGGATCCTCCCATTTCCAAAGAGAAAAGGGAGGATCCTCCGACCAGACGGGTGTTGTGTCCGGCGGGCAACTGCCCGATGATTCATGTCGGGCCGTTGTATCTATGCTAGTTGCGCGGTAAACTCTGCTTGCGAGATGCAGGATTTGCGTGATGTCAGTATGACTCGTTGTGCGCATGTACCGTTTAGATACCGCTACAAAGTGTAGACAACCAGGACACAAAAGTCCCGAATGTCCCAATAAGAAGGATAAGACGGCTATGAGTGTGTCGGGAAAGGTTTTTAAAGGTACAGATTGCCATCATAACGAAAAGGTGGGACAGGCTGTTGTAAAGCTCTCTGCGTCAGATGCAAATGATGGGAAATGGATCATTGATTCCGATGCAACCATTCACATTACCCCGCATTTTGTTGGTTCAGCAGTTATCGGCCAGTACTAGGTGGACCGATTACTGTGGCTAATGGACAAAAAATGACGGCTGTCGGTATTGGTGATGTATCCATTGATACAGATACTTTGGCGAACAGAATAGAGAATGTAGTTCATGTTCCTGATTTGAACTGCAGTTTACTTTCAGTGAAGAAAGTAGTAGAGAAGGGTTTCTCTGTAGTTTTCAACAAACATAACCCAATTGGATCTTTCATCGGCTCTATTTAATGTTTCTACCATCAATATAATTCAGCTTAATGAACTGTCGCAAGTGAATATAATCCTGCACAATTTCTAACGCTAACACGTCGATTTGAACAAATGTTAACAAACGCAGAGAGCTTATATTCAAATACATTTTTCGTAAGTAGCCAATTTGACTACCGAAGTCGCCTGTAAGGCGATAAACGCATTGTCCACCTTTATGTCAAGCCCAATTAGGTTTAATTGGACTTGGTATAAAGGTGGACATCCTAACTCACTCATAGTCATTTGGATAATAAAGAAAAAGGAAGAAAATATATTTATTTGCGGTAAACATGACGCAAAGAAAAATATAAACAAAATATTCGTCACGTCCAAGCAAAACGCAACAGCTCTAACGCCGCCCTGTGACACTATGCGAGACAGAGTCACAGCGCTGGTTTTACGATATTTGAATTTTTGGTCTGAATAATCCAGATGGATAACGTGGCTTAGTGCTCATATACACGAACAGCACGTTGCCAACGGCAGAGGTAACTGCAGCCGTCGACCCATCGACGTCAGAGGCAACTGCAGCCGTCTACGGCTCCCGTCGAAACGGTGTATATGAGCACTTACAAGGCCACCTAAAAATCGAAGTAAATTGTGGTAAGAGAGGTATCTCCCACCTCACGATTGTATGAAACCCCAAGAACACTCGCCTTCCGGTCGTGAAATGTCTATTTCGAAAGTACCCAATCGATTGTGTACCCAAATTAGCCCTGCAAACATGATCTGACGAAATGGGGTTTTTGATTTATTTATCTCACACCCAGTGCGAGTGTGGTGCTCCTGATCAGACTATGAATCATTTGCTGGAGTGTCCCAAGTGTCCGTTCACCTGCGCTCTTGACGATCTGAACAAAGTCTCTGACACCGCAAGAAAGTTGGCCACCTACTGGGCCCAAACAGTATATTAATATAGATGCACCGTCAATACGAAATGAAGAACAGAATAACGGCTTCGATAGTGTGATCTTTCGTAGTCCGCCATCTGCCAAGCCTTTATCAAAAAGATTCATCCTGCATGAAATGCTTTGCATTATCTTCTATAAAAATATCTTAATGCAAATGTTAGCTTATTCAACTTATTGAAAAGAACTTAAGAATGAATGAAATTAAAATAATGAAGTATTATTAAACCAATTCTACTGAGTCCGTCGTAGTCTGCGGTTGCGCATTGTTAACCCTCTCAAATTATATTATTTAACGATCAATGTTCGAGATGGTTGAGCGGTAATGAAGTATTGGTGGAATACAGCGGCGCGAGCACCGCGGATCGTGTGTTAACGTTAAATCAATCCGGCACAAGTGGACAAACCAGTCCGGCAGCTGTGCGGACGTTCTCGATGTAAGTGAAGAAAGTTACTTTACACCAATAATAAAACTGAGCATTTGGACCAAACGGCTGCAGTCCCTTTTATTTGCAGATCGTATAATTGCATGTGCTAAACATTTGCATTATAATGCCCTTTTATTTCGTAACTTGAACGTTAAAAAGAATGATCCTTGACAGCATAAAACTTTTATTAACCTTCGAGTTGCGAAGATTGCCAGCTTATACGACATTGCTATTCTTTGGAAGCTCGAGGGCTAAGATTCTCATGTTTTTTCTTTTGTCTTCTGTGTGGTTAAGTCTATCTCTTTGAACAACGAGTTCAGCAACGGATTTGGAATTGAGGATTTGTCCATTATTTCAGTATGAACTAGTATCAGAATCAATAAATCAAATCATTGCCCTATTTTCGCAGTACCCTCGAGTCTTCCTAATATCATATATGTATATTAAATCCTGGGCAGCTGCATAATTTTAACTGTCATAGTTAGTAAACATGATTAGTCGATTGTCAGAAAATAGGCCGTGATCATAAATGTGTGAGCATCTGGTTGCAATACGTTATTGATGTTGCTGTTTTCTTAATTTTATACATTGAGAATACACTCTTTTGACACGTACATATATGTACTGGTATGAAACTATGAACCCTCAGATCAGGACTTCGTTACCTGCACATAAAAAAACATGTGTCTCATAACCCATATCCAATTATGAATTTTTTGAATCCCATAAAGTCCGCCTGAATATTATACGCAGTGAAAGGCAAGAGTATGGTTAAAACTTAAAAGCCATAGGATTTTTGAAATCCACCAAAATCTGGGTAGTGATAATAAAAAAATAAAATAAAACTATAGCATACGCAAAGGTAAAACGTTTTCTAAAAGATTATCATTATGTAAGTGTTGTGATATTCATAACCTATACACGATGACGGAAAAATTGTTAATCTGAAACGGAAAAATTGCAATACGACAATCTAATGAAATCTTTATTATTTAGTAATTATTGATGTTCAGCGTGCAAATGACACAGACGTGAAAATTGCATCACTGGGGTCTGGAAGTAGAAAGACGTTGTACAATCCATGGCATTATTAACTATGTCTGCTTTCCACGGTTCTTCCTGATAAACAGCATAAAGTGACATTTAAATGTTATGAATGTTAAATGTAATTTGTACTGAATATTTAAAATACTAGGTTCATGTCTGGTATTTTAAGATTCTGCGTTTTGTGACACGGCATATTTATTATTAATGCATCGGCAGCATATGCATGCCGTATACGTGCCGTATCACTAACTGGACTAACTTACGAGGAGGTTTGAGCTCAGAACTCAACAGATTCCATTGTATCTTGTATCGTGGACTCTATACGCATAACCTGCCCTTATCTGTCATTGCTGTAAGGTACAGTGCCCAAGAACTGAACAATACTGTAACAAACACTTCGTTCGCGTGCACACAGTATCATAAAGTTGTATTTAATTTGCTTTCAAGCTTCCTTGTAAACTGCACTACTTTTTCTTCCTAGTAATTTCGTGCAAGTTGACAATATACTTTTGTTGTTTTGAGATTTAATCAATCTAATAAGTACTGTAGTGTCATTATGAAATCATACTAAGTAAATTAATTTAGAACTGTAAAACCAGAAGGCAGCCTAATCAGAAATCATGGCTTGTTACGTCAAAATCGGAAACGATTGTTTCCTCAGACGGGGCAATAGCTCAAACAGATGTTCGACCGTCGTAAATTATGTTACAAGAAACAATAAAAATCTTATTCTTTCACTTTTCTTTGTGTCAATTGTCAGTGTGCTTATTGACGTTGGGGACTAGCTATTATTCAACTGATTTATAATAGCCACCATCACAAGCGAGGCAAAGAACACCGTCTGGTTTTTTTTCGAAAGTTGCATTGTATACGCATGGATTTCTCCGGCCTTTGTGAGGTATTGCACAACGTTGGATTGTCCGTCTTCAACTTATACGGCTCCTCTCAATTGTTTCGACGGATTTGATGGGCGTCACCAGGCGCTCTGATCCGATTTACAATTCGTTCCAACTTTCTTTTAGTCATCGTTTACAATATAGACTTTTATATCTATTGTTAAAATGTTTAACTTATGTAAGGTGAATTATAACACTTATAAATATTTCACAAGCCAGTCTTTTCCAGTGTTATATTATTTATAACACTTGTGAAATATTTTTCATTCCAATCTGTAATAGTGATTGTTTTAAGTTGACTAAAATGATTACGAATACGTAATCGTTTTTCTAGTGATCTAATTCACGAAACGTAGACCTCAGAGCAGTGAACCCCGTAAAAAGCGAAGAGATCACTCTCACTAAGGTTTAACTGAAATTAATTTGGTGTCGCTGTAAGTGTCTTTTATATTGATGTCACAAAACCCAGTAAGTAATATGCATTACTAGCAGCGCCCCGCGGTTTCACCTTCATAAGTGTCGAACCCGTGGGAATATCGGAATAAAAAGTAGCCTATGTGTTAATCCTGGTTATAAACTATCTGTGTGAAAAATTTCATCCAAATCCATCAATACAATAAAGTAACAAACATAAACACACACACACTAACAAACTTGCGCCTTTATAATATTAGTGTGATTAGTAAGTATTTCGCATTTATAATATTAGTAAGTATATGGATATCCAGGTCCAAAGTCTGTATTATCTACAGACCCAATATAAGAATACCTCGACAAGTCGACACTCACGATCTAAATCACTTCAACTGTAATAAAATTATGAGTATAGGTAGTTATATTTTTTGCTTAACAATTAAAAGCAAGAAACAAGTTTTGTAATGTCTGAGCAAGGTCGCAACAATATCTGTATTTGAGAGGTAATTCAATTAAGCAATCAAAACAGCATGCAGAGTTGTATCAGCGCGTCTTTGAATTCATGATCATTATTGGCACCTTATAAAGAATATCTAGTAATCTGGTTTAAGATTTATGGAACAGTGACAATGATGCTGGCAGGCGAGATCATACGCGCGTTGACCTCCGCTTTGGCTTCGACGCGGAAATAATATGGATTACGTAAGCACAGTCGAACATTTTTTATTGCTCCATTAAATGAGGCACGCCGCCGACTCTGGGTGGAGAACGTCTCAACAACAAATAAACGAATTTAACATCCATGATGCGGCCATTAGTCTCACTATTCTTAATTGCTAAAGTTAAATCTGGACTGTTTGAACGTCGTGACGTGTAATTATTCAAATTTGTTGTATCTAACAACTTCTAGCTTGTTTTTAGCTCCATAACTACTTACTTGCTGACAGACTAAAATGTTTATGATTATTCGGTATTATTATCTGGATTAATTAAATAGCATGCTGATTTATAATTACTTAAATATAAGTACCAATTTTAGTCAATTATAACTTAATTGACGATCTATTGAATACGAGGAAAACCGCTAACCGCAATTGGATCTTAAAAATTGAACATTGTTTAGTTACGAGTTATGACAATGATATCAGGCTATAAGCTGCAAAATATCTGATGATTTTTTTTTTGGTGTCATCTTTGCAAGAGCTTTTGTTACGTAAAGAACGTTTGTTCACGAGCACAGCTATGAAGGTGGGTACTGACCGGTGTTACGGGCCGTAATGTACCATTTGCAGCGAGCATGTTACGTTACGCCATGTTCTAAAATCCGTGTAACATGCTCGTTTCGTTGAACGTTTCGTTTTCTTTGCTCGCCCGTGCTCCAGATTTGTTGTTATAATGTTCTGGATGACCCGGGTTCCAGCATAAAGCAGGCTCTTCTCTATATTTGTCTATAAAATACAGTTTTCTCTTTGTCCCATTCCATCTTTTTAACAACAAATAATCACAGCTAATAAACTAAAGGCCCGAAGTACAGTGCGTGCCACGTAAGAAGAGACTTGACCCCGCCTCCCCCGCCTCTTTCCGCCGCCCCTATGACGTTCGGTCCCGTCCCGCACTCATACCTCATACCGCTAAAGATACCTAAAATCGTGTTCTGCGCATGTCAGACCACGTGGTGTGTCAAGTCTCTTCTTACGTGGCACGCATTGTACCTAGAATTGACGTTTGTGCCACGTGCGCTCGAGATGACTCGCTGCCACGTACTGACTGTAATAATAATACTTAAGATGGGCCTTGCGCGCTGCGAACTCTAGGCCTATGCCGGAAGAGTTTACTTTGCCGGAACGTGTTAGGTGAGGAGCCAGACCAAGAGAGATACAGAAACCCGCAGGGCAGCATGTGGCGAGCTGTTGGGCAGTAGCGACCCCACCCTATCTCCTGGGAGAAGTTCCTTACCTCTGGCTTGCCTTTATTGGCCGGCTGGAGTGAACAATGACGAGGAACAGAGCTCCCACCTCATTCTTGCCTTTATTAGCTGGCTTAAGTGGAGATTCGCAAGAGCAAACGTGCTTGGAGGAAGGAAGTATTTCAGTGAGATGCTGGTAGGGATCTTGACCGTACTTCCGGGATTGTCCTGATTGCCGTGAAATACCTCTCCACTCCTCATAGCACCTCAGAACGTGTTGCCCCCTTGTCGTTACGTCACTATGTGCTAGCGACCGTTTCCGGGGCCCATTATTGTGTGTGCAAGTCACCCTATGCCGTTTTATCTGGTATTTTATATATAAAACGTTGATCAGGCAGGGGTCATGGTTCTTCCATAGTTCTTGGTAACCAGTCCACTTTAGCCACCCAAACCATCTTTTTATTTCAGTCCATCTTTTTATTTTTCCATTTCCATTTGGTGTGCAATTGATTTCGTGACTGTACTAAATATAATACTTAATTGGATATAAAGTGTGAGATGTGATCTTTGAATATGTATGTGATATTACATTAAGAGATGTAAGTTAGCAGATTCTCTGTTGCCACAAAGTCCCGTTGTAATAGCCATTGACTTATTTCTTTCTTTAACATATATCTATTTAAATCCAGTATGTTTAGTTTTTTATACAGATTTTTATATAAATGTTTACTTAAAACGTAAAAATGGTGTTGGGCAAAAGATGTTTTATGTTTAACGCCTGACGGGATATTTGTGCGCTTTATAGTGTTTGATTTGGGCATGGATTTATGAGTCCTGAGGGCTGACTGCAGAATGAACAGTTGTCTAACAGTCAGGACCTCACAGTCCTCGTAGAGTTGTATAAGTAGTTGAATATCGGTATGGTTTTTACACATAACCTTTAGTACAGCTCTTTGAGCTCTTTCAGCTCTCAGCAAATTGGTTTTTGATACACCACCCCACGCAGTAATTCAATATCCAATTATAGACTGACACAGTGCAAAATTTACTGTCTGACTGAACTTGACTGAAGCGCATAACAATCAAAATGTCGAAACACACTATGCCGAAAGTATGCGACCGCAGTTCGGCATGCAATGACTGCAATGCTATTTGAATTACTGACGACACATTATGCCGAAATTACGTTGCGTTATAGCGTACAGCCGAACTTCGGTCGGGCGTAAGTTCAGCGGCAATTCGGCCGCAACGTATTCTGTAGAGCACACATTATACGCGACCGAAGTTCGGTTCGATTGCCGAAGAAGATCCATGGCAGGGAGCAGCGGGAGGCAGCAACTGAATTTCTGCCGCGTGTTCGTGTTATTGTGTGTCACATCAGCCAAATACGTTGGAACGTAAAAATTAGCCGCGTACCTTCGGCATAGTGTGTTTGGACACAGGATTCGCCTAAAAACCGACAGCGGGGTGGAGCACTCGCAGCGAGCCGCTCGTTGTTCGTTGCAAACGCCTTGTTTCCCCGTACTGACTGCACGAACGCTCGCTGTGTAACACGTTACATAACGCCCAGTAACGCCCGGTCAGTAACCGCCTTTAGAATTTGTTTTGGAATCACGTACTCACGAAACTGTTTCATGATGAACGCGCAATGAATGTTTGCAAAAAAAAAACCATGAAGTGAATGCTGACAGTAAGTACCTACGTGCTTTAATAAAATATTGATCATAATTGGTTCGGAGTTTCTGACCAAAGGAAGAGGGGAAAAAACTGGCTAAAATAACACAGATATAAAAATCATTAAGTAGGTACCTTTAATTTGTAATGTTTATTTAGTCTGTCCAATTATTTACGAAGTTGAAAAATATAAAGAAAAAACAAAGTAACAGATACTGGTGTAATTTTCCAAGCAAGCATAATTCAACCTTATAATCCCATGGTATTATATGTATAGAAAGAAAAAGAAAGAAAATACATTTATTTAGCACAGACTAAGAAACACAATACACCAGAAGGCCAATTCTCGTAATTTAAAACGTTCAAAATCTAGTCGCAGTCTCATCTCGGCGACAAGCAAATGTCAAAAACTTGTCAAAATGTAGGGAAATTAGAAGTATTTTTTGACATATTGAGACTGAGATCAGACTGTGAACGTTGTTAAAATTAGTAGAATTGCCCCTCAGATAGTCGGACAATAGTCGTACATAAGAGGGACAATTCTATTAATTTTAACAACGTTCACAGTCTGATCTCAGTCTCAATCTGTCAAAAAATACTTCAAATTTCCCTACATTTTGACAAGTTTTTGACATTTCTTTGTCGCTGAGATGAGACTGCGACTAGATTTTGAACGTTTTAAATTACGAGAATTGGCCTGCTGATAAAAACAAAAATTAAGATAAAAATAAAAAGTGCAAAGTTCTATGTAAGAAATTAGCAGGAAAGTGTGCCTCACGGCTGCGCCAAGAAGGCCCAGTTCAGCAAAAATGTTAGACAACGAAGTTTATAGGTATACTCGTATATATTTTATATACCTAACAAAGTTAGATAAATAAACATGAACGTCGACGAATGGCGTACGACCCTTGCGTGAAGTCTGCCGGATGCGTCAGCTCACATGGGCTCCAGACGGACGAAGTAAATGAAATGTGTTCTCAATCGTTCCCACAGAAGCGTAGCCGAGGGGATCGAGTCAAGGTTGCCATGCGAATCTAAGAAAAACTCTTTGAAATATGCCTTGCAAAAACTAGGCGACGTTACACGTCCTGCAGTATTCAAGTGAATTTATTTGCTTTTCGATGCGGCGCTTGGCTTCGGTTGGCATGTGGCAGGTGTTACCTGCAAACCTGAACTTGACTGGACAACATTTTATTCACCTGTGATATCGTTTTATTTTAATGTGTAATTATTTATCTAGATAGGTAACTATGTGTACTGTACTGGCTGGAGAGGTCAATACTTTGTACTGAAGGTAACTATTTTAAAATAGAATGATTGGAAAAAAATAAAAATAACTTCTATAAATGGACGGTCTTAAATTTTTAATTAGTATTTCTATTTAAAAGTATAAAGGCATCAAGCCATGTAATCCTTTATTTATTAATTCGGTGTAGGGTTTCATAAAGTTCGAAATCTCGGATACTCAAGAGACATGAAATAAAATTAGAAGGTTCTTATAGGTACAGACGCCAGCACATCAACCTACCCCAATCTGTCAGATTTCTTTGATAGATTTTCAACTTTACGACAATGGAATAAGGTTCATATTAAAATGGGGAAATCTGACAGATTGGAGTAGGTTGATGTGCTGGCCTCTGTACATATTTAAATAAATTATCTAATTTCTGAAACAATACATTATATTTTTTTAGTAAGGGCACAAGCTTAAAGTAATTAGTATTGATAAAATGTATGAGTAATTTTACAGTCCTTAATTCCTCAAGCTAGAAACGTTGGTAAATCTATAAAGTGGGGGTTGGTTGATCGCTTACTCGTGGAGCGAGTACTTGTCGCATAGGTCCGGCCATTCACCTGAAGTCTAATACCATTACGTAATAGCTACATAATATGATACTTTCACCCCATTTTTATAGTCGTTATGCAGTTTTTACTTACCAATTCTCTAATTAAATTAAATGCTATTGAGGTTAACAAGCAGAGCAGTCTGATTATTTGTTTTTTAAGCCACTTTTATTAATCTTGACATTAGCCATGACTTTATTCGAATTATTAAAAGTATCCCAAAACATTTCGCTGCAATTAAAAGATTTACATAGGCATCACACATGGAAAAAGAAACTCTAGAAACACACCTTACCGATTAGTACTATTAGTTATTCTGTGACCTTACATAAATGTAGTACATACCAGTACCAGACATGTTTTGTGACGTCGCAAATCACAAGTCTTCTTGTAGCAGAAATTAAAACCTGCAATCTATTTTATCTATTAATAACACGATATTGCAGATCATCACCTTGAGTCACTTATTATAAGAATTCTTTAATATATTTCAGCCTCAAATAAGTCCGAACTAAGTCTGCTACATTGAATACATAATTTTTTTCTTGTAATGCAACATCTGTCACTTCATGCAAATATGTATCATCAATTTTTTTTTTGTTAGCTATTTTCTCCTCCCACTGCTGGGCAAAGGCCTCCCTTTTTTACCCAACTGCGCCAGAAGGAGGGCTATGTTTTTCGAGTGTATGTATGTATATTTATTTGGCACGCTCTGTAACCTAAACGGCTTGATCGATTTCAGCTTGAGAGGTGCCGTTAGATTAGTCTTAATTGTGAGAGTGACACTAATTAGTATATCAAAATAGAAAAAAAAATTAAATGGCCGATTTTTGGCGCCATAATTTGTCTTCAAAAAATATTTTTTTTCTCAAAGCCTCTTGTGTGGGAGTATCAAAATAACGGGTTTAAAAAGGTGATTACAAAAATATATATTGTATACAACTTATAATTATTATGATTAATCGTAATTCGAAGTGACAAATCGTAAAAAAACACTTACCAAGAACTAAATCGTATTATGTGAAATCTTTCACATTTGTTAACTAAAACGCTGGAAATAAATAATTACGTAATTATAAAAATTAAAAATCCTACTGCGGTAAAAAAAAAATCGGAAAGCTAAAAACAAGCCCATTTTAAATTAAATAAAAGTTGGAAGCAAGCGAGGACCCTTAAATAACTTTTTTTTCCTTCTGAACCTCCCTCCCTGTCTTGTGCTATCTCTGGCCATGTTGGCCCTGCAAATGTTGTCACATCGTCACACCACCTTCGTCGTGGTCTAGATCGACGGCGATGTCCTCTCTGGCGTCCATTGAGTGACGAACTTTGTCCATCGCTCCACATGTTTAAATATAGTAGCGCGGCGGAAGGTATTCCATAGAAATACATACAAACCAGTAGTGTCGTAGTGACACGTCGTCTGCTGCTACTGTATGCGGTCGGCTACGAACTCGTACCTTAACTCTCAATAGAACAACATTGATATTTGATAAACCCTTTACCACCCAGCTAAGAGTGTCCTTTATAAAGCGGCCTCGACCCATTTCAACCTCGCGTTCCCCTCACATGAATAAATAAAATCTCAATTTGTAACTTACCCGTTTACCAACTCATCGATATGACCCTGTTTCGATATATTTCGTTTGGATTTGCAGTTATGATGAATTTAAATCATATTATGACGATTGTATAATATCATAGACGAGGACAGATTGAAAACAAGTACATACCTAAAACTTAATGAACTTTCTATTTGTTACTTTACAGAATTCACTGCAAAAACGTATGAGTTCATCAACTCCCAACTTACACTTTGTAGCTTTGTATATAGTTTTTTTTTCAACGAAAATGAACTCTATTGGTTCTTGTAGCTAGCATGTATGCCGTTTTTGTAGCATCTAAAGGCTTTGTAATGATTTAAATATTGATGTGCGTGCGTAGCCGCAGCGCAAGGCTCTGTAGGTTGTCTCGTAAAGGCTCGTAGACACAGGCGCGACGCGACACGCGACACAAAGGCACCGCAAGTCGCGCAACGAGCGGTGCCTTTGTGTCGCGCGCGATTCGCGTCGCGCGCCGCGCCTGTTTGCAGGAGCCTTAATTCGGGAAGTGAACGTGTTTTACGATTCATGGTAAATTCTTTATATTCTAATATATAATTCAATGCAGTGGTTTAATAGCTTGGGTAGTATTTATTAATCCTTTCCTTTTAGATTAGACTCCATAATTATGGTGATGTATTTTAGCTTTTAATAAGTTACGTATTGTGTTCGAATAAGCACTCTACATTTGCCTAATCGAATTGGGAATGAATCTAACCTGGCTCTGTGTAAAGATCGTATTCCCAATTTGAACATACCAGAAGGCCAATTCTCTAACTTAAAACGTTCAAAATCTAATCGCAGTCTCATCTCGGCGACAAGCAAATGTCAAAAGCTTGTCAAAATGGAGGGAAATTCAATTCGAGGTTTTTTGACAGATTGTGACTGAGATCAGACTGTGAACGTCCTTAAAATTACGAGAATTGCCCGTCAGCTGTTCCTATTCATACTACATAGTTTAAGTTAACGGAAGCTGCGAAAAAAGTTTGGAGTAAACTCTGACACCGAACTTGCTCAATTTATAACAATGTTCTAACTTAAATATCAGCCGCAATTGTCAAATTAAAACGCTCTTTTTGCATTTGGCTATTCGGTCAGGTCGAGTAAGTCGCCAATGAGTCATTTAGGGAAACCCTTTCGTGACTCAACTCGTTATCGACTACAGGCATTGAGTCGAGTCGACACTCACCCTGTTTATATTGGATAATGTCCTTGTTGTCATAATTGAAACGTTTGTTTGAAAATTGATTGATGTACATGCGCTCTTTCTTTTTTATGTTTTTTAAATTATTAAATGTTTTCTTATTGTAAAGTTTGAGTCGGTTGGATGTTTCGACATCATTGAATATTTCACGATTAGGAGGACACCTGTAACAAAATGACTTCAGTTGTTGACGACAGACGACACAAAGTTTACAAAATGAAGATTGGGAGTTACAATTTAGACAAAATGAGCGAACATAACTTGACGACCAGCTTCAATTGATAAAGGATGTTGTCTTTACTTAACAAACAATTCTTGCTCACAACCCAAGCAATTTTGAATTCCGATACTATCATTAAATTTTTTAGTGGAACAAAATGTCGTCATGTTTTGTGTGGCAGCGTACATTGGCTTGGCGCCAGAATATTTCACCCATTATACATTGCCCCGGCGGTCACAAAGGAAATGAGATCAATCACAATACTAGAGGCCAATAATACCATGTCTCTCGGAGACGGTATACAGCTATCGATGTTATCTTTATATTCGCTCAGCAACAAAAGCAGGAAACTGAAGGCTGTATTGTTCGTGTATGATTATTAATAGTTTTCCTTATGGAGTTTTTCTTTACTTGATGAAGTCTTTAGCCACTTATTTCTCTAAATTACGTGTTTGATTTAAAACAGGGCTGTAGATCTTCTAACTATATGGATGAGTAATATATGAAAATTACATAACTACCAGAAGTGTTGCTACTACTAAGAAAATATTTATAAAATACTGGAGATATTTAATAGATCTCCGGAGCTTTATTCCGGTCGATATTGGTTCGTTCGATCATTACGGTTAAGGCTTACATCATTATAATATTGTAAAGTAGACATATCCGAGAAAGAAATTGATGGGTCCGTCATAGGACACGTCAGTAAAGCCATGAGAAACGCCATGTTAGATTTCAGATGATATTATTTATACTAATTGGAGTGTCTGTTTGTAATATTAAAATAACCGCTTTTTACTAAATGCATATGGATGTACCTATACACGGTACTACTAACCTACACATAATTTTTTTTTGTACAATTTTTGTTTGTCTGTTCCGGCTAATCTCTGAAACGGGACTTTCACTAACAGATAACTGATGTAATAAGGAGTAAGTAACTTAGGCTACGTTTATTTTACAAAAAAAATAGGGACCCACGAAAAAAAAATAAAACCAATGAATTGAAATCTTTATTTTCCATTAAACGAAGAGAAGAAATCTTTACATCTTCTATACAAACAAATAAAATTGGAGTGTCTGTTTGTTGCACATTCAGTCGGTTCAGAATTTAGCAAAATTCTTCTTGATGTTGGAGAGGGAAAGTGTCCAGAAGTGAATAGTACTCATGATATACAACCACATACCGGTCTTTGTCAGTTTGTGGCGGACATTGAAATTTTAATACATAGTATTTATGATAATATTCACAGTCTCAATATCAAATAAGATTCGTGGTTGTGTGAAAGATCAATTTTAGCACCTATGAACGACAAGGTTACTGCGCTTGATCAGCGCATTTTAGATAAGCTATCTGGTGAATCACAAACATACCTTTCCATCAATGCAGTTTACAATCCGGATGAAGTGATTAATTACCCAACAGAATTTTTAAACAGTATAATTGTGCCTGGTCTACCCCCTCACAAAAGAGAACTTAAGATTGGCGTGCCGAACCCACCGAAACTTTGCAATGGTACTAGGTTGCGAGTAGTGTCGTTGCAAAGAAACGTTATAGAAGGTCGTATAATATCCCGATGCGGAAAAGGTAAGATAGCATTTATACCACGGATTCCTATAATACCGTCGAATTTTCTATTTGAATTCAAACGATTGCAATTCCCTATCAATGTCAGTTCTGCTATGACAATTAACAAGTCACAGGGGCAAACGTTAAGGTGAATGGGTAGTAGTAGACCGCGAAATTCAAATTTTCTTACGTTTTTTGCAATTTTTAGGTCAGTGTCAGATTGTATCTTGATCAAAATATGATTCGCGACAATAACAGGTACATATTTAAGGAATTATAATCATTAGAATCATTAATATATCTTTCTAAGTTAGATTTCTACCACCAACCACCAATCTCTTATGGAAAAGTGTTAGTGGTAGAAATCTAACTTACAAAGATGTATTATTGATTCTAATGATTATACTTCTCTAAATATGTACCTGCTATTGTCGCGAATCATATTTTGATCAAGATACAACCTGACACTGACCTGCAAATTGCAAAAAACATAAGAAAATTTGAATTTCGCGGTCTCAACTACCCATAAGCTGGCATAGATTTAACTAAGGGTTGCTTTACCCATGGGCAACTATACGTGGCATGTTCACGTGAGAGGAATGCCAGTAGTGTTCTTGTTTTAGCACAAAAAAATCGTACACCAAACATTGTATATGTATAAATAAATTTTTCAATAAAGCTAATACGAAAAACTAAAAACAAATAATACTTAATTGAACTAAAAATGCAAAAAACAAAAAAAAAGAACTAAATGGAGATTAATATGTACAAAAACAAAATATCGATTCATAAAATAGAAGAATTTCATTAAAATTAGCATAGGTATTTCTTTAAGGCTCGTACACATAGGCGCGACGCGACACGCGACACAAAGGCACCGCAAGTCGCGCAACTAGCGGTTCCTTTGTGTCGCGTGTCGCGTCGCGCCTGTGTGTACGAGCCTTTACGCGGAATACAGAATTAATAAGTTATCGTAAACTCTGCGAACTGAACAATAAGTTTTTTGTTAAATTCCACGCGGAAATATTTTTTTGTTGTTGTTTGTACCGAATAAGCTCCGAAACTACTGGATCGATTTTAACTTTCACCAATTGAAAGCTTTATTATCAGGAAGTAACATAGGCTATAATTTCTTTTCAATAAAATAAAAGATCCTTAAGAAAATTGCAATAATCCAAAGTAGCAAAATTTTGCCCATAAAATTTATTATTTGGCGTGCGCTGAGAAAACTATTGATGATACATAAAAATTATGTACTAAATGATTAATGTACTCATTATTACCTACAAAAAAGTCAGCGAAGGAATATATCTATCATAGAGTAGCTTTAGTGTTCTAAAATTTCATTAAATCCGCGTCGGTAGAAACAAAAGTTGGTTACATTCGTATCGTAGTATTAATTCTTATTCAAATAATTACTTTTATCATCCAAGGGTATTTATGTACGCGGGGGTCGTGCGGTCCATGGCCCTATACGGGGCCCCGGTGTGGGCGCGTTCACTGCGGCGGCGAGCCGCCCATTATTTGAACGCGCCCCAGAAGGTGGTAGCCGTTGGGCTGATCCGGGGGTACCGCACGATCTCGGGCGAGGCGGCAAGCCTCCTTGCCGGACTGCCGCCATGGGATCTGGAGGCGATAGTCCTCGCGCGCCTGTATGAGTGGCGCGCGGAGGCACTACGCCGGGGGGAAACTTCGCTTCCGCAGCAAATCGCGGCGGAGCGGACGGACCTCCGGCGAGATCTCATGGCGGCATGGAAAGAGCGACTGTCGCAACCCAGCGCAGGGCACGCCACGATAGCGGCGGTAAGACCCCTCTTTGAGGAGTGGCTAGAGAGGCGTCAGGGCGCCCTCACCTACCGCCTGATGCAGGTCCTCACCGGACTCGGAAGTTTCGGGAGGTTCCTGCACATAATCAGGCGGGAGGAAACGCCCGGGTGTCACCATTGCCAGGATCGCCCAGAGGACACGGTGGAGGTCTGCCCCGCTTGGGCGGAGCACCGCCGTGTCCTCGTGGAGGCGATCGGCAGCGGCGGCGACCTCTCGCGTCCGGGCCTGGTTCAAGCCATGGTTCGGGGCGAGAGGGAGTGGGGGGCAGTCGCCTCCTTCTGCGAAGCAGTCATGCTAGCGAAGGAGGCGGCGGGACGGCTGAGGGAGAGAGCCTCCCGTCCCAGCCGCCGCGGGAGACGCTCCGGGCGTCGGGAGCCGCGCGACGACTCCCGGCCACCGTAGGCGCGGGCCTGCGGGCGGAGAGTAATGGGTAGCTCACCGTCCGATCAGGACCAGGCCCGTGCCGGACGGCGCGTACGTGTTCCACGCGCGCCTCAAAGAGATGTCAGCATCAAGTGAAGGGGCCCGTCAGGGCCGAAGCCTGCCGGGTCAGCGGGATTGTCCGAAAGGGTTACCGCTGGCCCGGAACATAAAGGGCGAAGGAAGGAACACGGGTGGGTTTTAGTCAGTAAGAGTCCGACACTCCCTTCCGCTCCACCCAGAGCGGGAGGAGTCATTTGATGATTTCCCATACTGAAAAAAAAAGGGTATTTATGTAGCAGTAAAATATTTTTTAATTCATTCGAATCGGATATATAATTTCGAAGTTATCACAAGTATGAAAATGCAATACGCGAACCGTTCGACCAAGTAGTACTAGATATATAATGGGTTAGGTAAAATTGTTCACGGCTTAGAACATCTTATTAATGCTATTTATCCTGAAATCGGAAATCTACATACAAGAAACTTCAATTGGCTATGTTCCAGAGCAATAGTGTCACCACGAAATGATTCTGTTACTTAATGAAATTAATTATTTATTACTACAAGAAGTATCAGGAGACATTAAATGCTACAAGTCCATCGACACAGTGTGCAACATCGAGGACACTGTACTACCCTCTAGAATTTTAAACTCTTTGAACCCATCTGGTCTGCCGCCACACGTGCTAAAATTAAAAGTTGGAATCCCCGTAATGATATCATAATATCACATCTATTCAAAAAGAGCTATTGTATTCTTCGTTAAACATGGACTAAAATAGCTCTTTAATCCCTAGGGACTAAAAGTGATTAGAATTTGGAATGTTTTTAGTAAAAGTTCCAATCACCAAAGAGATCAATCACGAACATTGTCTAAACAAGTAACAGGCTGTATGATAAAAAGCGCGAGTGCCAAATTAAAAAAAAAATGTGAAAAAATAAAAAACGCATAAAAAGCATTCTGCCTTTTTTTTTTTTTCTGGATGGGAAATCATCAAATGACTCCTCCCGCTCTGGCTGGAGCGGAAGGGAGTGTCATACTCTTACTGACTAAAACCCACCCGTGTTCCTTCCTTCGCCCTTTATGTTCCGGGCCAGCGGTAACCCTTTCGGACAATCCCGCTGATCCGGCAGGCTTCGGCCCTGACGGGCCCCTTCCCTTGATGCTGACATCTCTTTGATGCGCGCGTGGAACACGTACGCGCCGTCCGGTACGGGCCTGGTCCTGATCGGACGGTGAGTTACCCATTACTCTCCGCCCGCAGGCCCGCGCCTACGGTGGCCGGGAGTCGTCGCGCGGCTCCCGACGCCCGGAGCGTCTCCCGCGGCGGCTGGGACGGGAGGCTCTCTCCCTCAGCCGTCCCGCCGCCTCCTTCGCTAGCATGACTGCTTCGCAGAAGGAGGCGACTGCCCCCCACTCCCTCTCGCCCCGGACCATGGCTTGAACCAGGGCCGGACGCGAGCCCTCCCGGTGGGTTCCCGCATTGTCGAGGCGGGGGGGCTCAGTAGCCGTGGTTTAGAACCCCACGGTGAAGCCAAGAAGAACCCGAGGAGGGGCCGCTCGTCAGGGCTTTTGCTTCCAAGCCGACGACGCACGGTGGACTGGAAATCGGCTTTCATAGACTTAGGGATTTCAATTTGCAAGTGCTTGTTTTTATGCCGGATATCGCTTCTATTAGTCATTACTATGTACAAAAATGACACCCGAGTTAATTCTGCCCAAAAACGAAGGAAATATAATTTTTTTACGAAAAATTTGTATGAAGCTAGTATGAAAAATCGAATTATCTCCTAAACGGCATGTTTAACCGTAATATCCTTGGAGGTGGTCATAGTGCTAATTATTTATGATTTTTTGGTTGCCGATTTGATGAAAAATTTAATGCCGTTTTTTTTTTAAAAATCGTCAAAATATTTTTATTTATTTTTACATGTAAAACGATCCCTTTTAGCGTCCAAGTTAAAAAGTTCGATATGTTATTAACCAAAATATTAAGAACACACAAAACAAGAAAATTAAATAACAAAAATTGCTGTTTTTTGACACATTTTTATTAATTTAAATAAAAAAAAAGATTATCAAACTCTTATTTAAGTAACACAAAGTTATATTATATACAAAATAATTTAATTTAAGGAATTAATACCAAGCATTTGTAAAATAAATAAAAAATGACAAAATATCATTAAATATTACAAAAAAAAAAACCCAAACACACTCAAATACACAAATATGTACAATATTTTTTTTTTTAAATTTTCCTTATCACTCTCGTTGTCAGACTCCAATTCTGAGTCAGCATCCAGATTGGATATATCCAAAAACTCGAACTCAGTGTCCTGAAATTGAATTAGGTCGAGAGTTTCAGCAAAAAAGCTCTGCTTTTTCTTGGCATCTAACTTAGGCCTTTGTGCACTTAGCAAAGGATCCGAAGAAACAACAAGCATATTTAAAATGTCTTTATTGGAATCCTGCCTACTTCTTTTACGCGAATGATGTTCTCGAAACCTCCTAAAATCGTTGTTTCGAGACTCTGAGGCTTCTTCCGAGAGAGTCCCAATCGGCACAATATTGTTTTCGCTGGTTTCTTAAGCGTTTCATTTAATTTAGCGGCTGCTTCAGGATTTTTCATCTTGTATTCGATGACAGAGGCGATATCTCCATGCCCTTCTTCTTTTAAACGTGCTGCAGCTGCATATGCCAATTCACTGGAATCTTCGCCTGTGTGTTCATCAGATCTTCTCTTTTTTTGTTTACTTCCCAGATCTTCGAATGGTTTGAATGGTTATCGACGGTTCTGGAGAGACTGAGGGCGCTCTTGGTATATCATCAACACTTGGTTCTTGATTAACTAAAGTTTGCACAAAACTCGGCCAATCAATATTTGCTCCCAACCAATTCTCGTACTTTCTCCTGAAATTATCAAGGAATCGGTTGGATTTCTGCCACCTTTGTAAAGCGGCTCGCGTAAATCTCCGACAAAATTCTTTGAGAACAACACGATCTTCGTCAGACAGGCAATCGCCTATGCGGGATACAACTGCACTGAACAATACTTCATGATCAAATGAAGTCCTCTCACTTCGTAGAAGAACAAACAAGTCTAAATTGGTGATTAAACTTTCTATTCTAAGATTTTATAGTCGCAGATTTAGTGTTAGCAGTTACACAGTTGTGAACAAACTAAATTATAAAACAAAACTTTAGTCCTTTTATTGCAAAACGCCAATAATTAGGTAACTATCCTCATTAGTTATCTCCTCATTAGCTAATGAAAATTTATAATTGTCACTAACTATTCTTAGAACTCATAGCACTGCTAATTAACAAATTAGCTTACTTATCAGGAAAAGTTAAATGTAATCCATAGTTGGCATTGTCGTGAGATATTGAAAATCATTAAATCACCTATAAAGACTCATTAGAAGACCTAATCAGTGTAGTTACTTAATCACTTCTTTTCGGACACAGAAGAGTAAACAATTGGTAATTTGGTTGTATGAAAAGTTTTAAAACTCATGATATTGTGTTGATAAATATCTAGCTCAAACATAGTTGTCTACGTGTGGGTGTACTATAAACCTCTGCCAACTGCTATTTTATGTTACGTGTAGTTAAAAGTCCGTGTTCTTCAACATAAACACTAAAAGGGTTCGTTTTACATGTAGAAATAAATAAAAATATTATGACGATTTTAAAAAAAAAAACGGCATTAAATTTTTCGTTAAATCGGCAACCAAAAAAATCATAAATAATTAGCACTATGACCACCTCCAAGGACATTACTGTTAAACATGCCGTTTAGGAGATAATTCGATTTTTCATACTAGCTTCATACAAATTTTTCGTAAAAAAATTATATTTCCTTCGTTTTTGGGCAGAATTAACTCGGGTGTCATTTTTGTACATAGTAATGACTAATAGAAGCGATATCCGGCATAAAAACAAGCACTTGCAAATTGAAATTCCTAAGTCTATGAAAGCCGATTTCCAGTCCACCGTGCGACGTAGCGGCCAAAAGTAGGTTGCGGTGCCGCTTCAGCGGCATCATCGCAACTGAGGCGGGCCGCGATGTCATAACGGGGGCGTCGCGGCTGAGGGTTGAAGGCCGCGGCGGGAGAGGAGTGCCGGTATTACGGTGCGCCGCTCTCCCTACCTTCCGCGGCCTTGACGGGGTCGCCACCGTAAGATGGCGGACGCGGTGGGGCTGCAGGGGAAGAGGAGTGTCGGTATTGCGTTGGCCGCTCTCCCTATCCTCTGCAGCCGAAAATTGGTAGGCGGCGGGGCCAATGTTCTGACCCGTCACATGGGGACCAAGGGTGCCCGGACACGGGGTCGTCTGGCGCCCATGTGCTGGTTTGGTCTCTGGGGTGGTCACGGCGTGCTATGTGTTCTGGTGCGCCGGTGATGGGGAGTACTCCCCAGAGGAGGGTCCGGTAACGGACGGTCGCGGCGGGTTCACGGATGAGTGCTAACGCGTGCCCGTGTTCCCGCCGTAAGCGGCAGAGGAGGACACCGTGGAGTTTTAGTGGGTTAGAGTCCCACATAACTGCACTATCTCCCCGTGGTAGTGTAGTATGCATGAGCATTTCTCCACGTGAAAAAAAAAAAAAGGCCGGACGCGAGAGGTCGCCGCCGCTGCCGATCGCCTCTACGAGGACACGGCGGTGCTCCGCCCAAGCGGGGCAGACCTCCACCGTATGCTCCACCGTGTCCTCTGGGCGATCCTGGCAATGGTGACACCCGGGCGTTTCCTCCCGCCTGATGATGTGCAGGAACCTCCCGAAACTTCCGTGTCCGGTGAGGACCTGCGTCAGGCGGTAGGTGAGGGCGCCGTGACGCCTCCCTAGCCACTTCTCAAAGAGGGGTCTTACCGCCGCTATCGTGGCGTGCCCTGCGCTGGGTTGCGACAGTCGCTCTTTCCATGTCGCCATGAGATCGCGCCGGAGGTCCGTCCGCTCCGCCGCAATTTGCTGCGGAAGCGGAGTTTCCCCCCGGCGTAGTGCCTCCGCGCGCCACTCATACAGGCGCACGAGGACTATCGCCTCCAGATCCCATGGCGGCAGTCCGGCAAGGAGGCTTGCCGCCTCGCCCGAGATCGTGCGGTAGCCTCGGATCAGCCTTGTGGCTACCACCTTCTGGGGTGCGTTCAAATAATGGGCGGCTCGCCGCCGCAGTGAACGCGCCCACACCGGGGCCTCATATAGGGCCATGGACCGCACGACCCCCGCGTAGTGCCTCCGGCAGGAGGCGTTTGGCCCCCTAAGCATTCTGCCTTCGTTCGTAATTGTTTACTTATGGTTTTATTCCGATGCTTTTCGTAGATGTTCATAAACTTCTACATAATGCCGCAGTATCTGCAAAATTCAGTGCCTGAACAATTCCGAAACTGGAATTTCCTCATTGTTGGTCTAAGGCCAGAGCCTTTAGGAACCCTTGCCTTTATATTACAGAATTCGAATAAGAGTAATTTATTTGGACTTGAGATTGGCTTTGGCTTTCACAACTCCAAGAGACTAGATGTGTGGCAGTTGACTCTTCGGATAGAAATCCTTAATCATTTAGGCATTTGAAAAAGTTTGGCCACTTTATCAAATGCCTATTGCACATCGAGAAATACAGCTTATTAGTAATTCATTGGTCCAATGCATCTCTTACCTATGTACTTGTTCTCCACCACCTCTTTACCCAAACAATATTTACATGTGTTGATGTCATTCAAAAGGCTTTGTGGTATGTAGGATGAGACTAGATGTGAGTACTTGCCAGATTATGCGATCTTTAAGAGATTTTCAAACTGTTGGATGAAATTATGTTCTCGCAATACATATCAAGTACGTAGGTATGTACGTTCGTAGTATGTAGTAGCTTTTTTGCGAAGCTTCCGCAAGATTTCAGCAGTCAATAATGAGACAGACTCGTGGAGCATTGCTAAGTTTCGCGAACCTCTCTAGAACATCTTGACACTTTGATTAGTTCCAAGTGTGATTCTTGGTAACAACGAATTTGTCTTTCTCGTATGTTCGATATGTTTGTGTTTTGTGTGTTTATGTTTTTCGGAGTAGAAAAATACTCCACTTGAATAATGAGCCAAAAGTCCATTATTCATTTAGCAATACAAGATGGTATTTTATTTTCCAAAAGCGCGTATTCGACGCCTAATTGGTTTCTCCTAAAACTAAAAATGCAGGGCTAGTGTTATCTAAAACTTGAACTTTCTTTGAATTTATGCTCATACTGTATCACAGTTTTGGCACGTACCCTAACTTAAGAAAAGTAAAATGTCTACTTATAAACACAATAAATTTTCTTATACTTGTATACCTCCTAGGTACGCACAAAGTTGTGTGTTCTAACAACTTATTGAAAAAAACGAGGCTAACTTGTTTTTAGAATAAAATAAAACAATTAAGTTTAACGTGTATCTTATTTTTATTATCTGTTTTCATGTTTGTCAATGAGGATAAATTGTACAGCGACTACGATTAGTCATAAATAAGTATTTCTCAAGGCTATAAAAGATGACTGTCTGCATAATAACACACTAGTGTGTCTTGTTTTCGTGGAACATTCTGTGACACATTGACTTTAATAGGATTTATTTTTGATTCGTTTATTTTATTAACAGCAACATTAAGAACGGACTTTATGACTGCTCTTATTCTGTATCTTCTGATGTGTTAGAATGGTGTCTGCTGTATTGGGTGACGACGATGTAGGGAGCAGCCGTCTAGACAGACGTCCTTTGTTGCACTTCGGGCAGATTCTTCATCCCCGCGCAGTGGCGCCCTCATCCTTTGTTTGGTTATATAATATTGGGCACTATTTTCCATTCTAGTGATTATTATAAAACTAAACAATGTAAAACTACCGTTTATAATAATATTTTCGTATAATCTTGTGGAGCACAACTTAAAGTGCTTATTTTCTGCATTTTCATTCTAAAATAAAAGAAATAACCAAACAAACGATGAGGGCGCCACTAGGCGGTCGGCGTAGCTTCAAGTATTTCATGATCACTAAAAAAATTTAAAGATATAATTTACTACTATTTAAATGTCATGATTATGTCGTGGTATAGTGATTTTATTATCATTTTAGGAATTAACTGACGAGTTGGCGTAATACATTAGTAAATGGGATAGTAGCGGCCGCAAGGTGCGAAAGGGTTCGCGTGTAGAGTAATTATTATCGGCAGCTGTCTACGTCCACGCTCCCCCAAACATGCACGCGATCGCAAAAAACGAATTTCCCCGTTTACTCTCTATCCGACCGCGAACACCCCGTATAGTGGTCAAAGCCGCAGACTCCGCGCATGAATAAAAAGCGGGTAAACAAAAATCTTTTTTGCGGTTGCGGTGTACCTTTACCAAGTGTACCAGACCGTGAACAATCGGCGTGAATTATCATGTGGAGCATTTATGAAAGAGGCTGTTTGTAAAGCGAATCGAGGTGTAATAATGGCGGCAAGCTATGCTCCGAGCTGTCATCGTAAAAGGATTGTGTTGTTTGCAAATTGTTCTTAATAGCCCTTTGGGTTATTGCGTGGTTACAATCTGTTTTTGAACGACACAATCTGCGGCAAAGTTATGTAACAGACAAGGTGTCATGATGAAAAATTCGTTATAGAAAGCAGGAAAGAATTTGCACGATTAGTTAACTAGGTTAATGAGTAACCCAATGATGTATGACTTCTAATATATCGTATGATGTGGAGAGCATCGAGGTAAGCTCAAAGAGGTTTAGAAATGACTATCGATTGACCGCACTGAAGTCAATTAGCCGTTTAATTATCCCGCTCGAGTTGGGATGCGATCACGCTTGACTAGAAGCTTTTGCATCATGCGCTTTCAATAAATACGCCTTCAATCGTTTACATGAATCACTGCTTCCCCTCTCCCCATTAGTTCAAACACGGTTTATTAAGTGAAATCGGATTTTGCTGAATAATACGCAATTAAGTTGTGCGTATGCTATTGTTTTATGCAGTCATGCTTTACTTTGCGGCTGCAGTTTAAGCATAATTTGTAGATAAATAAGCAGTTTTTGAACTTTTGAAGAAGGTTGCTATCGTATAAAAGTCAGGGTCAATAGCTTACTATCTCTCCCAAATACGAGCGTCACTCAGCCAAGGCTACACCACCACGAACTTTTACCTAACCTCGTAGATCAATTGTCGAATACGTGCTAGCAATTTAGTCATAAACCCTCATTATACTCACTTCGGTACCCAAGGTTTAATGGTGACACCGTTTAGCGGTGCTACCTGAATTTTTAAAACATTTTGTTATTATATCCCACATCTTCGATAACTACTACTCAGTCATTCTATGTTAAAACCTTAATATTGATCATTTTTGTTGCAGTCCAAGCGGAACAGCATTGAGTAATCTTCCACAGTTGCGGGACTATCTTCAGACAACCGGCACTTGTAAGTGTGGACTTCCATGTCCATTGAGGCCGGAGACCGCGTTCAGTTTTGACCCAAAGGTAATTAACATAACTTATTAGTTTTTTAAATAAATAATTAATTATAAGCACTCAATTTTTTCCGGGAATAATTACCAGCTGAAGCAGTGATGGCTTCAGTTCCGATGAGGTTCACCGATACATTCCATAAAGCAATTCATCGGCAAAAGGAATGCCTGTTGTCGAGCCGTTCCACTTTTTCTGCTCTGGGAATGTTTCGATCGCAGCCGGTTACCGAGTCGCGTTAAATTTTTTTACGTCTCCTTGACGATCTTACCATGCGAAAATGTGTCATTTATATCCATTTATGACTGTTTATGGTTTAACTACAGTAAAAAGAAGCATCATTCTAGAGATAAAATCAGCAAAATTTGTGTTCGTTCACATTGTAAACGATACAAAAAGTAATAATATTGATATAAAATATTTCACAACATTGTGACTTAAAAAATATTGTTGAAGTTTTAAACTTTTGTAATTTATCGATATAGTCGATAATTATGGGACTTCGTCTGCTTTTCTAGTTTCCAAAAAATACCTAATTTGTTTCTTGTTGGAATTGTATTAATAATATATGATAAACGTTGCAATATAATAGAGTGAAGGGCCGACTTCGCACAGAAGGCGAGCAAGACATAAATAAATTAGGGTAATTATCATGTCAGTGTCACCTTGACATATAGTGTGGACGATAAAATACGAGTAATAATACATAGTTTCATATTTAATGTGTCACAGCTTGACTTAGATATCAAAAGATCAGTGCGAAACTGTGACTCTATGCACTTACGAGGATATATCAAAATGTAACATAATTGCTGTTGTCTAAATTACATGCATACATCAACCGCTGTTGTACCTACTCAAAATTATTCACATGATTATTTTATTCGTCAAGTACTTACGGAGTAATTGCGTAACACACTAAGTAAGTAACAGAAGGAATGGCTGTCATTTTGACGGGGTATTCCTCGAAACGCACCAAAAATATTCCTCGAATAAAAAAATTAAATAAGATAAAAATAAAAATATTATACTTAATTTTATTCCTCGAAATGCATCAACGATGAAACATAGAGAAGAGCATGAAGGATTTGTAATAAATGATATCGATAGACGTTTCATTTGGTGCGTTTCGAGGAATACCCCATTTTGACAGTTCAACAACATTCATTGCGTTATTTACGTTGTTGAGCAGACAAATTTTTCGAACATAAGAAGCAATATATTTCAAAATGATTCAGATTGAAGATTCTGATTGATAGTGTGTTACGCAATTAGGGTCCTGGTCGAATGCGGTTTAGTTCGGGCTAAATGATGTTAAAATGTGTTATATCCCTCATTAGGTACTAGAATAATGAGTTCATATGAAGCAATGGATTAGCAATATCCTTCAACATTATTCAGATTGTAATTCATAGTGTGGTGCAGATTCTCCAAACAAAATATTATACAGAATGAGTTTTTCGTCAGCAATAACTTTGGCAGCTATGTAAACATAATACTATGTACTCCTTTTGAAAAAAATAGAATTTGCTTGTCGTGAATCGTGAATTAAGGCGCCTTCAAACATGCGCGACACGCGATGAAATCGCGTGCGACACAAAGGCACCGCAAGTCGCGCTACGGGCGGTGCCTTTGTGTCGCGGGCGATTATATCGCGTGTCGCGCCTGTTTGTAGGAGCCTTTATGCAAACATGGTTTTAAATTGAGCTATCAGACAGTTGAAAAATGTGAATTAAATTCAGCATGTCTTAAGTTCGCGCGCTCGTCTGTCTTATGTTCGTGTTAAACAATTTACCAACACGAAAATTACAACCTGTTATCGATAAAATAATTCGTCACCAAATAAATTACTATAGAGTTTTTTTTGTTTATTGGTAATAAGTTCAAAACCCGTTTCAAAAGACCCGGCTTTTGCTTAGGCGAGACTTTTCTTTTTATACAAACTAAACAATGACATGTGTATTTTATACCTATTAAAAATTAATATTCACATTATCAAAACGGAGCTGATTCTGAAGAAAATTATCGGTCATCTACATTATGGTACTTATACTAGCTAGTCAACACATTTATACATATGTGATGCTGATGAGCTTTAAATTTTGGGTGTAAATCATTATATATTGCGTGTTAAAACCTTAAATCTACCCAGAAAAAACTTCAATCTTCTTTCGTACATGTAAATTAACTCCAATTACACCTCATTAATTAATTACCATGATCATGTTTCACCATAATTACTCGGAATTCGCGACTGTTTGTGTAATGTGTGTTTGTGTACACTGAATGTAATTTACATTCGGTAGAACACACGTAGAGCTAGATCCACGTGCTGTCGATAACAAGAAGAGCATTATACTGTACAGTCGAGTGGCCACATTATATTTATTCAGCGCACACTGCCATTGCCTAACAAGTGACTCGTTATTTTACTCTAGTTTGTCCCACTTTGTTTACAATGGCCTCGTTATGCAATTTGGGCTATTTGCATTACTTTTTCTCATTTTCGTGTTTTTCCGGAGCTATAATGAGGAGTTCTGAAGGGTTTTGAGGGTTCCGTACCTCAAAAGGAAAAACGGAACCCTCATGAGATCACTTCGTTGTCCGTATGTCTGTCCGTCAGTCCAGACCCTTCTTCTCAGGAACGCGTGGAGTTATCAAGTTGAAATTAATATCAAATACTCAAGGCTGCAATCCCTTGAAGCAGTGGAATATCAAACTTCTAAGTCAACGCAATCAAAGATACGGGCGTACGTTCTGAATCAAAACCTATAGCGTACTTCCTGTTGACCTAGAATCATGAAATTTGGCAAGAAGCAATGTCATGTATATAAAGCACAAGTAAAGGAACAATCCGGAAACCGTTTGTTATTTTGCTATTTACATACCTACAAATTTGTACGGGGCCTCGGTGCGCGAGTCCGGCTCGCACTTGACCGGTTTTTTATTAATTAAAAGTGTCGTTGCATAATTATTGACATAAGAGCAGAGTTTAAATTAATTTCCACACTCAAAGCTGCTGCAGCCCCTTTGGCAGATGGCAAATCAAATTGTAAAGTCATTCAGCATGTAACGGGATGAACTGTGAAGTGCCTCTAACATTCCGTCTCGTATGTACAGGCGATCCAATAAAGGTGAGCCTTCGCAGTTGCATTTGTGCGACGGACAAGTTAATTCTGTCAAAGCTTGCTGCGACCTCCTCGCATCGCCTTTGTATGCACTTGAAATGTACAAATTGCACCGCGGCCCGTGGGGGTGGGGGGAGGTCGGTGCACTCGCCTGTATCCCCACACTCCCGCACTCTCATCGATTCCTCTTTGTTCCATGCATTCGTCTTGAGATACACTCGGCGACATCTCGATTTCACATTCAGTTGAAGCACTGATCCACTCGTATCTGTGCCTATCGTCGCCATTGGATGATTATTTGAGCCTTGGTTTGACAATATGTCTTGCCAAAGTAAGAGTAAAGATAGAGACATCTTTTAAGTTCGAAAATAAAAAAAAGATCCTTAAATCAACAGAAATAATACAAAAACGATGAAAAGAGAACCTCAAAGCAGTAAATGGATTTCCATCATTTACATTGACCATCATGAATCTGAGGACTAGAATGTATCAGCTTGATAGCTCCAGACATGAAACGATTTTAACTGCTTCTTATTTTTGTCCTCAAAGTTTCGTTTTGATATTTTTCTGCATTCCAACTTTGGGCATGCAAAAAAAGGAAATTTAGTTCTGGATGAAAGCTGTGTGGGTCTCTCGAGGTGGATTTAAAAAAGATTTTACATTCCTGTTATATTTTTGAAATGCAGATGATGTTTTCACTTTGATAGCTAATCGTTGCATATTGTTCTTCGGCGCTAAAGTAAACAGAATCTTACAATCCGATTATATGCTGCCTCCATTAATTTTCTAAACACTGTTTATGGTCAGCCCCATAAAATCGCGATGTGATGAAATAATATGTCAAGGCACGTTTATTCTTTAGATAACTTATGTATAATTGCACCTGTTGTCTGTTATTGCTTTGAAATATTTCTTGTCAACTGAGACGTAGTCCAAGAAGCAGTCCGACATGATCTGATAAATGTTAGGACTCACAATTTTCATGACTATCAATTAACCTATTCAGCACCTTGATTGCGAAACACACTATCAACCACAATCTTAAAAATTTTGAAAGATATTTGCTAATCCATTGCTTTATTATGTTCGAAAAAAAATCTGCTCAACAACGTAAATAACGTAATGAATGTTGTTGAACTGTCAAAATGAAAGCCATTGCAACTTTTAGTGTCATGAATTTTATTAACCCCGCAGGTAATAATGATCGTGTCTCATGTTAATAGAATAGAATTTTTCGCTCTAATAACAGTGACCAAGTCTCAAACAAGATTGTTAGTAAAACTTACGACTATGTTAGTAATAAGTACAGTTAGTGTTAATGCAACATGTTCAGATAATATGCATATCTAGTTTTATCTGCATGTCAGCAAAAAATGTGATTATATGGATATTTACTATTCCGGTTTCAGTAGGTAAATGCCTTTTTAACCATGTTCAAGGGGATATTCTCCATTTCAAGGCTGCCTATAGTTTATCCTTCAATTCCTTCCATAAACCTTCCTGTTTTCGCCTTCTCGGACCGTCCGTAGCCATACTGATGCGTACAATTCACTGATCGCCGTCTCCGCATGTCCAGATATAGCAGTATTTATGATAACTACCTGCCTAGTAGTCGGCTCTCCATCGTGAGACGCTGTGTCGCGGTCCTCGCCAGTCGTGAGGTAAGCGCTGAGTCTGACCCTCCGGCACTGACAACGATCCTATCGCGACCACACTTTCAGCTGTTGCTAAGACGTTTATAGACCATTATGTTCCTATTTATGATCGGCCGATTTGAAGCATAAATTCCAAAATATTACTTTGGATTGTTTGGCAAGATTCTCTTGTGAAGACTCAGAAATCTACTGGTTCTAGCTTTATTAAATTTAATGAGCTTCATTTCTCATTTGTGTGTTAATATTAATACAACTTTCGAAATATGCATTTCTGATCTGATACATATACATAAACAGTTTACAAGTAAGTATTTATAAAATAAGACCATGTCATTTCAATTTTTTAACTTAAAAACTCGCAGCGTCACCTTGGATTGGCTGGTAAACAATGTCGATTTATCGTAAAGGTTCGCAGTGTGGCGATAGTATCTCATTGTTTTGACTTGTCTTCATCTGAGAACAAAGAATCACGGCTCTTCCGCGTGGCAACCGCTTCAAGTGACATTTAAGCTCATTTAAGCGATCGATCGAGGTCGTGATCCTTATGCTCAATGTTATTCGATTTAAATCACTACTTTCAATCGGTTATTCTTGTTGTTTCGTATACATTCAGTGTGGCAATTTGAATTGGTAAATCATTCTCTGTTAAATTTATTTTGTTGAAGCTACTTTCAATTATAAACGCAAATTATATACATATATTAAATAATTGCCTAAATGCTAATTTGTATATGGTTAGTTAAATACTTTAAAGCAAACATTATTGCAGATAATGTACCACATTGTACGAGCAAGTTTTAATAAACGTTTAGTCGGTCTCTAAACGCTAAACGCTGCCAACTTTCCAACTGTGAGGTGAAAGTGGCGACCGTGCAGGGCAGTACGTAACATTCCGATCCGATAGGAACCTCGTTTGGAATAAAGCGAGAGCTAGAACATTAAATAAATTGTATTGGTACTACGGCTGGTTGTATGGTTTTGTTCACACCAATTTCTATTTAGAGTAGTCTCGCTCTAACGGTTTTTGTTGGTGTCTCTTTTAGAACCATGTAGTGCTGATGCAGACTGTTTTTGTTGACTATTGCTTTTATGTCATATTTGAATACGCGCCGTATTCCATTGGATTATCTAATCAAAGTTATGTTCGTTTATTCTTACAAGTGTTCACAAGAACAGGCATAATCATTTACTTGATCTTCGTGTAATAATCATAAGGTATATGAAAGTTTATTTACGTAATAATATTTGCAGGGTTTATTTCTACACAACATGCTGGCTTTATGTGAATGTGAGTTAACATGCGTGCATATGGGACAATAAAATGTATTCACCGACAGTCGTAAGCGACACGCTTCGCCGCCCCGATCGCGATGGTGAGATACGGCTAGCTAGCCACCGAAGCCGGCATTGTCTGAGTCTACGAGCTTTGTTTATTGACCATTGTAAACCCCGGGATCAGCTCCCAATGCAGAATGGAGCCATATACTATGACAGTTCACGAAGCTATCCATCTTGCCAATGTTCTTGCTAAGAATTGCCTCATTTAAAGAGAATTTCTTTTCAAATTGCACTAGTTTACAGACAAATTAACTTCCACTTTATAGTAACATGACAGCATAAATGTTTAATGATGTGTCGAGGGGACTGCAGCAACCCCTGTGTTGCTATCGAGGTCAAGGCTATCGATATTCAATACACATAAAGATAGGTAAACTTCCCTCACCCCAAGTGACGAGCTTGGTTTGTTATTGGATTTGATTGTAAGGGGATACAATGATAGGTAAACAGATGACTGGTAATAATAACATAACAAGTCCTTTGTTGATATGATTATCAACCCCTCTTTATTCCCAGTTTTGTAAAAATCCTTTTTATTCTCTTTAGAAGTGTTATATTTATGTACATTTATCATGGACGTGTACCTACGTATCCATCTTTTTGTTGTTGCGTATTATCTTTCTAAGGACAAAAGTCTTGTTTACCTTTATTAGGCACTCGTCGTGCGAATATTTATCTGTATTCACAAGAGTTGACCCAAATTACGGAAGGGTAAATCCTGCAGAATGGGTCCATTAATTTACTTTTACGGCCACTCACCTCCCGTTCAACGACAAGATAACGACTCTCAAAGCTCCGTGTAGTGAATTGTCTTCTTATATGCAAATCAGACCCATTATGCGGTATAATTTGTTTATTAACGTATTTATGCATTAATTATTTACAGATTTCCTTTAACAGTCATGTAATAACGATGTTTAAATGGCCACCATCAATAAAATTTCCCATTTGCAATACAATAACCGGTGGGGTGTTTGAACGTAATTTATCAGGGCTGACGCCAACACTAACTTTGCAGAGAATGCACTGCGGCCACCGCAGTGGGGGTGTGGAAATTGGGGAGCTGTGTTGTACCGATACAGACAAGTTTGGCAGCCGTAAATGTCCCCGTTAATTAGTGGCGAGCTCCCGACGATACAACGACAAATTACTTGACGGATTGCGATACCGCACGCAAATAAGATGTAAAATTGATTGCATCCACCTTGCTTTTAATTAACACAGTTCTTTAGTTTCGAAGTACTAATTAACTGTTCAACAAAACATATGAACCCAAAAGAAAAACAGACCCACTGAAAAATTTTGTTAAAAAAACAAGTTATTGCTATATTTTCCTGCACGAAGCGCGCTGTATTCAGGCTACTGTACTGTTACAAGCTAACATTCGTAACATTCCATCAGCTCTATTGGATATTGAGTCAAACAACGCATTCAGCTGCGATAGGTAGCTATTAATTAGACTCCAGTCATTAGTTAGCGCGCTATGTTCAGCTCAGGACGCGTCTGTCACACCAATGTAGCCGCGTCCATCACGTTGATTGGTTTCATATTGTAATGACCAGCTGCATTGTGTTGTAGGCTTATCTATCTATATTAGTATAGCTATTATAGAATTGAAACTAATATCCCTTCAACTTGCTTTTATACCTACTTTGTAACATGTCGAGGCTTGTGAGTGGCTCGTCAGTGGTCAAATATGTCTGACTAGCTTCTGCCCGCGACTTCTTCACCCCGTCGCATCGCATCGCTATTATTTCGCTTTCGCTTAGCGTTTTTTCTGAATTTTTATTTTGTTTTTCTCGGCTCCTAAGCGTGATTTTAAGTAGCCTATAGCCTTCTTCCAGAATTGGACTATCTAAAAACAATTTTTCAAATCCGACTGGTAGTTCCTGAGATTAGCGCGTTCAAACAAATAAACAAACTCTTCAACTTTATTATTAGTATAGATAACCGACTACCACGAGTAGTTTTTGCGGTCTTTTGTACCGCTAGCGCTATATTCCTATAAAAGAGGTTACATATAGATCTATGTCTGATACGTTCAGATCTGATCTCTGTATAGGATCTAATAGGTATAGGTAGGCTATAATATATGGGCATCCCATTAAAAGTTACGATTTATTATGAACTCATTGCGACATACACTTAACCGACAGTTTTGGTCGTGTTATCTATAATTCAGTAGACAATGCAATAATGTAACCAATTGGGTCGTAAGTATTTGAACGTTTAACATTCCAATAGGTTAGTATTTGAATTTTAATACGTTTCTGAACAGTGTATGTGACGTCATGTCTTAATTTAGGTGCGAAGTGTTGGTAAACAAGTATTGAATTTAATTACGTTAAATAAATGTAGCTAGCTCAATAACTTCTAACACTATGCGAGGATCAATAAAGTATCATGAATTTATTTGTTATTCTGCCTGTATTCTGTTATTCTCATAGATTTCTTAACCCAAAATATTAATTCGAAGAGACATTTTATGATTCACTAACTTTCACTGCAAGTACGGTCAGTAGGGTAATTGCGTAACACGCTATCAGTAGCACTGGGTTATATTTTGACAGTTCAACAAAATTCATTGCGTTATTTACGTTGTTGAGCAGACACATTTTTCGAACATATGAAGCAACAGATTCAAAATATCCTTCAAAATTATTCAGATTGAGATAAATGTTGTGTTACGCAATTAGGATTCGGGTCACGGAGTACGCAAATTAACATAATCAGACAGATCGCTACCTACAGTAAAGCATCATCCTAAATATCTTCCGAATAACACTCCTCACGAATAGGTACCTACTATTAAGATTATTAAAAATCTTCAATGTCCTCACCACTTAAATCCTTAAATTAACGACACGAGAAAATACATTATAATTTCAATGACCAACGTGAATGGTTGTCAGACACGCGTATTTAGTTATGTATACCATAAGTCATAATTTGACGTTTAGCTGCAAATGTGATTGCACGCTAACTGGTACAAGGACAGCCACGACCTTCTGTTTGCGCCGCCTAGAAGGTACTGTCTTGTTTATGTTAATTAAAAACTAGGCAAGTGTTCGTAAAGTTTGGAAACAGATGGTTCCGTAATCATCAAGGTTTGGGTTCTTAATTCGATTAGAGTGAAATTAAGTTCTTCGTTTAATGATGAGGCGCTAAGGCTTATTTAATGAAACTAAATAAAATTCTTTAATTGATGTGACCACAATGCGGTGATAGAACGGAAGATGCAGCTAAAGCAAACTGTAGGTCCAAATAACACCAAAATATCCTAAGTAAGAAAGTTGACGGTGTCGCAGCATGCCACTGAGCTTGCGGGATGATTTGGATGAATTACTTCAAAACTGAGAGAACTAGACAACACGAAGAAAGGCTTTTGCTCAAAGCATAGGATAGACTAGAAAGAACAAACCAGCATAAAGCTGAGCAAGCAAGCTGATAGGCAGAATACCCAGTGGAGGCCTCGATGTCGATGGATTTCACTGGTATAGAGAATCATAATAAACCTATTTAGATACTGTGTCTTTCCCTTTTTCACTTCACACCGCTAAGCAGGAATGAGCTGTAGAACATTTAGTAGCAAATCTACTATTGCAGCTCTTTAAAAACCTCCCTCTCATTACCATAGTAGTGCTAACATTGCTAACACACCAGTTACTTAGAGCCGCGGGAACGACAATTTCCTCGTTTTGTACAAACATTGGGTACAAGTCGTATGCAGCTGTGTCAGCGGGCGAGCGTGGAGCAATTTGCGTGTGCAGCCGTGCACAGTGGGCGTCCGTCCATAATGAATGGCGGACGTGTTCGCAGATCGAGCACAATATTATCGCAACCTAACTGTACTCAATGCATACTCTGTTGCATTGTGAGTACAGCTTAAATCGAACAATGACCACATATAGTCAAACGTGATTACGGAATATGCCGATAGATTAATGATACTCGTACGCCTTTGTGAGATAAATTCAAGCCTGTAAGTTAATCTAATTTAGATTTTCCTAAAACTTTCATTATGAATTCTTAATGCAAAGCCTATTATACTTACCTAGGGTAATGTGTATTTTGAGCCTGTATTTAGATTAGCTACTCCTGTTCCTAGAAACGGGAATGCAGATTCTTTCCAAGCATCATTCTGTGTTGAAGTTCCTTTTGTCTACTCTATGATTTCTGTTTTGATTTCTTATTCTAGGATGTTTAAATATTTATAACAAACTGATTGTTTGTTTGCTTGCATAGTTAGTACTCATTTCGTTACTGATTGTAAGGAAGCAAGTCTGTCTTCCAAAATGGCGTAATGGAGCATTGTTTACGTTTATTTAAGAGTATAATTAATAACTTATTTACATGAAGCAATCTAAGGTGTTATGTTAGATCTGCGATCTAGATCGTAACTAGCGGTTGGTTGGCGTGAAATCAAGAAATGCAACGCTCTATGATTGGTTACACTCACTAGTAATGCTGAAAGTAGCCTAGTTCCAATCGATTCCGGTTATTATTAACGCGTTATGAAGATATGGCTACCCATGTATTATAATTATGGCTTTATAATGAAAGGTCATGGCCCATAATCCGACCCGGTTCAAAAATGTTTTTGTACAAAAACGAAAATGGTGGTAAATAATGCAAGCATAACCCACTTTTCATTATATGTAAAAAAAAAAAATAATTCGTTGGAGAAATCTGGCAGCAGTCCAATAAAAATTAGATAATAATTAGCGGTTTCGCCTGTCTGAGATTAGCCAGATCTTACTGCCACGAGCACATGCGACCAAATGGTCTGTACACATTAGAAGTATACAGACACCGCACGTTGGTTGACAACAAAATATTAATTAGAGGGAGCATACAGTCTCGACATGTCAGGAGTAAACAATATTATAGGTACTTATGTTTTGGCGAATGCAACACGACATGGTCGAGAGAGTAACGAGGGATACCTACTACTGCTCATGCATTCACGGCCGCCGCACTATAGGAAGTTGTGCCCATATTGTGAGCATAGTGTACTTTTTATCCTGGGCCAGACATCAAGAAAATATTGAAACACCTGCGGCTTTCTTGGACAATGTTTTAGACATTGATGGGGCTGAATAAACATTAAAAAAAATGTATTTTATTTTCTCCTCCCTAAAACCACAAGTTATAAGTTAAGTTTTCATACTAGGTAGATTACATTTTTTTATTATTATTCTTTCATGATCCCCATGAGCCACAGCAATGCGCCACTTATCATTGAAAAGTATAATAATTTGTCTTTGATTCCCGCCATATTTTATTTCTGTACACCGTGGGTATATTTTTCACACTAAATGGGCCATTACCTTTATAACTAAACTAACTTGTTACCCGCGACTTCGTCCGCGTGGAATTTAAAAAAAAAGTTATAGTTCAGTTCGCAGAGTTTTACGATAACTTATTAATTCTGTATTCCGCGTAAAGAAATACCTATGCTAATTTTAATGAAATTCTTCTATTTTATGAATCGATATTTTGTTTTTGTACATATAATCTCCATTTTGTTCTTTTTTTTTCGTTTTTGCATTTTTAGTTTAATTATTTTTATTATTTATTTTTAGTTTTTCGTATTAGCTTTATTGAAAAGTTTCTTTATATACAATATTTGGTGTACGATTTTCTTGTGCTAAAACAAGAACACTACTGGCATTTCTCTCAAGTGAACATGCCACGTACCTATAGTTGCCTATGGGTAAAGCAACCCTTAGTTAAACCTATGCCAGCTTTGCTTAACGTTTGCCCTTGTGACTTGTTGATTGTCATAGCAAAACTGATATTGATAGGGAATTGCAATCTTTTGAATTTAAATGGAAAATTCGACGGTATTATAGGAATCCGTGGTATAAATACTATCTCACCTTTACCGCATCCGGATATTATACGACCTTCTATAACGTTTCTTTGCAACGACACTACTCGCAACTTGCAAAGTTTCGGTGGGTTGGGCTCGCAAATCTTAAGTTCTAGTTTTTGAGGGGGTAGACCAGGCACAATTATACTGTTTAAAAATTCTATTGGGTAATTAACCACTTCATTTGATTGAAAACTGTATTGATGGAAAGGTATGTTTGTGATTCACCAGATAGCTTATCTAAAATGCGCTGATTATGCGCAGTAACCTGGTCGTTCATAGGTGCTAAAATTGATCTTTCACACAACCACGAATCGTCTTTGATATTGAGACTGTGAAATTATCATCATAAATACTGTTTATTAAAATTTTAAATTTACTATATCATGAGTAGGTAGGTACTATTCACTTCTGGACACTTTCCCTCACCAACATCTAGATGAATTTTGCTAAATTCTAAATCGGTTGAATGAGCTCTCATTACAAACAGACACTCCAATTTTCGTGGGACCCAATTTTATTTTTCTAAAATAAAAGTAGCCTAAGTTACTCCTTATTATATCAGCTGTTTGCCAGTGAAAGTCCCGTCAAAATCGGCCCAGCCGTTTCAGAGATTAGCCGGAACAAACAGATTGATAGACAGACAGATAAAAATTGTAAAAAATGTTATTTTGGTATATGTACCGTATATACATCCATATACATTTAGTAAAAAGCTGTTTTTTTTATATTACAAACATACACTCTAATTAAAGTGATTCAGTATTAGATATGAGCGCCGATGGCCAATTCCACGGCGGCGGCGTGGCCTTAAAATTTCCACAGCGGCGGCGGCGTCGCGGCGGCGCGACGTGGCCGGCCGTGGGCCTTAGAATTTTTTTTATCAGGGAAAGATTTCTTAAAAAAAACTTAAAGAAAACCATATTAAAAAGCTTTACTTACCTATATTTTTTTAATAATTGTTAATATAATTTTACAGTCTTTTAAATAAAATTGGAGATCACGTTTACTTACTGAATAATAATCATTTCAATATTTTCATAGTGACCGACCGAAAGTTCGGTTTCGGTTTCGGCCAGTTTCGGCCAAATAATCTAGTTTCGGCCTTAGTTTCGGTTTCGGCCAGGAAATGGCCGAAACTTTCGGCCGCGCCGAAACTCGAGTGTTCATGAATTATCGTCCATCGTTCGGCGAACTTCGCGGCTAGCTCGTGCTCGCTCGTCGCGTCGCCGGCCCAGTTCGCCGCCGTCCATCGTTAATCGCATGGAGTTGAGGTTGTGTTTTGCACATACGAGGGCGGTCCCATAATGAATAGGCCTAACTATGAACTAATGAAGGAAACGAAACGAAACCAATTTTATTTTTCAATATAATCACCATGAATACTACTAACACACTTCTGACATCTGTGAATCAACATCTCTAAACCTTTATAAAAATAATCACAATTTTTTGCCTCAAAATGACCGAAGACGGCCGCCTGCAACTCTTCATCACTTAAGAATTTTCGCCACAAAGATCCATAAACTCCGAAGCGCAGCGCACTCTTTCCTGTCTCTGTACCGCTGAATGAAGTTTCGGTACCCATCTTGCACTCACTTTTTCGACGGTTTCTCTCCCGAGGCGAAACTCTTTCACCCAATTTTTCACTGTGCTATAGGAGGGGGCAGACTCCTTATACACGCCATCCAATCGTTCTTTTATTTGGGCAGGGTATAAACCTTCTTTAAACAAAAACTTTATGACACTTCGAAACTCAGTTTTCGAAATTTTGAAAAAATACGCGACTCTCGTTATGCTAATGCCTGCTAATCTAAGACTAAGCATTTCATGTCGATGCGTGTTTCTTATATTACGTGCACGATAAACGTACTATTTAATGCAACACAACATGTAGCGACATGTCGCGTAGAACTATATCAGGCCAGTTCATTATGGGACCGACCTCGTAAATGATTAGGTAAGTATTCAACTGTCTGTATGTATAATATACATTGTATATTCAAATAAATGTGTAAAAAACACACCAGATTTCTGTATACGATAGAAATTTTAAATATGTTTAAGTAAGTTTCGGTTTCGGTTTCGGCCGAAACTAAGAGCAAGGCCGAAAGTTCGGTTTCGGCTGAAAAACCTGTTTCGGTCGGACACTTAAAATCGCTCAGTTTCTCATAAAAGAAAATTTTTCTTTTATGAGAAACTGAGCCATTTTATGTTAATACACGTTCACTCGGTGAAATATTCGACTCGACTGAGTGTGAGCGACGAGCGAGCGTAGCGTCGCGAGGCGACTAGGCGAACTAATACGGCAGGGCCGCGCGTGCGAGCGAGAGAGCAAGTTGCGAGTGTTGCGACTCGTCGCGACGGCGCACAGTGGTCCGGGTTTTCAAAAAGGCGGACATAGGATCGAAAATGCATATTTAACGTAACAAAAAATAGTTTCGTATAGGAAATTTAACGCTGATTAATACTTATTACTACAACTTTTCAAAAAAACAGCTCCTTCACGTCAAAAAAAAATATTGAAAATAAAAATGTATGGGAGAAAATCTATTTTATTTTTTTTCTCCGTTCAGTATCAAAGTGTAGCAAGCAAACCTTATATTCTGGTAAGTACCTATTGTTCTTAATACGACAACATATAAATTGCTTGCGTATCCCTGCGGCCTTGACGCCTACGATGCTTCAAAGTTTAAAATTTCAATTGGGATTTTTTTAAATTATTATCGAGGTTTTCAATTAAGCTGAATTCAAAATATAATTTTTTAATTATATAAGAATTAAAACATACGCATTCAAGCATTTGGCAAGTATTTGTTTATTTTATTTTAATAAAAAGTACTAATAAAAGTCTTCAACTTTAGTTATGTAATAAAGGACACGTGCTGATTCGTAGCCTATTTGTAACTGACTGAAACGACTCCTGTGGTAAAAGAATCATTTACCCCCACCACCGGAGATTTCGACGACGCTGATTGGCTGTTGAAGATGTGGTACTAATTTCGTCAGTCACTACTTGCGAGCGTGTGTTTGTTATTAATATCTGTGCATGAAACAATTAAAGGCACTTGTTTCTCAACCCTTGAGGAAGCAACATCAATTATCCGTGCTGTGTGAAAGTTTAGTGAGTTTCGTTATGGCTGCATTTGTTACAAACTTGGACATTTTTATGTTCCTCCGTGTTGAAGGAGACATGAAAAATTGGGCACGACTCTATGAAGCTATTATTCTACATATCCCAGTTGAAACATGTTCGGAAGATTTAGAAATAATCAAGACCTTTTTGAAGAACTACATGAGTAATATCAATCGCAGATGGGCAAGTGCTTCTAGAAATCAGAAGACTTTCATGAATAGACATGCTGCGTGGTTAGAATCAAATATTAGTTGGCCAATTTGCACTACTGTTAATTTATCCGAGATTTTTCAAGCCCAAGATGAAGTTATCGAAAACATATCGTCAGACAATACTTCAGTTGACATCGATACTACAGCAGCTGTGATTCCGTCGACATCAAGTACAGCAACTGTGGGCACATCTACCGAAGTTCAGATTAGGAAGCCTTTTGTTGACCTCAGCAACAAACAGAAGAAAAGACGTTCAGAGTCTCTTTTGGACTATTCGCCGGAAGAACTTACTTTTGCATTAGTCGAAAGACTTAGGATAGACAAGAAGAATGACTTAGCTTGTGTTATTGATCATATAACGAAGAACCCTGATAGTGTTACTATTGTTCAAGCCACATTGTTTAAGAAAAATAGGAAAAAATCTTTAGATGAAGATCATGCTCTTGGTCTTTATACATCATTGAACCTGTCAAAATGGAAATACTTGTGTTTAAGGAAAGCGCTGTTAGATTGTGAAGTTCCAGTGTTACCATCGTATCACAAACTCCTTGAAGCTAAAAAGAGATGCTATCCACATGATTTAGAAATTACCGAGAGAGGAGCCAGAGTGAAGCTTCAAGCCCTATTGGATCTGACAGTCCAGAAGATTCTTCAAATTACCGGTACCCAGATTGATTCGTCAACTGAAGGATTGAAGTTAATTAGTAAATGGGGTTTCGATGGAGCTTCTTCACAAAGCACCTACAAGCAAAGGAGTGAAGATGTAGACTTCAGTGATTCATCGGTTTTCATGTCAAGTCTTGTCCCTCTTAAATTAGTTTCTAATAATAGCACCATATGGGAAAACCCAACACCTTCGTCAACACATTATTGCAGGCCCATTAAGTTCGAGTTTTGTAAAGAGACAGCAGAATACATCAAGCAAGAAGAAGCTGCATTGAAGGAAGAAATAAAGAACATCAATTCTACAAAATGGGTCGGGCTAGAGATTAGTCACGAGCTTCATATGACAATGATCGACGGAAAAGTGGCCACTATTATAACGGATACTTCGTCTGCATCTGCCTGCAATATTTGCCTTGCTAAGCCGACTGAGATGAACAAACTGTCAGAAGTATTTTCAAGACCTGTTCGAGAAGATGTTTATAAATATGGACTTTCTACTCTTCATATGTGGATTCGTTGTATGGAGTGTATTCTACACATATCTTACAACATGGACTTTGAGATGTGGACTGCACGAGGTGCTAACAAGCAACTAAAAGCTGCGAAGAAACATTTTACACAAGAAGAATTCAAACAGCAAATGGGAATACTTGTGGATTTTGTGAAGCAAGGCTTTGGAACCACAAACGACGGAAACACAGCCAGAAGGTTTTTTAGAGATTATGAGAAATCTGCCGAAATAACCAATATTGACAAAGGCCTACTGAAGCATTTTACGGTTATTCTTCAAACGATTTCATCGGGATGTGCCATAGATATAGAAAAATTCAGGACTTATTGCAGAGAAACAGCTGAGATCTTTGTTCATCTATACCCATGGTTTTATATGCCCGCAAGTGTGCACAAGCTACTCATACACGGTGCAGACATTTGTCATCACTTTGGCCTCCTACCAATTGGCATTCTTTCCGAAGAAGCGGGAGAAGCAAGAAATAAAGAATTTCGAAGAGTTCGTGAATATCACACAAGAAAATTTAACAGGATGAAGACCAACGAGGACTTGCTCCATAATTTTTTAATTAGTTCAGACCCATATTTATCCCATATTCGACCAAAATACAGCAACTCAAAGCAATTCGATTTTTTTCCAGATGTTAAAGAGCTTTTGTTGTTGCCTGAGGTAGTAACAGAAGAAACTGAAAATATGGATCTACAGGAGTTGCAGCCTGAAGATGATCCATTAATGTAAACGTGACAGATTTAGTGATTTTGTTATTGTTAGAATTGAGTTTGTTAGTAGTAGTAGTAGTTGAGTTGTAGTCCTTTTCAGGACCACTTAAAATAGTCCTTTTCAGGACTTCAGAAAAAGCCCTTTTAAGGGCTACATCTATTTCTAATTGTTTCTTTTAAGATGAGTCACGTTAGTAGTAAAACCAACAATATCAACCATGATTTATCAATAGGAAATATCAACAGATGAAAGAATAACCAACAGATGATTATTAAAAAAAAAAATAAGCAGAAATGCTTATTTTATCATAACATCACGCTTTATATTCCCCGAAGGGTTCGGCAAAGGTGTATACTACACTATAGTACACTGTCATTTCGCCAGTTATATTTAAGTCCCATGTAATAGGGGGCGAGCTTAATACACGGATGAGGCGCGCGGGGGGCTTGTTTTTATTAAAAATGATATTTTGGATTAATTTCAATTGAAAAACTCGTTAATAATATTAAGATAATTCAACATTAAAATTTTAAACTTTGAAGCATCGTAGGCGTCAAGGCCGCAGGGATACGCAAGCAATTTATATGTTGTCGTATTAAGAACAATAGGTACTTACCAGAATATAAGGTTTGCTTGCTACACTTTGATACTGAACGGAGAAAAAAAATAAAATAGATTTTCTCCCATACATTTTTATTTTCAATATTTTTTTTTGACGTGAAGGAGCTGTTTTTTTGAAAAGTTGTAGTAATAAGTATTAATCAGCGTTAAATTTCCTATACGAAACTATTTTTTGTTACGTTAAATATGCATTTTCGATCCTATGTCCGCCTTTTTGAAAACCCGGACCACTGTGCGGCGCGCCGCGTGCTTCACTCGGCGACGACGCGTCGACATGAACTCACGGCGACGGCGGCGCGCCGGCGCGGCGCTCATATCTATTCAGTATAGACAGTTCTTTAACTATTGCACTTATAATATGTCATCATAATAATTAACAATTGAAGAGCCATCAGGCGCAAAATTGTGCGCAACTTAGTTTAAATCTCGACATTCTTGCAGATATAGGTACTGCAGACTGAGTGCCTGCGGGAAATGTGGACCCTGGCCAAAGTCAAAATTAATAACATTTAATAGCCAGACAGTGGCATAGGTTCCGTTTTCCGTAGTAAAATTTATACGACCCATCTCAACGAGTCACCCTTATTGTATGTGTTCAATAAAATGGACGTCATGCAAATATTTCCATTATCTATCTTGCAGATAAGGGGTCACCATTAGTTTTAATCTAGGCGTTTACATTTAAATATCTTGTTGCATTTTTAATTCCACTAAAGCACGAATGTGACATAGTATCACGCCCGTGTTCCCTGGAGAGGTAGCCAAAGGCCCGATTTTAGCCACATTTGTTAAAAAAATCCCATGTAAGGGAGCAAGCGTATTGCAATTTACTAGGTCCAAAAGCAGACTCCGGACTGTTACTGAGAGAAATTCCTTATTGCAAAGCATGAACAACATTTTTCCCGACACACCGTTAAATCTACAACAGTTTACTACAGGACAGTGCAATAAAAAGTTTCTTAATTTTTTTCTTCAGGTGTTAAGCAAACCTTATCAAGCGGCTTCGGGCGCGGAGCTGACTAAACTGTGCAACCATAAGCGGAAACTGCTGACGACGCTACAAGCGCGCGCGCAGTCTCCAGCAACGCCACCACCACTTAACATGGAACAGAAAAAAGGTATAATGCATTACAATTCGGGATAACTCCCTGATATATGACGTATGTATGACTAGCTCTCGCCTACTTGTACGATGACAATATTTTTTACTGATGTCGAGTTACGTTTCGACAGGTTGGCAGGGATCTTTCCCCCAACAGATGCTAAAGACGCCATTTTGGTGGCTTAAGTCGGTAATCTTAAATAGTTTTTCAAAAAGCAAACGAGTGTTGCCATATCTTAATGTCTTCGATTAAAGCAGAATGCATTTAATGCAGTGCGGTGCAGTGCGTTGGTAGTCGTCGAAGTAAGCTCTTTTAAGGGAAGAGAAAAGCATAACAAAAAAAAAGAATAATGTATTCGGAAAATCCGAGTACGAAGTGGTAATTCAATTTCACTAATGAAATTTAAATCATTAATTGCAATAATGAATGAGGTCTGTGAGTGAACTAACCATTATTACATCATACACATATTATTCATCGGCGATACTGCAGGGAAAGCTGAATTCATAATCAGTGTTTAAAATATGATTGCGATGAGTATGTTTTCTTTTCAAAACGGTATAAATATCTGTTTTGGCCGAAAGATCGAGATATCGAGGACAAAGTGATTAACCATATAGAAGGAAATCTAAATTCAATGTAGTAGATAGCAGATGAGAATTCAATGTAGGAGATAGTAGATGTAGATGTACCTGTGACTTCTGAGTTTGTTTCGGGCTTTCTTCTCAGAGTAGTCAGATAGGAAACGCCAACTACTTACAAAAATAATTATCATTTATCATGTGGATCATAGCATAGTAAACTGATCTATGCATGGGGAAAATCTTTTACCATTTCTGCGGGTACAGTCAGGGACAAAACACGATTAATTGAGTTTTTTTAAATCTTAACTGGCTTTGACACTGCATAAAAGTCGCATTGACATTTAACACTAGCTATAATTTTTCACTACATTTTACTTTTTGAAAAATAAATGAATAATACAAGTAATCGTTCCGTTTATAAAGGGTGTGTTTAAGTGTCGCGTGAAATGTGGACTCCATCGTTAGAAAGCAAAATGTGCCACCACCCTCTGGGGCATTTACCTCTAAATTAAAAGCTTTGGTGTAACACTTGTGTTGGCTAACTCACCATTGAATGAACTAGCCTTTAAACCTTTAAAATGCTCGTATGTTTGTGTAAAACGTGGCGTTTTTAAATTAAACATAGTTAATAGTTAATGTGTTTGTAGTTTGGTGTAACAGTAGGTTCATCGGGGGCATTATTATCCGATTAGCGGGCGGGCGTTCCGGGCGCAATCTCGGAGCTCGGCCCTCCTTCATCCAATTACATGAGTGTGAACCGAACGGGATTAGCCGGGGAAACGCCGACCCGCACCTTACCGGCCCGTCTTTAATAAGAGTTGGCACATTGATACTAACTAGGTTTACGATTGCTCGCCTTACTTTACATAGATTGCCGGTAAGAAGCCATTGATCCATGAATTGCGTCATAAAACTCCAAGCTGCGCACGTTACATTGTCACAATAGCGCTTTTGATGTTAGTTCAAAGTTGGTTTTATGATCAATTAATTACAATGTTGCGTTGCTATTATAAGATTTAAATGATAATAAAATGCATATTCAAAAAATAAACGGGACACTGTCATATTAGCATAATCATTTGTAAGTACCTATATAATGAAAACAAAACACATTTCACTTTAAAAATAACTATTTAGTGTGCTCTTAATTTATAATTGTAATTTTCTGTAATCAAGTTAACCTTATTACTATTGACAACAAAACTGTAACCAAGTACTCTTTAGTCATGATATTGACTGTTTACATAGTCCATCTAATTAAATATTATAAACAACTCATTAAATTCATGAATATAAATAACAGTAAAGTTTTGCAAGGAAGATAAGTAAGCAGTGTCATTATACGTCGGCACCAGCTATCTCCAAAGGACTAAACTAACACTGAAAAGTGGTTGTTCGTCGACGGAGTTGTTTCTTGTAACAAAGAGGGTAGAAGCGGTCTCTTTGTTGTTAAGTGGCAGCAAGTGGGAGGGGCGCGGGGGTGCATTTAGTGTGGCATGAATAGCGGGTAACTGCACTTCGTCAGCCGTCCGTCCGGGAGTAACAACCTGCAGAACACCCGACACCCCTCGCAATTCAGTCTTATCTCCACCTGTGTTTCTCCTATTACAATTATCATATTTTTAATTGTATCACTTTATTATGCCTGGTGATGATGCGCATCTATTGTCTGTTAAAGTTATTTATAGCCCTCAATCATACTCATCAACGTTACTAATATTAGCCCACAAGTTCCTTTTGTTATTATATGGCCGACCCTGGCAAAGGCAGTCTATTAAGTTATTTAAAGACCGCGCAACGAAACACAATATTCCCCTCAATAAAATAAAAATAATTGCGTGTTTACTAAATATTTTTACAATAGTCCAGTAATGTTCTCATAATCACACCATTAACTGCATTGGGAGTGAATCGGGAAATCTGTACGGCTCGCCGCAGAATGCGTAATTACCGTAAAGGAAGTCGATCGTTTAGAGCAAACAAAAACTCGGGCGACTCGATCAGTGGCGGGAACAAAGGCGGGTGTAATTTGAAACAATCGGCGGTGGTGCAGAACGGCCGGTGGCGTGGGCCCGCGCCCCTCCGACTATTGATCTGACGAGTCGCGCCACCCTGCGGCCCGCCGGGCGCCGCGCCCCGTCCTACTGCACCCTGCCGCTGAGGAGACCACCCTCGACTCGCCGAGAGCCGCATACTACCCGTATTTTAATTGCAAATCTGCCAGATAATGTACAAATAGATAACGATATTATACTCAGCTTGCTAACTAATTATAAAACACTAGAATTACGAGAACTTCACTGGCTGAAACTGACTTTTTCTATCGTGAACGTATTATAAACGCTATCATAATACGTCACGTAATGCCGCCCTGTTGTTACATAATACATATTTAAATTGCGACGTCATAAACCGTTTTAATAAGGTACTGTCAGCTTTATGGATCGACAGTTCAGCTTGTTATTGTTGTTGCTCTTAATCCAATATTTCACGCACAACTGAGACGGTATATCCTGTATTGTAATCATTATATTTGACTTGCTCGCTGTCCTACATAGGTTTAACTAAGTGATGGGCTATTTAAATATGTAGATAAAGAAATATAGAACTATACCCTAAATCATCAATTCAGATAATTTAATTAAACAAAGAAATGTCACTGTCAAAATGACAGGACAGTGGTGCACAACAATTTAACATAATTTTTTTCTATCTTTTAATTACAGTTAACTATTTATATGAGCTATGCAAACAAAATACCGTATCCGAACAGGACCGTAGCTAGGCGTAGGTTTTTGTGAAGCATCTGTTTTAAGAATCGTTTAATAAACAAAGAGTTATTCATGTTTTAATCAAAACGATAAGATCAAACTCAGCAATTCGCTTGTGAAGCTCTTACTTTTTATTAGATATATTGTTTTAAATTATTAGGTCGTCTGGAGAGCAGCTCAAAGTCACCCGGTCTGTCTCCTACACCTCACCTCACTCAATGACTTTGCGTACAATGTTTGTTGTACTCTTATTTGACTTATGTTCAAGTGAATCTCTTTGTCCCGATTTAACGCACTGAAGTTTTGATCGTGTTAAAGTTTATGCACAGGCTTATGCGCCGCTGCACTTGCAGTCCTAATGAGATAATTGATTTAAGATAGAGTCAACGTATTAGCTTTTTGTATTTTGATGTTTGGAAGGAATGTAGCATTGGAGCACTGCTCGTCATATAAGTTAGTTGAGAAAGTATTCGACCAATCCGTTTGTCCTGTATCCCAGCAGTGCGAATATTATAGGCTGATTATACTGCTACTGCTGCCAAGTTATCAAGCACTTATTAACATATTTTCACATTTTCAGTCAACTTCACCAGTTTTTTATTTTTATTTCTCTATTTCACTTTTTAGAACCATTGGAGACGTAGCTAATTTACTCTTCTATAATTTCCAGTAACGGGCTCCGAAGTATCTGTACTGAAGAAAAAGACGAAGAAGCGAGCTGGGTTCCCTGCAAATGTGAGCGTGTCACAATTGATGGTGCAGAGGGAACGACCGCTCAACGAGTTCAAGGTACGTGTGATATTAAGTATTCATAGCCATGATAAGAGCTCAACCGTTGCCAGCATTACCTATCTAAGGCTGTTCCTTACTTTTATTACGCGTGTTGTCGACGTAACGGAGTACGGGAGAGTTAGAATTATGAGTTCAGTAGTGAGGAGAGGATATGCAAGGTGGGGCAAAAGTAACATCAAAATGTGAATTGGCTGCCATTTGGTTGCAAATGAAAAAAAAATGGGCACTGTTTTTACAAAAAGTTAATTTAAAGGTGTAAAATTTATGACATTAAGACGATAAATGATATCGGTCAAACGACCGATACCGACCTCAGTTGATGCTGATTAATTATGCTATTTTTACCGTATTTTGAATTGTTACTCGCAAAATATCTTTTAAATTGGTGATTTCTTCTTCAATGTAGACTTTCAAGACTTGAAAGGTTTGTGGTTTGTTGTGGTAAACGAGAGATTTCAAAAAGCCTCAAAGATAGAAATCTGGCGCCGTCAGTTCGGGCGATCTGGCCGACTAGTTCAAATAGCCAAAACAGGAGATCGCACGACCCCGAAATTGGTGTTTTCTCCATCGTGACTTGAGCTGTGTGACTGTGTATCGTTCCATTGCATTGTAAACTAATTCACTGTTTGTCTAAAGCATAATTCTGTTTCAATCACAATGACATTATAACGGCATTAGCAAAATTTATTTGCACATTCACATTATGACATTACTTTTGCCCCACCTTGTATATATTCGATTTTTTTGCTTTTATAAACGTAGTAACGTTGATGATTCTATTTATTATTTTACAGGGACAAGAAACAGAAGCCAACAGAGAAAATTCAACAGCAATGGGACCCCAACGGCCAACAAGCGCCCAACATTGCATGCCTTCATATCAACCAGTCCAACAAAATATACCAAATGCTGCGCCTCAAGATAATGAAATAAAACAAGAGACACATGTACAAAAAAGTTCGCATTATCTCACTGTTAATAGTGGCTGGATATCACAACATTCACAACAGTTGGAAGACCTCGAGGCTCAGATTGCACAAAGGCATAATATTAACTCGCCTGTAAACTCACCTCTTCCAGGGATGCCAGTGCGAGGCGCGAACGGGCAAATAATAGGTGTGAACACTGGACAAAAACAGGCAACATTCTTAAAAAATAATCCGAACATAGCTCAGCATGCGCTTGAAGCAGAAGCAAAGGAAGAAAAGAAAGAAATGTCCATTGTGCAGCAAAATATCCAGGGCAAATATCCTTTCAAAGAAGAAGAATCACAAATGTTCTGTGGCTTAAATCAAGCCCTAACGCCCGAAGTGATGCAGAAAATTAATGAACAACAGCAAATATTCATACAGCAAAATCAAAAGCAAATAGAAATGGCTATGAAGGGATATAGAACACAATTAGCAGAAAATATAAACCAAAATAAATCTCAGGGGCATGGTCAGTATGTACCTCAGGGACAGTTAGTGATACAAAATGGTACTGTGATGAAAACGAATCCTGCAAAGACGCCTCCTTGGCAAGTGAAGCGAAACGAACCTAGCGCCTCCAACTGTATGACCAGTCCTAGTCCAAAACTTGCCAAATCTGAGAATGATTATGAAGAATCTAATACCAGCATATCTGAGGACTCTTCATCATCATCTTACAGTTCTTTTTCGAGTAATGAACAAATTAATCAAGGCATGTGCTCTCGCGTCCCGCCTCTACCGCAGCACTACAACATGATGGGCCAGCAGTGGCCAGTCGTCGATACCAACAAAAAGAAGGCAAAGGGCACTAACAATAAGAGTGGTAAAAAGAAAAATAATCCAGAGAACAAAGTTCCTACATATGGCAGCAATGGAATGAGAATGATGCAGGAATCGAAAGGAATTAATGATGAAGTACAAATGAATAGTGTTCCATCATTTATGGACGATCCCAGCGGATATCTGGCACAGCAAACGGTTTTGTTAAACAATACTATCTCTAAACAAGTGGGAATCAATTCTTCGTATGAAGCTAACCGATACGAAAGTTCTAGTGCTGCTAATTGTTGTGTTCCACAACACCAAATGGACAAAATAAATGCTGTGTCCAAACCAGGTGAAAGTTCTAATGCTTACAGGAGTAATGTGCCAAATCCGTCACATTCTCCTACTAGTACACCAGATAGTAGCGTTTTATCAGAGAAACCTGGAGATAATAACATGCAACAGTGTTGTAAAGGCTGTGTATCTATGAAAAGTAATAGTCCAGATTACTCTGACAACCAAATGCGCCTTAAATACATGAAACATCAAATGTATAAGATGGAAATGGAGAGTAATTCCACGACGTCTAGTCCTAAACATTCATTTGAAGACAATCCGGTGACGTCATCAACGTTCATTGAAAGGAGCCCTATGGTGAATGATAACTGCGGTCCTATTCAAGCCGCGACGGTGAGCACCAGCAATGTGTCGATGACAGAGACCCTGCAGCCTCCCGAGCCGTCGCCGACGTTGTCGAGCAGCTCACGTAGTACAGACACGCCTCATAGCAATGGCAGCAATAGCTCGCCAATGCAATCCAATTGCAACTACCCAATACCTAGTCCAGCTTATTCAAACTCTGGTTCTTGCAGAGATAACTTTAGTAACCCTTCAACGCCTGGCAGCAATCAAGTTTACCCTTATAACTCGCCTGGACCTCCTAACAATAATCAGTCCATGACAGGAACTCAAGTAATGCATTTCATATCAAATCATAATGTCAACAAAAATCTCATGGAAGTTGATAACATATCAATGGTTGGTGTAAAGCCGGGTTTAAAACCATCCCAAGAATTGTATAGGTTGGAACCGAGAAGGAGAATAGAAAATTCCATGCCTGGGTACTGCCCACCACCTCACTTGGGCGGAGGGCCCGCTCACACGCTAATACAAGCTTGTTATGTGCAGACTTTTGTCACTACTATGGCGAGTGGATTTTCCGTCACCCGGGATACAGTCACCTCAGTCTTAGCCGGAAAAGCCAACACTGCCACTACATCTATTAACGCATCTCAAGCGAATTTCATAAGACCACCTCCACCGCCGAGTGTCAATCTCGCAACAACATATGCCATTCCGAATAATCAACCAGATCCTTTTATTAATTCAGTTAATTTACCAACAAGCTATCCGTTGCACATAGCTGGTACAACAGCACAGAATATGATCTCCAAATCACCAATGGAAATGGTACAGAATGTTATTGGTAGTCTACCTTCAAAGTTAGAAACGAGCGGCACGCATTCAATGTCTCTGTCTCAATTGAATAGAAGAGCAACAACGCCTGGTCAAATATTGATATCATCGACTGGTCAGATTATGGTATCCAGTAATCAAATGCCGCCTCCTCCACCAAAAACTTCGACAACTATGTCGTCTATGCAGGGCAACATGACCAATGTGACAACATCGGTGACGCAAGTCGTGCCGGCTGTAGGAGGAATGCAACCCATGGTAAACCAACATCAACCAACCGTGGTAGTGAACGCAATGCAAGCTCCATTTGTTATCCAGCCGCCTATGATGGCTTTAGACGGACAAGTCATGCAACAGAATAATGTGATGCCACAAATAGTAGCGGGCGGTATTGTATCAGGACAGACAAATGACAACTCTCGACAAATAGAAATGAAGAATCAACATAGTTTCGTACAGGGCGTGGCTATGTTATCGCCAGAAAGTCTGAAAAAGCGAAGTAAGAAAAAGAAGAATCAGTCAAATATTACTAACGTTTTACAAATAACTGCTCCGCAACAAAACCCCAACAACATTATGGTTCATCATTCCTCACCGCAACATAACACTAGTCCTCAGTTCTCGCCGCGTGGTTTTCAATTATCTCCAAACAATAACATATCGCCAACGCCTATGTTGCAAGCGTTGACGATAGTGCCAGGAAAATCTGGAACACCAGCCCATATAGTCATGAATGGACAAGGGAACACCAACAACTTTGGATCCCAACAAATAATTACGAACACATCTCCGTCGCAACAAATCAATTTACTCCAGCCTGTGAACCTTATAAACAACGCTAGCGGTGTGGTGCCGAACTTCCCAGCGTTCCAACAGTTCATAGTGCCCAACCTCGGCGGCATGATGATGACGGCTGACGGCACGGCCATCATTCCAGATAACTCCACGGGAATGCCTATGCAGTTACAGTTACAAACAGTCAATGGCCAAAACGTTTTGACCCCTGTACAAAATTCTGGAGTATTCGCAGCCAGCACAAACGGTGGCGTCGTCTTACGAGCTCAAAACCAGCAGGGCAAAATAATACAATCGCAGCATAGTCCAGGAGCCCAATTCATATCACCTAACAGTCAAGTAATGATGAATAGTCCAAACTTCAATGGTCAACTTAGTCCTTTGCTTGCTAATTTGAGTCCAACAAACGTAACGTTCAACAACCCCCAAGTCAGATCTAGTAATTTACAGACACAAGAGTTCATACAGACCAATCAGATGGGACAAGCCTTAATGGTTCCGCTGTCTCCGAAACAAGTGTCCCTGTCGTCTGCGACGAGTAACCGTGGCAATTCAACATTCGTGCACCAGAACACGACAATAGTGCAACAGCAGACTACTCTCGTTTCGAACTCTCATAACACGCAGTTGTCGTCGATAACGACTAATTTGGGTGGGAACGCGTCGAGATTGAGTATAGATCCGAATATTTTATTGGCTAATAAGTCGATGGGGAATCAAAGGGGGAGGGGTATCGTCGAGTCTCCGCCTGGGAACGTTCAGGAGGATCATAGGGAGGATAAACACCGAGGGGTTCAGTTCAGTCGCGGTCAGATGGAGGGTTCGGTGAAGGCGGAGGCGGATGGGTACATGAAGTTCATGGGCGAGTTCCCGCTGGCGCCGCACGTGCGACACTCGGTGTCGACGCAGACGCGCCTCAACCAGCAGCGCGGCAAGTCGCCCTCCGCGCACGCCGCGGGCAGCCCGCCCGACACCACCACGCACAGGTAACATTTCTGTCATTTTTAATCAGCAATTTAGTACTCCAAAAAAAGATTGCATCCCTGCAAAAATCGACGTAAACTGTTTGATCTAAAGTGGTTTCTGAACGTTTCCCTTTTTAGAGTTTTTTTTAATAAGTGGCTTTAATTTCTGATATTGATCAAAACCAGCTATAAAGGTTTATTTACGTCAATAAAAGCTTGTATAGATTAAACAAAACATCAAAATTTCGAAATCCTGGCATTCCTGGATTTCCGAGGGCTTATCCATAATAATGACAAATTGCTTGAGGTTGTTGAGCCTAAATTGCACTATCTAATTCATTCACTAGATAAACACCTCTTTTTTATGTACAAAATTGTTCTTGATATGTATTATTATTTTGTTCGTAAACATAAGTAACAGTTTCCACATGTGTGAGGTAATAACACACAGGCGTGAGGTAATAATGTATGTACATTATTACCTCACGCCTTTTTCCCAAGATCGATCGTTACATATTCCTAAGTACAGTGTGCCCCCCCGCAGCCCGCTGGGCGCGCTGGAGGCGGCGGGCAGCCCGCGGCTGTACGCGGCGCGCTGCCTGCCCACGCAGGCGCACTACGCCGACACCACCACCAAGTCGCCCGAGCCCGCGGATGCTAGCTCCTCGGTAATATTCCTCTTGCGTACATCTTTTTATTAAAATCTTAAATTCATTGACAGACCACGAACAGCCTTAACCACTGGGTATAAATGTATAATATATGTATGACTAAGGTAAGGAAGGATTTTTTCCTAAAGGGTCTAAATTGGGTATGAAAGTTTGTTTGGTAATTTGTTATTTTTTGCCAATGGGAAATCCTATCGGGTACACGGCTTGAATCTACTAAAATAGGATAGGTATACAGTGTAAACTCTTTATAACGTTATCCTTTATAACAATAAACTCCCTGTAACGTTGAAGTGAGCCCAACTTGGTTGGTTTGCGTTAAAACCCACATATTGAGACACTCTTTATAGCGATACGCCATTCTCTATTACGAAGAAATGTGTTCATATTTTTAGACAGTAAATATTTATTATCGGTATTATTGTTCCGAAGCTCCGAAACATCGGAGGTCGGTCTAGCTTTAAAGCTTTTGTTATCCTTAATTGCCTTGAACACGTGCAGTATGACGCTGTTTTCTCGGAAGTGATGGTCTTCGACCAAACATACTGGGTACCTATCGTATTATCAGTCGTAAACCTACTTTGAAACTGTTAACATGGCCAGTAAACGGAAAGCGATTAGTGTTGACGAAAAAGTTTGTGTGATACTTGTTAATTTGGTTGTTTTTTTGTTCACTCCATATAACGATAACTCCCTATAACGACAAAAAATGCTCAGTCCCTTGAGTTTCGTTATAAAGAGTTTACACTGTATTATTTTTGTTTCTCTTTAAACTTATTAATTCACTAATATAGGAAAATAACACATCACCCAAACAATCTATAGGTAGAAACGACTCTAGTCTATCAGTATTGGTCAGACACGGTCGGTCAACACAATCATTATCTTAGTACAATAGAGACCTCCCATAAGCTTCCAAATTGAAATGTTTTCAGAACATGCTCTTATTAGGGTTCTTTATCTCAAAAGGAAAAAACGGAACCCTTATAGGATCACTCGTGTGTCTGTCTGTCCGTCCGTCTGTCACAGCCAATTTGCTCCGAATCTAACGGACCGATTAAGTTGAAATTTGGTACACATATGAATCTCTGTGACACAAAACACAAACGTGTAACGTAAATAAATGAATTTTGAATATGTGGGAGTCATTCTTGGGAGGCAAATAGAAAATTTAAAAAAAAGTTTCGCAATCTGTACCGTGTGACAATCAAATGAAAGGGGTTAAATTAAGGGGTTACTGCGAGGATCTCAAATTTTTTTTCATAATTTTCAAGTAAATTGTATTAAAGTTATTTTAAAAAATTACCATTTTTATTTAGTAACCTTATCTCCGAAACTACTGAGCCTGAAACTACAATGTTAAGTTTGTTCTTGGGATAAATTCATTCCAACTACGGAGCCCTTCATTGTGCGTGGTCCGACCTGCACTTATAAGTACTTTTTCTTCAAAACCTTTGTTGCATGGTTTATAGTAACAGGATAGATTCAAACTAAAAGAAAAGAAAGTAAAACAACATAAAAAGGCATTTAAAAAACAAAAAGGTTTGTGAATGTTTTGACAATTGTTTCCAGGCTATGGTGCAATGCGTGTCTAGCAGTGAGCAAGATATTGCGGAATCGCGTGAGCACGCTTGGCCCGTGACACGTAACGACTTCAACTCGGACACAGACACGCAAAGTAAGTTACATGTCCCATACATCTTCATTTATTTCCCCGCTAATCAAATAATCATTTTTTGCTCAGGAATATAGTGTGGATTTTTGAGATGGGGCTGTAAGGGCCTACCTACCTTAACTGTTGTAGCTACAGGAAAGCGGTCTTAGGAGACTCAAACTCAAACTCAAAACTCAAAGCATTTATTTCAATTAAACCTTGTACAGGCACTTTTGAATTGTCAAAATTTAAATAGTCTGTCAGTTAGTCAGAAAGTTGAAGCTAGTTGCCTATTCCAAAACGTAGATCTCTATGGAGAAGAACGGGCAAGAAACTCCATGGACACTCTTTTAAATCAAGATATTACAAAATCCTGGATACATTATTATTGTTGCTTCTATATGTCAGAACAATGTAAAAAAAAGACACAATAGAAGAAACATTTCAAAATATAAGATTAAAAATAAGCCTTGGCAGTTAAGAGATGACCAGTCTCAACCGACGGCGCCCGTTCACGAACATGACGCGTGGGTCAGCACCATCCAGCTCAACCATTTTGTAGGGAACCGAATGATCCAACACACGCGCCACCATCGATGAGACATTTAAGTGAGCATGACACGTTCTCAACTGCCATGCTCTTTCAAGTCAACATCAAGAAAATCATAATAAACGGAAACATGGTTCTTACATTTACAAAATTTTAAAAATGCTTCTAAATTATACAAAACTATAGTTTGTTTGTAACTATAGTTAAGACTCTCCTTAACTTTTTGAGGAATTTTGATCTGAATTCACAGATTTTGATATAAATGTAGTCGGCAAGTAAATAGTCAATTTTCACAAAAAAAAACTTGTTTTTATGCAAATAGATCCTGTTTCTTATAAGGATCAAAAACTATCGGACCAACTGAGGTTTGACTACTAGATAAGTCAGCATCGGCAAAAGCTTTTCCCACATAATTTGTATGAAATTAAACTCCAACCTACTTTTTTATGATGGATAGACTGACCGACAGCTAATTGATCCACCAATTCGCGTTACATCACACATCCCTCTTAACATTCAACTCATATCAGCTGCATGCATTCTACTCTGCTCCATAAACTTTCAATACAACAGAACACAAGTCGCTGCCTTGTGGATCTCCTTTTCGCAGTTTCAGACTTTTGAAGACGTCACTATTCACTTATATTTACATTTGCATCTCCGTTAAGTTTGGATCTGCTATAAGGGAAACGAAATGGATATCATTTCTACTTCTTTTACATAAACGGTTATCAGCACGGATTGTCGTCATCATACACCTACACAGTCAAACGACTTCGTGTAATCAAAATAACACAATTGTATCTTTGTTTATGCTTTCCCATTCGCTGCGACTATTTCACAAATCTCATTATTATGTTCATTTGAGATATTCATTCGACAAGATAGCTGATTTAGCTACCTGAACAAAATCTAACAGGTGTACCAATTATTTTTATCAATACCAAAATATATTAATTTGTCGTTCATGTAAAAGTTTTTCTATATTCCAGGCATGATATCAAACACGCCCATGATGCGACAGAACCGCTCACACAACCCTGTCGAGTCCACCGATATGCACTTCAATCAAAACATGAGCTCTTCGCCAATGAACAACCAACAAGTCATACCGATGACATCCAACTATTATGAAAGACCTCAAACATACAAGAGAAAGCATGACTTTGGCGATCCATCCACATACAGACCTGACAAAATAATGAGGACAGCTAATTATAATATGGTACATGGATTACAAAAGGATACAGATTATGAATCAATGGGTATGAGTTCTCCAGATAAAACACAGTCAAGACATTTCCCCCTTTCGGGCACGAGCTCAGACTCGTCTTCTATGCCGAAAGTGTTTGATAGGCATAATATGGGTTCTGGCGATGGTAAGTCTACTTTATAACATCTTTCTCTGTGCTATGCTTTGGACTCTTTGCTATAAATGTTTAAAATAATGCACTTTGGCGGGAAACTCTATTTGTTAGTTTCAGTGTGCTCAATATATCTAAAAATTAATTTCTGTCTCATTCACAGCAACTTGATATGTTGTCTAAAATAAGAAGTAGTTCTTGTGTATCATATTTACTGATTAGTAAAATACCTGCTCGTAGATGTGATCAAATTAATAACTTATTTGTGAGGGCCGGAGTAAATTAAATTGATTTTTAATAAATTTTCCCCTTTTTGTTTTCAGCAATAAAATTAATAATCGAATAAATTTGTAATTTTAATGAATTCTTTGTTAGTAATTCCCTTTTGTTGTTCATAAAACTCTTGATCTACATATCTTACGTTCTCTTTACATATGTATCGATTGTGCGGCCATCAGTTTACTGCCTCTGTACTAATAAATGTCCAGAACCATCTCACGCTTTAGTCACAGCTAACAAAATTCAAAATTTACCATAATGTTGTGTCTTGTATTGGTTTTGGATTGACTCTCTGCAAGCGGACTTACTAAATTGTATATGTTTGTAGAGTGTTTGTCAACGAATACGTCTTAATGATGTGTATTGTGGTATATTTCAGCTTCTACATAATGCGATCCTATTGGTCATTGGTTTTCTTTTGGTTGGGTTAATACAAGATACAGCTGTTAATAAAGGGTGTACTGGAAACTAATCAGAATAAATCAGCGATGTGCAGCGTTCAAACGTTCTCACCCGGCTTTCTGTCGCTTTCCATTGCACCACATTCGAAGTAACAAATTGGTACAAAAATTGGGATTCCATTACTAACGCATCATTGTAAGCCATCATCATTTCACCTGTTCATCATTGTAAGTAAAGCACATGTTCTCTTTACTACGACAACGACGTACCTTCCTTTCAGGTGCCAGGAAAAAATACATACATTCTTGGTAGACCATCAAACAGTTTTTCATTAAAATATATAAATCAAGAGTACTGTATTTTTTCCATGCTCACCTAAGTTAAAATTACTTTACGACTAATAAACTTGTGAAGTGTTCAACTACCGCTGTCAAATGCCTTTCTGAATTCTCGCTGCTACTTCTGTGAAAACGCAGCGTTTCGAGTTTGCACTGTGTTAATTGGAAATATTCCCGCGGGCGTGCTTTTATATCACGGCGACCATTCGTCGGTGGCGGAAGCTCGGTGGAGGTTCTCGTACTCCGCGCACCGGACGCGCTAACAGCTGTGATCGGTCGATAGATGCCAAGAGCTCGGAGGAGTCGGGGGCGGCCGGGGGCCCGGCGGGGACGCGCGCGCGCACGTTCGCGGTAGGCGACGTGGTGTGGGGCCCGGTCAAGGGCTACGCGTCGTGGCCCGGCAAGCTGCGCGCGCGCCTGGCGGGGGCCCGCTGGGCGGTGCGCTGGTTCGGCGCGCTGGGGCCCGCAGCGCTGCCGCAGGCGCGCCTGCTGACGCTGTCCGAGGGGCTGGACCAGCACCACGCCGCGCGCACCAAGCACCGGAAGTGAGTCGCCCGCCCACACACCCGACTACCGCACTACCGCACTCACGAGCAGGACCGCTAGGGACTAGCATTTCCAAATTATTATTACTAGCTGTTGATCTATAGAAATCCCCCGTAGTTGCCCCTTATGATTTACTATGAGAGTTTCGTTGTAGTTTCGCTACTCGCCATCATTTATGTGCGTCTAAAGATTTAATTTTGTTCGACACATTTGTAATATTAACCCAACCTGAGATTTCTATTTAATTATGTCGCGCGGTGAGGCTGCTAATATCCACAATACGGATCCCTCTCGTGCGTAGATGACTAAATAATTACCGTTTACTACAACAGGAGTAGAAAACTGAACACCTTACTCGAGAACGCGATTCAGGAAGCGATGGCGGAACTCGACAAGAAAAGCGAGAGCTCGGGCGAACGGGACGACAGCGCGGGGCCGATCGCTGACGAAGATGACGTCACAGACGCGCCGCGCCGCGCCAGGAAGCCCGAGAAGGCGAGGAGTAGAGAGAGGCATCACAAGAAAAATCCGGCGAAGATAGCGCCCGCGCCCGGCGCCAGCGCGCCGGCAGACGGCGCCAGGCTGCGCAGCGCACGATGACGAGCGCAACTCGGACTTACACCGTTAGCGCCCTTCTCCTAAATCGCGCGGTCTGGATATTCAATTTTTACTAACAATCCGAATCAAATTTCTTTTGTTGCCGGTGAAATAGAGTGTTAGTATCAAGTTGACTGCTCAGTGCGCCCCTCATTCGGTGTAGGAATGTGGTACAGAGTCCGCCTTATTCAGACGTTATGTAGATTTAAATATTATAAAATATAAAGTATATTATAACGCGAGATCTAAAAGTTGAGACTGGCTACTTTGGATGACGTAACAGAAATCACACAAATAAAGTGATTTATTTGCAAAATTACTTTTCATCTCTTAAAAACATCACAACGACATTTAATTTTACAATTTTTAATTTATAGACGTTAGTTAGAACAATGCTGTTGAGATTCATTACGTTAAAGACTTATGTTTTATTTCCAGCTTGTATATTTAATATACCGTTCAGTGATTATATACCATTCCGTATTACCTATCGTTTAATTGGGATCACTGTATATAAGGTTCGTAAAGTTTGTGTTCGAAACGTGTCATCTTTGGATCAAAATTCCTTCTAGACATTAGATGTTCCTAAAAATATGCAAATTATTATATTTCCATTCTATTGACGAGATACGCAGTGATTTATCACAGTTTGATATTAAATTATAAATGTGCATTGTTTAGGTGTTGCAATCATGGTTTAAAATCATTGTTGTTTCACATTATATGTATTAGAGTAAGTGAAGGTCATACTATAAGTAGGTTTCTCTCGATATTAAAGAAATTATTGAAATTCCACACCTGTCATCGATGTATTGTACAATTTTAGTGAACTGTAAATTGATAAGAAATTATGCTATATATCTTGTAAATTTTATGTGTTTTGTTAGAAAATAATAAGTATAACATGATTTCTAGTCAAAATATTGAGCATATTAAAATGTAGATATTATAGATGAGATAATTGACAATAACACTGGCCTGGCGAGTGCCGGCGCACCGCGTCGGCATTGTTTCGGTTGAATAATGAATAAGTACAGTACATATTAGTTTCGACATTGTGCTACTTGTTTGCGTTAATAATTTTATACTTTTGTTAATACTTTAGAAATAGTAAATGATACAATTATTTAAATGGGAAATACGAAAAGATTTTTGATAATGAAGCAGTCAGATTTTATCTATACATAAATATTGCTATGTGTCGTAGGAAAAGTACAGCAGACCTATTTATACATTTTGTAAGCAATTTTAATAAACTAATATTGAATTATTGTAGGCCTACATAATTATACAAAAATAGTTTTCATGTAATGAATGGCATTGAACGTTTGTGTTTCATCGATAGGACATCACAGCGACATTCATTTGTTAGCACACGTTTAGAAATTAATCTCATCATCTCATTTTTTGCTGTTTTATTTATATAAATTTAAGATATTTGTAAGTGTCGCTTTATTGATAAACAATTTGATTTGTGGTACAAGGGAGATTATTTTAAATCATTTCTAAAATGCTTTTTAATCACAATAATTTTTAGATAAGAAAAGTTAAAAAATACTAGGTAATGTTAACTAATAGGTCATGCCATGAGTACATTTTGATAGGTAATTTGTTATCAACAGTCATTGTTAGATTTATCAATGTGCAAAATTACTTTATGTGATCTTTGGGTGTCCGATGAATATATCAAGAATTATCATAGCTTACTGTTTTATATACCTATCGTATTTTATCGTAATTTAGGGATTCCACTTAAATTTTTCCTAACTAATAAATGTGACTCCAAATATCGACATAGTATTTAAATGTTAAATGGATATTGTTTATTATATTATAGTCTGATAGCACTTCCCTGTGAGATGGTATTATGTACATAATCTTAATGTAGTTATGTATAGTATTTTATTTCAATGAAATTAATGTTTTATAGACTAATATACAATATAAGATTATTTATTTGTTTTGCTGTGTACATATTTTTTTCAATAAAATGTACCTGTTTTATTTAAATGTTTACTCTAATTTCTTGCCCTCTACATACACACACACACACTCCTCCTCCATACAGTGTGTTGGGTTAAACGATGAACATATTATTCTCCCCAGTACAGTATTTTTATCCCACGAAGCGACGCGCGCTTTACTTGTGGTTACCAAGTGTACAAACACGCTCTGAATGTATTAATACGATATTCGATTCTTGTCCCACAAACAAAAAATTGTCAGAATTATCCAGTAAAATTCACGGACACAGCGTGCAGGAAACCGAGCTTGCAATCGATATGCCTCTTCCTTTGTGTTGTTGCCGATCCGCCGACAGGACGGGATTGCAATGTCGAGTCAAGATTGGTAACTCGAGATCTCGCGTGCTAAGTCTGGTGTCGAGATTGGCCATTTGAGATCTCGTCCGGCGAAAGCGCCAGGGTAGCCCGCGAAATTCATTTTTTTTAGGTTTTTTGCATTTTGCTGGTCAGTATTAAGTTGTACGTTAATTAATATATGATTCGCGGCCGTAACAAATATGTATTTACAGAATTATAATCATTGAAGTCATCAACACAACTCTCTAAGACCACGCAAGTCCAAAGAATAACTGTTTCATGAAATCATCATTCTTCATGTTTGTGTACCAATGAGACCTCTGTTTGTGACAGAAAAAGATCTGGCCGTCCACGTAGTGTTCGTACGAAAAAGGTGGTCAAAGCATTAAGGGAAAGAATTCGAAGAAATCCTGTCCGAAAGCAAAAGATTTTATCTCGGGAGATGAAGATAGCACCCAGGACCATGTCGCGTATTTTAAAAGATGACTTAGGACTTGCAGCCTATAAGAGACGCACTGGTCATTTTTTAACTGATAAATTTAAAAAGAATAGGGTGGTAAAATCGAAACAACTAGGTACTGAAGCGGTACGCAAAGGGTGGTCGCAGAAAAATTTTGTTTACGGATGAGAAAATCTTTACAATTGAGCAACATTTTAACAAAACAAAATTACCGTATTTATGCTCAAAGCTCGAAGGAATTTTTCCAATTAGTCGACAGAGAGCAACGTGGGCATTATCCGACTTCAGTGATGGTTTGGTGGGGTGTTAGCTATGAAGGAGTGACTGCGCCATATTTTTGTGAAAAAGGTATCAAAACATCGGCACAAGTGTATCAAGCTAACATTGTTGAGAAGGTAGTTAAGCCCCTTAACAACACCATGTTCAATAACCAAGTACTATGGTACTTCCAACAAGACTCTGCACCGGGTCATAAAGCTCGGTCCACACAGTCTTGGTTGGAAGTGAATGTTTCGGACTTCATTAGAGCTGAAGACTGGTGTTGTCTAGTCCCTATCTTAATCCGCTGGATTATGATTTATGGTCAGTTTTAGAGAGTACGACTTGCTCTAAACGCCATGATAATTTGGAGTCCCTAAAACAATCCATACGATTGGCAGTGAAGAATTTTCCCATGGAAAGAAAGCGTGCTTGTATTGATAACTGGCCTCAACGTTTAAAGGACTGTATTGCAGCCAATGGAGACCACTTCGAATAAGCTTTTTATATTTTAAATTGTTTTATATTTATGTATTAACACTGTAAAAGTAATAAATATCTATTATTTACAATAAAAACATTTTTTTTTCTTCGTGACAACATTTATGGCAAGACTAGATATAGGCTTCTACCATCACTCTATGTAGTTATGCTATGCTTAGGATAAGAGCAAAAAGAAAAAAAAAGTCGGCAATAACGTTAAGCGCAACGAGGTATTAACGCGAGTGGGCGATGGGATGCGACGCGGTGGGTCGGGGTCCAAAATTTCACGCGGATGAAGTCGCAGGCAGAAGCAAGTTTATAATATACTAGCTTCTGCCCGCGACTTCGTCCGCGTGAAATTTCTTGTTACTCCGACCCAGCCCGTCGCATCGCATCGCCTGCCCGCGCTATTACTTCGTTTTTGGTTAGCGTTCTTTCTGACTTTTTTTTTGCTCGGCTCCTAAAGGTCATAGCGTGATGTTAAATAGCCTATAGCCTTCCTCAAGAATTGGGCTATCAAATGCAAAAAGAATTTTTCAAATCTGACTGGTAGTTCCAGAGATTAGCGCGTTCAACCAAACAAACAAACTCTTCAGCTTTTATAATATTAGTATAGATTAAGAAGGGGCATGCATGAGTTTGTATGCAAGTCTCATCAGATAGATGATGACCACTACCTGCATGATACGTGAGTAGTTTTAGGTTGATACCTACCTCAGCATCAAACTAAAAAGCGGTTTTAAATAAATCTTTGAACGACATAAAGCTATAGGTACCTACTTACTTATAAAAATACATACTTATAGGTAGGTACCTACTGAGATATTCAGGTAAACCTAGATATTATAATTATACATTAAATAAGTAAATTTTTATTTGTTTTAACATTGCATGCAGGATAATAATGGGATACAGAAAAGTTCTAAGATGTTCAGCCACATATCGTGGCCGTACAAATTGGTAGGAAGAGATGGTGCTTAGACCGTGATAATATTAATCAAAATTACATTTCATCATTATTCATTAAAGATTAGGTATACTGACAATTCAATAAGTATATTTTTAGATACAATGCAATGTCAAAGTAGTCATTAAATAAATTGGCCAATAAAAATATGAATTACTTACTGTCATTAAAAATTTCAATTCTAAATTACAATTATACCAAAAAATACAACATTGTCATCTCAAAAACGAGGAAAATTGTCCTCTTTCATAAACTCTGCTATACTGTAATATGCTCTTACAGTTAGTAAACTCTTGAATTTATTTTTAAGAGCAAATTTATATTTAATGTTTTCCATGATTTGGGCAATTTATTAAAAATGATCGGAGTCGTGCAAAAGATGCTCTTACGCAGAGTTATAGTTGTTTTAGCGCCATGAACACAAAGTTTGAAATTATCACGTAGATTCCTAGGGACAGCACAGACAAACACTGAAATAAATGAGAGTTGGATTTAATGAACATTACTGTTTCCCTGGGATTTATAATGAGGGATTGAGGGCAATGTCAATATCTTTCTATAAAATAAGATTTACAGCTGTCCGTTGTTTGCAGTCTAAACATCGATCTAATGCACCTTTTCTGTGCCCGAAACGCTATTTCATTGCTCATGCTATTCCCCCAAAAGATGACTCCCTAACTAAGAATTGATTCGGCTAATCCATAGTAAGCAGTAATTAGCGCATCTGTGTTGAGAACCACAGCAAGCAGTTTCAGAGTGGTGTAGGCTGCACTATTCAATTTTTTATTAAGTGCCTCTATTTGAGGTTTCCAATTCAATTTACATAGAATCTATTATTAGATAGCCCCAGAAATTTTGTTGCTTCATTGATATTTATATTATTAAATTGAATATTAAGATTATTGATTGTATGTGTACTAAAGAGCATGTTTAGCATACTAAAGAGCACGTTAGTCTTTTTAAAATTAATTATTAAATTATTATCATTTAACCAATTTATCATAATAGTGAATTATTAATGTTATTTTCATATCATGTGTTTATGTCATTACAAGCTATTGTCAAAGTGCAATCGTCGGCAAAAAGTGTCATCGGATGTTCAGTTAGGTATTTTAGGCAAGTCATTTATATACAAAGTGAACAACGGAGGCCCCAATACACTGCCTTGAGGTACTCCGTATATAACTTCGCGTTCTTCTGATCTTGAAGTTTCTTCACGTTTACTTTTTTTTATTTGTTTTACTGATTTCTGTAACTTGTTTACGTTCCCGTACAAAATAGCATACCAGATTGCAGGCAGGACATGACAAATAGCACTGTAACAGTAGGATCACCGCAACACGCCAGTGTACATGCCCACATAATTTTCAGAAAGGATAATCCCATTTATTACCGCTATTTACTATTGTGAACGTTCATCCTTGCGAAACGTTGCGAATTCGTGCGTTCTGGTACCTACGGCGTGGTGGGGCTACGGCACTTGATAGTAGGTACCTACCTAGATATTATCTTATAATACGTTAGTTTTGGTACCTGCCTGGTGCTTTCCTGCTAGTACACAGTGGATACAATACAACTATGTGGGAAGTAGAATAGATGACAAAACGAAATCTAGATGAGGTGGGAATGGCCCAATTGTCGAGGATTCGAGCGGCCTGTTAAATCGAGAAGTGAGTTCGATTCTCATTCCATAAGCATATCTACCTAAGGTGTGTAGTGTAGGTATTTATGCACCTTCTAAGGTAGGTACTAGTGAGTAATGGGTAATATAAATTACCTACTAAAAAACCTGCAGTTTCTTAATAAAGAACTGTCAACCAATTTGTTCCATGTGCGCTTCTATGATCGAAGTAAAAAACACACAACCACATGAGAAAAAAGAAGAGGTCATAAAAACCAATGGCTATGAAGACTGAAAAATGATAAAGACGATTTGTACAGAAACTTAATTAAAAGTATAAAAGAGAGTAGCGTTCAGGAAACAGAATCCGGTTAGCGAGTTTGAACATTTTCTTGGCCATTACCTACTCGTGAACTGGTTGTGCTATGGGCCGTGCAGTTATAGCTTCCACGACTTATTGACGCATCCAAACTTTGGAGAGCTGTGCACTGCTAGTACCTTCTATGTATAAACGTAGTTTGTTGTTAAATTATATCTTCTCTTATGCTTTCATTTGTTATTTGAAATCTTGGGTCTCCGAAAACGAAGACACACATGTGTGTGTGTTTTCGCACATCGATGACATGCTAAGAGTATAATAACTATACAGGAATTATCTGATAAGATGACATGTATGCTGCGCAAGTGTTAGTAATCAAACCCATCATAGTTGCCCAGTGTTCACTGATGTGTCGGTAATCCTATGTCATGTTCGTTATAAGAGAAACAGATGCGAAGCATGAATACATAACAAATATTTCTACGGTTATATAGGCCCTGCACACGAAGTCCCGCAGCATACAAAGTTGTATTCAGTCTGCATGCTGCATATTTGTATTTTGCACATCACGCCGGGCGGCTCTCCTATTCAATGCTACCCGAATTCAGATAAACAAACAACATTCTATGAGCGGCTGAGCTGCTAGTAAACTTGCCGCCTGCAATATGTTCGGATTACAAAATCATATTGCGTTTATTTGCTCACGAACTACAGATGCTTTTGATGATTCACGTTGTGAAAAGATAGTTTTTCACCTAAGTTTCATATAGTTTTATTAAACTACCCACAGTACCCACATAGGTACTTAGGCTTAGCTGTTAGTGTTAAGAATATGAAAGATCAGGCAGAATGTTTTCGATTCTCCTTTGAAAGTATTTACTGAGAACCTTTAAAAGGAGTAGGTAATGTGGATATCTAATGTTGAAAATCTATAAATGGAATATTCCCGATAAGTAATAGCTTGTCGTCAACGAACGAACAAGTGTTGGCGAACAGAATTTTTTTTCCAAACTTATACTGACTCTTGAACTAAGCATTATGTACGATCGGGAAAAACAAGTTCCGTTCGTCAACACTATGAACGACAGGGTATTACTGATGATCAGCGGGATTGTCCGAAAGGGTTACCGCTGGCCCGGAACATAAAGGGCTAAGGAAGGAACACGGGTGGGTTTTAGTTAGTAATCGAGTCTGACACTCCCTTTCGCTCCACCCAGAGCGGGAGGGGTCATTTGATGATTTCCCATACTAAAAAAAAAAAACGGTATTACTGATAGACAATAATCGAAAAAAAGTTCCGTTTGTGGGGACTGTGTCTCACGTACCCATCCCTTGCATAGTTTTAAGAATGTAATATTTTTATAGAGGAACTTATTGTAATAATTTTTAGAAAGTTTCATTTTTGTGTTTTTCCCACGTTGAACATCTGCAAGCAATTTAAGTTATAGGTACTATTGTCTTTCATGATTCTTTACTTTTAAGGTTCATTGTTCTATTATGTTTAGTTATCTTGTATTGTACCCATTTGCTATTTTTAGTTAAGGTTCATTGTTCTGTTATTTTCAGTTGTCTTGTATTGTACCCATTTGTATTTCTCGTGTTTTATTATTTCTCGTGTTTTATTATTGTACTTTTAAAATGTAATCGTTTTGCTGCGTCCTTTGTGTAAAATCGTTGTGCCGCTTCCTTTGTCTAGTGAACGGCAGATTTGGGAGAGTTTTGATTCGGAGCTTCAGTCTGTTTTTAACCAAGATCGTGCGAGGTCCTCTCTGACCCCGATCATATTTTACTCGCTGAAGCTCGCCGTAACCTAGTGTTTCTATTCGTTTTACTCTTCATTATAACATTATTTAATTTTATCTTTTCGTGTCAAGTGTAACTACTAGCTTTAGTTACTTGATATCGTAATAAATTAATCATTACTTATTTACAACTCACTTCTGTGTATTACCTGTCCACGCGGTCACGAATCCCCACAGTGGTGACCCCGACGTGATCAAAACTACCCCCGACGTGATCAAAGCTATCATATAGCGTGAGTTCGTGACAGTGCGTAAAGAGTTTCGCGAGTGCTAAATCAAAGTACGTGTTAAAATGGCGAGCGATCCAGCGGGAGTCACTAGCGGCGGATGACGCGCATTCCCAGCCAGCCAGCTCCCACGGCTTCAACGGGTATTCTGACCACCAGCATGCAGCGACCGCGCATACCTGGTCATCACCCTCAGCTTCACCAGCAACCTCGGCACAGCACACTGCACTTTCGGCCGGTCAACAAGCAGAGCTCAATTCCTCTCCTGGTCGACGCAGCATCCAGCCTCAACCCGGCGCTGTACCCCATCCGACGCACTGGAACCATAACGCAGCGCCCGCGCCACCCCGACTCACTGGGGACATCTTCGCAGACAGTTCCGACTCACCGTGAACTATGCGGCAACCGGTTCCGACTCACTGGAACCATAACGCAGCGCCCGCGCCACCCCGACTCACTGGGGACGTCTTCGCAGACAGTTCCGACTCACCGTGAACTATGCGGCAACCGGTTCCGACTCACTGGAACCTAAGTTGGCCTGGCAAGCATATTCCTCGCCGTTCTGGTAGGCGAGTTAAATTTCCTGATTACTATCAGGCAGGTGTTTCGTGATCTTTATCACTGGTAGGGGGGTACTGTGGGGACTGTGTCTCACGTACCCATCCCTTGCATAGTTTTAAGAATGTAATATTTTTATAGAGGAACTTATTGTAATAATTTTTAGAAAGTTTCATTTTTGTGTTTTTCCCACGTTGAACATCTGCAAGCAATTTAAGTTATAGGTACTATTGTCTTTCATGATTCTTTACTTTTAAGGTTCATTGTTCTATTATGTTTAGTTATCTTGTATTGTACCCATTTGCTATTTTTAGTTAAGGTTCATTGTTCTGTTATTTTCAGTTGTCTTGTATTGTACCCATTTGTATTTCTCGTGTTTTATTATTTCTCGTGTTTTATTATTGTACTTTTAAAATGTAATCGTTTTGCTGCGTCCTTTGTGTAAAATCGTTGTGCCGCTTCCTTTGTCTAGTGAACGGCAGATTTGGGAGAGTTTTGATTCGGAGCTTCAGTCTGTTTTTAACCAAGATCGTGCGAGGTCCTCTCTGACCCCGATCATATTTTACTCGCTGAAGCTCGCCGTAACCTAGTGTTTCTATTCGTTTTACTCTTCATTATAACATTATTTAATTTTATCTTTTCGTGTCAAGTGTAACTACTAGCTTTAGTTACTTGATATCGTAATAAATTAATCGTTACTTATTTACAACTTATCCCTGTGTATCACTTGCCCACCACGGTCACGAATTCCCACACGTTCGTCCACACTGTTAACGAATGAAACTTTTTTTCCGATCTTCAACAGTGTTGACGACAAGGTGTTACTAAACTGATCGGGAATATTCGATATAAATCCATACAGGTACATGTACGTAGGTGCTAAGAAATCACTGCTTGCATGGTGGATTTCGAACTTGAACATACGGGCTCAAGCTTTGCAGGGTTATTCTTCACAATAGCGTGTCAATCACTCACTGTGGTGAATGCTGGAAACTAATAGGGGGAACTGAGAGTTTCCCATCGTTCCTGCAGGAAGTGTAGTTCACGCTCCGTCTCACAGATGACGCTATCTTCACTTCACTGTGTGAGATTTACCTAGATTAATAATAATAAATAAAAAATTTTTTACAACAAAAATACAATCGACTTCCAAAAACACTACAAAGTGAAAAATAACTTGAGTTTCGGAAGTCGGTGTCTTTGGATCTTTATTTTAGTTTTTTGCCATCGACTTCCGAAATTAAAGTTATGTTCCACTTTGTAGTGTTTTATGGAAGTCGGTTGTTTTTTTTTTTAGTAAAAAAGTTTTTGTTTTTCACTTTTTAGTGGGTCAGTTTTTAATTAATCTAATTTATAATAGCCTAATGTCAACTGCTCATCACCTTTTACAAAATATTGCTTTTCCCGATGCAGGGACGTTAATTGTTGAGGAGTTCTCCTAGTAAGAACCAGGAGAACTGGAACTGATTGAGAAGTCACCATCAGCTCCACTTCATCATACGCATTGTAACGAGCATATATATTGCTTAGCAACCACATTAAAGTACCTAATCGAATTGCAATCCGTGAAATACTTATTAGGTATTGAGTAGTGCCGATGGCCATCTGTGGTTTTCTCTCGATTTCCATGGGATTCCCTCATCAGATTCCGACTTGGTGACAGTGGGACCACCTCGAGACCATACTAGGGAATGCAAACCGGTTTCACCGAAAACCGAAAACCCGGTTTTTCGGAATATTTGAAATTATTTAAAAAACCGGTTTTCTTTTCATGTTTCCGGTTTTTCGAGTTTTTTAAAAGTTAGAGTTTATGATTTAAGAATTAATAATATGGTTATACGTGTACGTTAGTTGTGTATTTTGTAATAAGTACTTTCTATTCATGCGTGATAGTTAGAATTACTTAATTATGTTTCGTTGATCTTTTTAATACTGTTGATTAATATTGTACCTACTAGGGTGAAGCACAAAAAGCAAATGAACCTTTTACTTAAACAAATTTCTGTATTTTCATTGAAATTTTGAGTACTTATGTATTTATTTTTAATAGATACGTTTCTATTTAATTATTGAAATTATGCAAGATGTAGGCGGCCTGAATTTCACAAGTACTTTAAAAAAAACTTAGTCAAAGAAAAAGAAACCGGGTTCACCGAAAACCGGCTTTTTTAATACGAAACCCGAAAAAAAAACCGGGTTTTCATTTTGGCCGGTTTTGCATTCCCTAGACCATACCCTTTCAAACAAAAAAATATTTTTAAAATAGGTCCACAATTGACGGAGAAATCGGTGAATATAAGTACATAAAAAAAATACATACATAAAATCGAACATATTATAACCTCCTCCTTTTTGGAAGTCGGTTAAAAAATGAAGTCTATGTCAATTCTGAGGCTGAAGCAGGCAGACTGAGGTTTATTTTATGATTAGCCGATCTCGAACAGCTTTCATATCAGCGCTATCAAGTAGGAAGGCAAGGTACATATTTAATTTATTTTCTGTTCATATTATCAAGCGCCTCCCCTAGGTTTAGGCATAGGTGTGTATTGTCGCTGTTGAGATAGTCGTCATAATCAATGAATAGGGCTATTCACAGCTTATTTATCTAAAAAGCTTCCCCATCAGGAATGCGTACCTAGGTATGTAAACACAACACACTCATACTGATACTGATAACAAAGAAAATTATAATATTTTCTGTCGATAATGCTATGATGTCAGAATTGTATACATTCTAATATTAGGACCGTGTCTGCTTCTGAGAAATTCTATTTCCGCCAAGAGGATTAACAGGTGACGTTGTAAGTATGTGTCGCAGAAATATTGCAGAATTGCTTATTTTGCAGCAGATAAATAAGATGAAAACCGAAATACTGTTTAAGTTACCGCTATGAATTTGAATAGATATATATGTAGTTTTGAGTTATATGATTAGTATGTGCACCACATGGGAAATATACAGAATTATTTTAATTTGTTTTTATCTGATTTCTGCTAGATAGATAATGAGATATGTAGTTCTTTTTTGTTTTATCATGTTTAGTCTATCATATCTGCTGAGTTTCGATAGGTAGCTAATTTAATTTGACCCAGTATATGTACCTACAGTCAACAAAAGAGATAAGTATGCAGGATCGTCGAATGGTTGACTGAAAATTAATTTGATAAATGAGCTGTTGGTTTTCTATGAATAAAAATTAAATTTTATTCGAGAACACCCATCGGTTTCTTACTAAACTTAAACTTCAACTAAATCTGAAAATCCTGTATACTTATCTCTTTTGTTGACTGTACATAAGTAGGTACATGAAGAATATAGTACCTAACATACGAAAACCAAACAAACACCCTTTTCCCTTCCTAAAATAAAGACTAAAAGCAACTGTCCTAAGCTATTTATTAACAATTTAGATTTACAATGTAGATGTTTCCTTACATATCTCTTTACATTTCCTTTCTCATAGGCTCTGCCGAGAGCAGAAAATCGGATCGCCATTAATCTAGCGGAGGCCCGCGCGGCCGCACCGATCGCAAATGAATGGTCATTGAAATGAAGACGTATGGACCAAACATATCACTCGGACATTTTATTTCATTTGCCATCTGCTGCCTGTCCGGGATCCTTACAAAAGACGTTTGTTTGCTTTAAGTTAAAACTACTTTTCCAGCTTTCCGTGAGGCTATTTCTAAACTTTCCACCTTCAAACATTTTTCTTTTTAGTAATTGCACGGAATGGTCGGGGCGTTGCTAGTTGCTGCAAATGTGGAATGTTGAGTTTAAAGTGTTGGCACGAAGTTAAATTGATCTCTAAGAAGATTGGTAGTTTCCGCATAACCATACCACATACTCGTACAACCATAAAAAAGGCTTCAAATCACAGGCAATGAATACCTGCAGGCAGGTATTCATTGCCTGTGATTTGAAGCCTTTTTAAGATAAAAAAGGGCAAAAAATGTGGCAAAAAATATTTCGCGATAAACTTTGCAAAAACTAAATCTGTCACATAATTCTCTGAAGGCTTGAACTTTGCTAAGAACTATCTAGCATCATGATGAATCACAGTAAATTCGCACGTAGGTACCTGAGTGACGCCTACATAAACTTGGAATAACTTCTAAATTCGTCACGTAGCAGTAGGTGTGATTGTGTACCTACCTACCTATTGAGAATATCTACTCTTGCACACTGTTTTCATAATGTAGAAACAGAATACAAATTCAGTAGCATTAGTGTTCAGATATTTACGAAAAATAAAACATTTTAACTACACGCCTCAGGTAATGTGTAGGTACTTACTTAAATATAGTCAGGTCTAGAAAAAGTATAAACCAGTTGGACTTAGAGTCTACATTTGATTGATGGAACGGTTTAACTCTACAGTTGAATCAGAATCATTAGATGGGCATTTTCATTTTTAAAGACCACCCCCGCATTTTGACTGTCCCTCGTATTAAATTAATTATTATATGATTTCGGTAGGATAATTATCAAAATGATTTTAATCCTGAGGATACCGCTACATCCTTAGCTTAAGATAGTAACATAATATTTTAACACTTAGTCAAGAAAATAATAATAAAATAGATTACTTTTCGAAATTACCCCCTATATTTCACTGTCCACGACCAACTATTGACTAAACTTGTATTTTTTTTCAACATTTTTATTCCACTTGGGGTAATGTTTTTTCACTTAATTAGAAGCATACAATATAAACTAACAATTATGCAAATAAAAAATCTGCTTTTTAAGTAATTTATACTTTTTTTAAAATAAATTGAAACACCCATTTTATCGGCATTCCGACAGTGTCCGTTTAGTTACCGTGTTTTTGCCTTTCCAAATTTTCCGAGTGGTATCGAAATATTTTTTAAATGCAACATTGTTCGTATAATGTCGAATCTGTGTTAGAGTGTCGGCCATTTCGTCCAGACAGCGTCAGTGAGGTTGCATCAGCCGTGTGACAAGAGTGTGTGCTAAAACATGTCCGGGTTAGTTACTACAATTTTACCTTTATAAATCTAAACTTGTAGCTAACAGATCGTTTTAATATTTTCTTAATTAGATTATGAAGTGATTTGCAAAGAAATACATACTATCTAAGAATTAGTTAAATTACAAGAAATAATTTTATTTATGAAAGTAGTTGTCCATCATTTCGGTTTCGTTACTTTGCTTATAGTAACGTACAAGCCGAACATCAAAAGTAACGAAACCGAATCATAAAGCTGTGGTTATAACTAAATATTTTTTGAAGTGAAAACTTCTTTAGCGACGTTGTACACTTTTTTTGTAATGGGTAGAAAATGTTAAACTCGCGTCAGGACACGTGATCCTGATCGAAAATTCGTAAGACAGATGGAGAGTAGACAGCCGGCGCGGCGCGGCGTAGGAAAGGAAGTATCCACACCTCTCTTTCTACGGCGCGGTGAAAATGTATGCCTGCGCCTGCTGTTTCGTTGAGGCGGCGCCGGCGCAGGGAGCTTGCGCGAATGTTCGTGTGTGTTCTTAATTTTAATAATTCATTTATTAATTAATATAATTCTTTAATAATTAATAAAAAAATTATCGATTATCTCATTAAAATAATAAGGTAATGTTTAAAATTTATTGTAATTTAAGAACAAATTCAATTTTTGATACTTAATCTTTAAGGACTTTGTAGACACTGCCTTATGTTTCGGTTTCGTTACTGTCCTCGAAACCACACATATAATAATTTTAATTTTAAAATAATTTCCCAAACGTTCTGTAATTTATAATTTGGTATGCGAAAGTACGCAAGATTTTCTTTTGTATGCATATTTTAGATTTTTGCTATTTGAATTATTTTAATAAAAAATAAGAAAATGAATGTTGGTTTCACACACAATGGTAACGAAATTGGTTGCAAATCTTTTTTGTAATATTATTTTAAGCCTAACATGCCAAATTAAATTGATTTTTAGAAGAATGTTATTTGTTTAATCGGATAAAAATAAGTAAGACAACAAACAAATGTCTTTTAATTTCCTTTTTCACATTTCAATTTGGTAACGAAATGGATATTATTTTATGACTCAAGTTAACGTTTCATATGCTTTTAGTCTGAAATTGCAGGATTTTAATATAATATAACATCTTTTTAGATAACTTGATAGTTGTTTTATTATTATAAAAAATAAAATAATAAGAAAATCACAATTTATTGTTACACTCAATATTAAGAACGGGTGGCACTTAGAAATGAAAATGCCCAGATAGTGGATGATTATTTTTATTTGTTTCAACGGATAGGTGTGGTGGCAAATACTACAATATAAATGTATCCCTATTCTAGCTGTAGGTAATTGACAACCTATTCAAACGCGTGGTATAAAATCAACAAATTAGGTACATCTTCTAAACTTACCTAAAAATAAAAATTTTAAAGGTACCTAACCTATGTCGTCTTTTATTTAACATTAAAGAGAGTTTTTGTTGCATTAAAGTGGTTGTATCACAATGTAAGTGTACGGACGCCAGCACATCAACCTACCACAATCTGTCAGATTTCTTTAATAGATTTTCGACTTTATCTCTAAAGCATAAGGTTCAAAGTTGATTGGGAAAATCTGACAGATTGTGGTAGGTTGATGTGCTGGCGTCTGTAGGTACCTACAGGGCTGTATACTCAGACAAAATATGAGCAAGCTCAGCAGCATTATAAAATAGCACTTTAGAAAATCTAATTCTGTCCTGGCGCTATGAAATAAAAGTTACGTAGTCTTTATAGAACAGCATGAAGTAGTAATATAGTGTCGTAGTTGTATTGTAGTGTGGAACAATATAGTGTTCTAGCAGCGTCCCGCGGTTTCACCCGCATAAGTGTCGATCCCGTGGGAATATCGGGATAAAAAATATCCTATGTCCTTTCCCGGGACTCAAACTATTTCTATCCCAAAATTCATCTAAATCGGTTCAGCGGTTTAAGCGTGAAGAGGTCAGACAGACACACTTTCGCATTTATAATACTACCAGCGCCCCACAGCTTCACCCGCAGAAGTGTCGATTCCGTGGGAATAGCGGGACAAAAACTATACTATGTCCTTTTCCGGGACTCAGACTATCTCTATACCAAATTTCATCTAAATCGGTTCAGCGGTTTAAGCGTGAAGAGGTAACCAGACAGACACACTTTCGCATTTATAATATTAGTATGGATTTTTTAAAGAGAATTTTATAATGTTAGAGATACGATCACTAAATGAACTGTTTGTTTTGTATTAATAAAATAAAAAATTATTCGAAATCATCTATCGGTTTGTTACTAAACTTCAACTATCCATATCTGACGACCCTGGTTAGTTATCGGTTTGGTGACTGTACACCTCTCCTTAGGGAAATACTGGCGTTATGTTACAATGATGTGGGCTAGTTTGAACTCTAAAATTATCATAATTAAAGGTTTATTATCCTTAAATAATACGAATGCAATTGGTATCTTATTATAATTTTAACAGTTTCTCTGTCCCATGAATCATATATGATTGTTTAACTATTGTGTTGTGTCTACTTTGTGGACAGTGAATCTGTTAAGTAGTTAGGTACTCGCATGCTACATTATTAGAATTATCTGCGTTTGTTCTACGCTTGATACAGCTCCGTAAATCGGTTTCCTATTTTGTAATGTAGCTGATTCAGCAGCTGTAGCACGTCGTGACCTAATTACGCAAATTGGTGGTTGATGCTCACATAGTGATTAGTTCCTCAAGTGCCAAATAGCAAATCCTACTACTAGGTAGATACAATATCCTGCTGATTAAGGCTTATCCGACGATAATGACGAACAGGAGCACCAACATAAAAATAGATTGGTATGGTAGAGGCAAAAAAAAAACTTTTATATTTTCAATTGTGAACCATACCGGACGTGTTGATACTCTCCATATTGGGGTTGTTAAATATTAGTTTAAAAAAATGCAAAATAAACCGTAATTTATAGCACCTTGGATAGATTAGGTTTTCTTTTAACGATTGACTGGTGAAAATCACATTAGCTGAATATTTTTCAGGAGTTGAAGAAATCTACGTAAACTTAGGGGCGGGGGGGACACGCCAGGCCCTATGAGTCGGCGCGGTGCCAGAAATGATCAATGATAAAACCAATTTTTATTATCACACAGCCTGGTTATTACTGGAGGATTTATGAATTTTATGAGTGTCATCTTGCTTACGCAACCCAATTACATCCGTCATTATAAGGGATCCCGGTGGTTGTTATTGCAGTTGTATGACTTTGGTCCCCTAATTGCTCATAACGACAGCTGATACAGATAAAACAACCGGAAACCACGTCTGGTTGATTTATTCGAGTCACTGAGAGATCGAGATAGCTAAATAGGGTCACGCATTAATGCAGCAGGAATCTATCAGCCTCGATACATCATTAAATCCTTTATCAAAGACAATGTAACATGTCACAACAAATAATGCCATTGCTGAGCCATTGTGATAATTTATATGGCTATCACAGTGGTGTCATGTCACGTTATCCAGCGTGTTAGCCGAGTAAAGGACGGCGGCGCCACAAACCGACTCCACGATAAATGGCACTGATGCTGATCGAACGACCGCTTATACAACTACAGTTTACTCTAAAATACGAGCTAGAGTTGCCGAATCGACGATCAATAGTACCTATTGGTCTTTACTAGGTACTGCTAACCCACATATATCACTTTTGTGCACCATCATTTAGAATTATTGATCACTACGTACCCGGTTCATGTGAATCTGGTTTATTTGTCAATATGCCGAAAATATTTGGATATCAAAAATACTTATTACCGAAGTTTTACAAAGGTTTCTAGTTCTAGGGCTACGCGCTACGAGGTATGCTACGCGAGCTACGAGTCGTGCGCCTGCGACGTAGAATGCCTACGGCTCGTCGCTACATTTCGGTACATATAGGTAATAATGTCAATATACTCATAAGAGGCTATTAAACTAATTCCCCGACTAGTAAATATTATTTTCTTGCTAAACATGTTGGACCATGATTATTGATTTTACGAAAAAGTACTAAGTAAATATCATAAACATCTGCCTAGCCTTTTCCCAACTATGTTGGGGGTAGCTGAATACCAGTATTTTACATGGAGCGACAGCCTATCTGACCTCCACAACCCAGTTACTGGTAAGTAAATATATGTTACGTTAATATACAACATTAACGTAACAATATTACTTAAGTACCTATATTGAGAGAAATTTCCCGATTCGATGGCTCATATCAATCATCATAACGCTCTCGACGTTAAAGTCGCAGTATGACATGCCGACATTCAGCAAGACATCTTACGAGTTACGAAGGATGTCGTTTAAGCATAAAGACGTACATTTGTAAGTAAATATATTCGTCGCGGAGATGCGTCGTTCTTCCTGGGGTGGGACGTTATATCAGTAGACATTAGTTTGGTCCCTAATGTGGTGTTGCGCTGGTGGTGCGTTGGCAAGCGCACCGTTGTCGATGTCGCCGTCCGAGATTTATCTCCCGAACCCCGCCCCCAGCGGGGCTCCCGGCCCATTCGACTTCATTTCAACACAGACGATAGTGTCATTTTTCTTTTTCCTTCACTAACTGTTATATACAGATAAATTCAACGTTGTCAACTCAACAAAATACCAGAATCGTTAAGAAACAGAACGAATTAAACAGACGCTTTCAATTTGGAAATGAAATTCGTAATGTTTTCCGATATTGCTGCAAAGCGGCGAGCGCGCGAGCCGTTGCAAAATTAATGCGACCAGAGGGAAATATTTCAAGATAGCATCTCTTTCAAACTACAAGTTTTTCGCTCTCAGGTAATTCTTATTTGAAGAACAGAAAAGTCGTGAAAGCGTGAGATTTTATAGTTGTCTGTGCAAGCACCAAGCAGCTTATAGTCTTGTATAACGTCATGAAAAAGTCGTAAATGTTGCGTACTGGCGTGTACGAGTGAAATTTTCTACTTGAGAAGGCGCGCGATCTACGGAACATGCAAAATTTTATGAGGCCTGCCTCCCCCCGCTCTATCCGCTTGCCTACGGTTTCTATTTTATGACTTCAACTGTTAAAGTTATGGCTACGTGAGGTGAGAATCGAATTTCAGCAAATGTCGTATTGGATACGTCAATCTATCCGGTATCTACCTCACATGTATGTAAATGGAAAACGTTTTCTGAAAAGTATGCGTACCTGACTTCGTAGTTAGTTCAGTTTTAAAAGAGGTCGTATTACGAGCTCTAAAAAGGAAGTAAAAGTAAAGTAAGTAAAGAAGTAAGTTATAGTAGTAAGGATTAAAAACCATTCAAACATAACTCCTGGATCAATTTCCGGGAGTTAGTTTTGAGTGAGTTTTAATCCTTACCAATTATACATACAGTATTTTTATCTCACGAAGTGATGCGCGCTTTACTTGTGGTTACCAAGTGTACAGAGACAATGGAGAAGGTGGAAGTGTATGTGTTATTTACTGACGCTACGAGTCTTCACGCATACATTCACAGCGTGTTTGTACACTTGGATACCACAAGTAAAGTGCGCGCCGCGTCGTGAGATATAAATACTATAACGCTATGTTATAGTATTTTGGTGGTGCTATGGTTTGCTGCTATAAATATCATTATAAAAATACGATAACGGTAGGTTATTTTCACTGGATCACTATACATACATTAACAGGTGTAGTTTCAACAAAATTACACTTTCCAGGAAACAAAACGCAGCTGACCATTGTATTCAATTAGTGCTAAGTACACCATACAACGAAATTGGAAAATGCAACGGAATGAAAATTGACCATAAAAATGTACGAAAATCGACAACTGCTTACCGGTACCTACCTAGTTATCATTGAAGTGCAAACTCTATTTGCATTTTCATTTTGATAACAAAAGGCTCGGTTCACGAAGGCGGTGAATCGAAGAAACACTGGAACTGGTACCTTAGTTTGCTTTTGTATTGCTGCAGAGATAGCTAGCACCTGGTTTCTTTCCTTAAAGCTAAGGATACACATGCCAGTGCTGGCATACCAGTATGGTGGTATTCACCAATCAGAAGTTGTTATGGCACACGGCATGCAAGCTACTTGCAGACTTTTGTGCCAGCTACTGGCATGTGTATCCTTAGCTTAACTCACAATCATTTCTAGGTACTATTAGCTCTCTACGAGTTAACAGTATCATGATTAAAAAAACGCCTGTTTCTATAAATATCGCGTATTTATTGGGATCTTTAAATCAGTTTACATTTTAAGGTCAGCGACTGCTGTAAGTGTTACTAGGTACTTGAGGTATGAGTTGACAGTAACTGTTTTCTTATGTATATCGTGTTTAGAAGTCCATACCCTTCACGCCTGTAAAGTTTACAAAGAAAAAACATATTTCAATTGATATTATTATATCAAGTCGGTACAACGGCGGTCGATGACCCCAAATAAAAAAACCATGATTTTAATTATTTTTTTGTTTTGTCAGATAACGATATCATCGCGTCGGTGAAGTTAAGCTAGCCAATTAAAAATAACCCTGCATGTATAGAATGATATATAACGTAGAAAATACGAAAATAAAAATGAACGACCCACATCTTCACGTATTATGTTCTCATGATATTTCCCTTTAAACCTAGCACAGACCTAACAACATGCGTTTGCATGCAGTATTGCCTGAAGTTGCCGAAGAGTGTAAAGTTAGCGACACGAGCACTTACGAAGCAATGTTTTACTGGTTGAAGCGGGTTTCGGCAAACACCCTAAATAAGATAAGTAGGCAACTACGTTTAGGGAAGTATCTACAAGTTATTTACACATTTAACCTTTTTCTTGGTCGAAGAAGGCTATAGATTTTGTTGAAATGTGAGTAATGTTCGAAAAGAAACAACAAATTTTTGGGATGTTTTTCATTTAAGTATCATATTTCAAGCACAGCTTAAATAAGTTTGTGTAAAATCGTCTTTTTACGCGATTACGGCGAAGCAAAAAGGAGGGTTATGATTTTGACGGTTATATGTATGTATGTTCATCTGTTCTCTCATAACTTCAAAAGTACTTATAATAATTTGACAAATGAGGTAGGTATTATAAGCGTCTTGACCGTCCACTGATTATAGGCTATGTGACGTCACATTAAATTCAATATGGCGCCCTCTAGAGGACATAAAGTAATGAATTTAAAAATAAATATTTTGGAATGGTGCCTTGTAGGGTATATTACTGAAACAAGCCCCAAAATAATTAAATAAAAAAAAGTTTAAACACTAAAACCCGACTACTGAAAAGGATGAAATAGAAAGTACCTTCCCGTGATTGCATGACACTATAGCTTATTTGTATGTTAGTACAGCAGCATACAACCTCGGGAAGGTACTTTCTTGTTTCATTCTTTTCAGTAGTCGGGTTTTAGTGTTTAAACTTTTTTCTTATTTTTACCAAACATAGCTGTAAATCTAGGACATTAAAACTTATTGGGGCTAACTAGTCTGGTAAAAACTCATCTCCACTTATAAGATGCGGGTTTAATCGGTTGATGGCAGTTGGAGGTACTCCCACAGAATATCAAAATTTAGCTATCTACCTAAACATACTAAAAAAAAAAGAAAAAACATCTGAAGAGTTTCGTTTGTTTGAACGCGCTAATCTCAAACTACCAGTCCAATTAAAAAAATATTTTTTCATTTGATAGCCCAACTTTCGAGGAAGGCTATAATAGGGTACTTTACATCATGCTAGGACCCTTAGGAGCCGAGCAAAACAAAAAAAAGTCAGGAAAGAACGCTGAATGAAAACGAAGTAATAGCGCGGGCAGGCGATGCAATGCGACGGGGTGGGTCGGGGAACAAGAAATTTCACGCGGACGAAATATTAGAGTACCAATAGAAAAAAATAAAAAAAATGCTCCAAAACCATCGTTCTTATATGCCTGCAAATGGTATGTCTGTATCTTCAAAATTCAGTCATAATTCCCACCCTACACGCAGGTTGTGCATATTCACAACCAAAATCTTGACGACCAAAACTGAGCAAGTTTTTAATTTCTAATATTAATCCTGACGATAAAACAAAATCTTACTTCACAACTTCACTAACGAAATTCGATGACTGTCCGTAAAAGTTAAGGTTTCCATCCAATCTAATTTTGTAGGCTACCTAGCGTTTACCGCTGCATTCAGAATATTTAATTTTCAACGAAACTAGGTTAACAATCACGTCCGAGGTCTAAGCCAATCCAGCTGATCGGTCTATTATGGTCACGAATAGCTATGAAACGAGAATTAAGTTTAGAAGAACGTAATCAATTTACATCCATACTAATATTATAAATTCGAAAGTAACTCTGTCTGTCTGTCTGTATGTTACCTTTTCACGCCTAAACCACTTAATGGATTTCGATAAAATTTGGCAGAGAGATAGATTGCATCCCGGGGAAGGACATAGGATAGTTTTTATCCACATACCTCACGGGCGAAGCCGCGGGCGGAAGATAGTTCATTATATTCATTATAAGATCAACATATAGGTCGGTACATTTTAGTTTAACACATAGCCCACAGCGCGACTAACAGCGAAGGTTCAGCCTATTTTAGTTCTCACTAACACAGCTTTATTGCAACGGATTTGAATCTAGGACCTTGAGCATTGCAAGTCATTCGAAAGCCTAATAACGTTACGCTACGCAGTCTTTGATTACAAAATCGACAATTTTAATGTCCACTTCTGGGCAGGCTGTTAGTACAGCCGTTACAGCAGTTAGTAATTATCTGATCTAAGTACTTGTGTACAGATCAGAAAATTCAGACGCATTAGAAAAAGAACTTTCGTTTTTTCAAAAAAGCCAAGCAAAATATTAAAGAATATTATAGGCAAAATTTTTGCAACTACCGCAATTCAGTACGTAAACGATAGCGCTGCTTTAGGTACCTACGTATATTTCCGAGCGGCCGCTTACTAGCTGTTTATGGAGGGACTATAGTGTCCATATTATCGGCACATATCAGGCGCCATGTGTTGCTGCAACAGCCGATCAATAGCATTGCTATGTGCTACTTTCGCACAAAACGGACCGAATTCATGAGCCGGTCGTATGGTCGCATTATGGACTAGATTTCGCTACACGCTCAAGCGCCTAATTACATACTCGTAACGTTCCTGAAAATTTATTGTAGAAGTAAATCTTTTAGATTTACTGCTAATTACGTTCTCTCGGCCTCCTCCTCTTCGTTCCTGTGAGACAGCCAATATACCCAGGACTTGATATTAGTATTCTCAATTAGAAGTAAATGTGTCGATTTAGGCCGAATTAGGAACGTTTGCGTGCTTTCGGATTGTGATCTGGTAATTAGTTGTAATTCCTTGATAATAGTGCTGTGGTAGTGGTCTTGTGGTCCAGTAGGTTACGTACGTAGGTTCGAACCCAGACAGGCGCTTCACTTTGTGTAAATTATTTCCTCAAAACGGTGAGGGAAAACATCGTGAGGAAACCGCGGCGGCATGTTCTAGAACCAAAAATTCGAAGACATGTGACATCTACCAACCCGCACTAGGCTCGCGTGGTGGATTACGCCCCCCTCCCTCTCACAGCAAGGAGGCCTGTTTTCCAGCAGTGGGAACATTATAGGCTGATTATGTGTGTGGTGAATCCTGTTTACGTTTATATTTCTGAACTGGGTTATCACACGGCAATGTAGACGGTACGTACAACAAACGTATTCCAAATATTGATTCAAAGCCATTTCAGGTTAACAAATTTAAATTTAATTAATAACTTCGATGACATGGTTATGCATGTCCAACATCTATAACATAATACATATATTTATCAACCAATTTATCTATATCAAAGTCTTTGACTGTCAATTTAAACACTAACCTTATTACTAAATTGTCCCTTAGTTACCGTTAATCATATTGCCCTTACTATAGCCCCATCAGTTTGCAATACATCATCATAAATCTCGTCGAGCGGCACTCTGGAGTGTCGCGGCGTCGTCTGCATGCCCTCAATTTGAGAGGTCCAGACTTGCGTCCGACACATCCCCAACTTGCCCCAGATATGTTAAATAGACAATTGATTTGTTTACTTAGGCCGATCTGCGGAACTATCCCGATATGTCAAAATATAGAGGTAATAGGTACGTAACGGGTAACTCTAAAATAATTTCTGCTTGTTTGAAGCTTGTGATGCTTCTCTTGCCAAACAAACGACCCTTATAATTTCAAAGGATAATTTTTACCGACATAAAATGTTAACAATTTTTACTTGTAAAGCAATGTTAAACCCCTGCAGTGTTAAATACGTTTCCTTGAAATTTAATTATGTCGGAAGATTGGATAGATCTTGAGTTTCCGCAAATTCTGATGTTTACACAATCGTATTTTGTGCGGTTGCTTTGTCTTCGTAATCATCGAGATATAATATTTAGGTACCTAAGTACTTATGTACCTAGGTAAAGATTTCATAAGGCTAAGTTGAACCTACATACATTCAATGATATGGAACTCAAAACACACTATGAGTAGTTACTCATGTTACTCGTATTATTTATTGTATTCTTCTCCATACGAAAACTACCTTTTGGAATGGGCGACTAGAATCAATTCTATTTGTTGTAATTTCTGACGTTCAAAAGTGCCTTTTATGTGCCTATTTGAAATAAATGCTTTGACTTTGACTTTGTAGACAGCAATTTATGTGGACGATTTATAATTTTTGACTCGTTTAGTTTACTTGTAAAGAAATAAGCCATCTCTATTTAGTTATCTATTAAGTATCTTGATAAGCACATAATATCTTAGTTTTGCTAATTAATGTATTCATGGGTTAATATTGATTTGATTTACTATCCACTTGCATCGATATATTGATTTTAAGATCCAACGATTTTATAGGAAGTGTGAACGTGCTATATTTTAAATGTAATGGGTCGGCCGTTTGGCGCGAATTGTAATAAATTACCTTACATTTATCCCACTCTCGGTTCAATTAATTGGCTGCGTGTGGATACCACGCTCTATATCGAGTTGTATCGAAATAATGTTATCAAATTGCCAAATATTTCTGCACGATATCAGTGATAAAAATGGACTCTCCATATTTTATTTGAGTGATGGTTTATAACGTGATGAACTTCGATATGGCTTTTCGCAACAGCCAGAATCGCTACAAATATTTTGCTAGCTCAGAACCGAGCACATCATAAAAAGTTAACCAATAACAGTAAACAACATTAATAAAAAGCAATATTAAAATAGTGAACAGTTAGAAATAAATGTATTATATTTTCCCGGGGCGCGACGTCGCATTTCGAAAACTTGTGCCATACACAGCGAAACCCAATTGACTCAGCGTTTTTATATTCCCCTTATCGGTGATTTAGCTCAGGCTCTTTTTGGCTGTTAAATATAAATCTAACTTACGGATGTTGAAAAATCATTCTTCGCGTCATAAATTGTGCCGCACCAGCAGGGGTGCCCAACAGTGAAAAATTGCACTCGCTGTGTAATCGCTGTGTCGAAGCAGAGGGTGCTAATGTTGCAAGTTAAATTTATCTTGTAAAACATTTATTATATCCTAAACTACACTCGCGACGCGCGGTGACTCAGCCAATTGAGCTTGTGCAAACTTATAGCTACGCTTTATAAATAAAATTTCAGCAATTTTAATGTAATGTACTATATTAAAGTAACGATCGTTTTGTGTCGCAGTCGGCCAGATTGTTGTTACCGCCGCTGTGAAATGTTCGTATCTCTGGAAGATTTAACATTTTTACGGAGTCAAGTTATGACCGAAATGCTATGGCCAAAGATCTTTATCTTTAAACGTAAAAGAAAAGTAAGTACGCACTAAAATCAAAGACTTACGGCGTCTACGAAAAGTTCTGTAGGTAAGTAAGTACCTATACAGGAGTTTTTTTGATCAGAGTGAGATCCGATCTACCAAACACAGTAAGTAAGCTTCTTATAATGCAATTACATTATAGTTATATAAGGTTTTCCTTTGTCTCCCCTCACGGTTGACTATTTTACAAGGAATGACAGCGCGAGCCCAGAGGAAGCCCCTTCAGACGTGCGGGCGCCTCTCTGTCGCCTACCCTTTGCGGTCTTACCCTCAAGCGAATTATAAGCCTACAGCCTTGGAATACTAAGAGGGCCGGATAAAAATTCACCCCTTAGGTAGCCACATCTAAGCCGACAGATAACTTCGCCTTGCAAGCACGAGACAAGGACGAAATCCTTAAGGAACAAATCAATCCCTCGTCTGTGGGGTTGCGAGATCAAGCGAGCAGGTAAATAAAAATGTACGAGTTGGCTTGTTGATCCTCAACTAACAATACAATGCTAACAACGTCGGGGCTTTAAAACACATCTGTATAATTTTGTGTAAATAACACTTATTGGATCGAGTTGGCGTAGACTTAAAAAGTTCATTGGCTTGTTTGAAAATTGAACGTTATTTAAAACTTTGCCGTTATTAAAACAAATCTACGATTTTGTGCGAGGACAGTGACATACCAGCCTAAAGTCATGACGTAAGTGCTTAATGACTGCTCGTTTGTGCTATGCCTAGTTGTGTGTTTTGGTTCAAATTACGTGCAGCTCGCGGCCTATTTCCCGTCACGTAGACAAGGCGCAAACGAGTAGACACAGCAAACGAGGCGCCTGCGAGTTTGTCGCGACGAGTCCCGCAACACCTAACGTGAGCATATTATTATCAGTCCTTTGTTGATGAAGCCTATATACTACACATCTATTTATGTAACAGTCGTAACGTGTGAAATACGTGATGGTGGGTTCTGGTACGTACCTAAAACTGTCTTCTTGTCTCTGGTAGACAAAAGCCTCTGACTAAAGGTCGTATAGTGTAAGTTACACCAAGTTCCACCTCTTTCATTCAAATTAAGTAGATGCATAAAAATACAAAGTCATTTTATTGTGTCTAAATTTGTTTTATTTACTAGTATCATGGCTTGATATCTGCCTGTTTACAATGTATTCCTACCTCGTACTCCTACAAAAGAGCACTAAAATAATGTAGTTATTTCCCTGACGTCAACGGTCAACCGTATCAGACTATCAGCTGTTACAATAATAATAGGCACCTGCCTATAATATTATTGTAACAGCTGATAGTCTGATAGAATATATTTAGTACCTACCTTAAATATACCTATTCTATTATTATAAGCGATGTGACAATTTATGATTGAATGCAATGGCCGAAGTAATCTGTATATCACTGAGCCCTACAGGATTGCTCTGAAACATCAACTTCTACGCGTTGCCTTACCTACATCTTATGTGTTTTCCCACTGACACAATTCCTTTGTAAAACACCACTTTTATGAAGTGGCAACACACGAAAATACGGAGCTGGAATTTTAAGATGCGCCTGGAATAATTTTTAAGTTAAATTTCCCGGTACGGTGGACGTACGAGAGTATATCTTGAATGTCCACGACTCCACGCTAAAAACTTTAAAATGTACATTTCTTTTTTTTTAATGTTCCATTTCTAGCCACAATTGCAGCTAAATTCTCTGTTCTTTTAACGATGAGACGAGATAGTACAGTCCAGCTATTGAGTTAATAGAAAAATAATTTCTGGCCATGTTTTTTTATTGGTAAAAGCTTAAATAAATTGGTAAATTGAATGTTGAAATCAAATATTCCAACCAGTTTTCACGAATTTGCGATTAAAATGCATTTAGGAGACGAGTAATGAGTATTCTTGATGCGCTTGCACAAAACTAATTGGCTCGCGTAACTGCAGCGAAATAAAATAAAAATCCATTAGGTTCACCGCTCCGCTGGCGAGACTAGTGTTGTTCAAATATCATAGCTCATTGGAGTTCAACCGAGTAGTTAGTGAGCTGTAAAAATGTCTACAAACTGCAAACGGGTAGAAACCATAAAGCAGTTTTGATTGGCTATATACTTACCTACGAATGGAGACTAAACCTATTGTAAAGTGTTGAAGCAGAAGAGGTGTAAACAAGGTAGCGAAGGATCACTCAAATAAAGTAAATGCTGGGAGCAACACGTTTCAGGCGGCTCTTACCGGGATTACCAGTGTCGTATTAGCGCGTGATCGATAGTGTATCGTAAGCTGCAGGCCACAGCACTGGCCGTAGCGGCCATCTTGTCGGTCAGTCCTATCACGTACGTAACGAATGAAGGATCTCTGCAGCGACCCCGGCCCCCGACTGCTCGTCCGTCCGGTTTCTTACACCGTATTTAAAGTGTAACTTGCAGGCGTTTTAGGAAACTTGTGTACCTACACTTGGTAGGTATTAGAGACTTAGAAGTGGACATCAAATAAATCGATATCTACAATTTTAGTCAATTCAGTGTTCATCAAGGGACAAGAAATGTTCTTTATTAAGGAAAAGTAATTGTTAGTCACCAAAAGAGATAAGTAACCAGATTCGTCGGATATAGTTAAAGTTTAGTAAGAAACCGATGGATGTTTTCGAATGAAATAAATTTAATTTGATAAATGAAATGTTCTTTTTTCTATTAATTAATTTAAATTATGATTAATTATCTCCTTCGGTGACCGTACCTAATATTTTTACGACTGACTGTTATTTCAGCCTAGTCAATTGACATAAAGGACAGGTTTCATAAACTCTTGACATTGATTTATTACTAGCTAACAAGATTGCAAATATTTGCGAACAGGGGGCCTAAAAAGGCCACTTTGGCAGAATCATAAAAGGAAAACATTATGAATCATAATGGACAGTGAACTGTTAAGTTAATCGTATCAAATCCCATTGGTGAAGGATTTTTCAGTTTTTTTTTTGTCTGTGCTAAAATACCAATCAATCCAATCCAAATCCAACTCCAATATCTTTGATTATACCTACGTAGTGCAGTGAAAAAAGAAAAAAACGGACTGTTTTCGCCATTTTATGATTCATAATGTTATCTTTTTATGATTCTGCCAAAGTGGCCTTTTTAGGCCCCCTTGTCATGACATTTGTAAGAGAACTACTTCCAAAGTTCTTGATTAACATTATGGCAGTTGTGAAAGAACTATTAATTTTCTCTAAGATACTGTTACAAGTTGATTTACTAAACGATTTATCTAAAATAAAGTAAGTCTAGCCCACTAATTTACTGTATTAAGAATCATTATAAGTTACTCAAAGTTTACTAAGAATATTAGTGAGTCATCTTTAATCTCAAAGTTAGAACCTTAAACTTAAATAAAACATACATACGCGTAAGGATTATTAACTTGTACACATATACCACGTAGTTAGACGTAGTCACACACGCGACACAGAAAATCACTCGAGACGGGATCAGAGCCGGCCCTACAATAGCGTTAATCAGAATTCAATGGGTAATCACTGAATATGCAAGCGTGTATAATTCTACATTGTATACGTTCAGTGTAGACATTGTACTGTTAGATGGTAGCCGCCCATTTAATTAGCGCTGTCCATTAGTGTTGGTCGTCCGAACAAATAAAAGTCGTATTATGAATAGCGGCTGAGTTGGAACTGTCACTATTAACGTGATTGCTTCCCTGAATGACGTGGTCGTATGCTACCTACATCTATTCACTACTTTCGGGGTCTGTTATCACATGTTTGTTTGTGTTGGCCGCTCAGAAAATATTACTTGCCTCATGTAAACATTATCTAAAACTTAACTCAAGTTTTGCACGTTATTCGATTGTTTGGTAGGTACCTACCGACGTCTTCTGAATAGAAATGGGTTCAGGTTTCCTCTCACCTAAGTTCTTGTTTTTCTAGAGAAACTTTAAGACCATTAACGCGAGGCGCAAACTCGCTGGAAGCCACGCTTCAGCAAAGTGTTGTGTTTAAAGAACCAGATTGTGCCTAAGTAGAGATGTTGCCTAGTAGGCGGCAGCACGTCGACACAAGCACGACATTAACCTATTTCTCTAAGTTGACTCTTACGCGAGATGACGAGCGGCGGAAACATTACGCTTTTATTTCTGGACCAAACTTACTAACTATCGGGTAATCTCTGCCTAAAGCGCCATAAAGTTTAATCAAACATTATATAACATGGTTTACGAAAGTTCAACGTTACATCAAACATCGTCCCAATGAACATCCGACACGAGAATTTGTTTTATTGAAACTGTAGAGACCTAGTTAAGATAATATCCCAATTTTCCCGTTCATTGGTTCTCAATAGTGAGTGTTCTATTTGTCATAAGGGTTCTCGTCTACTTAAAAATATTGGATTTCACTTTTACGTTCGGAAAATCTCGGGTGTTTTATTCCGCAATATTTGTTCTACTGACTTCGCAAAGAGCAGAGCTGATACATTGTACTGTATAGGAACGACTATTTATTTAACGTGGACGGCAGAAAGATAACATAAGCAGATGTCTAAAGAATATATTAGTTTCGGAAAATCGCTGGGGACAACTTGATTGCGAAATAAACCCTGAAAACACAAGAGCTCTCGAGGAGATCGTTTTGAACTAAATAGCCCAAGTTGACGGCGATTCGTGGAAGTCGAGGGAATTGAAGCCGCGCGCCTGGAGCGAGGACCAGCGCTGGCATTTGAGAGAAAATACTTCTGTAGCACGTGTCTCGGACAATGCTTCACGTAAAATAATAACAAATATAAATGAAGGTAACATATAGCCTCGCAGTGGCGAAGCTTCCATACCACTCGATTCCTACCGTCTTCCCTTTGAAAAATAGCATAGTCAGTATTCTATAGACAAATAATATAATCATATTAAAGATATCTACTCCGGCTTACCTCTTACAAAAATTGACCCTTCGCTACTGTAACCTCGTGTTTTCCACACGAGGAGTACCAGAAGAAGCCTACACTAAAATAACATTTAATTACTGACTTGGAGTACGAACACTCGATTTATATTTCAGTTTTAATAGGTACTAGCGTTAATTAATGGGTGAAATTAACATTATTTGCGTTGTTATCCTCTTGTTTGATACAAAAAAAGTTCTAAAAAGCGATAGTCATTCATTTTATAACGAGTGTAGCCGCACCAGCAAGCCAGTAGTTTCAAAATACCAAACAACAGTGAAACTAACAGCAATTGTAAAATGTTTTTCACGATAGCTTGATTTCCGGAAAACCGTCCCCCGGGACAGGCGATGGGAATGTATAGGCTACTTTGTACTTCATATCACTTTAAAGCTGGTATCGGTTGTGAATTTTTAACGCATCAATTGTTTGTAATCTCTTTGTATATTACGGTGCAAACAAATTTCGTGTTCGTTGGAAAACCACTAGGTACTATTTATTGAACAAGTACCTACGCCAGAGCGAGGTAAAATGAGACCATGGCACATTGGCCAAAGGCTATCACAAACAAACACGTAGCTACGGCTGGTTTCCTTTTTCGTAGCATGTTCGTAGTGTTATCGTAGCGCTGAGCTACGAATCTACGAAGACGGTTGATGTGTACGAACAATGGAGTAGCGAGCTAACCGAGCACGGTGAGCACACAGGCAACGTTAGCTGAAATCTTTTGAGCTCCCGTCAGACGGAATAGACACGAGGTTTCGTGTGCAAACTCTACTTGTTGTGCCAAGTGCTTACAAGTGCCTAATTTCGAGGAAGGCACATGCAGGGTTGGTTTTAGACGTTTATTTTTGCACAGAAACATCCAATTTATTATTATAATTAAAAAGGGAATCCGTTTTAATCGTTGTTAACTGAACTGTTTGAATTTTTGCGGTACCTACACAGCGGGGCTCGAAAAGATAGAAAGTAAATTAATTCAAAAAATTCTTTTACTTTTATTTTGATAAAATATGGATTTTCCGGCGGCGTTTTATGGAGTTAGGAACACTTCGTAATCTACCTTTGCGAGGATTAACGTAAAATCGACGGCAGCTAAAAATATTCTGCTCTGTATCGACGCGGCGCGGTGGTTAATTACTCTTGAATATTTATTGGTCGTTTGAATAAATCGCTCGCGGCGGATAAGCCTTTAACTTGTATTATATTCACTTTTCCTGGCGCTAATTTTTGGTTCCTGTTTAAATCAGTTTTTCGTGGCAGATAGGTACATAAGCAACGGATTAAAAGTTTGTAAAGTTAAAATAACTGAGCGAGTCTTTCATTACAATTTTAAGTAGTCAGAATTTCACGTAAAAATATTTTGTGTCATTTTACGGTGTACCTACTTAGTACGAGCGATTTTTAGTGAAGTTTATGCCGTCGGCATCTGTTGCCCTTTCGCGTAGACGCTTAACGTGAGAGCCTGTAACGGGTTGGTATTGTAAATAACCCCTGTTTAGCAAAGTCAGAGAAGGGAATTACTTTCGCTGATCCCCGGAAAAGTTTCACTATTACGGAGCGCAAGTGTGATCCCTTTCGTATTACTTTTATGAGTACGCCAGCAGTTGACGGGACCTATGCAAATGTTATTGCGTTCGCTAAGGAAACAGCCACACCACTCGAGGACTAGTGAAATTTGAATGTAACACCAATGAAAACATAGCTATAATCTTACGTATTTTCAGTTTAGTTGATAATAATATCTATTTAATTATGCTGTTTGTAATTCTTCTGCAGAACCATATAAGTCTTACCTACAGAGTTTTAATTCAGCTTTTTGTCAATAAATTGCAACATTAAGGCCGTGGTACGGCCACAAGTTATGAAACTGGACGTAATTGCAGTATTTATTGGTTAAGAACTACAAGTTTGGAATCCCTCATAAAATACATTCTCAGTCAATGATTATCTGAATGTATGCGCGTGGTGGTGGGCTGCGCGGCGAAGATAACTCGTAATATTGTAGAATACTTGCTGCGACAGAGAAAGAGGTTCGGTGCCACTACGTACTAATGAATCAACTTCGGAGCCTGGCGCGCTGCCCGCCGAATTCAACTTTTAATTGATTTGACATTATTCCGTTTGTGGATCCCGAGCGATTGCGCTGCGCCCCTTCAATTATAACTCATCTCCCAATAAAATGATCAAATGAAAATTAATTTACGAAAGTTAAATGAAGTTATTAAAACCCTCGGGAAGATGTTGTTCAACATAACAATTGAATCGAGACTGACAAATACGTATATATAGGCACTCCTTGAACAACATGTTCAATTAACTGCCTTTCAAAAACGATGCAGATAGCAATAATTTGGTAAAGAAGACCGCGGGAAACCAATTTAAATTAATACGTAGAGTGTAGACACACGTAGGTTGTAAGTCTATCCAATCGCTAGTCCTTATCTCACATCCCACATAATGCTATGTTATTCTCAAACACTTACGAAACCTTCGCCAAAGTTATCATGTCCAATATATCAAGTTAAACAAGTTATATTTTCTTCCATCTCTGACGGTTGTACCTAAAGGGGAGAACTTATATAATATGCAGTGAGCACTAAGTAGTGTAACTCAGGCCAGTAGTCCGCCATCACATGTTCTACATATCGTGAATGAGTGGAAATTGCAAAGTTGCCGCGATAGCTCTCGAGGTTCGCTCCAAACTTGCAAATGAAAAGTTAATGCACAACTTTCTGACAGGCGCGGTCGCTTTCGACCTCCTAACACCGCTCAAATTAATTTAAAACTTTTTAATTATTTGCTGCGACAAGTCCGAGATTTGTCATCACCATCAGATATCTACTCACCCTACCACTTCACACTCAAAAACGGACGTCCACTGAAGGGATTTAGACAAATGATATTTTATCACAAAGATACTTGTCCATATCCACATTATGGGCTTAAGAAGAGTGATCGTCGAAAAATTGTCTTTATAGCTATCTGTGATTCGGTGTCCAGTAACTTTCACGAGTGTCTGGCTATGTGTGACAGAAATTTATACTTGCGAATAAGCACTCCAACTTTCACGGGAGCTTTACGAAAGAAAAATAGTTTTTATTTTCTCGCGCAGGAATAACGGCCACTTTATTTTTTAGGCGCTTAAACATTATTAAACGGGTAAAGGATGAATATTTTTGTGTTGGGATATTGCTACACTGGGTCATACCTGTTTGTAACATCCGGTATTAATATTGCGCGATGTGGAAAAGATTATCGGATACAGCGCAGGTTATAAAATCGAACGGGATAAACCCTATCTATATCAGCGATTAGCGTGTGTTCATTAAACCAATTATGACGAGTAAGCCCGCTTTGTTATTATAGGTCCAGAGTACATAATATAATAATTATGGGTCGGTTATTTGTATGAAGAATTTTGATGAGATGACGTAATATTTCAAAGGCACGTTTTGGGACGTGTTCTTTTTTGCTGCGGCCCTCCGACGTCCTTTGTGAGTAAGCCTCTACGAGACCCGGCGTAGAGTTTCTAGGTGGCATTGCGCAAGTCCAAGGCCATGTCGTTTCATGGGCCCCGGAACACGCCATCATCGGGATCCCAACTAACGGTAGGAGGGGTTCACATCGGCGTCGAGACAACGATGAAATACCTGGGTGTCGTCCTCGAGATTCGTCGAGTATTTCCGACTTTTGGCCCCCAAACTGGAACGGATCGGGGCTGCCTTCAAGCGGCTCTTGCCCAACCTGAGGGGGCCAAACGCCTCCTGGCGGAGGCTTTACGCGGGGGTCGTGCGGTCCACGGCCCTATACGGGGTCCCAGTGTGGTAGAAGGTTGTAGCCGTAAGGCTTATCCGGGGTTACCGCACGATCTCGGGCGAGGCGGCAAGCCTCCTTGCCGAACTGCCGCCATAGGATCTGCAGGCGATAGTCCTCGCGCGCCTGTATGAGTGGCCGGGGGGAAACTCCGCTTCCGCGGCAAATCGCGGCGGAGCGGACGGACCTCCGGCGCGATGACGGCATGGAAAGAGCGATTGTCGCACCCAGCGCAGGGCACGCCACGATAGTGGCGATAAGACCCCTCTTTGAGGAGTGGCTAGAGAGGCTTCACGGCGCCCTTAACTATCGCCTGACGCAGGTCCTCACCGGACACTGATGTTTCGGGAGGTTCCTGCACATCAACAGGCGGGAGGAAACGCTCGGGTGTCACCATTGCCAGGACACGGTGGAGCTTACGGTGGAGGTCTGCCCCGCTTGGGCGGAGCACCGCCGTGTCCTCGTAGAGGCGATCGGCAGCGACGGCGACCTCTCGCGTCCAGTCCTGGTGCAAGTCATGGTCCGGAGCGAGAGGGAGTGGGAGACAGTCAGCTCCTTCTGCGAAACAGTCATGCTAGCGAAGGAGGTGGCGGGATGGCTGAGGGAGTGAGCTTCCCGTCCCAGTCGCCGCGGGAGTCGCTCCGGGCGTCGGGAGCCGCATGACGACTCCCGGCCACCATAGGCGCGGGCCTGCGGACGGCAAGTAATGGATAGTTCACTGTCCGATCAGGACCAGGCCCGTGCCGGAAGGCGCGTACGTGTTCCATGCGTGCCTCAAAGAGATGTCAGCATCAATGGAAGGAGCCCGTTAGCGGCCGAAGCCTGCCGGGTCAGCGGGATTGTCAGAAAGGGTTACCGCTGGCCCGGAACATAAAGGGCTAAGGAAGGAACACGGGTGGGTTTTTAGTCAGTAAGAGTCTGACACCCCCTTCCGCTCCACCCAGAGCGGGAGGGGTCATTTAATGATTTCCCATCCTGAAAGAAAAAAAAAAGAACAAAAAGAAGCCTAGTATGTAGGTATTAGTTATTTTGTTGTAATCAGTGAACTAGACAGGCGAGTTACTATGAGGTTAGTTCACATGCTCGTCCACCTCTATAACACTTCAGTTGCCTTTACCACACATGAGAACATAAAATAGGTATAGTTTTATTTATAAATGGGATGGGACGCGTGCTCGGCTCGGAAAATAATAAACTCTGTTTCTTCATAATAGGAAGGTACGTTGAAATGATTAGTTTACCTTTCACTACTTACTCGGTCCCGTCTCAGACTGCCAACAACTGGTCGATGGCCACTTTTGCAAGAACTTCTTAAGTCGAACCTTGCTTATTCTATTTTTGTAGGACATGTAAAAAGTATACCGATGTCTATTTTGAGTACCTACATTTGTAGGTAGATGTTGGTTGTAATTAATGCCTCGGGTTTAGAAAAGGAGATTATACGTAGGTCCTTCCTACATCAGTTTCAAAGTACCTACAGGTAGAAAATTATTTAATTTCAGAACGTTATGGGTAGCTAAACATTTACAAACACGGCCTCCCAAAGGGTTCCGCCAGCCAATCCGCAAGAGCTGTGGCACCTCGGAGCGCTCAAATTAAACGCTTGCCTAAGACCCCTTATAAAATTATATTAACTTTATTATACCGTAAAGCGTAACCAGTACTCGATTAAAAGGGCCCATACAAAGATAATTATGACCTTGGTTATAACGCTCAGCGGAACCTCATTAGTATGATATCGGTGTATTGTGTAAATGCTTTGTATTGCTTTCATAAAATTTTATGTGGTTAATGAATAAGCAGGTTGTTATCTGTATTGACCACACGAGCCCGTAAGCTTCTAGTTGTTTATTATGGATATATATTTTTTTGTATCTGTATAAAGTGGGCCAGGAACGAATTTGCACTGTGAGTAGGAGGTTCCATTCACAATATAAACTGTTCCCTGGTCTGTCTTGCCTAGGTTGAAGTACTGGCTAGACCGGGAACGGCCGCTGGAGTACTGTTTCGACCTAATTGCGGCCTGGCCGGGCTGCTTGGCGCGGGGAGCGCGCGGGCAACTCACGCCATAGCTCGTTTATATAAATGGCCGAGGTGAGGGCGCGGGCGGCCCGCGCGGCGACCGGGGTTCTCAAACTAGTTCGAGCTTTTTTCTAGTAAAAATAAGCCTTCTTCATTCATATTATATTTTGACAAACACTGGACACGACAACACTCAGAACGAAGCCGCGCTCCACTGCGGACAGGCAGATCGCACGCGTTCCCGCACCCGCCCCGCTCCCCGCCTCGCGCTGCCAGTCTGGCCAAGCACATAGAAACCAAGCACCGACAATATTATTTAGATGTGGGAAACACCTGGATGTAAATACACCTTTTTGAACATAATTTCATCACCACTGCTGTCAAAACGGTGAATGAGCCTGAAAAGGTCCCATTGCTGGGACACAGTCCTCTCTTCGAGATTGTTCTAGGACATGCCGGTTTCCTCACGATATTTTCCTCCAATGTTTTGAGAGCAGTGGTGATGAAATGATTTAATTTTATACAAAGTAAAGCGCCTGCCTGGGTTCGAACCTAAGACTTACAACTCGTAAGTCGTGGCCAAGACCACTGGGCCACCATTGCTTCTTATAATTGTACACCTTGTTAATTTTAATAATATCCAACAACGGTAGGTGAGCTAATGCAACCAAGGAAATCTTCCTGCGAGTGTTCAGCTTAATGAAACTAGTGTCGAATTTCTCGGTATGTCGCTGCCTCGCAGGTTAAGCCGCTTACACCACGTTGCACTCCCCCGCCTTAGGTACCTCTACTTATCTATCGGCGGGCGTGACGAGATAATGTTATGAAGAGATTATTATCATCAGCTGTTCTGTTCTATACAAACAATAGACTGTACATACCCCATTCCATAGTCTGAGGTGTCGCTTGTATAAACAGGGTGCACAAATGAGCAATGTGTGTGCGAGCATTAAATGTAAAGCCTCGAGCCTCGACAAGAGACTCGAATCAACAGCCCAGATTTAGGTTTAGTATTTGGTAATAGGTACTTAGTATACGAATTTGTAGGAGGTAGGGTTCTGTTCGGAATCTATAAATATTATAAAGTCGCTTTTCGAGTATCTGTGTGACCGCGGTGTTCTTCTGAACTGCGCAACGGATTTTGATGCGGTTTTCACCATCATCTGGATAATTCATGCCGGAAGGTTTGTGTGTATGTTTTAAACTTACATAACATATAATAAAGAAAACTCGATATTTTGTCAATTTCGTAAAAAACGGTGCCAAGCAGGTTGAGGTAGCTAGTAAATAATTAACTCCTGCTACGAAGTGCTACGACCGTAGCTCGTAGTATTTGTCGTATTAATCTGTAGTAACCTATACTGAGTAAATCTCGTTATCCTTATTAATTAGAGCAATGCGTAAACAATTTAAACGATGTTATCGCATATTTTGGCCGAGTTGTCCGTCCTATAGCGCTGGGTCTACAGGACAAGGGCGCAAGACCCTAACTTAGGCGTACATGTGAGTGTGACCCTGTACCTCAACCTGCGCTTTATACGTTTTGGTAAGTTGGTACATATACAAGTTTACACATGTTTGGATACAACATCCATACAAATATCCACAAAGTGTGGTTTCAGTAGGTGAGATTTATAGTTTTTAGATTAGATTGTCTCAAAGGAACTTTCTTAAGTGTTATGCTTGAGTCCATAACACAACCATGCCTGACCGGGCATAAATGGTAATAAATTTAATATCTGTGTTATAAACGGGTTACAAATTATTATTATAATGTCAAAGCGCTGTGATTGTAAGCCAATAAATCAAAAGTTAGAGATTCCAAGTTCAAATTCGAGCGTCGGGCTCGGGATATCTGGCACAAATTAAAACTTCCAACATTCAGTGTTTTCACTTCCACTTTTCTATTTACTTTTCTATTAAACTTTGTTTTCTGTAGATACGGGATGAGGCAGCTTCGAGATTTATCTACGCGATACCGTTCTATTTGGCCGAGGGAAAATTCAATTTGGTTTTTACCTGAGGGTGCTCCGTGCGAACCCTCGCATCCTCTCTATAATGTTGTTGGATTCTTCGTAAGAAAATATAACCATGATATTTTTACTGCATATTGTACATTTCATATCGAGTGTGATTGGGATGCCGTGACACGTAAAATACATCGAATATGCACGAAATAAAATATGCAAATATTTTTTTTCGAATTTTATTTTAGAGATATGTACCTACCAAAAATCTTGCAAATTTATTTAATTTAAAAATATCAACACCGACGATAAAGGTAGTAACAATAACTAAATGATGTAACGTATAATTTATTTGTAAAACAATGTTATCAATACAATGTTATCCGGGTAAGCTACGATGCTACGAAGTGCTGCGATACGTAACTCGTAGCAGTTGTCGTAGCTACTTAAGGCTACATTTATGGTAATCTATCTAATCTATGTAACTAGCCTGTATTTTCTATCTATATCTACATATTATAAAATATTATACTTTTCTTTGTCTAAATTGCTTTTCATGCCAGTGTGACCACGTTGTTCTTGTAAACTACGCAACGAATTTTGACGCGATTAACACAACCATATTATAGAGAATTTATTCTAGAAAGTTTATTGTGTACATCAATATTAAACTTACATAATTATATTAAATAAATCTTGATGGTCGTCAAAACCGTGCGGAGCAGTGGTGGGTCGCTAGTATTGTGTAAATAAATCTTATTATTTCGAGCAATCTGTAGAACTATAGGTTTTTCTAGTTAAATGCTGCTTTAGTGGAAATTGTAAAATGTCATTTCTGACGGCGTTTGAACAGAAACAGTGTAAAATCGTTGCCTTTTGGTTTGGTTCTCAGCTGCATTTCACATTCGGGGTATCTTAGTTAAATCACTTCAGGTCGCTAGCCCATCTGTGGCTGGTTTAACGACCATAGGTACTAGGAACTCCTAATGTCTTAGCGCTGGCTAAATGATTAACTTTAAAGTTTCTGAAGTTTCGACAAAGATCCAAGACCATTTTTAAGACGAATGCGCAAACGCAAGACGCGTGGTAGACCGCGAAATTCAAAATTTCTTACGTTTTTTACAATTTGCAGGTCAGTGTCAGGTTGCATCTTGATCAAAATTTGATGCGCGACTGTAACAGGTACGTATTTACAGAATTATAATCATAAGAATCATTAATACATCATTCTAAGTTAGATTTTTACTATAAGCACTTTTCCATAAGACATTTGTTTTTATGGTACAAATCTAACTTCAAAAGACATGACCAGTTTCTGCCTTCGAGTTCGGGAACATGTGCAGGATTACAGTTTTTACACTGAGATTTAAAAATAAAGATCTAAATTATCATGGATAAATTATTCCGAATAAAGGCAAGGTTAAAATCTCAAAGAAACTATTTGTATTGCTTCCGCTTTTCTCTTTTAAGCACTTCCCGATGTTGAGGTTCCATTGTAACCATAATCATCCGGTAACCATAATAACCTACACATAGTACGAGTAAAACAACTTATTATCGATGAAGTGAATTTTAATGAGAAAGGGATATTATGTATATTTTGTTTATAATTATTGACACGCCTACAGGTTAGGTTAAGTTTTTATTGACACGTGTGTTTAATTCTATAATCGAATATCATCATTAAAAAAAATCACTGCGTACAGGTTTGTCATTTCTTTCACAATGCATCTGACATTAGTGGTGGACAGTATGTAGGGACGGCCAGCAATCTGTTTCATAAAATCCATAATTCAATCGATTCGAGTCAAAGCATGAAAAATCGATTCACAAAAAATCGAGATTCAAATACATTTTTGGATTAATATTTTATTTTACCGTTTTATCTGTTTAATTAATAATAAGTAAATATTGTATAGTTATGTATTAATGTGAAGATTTATTTTGTATAAAGAGTCGATTTTTTGTAATTTTTGTCGTAAAAGTGATTTATACAAACTTATACTGCCTATTAATGTCATTGTATACTGAACTAACATAATTAAGTGTAAAATATGGTTCTACGGAAGAGTTTGACGGGTCAGAATTATGTCATAAAAAACTGATTTCGATATAGTGTGCGCGAAAAAATTGATCATCAATTTATCGATCTCAGATTGCCATTCACCATAATCACATCCCTACTTGCACACCGATCTTGGCGGCGGCGTGCCATTCATTCACGTCAGGTTTCATCGTCAAAAATAAATGTCATCTCATTTAACAACGAAAAAGTGGCCAGTGCAGTATATAATTAGGTCACGACCTTTTTTGTATAAGGATCTCATTTTAACTATCGAAAAAATAGTTACTAGGTACCTAATAATACAGAGAACTCGTACGTTTCGTATTTTGCATTTTTGCATATTTGGTATATGGCGAATCCGGTGTTTTGCGAGTCTGGTAATTTGCGAATCTGGTATTTAGCGATTCTGGTATTAAGCTTCGGAGCCCTAGCGCCATCTTTTATCGAAAAGCAGTTATTTAGTGAAAACTTATCTTTATTTTTCTCAGTTTCCTGATCTTTTAGACTCGTGATACTTTTTTATCTGTAAACTACAGAATATAACAATTCCAAAAATAAAACAATATTTGCTGCACACTGATGTTGATACCTATGCAGGCGCCCATTCTCCCATTGGTTATGTCCTTTGATCAAGAACCTGAAAATTGCAAAAAACGTAAGAAAAATTGAATTTTGTGGGTTACCACTGCGCATTCACCTTAAAGGCATGTAATATAATGTCCCGAGTATAATGGATCATAAATATTAGCTGTTCTTTGAAGAAAAGTATTCATACTTAATTGTAATATCTACCTGCGCACGTTCAGGTACCTATTTTCTAAACGAGTTTGAGAACTCAGTAATGATAATTACTTGAGAATAACTTGTTTTATAACAAAGAGAATCACCCCCTGCCACCTCAACGTTACTGAAAAAATATACATTTTTCCTTTGAAACGTCTTTCTTCCCTGTAAAGGTCTGTTATAAATTCATCTTCTGAATTCGTAAGGTAGGTAGACACCCACCATAACTTCGACGCTGTATTTAAGACGTTTTTAGAAAACATTTCTGAATGTCGACAATGGATGAAGAAAAACAGTTGACAAAAGCGATTTTGCTGTTTTCATTTACTTTCCATTATTCTTTAACTCGTTTGTCATTCTTTTCTCCGCCCGAGGCGTGTAAAGAAGAAGAATGAAGGTTGTTTATATTTACGCAGCTAAGTGACTGGGTAGCAAGAAATAAGTAACATTTGCAGCAAAGATTTGCCGCTTGCTGTTTGTAATACGCAGGCGAAGTTTATGCGCAGACCATTAGCACTGTCAAAGGGATACTTACTTTAAAAAAATGTATGTGTTACACCCAGTTTCGAGAAAGCTAAACAAAATGTAATGAGTAAAGTATTTTCATCAGAATCATTACTCGAAATCATAAGACCATGAATCATCGTTGTATTGAAGTTAAACACTTAGGTTAATAACAAAGATACATGCGAATGGTTCTGTAATAGATATAAATGAGAGTTGTGAGTCTCTAGAGCGCGGCATGGTTCACTATCATTTCTCTGGGTTGGAATTAATCACTTAGTCAGACAAGCTCTCGTCTCTGAGATATCGTTAATTTAACACTTAAAACGTTTTTATTCGAGTGGATAATTGCAAGGGGGCGTCGTAATGGGCCACGTTCGGGCTCGGCAAAGATTGATGGCGTGCTGTGGAACATTAAAATAGCCGTCTACATTTGAATAAGAAATACTTGATCGCCCTCGGGATTACGCGATCAAACGATCGTTTGTATTTTTTCGGCTCGCGATTGTGAATGTAGGTAATTCGCGAGTGGAGGCTATTACGATGTTAAACGCTTTTCATATATGGAAATGATACATTGTTTTGATATACACAGGTAGGTACCGTTACTGCTGCCGTTACATAAATGTCTCAACTGTGACTTGCTGTTAGGTTGAGTTGAGGAACATCAGTGTCGAAATAGGGACCTAGGTAGGTATATATTTACATATTTGCGAGAAAAATTACTTACTTTCTCTTTTCGGTGATTAATTTATCAATATATAAGCACAGTTTTGATCCTTGTGTCGAGGACTCTCGAGTCCCAACGTTTTTTTTGATATCCCAAATCGCCAAAAAACTTTTGATATAAGATTTATTTAATTGTTATTTCAGGTAGTAGATATTTCCTCCTCGTCCCGGGTGTTTGTACCCAATGTAAAGATAATGTTAGAAAAACAACGATACACATAGGGGAGAGGGTCGGGCGCTAATCTGATAGCTGAGTGAAAAGATTTAGTGCTCACCCCTCCGTATACTTAATCTATAACAGTATTATAGCTACGTAGGTACCTACAGCTTCACTTTCTAATACTCCAAACCATATTACATTTCGAATGAGGCTCTCGATAATAATTAGCAAGATATAATTTATTTCGCGGAGACAGAAATTCAATACTCGTTTATTTAGATGGCTTTTGAGATAATCCGCAAAGCCAACGTAAAGCAGTGGACATTTACGATCCGATATTAATGATCACGTTGAAAACGAAATACCTTTTAAAACTTGTGGAAATAAAAATAATGGATTGTTCAGTAAGTCAGTATCGATATTGTTTGTAAGGATAGTAAGCTGTAAAAGCCATTGCTTCTACTCGGATAAACATTGGCTGTATTACAAATACATTTTTTCCAATTGAGTCGGTTGTATTGCGCAATATTAGCAATATCGAATGCAATGGAAGGCAAATGCCAGCAAGCGAGCTCACTATATGACTATATTACGATTCGATGGCGGAACGATATTGGAATTCTTACGTAAAATAATAACATAAGAAGTGCAACACGGACCGTTTATTTGTGAAAGACATAATTATAGTACTAGAAATAGGGACCTATTAGTTCAACCAGGTTTCAGACTGGCTAAAGTAGACTCATCTTTTATGGGATACTGTTTAAAATGTTATAAATAATAAAATACCTCCCCACATTCTTCAACTGAATGAGACAAAATTCAAGTCTTGTATAAAACGCACACTATGCAGTCAGGCATATTATAAGTTAGGGGATTACATCGCTGATAAAAATGCCTGGCTCAATGCTGGTCCTGCTCCACAACCACAACTAATTTAATGCTTAACACTTGAAAATTCTGTTGGAGCTGCTGAAGATTGTAAGACTATCTTTGCATTGTATAAACTCAATTTCCTTTGTATTGTATAATTGCATAGCACAGATGTGAGTTCTATGTATATACTGTTACGAGCTTGGGGTTCGTGACAATAAAAACTGCCGATTTAATAACCAAAAAATGACACTTTAATCACAACACTAATTATAATTCAAACACACTAATAAGAAACACAATTGCACTTACTGATCACTCTTAAGTCGCACTCGAATATCGCCTTCGATGTTATCGCTCTTATCGCTTAATCGAAACTATAGATCGAAACTATCTGTCTCGCGGCTTGCGCCCGCCTTATATAGTGCCGCAGAGCTAGTACATAAACATCTAGAACGTTCGAGTACATACCGGTCCCGACTGACTCGACGTCGATAGTTCTCGGAACTACTAGTACCTACAGGAAGGGTCAATGTCCTAGTACCAAGGCCAAGGTACTAGTTCTGCTACCCGATACAAGATGGCGCTAGTGGTAACTAATGGCGATACATGGCGATGTATCAAGCATTATTTTTGGCGCGCAACACTGCCCCCTCCTAAGACATGCTCGTCCCGAGCATTATTGGCTCCATAATAACGCGCCAGTCGATCCACATGGACGATCTTAGGAGTACCTCTTGCACCTTTCTGTATCCGGTAGGTTACATCATTGATCTTTGTCACAATCCGGTACGGTCCGTCCCATTTAGCTTGAAGCTTAGGAGATTTCCCTTTGCTGCGGACTGGATTGTGCAACCACACTAGTGAACCTTCGTCGAACCCTTTATTATTCATTTTGCGGTCATAACGGGTTTTCATCCTTTCAGACATTTGCTGGCCCGATTGTCGGACGTGCTCATAAATGTCATTCATCTTGTTCCGCAAATCATTTGCATAATCAGTTACACTGCGTGGGGCATCAGGTGGTATTCCGGTGATCAGGTCTGCAGGTAGCCGTAGTTCTCTTCCGAAGTTTGCGAAAGCAGGCGTCACCGATGTACTTTCGTGAACAGCGCTTCGATATGACAGCAAAAACGGTTGTATGTGCTTGTCCCAATCTCGTTGCCGATTTTCCACAACTTTTGCTAGGTACCTCTCCAGTGTCTGGTTAAATCGTTCCACCATTCCATCCGATTGTGGGTGGTAGGAAGTAGTTCTTGTTTTATGAGTACCCATAACTCGACAAGTTTCCTGGAATATTTGGGACTCAAAATTCCTTCCTTGATCACTGTGAATCTCCAAAGGTACTCCAAAACGACAGAAGACTTCATGAACCAATTTATCCGCAACTGTCGAAGCTTCTTGATTTGGAATGGCGAAGACTTCCGGCCACTTCGTGAAGTAATCCATCACAACCATGAAATACTTGTTACCACTTTCACTCTCCGGAAACGGCCCCGCAACGTCAAGGGCTATCCTCTCCCATGGTGCACCAACATTGTACAATTTCAATGCACCCCTACTACGAGTCTGAGGTCCCTTTACAGCTGCACAACTTGTACATTTGCGACACCAATCCTCGACATCGTCCCGACAGTGGACCCAGTAAAACCGTTCTCGTATCTTCAGTAGAGTCCGTTTTACACCCAGGTGACCTCCTGAACAACCATTATGGTACAGCTGTAGAACATCCGGTACTTGAGCTTTAGGGACAACCATTTGCAAATGACAGCTGTCTCCCCGAGCATTTTCCCATTTACGGCACAGGACTCCATCCTGAACCACCAAGCTGTCCCATTGGGCCCAATAGCTTTTTGTGACCGAACTCATCGCTGAGACGTCACTCCACCTGGGCTTAGGAGCACTGGCCTTCATCCACTCCAGAATCGGCTTGATGTCTGAATCTTCCTGCTGTGCACGTTGTAGGCTTTCCTTCCACTCGTTGCTGAGGTCTGTCCTGAGCATCCTTACAGGTACCACTTCCTTACTTTCCTGCCTAGTACAGTGCTTGCAGTCTTCAGGACAAGGTCTTCTTGACGATGCATCTGTGTTGCCAAGAGACTTCCCGCTGCGGTGTTTAACCACAAAGCCGTCCTGCTGCTGCCGGGCGGTGCTGTTAGCCGCACTACCCTCTCGAGTCCAGCCACTTTCCCTTTCTGCAGTCCGCTTAGGGCAACTGGATCGAAGGTGGCCCCTTTCCCCACAGCCGTAGCACCTAGGGCTGTATCCTTTCTTGCGGTTGCGAACTGTAGTCGCTGCAACCTCCCTGACGCGATGGGAACGATGATCCTGCCGCACCGCTTCCACCTCCAGTGCATGGGCTAAGGCGTCCTTCAGCGTTCCGTGGTGACCGAGCCTTACAGCAGCTCTAACTTCAAGGTCGCGGATGCCGTCGATGAATGCCTGCACCAGGTTCCCATCAATAAGCGCAGGTACGGACTGGTAAGCTTTACGAACCAGCTTCTCCACTTCAAGGGCCCACTGCTGCAGGTTTTCATTACTGCGTTGCACGCGATCCTTGAGCTGTGCACGAAACACGTGTTCCAGGTGAGCGTCGCCATACCGAGCCTCCAATGCCTCAAGGAGCTGCTCGTAAGTCACTTCCTTACCGAGAGCTTCCAGAACAGTTAAGGCCTGGTCGCGCAGGCCCAGGGTGAGGGCAGTCATGGCCTGACTTTTATTCCAACCGTTCGCCTTCATGACAGCCTCAAACTGGATTTTGTAGGCCGACCAGGAAGAAGTTCCGTCGAACGGTGGCACTTTGAATCCACGTAGCGAAGGTGTTGTAGCTACGGGAGCTGCGATTCCATCACCCAGTTTCAGGTAATCCAGCGTTTTCTTTACGTCAGCCATCACGGTTTGCTTCACGTCAGCCATCACGTTGTCCATTTGGTTTTTCACTTGGTCGATTCGGATTTCAGCTTCCGACAGGCGGGTGTCATGTTGAGCAACCTTATCCTTCACCTCCTTCATGTCTTTCCCGAAGGTAGCGTGAAGGTCCTTTATAAGGAGCATCTGCTCTTCCTGGCGGCGCGCCTGCTCCTCCTTATCCCGCTGGAGCTGTTCCTCCAACCGACGAGCCTGTTCCTCCTGTCGGCGGGCCTGCTCCTCCTGTCGGTGGGCCTGCTCCTCCTTGTCCCGCTGGAGCTGTTCCTCCAACCGACGAGCCTGTTCCTCCTGTCGGCGGGCCTGCTCCTCCTGTCGGCGGGCCTGCTCCTCCTGTCGGCGGGCCTGCTCCTCCTGTCGGCGGGCCTGCTCCTCCTTGTCCCGCTGGAGCTGTTCCTCCAACCGACGAGCCTGTTCCTCCTGTCGGCGGGCCTGCTCCTGCAGCATCATCATCAGAGCAGCAAAATCTGGTGCTGATGATGCCGGAGCAGCTGTGGACGGACTGGCCTCCGTGGTCGGTAGCTGGCCTTCCGATCCCTGTGGCATTGCTCCACCAAATCGCCTCTGATCCGTCTCTTGCTGTCGTTGACTCCGGGTACGGATACCCTCCATGTCGTCTTGGGGTAAAATCGGCATTTTAAACCTCGCTTCTGACACCAATTGTTACGAGCTTGGGGTTCGTGACAATAAAAACTGCCGATTTAATAACCAAAAAATGACACTTTAATCACAACACTAATTATAATTCAAACACACTAATAAGAAACACAATTGCACTTACTGATCACTCTTAAGTCGCACTCGAATATCGCCTTCGATGTTATCGCTCTTATCGCTTAATCGAAACTATAGATCGAAACTATCTGTCTCGCGGCTTGCGCCCGCCTTATATAGTGCCGCAGAGCTAGTACATAAACATCTAGAACGTTCGAGTACATACCGGTCCCGACTGACTCGACGTCGATAGTTCTCGGAACTACTAGTACCTACAGGAAGGGTCAATGTCCTAGTACCAAGGCCAAGGTACTAGTTCTGCTACCCGATACAAGATGGCGCTAGTGGTAACTAATGGCGATACATGGCGATGTATCAAGCATTATTTTTGGCGCGCAACAATACTATACCCTATGTACCATTTACCGGGAAATGTGTCTTTCATTGACTTGAATGTGCCCTGGCGGCTGATAGTATGTCATGCTCACACAAATGTCTCGCTGACGGTGGCGTGTGTGTTGGATCATTTAGCTCCCTTCAAAATGGTTGAGCTGAATGGTGCTGATCTATGCGTCATGTTCGTGAACGGGCGCCGTCAGTTGGGGCTGGTCATCTCTTAGCTGCCTCGGCTTATTTTCAATTATTTTAATTTTGAATGGTTGTTTTCTTACTATTTGCTGAACTCTGGACGCTTTTAACGCGTACGTCTTTTTTACATCATTCTCACATATAATTATAAATTCACATTAATGATGTAACTAATATTTGTAAAAATATTTAAAAGAGTGTCCATGGAGTTTCTTGCCCGTTCTTCTCCATAGGTACCTACGCTTTGGAATGGGCAACTAGCTTCATATTTTCTGACTGACCGACTTTTTGAAATTCAAAAGTGTCTGTAAATGGTTTAATTGAAATAAATGCTTTGAGTTTGAGTTTGCCGAAGTTGAACAGATGTAAGGGGTTTTAGCAGGAGAATGGCGCCTTTAGCCACAATACATCTTCTTAGTAATACAATCACTACCGGTATTGGCTCGCGGCTTTGTCAGTGTAGGAATACTGAGATAGCCCGGCTAACTACCTCCCGTTTTCTCTATAGTCTAGAGTTCTAGACGAAGTATGTAGCTATACCTACTTTTAATTATTTAATTTTTTTAAACCTGTATTTTAGAGTTGAACGTGGCTGTTTCTTTATTCAAGTTTTAAGATAGACAGCCAGACAAGTTGAAAAAGAACCTATTGTTTTATATTCGAAACAAAAGATCGTAAATAAAATACAAAATACCCAAATAATACATAGTCTTTACTTTCAAGATCAAATTACAATAAAATACAGATACAAAAGAAATTATGATCAACATTTAATCGGAATCATCTTCGATAACTATTCTTCGCGTCTTTTTATCTCGTCTCGACGACACAATTACGTCGTCATTATCTTCAGCGCTGCTGCTATCTGTAATGAGAGAGAAAATATCAATAAATAGAACGTTCTGAAAGGAACAATTAAAAACTAAGTGGGGATTTTTGATATTGTGTTTTTATTTATGAATTTCTCGGAACAATAAGTAATTATTGTTAAAGTTTTGTATTTTCATGTTGTAGGGCAGAGCAGTGGTGGCCCAGTGGTAACGGCCGCGACTTACGAGTTGTAGGTCGTAGGTTCGAACCCAGACAGGCGCTTTATGTAAATTATTTCATCACCACTGCTCCCAAAACGGCGAAGGAAAATATCGTGAGGAAGCCTGGCATGTCCTAGAACCAAAAATTCCAAGACATGTGACATCTACCAACCCGCACCGGACCCGCGTGGTGGATTACGGCCCATTGCCTCTTACAAAGAGGAGGCCTGTATCCCAGGAGTGGGAACATTATAGGCTGATTATTCTATGTTGTTGGGTGGCGTGCAATCTGACTGCCCCCTTGACAGTAAGTGGTGGAGGCACCGCAGGTGAGTTGCCAATTCCGAGTCAAAGCGGAAATATCTTATGATAAATGATTTTATTTTTGTAAGTAGGTTTGCACAAACACTTTTACACGTCAATCATAATTTTTTTAAACTAGATGAGGTCGGCGTTTCCTATCTGACTACTCTGAGAAGAAAGGCCGAAACAAACTCAGAGGTCATAGTCTATGTCTATAGTATGTGTCTGTAATTACACTAGCGCCCACGTTCCTTCAAAAAATTTGAAGACATGTGACACCCGCACTAGGCCCGCGTCGTGGATTACGGCCCTTTCCCTCTCAAAAAGAAAGGTGTCCTAGCAGTGGGAACATTATAGTAGTTATGCCACGTCCCTTCAAACCTGGACACAGCGACTCTGCTTCGCGGTAGAAATATGTATGATGGCCGTACTTTCCCGGAAGAACAACCAACGAAATAAACTTGATACACACACATGGACCGTTAAACCCTTTCCATTACAACAAGAGAGATGTGGAAGGGATAATACTATAATTACAAAGCTTAGCAGGTGCATAAGTGATGGAAGTGTAAGGGTGAAATGATCCTTAAATCTCTTACGACGCCCTTAGGATAGGGCGCTACCCTAGCGGTAGTGTTGCTAGCATTGTTAGATTTTTAATAGCAAAACGGTTGCAAAACACCTTATTCGTAATCTGTACATAATCTATACGTATTATAAATTGAAGTCGCTTTTCGTGTCTTAACATAGATATAAAACAGAAATCTTCGTGTTTTTTCAAGTCTTAAAAACCGTGTGAAGCAGGGGCGGGTCGCTAGTTACATATTTTCATCTGTCTGTGTGACCGCGTTGATCTTCGAAACTACGCGACAGATCTTGATGAGACAATTTATTCCGGAAGGGCAATGAGTGAAATGTATAATAATAATAGATTAATATTAAACTGACATATAAATGTGTATAACACATTAATGTTTAACTTACACATAATAAAAAAATCTCGTTGTTTTGTTAAATCGTATAAACCGTGCGAAGCAAGGGCGGGTCGCTAGTTCTACAATCTTTTTGGGTTTGTGTACTTACCACTGTCCAGTTTTGGTATATTGCTAATAATATCCTCGCTGTCAGGCAAGTCTTCATGCTGCAGCGTTCTCTTAGCGAAGGACAGAATGTCGTCATTATCGTCATTGACCACACTTTCGTCACCCTCGTCAATTTTCTGCATCTTTTCTCTAGTATCTTCCTCGTCAGATTCACTGCGAATTCGCTTCCGATTACGTGTTACTTCATTGGAATTACTACCGCCACTTTTATCGATAACGTTTTCGACATTATTGTCCCGCATCTTCCTCAAATTATCGAACAAATCATCGTCATCGCTCGATTCCTCTACCCTTTGCGATATTTCTACGTCGGGGGTCACCTCTACCGCCTCACTAGTATCGATAATAAGTTCTTTGTTAGTAGCTTTTATAATTATTTCGCGTCGTTTCCTGATTGTCTCGAAGTGCAAGGCGCTCGGTATTCTCCAGTATTTTTCCTGTACAGACGGTTTTATTAATTTATCTAAGGGAATAAGAGATTTTCCGAGAACTTTTATGTGACTACGGTCACAAGGTAGGTACTTTATGTATACTTGAAATATTTTAGTGTAGTGTTTTGGTTTACCAAATATTACGTTAAAAAGTCGAATAAAGGAACCGTAAGATAATGTTTATTTGCCAAAAACAGTGTTTACGTTTCCCTACATTAATAGCTAGGTTTACAAAAAAAAAAAATAAGACGCAAAGGAAGCATTTTGCTTATGAACTCCACACTAGGTCGAGCCTATCTCGTGGAGTCCATGGATTGTATTACTATGTAGTGAAAATGCGCATTACATTAATACAGGATTGTTACAGTCGAGTCGTAGATTTCAAAGTTGGCAAATATTAAATAAATAATCTTTTATTTTTGACATTATGGATTAAATCGCTTGCCTACATGAATTATGTAAAACTAGCAGCGCTCCGCGGTTTCACCCGCATAAGTGTCACTCGTGGGAATATCGGGATAAAAACTATCCTATGTCCTTTTCCGGGACTCAAACTATCTTTATACCAAATTTCATCTAAATCGGTTTAGCGGTTTAAGTGTGAAGAGGTAACAGACAGACAGACACACTTTCGCATTTATAATAGTATTATATACGTGTAGTATAGTATATTACCTGTTCATCAAAGGGTGGCACAACTCCTACACCCAGCAGCACTTTCTTGAACAGCTCATTATCCATAGCTTCAACAGACTCCTGAGATATCGGCACCAATGGGACGCCTTCACTCTCAGGGTCATAACCTTCCGCCTCTTGGTCCAACGCCACCTCTTCCAAATTCTCCGCCAACCATTTCAAAGCTTCGGTTAAATCTATTACAACCATTTTCATTAAATGTTTATATCAATACCATTTTATTGAACTACGATATTAGTTCGGACTTCATATACGACCGGAGGAAATAATGTGGGGAGTAGAATTATTAGAAACCCGAGAACTAATAAACCGATTTTGCGCGAACAAATTAAAAAGTAAAAAAGCCGCGTTGTGCGCTACACTTTAAAAAGTGGAGCTTTTAAACTTTTTAGTTTCTCGTTTGTTTACGCGTGCTTTTTTAACACAATTGCAATTAAAAAGTAATTTGTTACTAATGTTGGTTAAGTTATTTTTTCATGACATTGCTTTTAGAGTAGAATGGCTTATTTGTTGTATATCACGGGTAAGTACCAAATACATGCATTTCATTTATTTCTGATTCCAATGTTTTGCTTTTAGCAATCAAATACGAAATCGACAATTTGTAAGTAAAATTATATTAATATTCAAGATTTAGAGTTTATTCGGTTGAACACTGAACGAGACACAAAAGTTTTATTGTTATTACGTCTTTTAGTGGGCGTTTAGTGTCCTGCAAATTGTTAACAACCATTTTGTCCAGTATTCTTTAAAAATAAAGACGTTGAATGACTTTTGAATGTAAATGTTCGTAAAGTGAGTGTTACTTACCGCTGTCGACGGCTTGCACCATGAGCAGAGCGATCTCATTAGCAGTCAGCTCGATACGTTTCTGTTGCTTCCCAGTCTTCGTATTTCTCGGCTTCGGAGCGCTTTTCTTCGCTGGTTTATTTTGAACAGGCTGTGGTGTTGCGTCGCTATCAGAGTGCGAGTTATCATTATCTGACGATTCGGATTCTGATGACTCACCTAAAATATGGTAAAATATTAATAATGTTTCATGTTTGTCGTTCTAGTTTTTAAACTCCCTTTTCAAAGGGTACTTTCGTATGGCGAAGAGTAGGCAATAAACTCCATAGTTGCTTTTATAAAATGTTTTATAATATTTTGTATACTTATATTAATTACATAACAAAATTAGCAACCGATGTCATTGTGGTCTCAAATCAAGATTGTCCTATAGAGCAGGACCAGCATGTTTCCAAGCATTTTTATCATGAATATAATTGTAATATACATAATTATAATTCTAATTTGTAATATGCTTGTTTACAAAGTGTACTTTTAATATTAATGCACGTTTGTTTTTGTTGACATTTCTAAATGTATTTTATTTTAATTGCAATTTTTCAACACAATGTATATGTCTACTACATATATTGTTATGAAATAAATTACTTATGATTTATGTTTCTTAATTTACAGAGTGCTCATCATAACTAATAAATAGGAGGCAAGGTACACACGGCGACCAATCAAGCTATTCATTTCCAGTTTTTGTTGACCTCGCATTGTATAAGGTCTCTTGGACTCTAATCCAACAAACGATCTCTTTGCGTACGAATGGACGAAGATTTTGTGGGCATGTCAGAAGTACTATGAGAGGGATTTATAAAAGTGTTGTTAACATTTTACTAGATTATTTTATATTTTATCTTTTATGTGTATATACAATTTGTGTCTTTAATTTCTGTAATTGGTTTTAAACCGCTTTAATTGGAATATATAAATGAATTACATAATAGGTTTTTCGTACAATCAGAAGTCAGTTTATACCTACTGGTTATGTAAATCTTGATGTGTAGCCGTGCGTACATTATAAAACTTACTATGAGATAGTTTACAGAGTATCTGTAAATACAGACCGTTTCAAAGAATTAACATATTATATTATGAGATCTTTTCATGTTACAAGTTAGTTCAACATGTGTTTTGGGATGTTTTTATTACATAATAACGTGTACATAGGCGATAAAAATCATACACCTACTTGGAAAACTGAAGGAAAACATGTAAGGATAATCCACGCATTAATAATGAACACATGTGGGTAGGCGTAATATAGAATAATATTGACGGCGATGAGTGGAAGGAATGGTCGGTTTTGTATCAAGTATCAGTTACGGGTACTACGCATACAAAACCCACGTTTAAGTATATTTTTATCGTTCAAACAACAGAAGCAATCCGTCAGTTTATTTACGTACATCCCTTTCAGCTATTTTAGAAGTATAAGTAAAAAATTGAATCTTAATGACATGGGGGCGCAAGGGAGAGGTAGGGGGGGGGGGGCACGTCACGGCGCTAAAAATAAAACCAAGTGAACTTGTTTAGCAACTTACTGTTCGATTTATCGCCATCTGCCCCACTGCTTTTAGCATTAGATTTCTTTTGTCTCTTTTTGCGACATTCCCTTTTGTCTTGAATCATACCTAGCTCCAGTAATCTGTCGACGTAGCTACGCTTTTGACGCTTGCGGGGCATACGAGGTATTATTACGCCCATTGGATCTGAAAGAACTCTGCCTTTTATAACTACAGAAATGAATGGATTTTTAGCAAAAGGAATAAAATTGAATAAGTGTATTTTTTTAAGTAAGCAGTCAACTCTATCATTATGAACACATAAAGAGAATAAAGTTTCGTATTAATTGAATTTGTTGCACAACATTGTTGCTCTTCAAATAAAATGTTGTCCGCAACAATGTTGCGGAATTTTTGTTTCGCAATGAATAAGGGGCTTGGGGATGCGCTAGGTAGCCCGAGAAATTCAATTTTTGTTACGTTTTTTGCAATTTGCAGGTCAGTGTCAGGTTGTATAATGAACAAAATATGATTCGCAAGTGTAACAAGCGTAATCCCTTAAATCGTTACTTTTTACATAAAATCATTTACCAGGTGCTTCTTTGAATTGCTCCCAGAGCTCTGTAAGCATCTGATCTTCTTCTTCACTGAACACCTTAGGAGTCTTCTCTCTGGCCGGTTCTCTATGGCTACGCTTGGTTGGCGCGCGGAATATTAGTCCTAATTCCTTTAACTTCTTTATAACGCTGCGTCTAGTCCGCGTTTGGTCTATTAGGTTCTCCAGAATCCAGTCGATCACATCTTAGAAAGAGAAAATATATTGGTATGTTTCAACATACGTCTTAATGTATGTAGGTAAATACGGGTTGAATCCATAAGGAGTCGTTTGAGGTACTAATGCATATGTTAAACGAGTTGCCGCAAACGTTCAGTTTATGCACACATTAGTCGGACTCGTAACACACGCAAGCTGCCTTTGAGGTCCTTTCATGACGTCTGCGGTAACCACCAACTAACATGTTTTATGATAATATTTCATTAGCACTCTCCTAAGTAATTATTGCGGTAAAAACACTGTGAATACTTTTTACAAGTTTGCTGAGCACAGTTTGTTAGTTTAAGTGTGTTGTGTTTGCGGACGTCGCAACGCAACATAAACATAACTTAACTCCGATATGTGGGTAGGTGAGCTCGCACGTGTGATCGCGCTACTAGATAATTATACTGAACCTTTATTATAATTATCACGCTTTCAAAAATCCCTGACTGTGGTGTGGTTTTAATTTTAGTCGTATGATAATTAGGTTTTGTTACATTAAACAGGTTTTGTTACATGTACAGGCCACGTACTGGTAAACACATTTTTGAAAGATTTAATTTACATACATAACGGAATATGGGCGTAACTAGGATTTGATTTCATAAGTCTAGTAAACCCCGGATAACGCTCGTGTATACGTTCAAGTTAAGAATGAATTGAAACAAAAAAGATAAAGCGTATAGAGATAGACGTAGGTTATACGGTGCAATATGGTTATTTCGTCTTGCCTTGGTCAGTTTGTGGATTGCTTTGGTTCTCCATGTACAATCTACGGAGTTCTTCTTCATTTTCTTCAGACCAAACCCCTTTACCGGGCTTATCCCTAGAACAAAAATTTTTTTTACACATAAGACACACTCGCAACTGGCGTGCGTGTAGGACTATGTAAGTGCAGCAGGTGGCGTACTGTAGTTTCTGCCTAACCCCATGGGAAGAAGGCGTGAGTTTAAGTATGTATGTAAGAAAAAATAATTCAAAAGAACCTCCTCCTTTTTTGAAGTCGTTTAACTAGTGCCCAAAAGAACAGCAGATTGCTACAATATTCATCAGGTATGCAAGTTTTAAATAAAAACGAAAAAAAAAAAATAGGTACAAGATAGCAGCAAAGTTAGCGCCAGCTAGCATTTCAGCTGGCACTATCTTTGAATACATTAAACAAAGTTACAGGTGTCCCCGCATTTTGTAGCAGTACCTACCTACCTCCTACCATTAAAAATGTTACCTAAGATTTTAAGTTGTAGAATTAGGTCAAACAAGTTGTATATTTAACTAAAACAAACCGTGTTGTTTGTAGTTCGCATTAATATAAAAATAGTCCAGGTGAAAAGACCTTTTTAGTTTTGTCTGAAATGGAATGGTTTATCGCGGAGATATAGGGTACAAACACATTCTTTTCATTGTTTAGGAGTAAAAGAAAGCTACTAAAATGAAGTTCAACGGTTCAAGCGCGCTTATGGTTACAATTCTCTCACAGTTATTTTACCTCTGATTTTGCATCACTGTCAAAACATATTGTGATCTTTGTTCTCGTTCCCATAAGGTTCCTGTTTGGTTGCTGCCACTGACAAGTCTGTCAAAATCATTGTGATATTTATTCTCGTCACAATAGGGTTGCTGCTGTCAGAGGTAAACATTATGAAAGGACTGTAACTTCAGTACACCTATCCGGCCATAAGTTATGATTATAAAACTTCAACATTAGAAAGAGACTGTCACAGACGTATAAGTGACGGAGACGACGCGCTACAAAACGAAGCTTATTCTAAGGCCACACCAAAAAAACCGGCCAAGTGCGTGTCGGTCCACGCACAATGAAGGGTTCCGTAGTTGGGATGAAATTGTCCCAAGAACAAACTTAACAGGTTCACGCGCGATAAACGAGACACAGAAGTTTTATTGTTATGACGGCTATTAATAGCTGTATAGTGTCCTTGAAAGTGTTAACATTGTAGTAGAAAAACATGTTCTCCCATAAGTAAATCGATATACGTCACGGTCAATTCTCCAACTGCAAATGTAACTTTGTTATCGCAATTTTTATTATATGTTTTTTGTATTATTTGTTTTGTTCCTTTACTTGTGCTGTGAGACCTTGCGTCTTACCAAATTTTATGATTCTAGGTTAATGGTTTTGATTTATTTGCGAGTATAAAATTATGTCGCATATATGGCCGTATTTTTTTATTGCGTTGACTTAGAAGCTTGAGCTTCAAGGAACTGTAGACCTACGTATTTGATATTAATTCCAACTTGATACCTCCACGCGTTCCTGAGAAAAAGGTGTTGACAGACTGATAGACGGACGGACAATAAAGTGATCCTGTAAGGGTTCCGTTTTTCCTTTTGAGGTACCTACGGAACCCTAAAACACTAAATACATACATTAAGCGCTAAACGAATTTAAAACATCGTTCTATTTCTGTCAATCGTTTGAAGATGACAGAAAGAATTATGCAAAAAAATGAACTTATTTAAATTATTTTATTTGAGGCACAAGCGGGTCTTACGGGGAAAGTGTCAGGGCAGCTCACAAAATTCAAAATTTCTTACGTTTTTTGCAATTTGCAGGTCAGTAATCACAGATCAGGTTTTAGGTTGATCTAACTGTGAGTCGCGGCCGTAAGAAATATTTATTTATAGAATTATAATCATAAAAATCATAAATACAACTAATTAAGTTCATGTTATATTGAATGACTATTTCATGAAAATCTGATATTTAAGGCCAATTCTAACTCAAGGGGTTGTATTGCTGATTCTAATGATTATAATTATACGTATAAAGTCATTTTTGTTACGGACACGAATCATATTTTAAGATATAACCTGACCTGCAAATTGCAAAAAACGTAAGAAATTTTGAATTTTGTGGGCTACCTTCGCGCATTTCTATATTTACGAACGACCAGTGTTTTCATTAGCCCCTTTACAGTATTATACAGTGTACCTATAAATATATAATTGTTTTAATACGGATTTGACCTCTTCGGTAATCAATCATAGTTTAGAGACGCGACCTATATCAACATTATCTTGTCCAATTAACGCGCTCAAACGTTTAGAAACTGTGGACAAAGATTGATGATAGCGAATGTGAAAATGCTGTTACAAGAGGTTATTCACCTTACGTAAGAAAATGTCAATATGAGATGGGTCAACATTGTGATTATTATAATAGGGTCAGTATAGGTTTTATTACAGTCACTTGAAACTTATAGATGTAATTTCATACTTATAATAATAAAGTGGTGAATAATTTTAAACGTTATTTTAAAATGTGAATGTGTGGGTGTGTGATGTATTTGAGTGTCTGTGGTGATTAATGCTCGCGCCTTCTTGTATGACTAATGACAAGAGGGCTTTGCTCTGCAGTGGGACTAGTAGGCTGGTATTATTATTTTAAAATGTAATTGTTTCGTAATACCTAATTGTTAGGTATATGAGTGCACTCACCTGTTATCAGTATATAAATCATATCCATATTCAATATCAAGAGAATCCTTCGAATTTTTCCAGAACAAGAGCTCAATAAACACTTTGGGATTCTTCGAAGCAACTTCAGTGAACTTCCTCAATATGAATATAGCAAACTTTTCCAATTCCTGTTAACAAAAATAGCAGTATTCCTACGAGGTTTTAAAATTAAATAAACATAGTTTACAAAATATACCAAGCAATTTATTAAATAGCTACTATACCCGGAAAAATTGTATTTACTTTCGAAAGTACAGACGCCAGCACATCAAGTTACTACAATCTGTCAAATTTCTTTTTTTAATAGATTTTCAACTTTATCGCTAAAGTATAAGGTTCAAAGTTGATTGGGAAAATTTTACAGTTTCGGGTAGCTTGATGTGCTGGCGTCTGTACTATACCTAAATGATATTATTCCTCCAGTACGAGCAAGATAATAAATAACAAGATACCATTCCATTTTACGGTGCAGTACTTAAAATTCTTCAACATTTTTATTTACATTTTAATTTAGGGACAAAGCTAGGGTAACATCAAGACAAACATTTTATTACTCAGTGGCAGATAGAAATCAAATTTTGCGCCAGGTTAATTTAGATTCTCGATACATTTGGTAGCTACCTCCGACACCCTTCGTGCGTCGATAAAATCTGTCCCCTGCCCCTCCACACGTCGGATGCACGACAGAGAAAAAAGCTTAAATTTGGTCACACGTGTGTCGTAATATAGGGAAAATATCAGGTTATAAAAACAAGTTGAACACCAAGGGAAAATTGCATTATTTTTACATAACTTAATAGCCTCGCGTCTAGTTTGTGACTATATTATTTTACCATGTGCGTTAGAGTAAATCACACACCCAAGTATAAAAAAATTAAGCTGTTCCCAGACACAGCGTAATCATTTAAGTGTTTATTATTGATGTTTGAGAACAGCTTCATTTTTTTTAAACTGCAATTTTTAGCTTAACTGGGCAGGACATGTCTGCCGCATGCCAGAGAAACTGTGGGCCCAAATAGCACAGAACTAGTACCCTGATAGAGTGAGGTGGGTCGTGGCAGACCACGTGGGAGATGGCGGGACGAGTTGGATAGGTTCCGTCAAAACTGGAAGGAGGACGCGCGGATTCGCGAAAGATGGAAAGAGTGGAGGTAGGCCTTTGCTCAGGAGTAGGATAGCCTAGGCTAGTAAAAAAAAAAGATTTTATTAAACAGGATTGTACAGTGCAAAATATGTGTACAAAATTTGTGAAAATCTAAAATATCCGTGCGTGCCACATCGCGACTTTGTAGGTACCCGCGTATTTGAAGCAATGGCAGCTAAGTAAGTACCTTCGGGCGTGAGTAGTCATTTTTTATACGGCCTAAGTAACGTGACGTATACGGTTCAAAAATAGAATGACAAGTTAGGGTCTCATCGATCTTAAGTAGCAGCCGCGTTTCCTTTGAAGACCTTTACAACTTGCGTGGGAGTACATTGTGTTACCTTACTTTATTATGTGTCAAGTTGGGTTGACGTATCATTTGTGTTTTATGTAGAGCGATTTTAACAGAACTAACTATACATAACACAAGCTTTGTGGCAGATGGGATTTCCCAATCGGTATAATGACGAACTTGTGTTCAAACTTTCATCCTCTATTTAACCTCATTAGGGGATGAATTTTCACACTTTCTTAGTTTTTACTTTTTTAAATAAGGAACTCTGGTGAAAATTCGTGCTTTTAGGCCCATTTTAGGTCATCGTTGCCTGTCTGTGAGTCAATTTATGAGTTTTATTAAGGGCTAATTTTTCAATAGTCAGAAAACTTATATCTGAAGAATAGATATGACAGTTTGACATATTTTCTGTACAAAAGTTGTCAAACCGCAATATTTATTTGATAGTAAAGAAAATCTGACTATTGAAAAAACAGGCCTTAGTAGAAGAGGCATGAAGTTCCCAGTACACCTAGCACAAAATTAGTATATCCAAATTTCCTACGTGATAAGCCCAGCAGTGGAGTTACAGAGTATAATGATGATTGATAAACAAAAGGGTTATGTTTGTGTAGTACTGATGCAATAGATGTTGACTTGGATATTTGCCAGCTAACATAATGGGAAGAGACAGGGGAACGATATCATTTTTTCGAACCATTATTTGTGAGAGCGGCCTTTGTTTTGTTAGTTGAAGCCGTGTTTTAGGCACTGTTATTATCTATTCTAGGCGTTCGTCGAACGTATATACTGCGTAAGCGCGTCGTTATTTTTAACCGACTTCTTGATATATAATAATGTCAACGCGGGGTGTATTGGACAGTGGGTTCAAAGCGCAAAGAAAGACAGACAAATAAGAAAAAGACAGAAAATGTTCATATCTCGCTGAAGACAGCGAGATATAAACATCTTTAGAGGAGGCCTTTGTCGAAAGACGACGTGTTTAAAAGCGTGCACCGAACGTTGATATTTTCATAAAATATTTGAGTAGGTGTAATATAGAAAAATATTAAAAAAATCATTACAGAACCAATAATAAGGGTTTACTTTTTATATCGAATTAATTCTAGCGTAGCATCTGTTGTGTAGATGGAACACTAACGCTAGATGAGCAAAGAAGGACAGAAAGATGATCATATCTCGCTAAAGACAGCACAACAGATAGACAGAAAATATAAACATCTTTAGACGGGGCCTTTGTCGAAAGACAAGCTGTTTAAAAGCGTGCACCGAACGTTGATATTTTCATAAAATAAATTATTTGAGTATAAACGACCACCCAAATATTAAGAAAAATATGTATTCTGAAAGATGGCAACATCGCGAAAGACTGTCAAATATTTTGCTGTTTTGATTAATTTGTCAATATTACTAAATCTCTCAAAACAAAGAAGGAAAACATCGTGAGGAAACCGAAATGTCTTAAAACCAAAAATTCGAAGACAACCCGGTCTGGGCCCGCGTGGTGGATTATGGCCCATTCCTTCTCATAGAGAGGACGCCTGTTTCCCAGCATTGGGAACATTATAAGCTGATTATGCTACTAAATTAAATTATGAAATATCGCTCTGAAGTGCACAAAATATTGATGATGAATTGCAATGATTACACTGTTGTAACAGTTTAAAGTCTAAAAAAACATTTGGAAAGTTTCCAATTGATTTTTTTACACCTAAAACTATTAAGTGTTACGGTATTAATTATAAACTTTTATTCATAATCAATATTTGGATACATTGCAAAGTCATATTTCCTCATTTCATTTAGCAATATTCCGTACGGGAAAGTACGAAATCCGCGCGGACAAAGTCTTAGAACAGAAAAACATTTATCAGTTATTCGCGACGATGTTACTTACTATCAGAATGCACGCTTTTAAAGACACTTTATTTATACAAAAACATATCCTAAAAGACATAACAAAAAAAAAAAAAACAGTTGACAAACACCTACCCTGAATTGCGGCACTCGATTGTCGAGTACCCTTTGAAATATGAGGAAAAGTGACGCTTGGAACATCATGGTGGGCCGCTTACAGTCCCATGCAATTCTGTGCAGCATCTTAGTTATGCAGTGGTTCGTGTCGGGTAGGTTTTTGTCGTAACGTTCGAGGAGAGAGACACACGCGCTTACGACTCGGGGATGACAGAATCTAGATGAGGAAAATATGATTGTTTATTGTATGTACACTCGAGTCTTTTATCTTTGTCTGTTTTCAAATCTTTCCCTTAAGTCAGGACATGTATGTAACTACGGCACTACCTTTTGAAACTACGGCACATAGAAAACTATATTTAATTACTATTGATGATAAAATCAAAAAAGCATAGGTACGGTAAGTACCACCTTTGTGTCGAATTGACACTTTTTTTAATGGCCTGGCCATTTATGTTTTTTTTTAATCAGTCTTAGATCAGCGTCACATTTTTAATTCGGTCTGACATTTAAAGAAGATGGCTGAATGCGATTCTACGGTATTGAAATTACGACGCAATATTTAATGATGAGTCGTTGCAAATGTTGTGCAATGAGCAGACAAAAAAAGCCCTTAAGGTGGCGAATATAATTATTTTGACTGTGAGTGTACTACGAAGGTTTCTTGGATTAGGTTAGTTAGCTTTACCTGTTCACGAAGTCTTGAAAATCGAAGTCAGTTTCCACTACTGCTGTGCTTCTCTCCTCTTCCTCTTCTTCGTCTAGAATAAATATACTTATTATTATTATGGAACACTGTACAATGCGTGCCACGTAAGAAGAGACTTGACCCCGCCTCCCCCGCCTCTTTCCGCCGCGCCGCCCCTATGACGCCCGGTCCCGTCCCGCACTCAGACCTCATACCGCTAAAGAGACCTAAAATCGTGTACTGCGCATGTCAAACCACGTGGTGTGTCAAGTCTCTTCTTACGTGGCACGCATTGTAGGTACTTTGAATTTAAACTCAATGATTTTGAAGGAAAATGTTCAATTTGTTTTTGCTTGTCGACTCTACTGAATAACACAAAAATACTCGTAAAAAGCATAATCACTCACAGGCTTGTGTCCACTGCTGGGACACAGGCCTCTTTTCTTAGAGAGTGAGTGGGCTGTAATCTACCACGCGGGCCCAGTGCAGGTTGGTAGGTGTCATATGTGTTCGACTTTTTTGGTTCTAGGACATGCCGCGGCCAATTTCCTCACGATGTTTTCTTTCACCGTTTTTGAGAGCAGTGGTAATGAAATTATTTACACAAAGTAAAAAGCCTGCCTGGCTGGGTTCGAACCGACGACGAACAATCGTTACCTACCACTGGGCCGACAATGCTCTCTAAATATACATATACATAAAGACCGACGCTAATACTACGAGCGGTCATTCGTGTACGTAATATTACACGAATCGGCTAGCAAAAAGTCAGCCAATGTTTGCTTAGTACCTACCTATAAGGACACGGCCACTTACCTTCTTCGTCATGCTCCGAATTTTCTTGAGTTTCATCTACATCACCAACGGTTTCTGTAAAAAAAAAAATACTATGAACTCTGTTGGACAAAAATGAAAGAAACAAAAATGAAGGAAATATTTTTTTTCGGAGAAAAGGTTCGTGAAGTATAATTTAAGGGGAAACGGTAAGCATTATTAAGTGAAGTTCAAGTTACTAAAGCAGTTAATTTTTGACGAATATAAGTTAAGTGCCACGAATTAGCTTCCACGATGTTTGGAGTCAAAAGTTCTCTAAAGTGTCAAGTGATCTTGACAGAATGCAGTATAAAGGCGGTACATAAAATATGCTTAGCTAACCCTATTTTTGTCTAGACGGTTCTTTTTTCATAGCGTTGAATTAGTAATTTAACATAACACAACATCTTGCCTGTATTTCCCGGAGGGTAAGGCAGAGATGAACACTACCTATAAGTACACCCACAGTTTGCCAGTTGTAATAGCGGGCGAGCTTGTTGAATTACTAATTTCAAAACACATCTACTTAATAAAAATCTTACTTATATATTTTCACTGATAGACAACGCAGAGCTAAAACCGCTGGGTCTAGAAGCATGAAATGTTGCATCTTTATATAGCGAAAGTGAACATGCAGGAACAATTTTTGAAAATTCGTTGATAAAGGGATACAAGTTTGGATGGGAAAGCCCATCGGGGGCACGGCTTGTTAGTTCATAAAGGAATGCAAACAGTTTACCAGTTGGTTCCACTCCTAAGTCGGTATTATAAACAGTTTCAAGCATGGTAAGTTCTTCGTCTTCTGTTATTCCATTTGTACCGAATATTCCTTCGTCAGGCCAAACTTCCCTAATAAAAAGAAAACATAGGTGCTCCGTTTAAAGTCGCAAAGACTCAGGTCATAAAGACTCAGGTCAGGTTTATATTAGGTAGGTAATCTGTTGATGAAATTGCATATGTACAAGTGTGGAAGCATCTTTACTAACCTTGCAGCTCTAAACATTCCGACAGCATCTTCGAATTTGTATTCTTTCATCAACTTCTGTACATTCTTCATGCAGAGTTCTCTAAAGAAATAAAAAAAACATGATTAGGTACTTACTGTATAAGTACATTAGAGAACATTAAACTTTGAATTTTCCAAAATCGTTAATTACGTTGCGGTACAATAAAAAATAAGTAAATACAATAGCAAAATAATTTTGATCGAGAAAAGCAGTCAATTTCTCAGTTGTCGCTTTGTTTACAATCTACATTATTAGAAAATTCCATTGACTTTCATTGTCTAGACAACTTTATACACAATACGTTATTCACAATGACAGCAATTCAGCAAAGAAACAAAAGCTAAAAAGTACAATAAATTAAATAAAAATGCGTTACTTTTGTTGGTCGATGGGCACGTCTGAAGCGGCGTCGAAGGGCGGCGGATGTTCGTCGACGCCCGAACTTAGGACCGCGGCCAACTGCGCCCTCACCTCCTCCCATTCGGCCGCCGGCGCCGCGACCTTAGGCTTTTGTACACCCGCCTTTTGTTCTGAACCACAATATTAATTAGCTCTCCCTCCTTTTATCACATCTGACCGTAAATTACTTTTAAAAGTAGTTATACGATTTAAGCTTTGTACGGAAATAAATGAGGGTCATTTGTGTTATTTTTTTTGGGGTTGTTAACCGATAAGAAAGGTCTTGTTTGGGTTGTCGTACTGTGAGAAATTAAAATAGACACTTTGGCATCGATGTTTTAGTAAATTATGTTCGATACAACATAATTCGAAATGTATTTTATGAGGATCTAAAATAAAGGTGTAAATTGAATCCGGTAGGTATTCTGAACCGAAATTAATTAAGAGAGAAGATCAGCCTTAAAATTGAATTTATTGGCGACGACTTGATTAGAATAGAAGCTAAACACAGCTGGCAGCAATAAAGGTTCAACCCTAAAACACACTCTTTTCTTACACAATTAGGTGCAGCGCAGACGGCACACTTTTTGTGCGATCGAGTCTGCGGCGCACAAAAAGTCTGCATGGCGCGCAAAAAGTCGGTCGCGGATTTTTCACAGACTCAACGCACACGACGCACATCTTTCTTCATCCCACATTTTTCTTTTTAAATGTCTATCATGATATTCTGCCTTAGAAGTATCATAAATTGCTGGTCTGTTTTGTATTTCTTGAATTAACATCGTTACATCGACCTCTGGCGCCATAATAATAGATCGCGTGCGTTACGTCCACCCCTAGCAAATGCAGATTGCCGACTAAAGTGTGCGCCGTCTGCGTTAGCGCGCGTTGAAGCAAACGTTCAATTTTTTTCACACATTTTTTGTGCCGAGCGGCGGCGCGGCGCGGCGCGGTGCGGTCTGCCCGACTTACACGGATTTTTTTTGCGCCGGACTTTTTGCGCGTCGTGTGCGTTACTGCATATAATTGCATAGGTTCTGTTTTCACAGACTAAAAAGTGCGTCACGGATAGTCTGTCGTCTGCGCTGCACCTTATACACTTCTACAATCGATTACATTATGCAGGGTGGCGGAATCGACGCGTAAACTGTAATCATGAATTCAGCAAATTATTCATGAATGAAAATCTGCTGTTTCATAGAAAACTGCAATACTTACGCGGTCAAAATGTACGAAACAGGTCATTTCTGTTAATTACCAGGAGGTTCAGAATCATGTACTGTATCTGTCGCAGTAAGATGGTTAAAACCGTGACATAGTAATATCCCTAATAGCTATATATACTATACTGCTATAACTCAGTTATATGAAAGCAGTTCATAACTATTTTACTGGATTAATCCAGAGAAATAATTCTAAGTTTATATTTTTGAAAGGAAAACTTCTTTAGGCGCGTTAGGCATATGGGAAAAAACCATTGAACTCGCGACACTGTTACCGACACCGCACTACATTCGGATGTGTTCGACTGTCCTCAGGATGTACTCGGTTTTAAATCCGATATATCAGTGAGTGATGGCAAAGTATTCTGTTTGTGTTTTGTTTTCACTTCTGTCGGCACTGCTCCGGCAGTGCCAGTTTTTTTTATTACTCAATTTTCACAACCAAACCAAAGAATGTTATAAGTAGGTTAGGGATTACTGCGACATATCCAAGGTGACAGGTTACGCGTCGATGTCCTGCCTGTCCCTACCAGCCTGTATATTACGTTGATAGAGCAAATATGCGGTAAGCCCCCTTACGTATCCGCTGAACCGCTAGAAGCTGTAATAATCTGTGGCGTAAGCATAAACACAATGTATGTAGATATTATGCACTGCGTCGGCAGTTCCCGCTCGTGATGTATGGCGCCACCTATCGTTGTTACCGGTGCATTACACACATTAGAAATTTATCATGTAATGGCCTGGATATTTGCAATTTGTTTGTATCAAGCGAAATATTAGAACGCGGGATGGGCTGACGACGTCGCTAAAATTGTAAGATAAATTGATTTTAAAAACGAGTTGTTTTAGAAGTGTTTTTTTGACACTGTTAATTCAATATGGTGGAAAAAAATAGGAAGTATGAGTAAAATTGTTTATTTACCAATCGGCATGGTGCAAGTTTTTTTAGAACAAAATAAAACTTACTTTTCGATTTCGATTTGGCCTTCTTCCTCACTTTCTTTTGGACAACTAGCCCAGTTTTCTTGCAGTAATGTTCTAACATTTTTAGAAACAAGTGCACTGTTTGTATTAAATCCACTAAGTATGACCTAAAACAAAACAGGTTATATTCAAATCTTTGTTTCCAAATTGATGTTAGTCCCGCTCTAAGAAATATAAACGCATGTGTAAATAAATTGACTTCCGAATGACTACTTTGATTGAAATAGTTGTCAATAAGTTTCAAGTTGTACCGCAAACTGAACTTTAAATATATTTTTCCAAAAAAACATATTTTGTTTGAAAACTAAGTTACAAACGCAGGATAGGTAACTACAGATTTTTTCTATCTATATTTTTTTTTTTAAATTAAACAAAATTATTAAATAGTGTATAGAAACAAACCTCGGCATTTTATTATCATCATAATTCAGAAACGTCGAAACGATAAATTCTCTATATTCCAATACGTAAAAAATGTTGCTCTTTAAAACTTTTGCGGATTCTTTAACACTGGGATCAGTACTTTTGTCCATAGCTAAAAGAGTGTTGAGCAACTCCTTATAAGCTCTTAGAGCTAAATGCAGCCGCCTCACCCAAGCTGTGAACTTTTTCTTTTCAACTTTTATCATGTCATAGTACTTCTCCATTTGCTGTTGCACATAATGGAACATCGGGACTGACATTGTTTCACTGAAATGATTATGTTAGTTAAACACAGCCAGAATTCTAAATTCCAAATCATATATTTTTTTATTGATGGTTGAGACCACATGAATTCCTGCCGCGTCATCTGATTGCTAACAGCTCGGAACTTGTCGGGCACACCCAAAATAAAGAAGTGAGTAAAACTTTCACTAATTTATTTAGAAATATTAACAATTTTGTAAGGTGATAAGCTCTTGACTAAGAGCTTCGTTCAAGTTCCAAACTAATCGGGAAAATCGAAATAAATTTGTGAATATTAATAAATATTCATTCATGTTCCATCCAACAACATTACATTTATAAATATTCAAATATGTACATCTCCCGATTCTTTTTACATACGAGAAATAGATATGAGTTAATTTAGTCTTACCTGACCAACCCAACCTGAAAATTATGTCCTCTATTGAATTCCATAAAGAACTTCACTGCCCATAAGTAGTAGGACTCATCATTTTGTTGCGCCTTGGCTCTCACTAACACATCTTTCACATAATGCATAAGTGGATTATAGGAACTGTTTAAGAATTCTATGCAAAATTCTTTCAGGAATAATCTGGGGAAAAGAAAAATATTAACCCGAGTGCATAAACCAAATGGAAAAAAAACCAAATCATATCATCAGGCTGTGACCAAAATACTTTATGTGTACAGTTAAGTGGGATCAGCAAGATATCCTCCTAAAACATAGGAGTTTGAACAGAAATGCACTGATAATATGATTTGACACCCGCCTACCTTAACCACCAGCTGGTGTTGTTGTTGCAGTGTGTAGGCGGGTGTAGAAAAAAAAACAGAACATTATCACTTACCTAATAGCAAAAGCTGACCTCCTCTCTAAGATACCACTCTCAACAGGTCTTCGGTTCTTGGGTCTAACAAATTTTGATTTCTTACCCCCACTGAAGTCTAAATTAGATATTTTGTTTAAAGGTTTTAAGGTAACAATCTCATTATCTGATAAAGATTTCATGTTTTGTACTACATAGGTGCCTCCAAACCGAGAGTGCCTGAAAGAAGTTACTTTTAATTAAAAACACAAAAAAAAAAAATCGCTGTAAGTACCTACACATAATAAAAAAATATTGAGTCTACCGCAATCTAAGCTGTTAGCTGACAACAAGCTTTGGCAATAGCCTGTAAGTTGTATGAAGTTTTTACCCATTGTTGCGAAAATGATGTTTTGCTCCATCTCTTATATTATTTATTTTTAGCCGGTAATGTCCCACTGCTGGGCGAAGGTCTCCCTACTCTAAGGACCAATCTTTATGAAAGGAGTTCAGCTCGTCCCGGTATCTCCGTCTGGGCCTGCCGCGATGTCGTTTGCCATTAAGTGGGACCCACTGGGTCGTAAGTTTGGCCCACTGATCGTCCGACACGCGGCAGATGTGTCCAGCCCAATTCCATTTAAGCATGGCAGCTTTCCGGGTGACATCAGTTATTTTAGTGATGGAACGGATTGTTGTATTCTTAACCCGGTCAACAAGTTTAATACCCTGAATACTCCGTTCCATAGCTCTCTAGCAAACCTCGAGCATGGACCTCTGCTGAATTGTCAAAGACCATGTTTGAGAACTATACGTGAGGATGGGAAGAATACACATGTTGATGAGTCTTATCTTGAGGGATAATGGAAGATCACCCTTCATTTGGCCCAATAGCACTTCCAGGCATTTTTGGTGCGTCTTGCAACTTCTTTGTTTTGTCTTGCCTGGAAAGAGACTATTTGATCAAGATAAAAATACTCATCGACATAATATTTAACCTCCCAACCCGCCATCCATCTCTTACAGTTGAAAAAAAAAAAACAATGATGGATCTGACACATCATAAGGTACAATTGGTACAGCCCCAAATATTAAAATAATATAAAAGTAACAATCAATAGATCATAATTTCACCTAGTGCCTGAGAATTGTTTAATTTTATTAATCCTTTGCTTATTTTCCGACATTCTTAAAGAGAGTAGTTCTTGGTCGTCTCTTAATTTCTCGTCAACACTCCTCTGTAATGCAGCATCAGCCAAGCTGCTAGGGTTCTGTTCTCTCAGCAAGTGAGATATGATCTCTAGGATGTGCATAAAATACTGCTTCTCGTTTTCTGATGACATGTACAGGATTATGTCAAGAATACCTGACTGATTAAGAGCCCACAGCACCTAAAATAAATGATTAATGAAAAAAAAAACATTAAAAAAAAAAACTTGTCTTCATCTGCCATTGAGAATAGAAATATCAGGCTCCATATCTTGTTTCATACTGTGATGACTTAGTACCAGGTTTGATAATGAATAATAAAATTGTTAAAATTAAGTAATTCTAACCTGATCATGCACACTGGCATCATTCTCTGGCCGCCTTTCTCTGTCCAAGTCAGCAGGGACATGAAGCACATTTCTAATTAGAATCAAAATCCTTTCAATGATAAGTCCAGTGTCTTCATCTCTCTCCGACCAATCCTATTTAGAAAAAATAAAAATCCAACCTTATTTCGTTTGATCTGCTGGGTAGCAGTTACAAATAATACAACATTAGAAATAAATCCTTATTAACGTCCATCCCATCTGAACTTCGAGGTGGTTTAATTCTTACAGGCATGAAGGATAGACAAATATGGATAGCAGTCAGCCCCGGATTTACGCCTAGGCCTACAAGCTCAGAGTGATCAGAGGCAGGGTGCTACAAATTTCAAACTCACTTCACTCCATATCACTCCTTGTATCCTAAACTAGGCCTCCAATACATCAAAATAGGCTCAGATAGCGGAAGCATCTTATCTCCTCCCCTCCTCAATATACTGTAATTACCATAGAAATGTAAAAAACAGGAGAAGTGGCTTGGGGACATGTCTGTGTCCACGCAACATGGGCAATATGAGCCTGTACTAGGCAAATGGCCGTCTCCGCGAACTAGTGCGCTTTCGACCGTGATCGTGATAAAATATAAAAATGTCGAGTTGTTCAGTGGTTTCTTGTAAAAACCGAAGTCAAAACGAATACTTCGTATCTCATGGAATCACTTACCATATGTAAGTAAAGTATTTTACTGTATTTGTCTTTAAAATCATGAAAAACAACGAATCGTAAAATATTTCTTACTTTTACTACGTTATTTTTGTTTTCAAATATCGTAGCGGCTGTACTATTTTCGCAGCAAATACATTGCTGCTTAACCGTTACCTAAGTATGTCGCTAAGTGACAGGACAAGCAATGTAAAAATTACAAAACGATACTTTATTTTTGCGGAGCGTCGCATGGTACAGCCGCTGTGTCTTGCGGCGAGATAGTGATGTGGTTGTGAATATCCACTAACGTAGGCTATCAACAACAATATCGATTGCCCAACGAATATATTGCTATTATAGTTAATTTTTCAATTTGTGAACCGTTTTATCCCGGTTTTTAGAAGACCTGAAAGATGATGTTTAAATCAGGTTGGTAGACCCCTGAGAAGATGTAATGTTAATATTTTTTATTTACTTCAATTATTTTTTTTAGCTATATTTCATTGATTTATAATATAATATGTACTGGACATATACTTAGTTTTTTATTTATTTTATTTTCATGACCCAAATTTTTTTAGTACAATAATGAATGGAAGAATCAATAACTTTCCAATTTAGGCAATCACTAGTGTCTATGTAAAATAAATGGCTTTTGGTTTGGTGGTAGATGTTCTTGTGTAAGTTGTATGGTGCATGATAAATGCACACTGCGTGTGACGAGTTAAGTTATAATTGATTGTGTAGTACGTTCTGATTTATGGATTGCAAGTGTATGCGCGACTTTGTATTTATTGCTTTTACTGAACTACATGTGTAATAGTGGCACGGTGGTGGGGCCAACCTAGCGACATCGGGTTTTCATATATTTTCAACTTCCAGGCATATCTCCTTCTTTCATATATGTATATATCTATGGTAATTACCAATCTGTCTACCAAACAGTGATTATATCCAATGAAACTTTATTGATAGTCCTATTTTTACTCATAAATATTATCAGACTATTAAAGTAAGTACCTACCTATAAATTACTTACAATTTCCAAAACCTGCGCCAATTTCTTAGCAAAAATGTTCCATGTATCAACTTTGGTGAAAGCCTCTTCTTTGTAAGACTGCAAATGTAACAGTATCTGAAGGTAGTTGTGTCTGGCTGTTCTTTCAACGGGCACTTCTTCTCTGTATAGCAGTAGAGCAGGGTTTGTAAGATTGACTAGCAGCCTAAAACAAAGGAAAGAATGTTAGTCAGCTGTGGTATGAAAAAGACTGATTTACTTATTTAGTTACAAATCCCACATTAATTGATGACTTGAATCAAACTCAAAGCATTAATTTCAATTAAACCTCAAGGAGTTGGTCAGTCAGAAATATGAAGCTAGTTTTCCAAATCACCCATTCCAAAGCATAGTTACTACCTTTGCTACCTTTGGAGAAGAACGGGCAAGTAACTCCATGGACACTCTTTTAAATTATATTGTTAGAAAAGTATTAGTTACAATGAATGAGTAAATTGAATAAAAAGAGCATATCCATAAGCTGATAAGAGATTTAGTAATTGTTCTAAAATATTTCTTTTAACCTAACTATTCTTGTTTCTGTCTACAGATACATTAACATGAAACATACTGAAAATATTATGCTAGACAACAAGTCTTTCTAAAACAAATAATTTTAATTATCAACATAAGAAAATCAGACTTTTACATGCAAAATAAGACATTGCCCTTATTGGTATTTTATTAAAAAAAAAACACTTTAACTGCAATGTATGACCATAACATTGCAGTTACAGTGTTTTATGCCCAATTATCATAAAAGGATTTAAGGTTAAGTTTAGATTTCTCTCCAAGAAAGAATCATGATACTTTACCTTAGATGATAAAGGGGGTCTTTATGACAAAAACACTTGATTATTTATTCGCTAGTTATTCTTAGGCTACATACCTGAGAGTTACGTCGAATAATTCTGTGTTCTCCCAGTGATCAACCAGCATAGGTAGAAGATCACTTTGTAGTACTTTAGTTTGTCCAAAATGACGTCGAATCTCGTGATCCTCGCCATCACGACGCAAGTAGCGAATTAAATCTTTAACTGTGTTAAGAGTAAAGTCATCAATTAAATATTTGCCGGTCTTTTTATCATACGTTCCTAAGGCATTGCAAGTAGCTGATAATTCGGCTGACAAAAGCGATGTCATGATTGGAAATTATACACAACACTCCCGAAATATTACTGAACGCATTTATTTATTCACTTTCAAATAAAACATTATTGTTTTGCATTGTTTAACACAAATAAGGGCATATTTTATTTTGCTTCATCCGCCTTCAACTTCGGTTTTGACATTGACACATCTGCTACACGTCAAAAAGCCCGCGAAGTACAGCGCGCAGTTTCGTTCTGAAATAGAAAACTTGTTCGTTTAGTAACAATCAAATGTTATATTTACATGAACAATTTTGGGTGAGTTATTAGTTTGAATCTTGACGACTTTATAAAAAAGTATTAGCTTGTCATGTAGGATACTGCTTAATGAACAGTTGATTTACTTTTTATTTCTGAAGAATCCGCGTTTCAAAACTGCAACTGAAGGATTCACCATAAATGAAAATAAGATGTCGTCGAAACGCATAGCTAAGTTTACCAATATTAGTGCAGAGTTTTCATCTCACACGGGCAGATATAGCCATGTACATGTAGGAACGTATTGTTCAAAATTTGTAAACAATTTTTTTCCAGGAAATTTCGCTTTATAAGTATGTACAGTACTTTTATTATGTACTTAACTAAATAAATGCCAGTAGGTAGGTATGGTATAGCTTTTTCGCGTCGTATAAAGCCTTTGAATAATACGTACCTACGTATGCATCAATATACCTTAATGGTTTATCGTAGTTCGTCTTCTTACAGACGCACAATAACAATTCATTTACTTAATGGCTCCTACAGACTATCGTGGTCGATGTGGGCATACTGATAGATTACTAACTACTTTGAAGTGTGGTTTTGTGAGCCATGAGTGAACGGGTGCTTTTGCTTAGGACCGAAATGATGAAATTTATAGTGGGTGGCCTGTGGTTTATGTGAGTGGCATGGCACGGATAGACACTTAGCTACATACAGTGCTCTATTCATAGACATTCAGAATAATACAGAATCATCGTTCGGTATAAAGTTTGGCCTGTGTTTGGGTACCTGCAGCTTACGCGTGTTAGCAATTTATTTAATTTTTGTAGCCCTGTACAATTAGCTGTCGTTTGAAAACATATTGGTACGGAATACGGAACATTAACGTGTTCCATCAAACATAAACTAACTGCAAATATAAATAGGAAAACGTTGATTTGGCAACCATTAATGTAACCTAATTACTATGTTAAATAGGTAATGCCTACTTACCCATTGCATGCTACGGTATTTAACCGCATTTACCTACGTTTGAAAATACAACACATAATAATTATATTAGGTACCTTTGTTAGGCTATAGGTACAAATACTTAGGTATCTAATCTACGTCATCCGCGCGAAGATCAATCCAACAGGGATTCAGCCAAGGCCTCTGTTCCCGACGATTAGATCATGTTGGTATAAGTACTTACTTCAGAATTAATTTTGCCCTGACCTCTCACTCGCTTCAATAATAAAAGTAACGGCTCGATTTTCAATATCAACTTACGCTTTTTCTATTGAGGGCCTATCCCTATAAAAAGAAAATGTTTGCCTTTGTTGTTAAAAACATTAATTTTCTTCATTCAGCGGCGCTTGGTCCAAGTTCCTTTTTACGTAACCAGAGTAATCCAGTCCAAACAGTTTGTTTGAAAAGTTTGTTTATTCTTGTGACTCTTAGTTTATTTCAAGAGGGGTAGATCAAATGAATAAGTGTGCGATTAAGGGACAAAAGAATTAAGGCAAGAGGTCAAGGAGGTTGGAAGTTTAGACGTCGGTATTTCATTTATAAGAACGTAGTTAGGTATACCTTTGAATGACTTTCCATTTGTATGCTGGCTGTGTCGCTGAACTTACCTATAAACAGTATTCAAAATCTTTTAGGTACGGATTTACATTTTGATTTCGTATTTGTATTGTAGGAGTAGGAACGGAGTTTCTAACAAACGTTTATAAATAACACAAGCAGAAGCATAGATACTTTTTCTATTGTCGTTATAAAATAGGTAGGTACGTATTGGCCGCTACGTGCCTAACCGTTAGGTATAATATATCCCTCTAAAATGTGAAATGTATAGCGAACTGTTTACTTCGTGGCATTTATTACTCGTAGCGCTCTGAAATATTGTTGAGGTGAAACAATGCTCAGAAAACGTACCTTTGTTACGTACTCGTAGATACATTAAGCCACAAATTAAACAGTTTCCTTTACCGATACATTCCTACCTACAATCTAGCTTTAACAATCATGCTACATGGATGGCGTAGGTACATCTTAATTAATAATAATAATTAATTAATACCTACATAATAGGTAACTATACGTCTTATCATGAACTGTCTTGTAAAAGGTGAACATGTCAACATAATAGCTAAGTATCTGACAGTTTGACTACTTTATGTGGCTTAAGTCCTTTCTTTGATAGGTATTGTTCGTCGGGTCGTTCTGAGATACCTGCATGATGACAGACAAATGTTTGCACTGAGTGAACAGAAGGACAATTCTCGTAATTTAAAACGTTCAAAATCTAGTCGCAGTCTCATCTCAGCGACAAAGAAATGTCAAAAACTTGTCAAAATGTAGGGAAATTTGAAGTATTTTTTGACAGATTGAGACTGAGATCAGACTGTGAACGTTGTTAAAATTAGTAGAATTGCCCCTCTGGTTCACTCAAATCTGTGTCATTTTTTTATCAAAAGACCATTTTAAACACTAATCTACATGGTTCTCACATCGTCTGACCAATTTTAAAATGGACTGTGATTGTTTCAACCTTTCTTCTCAGAGTAGTCAGATAAAAAACACCGTCCATAGGTAGATACCTATGGACGGTGTTTTTTATCTGACTACTTTCTATTTTTATTTATGGCAATTAAAGCCCATGTCGACTATTAAATACTACTATTGACGTGTAAAAGTGTGTCTACAAACCTACTTAGGGTGCATTCCACCAAACTTTTAAACCTTGAATTATCCTGAGAATAAATTTTTGACAGTTTTACCATACTAGAACTGTCAGACGTCAATTTTATTAGACGAATAAAAGATATCCGACTTTGGTAAAATCAGCTTATACAGAAATAAATAATTTGTCATTTAGGTAAATGATTGGATGAAAGTAAGCTGAGAGCAGTTGTTTTCTTGTAACAACGTACCTAAGTTTAAAAAAAAAAACAACTGCTATCAGCCCGAGAACGCCTGCGCCAGGCATACGGATACACCGTATCACCGTATCAACTCGAGCCATTCAGTATTCTTTGTATGAAACTACTACAACGCACACTAATCTGAATCGTAACGTAATCGCCTCGCCTCGGGACAAGCTCACGAACCGCGTACAGTGCGTGGTCAACTTGCAGTTCCCGCGCTTACGTCTCTCCGTACCGAGCTTAGATAGTCTCATCCCTCCCGCGACCTGAATGCAGTATCATCAACCAGCGGTCAGTGAGCCATAAGCGCGGCCTAGCCGTAGTCGAGTCGACGCATCGGAGTTGCTGATCCGCTTTGGTTTCGTGTGGCGTACTTACGTTAGGTAGACGCATGTTTGACGGCGAGGCGAAAGGCGATACGGTGACGATCCCTTCCGAGTTGATATCTGTGCTATGATCTTTAGTGATCGAAATGTAGCGATAGGTAAAGCACATACCCATCAGACTGAGCTATCCATATCCTCGATAAACATAGGAATAGCATGGGTACTTAGCAGTTCCCATAAAATAAATTAGCACTTTTAAAAGTCATTCTCGTTTACAAGCACTAAAATAAAGCCTTTTATTTGTAAGTGCGATATTTATATCTTAATGGGGGTTTAAGTGTAGCGTTGGTACCTAATGCTCTCGGCATAGCTTACAGGCAAAACTAAGAGGCAAAAACGTAAGTGAGACCAACTATCTAGACTAGACTTTACGGAAGAGCTTTTTGTCATTCCAGGTTTAAGCAGCCTGCAGTAAATACCTAATGAGCATTAAGCATGCTGCCGGCTTAACGTTCGTAGTTTTTTGTCTGGTAAATAAAAGGTTTTATTCTGGAAATCTCATCGCAAATGAAATAGGAAAAATATTTACGGTTAAAATAATTTTCTAGAGCTTTGCAACTTTTTTAATTCTGTTGAAATTGTAATATTAAACAATGAAAATTACTGTTTGATAATACCCAAGAAGAATAGTTAATTTATTTCCAACGTTGTATGGCTTGAGGCTCATAGCAAGTAATCGTAGCCCGTAGTAGTCTCTCGTAGCCCGTAGCATCCACTCGTAGCCCGTAGCAGTGACTCGTAGCCCGTAGCAGTCACACGCAGCTCGTAGCCTCGTGCTCGTAGCACGTTTGGCAAATGATGCGTTTGGAGATATTCAACAGACAACAAGCAGCAATCAAATTTAAATTGTGTTAAAACGGATCTACCAAACAATCCCAAATGACATATTGGCATACTAATTTATTGGATAAATCATTAAGCCGGTACCTTATGGGTTTTATTTATTTTACACTAAAACAATACCAATAAATCCGCACAAAGAACAGAAAATCGTATTCATGAAGCCATAAATACAACATATGAGCCCCATTATATTAGCATAACACAATAAACCAATCTATTAACGTAAGCTAATGTGCACGCACTAAATACAGGGTGTAGTAAATCTTGTATTTTGCGTTGTAGCCATTGCTAGCGGGACGAGATAATCCGGACTATTGGTGTCGTGCCAGAACGCAGCCCGAGCATTGTCGGGTTGCTGGCTCCCGGCCAGGGATAATGGGCTTTACACCAAATGGATTTGCCTACCGAGGTCAACGTAAAACCTGGAAGGTACAGATTAACTGCGAATAAAGCCTTTGAACCACTTTTATAATGCAATCGATGCTGACGAAACTGCGTAAATGGGTGTTTTTAAGCTTTACATGACAATACTAGCTTCTGCCCGCGGCTTCGCCCGCGTGTATGTTGGAAATTATCCGACAGGGACGTGCTACCGGGACAAAAGTGGCCTATGTCCTAAAAAATTTATCGAAATCCGTTCGTACAGACAGAGTTACTTTCGAATTTATAATATTAACTATGAATGTTTTGGGCGGCGATTTTGTTTTACAATTATGACAAAAAAAACTGACTTTTCCTATGTCTACTACTATAGACTATACATAGGTAAAGTCAGTTGTATTTAATATTAGACATATGAATCCGATCTCAAAAAGAGAAACGTACAGCGTTGTAATTAATGTAGGTAATTAATTAGTTTCTAAGTATTCAAAGTCTTAAAACTACAAAGGTTACAATTAGGTAATGGAAAAATAAGTGGTAGTGGATAGTAGTGTAGGTACTATTAGATTTCTAAATAATACCAGTCTTCTGAAGAGGAGGGGCCCGTGGCTAAATAATAACAGCCGCACAGATCGATCGATTAGGTTAAGCTATGCTTGCCGCGGTTGGTCTGTGGATGGGTGATCATCTTTACATACCGAGACCCCTCCGTGCCTCGGAAAGCACGTTAAGCCGTTGGTCCCGGCTGTTATTCGTGGATCTTTGACAGCTGTACGGGTAGTCAGAAGCCCGAAAGTCTGACAACCAGTTTTACCAAGGGGTATCGTATTACTCAGTAACTGGGTTGTGGAGGTCAGATAGGCAGTCGCTCCATGTAAAATACTGGTATTCAGCTGCATCCGGATTTGGAAGGTGACCCCAACATAGTTGGATAGAGGCTAGGCAGATGACCAGTCTTCTGAAGAGAAAACATACTTTGATCTTTACATGTAGAGAATACAAAGGAGCATATGAAATATGAATAAATAAAAAAAAAGCCTAAAAGTAAATCTGTGAATAGATTTAATTTAATCGATGCGATATTATGAGAAACTCACCCATTTCATCAAATAGATCTACCTAATTAGAGTTTTGTTTAGATATGATTACAGCTACCTGATAACCTTTTTATCTGTTTAGCGAACATTTCATTTCATCCGTCCCGTGCAAATATTTCTACCCTTTTGCCGATGTTCCAACAGTCTTTGATCCTTTTAATTGACATTCGGTTTGCAGATAATTTCGCGAACGCAAAATATTCGCGGTTAGGTAAGTTTTGGGTCTACCTTTAAGTGAAAAATGTAAGATATTTTCATCTGACAGTGATCAATTATGAATGAACAGCCTCCAGAGTGAACGGGAACGTGACACAAAGCGTGGAGCTTAGAAACCTCGAAATTTGTTAGATACCTGTCTAAGATGTTCTCTTAACAGAATAAGCCATTCAGTCGTCAACTTAGTGAAATGGAAAATTCATTTTCTCACAATTTTCTCTTCTTTTATATTTTATGATACTTTTTTGCAGTCGCAGAACTTTTTCAAGAAATAAAAAGGGTTTACTCACCGCTGCGAGACGGAAAGATTCCGTATTCTTTGGGGACTGCGAACACAATGAACGTGGCATAATGAAACTGTTCCCTCCGCGATTATGTGTATATCAGTCATTTATTTACTTTATATACTGTAGTTGTTCAAACTACTGTTGGTTCTAACTAGTTTCTGTTTGATTTGCATTTGTTTGGAAACTATTGTTAATCAAATCCATATAATAGCCTACCTACAACTTGATTAAACACAATATAGCTGGCAGTCGAAATTCTAACTTAAAATATGTAATGAATTGAAAGTCTTTCAACTTGAAGTCAAGCTCTATAAAAATCTCGTTATTTCTGAAGTACCTGTCTATTGTAACTGTTATTTCAGTACTTACCACTTTTATTAATTTGTATAGTATTTAAACGCTGTTAAAATTTTCAAGCAGAGCATTGGTGGCCCATCGGTCACGTGTCTTACGGGTATGAGTTCGAACCCAGCCAGGTACTTAACTTTGTGTATTTAATTTTATCACTACTGCTCTCAAAATGGTGAACGAAAACACGTGACGAAACCGACATGTCTTAGAACCAAAAAATTCGAAGACATGTGACATGTAACAGCCTGCACTGAGCCTGCGTGGTTGATTATGGCCGACTCCCTCTCACATAAAGGAGGCCTGAGTCCCAGCAGTTTACATTATAGGCTGATTATTTAAGATTTTCAATTTATATTTCAAGAATAGACGACTTCAATTTATACATTATTATAAGTAAAGAAGACGTAAATTTTCGTTAGTGCTCAAAGAAGTTGATTTGGATTATCCAATTGACTATCAGAGGTGGTCTGTAATGTAAAAGGTACAGTCTAGACAGTCATAGAGGTAAATCTGCGTGTAAATAAAATCTGAGGTCATTCCCAGCTTTGAGGCCATTGACCCAGCGTTATATTAGGATACCGGTGATCCATCATCTCACTAAAATACCACTGCATTTGCACACATAAAGATAGAAGTAGGCATTTGATTTTTATAGTACCGAGACTTTCAGTCATCTTATACTATGGTGATGGTATGATATTTAAATGCGTAAACGATAAAAGACTTGATAATAAATAAACAAGTTCAGTTCAGTAATCCTTTCGTAAGAGTAAGTTAAAGTACCAACGGTAAGTAGGTAAGCCTCTAAGGCATGTGGTAAATTATCCTTTTTGGAAAATACATACATCATATAAATTTATAATGCTGCAAGAATAAGTACATACTTATGCTGCTGTAAGTTGCTTAAGCCGGATTATACCTGCATAAAAGTGTACATACGTTGAAAAAATATGACGGAAAAGGTATAGTGTGTCTCGTTATTATCAGCCATATTTTAACTATTGTGGGCGTACAGTGGGTAGTGTTGGTTATTGCGCAATAGAAACACCGTTTGCAGTTCAAATCAGATTATAATTTCACGAACAATTTAATCACACTAGCAAATTACACACTGTAGGTACACGACACAACCAGATACGGAACGCTGGACAGTTTCTGAGCACATGTTGTCCGTACGATGTCCAATGGTCAACTCCCCGTTCAAAAGTGAGCTCCACATCGTTCTGTCGAGCTGTTTTATAACCCCCACGGACTCAGGCTAGACTCTGTCAAGCGCCACCAGATGGCGCTTAGCGTTCCGACTAGTCAAATGCATGACCGGATGCGACACGGCCATCCTGCGATGCACACGTCCTCGTGTGTTAATCTGTAAACAAACATACCCCGCAAAGTATCTCATAGCTCGGTCACTCCTGACCAAATATGGTACAGGCAAAACAACACAATGAAAATTCGCACAAACTAAAAAAATTGCAGAGTTCAGAGTATCAATCATAATTTGATTCCCAAATCTCAAGATCACAAACTAAATAATTAAGTAAACATGATAGAGCAGCTAATAAAACATCCTTAGAGCATAACAAAACACAGCAGGAATCTTATTCGTGGCCTGTGGCTTTTCACTAAGCCCCTACAACAAACCCCATGTTTGTTACTTTGAATTCCTCCTGAATTCCGAGTCCCACGGACTCTATGGTCTCTACAAGACCCCGACCTCCGAACTAAGATTCACCACTATCACTAGACTTTAATCTCTACTCTGTTTCATCAACAAGACTTACTTGGCTTTCCTCAAATTCGTCATTAATACTCTGATCCCTTTGCCTGTGCCATGACATATGCCTTAGCCTCATGAGCGTACTTGACTCAACCGGAGCCATGTAATCAAACTTTAATCAATCATAACAAAAAAAAACATCAACCAGAGCCATGTACCATCGTTATCCACATTACAACAATAATCTTTTTCACTAAGAGCCTTAGACACCTGGGAACCCACAGACGAGTAAACCACTCTAACGTCACGGCACTCCGGCCGACCAGCAATCGCATTGCTCTCACACATCCAGCGCATGGATCCATGTGTATCACCCCTGTGACTACACACTTTTTACTACGGCCGATAGAGAACCCCTACTCGCGTGGTTCCCACTACTTAGGCTTGCTCATAGCTCATTACCACTGTGATCACAATCTACTTCGACTGGTACATAACCTACTGGCATCATTCATAACCTATCGTGAGCGTATTTAAAAATTGCATCGTTAACTAGATTGGGCTATACCTAACAATGTAACCGTTCTTTGCCGTTGTTTACCAGGGAAGCACTCTGTACCAGAGTCAAAACAAAATGAAAACGACTCACCAAATTCAAATTCAGTAGACAATAGATCTGTAGCTGGCTTAATGGCTGTAGTGGTTGCAATCCACAGCCTCCTTGGCAGAAGTCTTGAAACTCCTCGCTCGAAAAGCACCGTCCCTGATCAGCGACCACTCGTACAGGAGATCCAAAGAGCGCAGCGCTGTCCACCACTGTCATTCTGCTTGCACGTGTCCTTGTATGTTAACCTGTAACCAAAAAAATCAACAGCAGTGCATGTTCCCCTCGGCCAATTCTGACCACATTTAATAAAAACAATAACAATCATTGATAACAAAAGATTCCTCTAAGCCCTGGCAATAATTGTTCAGGAACTGCATCAACTCACGAGTAGATCACATACAACGCTCATGGCCCGGCTGCCGCAGCAGCTAGTGACACTCATGCCACCCATATCGTCATCACCTCAAGTGATACGACCAACACACATCACTTCTCATAGAGTCTACGACTCCCAGGTCAATACATGACCAACACAACAATAGTCTCCCTTGAGACCCAGGTCCCCGCCACACCACTAACTGCCCATCGCGCCCTGAACAACTCCTAAATGAGTTGCAGTTACGACTACAGACTAGTGCGTGCAGTGCGACCAAATAGCCATGGTATGTGCTCTACTACTCGGTGAAGGAACTATCCTCACCGCCTTCTACGTTTAACACGTTAGGAACACTACTTAGAGGCATCTTTCGTATGCGATCGTGAGCATACTAGTAAGTTCGGTTAGAATCTAAAGCTTATGTATGACGTATAGCGATCACTTGTCAAAACTTCCACAACCTTAAATGGACCTCTGAACTTCCGATCTAGATTAGTCTGATAATCTGATTTCACTCTTCGTTTTATAATAACACAAAATAGCCTACCCAAAATAATACTTTGCAAGTAAATGTCGTGTAGTAATGAAATAAAATCTCAAGTTGTGGCTCGCTATTCGCAACGCTTCTTATGATTTGTTTTGTGCTGAATACACGCGTTTAACCAATACCAGTTAACGCAACAACATTATTAACTCGTTTGCCACTTAATTTGGCTGCACAACTCGCTTTTACTAACGAGCATTCAGCACCAGAATAGTAACACAACAATACAGCTGACCTTTATGTTCCAACGTGCCTGCGGGTAGCTGTACGACGCAAACATCCACTCGCCGCTGCTGCTTGCAGCGCGTGCTCCACCTCCACCTCTGCTTGGCTGCCACTTCTCGTGCACCGGGCCGCAACATGTCCTGGATTCCCTCACTTGCAGCACACGAAGGGCTTCACCGACGGCTGCGGGCTGCTTGGCTCGATTCTTGAAGTCACTCCACGTCACTGGTAGCTCCACGCTACGTCCATCGTATTATTTACGACAGCCACGTTGATACTGCTTCCTTTGTGCGCCTTAATGACGGCCACAAGTTGACCTCCTTGCAGTGAATTTTCAGCAAAACACAAATCAGCTGTCGTATTGTGTGCGGTTACGTTTGCACACGCGTCCTATCGCGTTTTATAATTACGGGAACCAAACGCCGGTTTTAGACACTTTTTTTTTTAACATGGCGGTAGGGCGCAACTGGCGCGTCACTAGGCAAAGGTATTTTTGTATACAGCCTATGCTCAAAACAACATTCACTATGATCGCGCATCCGTATCTGGCTTGTCTGGGTTCAACTCTAACAGGTCCACACGATTATTTAATAAGCGTTCGTAGTTTGCACTTTGTTTTTAAAATGTCAACGGTCACTTTCACTCTTAGCGTTCTCATTTTGCGCATGAACCAACACGAATCCCACTTCTGATGACGGAGAAGGTATAGTGTGTCTCGTTATTATCAGCCATATTTTAACTATTGTGGGCGTACAGTGGGTAGTGTTGGTTATTGCGCAATAGAAACACCGTTTGCAGTTCAAATCAGATTATAATTTCACGAACAATTTAATCACACTAGCAAATTACACACTGTAGGTACACGACACAACCAGATACGGAACGCTGGACAGTTTCTGAGCACATGTTGTCCGTACGATGTCCAATGGTCAACTCCCCGTTCAAAAGTGAGCTCCACATCGTTCTGTCGAGCTGTTTTATAACCCCCACGGACTCAGGCTAGACTCTGTCAAGCGCCACCAGATGGCGCTTAGCGTTCCGACTAGTCAAATGCATGACCGGATGCGACAAATACTTTGGACCCACGTGTACTTCAATGATCAATCTGTAAACAAAACAAAAGTGAAACAAAAGGGATTTTAAAATGTTTATTCATCAATCCCCTCATCAATTTAGGGAAATTTTGCCGTTCTAAGCTCAATCTTGCCCTCTTTTAGGGTCGATGATAAAATAAAAATGCTCTTTTGATCCTTATTTCCTCAGGGAACAGGAGAATATACTGTAGTGACTGCGTGAAGCTTTTTAAATTACACCTCATTAGAGGAGTCGTGTGTATATTAGCGTGAAACGATTGTAAGTGAACAGAGAATGACCCCCTGCCACCCTAACTACCACCTCCTACGTTTTTAACTTCATATAAATTATGAGAGCACTGTTCTTGCCACACTTTTATTTCTTACGGCTTCCATTTACGTGTCATTTTACGGAGAATGTTCTTGTCGCGACTTCACTCACGCTACGTCCTAAAAGCAACCCACTTTTCTACTAAATATTTATTCATACACCTCAAGAATAAGATACGTGCCCGAGCCTAAGTACATACACAAAATATTTTTAGCCAAAATTTTCAGAGTGTTAACCGAGTCGGCCGGAGCTTTTTTAACATTTATAAAGCATACATTTTCGCTTCTGTTAATAGAAAACACGGTCGCAATTTATTCATGACATGCCAAAACGCATTCTATTTTGATTTTACGGATGAAATACAGGCGCAGAGAATATGAAGTTGTTTTGCTAGCAACGTAATACTGCTTTATTTATAGCGGTCGCTTGTAGGGGCAATAAACGAAGTGGTCATCCGTCAGCCGCACTCTTGAGTCAGAAGAATGTAATCAAGACATTCATCACGAGCTCACATCACTCAAAGGACTAAAAACATTGTGCGGTATGTAGGTGGCGCTGGGTGGCGTGGTACGTATAGATCTACTCGCAACGTGAAAGAACTTGGGTTTTTTATGTTTGACGGATGAGGATATATTGTCACGTAACATTATCCACATTACTTTTTAATAAATGAAATATCGTGTTCAGCAGATGTTTGAAACACAACAAGAACGTATGACAAACGGCAGCGTCATGAGATGATCCACAAAAAGGATATATTATAAGAGAATGGTTCGTTGGTTCGGTATCTCCGCGATGGTGAACCCTGTACTCACGGGTGGGTACCCATGCACGACGCTAAACGTTCCTCATTTTTCTATAGTTGGAGGAAAATTGCTGTCGTATTTCCGGCTCACATGTCCTTAAGCCGGAGACAACGAGATTATCCGCGGGGAAATAAAATGGAGACACGAGAATCATCAATCTTTCCCGCACAATCTTGTTGATGGAACTAACCAAATAAATAATTATTTGGAAGTTGGCGTACTTCTAAAAGTAGTACCTAATGTATTAAATTGATTGATTACTTACTAACTCAACTTTTATATTTATTCCCACTTTTATCTTTTGATATAATAAAAACTAAAAATCTTTTTCATAAAATTCATAAACTTTTAAAAAAATACATCAGTCACTTCACAAGTTGAGTGTAAGTTTAGTTCTTTAACTCCCTTCACAAAAATACTCAAATTACATTTTAATAGTTGTAGAAAAGTAGTAAAAGTAATTACAGGGGACAAGTAAAAGTTGGCCGCAGTCCCGCAGCCGTCGTCCTGGCCTAGCAAAACTTGTGCCAATTATAGCTGAGGTGACCATGAGCTACCGAATCTCCGATTAGGAAAATACCCTCAAATTAAATAGATTCATTTTGACAAAACCCTCAAGATAAAGCTCTTAATACACTTCTTACATATTTTTCCCTCATAGCTTAGCGGACACTTTTCTTCCGTGATTTGTGTTGGCCATTTGTTGTTTATCAAAGTATTTTTTCCAATAGGGGAAGATAAAGTCAACCATTATTCTTGAGGGGATCGACGAGGATTTCCACATTAAGTACCTTGAGCGGAAAATCACCAAACGTTTGAATTTAATAGGCACTTCTAATCACGTTTGAAGACAGTTCAAGAGACTCGGGGCGCAGGGCCACCCTGTTAATAGCCCAAGTACCACGCTAAGGGGCGCCGCTAGGTCTTATCTCGCCGCTTCCGACGACGTTGACTTACATTTAATTGTCCAAGTTTTATTGTAGTCACCCTAATAGCAATATTGGAACCAAAGAACTGATATAGATCGAAGTTTTGAATAACATTACTGATATTGTATTCACATTGAGATTACAATGACAGTTTCCATGTGTGCGTACCTATACAAACTTCTGTGTTACGTAAAAGCCGTTAAGGGAATGGAAATGTGGTAAGGAGCGAAAGTATTTTTTTTAATTTTCAAGAGCTTTTCCCGTAAGTTAATCCAGTACCTAAGTGTAAAACGTGTTTATGGAACTTATACAGTTTCAGCTTGTTCAAACGACATTTTTATTTGCAGTATCACACGAGAAAACATAACATGGAACCAGCTATAAAATCATAAAGTTAAAAACGTAACACGGCACGCTAGCGGCCATTGGCTCATGCAGCAAGGAACAACAGCCCCGAGAACAATTCAATTTACTTTTATAGCCTGTGCTGATCCCCTTGTGCGGATCAGCTTCCACGGGAACTAATCATCGAATCTACGCCTTGATTCGTTATCTGTTCTTCGCAACTGATTGCTTTTAAATCCCAATACCAGCCGTAAAATACGTCGTTTCATGACCATATTGGAAATAAAAATACTTTTATGAATAATGCTATAGTTGGATGATACTTTGACACATATCGCTGATAAAAATTACATTAGGAGCAGGGATGCTTAACCTTTTTTGACGGGTCGTAAATATTTGCATGTATGTACATTCTGGCTATTTTATGAGGGCCGCAGGTGATCACCCCTTTTTTGAAGAAACCAGTGTCTTGTATTTCGAATGCTGGCAAGAGTACAGCCATATATATACATCCACCCTATCTCAACCTGTCCCGCACATTATGGTTTTATTTTGCAGATTCCCAGTAAGTATAAGTTTCGGTGGGCCGCTGGGGAGGCTAGCGGCCCGTAGGTTAAGAAGTATCGCTGCACTATTTCCATTGTCGTCAGTGACTAAAAATTAAAAATATTTATTAGTTGTAAAAGCTTATTATTAAAAAAAGTTTCATTAGGTACCTACTTTATTATTTATGCTATGTCAAACGGTTTTAAAGTAAGTAATATATTTATTATATATATATATATATATATATATATATATAGCCTATAGCCTTTTTTTTTTTTTTTTTTCAGGATGGGAAATCATCAAATGACTCCTCCCGCTCTGGGTGGAGCGGAAGGGACTGTCGGACTCTTACTGACTAAAACCCACCCGTGTTCCTTCCTTAGCCCTTTATGTTCCGGGCCAGCGGTAACCCTTTCGGACAATCCCGCTGGCCCGGCAGGCATCGGCCCTATCGGGCCCCTTCAATTCATGCTGACATCTCTTTGAGGCGCGCGTGGAACACGTACGCGCCGTCCGGCACGGGCCTGGTCCTGATCGGACGGTGAGCTACCCATTACTCTCCGCCCGCAGGCCCCCGCCTACGGTGGCCGGGAGTCGTCGCGCGGCTCCCGACGCCCGGAGCGTCTCCCGCGGCGGCTGGGACGGGAGGCTCTCTCCCTCAGCCGTCCCGCCGCCTCCTTCGCTAGCATGACTGCTTCGCAGAAGGAGGCGACTGCCCCCCACTCCCTCTCACCCCGGACCATGGCTTGAACCAGGGCCGGACGCGAGAGGTCGCCGCCGCTGCCGATCGCCTCTACGAGGACACGGCGGTGCTCCGCCCAAGCGGGGCAGACCTCCACCGTGTGCTCCACCGTGTCCTCTGGGCGATCCTGGCAATGGTGACACCCGGGCGTTTCCTCCCGCCTGATTATGTGCAGGAACCTCCCGAAACTTCCGTGTCCGGTGAGGACCTGCGTCAGGCGGTAGGTGAGGGTGCCGTGACGCCTCTCTAGCCACTCCTCAAAGAGGGGTCTTATCGCCGCTATCGTGATTCCCAGATCCCCAGATCCGCAGATTCCCAGTAAGTATAAGTTTCGGTGGGCCGCTGGGGAGGCTAGCGGCCCGTAGGTTAAGAAGTATCGCTGCACTATTTCCATTGTCGTCAGTGACTAAAAATTAAAAATATTTATTAGTTGTAAAAGCTTATTATTAAAAAAGTTTCATTAGGTACCTACTTTATTATTTATGCTATGTCAAACGGTTTTAAAGTAAGTAATATATTTATTATATATATATATAGCCTATAGCCTTCCTCAAGAATTGGGCTATCAAATGCAAAAAGAATTTTTCAAATCCGACTGGTAGTTCCAGAGATTAGCGCATTCAACCAAACAAACTCTTCAGCTTTATAATATTAAGTATAGATTATGCTATGTCAAACGGTTTTAAAGTAAGTAATATAATTATTATAGCTTCTGCCCGCGACTTCGTCCGCGTGAAATTTCTTGTTACTCCGATCCACCCCGTCGCATCGCATCGGCTGCCCGCGCTATTACTTCGTTTTTGCTTAGCGTTCTTTCTGACTTTTTTTCTTTTTGCGCGGCTTCTAAAGGTGATGTTAAATAGCCTATAGCCTTCCTCAAGAATTGGGCTAGCAAATACAAAAAGAATTTTTCAAATCCGACTGGTAGTTCCAGAGATTAGCGCGTTCAACCAAACAAACAAACAAACTCTTCAGCTTTATAATATTAAGTATAGATATAGATTTCTGTAGCCAAATCCTATCCTATTATATACTAGTATCTTTATAAATCATAGCCTATGTGTTATTCTGATGTTGTATATTACTGTGAAATTTATAATTCAGTACCGTTCATCAGTTTTTGCGTCCATCTCCATCATTCATCATCCATCTGGATGTATGGATGTTTGTCATTCCTTCACGCAAAAACTAAACAAACAAACTAACAAACAAACCACCTAAACAACACAACAATATAACACAACAACATACACACAACCAATATGAACAATAGACAAATGACAAACATCCATACATCCAGATGGATGTATGGATGTTTGTCATTCCTTCACGCAAAAACTAATGAACGCTACTGAATTTTGATGAAATTTCACAGTAATATATACATCAGAATAACATATAAGCTATAATTTATAAAGATATTATGTAAATTGGCCAAAATACGCAGACAAAGGCGCCAATAAATACAGAAATGTGAATAAATGCAGAACAGTCAGGTATATAATTATGCATGATAAGTATTAAATAATAAATTGTCGATAAAGTCGCAATATTACTCGTTACATCACATTACCCACATTGACGTAAACATTTTACTGTATTAAAATACCTTTAAGTATTTCATAACACAAAGATTGCTTGCGACCCAAAGTTTAAACCCAAGAGAACATAAATAAAAGTTAAAGTGCCTGAAAGTTTAAAAGATTTTCGTTTCCGCTGAGTTATTCAAAGCATATTGTCTTCGCTTTAAATCACTGATGTGAGTAAACCAAGAAGCCAACCTAGTTTGAAAAATTGTTCTCGGAGGACGAACCCTTACTGTATAACCTTTTTCTTTTATCCCGCTCTACCCAAACTACAATTCTCTCAATTTACTTTCCGCAAAAGAATGTATTAGGTATGTTTGTTTTGATGTAAAGTATATAAACATACTATTTTTTCTATATACATTAAGCCTTCTGACGTGATTATAACATAAAATGATTGACACGTGATACGTGATAATGTAATTTTAACTTATTAAGAATAGACAACTAACTGAAAATATTTTAGGCATGTAAAATAGTAGATTATTTGCCAAGGGAGCAAATAACTATTTTGAAGGCAAGAGTGTTTCTTTGACTCCAGAGCGGAGCGAACGATTCTAGAAGAGAATCTCGAGCGCAGCGACGGGTTCTAAAGTAGAATCCTGAGGGTACCGAGGGATTCAAAGTACGTCACTCGACCTTAAAATAGTGTTGCTCCCGAGGTGGATACTACTTTTTACACTGCACTCAGGATTCCAGTATTAACTGCTGAGCGAAGCGAGGGTTCATATAATAATTAATTAATGGAATACTTCGTTGCGTTCGGGATACAAAATACCGCCCGCGACATTAAGGCACTGCTTTATCCCCTTAGTGAATAATCTACTATTGTATACTTTAACTAGCTTCTGCCCGCGTCTTGGTCCGCTTGAAATTTCACCTTCCCTCCAGTCACCTTCTTAGGGGTGGAATTTCGAAAAACCCTTTCTTAGTGGATACCTACTCTTCACAAAGAACACATTCTCCAGACCAGCGGTTTAGGCTGTGCGTTGATATATCAGTCAGTCAGGACTATGAATTTTATATATATAGATTACATTTGAAGACGATGCACCTAGAATAAAATTACTATACGACAATAGATCATAATAAAAAAAAACAATGACAGGTAAACTAATTATGTGATAGATACATGTTGCTCACATATTTACAATCATTGTAAAAGTATACGATTAAATAAAATTGTAACAAGTAATAAGTCAGTGTGTGAGTTAAAGTAATCACAGAATGTAAATCGATGTCATAAAAATAATAAATCATAGGTACAATATTAACTTAGCAACCAATTTGATTTCGTCTAGACCTAATAGGTACCCAACGTAAGTATAGGTACCTACATATTCTGTACGAATTTCCGAAAAGAAACTGTTTATTCCAATATCCTAATTATATTATATTTACTGCCACAATAATCTGCAAACTGGAAAATATGGAAATCGAAATATTGTTTATTAATTAAACAGCCACGTTCAAAATGATTGTATTTTATTTTTAAACGCATTAATTAATTAAAGGAAATGAATAAATGAAGTTACCAAATTATACATATAGGCAGAAAAAATATAGGTAGGTACTTTACGTGCAACTAGGTCAGTGGGTAAATTCTCAAATAGGGCAAATGTCAGTGATGGTTTATTGCACAGAGATTTTGACGGTAGTAAATCAAATTTTTAAGTTGCAGCTTCAGAATTAACCGACACAGGCTAATCATTACTCACGTCGTGTCGGTTAATTATATTTATGAGCGCATTTATTTGCAAAGCTTAATTTAGACTAATGGAATTAAAGCAAGGATTCCCAAACATACGCTTTTCGTATCTGTATTTGGAAATTAATGTGTTTACACAAAATTTTAGCATTTTGGTTATAATGACTTTTTAGTATATAATAATATAATATCACATTCATTAATATATAATTATCTCACTATCTCAATATTGAAATGTTATTATACGAAAGATGTAGGTCGTGAGTTTTAACCCAGACAGGCGCTTTACTTTATGTAAATTATTTCATAACCACTGCTCTCAAAAACGGTGAAGATAAACATCACGAGGAAACTGGCATGCCCTAGAACCAAAAGTTCGAAGACATGTGACATCCAGTAAGCCGCACTGGGCCCGCGTGGTGGATTATGGTCCTCTCACAGAGAGGAGGCCTGTGTCCCAGCAGTGGGGACATTATAGGCTGATTATGATTATAGATCATTATACGTGTTTTGTGTTCAAGACACGTGGATAATATGACATCCATTATTATACAATTCATCATGAATTTCAGAATATTCTTCAATATAATTGTCTCATTATCCCAATCATCATCATCATCAGCCTATAATGTTCCCACTGCTGGGACACAGGCCTCCTCTCAGTGAGAGGGAGTGGGCCGTAATCCACCACGCGGATTATCCCAATATTGAAACGATATTATACGAAAGTAAATATTACACGTGTTTTGTGTTCGAGACACGTGGATAATATAACATTCATTAGTTTACAATTCATAATGATTTTCTGAATATTTTTCAATATAATTGTCGTATCATCCCAATAATATTTCTATCATCAATCTATTTTGTTCCGGAATCGGATCCAGGAGAGATCCTATCAAATATTTATTTCCTTTTCTTTATCCCGTTGCTCTATTGTTAGAGTATAATAGATCCAGAATCCATTTACTTTTAAATTAATGAAACCTACTGTGAATGTATACATTTTAGGTTATTAAAGTTGTATTGTTGTTCTCTGAAAGGAAGATTTTGCAATTTTGTTATGAACTCGCCCCAAGGTGTATCTGTTCTGTATGTAGGTCAAAGTGAACGATTTATGCCAATAAATAAAATAACAGCAGCCTGTATATATTCTGATTGTACCTACTTTAGTTCCACAAGAGAAATCTGACCAAGTTTTATGAGTCGGGCAGCGCGTCCCGTCGTCCCATGTAAATTTTATCGTCTCCCTGAACAAAGCATCGTGTGCTTGGCTTGCTGTTCAGTCCTTTTATTATTCACTTACCAAGCAACATCTGAAATGTATTACAAATGTCACACATATCCCAATAGTACTGCTGACATATTGTCTAGAAACTTTAGTTATCGAGGATCCAATATTTTAACACAGACTTACCTGTATCCTATTTATTCAGGTAGTGTTTTCTTTCACACAAAGGGCAAGTACATTTACATTCGAAAAGAGACGATCATCAAAATATTCAAACAAACAGTGCGCCTCGGGACTTCGTTTACGTATGTAGATATTATGTATTATCACATTTCGGTTACTATGTATGAACTACCTTAGGTATAGTAAAGGTTTTAGTAATATCAAAGACTCACGCCGTTTTAAGTTGCATATTGTAACTATTTATGTTACTGTCATACTTTATTAAGTGAATGTATTTTTATTTTTTTTGTTGATTCAAATGCTATTTATTTTGTAAAATAATATTTACTTAATATATAAACTTAAAATAATATTAATAATATGTACATGTATGTATATATAAAAGACGGAAAAGAATCATAGGGCATCAAATTCGTGAGCATCGTTGCCAACAGAAACAGTGCCCAAAAGGCTGGCAGAATTGCCACGTTGTATGGCAATGTTAATTGTTTGCCCAAAAATAGGCCAGCACGACGGATGATGTTATTAATGCTGGCGTGTCGTGCTATCTGGACTGCGCTCTGACTGCAAGATAGGCCATGGTGTCCGATGCAATCGACAGCTTCACCGCACTGACGTCGCTGCGGAGGGGCAAGGACCGTCCAGACGCAGATAAGTAGCGAGCCGGAAGTTGGTGCCACTCAGCAGGTGCCTATGTTGGGTGCCGGTAGTGCTTGAAGACTCCCACTCATCCACAGCCAATAAGCGGGTACGCTCAGCGGTATTGGTGGACGTATTTTTAAGATTGTTCCGTACCTACCTGCAGAGCGGCTTATCCCACTGTCTCTGGCAAGATAGGTTTACGAGCCGGTCTGTTTCTGGGCACAGGCACTTTCAAATCAATCAGTGAGGGGGCTAAAATTTTCCCGGTTTACTTTTCAGTGCTGTGGACAGAGGGCAGGAACGGTAAGCTAATATTGGTAATTTTGCGGGTGGCGAGGCCACCAAAACGGATGGGTAGTGTGGCTTGAAGCCACGTCATCTAAGGCCACATTTAGAATGGATGTTAGTGAGCTGCAAATAATTTGGCAAATTTTGATTTTACAAATGTAGCTGCGTCAATGTATGTAATATGTTCATATGACTTAGTTCTTTTTATGTTTTTGAACAACATCATACATTGCTCTGTCTAAGTAGGTATAATTAAGCTGGTGTAAGTCTGCACTCGTCATAACATGATGGCAGCACTACCAGGTTACCGCAACCGCAACTTCACCCGCTCGTCGGGACACTAATGGTAAGTAGAGAAATAATGAAAATATGCATAAATACAATGTTGCCATATGTCAGGTAGTGTGCCCTCAGCATGTGATGGCGAACGGCGCGCGCGCGGTCTACCCGCGACTGGCTGGACCGCAACCACAATGTTTCACTCATACGTCTGCCTAGCCGCGCACTGTTTTGTAACTCTCTGTAATATAAATAGATAAAGCTGCACTTCACGGTGCGTTTCACTTTTTAAATTGTTTTGCACAGTTTTAAACGTATAAGTAAATATTATATGAAGAAAATAACATGTCCCCACAAATTGACGGAGGGGAAAACTGGTGGATTTTCTCCTAATATTTAGTAAATATTTGCTTCGTAATTCCCAATTCCCGAAGCCAAGACTAGACGTTATTAAAATAAAAGGTAAATATTTAATAACGTGAGTAATTGCCGTGGAGTACTCGTATGAGACGTTATGAGTATCATTCAGTTAAGAACAGATCATTAGATACAAGAATAGAAAGGGTACCCACCGGGGAATATTTACTTAAATAATTGACTAATTTACCATAAATTTGGTGCTTTACAGACACTGTAAAAGTAATACTACCTATGTCTTTATTAGGTAGGTTGTCGGGAAGAGATCGCAGAATGCGATAAGGCCGCCCATTGTATGTTTTGTAGTGTTAAATGTATTTTTTTGTTATTTATTTTCTGGTTTACAATAAAGTATATATAAATGAATAAATATTATATTTTTTACTTTATCGACAAGTGTCGTAGAAGTAACATTAGATATAGTTAAGAAGACTGATAAGTTAAGTATTTTAAGCTTCCTCTCTCCTACTATTTTGCAATGCAATAATTCCACATTGTGGAATGCATTAAAAAGTATTGAGTATTAATACAGAGTGTTAATTTTTTTGCGTTAATGTCAATTTGATACCCTGTCCGAACGACTTTTATAAAATCTACAACTACCTATCACTATGTCGAAGGAACTCCAAAAAATCTCTTTTGATTAAAGTGTGCTTAACGATATTTAAGGTATGTTCGCTCCGGGTGGTGTTCGTTTTTCTACCCTCTAAATTGCCTTTCTGCAGCACCCGACATCTTGCTTCTTTTAATAGCCTATTTTATGACCCACGAGTGCGCTTCCTTGTTTAAAGTTTTTTTTTCATTTTGTTACTTCTCTATTTTGATATCGATCTGTCTGCATAGCAAGACGTGGACTTATTTGGATACTTACTATGTTTACACCGCAGCCGACGGTCGGCTAACCACAGACGGCCATGGTTGTGACAAGTTAGTATAATCTCGGTGCAGTGACGATACTACTTATACGCCATTATTATCATACTGTTTTATATTTTTGTGTTTGTATATTTTATTAAAATATTTTTTTATATGAGTTTGACGTAATGGGCAACTAGTCGGCCAAGCCGATCATTACTGTCGGTGGAGTTTGAGTATCGTGCGGTACGTTCTTTATTCAGAGTTGTAGAAGGTCTCGTTATGTTTTTTTTTGTAATTTTTTTATTTTTTTTGTTTGCGCTAATTATTGACTGCTAAAGGAGCTCTTCCTTCCTATTCCTAGATTATATTAGAAATTAAATGCTCGGCCATTTTAAAAGCGACCGGTCGCATGTGGTTAGGACGCGGGGTCAGGCTGATTATAAAATAACAATTAAGTATTAACAACTATTTAATAACAATAATACCGCGATTACATTTCAATCACAATCTTAAAAATATGTAAGAGCCGAGTAGTTGCCGATTGTGGCCGGATAGTCGGCTTTCCCGACTAGTCGGTACACCTCTAATAATTTGCGAAATATATTACCTACATTGTTTTCCAATTTGGTACAGATCTCTCTAATATCAATGAGATCGTATCTATCTCATGTGATTGATCTTCTCCTTCTTCGTGTCCCTGGCACGACTGTATTTTAAATTTTGTTTTTCCAAAACTTTGCCACTTCCACGGCGTTGTCGGTGGCAGCGCAGAGGTCACTTTGACTGCACGTTTTGGGATACAGAGGGCAGGATAGGAGTTGAAGCATGGTTTGTGACATAGCTCCGCAATCCCACCCTTCTGCCGTTCCGTCAAGGTAGCCCCACTTTACCAGGTTGGACTTACATCTTCCCACTTGTGTCCGGTGACGGTTCAGAGACTTCCAAGTGGGCCACGGAAGTTACAACCTGCAGGGAGATGCTTCTTTGGTGGTAGGTAGTGATAAGGAGGGGGAAGAGTATCCTGCCACATTTGCAACGGGCGTCGGCCGGGTTACCTGACAGAGACGATGTCGATTTCAAGAAGCTGTATCTGCTTTTTAGCCGTTGCGTTGGTAGCTGTGCGCCAGATAGTGGGTGTCTGGTATCAGATTCTTGTTTGAATTTCTCCACTGCGCATGCAACTTCTCTTCGGACTTGTGGTGGAGCTATGCCAGCTGTGGGATAAATTACGCTGATCGAGGTCGATTGCAGGCAGCCTGTAATCGTGGGGTAGGTTTTATTTAGAGTAACCTTTACTTCCTTGGCGTGGGCGAAACGGTGCCACACTGGGCACGCATGTTCACCCGCAGAGAAGCAGAGTGCTAGGCCAGAAGTCCGGAGAACCTGAGGTGAAGCACCCCAGGTGGTTGAAGTTAGGCGCCTGAGCAAGTCGTTACGGGAAATAATTAATTGATAAGTCTGGTTACTGCTATCAATCACACGATTATACCCAATAGATCTAATAATAGATGAAAAAAATAACCTCGCCAAGTTTCGATCGTATTTTATTTTTCCTTTATAATGCTTCAACGAATGAAACAGGTCGGGATTTTTCTGGTACTTAAAAAAGTTTGAATGAAAAAATACACTAACGATATTTAATTCAGCATCCTTCTTTATATTTTTTTGAAGGGTCAGTACCTTCAAGTCCTTAAGTCCACACTATCACTAACTATGTTAATCGACATAACACAATTTTGATACAGAAGACGATGTATTGTGGAGTACAAAAATTGCAGACTCATCGTACTCGGCGCCAACATGAGATATTGGAAGAGGGTTAGGCAACTGGACCAAATCTGTACCTATTATGGTAATAGAGCCCGACGTCCAGCAGTTTTGATGATAGAGAGCTCACTAATAAAATATTTCATCTAACATCAATGTTTATTCAGTTTGCTGTCGAGCATATTGAAACGGGATACTGAAATAGTTAGTGTACTCGGCAAATTGCGATTCAATGCGAATATTCAATTCCCTAATGACTTATCGAATAAGCAATACTATAATATTTGACGTGCGAAATGATAAAAACTCGAAAAAGTTCATTTCAACGGATAAACGACTAATCAGTAGTGTGAACCACGGGCAAACATAAATAAATGTCGTTTAAACGTTGTCGATTGCTTTCTTTAGAGAGATACACACTGGATTGTGGGTACGGACGCAGACGGAATGTTCGAGAGCTCACTCCATTCGCCCCTTGTTTGTCTGTCAACACAAATATTGAAAATCCATTAGCAACCACCGTTCGAGCGCAAAAAAGTCGATATTAAAAATAACAAAGAAATCGGGCCGTTCAAAGTTTCTCGTCGCGAAGGGGAGTTATACTTTGAGATGTTTATGTTGTATGTACGACTTGTACAAGTATCTGCATGCGAAATGCGAAAACGTTTCGACGGTTCATGCAGTGAATTAGTGTTTTGGAAACAGTATTTTGCTGGCTAGTTCCCCAGACGCACATTTGTGTTGCGTTTCGCCGTCAAATTTTATTGTTCCCTATCAGCTATGACCACTGGCGAATTCCTACATAACTTAGTGCATATACTGTTGAAAAACTTTTTATTACTTTATTGATGTTGGAGAAATATTCAATGTTTGTACATTTCAAAACATGCGAAAGACGAAGTTAACGTTTCAATTCTTGCCTTGTACTGGTTTGCCCATTCAACTTAGTATTGCGAACTGAATCAAAGACAATGTTGAATATTTATCATATAAGGAAATTTCTCGCAGACTGTTCAACACTTTACTTGACCAGAGGGCTGGCTCGTTCTTTAACCAAAGAATTTGCATTGCCATTCAACGAGGCAATGCTGCCAGTCTTTTGGTTACGTTTCCGGATGACAGCGATGCGGACTAGTGCGTTCAACGACGTAGTGTCCTTTTGTTTTTGTATTTATTTTTATAGTTAGATTATTCAGTTAATTTATAATATACTAGCAGCACCCCGCGGTTTTACCCGTATAAGTGTCGAACCCGTGGGAATATCGGGATAAAAACTATCCTATGTCCAACCCTGGGATGTATTCTATCCCTCTGCCAAATTTTATCGAAATCCGTTCAGTGGTTTAGACGTGAATGGTAACATACAGACCGACAGAGTTACTTTCGAATTTATAATATTAGTATGGATTTATAGTTATTTGTGTTATACAGGCTGGCAAGGACATCAACGCACTAACTGTTACCATGGATTCAGTACATGATACTGGAGGGTTGAAAGGGTCAAAAGGGTTGAAATTTACGTTGGTTTAAAAAAAATTGTTGTCCCATACATTTCGACCGCGTAGGTATTGCACTTTCAATGAAACAGCTAGGGGGTCTCGGATCATGTGCTGAATTCATGGTTTCAGCTTGGGCGTCGACGTCCCTGCCACCTGAATATTGTACCTACATATATATATTTGGCACTAATTATTCAACTAGACGAATGGATTCCAATCCTAATAATACTTATGACAATCAATTTTAAGTAGGTATCTCAAAACAAAATATCTCAAAAATCGCGCGTTTCCCTTTATCTTTTCAAATATCTACAACTTCTATTACCCTTCATACCGACAGGTTATAAATAAACCGCCCTTTAACCTTTAACCAAAACTTTGTTCCAAATTGGGATACAATGATTATTCGAAACAGCTATAAAGATTATAATCACTAATAACGTCGGCAGTTCACGTGTTTCTGCTAGCGTGTAGTGTAAAGTGTAACAATGCGGCACAAATTGGCAGTGAGGTGAAACCACGCGTGTGCTAGGCGCTCGCGTCGGCAGCGCACACAACGACTAATTGCGACAGACGTGACTCACGACGCGTACTTGTCATACACGAGCGTACACGAATATACTCGAATATATCCGAATGCACTTAGCTGAATATGTGGAACATGCAGCGATTTGAGAGTATGAGGTAATTAAGGTCGCAAAACGCAGAGTTCCTGGGATCAACAAGCATGGCCATACCTTTTTCTTCTGCTTCTTAGCGTATCGATGGCAAAAAGATCAACCGTGTTTGGCCCAGAATTCAGCTGCGCGAACTCCGCTCATTGACGCTGCCATAAGATCTTCGAGTGTACAAGTGACAGGGCATGACATACTAATACCCTACACTAATCATTTGCAGGTTAGGTCATAGTGGTATTTAAAAGTTAGTGCGCAAGACGTATTAAATCCCACGAAGCTTCGCATGACGCCTTGCATGCATGAATTCCGGTCGATGTACAGAATAGAATACTCTATAGTATGTACACCATATACATTCAAGTTATAACGGTAGAAATTTTCCAAAGGGCGAAGGGCAATAGGACCGCCCATTGTAAGTTTTGTAGTGAAATTATATACAATTAAGTACATATATATAAATCCTACTAATATTACATATAAACGCGAATGTTTGTGAGGATGGATGGATGGATATTTGTTACTCTTTCACGCAAAAGTACTAAACGGATTTTGATGAAACTTTACAGTAATATAGCTTATAATTAATCAAGCTAGGTAATCAAACCAATCGTTACACAAGAACTCGAGTAAGTGATCGTTTCACCCTCATACGTTTTGATCCCGTGGGAATATCGGAATAAAAAGCCTGTATGTTAATCCAGGGTGTCAGCTACCTCCATACAAAATTTTATCAAAATTGGTCCAGCCGACTAATTTTGATAAAATTTTGTATGGAGCGTGAAGAAGTAACAAACATACAATAATAATAAAATACACAATCACACTCACAAACTTTCGCTTTTATAATATTAGTGTGATTAAAGTCACTTTCCTGTCTGTCAGACAACGGACGGACAACGGATTTTGATGCGGTTTTCACCGTTATTTAGGGAATTTATTCCGGACGGTTTTTGTGCATAAAACATTAATATTAAACTGACATAATATTTAAATACAGAAATCTTAAAGTTTTGTCAAGTCGTAAAAACCGTGGAAAGTTCGTCGGTAGTTTTATATATTTTGGGTTTCTTGCATCCCTTTTTGATCCCATCCGCATACCAAGTAGCAGATAAAATGTAGACACGAATAAGTTTTAAAACCTTTCACTTAAATTCTAGTATCAATATAAAACCTTGTTACACAAAAACTTTAAAAATATAACGGGTATTCACAATAACACGTCATAAGTAGGTAATCAAACCGATCGTTACACAAGTACTGCCATGTTTGGTAGTCAATATTTCCTGGGTATTAATTTAATTAGTCGACAATAATTGAGTTCACAATTGATATCCCTGGGGTGATGTCACGTGTCCTGACTACGTTCGGGGAGCAAAATCCAGTTATCGTCGGTGATTGGGCCCACAACGCCTAGCAATACGATTAAACGAGGAATCAATATCAAACTAAGCGGGAAATAACTTTGAACAATATAAGGTATATGTATGTAGCATTTCGTAGCACGCGTAGCTAATAGCAACGACTCACATTTAATCGAACTATGGAACAATAATTTCGGTGTTGGTTACCTCTACTGTCATGCTAAGATTGACATCTAAGTAGAAGCTTGCTTTGTTATGGTGGCATTACTTTGTCCGTAGATATAATCATCTAGACTCTCGCTCGTCATGGCCAGTCCCGTCTGAATGTTTGACTACCGCTTTAACTTTAGGATTTCTACTTCCACATTGTGACACAGAAAAAAACGGACGTTTATGTTTATAAAGTGCTCAAGAAAATCGACTAAAAATGACAAGTACTAAGTACTTTTTTTACGACTTTCAAATGAGTCTAATCGGTCTCTACGTTCCAAAAGGATTTACTTAATATTTCTTTGTTATGGGAAACTTTGACATCACTTCACCCGTTTATTAAATAATACCATAATGCTCATAAGTATTGAACCATTATTTTCCTTTGATAATGATGGAACAAGCAATCGAGATGTATTTTCTTCCGCCTAAGGCCTGTAATTGGCTAATTTCACTCGTATTTATTACTATAGGCCTTTGTTTAATCAAGCACCGGCTTGTTAAACACTTCATAAACCTATTTTTAGTTCATTATTCTGCTTTGATTTTGCATTTCTGTTCTTGTAGGAATTTGAAGATTTCTAGTTTTAATTTGCCTGGCATCCAGCTCAGTAGACAGAACTTTGAGAAAGAAGTCAACAACGGAAAATTTCGTCAAGTTTTTTCGTCACCTATCCCGCAAGGCATACCATAGCTTGCAGAGTCAGAAAACTGAAGTGGCAGTGGGTTGGCCATGTTTGTTGAAGGACCGATGGCCGACGGAGCAGACCGGTCCTAGAGTCGAGACTGCGTATCGGCAAGCATAGTGTGAGACGCCTCCCAGTTAGATGGACCGACGACCTTAAGAAGGCGGCTGGGACGGACCTGATGAAGAAGGCGGGATAGGGTGTTGCGAGCGAGGCCTATGTTCAGCAGTGGACTGCGACAGACTAAGTTGATAATAGCGTGATTTCTTTCTCATCTTAAATAAGTAATTGTAGTTTCTTTAATTTCCTTAGAACATAATGGTAAACGGAGTCCAAAGGGTTTTTGACCAAGCATATGCAGGGATAAAAATAACAACGAAAAGTTGAGAGCTGAGTAGATACGGCATGAAGATAAAACACCGAAAGTATATTTGGAATGTTTAGATAAGAGCCATGTGCTCCACTTTCGGATTTCAAAAAAGGGACCAATAAAATAACGTGATCTTCAGCGCCCTGGATTTACGTATGATCATGTGCGACCTGACGCATAATGACTTAAACAAGACAATCTGACGGATAAATCGTAGGTTTTTCCTAAATCTGACGACGAATAACTGTTTGTCAAACTTAATTTAAAAGTTATAAGCGAAAGTCACGCCTTCTCTCAATAAATGATCTTCAAACGAACTCTCAGAACCAGAACTAAGTATTGTAGGTATTTATTTCAAGACCTATCTTATAATTTGAACTCGGAAAAGTAATAGAGATACTTCAGTATTGGCTTTTGATAGCTTGCTGGCTCTCGATGCCGCTTTCTTTGAAATAAAAGTTTCAAGTGGGATCATGACTGTATCGAGGGCTCGTATTTGCCGGCACATGCTCCACCTACAGGCGATTCTATGTCTTCTGCCTTCGAGATAGTGTGTCACCATCACCTCACATCACGAATCCCACACGAATTCGAGTTTCTTTTGATGGAAGTATTCGCATTCCTAGTTCACGACAGAATTCATTCTACGTTAAGTTTTTCTTTAACAACAGCCATTGAAACTTCGCCTATTCAACATGAAAGTGTACGTATGAGAGCTAAAAGGGCAGCCATGGCCTCCGATAATGGTCGTGTTTTTAAATTATGTTAGGTGCCTTATTGCTATTGTTCTGGTGTTCTTTTTCTAGCGTTGTCTCGGCTTTTGTAGTTCCCGATAACGTCTGTTTCGGCTCATAGCGTAATATTTTTTAAGGTATTTTTACGGCGTATATTTGATATACAATGTCTCACAAATTCAAAGAAATACATCTCATTTCGAGGTTCCTAGAGAATTGTTCAAATCCCGGATTGCTAAAACAGATCTTGTAATAAGTATTCCACCAAAAACATTTTCATGTAAAATGTTGCCATTACGAGACCATATGGCTCGCACTGTCAAAAAGTTATCAGATCTCATGTAGACTCAAGCTTCTAACTCTACACGACCTAACTCTACAAGCCCTAAATTCACAAACTTTCATCTTACGCCCATGTGACGGTAACGAAACGGCCAAGCCACATATTTTGACTAAGGTGTAGAGTTTGTGAAGTCAGGGCGTGTAGAGTTAAAAGCTTGCCTCTACATGAGATCTAATAACTTTTTGACAGTGCGAGCCATAATATGGTTTCGTCTTGGCAACATTTTACGTGAAAATGTTTTGGGTGGGATTTCAATTTTTTTTTCCAAGATTTAGAACTTTTTTGTTGTTTGTGTACTAATACTAGCTTACATACCAAATTTCAGCTTTCTAGGACTTCAGTGAGTACACTAAGAATTTTGATGATCATCAGTGAGTCGGTGACGAAATCGGGGTTTTTTAGATATCAATAAAATCTAAGAGCTATGAAAGAAGAATATAAGAGCTATGAAATTGAAACTTTATGTTTAATAACTCCATTATTGACATCATACCCCGAGAATGTTGTTTATCTGGTGTAATCCAAACCCAAGTTATGAGAAAAGGTAGGTAGTACCCTTGCGCTTCGCTTGGCTCATCTTGGCGGGAGCACTACCGTGCCTCCAGATTTTAGTGATTCGTATTGAAACTTTATGTTTAATGAGTCCATTATTGACATCATACCCCGAGAATGTTGTTTATCTGGTGTAATCCAAACCCAAGTTATGAGAAAAGGTAGGTAGTGCCCTTGCGCTTTGCTTGGCTCATCTTGGCGAGAGCACTACCGTGCCTCCAGATTTTAGTGATTCGTATAATATACTAAAATTAGCTGACCCAGAATACGTTGTTTTGCCATATATTATTTCTAGGAATTATTTTAGTTTGATAAAAAAAAAATAGATAATAGCTGATTGTCAGACCTACCCGACATGCACACAAAATTTCATAAGAATCGGTCAAGCCGTTCCGGAGGAGTATGGTAACTAACATTGTGACACGAGAATTTTATATATAAGATAAATGAAATAAGCTGTAAAGTAACAGCAGTAAGCAGTTATTAATTATTATTATTAAAAGCTTGTGATGTCCCACTGCAGGGTAAAGGCCTCCCCCCTCTCTTTCCACTTCTCTCTGTTCAAAGCTGCTAAGGACCAATTCTTGTTGAAGGAGTCCAGCTCATCCTGCCATCTCCATCTGGGCCTGCCACGATGTCGCTTGCCATTAAGATGAACCCATTGAACCGCAAGTTTGGCCCACTGATCGTCTGACATGCGGCAGATGTGTCCATCCCAATTCTATTTTAGCGTGGCAGCTTTCCGAGTGACATCAGTTACCTTTTTTATGGAACTGATGGTGTGAAATAATAATCTATTTAAATCCAATTTAATATTGTAATGAAATGGAGAACTCAGTAACCACTAGATAGCAGCCGATATTTATTATGAATCAAAAATACTCTCGTAGATTGCATATTGCTCTGTTATCTGATATTATTGGTTGCCAGTATTAATAACCGTTTTACGGCCGAACTCAATTACCCATTTATCACAAGTTTTGGTACACTGGAGGTAGAAAAACCTATCTATCTCTGGATTTAACGTCCCAATAATCTATATCAGTAGCAATCTGTATGATTATATTATACTGGCAGTTATAGTGGTACTGGCTACCACCAGTAGCGATCTGTCTTAAACTGAAAATAGGTTATTGGATTCGATCGTTACTGGTTAAGACTATAGTTTTCATAGCCGTACGCAAAATATGCGCTTGGACGTGGAGTTGCGGACACCTGCAACACAAGGATATATAACTACTAAAATTATTTTATTGAAATATACTTAGTAAGAGCAGTGGTGGCCAAGTGGTAACGGCCGCGACTTACGAGTTGTAGGTCGTAAGTTCGAACCCAGACAGGCGCTTTACTTTGTGTAAATTATTTCATCACCACTGCTCTCAAAACGGTGAAGGAAAACATCGTGAGGAAACCGGCATGTCCTAAGAACCAAAAATTTCGAAGACATGTGACATCTGCCAACCCGCACCGGGCCCGCGTGGTGGATTACGGCCCACTCCCTCTCACCGAGAGGAGGCCTGTGTCCCAGCAGTGGGAACATTATAGGCTGATTATGATGATGATGATGATGATGATACTTAGTAATTATGCTTTCATGATATAATTATGTAATCATCATCATCTGGCTAGCCTTTCCCCAACTAGGTTGGGGTCGGCATGATATTATTATGTAATACTAGCTGCGCCCTGCGGTTTCACTCGCGTAAATGTCGATCCCGTGGGAATATCGGGATAAAAAGTAGCCTATATGTTAATACAGGGTGTCAGCTACCTTCATAATTTTTTTTATCAAAATTGGTCCAGCCGTTTGAGCGTGAAGAAGTAACAAACATATAAACACACAAACACACACACACTCACAAACTTTCGCCTTTATAATATTATATTATAGTGTGATAGTTTATTATTATTTTCAGTTGCAATTTGGCGCAACCCTTTTACAAACTTTTTGAAGTGAAAACTTCTTTAGCATCGTTGTGATTTGAAATTTTATGAAACGAAAATGCAACAGTAAAAAGAGACATATAAGATTTTACGTGGGAGAAAATGAGATAGGAAGAATTATACAGTGCTTTTGTTTTTTATTAGTACAAATGACATTTAATGGATGTGTGGATGTGGATGTGGACGTGCACGTGGACGTGCACGTGGACGTGTATGTGGACGTGCACGTAGACGTGGACGTGAACGTGGACGTGGACGTGCACGTGGACGTGCACGTGGACGTGGACGTGGACGTGCACGTGGACGTGCACGTGGACGTGGACGTAGAAGTGGATGGATGGATGGATGGATGTATGTATGTTCTTTAGCATCGTTGTGATTTGAAAGTTTATGAAACGAAAAAGCGACAGTAAAAAGAGACATGTAAATTCATAAGATTTAACGTGGGAGAAAATGAGATAGGAAGCATTATACAGTGTTTTTGAAGGTTTCACTTATACCACGTGTGAATTGCACACATGCTGTTTATTAAATTGGTTCGTTTATATGTTTAAGAAACAATAATTTTATTAAATCACAGTTCTATTTCAAACAGTTAATTTTAAAGCTGTAAATCTAATAAAATATTTAAGTAAAACATTTTTATTTCACAAGTTAATTCCATTTTTTATAGTGATTAATTTTACGAATGCTACAATGAACGGTAGCAAAATAAATATTTAATAGGTAACGTAACCGCCAAGCGTGTTACCTAATGACTTTTGAAGACTTTTGACTAATTGCGTAACGCGCTATTAATCACAATTTGAATCATTTTGAAGGATATTGCTAATACATTGCTACATATGTTCGAAAATGTTGTCTGCTCAGCAACGTAAATAACGCAATGAATGTTGCTGATGTGTCAAATTGAAAGCCATTACGAAACATAAGATCTCTGGTTCCAAACTGCTATTTGTTCCATCAAACCAATTATAGGGCAATCACCTAACATAAACCACAGTACCACACTGTATCACTAGCTTATAATGCAATGCTAATCACTTTCGCAGTCAACAAAGAATATTTAATTTTAACATCGCGGGTCCCCACAGTGTTTAAACGTCTAATTAATTAGAATTCCTTCTGAAGCCCGCCCACAAACTAATTTACATCGGGCCCTAAACAATAACACTGAATGAAGACGACTTCAATAACGAAAATTGCCCCAAAATGACTTGCCAACGCTCAGTAATACTTTTGAACAGAATTGATTTATTGTAACATAATTTGTCGACGACTGTGAAATGGAATCTACGATCAAAGGCGGTTCCCTGACAGTCCTCTTGAAAATTAAATAACATACATTTATGATATTACAACATCCTTTTTTACAAAGCTGTTCGGTTTTCTTTGTATTGTATAAATGGTGCATGATATCGCAATAAATACTTTTTCTTTCTTTCTGATATAAATATTTTGGTGCATGATTTAATAAACAGTTTGTCAACGTATTTGCAAAATAATTGCTTTGAATAAAGAGTTATATTGGTGACGTTATTATATTACCGTTGAAGCATACCCAGCGTTTTCTCACAAAGGGGATGTATTAATGTTGCATGGATGCACATGGCTACGTTGAAAAATTTAAACTTGTATATAAAAGTATGGTATACCATAGCATGTTTGTTCTGTTTTAAGGTATGAAATAACTGTATAGGGGAATTCAACAGATGCCCAGAGGGCATTCATAGCCAAAAAAAGTGTGTAAGGTCATAGACAGACTCTTGTAAGCATGTATTTATTAAGCAAAAGCTGCTTACCCTCCCGTGTTTATATATGTTTTAAACCTGCAAATTTGTAAGAAACGACTACTTACTATTTGAAAAAGATGAAAAGGGTATGTCAAAGAGGAAAATAGCACAAAACCCACTAGTAGACTAGTAGTCTCGCGTAATAGACTAAAAGTATGCAACAAAAATTGTTATACCATGGCGGTGAAAACGTACTCGTATAACCACTTAGCCGAAGAATTTAGAAGTGCTACAGATTTAGAATTTAATAGAAAGCTATATAACTGGTTGAGTGAGAGTTGTTTTTATTCCATCAATTAATATTTTGAGTGTAAAATGTTAAACTTATTTATTATTTACTTTATTTCACTAAATACATATGATTATATTAGAATATAAAAAAAAATATAAAAACATTTCAATATGACATGTTTATTAATAATAATTTAATTTAATTATAATTATTATGACATCTACATAATTATGTACATTACTTAATATTGAATGACATTATTAATAATAATTGCTATTTTTAACCGACTTCTAAAAAGGAGGAGGTGATCAATTCGGATGTTTCTATTTTTTTTAATATAAATTATTATTTTTAAATGAATAGAATTTAATTTAATTTAATTTTATTAATTGCATTGTATCTAAGTTATAAAATTACTATTAGTATTTTTGTGTTATTGCTAATTACTAAATGTGTGCATTGTATAAGTATAACCAAGATGTAAAATCTAAATATTTGCACGGCTGACATGCCGAATATAGTGAAACCCATAGATTAAGAAGAACTCATGTCAGCTACCTATGTTTTTGCAAATAAATATACCATTAATAAATACGAAGTTTAAACGCGACCTGCGAAATAAAATTTGTAAGGGTCCGGACAGACAAAGAACGATAGATATTGAATTTTCTTTATCCTCGAAAAGTAATGAGATTTACCGACACGCGTTCGCTTATGGAGCTAGAATCCCTCGGCTGAAGCACGAGTAAGAGATTTACTTATCGTCTTTGATGATCCAAAAAATATTTCTATTTTGTGTTTATATCAATAAAGAGAATATGGAAATATCAAAAAGCTTTTCAATTCTCTTAGTTTGTTTATATAGTCTGTATTGATTTGATGAAAAAACAACGGTTTTACAAAGGTTACACCTAATTTTGTCAAAACCAAGTGATTTTTGTGAGTGAAAACAAACACTGTGGAATAAAAAACGGACAAAGTAATACGACAGAAGAAGTCACTATTAGACAATAGAAGGTCAGTTGTGTGGTGGTGACGGTTTCGAATATGTTTGATGGATTTGAAAGATTGCTAAGGTGGAAAGGTGAAAGATTGCCTTCAAAAAACAACTAATGGAAAACAAACTAGTTACAACATTATCAATGAGACAATGAAACATGAAACTTCTTCATATTTGACAGTCGGCTAGCTTTTATTTGTATTTACATACATGTTGAATGACTTGAATGTATAATGGCCGCGCTTTGCCGACCGTGCTCTCCGTATGTTCGCACAGTGGCATAAAACAGAGGTTGTCAGACAAGCCTTCGTTTCCGCCACCTAATAGAATCAACATTGTGTGCCACTCGACACAATGCTAGAGTTATGAATACATAACGAGATATTAGCCCACATATCTTTTGAGCGTTTATTAGCTACACAATAAATAATATAACCGAGTGATAAATTAACCAGTTCCTACGACTCCATGAAAATATTTGTCAAAGATTGTGTTGTGTAATAGGGTTTTATTGTAAAAGCTTATCGTTTTTAGGGTTCCATGCCAAAATGGTAAAACGGATCCCTTATGGTGAGACTCAGTCTGTCTGTCTGTCACAGCTGGATATCTCAAGAACTACTGATGATATAAACTTTAAACTTGGAATAGTTTTAGATGACGTTTGCCCAACTATTTTGCAAATAAGAAAGAAATAAAAATATATGTATATTTTTTGCAACAGGGACTGAAAGGGAGTCTGAAAAATCGAAGGAGGGCTACTATGTGGGGGCATCATATGAAAGAGCGCAGTTTGCACGTTCTGAAACATTTTTCTTTTTTTTAGGCTACATAGTTTTCGACTTTTGATGAAAAATGTAAAAAAAATACCGTTCCGCCCCCATATCTCCGAAGTTTGCAAAGAAAAAAATCTGAAAATACTCTATGTGATAGAAGTTTATGTAAAGATTACAAGAAAAAAAAACAAACACACTTTTCAGAAATCATCAACAAAAGTTGCATTAGTTCCACTATCTGTCAAAAGATGGCGCTGACATAAAACTGCAATATTCTACACCGCAGTGCACAGTGTTAAAATTCTCTGACGAATCTATATTCGTCAGAGAATTTTAACACTGTGCACTGCAGAGTCTGCACGTCTGCAGTGTCGCTAGCTAATTTAATTTGACCCTGTATTCAGTGGTGACCGCAGTATATAAGATTTAATGACTTGACTTGACCTTGGAAGAACTCCTATCTTCAAAGAATAAGTCCCTTTCAGCATTCCCTGTCATTATGTTTTCCCGAATTGTGGCACGGAGCAGCTTATCAACAACTTGGAGAAGAAATTAATATAATGATTTCTGCATTAATTTAATTGGAGAAAGAGACTTCCATAAAACTGAAATTGTGTGGATATAATTATAACACTGAGAGAAAAATTGCAGAATATACAGCACACGAATATGATAATATGTGTTCCTACTTACAAATTAAGTGATCATTCAACATTGCTTAGCTGGCGCATAGAGACCTTTAATAATCTACTTCATTTAGACTTGCAGACGTATAACTATGCAACGGCGTTTGACTCTAGATTTGTGTTACGATTTTACAATGTTTTCTAAGTTCGATAGGAAAACAAACGATCGTGGTATGCGAAATGTGTTTCAAAATCTGTCGGTAACTATAGCTAATTATAATTCATTTACTCAACAAGAAAATATATTTAACAGTCATATAATGCATCAAAATATTGCCGGTGTCTTAAACAAGTCCGACTTACTGGTTATTTATATACAGGAATTGTTAAGTAAACAAATTAATTTAGATGTTTTATGTATAACCGAACATTTCATAATGTCTGGCCAAGAGAAACTTTTACATATACCAAATTATAAGCTAGCGGCATGTTATGCTAGACAAAACATTAAACGCGGTGGAGCCTGTATATTAGTTAAAAAAGACATCGAATATAAAGACTTGCCTGACATTGTGAGACATTCGGTAACAGGAGGTATAGAATGCTGCGCAATTGAATTACCTTCACAAAAACTTACAATCCCATGTGTGTATAGACCACCAAAAATCACTAATCTACACCAATTCTATGAAAACCTAGATATTATACTTAAAAAGATTTCCAAACCAAACAAAAAAATAATTATGTGCGGAGATTTTAATATAAATATTCTGAAAAAGAACAGAATTAGCATGGAATTTGAATATTTTCTGATGAACTACGATTTGAAGCTAGAAATAAATAAACCGACCAGACCTCATAGTAAAACTTGCTTGGATAATTTTGCGCACAATTCAAAACAAAGCTGCCAAAGTGAAATAATAGACTTCGGATTATCCGATCATACGCTCAAATATTTGAAATGAAAGTTAGTAAGTTTAGTCAAATTAAAACATGGAAAACATCAAGACTAAGATATCTGAAGAAAATTTAATTATCTTTAGAAATCATCTCCTAAACTTATCGTTTTCAGATATATTATTATATAGCACAGAGGATCCAAATGAAGCCTATGATAACCTTTTAGAAATATTTCAACTTCTGTATGAACTATGCTTCCCCTTCAAAACGATCTGCAAAAAAGATCAAATTAGTATCTAGAGGTATTAGAATCTGCAGCAAAAAAAAATATGGCCATATACGTTCTAATAAATAAAATATTGGTTAATGTGGACAAAAAAATACCAATTTGCGTCATTTTTACCGATATGACCAAAGCTTTTGATTATGTGAACCATGTAACGCTTTTAGTTAAACTTGATGCTTACGGTATGCGAGGGAATGCTCTACGTGTAATAAAATCGTATCTTAGTGGACGTCTTCAATATACAGAAATCTCTAAAATATGGGTCAAATCAAAACGTGAGGTTAAATATTTATCTGGTCCTAGGGAAATTAAACATGGCGTTCCGCAGGGCAGCATTCTAGGGCCATTATTATATATAAATGATCTACTCCGACACATCCCATACCCTTGTGTGATATTTGCCGATGACAGTACGATCCTAATGGACTGCCTCAACAAAGAGCTTTATGAAGGTGAAATAAATAGTTCTCTAAAATTAATAATAAACTGGCTCAACGACAACAATCTTATCATAAATCTCAATAAAACAAATTTAATGCATTTCTATCAAAAATTCTTCCTTTAAACCTAAAAAATAATTATAAAGGACAAACTATTGATAGCGTTACCGTGGCTAAATTCTTGGGTATATTGATTGACAGTCAACTAACTTGGAAACCGCAGGCTGAAGAAGTTTGCAAAAGATAAAGCATGTCTGCCTATGCTCTCTACAATCTGTCCAAGAAAGTTTTATAAAACATTGATACATTAATAGTTGCATATCACGGTTTGGTGGTCTCTGTTCTAAGGTTTGGTGTAGTATTCTGGGGTAATTGTTCCGAAACGGAGTCTATATATTTTAAAGCCCAAAAACGGTGCATAAGATCCATTTTCAATCTCAAGGTTACAGATAGTTGCATTCCTTTTTTCAAGAAACACAAAATACTAACTTTTCCTAGTATATACATTCTCGAAGTATGTAGCTATATTCGTTAAAACTAACAAGCATCCATTTCCTGCATTAAATGATACGAGGATGAGAGTTACTGCCATGAGATCAAAATATCAGAGTCTATTGTGTACTGGTAGATATAACACTGCTTTGATTAAAAAAACATGATTGGTATGGCACCTATTATATTTAACAAATTGCCCAATTGAATTAAGGTTCAGCCCTTAATAAAATTCAAGAAACTCCTGTCGTCGTTGCTGATAGAGAAATGATGAATTGTAATATTTACTTCACTTTATCTCATTTATTATGTCAATAATATTAGACAGCTAATCCATGATCTCATTTTGAATTTAAGTGCCTAGTTTTTAAATTATCTGTAAGTTAACCACTATATTTTTGTATGCCAACAGGCAGAATGTACTGGGAATATATCTGAAACTAACACCATTATTGTAACACGTCTGCATTCAATACAAATAAAAAAATATTATTATTATTAAAGTAGCTAGGTACTTCTACATAGACATTGCATCTAATCTCATCTCCACTATGTATATAAAGTCATATAAAACAATCCTATAACATATCTACATTATGTGCACTCTCATTTCATTGACATTAAAATGACAAGGACAGCAAGAATGTGTAAGTTATTAAGTGTAAAGTTTTTATGATGGGGCTTACAAGGACTTTCATTTTTATATAAGTAAGCGTTAAGTTGAAAAGCCCTTAAGAAAACAAGGTGTTTCTCGTAAAGTTTAAACTGATTGCACCGTAAACTTAAGCGCGCTGAGATCCAATTAAATTGACTATAAGAGGCTTATAATGTTCAGAACCAATCAAAGTTGCATTAATCTTAGGTACTTACTTGCGATAATAAACTTTATTATTATGCATTGCCAAAGGAATGTTGCATTGTATATTTGACGTTAAAAGCCCACCTTTGCATTTTATGTGCCTATTTAAAAGAAATGATTTGACTTTGACTTTATTGAGTGGGCTAGATTTAGTTATGTAGATGGGTATCTACAGCATTTGGGGACGTTTTCGTTGTTTTTTCCATCTGAAATATTGTGCTTAGATACTGTTATTGAACATGTAGCTATCTGTAATAACAATAAATTGGTCTACACGTAGGTACACCTGAATTCAGTACAACAACAAATAAAACAAGCAGACAACAATGGTAAACAAAATCGGAGCAAGGAATCAGATGTTAAAGTGAATAAGTTATATCTATACGCGGCAGGGTGCCCATTGTCAACGACAAATTACGGCCTGCTATTTAAGGCACCATAAATTATCCCTTTATATAGCGTTATTTATGCAACACAATTTATATTGGGTATATGTTACTGAGAAGTTATTCGCAGCATTTGCAGAATTAGGTACATCTATCTCTCTCCATTCTTTTCTTCAGCGAATTGTGGAGCGAAATCATGGTGTACGTTTTTTTGAGCGTAAGAAGGAAAAGACAGAATGTGTAGCTAGGGCAGGACTGTAACAAGGTATTTAAGCAGAAGTTACGATATACCCCCGGCTCCAATAGCCGCTGTAAATAACGCTCTATCTGCGCTGCGCCGCCGCGTGCCCTGCCAAATTGCTTGGCAACCTCCTCAGACTTCCTCTTTGAATAATATTATAACAAACCGTACAACAAAGCAAAAATAAAACTTATTACGTCCCCCATTCGAACTCACATAGTGCACTTAACAGCCAAGTGGCCGCTGTTAGTGCTGTTACTATGTGAGCTCGAGCAATCTGCAGATTTAAGTAGATTTATTAAAAAATTGTTTGTTAACATGGTGTACGTGCGGACGCCGCCTTGCGCCCCGGGCGTAAATAAATAAGTTAATATTAAATACGGAATAGTCCTTTATAATCCAATTTGCGCAAAATATGCTGATAAAAAAGCGTCCCGATAAAAAATCCGATATTGAATGGAAATTATAATCTTACGAATAGAAAGGAACTTTCTCCTCCGAGAAAATTACTGTCATTGTTGGCACAGCCGGTACTTAATATAGATTAAACAGCATATTTATAAACAAGGAAATAATTTGTGATATTTTGAGAACAATAATCTGTTAACGCGATGGATGTACTTATATGCGACTAAAAGATCAGACTTGCAGTCAGAGGTCTTTATGAAGGTATTCGTTCTGATATTCGAGATCCTCATATTTACAACTACGAATATTAACACCAATTCAATAAATATTCTTTGTAAATGTGCATATTTATTTCACCGACGACGTTGTTCGAAGTCATAATTATTTTACTGGTTACATAACTTCACCGTACTGCGTTGATTCGTAAATATCAATGTAAATAGGTCAAACAGGTATAATTTGTGTGTACCGTTATCGGCCACAAACTGCCCACTATGTTGGTTCAGTCAACAAAAGCACTAAATGATACGAAACAAATAATTTTGTATTGCATCACTTTGAATAATTGTTGAGAATTTCTGATTTCAGTAATTTTAAATATTGTTACGTTTATTTTGTTATCATGACTATGTGGCCGCAACACAACAGAATGTGTAGCGCGACGGAAGAGGCACAGTCGTTGCTACGGCCTACGTCGTAGACACCTCGTAGCTATCTCGTAGCAGTATTTGCCTCAGGGCCGAGCATTGCGTTCTGAGTCTATCTGTAAAATCTGCGTCTTATTTCTGCATTACAATTTGCGATGTAGCGACGCACTGATGTGTGTTGAAGATCGGATGATTTAGTATTTTATTATTAGTGTCTTTGAACTAAACTGTTGCCCAGCGTAGGCATTGATGCTGCGTAGACACCGCACGAACTTACAATCATTAAGAACATTTGACTCCAAGTAGTAAACACTGCTGTTGGCAAAATAAAGTTAAGGACTATAAAACCAGAAGAACTCAAATAAAATCTATGGGTACAACAGTCTTACTTACTAGGGCATTGTTGAGTTTCCGATCATTTAAAAGTAATAATCATAATATTGTGCTCTTTTATATTTAGGTGCTTTTAGTTTCCCTAAACGTTTTCCTTATAATTGCACAGATTTGTGGCATCAACACTTACACTGAATCATCGCAATGGCACCTCAAATACTGTAGGTGCACTGCCAATTATTCGGCTTATAATGTTGCTATTAGGCGGAATAATTAGAGGTATGTGTGAGGCGATCTCACGACGGAGGAAATGCGGGTGGTTGTTTCTCCATAGAAACGCTCTCGCCTGTTTTACATTAAATTTATAAGCACTAGAACCCTTAAAAAACGCCGATTTAAAACTTTATCTACTGACAAAATGTGAGTGTTACTATAGGTACGTACACGTTTGCCCAATCATTTGGGATTACAAGCGTGATGTTATGTGTTAATGTACTCTTTTTTTAAAAGCGTACATTATACCTTCGTATAATGTTCACACAGGTCTCCTCTCTCTTTAAGAGAGAACGGGCTATAATAGGCTATATTATATATGCTATCCCCCTTACTAATAAACGTAGTATAGCGTCGTACACATGACTATGTGTACGACGCTATACTACGTTTATTAGTAACAAAGCGTTGTGTGACTACACAACGCTTTGTTTTCTTCTTTCGAAATCAAATTACTGACGACTGAATGAGAGAAATCGATGTGTAACTACTAACCTGTAATTAATTTTTTCAGCGTTAGATGACCTTAATTTTTTTTGTTGCGGGTTACTTTGTGTCGATGTGTTGGTTTTAACCAATATTGTAGAAACAAGTTTTACGCCAAACTACCTACACAATTAAATAGAGCTTTATCGGGTATTGGTTACAGGTGCGTCGCCACTGCGAGCATTCTTTGGCGAGTGTTACGGTTGTGAAAATTCCGGAGGTTATTACTCGTTTGCGAACAAATGTGTTTAGAAATGGTTCTTATTGGAACTCAAACGCAAGAGGCGTTCGAGTTCCAATAAGGACCATCATGGAAACATTCTGGTTGTGAACTAATGCTCGCCAACGAACGTTTGCTTAAGAAAACAATGTAAAACTTAACATGAAATTATTGAAATTTATCTACGTTGAAACGAACATACCTTCGAAATATATGCAATGCGATATCAAATGTATCATGAAATGTACAGACGCCAGCACATCAAGCTACCCAAAACTGTCAAATTTTCCCAATCAACGTTGAACCTAATGCTTTAGCGATAAGGTTAAAAATCTATTAAAAAAATTTGACTTATTGTAGTAGCTTGATGTGCTGGCGTCTGTACCTACTTTGAAACGAACCAACCATCCAAATATATGCAATGCAACATAAAATTTAATGTGTTAATTTACCTGCGTTGAAACGAACATGCCATCTGTGACGACCGAAGTATGTTTATATTATAATAGTTTATACAGTGTCGGGTAGTGGACCCGAATAAACAGTTCGTTGCTAACCACCGCCTTTTATTGACGTATCATTGGCGACGAGTACGGGATCTGTGATTTTCATTTAATTTTGTTAAAAATATTGTACATAGACTTTTCAAAAATGCCGATCGGGAAAATTGAACCGTTCAATGTAAATTCCAACCAGTGGCCAGCTTACGTTCGTCGCGTTAATCAGTATATAAAGTTAAATGACATTGACGATGACTTGAAAGTGTCTATGCTGATAACCGTGGTCGGTGAAGAAACGTATGCATTAATGTGTGATTTGTGTGCACCCAGTTATCCAGAGAGTAAAACTTATGACGAGCTAGTAAAACTGGTGACGGAACACTTGGAGCCACAACGTTCAGAGATCGCGGAGCGCCACGTGTTCAGATTGCGTAGACAACGGGCCGGCGAGTCTCTCACGGAGTATTTGCAAGCATTAAAACATCTTGCGACGACGTGCAATTTCGGCAAATGCACTTCATGTGCAACCCTAGAAGAAAACTTGCGAGACCAGTTCGTGTCAGGTTTAACAAATGACGTGATGCGGTCCAGGATCTTTGCGGAAAAGAAAATCCAGTACAAAGAAGCAGTGGAGCTAGCCTTGGCTCTAGAAGCAGCAGAGAAACATGCTGAGGTGAGCGGCAGCACCACCGTAGCGGGGACAGCGGCGGACTCAACGGCAGTGGCAGGCGGCGCGGCGGGCGAAGGCCTGCATTACGCACGCGGCGGCGGCGGACGAGCCGGCCAGCGCGGGCGCCAGCCACGCGCCGCGGGCGGAGGCGCAGCGGCAAGCAGTGAAGGCGCAGGACCAGGCAGCGGAGGCGCGGAGCCTACGAGCTCGCGCGCACCATCTTGCTGGCGTTGCGGCAAGGCGCACACGGCTGATAGATGCCGATTTAGGAACTATAATTGTGATGAGTGCGGTAAAAAAGGACATTTAAAAGTGATGTGTAAACAAGCGCGCAGCGAAGGTAGTAGGCAAAACTACGTATGCGAAGATGAGTCCGAGGACGGTATGTTTAACATCGACGTCGCAGCTCGAGGTAACAAACCATATTTTATTAAATTAACGATGGACAACATTAACATTAAATGTGAAGTGGACACGGGTAGCCGTATCTCGGCTATAAGTGAAGAAATGTACAAACAGATGTTTTCGCATAAAAAAATTGTCGCGGACAATTTATTGTTACGTTGTTACTCGGGCTCACGGATTGAGTCATTAGGTTACATTGAAGTAGATGTCTGTTTAGGGCAAATTAAAGGGAAATCATTGCGTCTTTACGTCATAAAGGGTGGCGCACGACCCCTTTTGGGACGAGAGTGGATGCGCGTTTTAAAAATAACTCAAATTACGCTCAATGAAATAATAGATGACGGCCTAGTGGCGCAATTAAGTAATGAATTCCCTGAAGTATTTAGTGAGAAGTTAGGGACTTGTAAACAGCCCATCCGCCTTCAGCTGACAGATAACGAACCGGTTTATGTGCGAGCGAGACCTATGCCGCTGGCACTCCGCGCACGAGTTGAAAGGGAATTGCAACGTTTAGAGACAGATGGAACCATCTACCGCGTAGATTACTCTGATTATGGGACTCCAATCGTACCAGTCGTAAAAGCAAATGGGGATATACGTATTTGTGGTGACTACAAGGTCACAATCAATCCCAAATTAAAACGGGATTATTATCCCTTACCGCGAATTGAAGAATTATTTACAAATCTTAGCGGTGGGGAGAAATTTACAAAAATCGATTTAAGACATGCGTATGAACAATGTTTTTTATCCGATGATTCCCAACCATATACAGCGATTACAACGCACATGGGTACCTATGTTTACAAACGCACACCGTACGGTTTATCTTGTATCCCTGAGAAATTCCAAAAGATCATGGAGGAAACCCTGCGCGGGGTGCCCGGTTGCGTCGTGTTTTTAGATGATATATGTGTGACAGGCTCAAATAAAGCAGAACATATAAAGAATCTGCGAGCTGTACTCGAACGATTACGTAATATGGGACTTACGGTCAAGCTAAGTAAATGTAAATTTATACAGGACAGTGTAAAATATTTGGGCTTCATTATTAATAAAGATGGGTTGCGGCCGGATCCTGAGAAACTAGAGGCCATTACCAGCGCACCGAGACCTGAAAACGTATCTCAACTTAAAAGTTTTCTTGGAATGCTCAATTATTATGGACGATTCATTCAGAATCTGAGTACTTTACTACAACCGATGCATAATTTGTTAAAAAAAGAGGTCCGCTGGAATTGGGATTCGAAGTGTGAAAAGTCTTTTTTGAAGGCAAAGCGAACCCTCTTGAGTGAACGAGTACTGGCACACTATGAGGAGGGGCGCGAACTTGTATTGTCGGTGGACAGTAGTGCGTACGGACTGGGCGCAGTGCTGGCGCACCGTTACGAGAACGGAAGCGAGCGGCCCGTCAGCTGCGTCTCGCGAACACTTAATGCGCCCGAGCGCAACTACAGTCAATTGGACAAAGAGGCACTGGCTATTTTGTTCGGTGTCACAAAACACCATCAATACTTATATGGTAGAAAATTCATACTGCGCACTGATCATCAGCCGCTGACATATATTTTTGGGGAAAAGGGAGGAATTCCGCAAACGGCTGCCAGTCGTTTGCAAAGGTGGGCGGCGCGTTTGGCCGCATATGATTTCCGTATAGAATTCGTACGATCGGCGGACAATGGTCCGGCTGATGCTTTGTCACGACTACCGTTACCTCAGGAGGGTCGCTTAACGGATCCAGGAACCGTGGATTATTTAAATCTAGTTGAAGCGGCACTGCCTATTTGCTATAAGGATATTGCAAAAGAGACAGAACGCGATACGTTACTAAGTAAGATTAAAGGGTATGTACTTTTTGGCTGGCCGTCGGCCCCGAGCTGCGATGCGGAAAAAGCTTACTTTTCTAGAAGACAAGATTTCGTGGTAGACCAAGGGTGTGTTATTTTCAAATACAGAATTGTCGTGCCTCATGCCTTACAAAAGAAAATCTTGGAGGAAGTGCACGAAGGTCACTTAGGTATACATAAAATGAAAAGTTTATCACGTAACTATATTTATTGGGCCAATTTAGATAAAGATATAGAAGAATTATGTAAATCATGCGCCGCGTGCCGGATAGTTCGAGACGCACCGCCACACGCACAGTTACACCCTTGGGAATTTCCGCTGCACCCGTGGCAGCGCGTACATGCCGACTTCGCAGATTGTGGAGGCGTTCGATATTTAGTTATTGTAGACGCTCACTCAAAGTGGATTGAGGCGTCACCAATGAAAGGTACAAATGCAGCTTCAACAATTAAGGTTTTGAGAAGTATTTTCGCGCGTTTTGGTTTACCGTCGCAGCTCGTGACCGATAACGGACCACCATTTGCGTCTCAAGAATTTAAAATTTATTGTGCAAATAATCATATAACGAATACAACGTCGGCTCCCTATAGGCCGCAGGGAAATGGCGCGGCGGAAAACGCTGTTAAAACAATAAAAAAGGTGATCAAAAGAGCGTTGTATGAAAATGAAGATGTAAACGCGGCTCTTTGTAGATTCTTGTTACAATATCGAAACTGTGAGCACGCGACGACCGGGGTATCACCCGCAGTGGCACTGCAAGGGCGGCGACTGCGGAGCCGACTGGACGCACTGCGGCCGGACGTAGCGGCCACTGTACGCGCCAAGCAGGAGCGCCAAGTTGCACGCGTCTCCGGCACCGATAGACATTTTGACGTAGGGGACTCGGTATTAGCTCGCGACTATACAGCAAGGGGGGATAAATGGACCGAAGCTACAGTAGTTAAAAAGACTGGTCCCGTATCATATAGAATCAAGGTGGGGGACGAAGTAGAATGGCGGCGTCATGCCGACCAAATAATCCCAGTAAATAACAATAAAAATAGGTACTCTCTATCTCGAATGAGCGGGGTAGGGTTAGCTGTGGACGAAGAAAGACACAGTACTAACTTAGGACGTTCGGTCAATAAGGGAGCCGACGATGATCGGTATGAGGATGCATTGGGCGGTGACAGTGAGGTGGCGGATGCACCGTCAACAACCCTATCGCCAAAGGCTGATCCAGAAAAGCGGTCGCCTATACCAGAACCGACACCGCCTGGTGTATCGGCTCGAGCACTGCGTGCCTTCAATCGAGCTAAACGTTCTAATAAGTTAGATTAGATTACATTTAATTAGTTTAACTTAGTTTACGTTAGTTTAGTTTACATATAACCTATCCATACTTATACTGTGTATCATGTGTGTATTATTAGTTTCAAATAACGGTCTTGTAAGCTTAGTGAGGAGATATGTGACGACCGAAGTATGTTTATATTATAATAGTTTATACAGTGTCGGGTAGTGGACCCGAATAAACAGTTCGTTGCTAACCACCGCCTTTTATTGACGTATCATAAATATATGCAATGCAATACTAAATGTAACATGAAATGTAACAGATGTGCAACAAATGCGACTTGTTTTGATGAAATATATTTTAATGAATACAGTGCCTTTAGCTCTTCTCGATCAGAACCCGAATCTGGCTATAGGAATTAGCTAATGTCCAGCACCACAGCGCCAAATTGTCTGTTTCGTGCATACAAACCTAGCTAGACATTTAGGCCACCCACCTGGCGGGTCCCACATTGTTATCGCCTATTCGCGGCGTCAATTAAGGGCCGCGTGTGGGATTTTAGAAAATACCTCTACGAAAATGTCAATCAAGTGTTCTGCTTCTGACATATTTGGCAACAAAAAGACACCTACACTTGTGTAATAGACTGTTGATATTTAACAACTGTTTTCGTAAAGCCGTGTAGGTTGTTCAGCTACCAAAGTACCTACATCACTGTCTATGCATATGTGGTTTTGCAAATCCAATATATTATTATCTATTTACGTTAACATGACAATATACAACTATTATGTTTAGTACACGCCACAAGGCAAACGCTCCAAATTGTGATAGATCAAATATCAATAGTTTGGCGCCGTCGTCTGTTTCAACATCAACCGTATGAAAGTCAGTCGCTGCTGTAATATAATATTTCACTTTATCTACCAGTAGATATTTTAATTTTAATGAAGCCTACTTTAATTTTATGTAAATACCAATCAACGTTGTCAACAGTTTATTTGCTGTTGGAAAATGATCCTGTTGTGTAAAGTTAGTTACTTACATTTTTATTTATTAACGTTTTGCCTTATTTTATTACGTATCTAATTAATGTAATACTTCGTTCAGAAGAGTACCGTGTAAAGATTTGCATGTGAATGTAGCAGGGGTCCCAATAAACTCTTGCTGCTCGGTGATCGGAATACGTATAGTTACTTGAACAAAAAAAACCTGCCTGAAAAATCTCAGTAAATTCTTTTGTCAAATCGTGTATCGTATTACGATAGTGAATGTATCGCTTTGGACTGATACAAAAATCTTTAATACTTTCTATTGTTTATCATTGAAAGTCTATTTAACTTCTTAAATAGACTTTCAATGATAAACAATTTTACTGTTATATTCATAATAGTAAAAATAAAACAAAAATATTATCTCCTAGTTCACAAAAAAAAAAGAAACTCCGTGGGTAATTTGGACTTTTTGCGAAGGCTTTATTTGAACAATATTATAAAAATCCAGGACTCATTAGCTGACAGCTGTGCGTCAATTAAACGTAAAATATAGTCCTTGGAGACACGGTCCCCCCGGCCCCGCGTCCGCTTCACCCCCTAGCATCCCCTGTGCCACAACTCAACCCCTCCCTGCGCGATCTCATTAGTGGAGCTCTGAATGTACAATTTGTTCTGAAACAGACACCGATTGCTACTTTAAAAAACGTAGCCACTCGTTTAAGGTCAATTTTTAGACTCTCTTCAACTATAATTACAGTCCCCTAATGGTCATTATTGTTTACGCTTAATTGGGTATTGTTTACTTTATTAATTTGTATTTATGTGAGCGTTATGGAGGGAGCATAATCTGTTTGAGCACGTAATTGATAAAATGTATACTGGTACAGTATAGACCTTTCTTTCTGTGAAGATAAATTCTGATAGTAGAGTCTTTGTTAATTTGTTATTCTGGTCGCACAGTGTAAACGCTCGAAATATTTGTTATTCCTGCTAAGATGCACGGAGCGCGAGCGTAAGGAGAAAATTTATGTCGCGGTGTCGAACATGTCGGCTTTAATCTAAATCCGAGTCTCGGTAGCCGCACAATCTAACTAAGCTGAGCCTGTTAGAACTTTCATTTCCATCATTCGTTGAACGCGTTCGCCCCAGGAAGCCCTCCTAATCCGCCCTGCGTGCACAAACCATTTCCACTCCCTTTGTAACTTTTGCTTCTGGAAAGTTTCGAATTAAATCCAAGAAACTGATTTAATAAATCTATTTCAAAACTATTAATTGTATTTCATTAAATGTACCTGAAGTTTGCTTCTGGTAACCCGACTTCAATACAGTTGGGAATTATTTGGCTCGGGTAGCGACGTTTAAAATATATTATGTTTTAATACGTCTTCGTACTTTTTTGGAAATGAGAAATGTTTATATGCTGATTTGAGAATAAAATGTCATTAGGCTGTGCGTACACTGTGTGAGTTATGCCTCGCTTGGGTGTCGTATGAAGTTGTTGGACCGACTATTCACGTATAATATTTTCCGTTTTCGAGCGAGTTGTACCTAACTGTTAACTGGCTTAAAATAGGTCACTATGGTACTAAATCATTGCTTTAATTCGGCGATGTTCTGCTGCGAGCTTTCAAATGTACATTGTACACCTGGTTCAATAGTGTGTTTACAATGTGACTAGTGAGGGCGGAACATGAACAATATAGCCTGTATTTGAGCCTAAATGCGCTTGAACGGTGATTACTGATTGTTTGTCACGTGCCATTATGTACGGAGTCCTGATTCTGGAACAATTATGAAATGTTTTTATGCGTGTCTTATGTTGATATGTTTGTCTTGATTAAGGAGCTAATGAAGGTTAATTGCAATTTGCCGATTAGTCTCTTTTTTAACCGTTGTGTTTTTGAGGTTATTAAAGATACTTTCGCAATGAAATTGATTTGATGTAGTTATTTTAGTTTTTTTTAGAACAATGGGAACCTGTTTAAAAATAATTGGGAAAAACTTATTTTGAACATAATTTTTACGTGGCGTTTGTATATTGCGCCCGAAATATATGCGATTTACTCGTCACGTTATAAAAGTCTTGTATATTGAATCGATTCTTACAAAGACCCGTGATCAGTATTTAATAGCTATCTATATAATGTAGGGTACACTTACGAGTATGTCTTCCGAACTCATTTTCAATGTGTAAGGAATTTATCGCCTCATTGCTATAAGGGCGGCGAACTGCCGGATCAGGTTTGTCAGGCCGGGCAAGTACCTCTATCTATATATCAGTGGCGAAGGCTGAATTTATTTTGAGGTAAGCCGGAACAAAAAAAAAATGCATGTAGGCGTTTTGCAATGGTGTATTAAATACCTACAGTATGATATGATTATATTTTAATGATGAATTGACTATATAGTCAATTCATCATCATTCTGAATTTTCGAAGGGAAGCCGGTGGGAATCGAGTTGTATGGTACCTTCGCAATGCTATATGTCATTGTATAATTGTAAACGCCCTTTGTTTAGGTATAATCTATCTCGTGAGACTGTAAATTGCCGATAAATTGTGATCTGTACCATACTGCTTACAATATAACGTATTAGTTTTCGATAGTTTATAATCTATCAACTTCAAACCGTCAAATTGTGAACAAACCTGCATTTACCGACAGGGTGCACAATCTGCCTGATTTTATCACCCGTTTTGTGAACCGTCCCTAATTGGTCGCTTTTGGAGGTAGCTGAATTGGTCGCAGTAACTAAGCCAGGGCACCCTGAATAAATGGGTTAGGTTAGCTTATGTTAGAACTGAGACATCGATACCCGTTCACAATTTTTCGGTTTGCCATGGATAGAATTATTGAAAAATAATACGCAAAATTGTAAATAATTAGTTACAGTTCACATTTTGTCGATAGTTTATAATTACGCGAGATAACAATAAACTATAATATAATAACGACGATGATAATAATAAAGCTGTAGAGTTTGTTGTTTTTTTTTGTTTGTTTGAACGCGCAAATCTTTGGAAAGGCTATAGGCTATATAATATCACGCTAGGACCATTAAGAGCGGAGGAAAAAAAAGGAAAGAATGCTGAGCCAAAACGAAGTAAAAACGCAGCCAGGCGATGCGATGCGACGGGCTGGGTCGGGGAAACAAGAAATTTTATGCAGACGATGTCGCAGGCTGTACCTAGTCATACTATAAAACCTTAACCCATACCCTTAACCTTAACTTATATATTTAATGAAACTGATGAAAAATAGCAACTTCAACGAACTTTAATTTCAGTTATGTTTGTGATCATTTTTAATTTTAAAGGACCTAGGTAGTTATTAAATTACTTGAATGGCACTTGAAACAATCTACTCTGCCAAATTATATAGGCATAACTCGTTAGTCGTAACACCAAATGTGCTAATACAGCGCTGAGTCCGCCATTTTACCCATATATTATTTCCCTCGTTAAGGGCCTTAGCACACCTTCAACGCAAAAAACATTATGGGAGACCGCAATTCCGCTAAGTACCATTACTACATTATGTCACGATTCGAGTAGCGGAACATCATGAGAGTCAGTTGAATTGTAGCAATCGGAGCAAAATGGCGTTGCTTCAGACTTACTTAGTTAATACGGTATAGATCTACTTCAGATTCAGACCTTTTAAATTAGTTTTTCCTCAAAATCAACATCCATTTTAGGTCCAGCGGTTTTGCTGCTATAGTTTCGCGGTGGAGATGTGATACCGGCCTGAAAGAACCTCCTTGATATCCAACAATAGAAAGTCATCAAAAGCCGATTTTAATAAGGGATTTAAGATTATTATTATTAAATTGACCTGAACCTAACAAAAGGACGGCGATCTCGGAACGTAACAAATGAGTGAGGCAGCCTGGATTTTATATTTGCGTCTGTTCATTTTTCTTGATTCCATTTTAATTAACTTCATCGATCTTAACTTATATCGTCCATGTTCTGACGTTACGCAAGTACATATTTGGACGGATATCCTAATGTACATCAGATAAATTATATGAGCCAAGGTTTCATTTGCTCTATGAAAACGTAAATATTTATTAATGATATAAATCACTTAATGCATAAGTGGTAGGTAAGTACCTTTCTAAATTATAAATATTTGAAAGTTTTATTTGTTCTATTAAAATAAAAAAATATGTAAGTACTTCAAAGTGTCTTTTAAGTTCTAAATGCAGATAAGCAACTTAAACTATTATTCATTGTATTTATTTGCTATTAAAACTTATTCAAACAACGGCCGTAAAAAGGTTATTAATGTTTCAGATCAAGAACTTTGCGAACTGCTTCGAAGTAAACTTCCCAGGACTACTTAACTCTGCAAACTAGAATACTAACTAAATATTTTTATTTGAACAGAGTTTTTGAATCTCATTTTCCTGAGAGAAAATAACAACAGAAGATTTTTACATTTCAGCGCACCTGTTTCAAAAACGTGTCATATTTTGATTTCCTTAATGGAAGCAATCAATCAATTACAGAATGTCCTCCGGAAAAATCCTATTGTGTTTAGAAGGAAAAATATTTGAAATGTTTTGTATATTCTACTTTTGTATTTACAAAGTTTCAAGTGAGTACTTACCGACTTTGTTTCTTGAGCTGAGCAGTTAAAAGAGCTCTTTAAAACTTTAGCGGAAACAAAGTAGAGTCGACAATGTGTCGAGAAAAATAATATAGGGAGGGGGCACAGGTATGTTTAATATTCAATCAGTGCGGGGTCGCATTGTGGCTCTTCCCGCCACTCGACGTTGAGTGGGGTAATAAAGTAATAAATAAACAAGTAGGTTGACGTCGGCCCGTGGCTCCGGCCCTGGCGGCGCTTGTGATCCATTCGCACAATGGCCGTTCATTAAATTGTTATATTTGCTTAATTAGACACACGCATTAACTAATGTATTATGTATGGCTCATGCAATCAAAGGATTTCTGCCATAAATAAAAATTGTAGCTCGTTTTATCATGTGCTTACATCGAGCTGAAAAGAACCTGCGTCTGAAAAGCACTTCCCATTAAAGTCACATAAATTCACCTCGGTCTGCACAAAAATTGTTCGTGCTCGCTAGAACAGGTGACCTTATATAATATTCTGAAACACCTTTAAAACCGGCTCTCGCTGACAGTTTACTTCTTGAAAGGAAACCCGCCTTGACCTCGTTCTAGGAAAACTAACGAGGCATTCGATGGTGGCTCTCATTATTTCTCCCGCGAACTGTTCCTCTAATTACATACGGTGACAGACGTGATTGTATTTCTAAATAGAGACTGTTTATTTTAGCAGCGCTCGGAGATAAATCTTGATTAAGAATAACAAAAAATAAGTTTTAGTATTCCCTCGCTTACTGTAATGGAATCAAAGTTTCACTGTGTTTGATGACTTGTGTTATATTTGTTTCTAAATGGAGATATCCCCCCGGTGCGAATGAAATAGGGGACATAAACGTACCTAATACGCTCATCATCCCGCAAGTTATGAGAATCAAATGGGGAAACGGGTTAACGGGTGCTCTTAAGCGGTGGATTAGTATCTACCTTACCCTTAAAAAACTCAACCTCTTTCTTTTACAGACTTCATTCAGATGTACGAGCAAACGAGCGGATAAAACCGACGTTCATAAACCGTCCGTACCTACTCTAGCTCGCTCCAGAAATTATCGAATTATAATAGTCGGAGAATTCACGGCTAGTGCACATAGCCATTCGGCGTGGCTATCTCACAAAGTTAGCGCACAAACTCCTCCGAGGCACTAGTCAGAAAATTAATCTTATCTCAATTTTCCCGTGTTTTCCTTCTCCACAGTGTTTAATTGTGCAAGTTTTAATTACATGCAAACCGAATGCTCGGCACCGACGTGGGCCCGTTTATTCGCTAGATATTTACGACGACAATGTTCTTATTAGCAGCAATATAACTGTACTTACACTTACACTGTTTATTGTTACATTTGGAATAGCTCTCGTGAGACAACTATTTAGTTTTGTGTTCGACTCAATGTAGGTACTTGACACACATTTATCTCTGAACTTTCTGTGATTTTCTTTAAATAAAAATCTCCTAGCAATTCTTTGTCAATTGAATTAAAAACGGAAACTGTCTAATGGGAATCTTTCTATTTCCAGGAGAATTATATGCGGAAACGGTTCAGTTTTCCTCTTAAAAAAGCCTGCTTATGTGCTGATAGGTATATGTTGTACCCACCGCTCGGCGGATACAACAGGGTGTGTTAAGAGGCAATTAAGGGATTACGTCAGGTGTAAGGGCAGCAGCATCCACCTGTACCCGGATATCACGGCGCGTGATTATTGCCTTATCCCCCGAGATCATCCACAAAGGAGGCTCAAACTTCAATTCGAGATGACTGCAGGCTTTATGCGAAGAAACTGTGATCTACTGTATTCTATAATTAAATGATTGCGTCTTGTTGACGCAAAGACAGCAATATAGGTTCCTATATCAAGCTTATTTCTGTTGTTAGATATGTACAAACTGTTTGTATTGATGTGGTACTACGGTTTTTTCACTGTGTATTTTTTTTTACATAGTTTCTGACTCAAAGTCCGTCTATCATACAATACCATACATATATTCTGGGGGTAATGGATGTGAGCAGCTTTGTCGAAACCTACAGCTCGGTTTTTATACTAATCAAAGTGTTTGTTTCACAGTTTTGAGAGCAGTGGTGATGAAATTATTTGCACAAAGTAAAGGGCCACGCTGGGTTCGAACCCCACAACCTGCAACTCGTAATTCGAGGCCGTTACCACTGGATCACCCGTACTCAACGGAGAGTTCCTGGAAACTGTAGCGATCGATGTGTTGCCTCCAACAGCTTTTCCGAGTAGCTAATAAGCCCTGAACTATACAATATATGTATCAATGTCTAAGTTAAATAATGTTGAAGTTCACCTACGTACGATAACAGTGTAACTTGTATCTGTTTTCAACTTGGCAGACAATAACGTGATATTATTATATCACTAGCTGCGCCCCGCGGTTTCACCCACATAAGTGTCGATCCCGTGGGAATATCGGTATAAAAAGTAGCCTATATGTTAATCCAGGGTGTCAGCTACCTCCATATAAAATTTTATCAGAATTAATCCAGCCGTTTAAACGTAAAGAAGTAACAAACATATAAACACTCACAAACTTTCGCCTTTATAATATTAGTGTGATATTATGTTTCAATATTGTGCATAAGGTTGGGTAGGGTTGGTTATTTGAAATGAGATAATCTGACTGAATCGGCAATGGGCCGGCCATATTAGACGTAGAACCGATTGCCGTTGGGGAAGACGTGTTCTTGAGTGGAGATCGCGAATCGGCAAACGTAAAGAAGGACGGTGGAGCGACGATCTTCGCAGGGTGGCTGGTAGCAGCTGGATGAGAGTTGCTGAGAATCGAGCTGAATGGCGTGCAACTAGAGAGGCCCCATGTCCAACAGTGGACTGCGGAAGGCTGATGATGATTGTGCATAAAATGGATGGTTTTCTTTTTAATTAACATGTTCCCGCTGTACGCTAAAATAGCAAACCTACATTAATGTTTTATGTAGGTAAGTCATGCGTGGTGCGCTAGAGGATACACATTAGTAGATATTGTAATGTTTATAATTGTTGTTGTTGTATTGTTGTTTGTTGTTGTTGTTTGTGTGTTTGTTGTTGTTTATTGTTGTTGTTGTGTTTGTTGTTGTCTTCTTGTTGTTGTTGTTTTGTTGTTGTTGTTTTGTTTTTTTTGTGTGTATTGTGTTTGTAATTGTGTTGTGGAACCAAGTACAATACTGGTTCAGAGGAATTTACTGGATATCTAAACAATGTAGGGTGACACATCGACGCGCTAACTGTAACCATGAATTCAGCACAAACGGTTCTAGAACCCTTAGCGTAGAAATTTTTGGTCAGTTATCAAAATAAAAAATTTGATGTATCATATTTTATAAAATAGCAAAACTAACGCGGTTAAAATACATGGACAGCAATTTTTTTTTTAAATAACCCATTCATGTACAGAATCCATGGCAGGTGTCCCTGCCACCCTTTTTAAATATTATTTTAACCTGCGTCTGTTTCCGTAATAACGTAACATAATTATGACACTTAAAACTTCAATATGTAGGTACCGTTCCAGAGTGAAATTTACGATATTTTTACGACTTGTATATTCACATTCCGTTTTATTAAAGCACCTTTGCTTACCTTGATATGTTTATGAGATGGTTAAAAATCTCTTCTCTTTCATTTAATTTTTTATTATACTAAGTTTTTATTATACAATTCTTGTCTATATCACCATCTTAGCGGCTGAGGAGAGGGTATGAACAGGGGTGAGAAAATAATGCTGATTTGCAATACGAAGATGACTGCAATAATTCCAGTCTTAATTTATAAAACTTTACTAGCGAATTTTTAAGAATTACCTTCTCAAATATTTTTAAGTCGAACGAAATGGTACGAAATCTGAGGTTTTGTTATCTACATTGCGAGTTTTAATTAGAATACTTTAAGCTTAAAAGGTTTTCATAGTTAATACTTACCTATATTATGTTAAAATTCAAGGCAAAATAATCGTGCAGCTGTAAGTAAAGCTTTATAAAAACAAATTTAATAAAAACAGAACAATACCTCGTAATAAATCTAGCATAAAATAAACAAAACAAAGCGTAGGGCAGTGATCTCTTAACCGTTGTTAAATAAGAGCGTTTAAAAACGTCAGTGTAAAGTAGTGGGGCCATAACAAAAGCGGGTGAGCCACAATGTGGGGAGAAACGTAATAATGCTTCGCGACGCACGAGATTCTTTCTTTGGCAGCCGAGCGTATTAAGAAATACCCACGATACCGTGCGACTATTTCATTTCCGTTATTCACTCACACACTAACACGGCGTTTAATGAAACTCAATTATAACGATAAAATCGAATTATTGTGATATTTTTCTGATAAAAAGTCATGTTGGTAGTACTCAAGTATTGGCGTTTTGGAAATAGCATTAAAACGGTGGGTGTGTAGGCTGTTCGGCCTCTCTTTTGACCTTGGGTCCTTGCTGTTATCTACGTGTCTTCTGTGAGTGAAGTGATGACCTTTTTAAAGACTCGAAACAGTCGGTTTGAGTAACTTTATTAATTGGGTACTTAAAAGTATAAGAACACGAATGTTTAGAGTAAGGATGCACTGTTATTGACAAGAAATGTAAATATAGACATAACATCACGCTTATAATACCCAAAGATTTAGGCAGGAGTACATCGATCTTACAGTACATCGACATTTCGCCATTGATGTTTAAGTCCCATAAAAAAGGGATCGAGTTGCTTCTGAGATATTCCTGATAGAAAAACCCAATATTTATTTAGGTACATTTATTGTACACCAGAAAATACATAACAAAAAAAACACTGCTAAATATACAATGGTCGGTCTGGGAATCCAACCCTGGTCCTCATGCTCAACAGAAGCGATACCCACCGTTAAACTGGACGATTTTATAAGAACACTTAAAATAAAATATAAAATTTTCAAAGAATTTAGAATAGGAAGCATTATCATATCATAGTTTTCTGCCCAACAAACATAAAGATGTTCAGGATGTTTTCCGGTGCATGACAAAGGCACTTACGTTCGTTTCCAGAGATTCTTCGAAGACTAGGTAGGTACGTACGTAATGCTATTTCCCCGTAAATAGGTACTACTACACATTAAGTAGGATAAAACATCCAACTTTAAAGGTAAAAACAGTAACAGTAACTTGATCGCTTTTACGGTTCTGTACCGTACCTCAAAAGAAAAAATCTAACCCTTTTAGGATCACTTCGTCGTTCGTTTGGCCTTCTGTCTGTCAATCCACTTTTTCTCAGAGGGGTGGAGGTATCAAATTGAAATTAATGTCTATCTAAATCAAATATGTAGGTCTAAGTCAACGCAATAAAAAATACGGTCATTTAAGGCTCCTACAAACAGGTGCGACACGCGATATAATCGCACGCGACACAAAGGCACCGCTCGTTGCGCGACTTGCGGTGCCTTTGTGTCACGTGTCGTGTCGCGCCTGTTTGAAGGAGCCTTTATGCGATATATTTTGATACACGCAAATAAATCAATACCTATAAGGTACTTCCCGTTGACCTAGAACCACGAAATTTGGCAAGAAGCAAGGTAAAGTAAACTCACAACACAAGTAAAGGAAAATTTCGGAAATCGTTTAATTGTAATTTTATCACATAAATATTCTTTTTTGCGATAAAAAACTTACATTTGCCGTTGGATAATTGACCGAGAAGTAAATTTGTAAACTATTTTATTTTATAAGTAAATAAAATATTTAAAAAATTTACTTCTAGTATATCGATGCATGATGATAGCAGGACTACAATGTTAAGTTTGTTTTTGGGATGAATTCATCCTAACTACGAAACCCTCCATAGTGCGTGGCCCAACACGCAGTTATCGGTTTTTTTTTTAATTTCAGGTCTCAAGAATAATTTATTTGCAGTAGGTACCTATTGATTGAATTTAAATAAGATTGAATTGAGACCACAGATATAGATAGACCTAGATAACGCAAGTATCATGATCTGCATGAAAACCAAGCTTGCCATTTTTTGACTATCTACTATGTCGTCACAAGCACTATTTAGTGATGAAAAATCAATTCGATTCAAAGACGCCGCCGCGTGTGGCACCCGTCTCGCTCCACCCCGGGGGCCTAGTGCCAGCGCTCACGCTCACCCAGCCAGCAGAACGAGCGCGAAAGTGGCAGCTTACGATTTTTATACGTAAGCTGAGCACGCGAAGTAGTTTGCTCTTGCGTTATCTAGGTGTATCTATATCTGTGTTTGAGACACTTTGAACATTATATCGACCTGCAGTCGGCTAAACAAGAGGGTTGTTTACACAGAACATGAATATAACGCTAGCCGTGGTTATTTAGATTAAACTTTGAAACAGCTATTAAATAATACGAGTATAATATTAGTTCACGTCATCATTGTCACTAAGAGTTAATGAAATCATTGAATATGCAACAATCTCTGTTTAAACAGTATGATAAACAGAAAATAAACATCAGTCAAACGGTATTAATCAAACGAATCATAAATGGGAATTTATTTGAGATTCTGCTCAAAACTCACAAAATAGGTTCATTGAAAAGTCGTCTTTTTCTGATTTAATTGAAAACGGCGATAATATTAGCGGGGTGGTGTTGGGAGCTGCCGGCTCGAGATAAAGGATTTGTCGACTGCTGAGCTCGGGCATGTGCCAGCTAATCGGCCCTATAGGCCGAACCCCAAGCCCCCTTGTGTCAGGAACAGACATTCTGTGACAAAGACTAGCGACGGCGACGTCTGTAATTATAACTCGGATAAAACTGATCTATTGACGAACCAGGGTGCCTTATTACTTTGCTCCCGTTTGATAAATAAAATACTCAGGGCTGATTTTTCAATCGACCGATAATTTTTATTCCTGGAATAAAATTGACGTGTGACAGTTTTTGTATGAAAGAACTGTCAAAAATTCAAAATTGTTCCTCCGATAAAGTTATCTGGCGTTGGAAAAATCAGCCCTTAGGCCGTTTGTCTACTCATGTGCCTTAGGGGAGAAAATATCTTGTTGACAAATTACTTTCCCACTGCTGGGACAAGGTCTCCTCTCTGAGAGAAGAAGTGGGCCGTAATCCACAACGCGGGCCCAGTGTGGGTTGGTAGATATCACATGTCTTCCAAATTTTTCGTTCTAGTACATGCCGGTTTCCTCACGATGTTTTCCTTCACTATTTTGAGTTTTTTTATAATACAGATGAGGAAAATTGTAGATAGGTACTTATTACCACTGTGTTATCAGGAGGCAAACAGGTGATTAAGACTATTTTATATACCTTCACAAACCACGGACGAACATTTTAAATCATGAAAATGACGGAAGTTTTTCTACGCTACATGGCGGAAGGTAATGACGGTGAAAGTGTCGACTTTATTCTGTTACCCCATTGCCCTCGCTTCAATGACCGGAAATGTCTGATAAGTCCAGCCTAACGTCTTAAATATTCCTTCACAATTCCTATTTTACTTTCCCTAGCGTACACCGAGTCTCCCTGAATATATAAATCATTGCTCTTTGTTGTGTTCTGATATGTTTCGTAGCAAGTTATTCTAGATATATGTAATCTTGTTGTGTCGAATTTTATTGCTTACACGTTATTCAGATGTGATATAAGAATACACTATAAAAGGCATTCTGAGCTAGAAAAACTAACCTCCATTCGTTACGCGAGGTACGCTTGTCGACGGTAATAAATTTGACGGGTGAAACGGTAAAGGGTGCAAATCCCTTTGCAAATGACAGGTCGCGTGACCCCATCGACGTCCGAATCGAATAGCTTTCGTAGCAGAACCACCACAGCCAATAAATGTTTCTGTAGCTAGATGTAATTATACATGACGGGATATTTAAGTCAGCATTCAAAAACACTATTAGGACATATTATATAAACATATAATACAGTTAGCATTTAAAACGCAAAATAATATTTACGGCATAAACATCTACAGTGAAAATTTCTTTCTTGGGTTGTTACCCAGTTTTCCAAGGCTCTCAGTTCGCTAAGGCGCAAAATCCATTTTATTAGATTAGTGTGTAAAGAAAACTTATAATCCATTTTGTGACTCTTTCGCAGTGGAAATGTGAACTAGTTTTATAGCTATGGGTAATTCTCAAAAAAGACACTTGTCAATGGTTCACAAGTGAAACCTAGTGTATATTTTCTGGTACTTTTATATTGCACTTTGTATGTAGTTAGCTTTAATGTAAAAAATTAAGTTAATTTAATGGTGTTCAATGTATTATTATTATAAATGGTAGTATTATGCTGAGAGCCTTCCTGGCCTCGCACAGGTCTTTTTTAATTTTTTTTTAATATTAATTTTGTTAGTTTTAGGTGCTCTTTTTTACTGACTGTATTACCTGTGCGTGACCAAAAAATTTTTGGTTGTAAGTACGGCATATAATGAGGCTATTTAGATTCAAACCTCTTCCCATGCAGGTATAGTAACCGAGATTCCATAACTTTATAATCCCATTAAATCTAAGTAAGATTTATGGTCACAGATGCACATGGTCTGTTATTCAATAGCGCCTCGACGGAACTCCATACAAATGCAATTTTGCACGGAGAACGCTGACGTGAGCAGAATGATACTAGATACTTTTGTTCTATTGTTTGTACTCCGAAACTGCTCTAAGTTTTCTAAGAAAAGTGACATGAAATATCAATTTCATTTGTTGCTTTACCTGACTAAAGTCAAAGGTAAAAGCTCTTATTGTTCTACGCGTACCTATATCAAAACGTGTCGGTACGCTAAATCACATTAATTCACATTAAATGACTATTATCTACGGTTAAATAGACCATTGTCACTAAATTACTGGCAAATGCCTCGGGACGCGTTGATTGTATCGATATGAAATATTCAGGACCAGAGCTCAAGTTACACGACGCCAAATACATATCAATAAATTGGTACACGAACGTACAGTACGCAGGACATAGTGTACATTACCGAAACAAATGATAGTAGATATAAGTGGAATCATTAGGTACTTTTGGCTAATCCATCAAAAGTTTCATATTTTATTTTATAATTAGCTTTAAGGCTCCTTCAAACAGGCGCGACACGCGATAAAATCGCCCGCGACACAAAGGCACCGCAAGTCGCGCAACGAGCGGTGTCTTTGTGTCGCGTGCGTTTCGGGTCGCACGTTGCGCCTGTTTGCAGGACCTTTAGGTACTTCGTTATTACATGCGCTACTTTTTACCAAAATTATTTCTTTAAATACCATTAAAAAACTAACAATGCGTTTAGCACAAAAAAAAATCACGAGAACAAGCTTAACTTTAAAAATGAATTCTTGGTGCGATATTCCCCTGTTTTTATTCAATGTTTCCCCAGTAGCCTGAGGCTCACAATTCCCACATGATTTCGTCAGAATTGAAATATATTTGTCTTTTACAACTCTGTTGCTGTAATTTTACTAGTTTCTTTGTATTTAACTCGACTTTTTTATTTGAATTAGATACTTTGTAAAACCGTCAAATACTATGAATAACCTGAAAACCCCCACCGTGTCTTTCATACGAAATGGAAATATAAATTACAAAGACAACTTTATTATTTATTTAGCATCGGATACGTAATTAAATAAAAAGTAAAATGGTTCTTTGATTACGCTTTCGTCTGTCTGTGCAATATTCTGACGTAATGAGGTAGAGGTTATTCCATTAATGTTATTGAAAAATAGTCGTTAGTGTGAGTGGCGTGGAGTGGCCGGGAGTGGGGGCGAGTTTGGCTGGAACTCTCCGTATGAAGTTAATTGGATTTTTCCGTTTGCCGCGCGGCGTACGTGTGCTGTGTGAATATTAAGTAACTTGATAGTATTTTGAGCACACCACTGAAGATGCTCTTTCGTGCCCTTCGCGTAAACGTTTTTTGTAATTACGTTTCCCTATTGAAAAATTCAAATATCTATTAGTATTAGGTACAATTTTACGAGAAAGAAAACTTACTGCTATTTGATTCCGCTAAACCAACGTTTTCGTTACGGGTGTCAAGTACCGAGTGTTAGAAATGAAATTTTACTTGTAGATTGTTTGACACCACGGAAAGGACGTATGGATCCTTTGGGAAAACAGGAAAGTTCCACAAGGCGGGAGTTACAAACAACAGATAATATATTTGAAAACTAAAATGTATATTTTGGTCAAATTGTTTCTTGATAGTGCTATAATAACAAGACCAAATAATAGGTAGTATTTAGTTCTGAATTCCTATTTAAAGTCACAATATTTGCGTATGATCTGACAGGATCAACCGGTACGGATGAGAGCTACACGGAAAATATCACTACCTATTTCGCCATCATACGGAGTGGCGATTAGTTTAGCACATTACATAGTACAGCGGTTATTACAAGTTGTTATCATTTTGTTCAAATAAATAATAAAAAATAAACAATTTTACTAAAAATAGAAAACTGAATTTTTCAGACCCCTTGATAATAAGGCCCCTGACACGCGTGGGCGATGGTATCAAAAATTCCACACAAACTTTATGATATTGTTACCAAATAATCACAAATTAAGTTAAATGTTGTAAAATACTAAAGCGAAAAAAAGGTCGGGGGCTATAATTATTAATTATTTTAGTAGTGTATGTATAAAATACGTAATGTAGAATGGTTTCAATTAATGTGATAACCTAATCGCCATACTGTTTAACTACTTAATGATTATATTAGAACACTGATGGACGGAGTTCTTGTTCAGCAATTTAAGATAAAACCCTTTGTAATCACACGGAGCCAACTAAAATGTTTTTGTTGGGATACTTAAACAAACAGATTCATTGGGGACTGCTATTTAAAATCAAGCATTATTACTGAAACATATAAATACCTACAACATAAATCCAGGTCCTAACAACTACTATACGTAGGTACGCGTATTACCATTAAATTAAAATAGGGTAGGTAATGTGTTGTGTAACAGTATAACGTTCGGGTAAACAATTATATATAAAGGTTTACAAGGGTATGGAATTAATTATTCCCAGTTTCACAGGTGAACTAACAAGGGACGCGCAAACGTCGCAGCCCTCATCAACACGGCTCCTAATATTAGTGTAAGACTGATAACTGGTTTATGTGACAATTTGCCTATTCAGTGACGCCGGCTGAATTACAATATTTTCTAGATAAGTCGCTATGAATATTAATATGGCGCCGCCTCCGCCATGCCTCACGCGGTGTATAGACTGGTTTGTGCTCATGCAATAGTGCGACGTAAACAAAAACAAATCGTAAAGTTGAGACGGTAAAACCTTCGTATTTTTTTTTAACGACAAACATTCTTTTTCTTTGTTACTGCAATTTTATACTGTAAATACAGTGGAAGCTAAGCGTAAGTTCAGCGTAAATAACACGACATTATACTAAACATTATTCTAATTCGGGAAACGGTTGCAACTAGACAGTACGATATTTCAAATACATATTATTATGTTTATTAGAAATATTCATTAACAGTTTGCAACAATACTAACCTATAATCTATTAGTAAATACAACGCATGCCACAGTTCGCCATCCCCCCACAGACAAAGGCTAGAATTGATTTCATTAAATGATCAATCATGCTCGTGTTCACTGTACAGTTGATTAATGACAGTCTTTAGCTTTAGACTGCCGAACTCGGATAGGTATAATGTGACTTGTTTATTGAGCACCATTTGTCATATCAACGAATTTGACGAAATATTGGCTTTATGTTTTCTTTGATCATAAAGAAGTTTTAATTAAGACAAGGAGTTTTATATTACAATAAAACTGGTACGCAGAAAGACATATCCAGCTATATATTTCCGGTATAAGCTGACTTCTCATTTTACGAAAATCCTATACAATGCGAGGTCAGCTAAAACTGGAAATGTACCTACCTATAGCTTGATATCTCGTCGTGTGTGCAACCCGCCTAAAAAAAAACTTTTAATTGCCTTCAATTTGTGTTCCACAATACATTGATACACGATGTGTAGCAAAAATTAAGTATGTGCCTACCTAATGTTTTGAGGCTATAGCATCATCTAACTAGCCTTTTCCCAACTATGTTGGAGTCGATTTCGAGTCTAACCGGATGCAGCTGAATACCAGTATATTAAAAGATAAAATATACAATTTTCCTAAAAATAGAAAACTGAATTTTTCAGACCCCTTGATAATAAGGCACTAGACACGCGCGGGGCGATGGCGATCCACAATTCCACACAAATTTTATGGTATTGTTACTATGAGTTAATAATATTAAAAAAATATGATAAAGAACATATTGAATTATAAATAAAATAGGAACACAAGCTTATTATACAAGGTTATAATATAGATATTTACTATCATATAAACCAAAATTTATACTTTTTTTTTTTTTTTTTTTTTTTTATATACACATTGACATTAATGTTTTTTTGTTTTTTTTTTTTTTTTAACTGACATTTGCTTACTTTTTAAAGTATTACATTATTTTAATTATTGTGAATGTGAAGACGATGTGGGTCATTTAGTTTAGGCATTTTATATTTATTATTATTCTCTCTATGGTCTGGCAGTTTGAGTAATTCATGTGGCCTACCCAAATGTCCTTTCTTTGGTATTGTTCGTCGAATCGTTGAGCTCCTTAAGTCTTGAGTTGAGCTGCATGATTTCTGACAAATGCGTGCACTGACTGGACAGGTCCTCTCAATCTGTGTGGTTCTTTCCTCAAAAGACCATCTCAGACATCGACCTACATGGTCTTCATATAACTTGACCAAGATTATGTCTGGACTTTAAAAGAGACTATGACCTCTGAGTTTGTTTCGGCCTTTCTTCTCAGAGTAGTCAGATAGGAAACGCCGACCTCATCTAGTTTAAAAAAAATTATGATTGACGTGTAAAAGTGTTTGTGCAAACCTACTTACAGAAATAAAATCATTTATCATTTATCATTTATCATTTATATAAATAATAAATAAAGGGAAACAGGTAAATGAGATGACTCTGCGCTATTTATTTTGAAAATAACTCTGAAATTTCCGCTTAAATGCATACCGACTAGTGGCTGTCGGTATTAGTCAGATTGTTTAATTTTCACGAAAGAGCATTAAATATTTTCAATGTATTAATGTCGCATATCAATTTCCTTTGTGCCCACTTTTCATGTCGCGTCCAAATGTTGAAACATTTACAACCATTCGTTACATGTGAATCAACGGACACGTAAAATTTCAGTCCACCTAGAGCCGGCCATTTTTTTGTGTTTGAAAAAAACATAAAACAGTTGAACGGATTTTTTCATACATTTCTATTGTAAGCCTAGCCGGGAAAATAGGTTTAAGCTGGAAAAGCATAGGATAGTGTTGTAGACAGAGTACGGTAGTGAAGTTATTACAGTGAGTAGATCTACAATGTATATTATTATAGCTATAATTTTTAAGTTATGGAACAATAGGCTGAATGTTACACTTAACAAAGTTCAAATTCCATTGCAACCAAAACTTATTAGGACCTTTTTGTTGCAAATGGTCACTCAAAAATCAACTTACCTACTTTCACTAAAGTAGGTATCTGAAGTGGCGATGAAATGTAAATTATCAGGAGATTATTATTATGATTATACTGTAAGCTCACTCAGTCAGAGGTCCGTCTGAGTCGACATCCGTGGGGTCAAATAATGATTGGCACAAAACACATGAAAATTATCAGTTTAGTTGTCTACCAGCTGTAAATAAATAAAATAGTTGTTTACTTGTTTCGAGCCATTAAATATAAAATACACGAATAAGACTGTCAGGCCCAACATTTATTATTTTGACCGCAAAATATACGAAAAATATTTTTCTCTCGGCAAAGCGTTCAAAAATTGTGGAAGGAGTGGCTCGGACCCGGTGGCCTTGCTTGTGAGTTCTAGACCATCAATCATCATATAATAGAATTTAGCCTGCCAGTCACACAATACGTTTGTTGGCTATGCTTTTATTTTTATTAATGCCAAGTAAAATGTTTGTGCTGTACTGTATATATGTGTGTGTCGGGTTTTGTTTGTTTTCCAGATATGTATGATTCCTACCAAAAATGACTTGTCAGCTAGACCATTATTTATGTAGGTAAATTCAGGAAAATTAATTGTTAAGCAAATTAACTTCCACCAGTACCTACCAGTTTGCGTTTATGATGAATAAAAACTAAATCCCCTGATTGTATGGAGTTATAGAAGACTTACATCACTTATTGATGAACTGTGTTCGTTAGGAGTCTCATAGAAAATGATCTGTTGAAGGTCTTGAGCTTGAACCGACTTGATAGGGGCACATTCCATAAAATTCTGTCTCAACCAAATGGTGATGATACGAAGAATCTGTTTAGGTTCATGACCCAAATGTTATCCGTAGCAGTATGTATTTAGGGTACGATCGGACCATCATAAACATTGCGGTCATAAATCCATCCTTACTCTTTAAATAATGTGTTTTTAACAAGAGAAACACTAGTGCGCGATCTTGGAGTTCTATTGGATGACAAACTACATCTTGACATGCATATTGGTAAAATTATAAATAATGCCTTCCGTATGTACGGATTTGTGATGAGTTCAGCTACAGAGTTTCTTCGCCCATATACATATTTATAGTTAGAGTACACACAGCTCGCTACACAGCTACACAGCTCGTATATTCGTGAAGACGATTTTTAAAAAGGTTTTTTTTTAATATTGATTTCAATCAAGCATAGTTATTTTTGTGGTAACTTTATTCTAATCTAATTGAATATTATGTGGTTTAAAAGTACACTAGTACCTATACCTATATACACTGCTGCAGGCTGACTAGCTAAACTCCGCAGACGCGATGGGTGTCGATAATTATGTCACCATGATGAAACAAAAAAATGATTCATTAGATGATTTTTTTGTGGGGTCATCGACCGCAGTTATTGTAGTCAGTTGAAATAATAGTTAAAAAGCTCTGTTTTTTTTGTGTAAACTTCACTGACGCTGACGTGATGGTACCGATATTAAAACACGATAAAACATAAGAGAATATTTTTCAACTCATAATTTAAGTAACATAGTGTTGTTACTTAAAGTTTGAGTTGATTGAAATAGTAGATTGTACAACTAGTGCATAAAATAAGCCATTTTACTCGTTTGGCTCATTTACGCCTGAGTTTATGCACTTCGATTTAGCCTCGTTTGATAATTGTATCACATGAGTGTTTTAATACTTGATTATGTACAGTTGCATACAAGACTTTATTTACACCCATGAATATGAATCCTCTATAAAAGGTATTGAAACCATAGGGTGTTGTAGAGTGTTGTAAGAACTCTATGTAAATTCATGGAAGGTTTAATTGCTAAATATAAAAACTTGTAACACTTATTTTTTGTAAACAACAAAGTAATAAATTTTTGCAATACTATTATCAAACAAAAATGGCGGGATAGGACATGAATTCGAATAACCTTTAAGTTTTTTTTTAAATTACGGCGCTGTGGTAGTGATACGCGCGTGCATGACAATGTTCTTTTTTGAAATTCATAAAGGTACCAGGAATTGAATAGTGAGAATGTGGCTAGTTGATGAGTAAGGAAGGGATCGAAAACGCAAAGGAGTTGCATAATGAAGTTTAGTACAATATTATAACATTCGTTTGGATGATATTAAGGTTACTTATGACATTGGTTGTCGGCAATAAGCTAACTTATATTTCAGAAACTTTTATAGAGGATTGTAGATAAAATAATAAATGGAAACTATTTTATCTGGTTTCATTAAATTATCGATAGAAAACACGAAAGTGATATAAATTAAAGCAAAATAACAACGCTTAAGCTGTGACGTTTTATTGTGCGTGTGGCTGTTGGGCCTGATTATATTAGTCTTAGAATAAAAATACTTTATGCACTAGAGCATAAAAAGCAACTTACTGATCGCCTACGCACAACACAAAGACGAACTTTTAGAGCATGAGAAGTGAAAATAATGTTGTCTTATCGTGTTTACCTACAAAAAAAAAACCGCCAAATCTTTTAATCCACAACTACGGCAAATTTTTTAATGAGTCAAGCAGCCTGTTGTGTTTGGTCGATGCGTGGGACTTCCAGTGCCTTAGGCATCTTCTGGGCATATCTGGTTATATCGATAACCTTCACCTCTGCGGAGTTTAGCTACCCATTTTATAATAACCCTGTATAAACAGCTGAAATGAATATCATCACGCTATATCTACAAGACGCTAAGCATTTAATTTGATTGCATTCATTAATTCACAAGTTTTTGTTCATACAAACATAAACCACTTCAATGTAAAAACATGCCCCTCTTGTCCATTGGGCATTCTGGGCAAGTGCCCAGGGCCCCGCGATCTTCGGGGGCCCCGGCCTGGTCTATATATAAAATACATTATTTGCAGCCACCGTTGCATTCTACGCATTATTAGTAGGTACCCGATTCAATGACAAAATATGTTATTTTCAGTGCGATTTACAATAAGTTTTTAGCCTCCCAGTTATGAAAAATATTAGTAAGTTTCTCTTATTGTCTCTTATCTACACAGGGGCCCCGTGACCCTTATGTGCCCAGGGCCCCCAATAGGTTAAAGACGGCCCTGTGTAAAAAGTATAATGAATTGGCTTTTGAAATAGGTCTAATTTTTCTGTCGCTTTGACCGCGCAGAATTATACCACTCACTAAAGTGTAATAACTTTGTTGAAAGAAAAAGTAAAAACTTGGTCCAGCTGCTTTCCAACTCAGTTAGGCAGAGCTGTCGGCAAAGGATTTGAGAGAGGTCTCAATTACTAAGCTAAAGAAACTTGTCTTTATTGCATGCGTTTCTTATTTATTTACTTTATTCTTTGGTACTTTTCTTGATTTTCTCTGTTGTATAATATTTTCCTTTAACTTTATTTTCTCTTAGCGTGGAAGATTTATAAAACAGATGCTTATTTAATTCTTGTTAAAGGCGCGTTTGAAGTGTAAGTTATGAAGTAATATTTGATGAGATATCGAGTTGACATTGTATTCATACTCGCAGTCAGCGGAGCGAGCTTCACATTCGTGAAGTTGATTACGAGCAATGACTCCCAAACAACTTACCCAGCTTATAATAAACAGAGACACGGAAAATTATTCACTAACTTTAGCCTGAACACAAAATTTATGGTACGTTTACCACGAAATTTCTGAACAATGAACGACTCGCTTGGGTTTTAAGCTTTATAACTTTGCTCGTTGTGGTTTACGATTCAGATAAGCAATATCTGACAAAAAGGTATTGGATCGGACAGAACACAGATCAACAAACCTAGATTCTACAAAGAGTTTGGCAAAGTGGTACCGAAACTGATGAAACTATACAGAGTTTATGTCCACTGTTACTAGACAAATCGTGGTCTAAACATTTAGCCACAAATAATTTTATTCAAGGAAAATAATAAATATTCGAACTTTCGATAAAAATGTTCCGAAACAATGCTTGATGTCGAGATTTGATCATTGCATCGCCTCTTCGGAAGCCGAGTACATTAATATGTATCTCCTCGAGCGAATCCGAGTCTTCAGTGAAAGGAGCGTCGCGAGTGATTCCATCCCTTGTTCACACCGAAAAATACGAACTTGTGATTTATGTAGCGACGAAAGACACACGCCGGCAGTTAAGTTGTATTGTTAGACTATTTCAATGTTGATAGTCAATTCCATAATGATGGCAATTACGTATTTACGTGATAAATACGTAACTACTTCCCGTTTGCTGATATAAACATAATATAAAATTGCCACCTGAGTCCAGGCAGGCGCTTTACGTTGTGTAAACAATTTCAACACCACTGCTCTTAAACCGGTATAGAACAACATCGTGAGGAAACCGGCATGTCCAACATGAACCAAAAATTCAAAGACATGTGGCATCTACCAATCCGCACTGGGCACGTATGGTAGATTACAGCCCACTCCTTCCCAAAGAGAGGAGGCCTGTCTCCCAGCAGTGGGAACATTATAAGCTGAGTATGCTACGTAATTACAAGTAAACAGTCAATATTCCTAGAAAAAAATTAACAGCTAAATATCTTCCGCTGCTCATCAAACATACAAAGCTCCTATTAATATCAATACGTGAATGTTATTACAGTTTAAGTATATAACATGCCAATACTCGTTAGAACGTGTCTACATTCGTATATTATAATTCTCTTTGACAATAATGACACTTCCGACTCGCTTTATATACGTTTATTTAGGCGTAGACAAAGCCATTGTAGATCGTCATTCTCTCACCCTAATGAGATATAAACATTATTATCTGTAGCGTTTCCAAACTCCACTCAAGTCCCTCTGGACTCTGGCTCTTTAGATGTGGGTTTAGAATTCCTGAACTCGTCTCTGTGACATCTGATGAGTAGGATCGACTGCGGACGTATAAAAATCGACGCTTTCAATTTTGGTTCGGAATTCCATTTGGTTTTTTAGTGGCCGTTGGATAACATTCGTGAACGGCGTATAAAAGTGTCAAAGCGATTTTCGGTTAGTCTTATTTACAGAAAAAAAGGAATGAAAGCTAAGCCCATATTATTGGTTCAGCTATGTTTTATTGACAACTGAATAGATAGGCAATACCATTTGCTTGCTACACCAAAATTGGAAGCCAAAATCAGCCAGTAGCCCATGTGCATAAGCCATTATGATAGGTGCATCTAACGTTAATAAATTAGGTTTTATCTTCATCACCGGCTCATTAGCGGAGCATGTTGCTCTCTATCGCGATAGCCGCGCATCGATGACCACGTTATGCACTGCTGGCCCAATATACACCATTGATCGCTTACTATTGCCCATCCGCTTCAATAATTCACCATTTGACCGAAACTAGGCGAATTTGGTAAGTGTGGTCGGTGATGTTTGCTTATTGTGTGATCTACAATGTAACTTAGCAAAACAATATAAGTACATATGAATAAAGAAAACTTCATTTCATTTTAAAATGTGACAGTCGTAAGAATAAAATATGAGCGACCGAAAAAACGGCGAGCAATAAAATCTTTTTGCCTAAAATTGTTTTTCTCTGCATGATAAATGATAAATTATTTTATTTCTATAAGTGGGTTTGAATAAACATTTTTAAACGTCCAAACCATAATCTTGGTCAAACTTTAAAAGCGACTGTGACCTCTGAGTTTGTTTCGGCCTTTCTTCTCAGAGTAGTCAGATAGGAAACAGACCTCATCTGGTTTTTAAAATATGATTGACGTGTAAACGTGTGTTTGTGCAAACCTACTTACAGAAATAAAATAATTTATCATGCAGAGAAAAACATGTACAGACTATGTAGATTGATGTCTCTAAACACGATAGAACAAAAAAGTAATTAGTTTGATAAAAAAAATTGTTTCATCTACCGCAGGGTAGTACATAGATAGTCACTTTGATATAGATATCAGTTAAAACACGTTTTTTTGTGTAAGCTTCACAGACGTAATGGGAATCGATATCTAAAAACGATAAAACAAAAGAAAACAGATTTTCTCAACTCATAGGTACTTCAAGTAACATCACTACCAGCGGCCGTTGACCCCAAAAAACAATCATTAAATCTTTTTAGGGTTCCGTAGTCAACTAGGAACCTTTATAGTTTCGCCATGTCTGTCTGTCCGTCCTGTCTCAATCTCTGTGACCGTTAGCACTAGAGAGCTGAAATTTGGTACCAATATGTATATCAATCACGCCGACAAAGTGGTAAAATAAAAATTGGAAAAAAATGTTTTATTAGGGTAGTCCCCCTATATGTAAAGTGGGAAGTGATTTTTTTTTAATTTCATCCCTAACGTGTGATATATTGTTGGAAAGGTATTTAAAAATGAATAGGGGTTTACTAAAATAATTTTTTGATAATATCAATAATTTCGGAAATAATCGCTCCAAAAGTAAAAAACAATGTGTGTCCCCCTCTAAGGGGACTTTTGAACCATAAGTTTAGAAAATATGAAAAAAATCTGAAAAGTAGAACTTCATAAGGACTTTCTAGGAAAATTATTTTGAGCTTAATGGAAACAACAGTTTTTGTACAAAAAAGACAAAAAGTTGTACAAAATAATTTCTGAACTAAGTTTGTAGTATAATCGTATATGCAAGCATTTTTTTAACTTCGTTTACATATCTTATTGTGACGGACGGGAAACTACGGAACCCTATACTGAGCGTGGCCCGACACGCTCTTGGCCGGTTTTTATTTTATCCTCTTTAGATATCGATACCAAGCACATCTGCGGAGATTCGCCAGTTAATTTAATCAGGCCCTGTATTGTTACAAAAATATTAGTTAAGTACATAATAAATGTTGAATTTATTATATGTGAGAACAATGTAAAAAAGATACACCAGCCATATTGGTACCTGTAATAAGGTTACTTCAGACTTTACACCATATAAATCAAAAAATTTATAGACGAAACCAGCACTGGCACACTTACTTAGGTCAATTAGCATCAATTTAAATTTAAACGATTCTAGAAAACCAGGTTATCACAGACTTAAACTGATCCAACACAAACCTATTGAGCGCTACATTAATTAATGATTTTACTATTAACAATTTTAATTAAATAAATATTAATATCTAGTGCCACTCGTCCGTTTCAAAAACCCAAAGTGAAGTAGGTACTTGACTGAAATTAAAGTGTCCATGTTTAATAAAACGATTTCTAATTTTAAATGCTATCATCTTTTCACAGCAAAGGATTTTCTGAAATTAATAAAACCTTGTCATTACTTTTTAAGTTTGGTAATAGATGTCTAGTCAATCCTATTATATCTATACTATACTAGCTTCTGCCTGTTGTTTTTCCCGCGTATTTCATTTCTACGTCGTATATTATTGACAACCGAGTATGTAGTGTACTTAACTATCAGTACAGGTACTTAATTAGTGCGTAGGAAAGGGCCCACTTACATAACTGCCACAGCGGAGTTATTCAGAAATAACGTGATCGCTGACTAGTACATGGAAAATGGGCTATAATTCTTGGTCTATATTCTACGTTGTTCCTGGGAATCGTGTAATAGGCTTGTAAAGAAAAAAAATCATGAATTTTGATTAAAGATACTTGGCTAAAAATATTATACCTTTCCTTTATTCCCAAGTACTTACTTATTTAATAACTGTTCAAATTTTTTTTACCGCAATGATTTGCTGAGTGACAATTTTGTTCAGTGATTTTTTGCGTAGGAAGTACTCCCACTTTCTATTTATAAGCGAAAAAACACCTTACTAGGTATAAACCTTCTTTCAATAAAATTCCCATTGGAGCTCTTCTTTGGCTTTTTGCGACATCCCAGAAAATGTTAGATTGGATCATAAGTAGACCATTCGGTTGCAACAGTCAATCAATTACCATAATTACAATAATTATATTATTTAGTTCGTCTATATTGAATTATCATCGCCAAGGGGCGCCCATGAAGAGGTGGCTAGACGATGTAGACGCGTACCGCAAGGGTTGGATCGAGGTGGCTCTAGAAAAGGATGCCTGGAAGGATTTAGGGGAGGCCTTGCTCAGCAGTGGGACAGTGTAGCTAAATAAAAAAAAAAAACTTAAACTTGAAATTAAAGAACTATAAGTGGCGAATATTACCTACTGGCTTCACCCGTGTGAACGTCGGAAATGATCCCACGGAAACAGGTTCTAGCAGGATAAAAAAGTAACGTGAATCCTGGTTATGAACTGTCACTATGAGTAAATCCGTTCAGCCGTTTTTACGTGATTGGGTAACAAACAATTCAATCATACAAACTTTCACATATATGTACCTATATTATATAGTAGAATTTTATGCTAGCCTGATTTCCAATACAATAATTTTTACTACATTAAAATGCCATTAACCAAGATAAGTTTTTGTACCTATCGATTTTCCATTTTCTTATGAAATGTATTGAGTATGATCATAACTGTCCACCTGTAGCAACAACTTGTTGATCAACCGTTAACCAAGAACAATCCTGTTCTGATAGAATTTAATGAGATGTAACCGTACCTACATCTAACCTATATAATCACATCACACTAATCACACTAATATTAAAACTTTTTTAACAAAAAAAAAACAACCGACTTCCAAAAAAAACACTAGGTACAAAGTGAAAAGTAATTTAAATTTCGGAAGTCGGTGTCGTTGGTTCCGCATTTTCTTTTATTGAAACCGACTTCTGAAATTAAAGTTATTTTCCACTTCGTAGTGTTTTTTTGGAAGTCGGTTGTTTTCTTTTGGAAAAAAGTTTTTATTTTTCACTTTTTAGATTCAGACTTGGTGACAATGGGACCACCTCGAGAGCATACCCTTTAAAACCCTAATGTCAACTGCTCATCACTTACAAAATATTGCTTTTCCCGATGCTGGAGCGTTAATTGTTGAAGAGTTCTGCTGGTAAGATCCAGGAGAACTCGACAACCACTCACCATACGCATTGTGACGAGCATAAATTGCTTAGCAACCATATTAAAGTAATCAAATCGCAACCCGTGAAATATTTATCATTGAATACTTCCGATGGCCATCTGATGGTCTTCATCATCAGCTCCACTTTACGAAATGATGAAAATTCTCAAACCGCTAGAGGTTTGCCTATAAAATTTGAGGATATCCTTCGATTTCCATGGGATCCTCTCATTAGATTCCAACTTGATTACAATGGGACCAACTCGAGAATATAACCTATCAAACAAAAAAAAAAAATTGAATAGGTCCACAATATTGACGGTGAAATCGGTGAACATAGATAAAAAAAAACACATAATGTCGAACATATTTAAGTATAACTTCCTTTTTTTTTGGAAGTCGGTGAATAAAGGTGAATGTTTGTGAGTGTGTTTGTATGTTTGTTACTTCTTCACGCACAAACTACTGAACGGATTTGGATGAAATTTGGCACACAGGTAGTTTATATTACAGGATTAACACATAGAATATTTTTTATCCGGATATTTCTACGGGATCCAAACTTATGCGGGTGAAACCACGGAGCACAGCTAGCTAGTGTTATAAAAGTCTCAATACGTCAGAAAAAACCCGTTAATAAAAAAGAAAAGAAAACAAAATATTGACCGATCTTTTAAGCCAAAACAATATTAAACTACATGAAGTGGTTTCCCCTTGAACCATATTTGTCTAATACAAGAGTAAAGGTTACCCTTTTTCGAAGGGTGCGCGCGGGCATGGGTTGCGGGGTCGCGGGGTGCGGGGTGCGGGGATGTCACCGGATATAATGCATAGATGAATAACTCATAATATAACTCCCGATAATCTCTTGAATGTTTAATGCGGCACGACGAATGTAGCAAGGTCAAGTTCAAGCTCAATTTTATGTGTTTCTTCTGCTCCTTTGCATGTAATCAGAATACGAAATAATTTCATTTTGTTCATGTCAGTCGAAATTAACGTTCAAAGAAAAGGCAGCTAAGAAAGAAAGAAAGAAAGAAAATTGCGTTTATTTGGCAAAAAAAGCTTTAAAAATAAACAAAACAAATTCTAAATGATTAAAAATAATAATGCCAAAAGGGCCTCAGCTCAGCATAATGCCAGATGGCAACACAAAGTGCACCACCTGACGCTGATCGCAGCTCGGACTGACAGAATGCGGAAGGCGCTGAAAAATGCGGGGACCAGCAACCTAATTGCGTAACACATTATCAATCTCAATTTGAATCATTTCGAATGATATTGCTAATCCATTGCATCATAGTATGTTCGAAAAATTTGTCTGCTCAACAACGTAAATGACGTAATGACGTAATGAATGTTGTTGAACTGTCAAAATGAAAGTCATTGCTATTAATAGTGTGTTACGTAATTACAATGCGTGCCACGAAAGATGAGACTTGACACACCACGTGGTTAGACGTGCGCAGTACACGATTTTAGGTATCTTTAGCGGTATGAGGTCTGAGTGCGGGACGGGACCGGACGTCATAGGGGCGGCGGAAAGAGCGGGGGAGGCGGGGTCAAGTCTCATCTTTCGTGGCACGCATTGTACCCCGCGGGTGCAGTGGCGCACTTTGGGAGAGAATTTTGTCTTGCAGTGGACTGCGATCATGCGAGTTGGTTGATTTCATATTTAGGCCTTATCGCAGGATCAACTACCTGCATGAACTTTTGCTGTCAAGATTGACAAGTCTATAGTCAGGTGACGTCATTGTCATTAGCTGTAAATACTCTCGTTGAGGTAGCAAACCCAAAACTTATCACACTAATATTATAAAGGCGAAAGTTTGTGAGTGTGTGTCTACTACGGCTGGACCAATTTTGATAAAAATTTGTATGGAGGTAGCTGACACCTTGGATTTAACAAATAGGCTACTTTTTGTTCCGATTTTCCCACGAGATCGACACTTATGCGTGTGAAACCGCGGGACGCAGCTAGTATTAAAATAAACCATAGGTATGAGTTTGCTCGCAATCACAATACATATTCTAAATCCCTCGGGTCGGTATAAGGTTTCACAAATTAGTCCGTAGTAATCCAACTGAAGCTTGTAATACTGTTTATCGCCATCTTTGTTTAGTTTTTGCGGTTGTGAGCCGGATAACAAGCGTTTTATAATCCCTACAGACGTCGCGTCGGTCTGTGCAGTTATTGTAATAAAATCAAATCAATCGTGAAAATGTTTCCGACATTCGCTGTTTTTTCTTTCTACTGGGTTATGGTTTTCGTAACATGCCTTCGCTTTGAACTGTGTTTTATAAATGTAACTTTAAAAGCACCTTTAGTGGTAAAACTTACCTACACACAACACATCTAAGTGTTATGATGAATTCGTTCACCCAACTCATCCGGATGCAGCAGTCGTTTCGGGTATTGAGTTTTTCATTTCTTATTAGGTATGCTTGAAGTTCTAGTATTGACAAAGATGTTCAATTCTGGTGGAATACTTGGAATCATTTAATGTTATAGCACTAGGCGACCCCTAAATTAATGAGTTGTTGCAACTTTGTGTAGGTATATAACAACATTGAACGTTGAATATAATACTTAAGTCGCATCCGGTCATTCGTTTGATTATTCGGAACGCTAGCGCCATCTGGTGGTGCTTGACAGCGTTTAGCCTTAGTTCGTGGGGAGCCAAGGAGAGCGAGCAGCGAGATGGAGCGGCTCTCTTGGACATTGGACATCGTAAAAACAACATGTGCTCAGAACTGTCCCGCGTTCCGTATCTGGTTGTGTCGTGTACCTACAGTGTGTGATTCGCTAGTATCATTAATTTGTTCATGAAATTATAACCTGATTTGAACTGCAAACGGTTTTTCTAGTGCGCAATAACCAACACTACTTATAGTACGCCCACAGTAATTAAAATATGGCTGATAATAACGAGACACACATACCTTCTCCGTCACTTATACAGGGTTATTGGTAAAACATTAACAACCTCTTAAGAGGTAATTGTACTCATCATTATGAACAACTTTTACTATGGGACCAAAGCGGAAATCGCGAAAAAAAAACAACTGTTCGCTACATTTTGACGAGTTATACGAACATAAATGTAGGGAACAGCAGATGTTTTTTCGCGATTTGAGGTTTGGTCCCATAGTAAAAGTTGTTCATAATGATGAGTACAATGACCTCTTAAGAGGTTGTTAATGTTTTACCAATAACCCTGTATATACTCGTAGACTCTTTTCGCTATAAGTTGGTAAAGACCACGATTAGCTCGAACAGGTTTAGATTTTCCACAGTTAGTGCTTTTCCAGTAACAAACGAGTACATCCCGACGATTGATCCTAAGCCCAGCCTATACTTGCACCAGACCGCATAGGCTATCATTCGTTTATGGTGTACTTCACAAGCGCAGTGTCACCCAGCTTAACTAGTATGGCACCGAATTGCTTTTGACTTATAGAATGAGGTCGTAACCTATAACTATACTATGTAGCTTACTGCTACGATTCTGTACAAACTCTATGTTTTAAATCTTATAAGTGTGGTTTATGGCAATAGGCTCGCCCCATATTTCATGGGACTTAAACATAACTGACTAAATGTACTATAGGTACAGACGCCAGCTCATCAAGCAACCCGAAGCTGTCAAATTTTCTCAATCAACTTTGAACCTTATGGTTTAGCGATAAAGTTGAAAATCTATTAAAGAAATTTGACAGATTGTAGTAGGTTGATGTTCTGGCGTCTGTACATCTCTGCCTAACCCCTCGGGGATTATAGGCGTGATGATATGTGTGTCTGTGTGTGTGTTATATGAGTGTAAAAAAAGCTTTGAGAAATTCTGTGCTTAAAATCGACTGACTGTACCAAATTAATGTATTTTGTATTTAATAAGCGGATAAGGAATCAATTTTTACGTGAAGAATTACTACGACAAGCACGAAAACCTTTTTAAATTTTTCCTTATAAAGGCTCGTACACACAGGCGCGACGCGACACGCGACACAAAGGCACCGCAACTCGCGCGACGAGCGGTGCCTTTGTGTCGCGTGTCGCGTCGCGCCTGTGTGTACGAGCCTTAAGTCGATAATATTCACATGTCCCTTTTTGCGTGAACAAACAAACACACTATCAGTGGCAATGGGTTTCATTTTGACAGTTCAACAACATTAATTGCTAAGCAGACACATTTTTCTAACATACAGTATGTTAACTAACAGAGGGCGTTCCCGTTAACCCGCAATAGTATAGCATCCATACATGCTAAAAAAAATATTACCATTCGAAAATAAAATGTTTTTATTTTTTTATATTAAAATATTCACTAAAAATCGTAAATTGATACGTTAAAGAAACACTCTGTACACCCGTACTTGAAGGACAGCAATGTCGGAATTTATTTAATTAAATAAATTAGAATTAATTAAATAAATAGAGTATCAATTTACGATTTTTAGTGAATATTTTAATATAAAAAAAAATAAAAACATTTTATTTTCGAATGGTAATATTTTTTTTAGCATGTATGGATGCTATACTATTGCGGGTTAACGGGAACGCCCTCTGTTAGTTAACATACTGTATACCTAAAGCAATGGATTAGCAAAATCGTTCAGATTGAGATTGATTGTGTGTTACGAAATTAGAGTGCTGGTTTGTTAAATAAAAATGATTTTTCCAGAGCCAGACAGGCACAGGTACACAGAATTCAAATCCGAATAAGACCTACATTTGTGACAGGAAGATAAATGTGTAAGCATTTTTTGGATTTGTTTGAAAAATGAGGCAACTAGCTACAGGCACGTTACTGTTTGGTATATAATGTTTTACCTTTGACACGTTTTTGACGAACATAATATGATCCTAAGCGCACAATTGATCAGACGAGGCAAGTTCACATATTTAAGCAATGTACGTCGAACTAATTATGCTAATATTTGTGTTACGCCAACGATATAAATGCGGTTAGATAACCTGTTTAGGGAATCGCCTCTGAGACTCTTGAAGCGCCCTAACCAAACTAACAGCATCTGACCAGAATACTGATCACCCACGGCCCTTACTTAAATATTCAATGAAGATGTAGCCTTTTTGGTAACTGAATTATAATCAATATATTAATGAGAATTATATCCATATTCAATTCATGCTGATAGTCCTGTTATTTTCGGACTCTCGACAAAATTAGGAACTTAGGTGCGTATTAATGAAATTCCTCCCATCAAATTATAGATATTTCGTTACGTGATAGGGATACTTGGGATAGACATTTTTCGGATGGTTCCTTCATTAATCGGCAGGTTTGAGGTGTTTACGAATGCTGCGAACGTTTTGGCTTGCGTAATAACGCTTATAAAAGAACCGTTAGTTGATTGTTTATTAATTTCTTAATGCATAATTAATTGCGGTGTTAATAATGTGATTAGTAAGTAATAGCAGGTAAAACTATACTCCTCCTTTGTATGATCTGATAACGATGTAAATTGATCGGTCAAATTGAATTTCATAATTAATTGGTTGTTAGCACCAACTGATACAACAATATCATATTTCATTTCGATTATATACACATAGATACTGTGTTCACGTTCTACATTTATTAATTAACTTCAAACATTTACGAATGGAGTTCCGTTCAGGATTATTAATATAATAATAGTATTTTATAGCCGTTTGCCGGCGTTCCATTCAGCTCACGCATGGATTGAGGGAACTTTCAAACCACTGAAACGTTAATTACTTTACTTTTTGTTAGCCACGACCGCTCAAATTTGTTGAAAAGCTCGCTACTCGCAACTACGATATGCGGTTTTTTTTATTTATTTTTATTTAAAAGGTACACCAACGACTTATCCACTAGAAATAATGACATAATAAATTAATAACATATCCATTGTGTTATGGTGAATTAGTCACTTACAGGCGTACACAGCACTTACATAAAAAAAAAATAACTTCTTAAATAAAATCAAAATTATAGTTAGAATTAGAATTACAATTAAAACATTAAGATTAAAATAAAAAAAAAACAGTAAAAACAGTAAAATTGATATTAAAATTTCACATAATACCGTGACTATGATGAATCAAGAATGAAAGTTTATCAGTTAAACTGATGACTGAATGTAAACGATGTAACTAAGTATTTTGGTTTACATACACGCCTTGCTACCATGGGGTTAAACAGAAACTGTAGAACGCTACCTGCTAAGATCCTTACATAATCCTTTCTCATTTTTGGTATAGCCGGCGAATATACACCCTAACATTTTGATCGTTTTAATCCTTAAAGAGGATCATTCTAGTCATCAATATGAACAACTTTTACTATAGGACAAACCCTGAAATCGTGAAAAAAAAATCAGCTGTTCCCTACATTTATGTTCGTATAAGTCGTTAAAATGTAAAATAAATAATCTCATGAAATTAAATACTTATACTGCCAAAGTTCACACTCGGAACACTGTTGCATATTTTGTTGACTGATTCTGTGTCCACTAGATTAGAGCCATAAGCTACGCCTCAGAAAACAATACAATGCTGTGCCTCCGATACAAAGCTTGTTAACTTGTTTAAACTTGCACGCAATATCTGGGCATGCAGACTCGATTTAAGTCGTCAAATATGCCTCAAGTGCACTATTACGTCTCACAATTCCACAGTGCCACTACACACGCGACTACATTCCTTGTCAATTCCTTGAAGACCGCATTGCAGCATTTGAATTATTTATCAGTTTCCTTTGTGTTACATCCAAAACCAACTATATCGAAAGGGGCTCCCGATTTTCACGGGTATCTGTTTTATTGTTTTGTGAACAAATTGAAGTACCTACGGGCACTGAGATTGACGTTACTTAATCAACGGTCTCCGTGACAGAATCACACGCGGTGATTGTACCCGGACAACCCTCGTCTCATTTGTCATTAGACTAATCGTTTGCAAACAATTATCTCGTAACTCCACCTAGAAGTAATAATGATACGCAGCTACTATGACCGATTTCGTTTTCCATATTTTTGTAGCACACCGGCAAAATGAAAAGCAAATACAATGGGAATTGAAAAGCATGTTGCAAATAAACAATACCTTATGGCTCGCTGCCTACTACAAGCTCGACCGCCGTTCGTCCAATATGTGTCCCTACCAACATAATATACCTACATACATACACAGATAAACCTATCTTTTCTGTAATGTTATTTTTATTTTACTTGGAAAATTGTTTCTGTGGTGGACCTTCAAAGTGTTTTTTCTGTATATAACATGTATTTATTTATCTGCTTTTGTTTAAATAATCGGCCTATAATGTTCCTACTGCTAGGACACAAGCCGCTTCTCTGTGAGAGGGAGTGGGCCTTCATCCACCATACGAGTCCAGTACAGGTTGGTAGAATAGAATAGAATACTCTTTATTATGTACACCATACTAAATTACAGACATAAATATATCAATTTTACTAAGGGTGACACAATGGGCGCTCTTATCGCTAAGAGCGATCTTTTAAAGACAACCTTTGGATAGATTAAAAAGGGGAAGGAGAGACAAATACTGTAGGTAGTCTGTGCATGGTGTATAATTTACATAATACAATAAATATATACAATATTATACTAATCTAAATAAATATACATGTTTATAATAACAAACATGAAACAGCAGCAAAAAAATATAATGATGATGTTTAAGGAGAGAGGAAGTGTTTTTATCATAATTTTAAAAGTGCACGCCTTACCGAGACTGGCAAGTCATTCCATAACCGTACTGCTTGAACAGTAAAAGATTTGTCATAGAAACTGGTGGAATGCATTGGCATCTCCAATCTCAGGTTTTCCGATGACCTCGGATATCTATTACCTATGTGTGTCATGAAGGAACTTGAAACGTTCTTTAAGATAAGAGGGGGTTTTAAGATTAAACAAAATATTTTAGACCTGCAACAAGATATGAGAATTCCGGCCAAGACGTTTGGGAAACCACTTGAGCATTGTACGAAATTTAGATATGTGATCATATTTGCGTAGGCCAAATATAAATCTTATGCAAAAGTTTTGAAGTCGCTCAAGTTTATCTAGTTGTGCCTCAGTAAGATCTGGATAACTGACATCAGCGTAGTCAAGGATGAGAAGTAAAAGGGATTGTGCAAGCGCAGTTTTAGTGGTAGTTCGAATAAAGTTCCGCAATACTGTGGTATTGCGGAATTTTATTCAAACATGACATGTCACTTGGTGTTACCAAGTGACATGTTATGTGTCCACATGTCTTCGAATTTTTGGTTCTAGGACATGCCAGTTGCCTCACGATAGTTTTGTTTACAATTACTACTTGCAAAAACTTCTTCGACTTATATAATTTGCGTATCACATTATAAATAAACATTTCATTTATCTTCAGTGAAAAATATATTTTATCCTGTCAACACATTTGTACAAATCTACCTTTCCTGGATTATTTAATTCATTTTCGATTAACAAAGAAAACAAGCTTATTTCCTTGATACAAAGGTGCGCTGCTTGTTAATAATTTGATGTAAAGCTTCGCTCCTAAGGTGGAGAATTTATCAAGTAATTCGATGACGGGGATACTGTAAAAAGTGGCTGAGCCATACTCAGTGCAGCGTAACAAGAACAACGATGTCTTTATGAAATTATGTTTTGCCCCGCGTTGAGTGGCTGACGTTGACAAATGACGCGAGGGTTGTTTTTCACTGTCAGATCGAAGTGACATGTTTTTCAGTGACTGAGAACTGGAGAATCAGTAAAGTGAAATAAGCTCGCGCAAAAACATCGTAGACTCTTGTGATAGATAAATTATACAATTAATAGTGTAATGCATAGATATTCTAGTTACCTATGACATCAATAACAAAAGCAATCACTAATAACAATCGAAACAATAAAGTACATAATATCGAGAGATTTTTATATACAAAACTTATACGACGCAATAAAACGAGTGACATAAGTAACAGTAAACTAAATCACGGTAAGCGATCCGTCTATTGATTTATTCGAGCGAAGGGCGCCCTTTCCTCTCTCTTGTGATACCCAACTGTTCTCCACCACTGATATAACTGATTGATAGACTCAACAGCGCCCCCAATCTATCTAAGCTTGATGACATCGGCCGATATTGCGATGCATCGCTGCACCCTCTTGCAAAAATTAAATCGAATCTCCGGGAGCTGTAGGTACCGACGAGACTCGATATCTATGCGATAGATGCTATCTCTACAAGAAGGAAATTGATGCATAAAACCTGTTATTTGTTTGTATGAGGCCTGTTGTAACCACATATATATAAAGATATATGTGTACCTATTTGCTCCTTGTTCAATACTTTATTTCGTGCTAGGAGTATGAAGCTGCGCAACAAAACGCAGCCGTAACGTTGACGTAAACAAAGGTCTTGCCATCGCACAAACAGACCCATAAACATATTTCTTTTGCTCAGAAAACGAAATAGCTATCGAGATCCGTAGTAAAAATTCGAATGAGACCGCTGTTATTTATTATTCAGGACAGATTTATCACATATTTTTGTATCAATAGGAAATGAATCGTGCCTAGACACATCATTTCATTTAAAAGTAATATTTGATATATTTTAAAAGCATTATTGCCAAAGTCCTCGATACGCGTAAGATGAGTTTTCAAGACATCTATAAAGTTATCTTGAACACACAACATAACAAAATAGGTAGGTCTTACGAACATCAGGCAAAGAAAACTTCTAGAAATATTGCAAGTAGATAATATTATAAAACGTACCCGTTTATATGAACATCATGTGTATAAGATATTAACTAAGGGATTATTAAAACAAAAAAAAGTCATTATTTTCTAGGCATCGTCGACCTCTACTTATCATACTTATATAACAAAGTCTACCAAGAATAATTGTAAATTGTACCCATTACCCTTCATTAAGAATTTTCCCAGTACTTAGCAGAAGTCTGGTCTTGTGTACGGTTGTTAGCAATCGCCCCCAGTTGCCCCTATAAGAGACTTAAACATTACTGGCGAAATGGTCTTACTATACACCTCTGCCGAACCTTTCTGGGACTATAGGGGTGAGGTTATGTGTTATATTATTCACAGATTTATTGAGATTGATTCACGGAGCTATGGTGGCCCAGTGGTGACAGCTTACGGTCCTGGAACCCAGGCAAGCGTTTTATTTTGTGTAAATAATTTCATCACCACTGCTCTCAAAACGGTGAAGAAAAACATCGTGAGGAAACCGGCATGTCCTGGAGTCAAAACTTCTAACACATGTGCCATCTACCAACCCGCACTAGGCTCGCGTGGTCAGCCGAATAGAGGAGGCCAGTATACCAGCAGGGGGAACATTATAGGCTGATAATGTATGTTACGTATTCACAGATATTGCTCTATCATAATAATAATAATAATATGGACTGGGCGTGGACTCAGCGATCATTGTGCCGATAGTCGTTACAGCCAATGGCTTAACTGCCCCAACACCTGAGAAGGCTCTCGTTAGGCAGCTGGATCTTGATCCAGCTGCCTAACGAGAGCCTCCTCAGGTGTTCAGGTGTTCAGGAGTACCGTCCCCCCCGCCCGCCGCGCTCCTGGACACGGCTCGTATTGTTAGGAGGTTCCTTTCTCTAGAGCCCTGACCGCCGGTAGCTTGGACCCTGTTCCCGATACCGGTGGGCTACATTTTTTTATATTTTTAAATGGTTTTTTATTATTTTTTGTAAAGAATATTTAAAAATAATTTATAAGTTTGTGACAAAATAAATAAAGGAAATAATAATCTCCCCATAAAGAAAAAGAAGGAGCAAAATCAGAACAGAAGTGATGCACACACTGCACACTCACAATGTAATAGATCACCACTAATCTACTAACAAGTCCATCAAACTGTAATCACAACTATGTTTATAACCAAGAAGTGTTAGGGTATATGATATTAGTCCATTATCTATCACTTAAACATGGGAGGGGAAGGACGCCTATCTAATGATTATCACATATTGCTTTAGTGCGGGCCAGCGCGGGAGTTAACTCGCTAATATCGCATTAAAACCATCTCCCGCTATCTGACAGCCTCGGCTAGCCTGTCCTGCAATAATCCCGGACTCCGGGATCCCAATCCCGTGTTTATCAAGGATTACTCGCGTCTCTATGAGAACGATATAGGTTCATTTACAACATTGACTCGTGGTCTCTATTTGAGTACAGTCATCATCAAAAAGATGATAAGAAACAACAACGACAAGAATTAATTTAGTTATCTACTATCTTTGTTCCATAATATTGTTTTAATGTGTATGTGTAGCCACAACACATATTTATACATCTTTTTGAGGCTACCTGTTCCCAGTAGGTATGATGTTTCAATATTCTAAAGCTTCTAAAATATGCTAAAAACATTCGAAGGTAGATCAATCACTCCAACTTTTTTAGTTGTTGGTTGGAGTGTCGTAATATTTTTGTTGGCTGCCAACGACGAATATGGCGAAATATTCGTCCAGAGTTCTAAAAACTGACTCTACATACACTCGGTCAACTTTTGGCGTGATTCGGGAAGCATTTTTTTATATTAGTTCCTTATATTTTATTTTCCATTCAACAGTTTGATGGACGATGTGTTCCGGTCTGTCGAGTCAGAACGCTGGGCGGATTGAAAACCGCAAAGCTAATCTTGAGACGTTAATTCTGTTGCTCTCCATCGGTTGTTCAACGTAATCAATTAATCATAGAAGTCTTGCTTATGCCAAATTGCAACAAAAACATACAATATTAACATACCTGAAGATAACATATATTATGTAGGTAAATGCTATAAGGGAGGAACCCTATATCAGCGAATCCCTCAATACAAATAATACCTGAAAGCAGATATACAACCAGGAATATGCATAATATTTCATTCATAACAAATATTCCTATTACCCTCTTTCAGCTTCAGTGAAGTCGGAAAAAACTGTTCGGTTACATCAGACTTATTAGACATACCTTCTGATACGGAGACAAGGTAATTTTTTTCAAGAAAATAAATTACTGCTATACTTTTTTTGGAAGGACGGATGTACCGTCAGTGTCTATTTTCTTTAATATTAAACGAGTAATGTGGTGGTTTTGTATAGAAAATTTACTCGATATGTTTGTAAGCAATTCGAGAAAATAATGATGGCTGTGGTCAGCTTCATTTTGCCTGGATTTAATATTCTATCTAAAGGACATTGTAAAAAATGGCCTATGAATCAACACGCATGAAACATTTACTATAATTACTAGTTCTTTTAATAATATACATTACAAATATTTCAATAGAACGGACACTTCTTAATTTCGAAAACATTTTAAAAAGTATTCACTTCCGTCATAATCATCGGTGTTACTATTTTTTGGTTCAATTTGAGGTTTTTAATAGGCAAAGGTATTATAGCTCATACATCCAAGTCTTTGTAACAGCACTCTTAATAAGTTTGACACAGACAAGCGTCAGTATTCTCAACGCTTGATATACGATAATGGTTTTTAGTTACACACGTCCGCTATGATGTCGCGGAACCATAATACAGGTTATCAAAAAACTCGATTGAGCGCTGTTTGAAACGTCAAACGAGCAATAATATGGACACTGACAATTGATGAATTGACAGATGACATTTGGTAGTAATGTCACTTGGCGCGCGCCTTCTGTTATTGCCACATACCGAATGTTTTTATTGACGTAATTATAACCTCAAAATCCGAAAGCGTTTTGATTTTTTCCGAATTCTCAAAAGTGTCCGTTGTTTTAATTTAAGTTCAATCGAATATATGCATTATCTAAAACCCAAAAAGTAAATACACCTCCCTGTTGGATCTTAGGCCAACTATGTATGGACGACGAGCAATGTCCTTTCTGAGGCGACATCTTGTTAGCATCGGGTGTAGCGACTGCAGCATCTTGTTGTTCGTGAACTGCAGGATATTGCCAGCCATGCACCTTGTATAATAACTTAGTGTCGTCCAGGTATTAAACTAAAGGAGAACCAGGGGGTCCTGTTATTAATAGGGCCATGTAGAGCATTTTCATTTATCGTGATAACTTTGGTTGAAGCAAATCTGGTAAACATTTGCTATTTTTCATTTACATTTCAATACTCGCAATACGATATTCAAATTGATTCCTCGAATTCAGTTTAGAATTTAATACTATCATTGCAGTTATGATCCCGAAGCTCTGTTCGCGAAGGGGACCAAAAAGTAGTTGAAATAGATACCTATTGGTACAAACCAATATCTATTCCGACTACTTTCTAAAAAGTTCTGCTTTCCATCTGTAAAATATAATGGGATAGGAAGCTGTGCCTCATGGAATATTTCATAGCTGTCACTGACTTACAAGCGACTTACAAAATTTTATAAACGAGTGGAGATGTCGCCCGCAACTAATCTCGCGAAATAAATGAATTTAACTTCCCCACAATAACTCAGCTTCTAGAAACTATTATGGAGGAGAAATGTTAAGCCATGAACGTCACGTTGTGGTGTGGATTTATTTAGGGAATCGTTTGCCCAGAAAGGCATTATTTGCTTTGTAATAGTGCACAGCACATGTAGAGCTTGGTGTGAACAGTGTTGTAGTGAATTTCCATTAAACTCTTAGAATGTGTCCGATGTTTCAAAATCAAAAGTCATTTATTCAAACTAGGCTGAGAATCAGCACTTTTCGAACGTCAAAATTACAAAAGACAGTCGCCCAAAATGCTCACCCTTTACCACTTCCTAGTGCTTTTGCTGGGGAGAAGCTGTCTGTTCAGTTGGAAAATACGTTTGAATTTGAGCCTGGTTGATGGCAATATTCTCTCACCATATTGCATGAGATTTGAATACAATGGAGTGCGTATCTATCTCTGACTTCTAGAAATACAGATTTTACTTACAAAGTCATGTATGTCAAAAAAAATAAAATATAAATTTGTATACCAGGCCCATGTTTCTGATTTCCATGTCCGATAGTCTTTTCCGGTCACCTGAAGATGTCTTAAGGCCAATCTCATCTGGATTTCAATCGCCGGCCCGTGGTTAACGAATATGAACTGACTGAGGACGGATTTTGAAGTACGGATTTCAATCCAGTCGGGTGATTCTGAAGGTTGATTGAAGACAGTCACACAACTTGATCGGGAATATGAGTAAGTATAGGTACATCATACATTAATAATAATGATTTACCTAAGGTCTTGTTTTCATTCTATGTTATTATGATTAATACTTGACGAGAGTATAGTGTGTCTCGAAATATACATCAAATAAAATAATAAAAATAGATCATCGATCTCAACCGGCATTTCTCCAATGTTTCTACCATGGATCGTCTATCCAAGCAACAAACTCTGTTTCTAATATCTGGTCTATCGCGTCCTCATACTACAGTTTCATTCTAGTTGAACCGGGAGAGATTAGAAAAATCATTATCTCCATCAAATCGAAAGCGGTGGGATGTGACAATATCACCCGTGGTATGATCATTACTATTCTGGATCATCTCCTACCCGCGATTACCCACATTATAAATGTTTCCTTGTACTCCGGAGTATTCCGTTCCCTGTGGCGCAAAGCCTATGTTCGTCCACCATCTAAGGTTTCCAATCCCTCTCTTCCCGCTGACTTCCGTCCAATTTCTATCCTTCCCTTCCTATCCAAAGTGCTCGAGGCTTCCACTAACAATTCTCCAACTTTTTTCATTGTAACTCAATTATTAGTCCTCTCCAATCTGGGTTTAAGCATGGGCACAGCACTGTTTCCGCACTCCTTAAAGTGACTGGCGATATAAGGGCAGGACTGGAAGACACCAAAGCTACTGTTCTAGTGTTGGTTGATTTCTCAAATGCCTTCAATACCGTCAATCCTGTTAGCCATTCTGTCCTATATTATGGTCTCTCCCGAAGCACTAGAATGGTTCTCCTCTTACCTTCAGGAACGTCAGCAGTTCGTTCATTTTGGGGATTCTTCTTCTAGCTGGTATGATTTGGAAATTGGCGTTCCTCAAGGTGGTATACTTTCTCCTCTTCTGTTTTCAATTTTTATTAATCTTATAACTTCCGAACTTCAGTGTGCGTATCATCTGTATACAGATGACTTGCAGTTGTACTGTCAAGGGAAGGTTGATGAACTACCTGACGCTATCGACAAATCAAATAACGACTTGATAGCCATAAAAACCTGGTCTGATAGATTTGGCTTAGCTGTAAACCCTACGAAGTGTCAGGCGATCATCATTGGCAGTTCTCGTAGTATTAGCAAGGTAGATTGTATCCTGAACTGGCAGACTTAAGTCGCTAGGGTGAGCCAGAAGGTTACTGAAATGCTGCGGGCTCTGTACCGTTTGAAAAATTTATTACCATCAAGTAGGAAGACAATGCTTGTACAGTCCCTTATTTTCCCTATCATCGATTATGGGGATGTATGCTACTATGACCTGAATGCAGATCTCCTCAACAAAGTTAACCGTCTTCTCAATAACTGCATTCGATTCGTTTTCAATCTGCGTAAATATGATCATGTCTCTGCGCATCGGTCGCTTCTAAAGTGGTTGCCCATACGCCAGCGCAGAGAGCGAAGGGCGCTGACCACATTGTTCTCCAATGTCCCACTCACCGCACAGACTTCATTCAGGCTTCCTTCTTCGTTCAGTCTATCTCTTTGTGGAATGCGCTCCCCAGGAAATCAGGATGGCAACCAACCGATTATCCTTTAAAGTTAAGGTTCACGAGCACATTCGAAAGAAGCTGGCAGTATCATCACAACGGTAATATTTTCTCATTGTTTCTTCTTCTTTTTCTTTTTAGTAAGTATATTCATGTATTTATGTGTATTTATTTGTGCTTATATTTATATGTAATTAGGTATATATATTATATTTATAGTTTTAATAGTTCCTCAATGTTCATGATTGCACCTACCACTGTTTGTCTCTGCATCACCCAAAGGTTGATTGGTAGAAAATACTTAATGCCATAAGCATTAAGTCCGCCTCTGTACATTTATGTGCTTGAAGTATTAAATAAATAAATCATCTCGGACGAGAAACTTCTTAGTTTAATTACCATTTTTCCAAATGAAAAATAGGTACATAGATTTTTTTATCTGTTCGAATACTTATTATGCAAACACATTGTGTAAATCTTGTATACATATATTAATTGTAGCTTTTTCTAACATTGGATAAGGTACATACAACACTCAGCCGTATGTGGCACACAACCCTTATCGAAATCAGATAGAAAGGAATAACTGAAAAGTAACAGGTATCTAAATAAGGTAGGTACAAGATGCTTATCAACACTGATTCAATGGAAAGCCTCAAGAGATTGGAAAAATAGGGTTTCTCAGATGGGTTTTGGCAACTCTGAGATTATGTATCCCTAACCCCCATTCTGATACAGTAGACAGTTTCCTGCGAATTATTAAAATATTGAATAGGGTACGTAAAGTAACCCCAATTAATCGCCCGATTCAAAGGAGTTGATTGACGACTATTTACCCAACAGATTGGTAAATAAAAAGATATTTATTTTGCGAACCAGTAGAAGTAGCTTACTGTATACCTACTCACGAATTGATATAAAATGGAAATAATAAATTTGTTATTGAGTTTAAATTTCTAGTTAAAAATACCTACCTAACTGCAATTTATAAACTGACTGCTTTCATCTTTTACCTGGTTTAATATTGTGAATATGGTCGTTAGCAACGATATAAAAAAATAACAATTTACCGTAACAACTAGCAGCACATTGTACCCATTTCTTAGTACCCAGTCGAACATCAATTTGCTAAAAGCTATTTATAAATCACATCTCCTTAGCTTATTGAAAAAGTGGATGACTTTTTGGGATATCTTTAATAAAACTCGTGTCAGGGGAGTTGGGTGGATCACATTTAGCGCGAACTGTGTCAAGGAACCGATTGGCTCGATAACCATAATTTTAGGCAAGTTGAGGCAGACTCGCTACTTTTAGCCGCCCTCATTTAATATTCAAGGCTCGGAGCACATAATTCGTGGCGGTGATCATGGAGAGAGGCGGCGGTGTCTCGTTATCTCTTTTTCTATTCGTCACAGAACTTGAAATAAATTTTATATTAAATTGACATTAAAGGGAACTTTGAGACATTCAAGATAAAATATGCAAATTTCGTACGACGTAGCTTTATGTATATTGCATTTTAATAGGGTAAGAGCGACAATTTAAAAATAAGAAAGTTTGTAAATGCATGCACTCAATCTGATGAGTCCGTGCAAAAAAATATATTGTCACCAAACAAATAAGAAAGTTTACTCGTCTCCGGATTTACGTTTGATACGAAAGTAAAAGTCATTACAAGGACAGATTCCTACTTATCACTTTATTTCACATTTTCTGACGGAAACAATAAATAAGTGATTAGTTATTGTTCTCCATAAATTATGGAACAACCCTGTTGACAGCTATCGCATCAGTATCCCATTACTCGCACATTACGAGTGGGTGAATATAAAAGTAGAAATTCAGAGAAATTAGGAACTCGTTCATTGAGTCGTTCGTGAATAAATTAGAAAAAGTAGACGAGCTATTTAATAATTTGCTGCGTGAAACGAAACAAGGAGATAGTTGATACAGTAGCTAGGTGTACAGTGTGACATCGACATCTTCGAACAAATTATTACCATGTATTATAATAAGTTAAGTTAAATATAAGTATTGAACTTACATGATTTTGGAACCCCCTGCGCCGAAACCTTTAGTCGGTTATAAAAAAAAAATCTGCTGTTTCCTACAAAAGTGTAATAGGTACCTATTGCACTTTTGTAGGAAACAACAATTTTTTTGTACATGGTCAAAATGTATAGAAGAGCAAATAATTTTAATAACCGACGAAAACTTTCAACGTAGATTGGTTAAGAGTCATTTACTGAATCATGGTAACAGGTTGCGCGTAGATGTACCTGCTACCCGGTGTAGTACATCGAGCTTTAGAAAGAGACTATCACACAGGTAAAACTCAATGTACCAGAATTACAGCCTAGTACTGTAAGGAATTTTTTAGTTTACATATCGCGCACAACAGACCATGTTTCCACCACATATTTGTTAAAACTAATCGGAACCGATACAGTTCAGTAAATGTTTGTTAATAAATTTAACTGTCGGCTTTACGACCACAGTTAAAAGGGCAGCACAGTGTGAAATTGAAAATTTACAGAAATAAAAACGAAACGTATTTTCGTTTCATAGACGCTATAAATTCGCGGCGTGGAGTAAGTTACGCCTTATTTGGCAGACGAATGTACTTGACTCGATGTGGAGTGATACCTCCCCTCTCCAACCCTTACGAGAGCACTCGTATTCAGTAAATCGAAAGTCGTTACACAAAAACCGAGATACTTTTTTTTCCTATCGCTTATAGAGCCACGTCTTCCCCTTTTAGAGGACGCTTTGATGATTTTTCGCCTTTTGCGTTTACGGTTAGTTTAAGTTCGATTCATGTTAGACAAAGTATCTATTAGACTAGACATTGCGAATAAAATAGCATAATTATAAACTAGTATTATTTTTATTAAATATCATAACAGATTGCTTAAGATAAATAGTCGCAGATAAACGAACCGGGAGACGTCTGCTCCGACCAATTCTATTACAACTCAAATTAAATTATCCGGTTAATACTAAACGAACCGCCTTACTTATAACAAACATCAAGCTTCGCATTAATAAACCACTTCTCATTTTTGGCCTCAATTTAAGAATTGTTTTGTTCGCTTTATTATTGGTTTTAAGTTTTTTTTGGCCATAGAGGCCATCAGCATCACAACAACGGGGTAATGCCGCCGCATTGCCGCGTTGCTTTTAGCCTTTTGGGCACTTTTCCTGTGACAGCAATGCATACGAATTGATTTTGATGCCCTAGGATTCTTCCCTCCTTTTATTTTTTTATATACCTACCTGTACATATTATTATTTTAATTCTGTTAGCCTAGATTATGGTAGTAAATATTATCTATAGATATGAATAAAGGCTCCTTCAAACAGGCGCGACACGCGATAAAATCGCGCGCGACACAAAGGCACCGCAAGTCGCGAAACGAGCGGTGCCTTTGTGTCGCGGGCGATTGGCGTCGCGCGTCGCGCGTCGCGCCTGCCTGTGCCTTAAAGTTTTAATATAAGTATCTATTGATACATTTTTTCGGGAACACTTTAACCCGGAAAAGCCTTCAAAAGAAAAGAAACAAAACTGAAAAGAAAATAAAATATTGCCACCTAAAAATCCGACACCTTAATACAAGACCAAGAGAGCAATCACTTTTTAAGCGCGCTGCACACCTTCCAATATATTGCAGGAAAAATACTGACGATGCAAATTGCATACAGATAGTCTGGAATATCGTGAGGGACGTACCGAAAATCGTTTTTTTTCTTGTTTTATTTATACATATATGTGCATAAAAGAAAAACGAGGTAGTGTATTACTCACATAATATAGCTACACTATAGCTTGAGATTTGTAGGCATAGATGTAACAACGCTTTTTTGGAAGAAACATTTTTGGAATCTTGACTTGGAAGAATTTAAAAGGGTGATAAAAGCCTGACACACTCAGCTGTAACGAGCCAAAATACCTATGGAAATTTTTCAATTGAATGTGAAAATGCAAATGAAAATTTTCACATTAAATTCCAAAATTTTCCAGGAACGTCGTAATAAAATTGGGACCGTTTTTGTTTTCCCATGTTGCATTTTTTATGAATTTACAACGCTTTTCACCCTTTTAGGAGTCGTGTCATGTCATGTTGCGTGTGTGTTTTGTTTTTGAAGTGAAACTTCTTAGGCGTGTTCAAGGATGCGTCACGGTTAGGCACATTTCGTTACATGAGAGAGAAGAAAGATATAACTCTATCTCACACTGAATCTCTCTTATTCTTTATTTTTTTGATATTTCACTTTTATCACATGTGCGGTACTGAACGCGCATTTTTTTTTAAGCGAAATCTTCTTTAGGCGCGTTGGGCATTTTTTTAGATGGGGAAAAAACATTTAACTCGCGCCACTGTTACCGTAAGCGACACCGCGCGTGTAAATACGTCGGCACTCCCGGAGTGCCACTGTTTTTTTTTTATTTTAACTATACTTTATATCCTTATCCAAATCTCACTCAAATCGATTCAACAGTTTGGGTCATGAAAAAAAGCCAGAGTCTCTTTTAGGTTTATAACATAAGTATGAATTACCATACTTAATTTCTAACTTACTCGTTAAAACACTTCTTCATAGAAACACAAGGGAAACTAAAGAAATATGAGATACATAGTACATATTTCCTTTAGTTATAATTCAACACGAGTAGTGAGCAGACGTGCTCTGTTGTTATTAATTATGTCAATATTTGTGTTTCTGAAGATGGGATAAGCACGAGGAACTTTGTTATTTATTTATCTGCAGCAAAGAAACACATATTAACTAATTACCATCCGGATTATACGTGGCTATTATGCTGATCATCACGCAAAAAATAGGTTTTTCATCTAAAATTCTTCGGTTTTTGAAAACACACAAAAAATCAATTGACTATGTACTTTTTTAAAGAACATCAGAACATAACAGATATGTTTAATTGCCGATTGTGTTATGAAAATGAAATACGCAAAATAAAGGAAGCGGGCGAATGCGAAGAATGTAATTAAAACAGCAATAAAAAAGCACATTTAACAGCTTTCGACCGCAGCGTTATACTCCCTGTAAAGGTTATTATCTGCTTTTTAAACTTCGCTTTCAACTGCGTGAATTAAAAACGAAAATATAAAACGATGTGCCTTAATTTCGTCTGTCTCGCGCGAAACAATAGGAATGGGGAACCGACCGTAGCTTTTAACGTTTGCATGGCTATAGCTGCCTGTATTTTATTGTGTGTAGCCAGAAAATCGTTCGCTTTACAAATTTGCTATTTTTTATTTTATTTTATTCGCGTATAAAATGGTGGAATAAAGATTTTTACGGGTATGTGCTACGGGATGTTTTATGTATTTGCATTTTACTTTACAAAGTAAACTTTACACGTAAGTAGTTGGTTTGCTTCAACAACAATTTCCTTACGACCCTTACTTAGGTCATATAAAAAGTTATTTTAGAGCTAAAACTATAACGTCAGTGTTGGTATCACGTCTATTGTTTTTCATATTTCTGGGCACGACACGAGATCAATCTTTAAAAGGTATCCGGTCATTGTTGGGTCCTGACATTGATTAATGAGCTCAATATATTGTTTCTTTCCGCTGCTTGGAGAGACTTCTTTTTATGTGCTCTAATTTTGTACGAGAATACTCTTTAAAATAAAAAGAATCTGACAGTGAATGTACCTACTTATTTACAGAGCGGATCATATCAAAAATATTAGCAAAATTGGAATCGTTGGCGCCACCGGCAAAATGGACAAAAATCCAACGCTGCCTTGCTCTCCCAGGAATTTAAACGATACATTAATTATACTTACTAATTAGGAACATGATTTTTCCATTGGTTTTTTTCATAGAACCGTACAGATCATCTCTTTTTAATTCGGCTTGATGATGACCAGGCTTGGAGAATTGGTGACTAAAGTTATATACAACGGGGGGATATATCTTTCAAATCCGATATAATCCCTCAATCCCACTACATCAAAACGGAAGAGGGTGAGATATTATTAGTAGGGGGCTGCAATAGCAGGGGGAAATTTATTTTTATTTTCTTTTACAATGTACCCGGCTGACGCCATATAACTAAACATTTTTAATTTGCACTTCTTTATAATGAAATAGGGAGCTGCTGTAAAAATCTCACAACAGCATTAAAACAACAAAATAACTATGTTTAGTGAGCCGAAGATATTGAAGTGAAGATGGAGAGTTCAACACAAAGTGAATATAAAACAAGCAAGAAGAATCTGAACACTATCCGAACTCACGACATGCCAGACATGAAGGCGGCAAAAACTAGACTAGTTTTATCTACTCCGAAAAGTGATGGACCACAGTAGATACACCCACAACTGACGTGTTTACATAAACATAAAAAGCCGCTTCATCTTGATTGGCTAAGTTTAGAAGATTTTTCTGAAGTTAATTACTTACCCATCAGGCAGAGTGGGCGCGAATGTTGATAAATTGTGTTTTTTGTGATTCGTAAATCCCGCAAAAGCCCAATTTTACTCAAAGAAAACCTAAATACGGCTTAAAAGTATCTTTTGAGTTCAGAAACCAATATGAAATACCCGCGGTCGACCGAGCTAAGATACAAATAGACACCCTGCATGCCCATAAATATCGGTCACAGACAGCTTCAATTTTATGAGCGTATTCCGAATACATTGGAACTGAGCTCCAGTTCTCTACTAGCGAGTCTACCGACTATAATTTTACGCTTCATGAGACACTCTGAAAGAGCCTTTATATCACGAGTAGCTTGAGATAAAGCAAACCCTCTAAAATATCCTAATAACAGTAGCTTACTTGACACATATTTAGATAAGGCAGGCGCGGGAAGCCGCCTTGCAGCGTCCGCCTACTTTAGTGTCTGTGTGTTAGTGTTATACCTTCTGAAGTAGCAGTGCAGACCAAATTCTGTGGCGAAGGCTTACCTAACAGACTGCGAAATGCAAATGAGTGAACAGTTGTGGGGAGTTGTATGAGAGCAAACGTTTGTAGAGTGCGGTCGAGCGGAGCCGCGCCGCGCCGCCGCCGCCCCGCCGCGCAACTAATCTTTTATCATAATAGTGCACTGCATTCGTTTTAGCCACACGCTGCTGATTGGACTAAAACGTTAATGTATTTAAACAATAACATTGTTATACGAGCTCAACGTAAATGCTCAATGTTTTCGTTAATTCATTTTGGGATATGTTTGCTGATGGATTACCGTGACTAGCGCAAGTGCGCAGCGAATATTTTATCATAACGTAAAATGAATTATTATTCAGAACGAATTAATTCTTACGAGGGGCCCGTGGCTAAATAATAACAGTCGCACAGGTCGATCGATCAAGTTAAGCTATACTTGCCGCGGTTGGTCTGTTGACGGGTGACCATCTTCACGTACCGAGACATCTCCGTGTCTCGGAAAGGACTTTAAGCCGTTGGTCCCGGCTCTCATTCGTGGAGCTTTGACAGTCGTTACGGGTAGTCAGAAGCCCTAAAGTCTGACAACAAGTCTTACAAAGGGGTATCGTATTACCCAGTAACTGGGTTGTGGAGGTCAGATAGGCAGTCGCTCCTGATCCTTCATTTTCTTTTAAGTACTTGCTGTTGCCGCTAATTATTGGTTTAATTCTACAAACAAGTTTAGTAAAGCACTAGCTACGCCCTACATTAACGAAGGCCACTTTGGCAGAATCATAAAAGGATAACATTATGAATTATAATGGACAGTTAAGTTAATCGTATCAAATGCCATTAGTGAAGGATTTTTCAGTTATTTTTTTTTGTCTGTGCTAAAATACCAATCAACCCAATCCAAATCCAATCCCAATCTCTTTGATTATACCTAAGTAGTGCAGCGAAAAAAAGAAAAACACGGACTGTCTTCGCCATATTATGATTCATAATGTTACTCTTTTATGATTCTGCCAAAGTGGCCTTTTTAGGCCCCCTGAGCTTCACTTTAAAATAAGAGCTTAAAGAATTAAAATAGGTTATTTTCTTTTGGTTAAAACAAAATAGTATGAGATTTCCTTAAAGCTAGAAGAAGAATAGCTGCTGTCATAGAACTTTTTTTCTCCTTATTCCCAGACTCTGGCTTCGTTTAAAGGCACTTCTCGTACTTTATGCCTTTCTCTTTGTTAATGATGCTGGATTATACCAGGGTTAAAAGGAAAACTAGCAATGCGTGACCCCTATGCTAGTAATAATTGCATTGACTTGTCTATAATGAAAAACGTCTAACTGTTGAGCAGCAAGACATTTTTCATTATAGACAAGTCTTGCCAATTCCTAAGTATTGATTCTATCAATTGAACGTGAACTACGTACAAAAAAGCTAGCGTCGTCCATTTCCCGGAGGCACGCCGATAACGACCTTACATACCTTGAACCTCTATTTTCAATTATTCATAAATTAAATTCTAAACTGCTCTCTCGCTACCGGGAATTATATCCCTTTGATTACATTCAATGTTCAATCATTTTCCTCATTGGCCCTCATAAAAGTATCCGTCGGTTTTCGTCATAAGTCCGACGTCTGACACAGAAATGGTTTTAGAGATTTAAACCCATCCGTCGTCGTCGCCTTATCGATGTAAAGGATGACAATTTGTGAAGTTAATTAAGTGAACAAAGCGTATACGTTAGATAACTATCAAGAGCATTGTTCTAAGAGCAAGAATGGATGCTCTTCTGTACAAGTTTCTTATCATTTTGCGTGAGTTATCCTTGCGAACCCCGGCCAACAGTTTAGTTGTTACGCTATAATTCGAGTAGGTCGCACAAGCCACATACATATTCATTATAGCTCACTAAACTAATATCTTACACTCGGGTAATAATAAACATGAAATTTACTTGTAATGAAGAGCGCGGTAGTAAGTTACAACAACTAATTAATAGGAACAGCTTGCGCCGTTTTATAGTCAATGTTAAATTGGCGGAAAATGTTTGGGCGGCTGCTGGCGTGCTGCGTGCGTTGTACAAACGAATTAAAGGACACGTTTTTTTAGAGTCGGTGCAGAGCTTCATGCAAAACAGAGACTTGATTGCGGATGGAATAGACGTAGCATAATTAATACGGTTTTATTCAGTTTCGCACAGTCTTTCTATCTACGAATAACAGTCGAACCTGATGGTACGGTCACCAAAAGAGATAAGAAACCAGGGTCGTCGGATATAAGTAGTTAAAGTTTCGTAAAAACCGAGGATCTTTTGGATTAAAATTAATTGAATTATTGAAAATAAACAGTTAAAAATATATCCATCGGTGTCTTACTAAATTTCAACTATATTCGACGACACTGGATACTTATGTCTTTTGGTGACTGTATATTAGTACTTTTCGTAACTCGATTGTATCAGAACTGCACATGTGTGTTAAGAAGTTTTGATGACATTGTGCGCTTTAAAATTTCTAACGTGACGATATTATCGTGAACGTCCACGGCATCACGATAAAACAGGGGAGTTAAATGTATGGAAATGTATAAAGAAGCTTTTAAATATCCGTCCACGGTAAGGTTAACGTGCATACATTATAATATTGTATTTCCATACCTACATTTTATTGTCGTGGGACGCCCAAAATAATATCGTTACGTAAGGACATTACATTATTATAATGCCACGTATGATCTGATGATAAAGTCTAATAATTACAAGATAGATAGATAAAACGTTTATTTATACAGTGCAACAAAAGACACAATACAGGTATTAAACCATCAAAAAGGTGAAAAAAAAACAAAGATTTAAAAGATAAATTGACCCATAGACACCTAGCTCATAAACATCTATAACGGTCGATCACTACTGGGCGGTGTGTGTCTTATGGTTGCACCAAATGGGAGTCCAGCTCAGCATATCCAGGTACAGACGCCAGCACATCAAGCTACTACAATCTATCAAATTTATTTAATAGATTTTCAACTTTATCGCTAAACCATAAGGCTCAAAGTTGATTGAGAAAATTTGACAGTTTCGGGTAGCTTGATGTGCTGGCGTCTGTACAATACCTGACGCTGGTATTCTGCTGCATCCCGTTACTGACACACGGATGTCGAGAAGATACATCTCAGTTTCAACAAAATAGTACCTACATAGTGCGGCGCGTATATTATAAAGGTGGTAAGCACCCACAGTTGACTTGCTTTTAAAAACCGACAGAATGAAAGATTTTGAAATTTTTAAGCTTAATAAATATTTGTGTACAATGCGTGACACGAAAGATGAGACTTGACACACCACGTGTTTTGACATGCGCAGTACACGATTTTAGGTATCTTTAGCGGTATGAGGTCTGAGTGCGGGACGAAACCGGACGTCATAGGGGCGGCGGAAAGAGCGGGGGAGGCGGGGTCAAGTCTCATCTTTCGTGGCACGCATTGTAGTGTCTACTGGATTACTTGATTATCATAGGGCCCCTGAGTCAATAGACAACCTAAAGTGTTTTTGTCACAAATGTTATGTAACGAATGACTAGTTTATGTTTTTAAGCGTGTATGTGTACGAGTTTATGTTGGTGTATAATAATATATTGTTATGTTATGGTTTTATAATAAAATTCAAAATTCATTTATTTTTGTGAACACAGGGTACAATGATCTTATGTATATATAGAGTTTGGTCCAACCTATTAATCCAGTCAAAATAGACAAAAATAAGTCATAACTTAGACAAAATTCGCATAGAGCTGAAAATTGGCAGAGATGTTAAATACATCATTATAAATGAAATGTCAAAAATCCCCTTCGATCCTACTTCTGCAAAAAAAATTATTCAAAGGTCAAAAGTACAAAATTAAGGTTTTTTCCATTTTTCTCGAAAACAGTAAGTATTATCGTGAAAATAGGTCAGACAAAAGTTGTAGATCATACAATTCTCTACAAAGATGATCCGTCACTTTTTCTCTTACGACTCACCATTCGTGAGATATCGCGGTTTTAATCATTAGAAATTTCATATTTTACATAATATGCACACATTTCCGCACCACCTATGAGGTAATGTACTTAGTACAGTTTTTCTAACGTGTAGCCCAGTAGGTGATGGAGATAGCCCTTCAATTAACTCCCCTTGACCTGTACATACAGCAGGAAGCGGCGCTAGCCGCCATCAGGCTAATGCATCTGGGCATATGGGGCAAAAACATTACCAGTCCACACGCTAAAATCCTGGACCGGGCGATTGAGTACCAGCCTCTCATCGCTGCCCCGTGTGACAGAACACCAAACCAACCGATGTTCAACAAGAACTACATTATACAAACAGTTCAGGAAGAAAGGGATCAGTCAGGAGTCAATAAAGTGCGCATTTATACAGACGGCTCTAAAACACCAAAACGGTTCAGGTGCTGGCGTGCACTCCCTTGACCTAAATATTAACTTTCACATACCACTAGGCACACATAGTTCGATCTTTCAATGCGAATGTGTTGCCTTAACACAAGCTGCAACAGCAGTAAAGCGCTTAGGCATCCGGAACTATGGCATTAAATTCCTATCCGACAGCCTATCTGTGCTCAAAGCTTTAGGAAGCAAACAAACTAACAATAAGCTAATTTTTGAGTGCCACCTAGCTCTGGAGAGTTTATCGACGTCTAATCGTATTACTCTCCAGTGGATCAAAGGGCACAGTGAATCTCTGGGCAATGATGCTGCAGATGAACTTGCGAAGAGAGGCTCTGATATGAGGGTTCTAGGCCCGTACCCACTTCTCCCTTTGCCTTTCTCACAATTTCGTGCGTGGATTCGCCAAAGATCGACCGAACTTCATAACAACAGATGGTCCCGGGCAACAGACTGTAGACAGTCAAAATTGTCTTTACCAATAATACACCCGCGATTAACCAAAAAACTTCTCAGCCTGAGTAGGAATAACCTTAGAATAATAATAGGTACAATTACGGGCCACAACCTCCTTAACAAACATCTTTTCAACATAGGCGCCACGGACGGCCCCTTTGCAGGGGCTGTCTTGATGCCGAGGAACCAGCCGCCCACGTCATCCTGGATTGCGAGGCCGTGGCTTCTCAACGTGCAGAAATCCTCGGAACAATGAGGTCGCTCCGCGAACCCTGTGAAGCTCCCAGGAAGCTTCTGTGCTTCTGGGCGGAGCTAGGTTGGCTCTGTTAGCCAGAATCCCCACGCACAACGGCCCGAATGCGGGAAAGGGAGTCCCATCATCATCATCATTCCCCAGTAGGTTTACTCTACGATCTATTGTAATAAAGAAAGTTTGATCAGATTCCGCTTGGCGGGGCTCCTATTTCTGGGTGGTTTAAAAAAAAATAACCACGAAGGCTAAGGCGGGAGCTCCGCTCCGCTTCGCTCCCGCCTTAGCCTTCTAACCTAACCTGTCCGAGTCGGGGTGTTAACCATAATGACGTTTTTATATACATATATTAAACGTTAGACCTAATGATTTTCGATTAAATAAACAATATACATATTAAACGTTAGACCAAATGATTTAAATTTTCGATTACATAAACGTTATATCAAACAACGTTATACTAATTAAGTTTTAGAATAAATAAATGTTATATGTAAAGAAATTATATCAACAGTTGGTATATCTCACGTTGATTATATCTTATGAACGATAATAAAATTAAATTAGACCAAATGAGTTTATACGTTATGAGACGCACCGAGAAAAGCGTCTTCCAAAAAAAATCGTTATAAGTACCTACCTATTTCTATTTATATAATTCTGACTATCTGAAATATCAAGTAATGCGTTGTTGTGTATCGCCACATTGTGACAGTGATCAATTGACACCCACGCTAGCTTTGTGGTCTAATTATAGACATTGAATTATTATACCATGCGTTAATGATGCTCCAGATAGATAATTAATTTTCAATTCTCCGTCCGTCATTGTGTTTTCGAATGATTTAATGTTTACAGATAAAACTAACTATATTTTATATACTGTTTTAAGGCTCCTTTAAACAGGCGCGACACGACACAAAGGCGTCGCAAGTCGCGCAACGAGCGGTGTCCTTGTGTCGCAATTATATCGCGTGTCGCGCCTGTTTGTAGGAGCCTTTACCTAGTAATAAATTTTACGACTCTTACTTGCCAGGTCGACTCCACCTCCATCAGTGACATATGTCAGTTTAAACTTGTTTTAGTAAAGGTAAGGAATCGTCTGCCAAACTAAAGGTACAAAACCTAACTTAAGACATTCCAGTCCACCGTCTTCTCATAGAGCTCAAATGCCATGCCTCCTTGCATATTACTAGTGAACCCTCCAGGTGGGTCCTCGTTTTACTTTTGTGCTCAAAGAGGGTTCTAGGCATTAGGTTTAAAACCGTGTTATAAAACACTGTAAACCATACCAAAATAGTCACAAGACCACAAGACCTCAGGGGGTCTCGCTTTACTTGGTATCTCTGGGGTATTTTCATGTTCAAGGCATAATAAAAACATAAAAATCAAGAAAAATTATAATCGCTCGCCCTGATCCCGACTGTGTTGAACTCTTCAGTCAGGTGATCCCATGCTTTTATTGGCTGCTAGGCAGCTACTGTTGAACTTAGGTGCAAGCTTAATGTGAATCTACTTATGAATATGCGTATGCAAGCACAGCTTTTAACAATCGAAAAAATATGTTTTTCAGACATTGCGACACCAACTCTTGACTAGATACAATGGTTTATCAATTGATAGACCAACAAAAAATAGCTCGGGCGATAGGTAATCATCAATTTATAATTCGTTATTTTATTATTATTCTTCTGCTTTTTACACGTTTAAAAAATATACCTTTCAAATCATTGACAAATGTTAACAAGCAAGAAAGCATTCTGTAGAACCCTATACAACATCTTTAACGCTACATGCTTATTATGTGTTTGATAAGGATGACATGTTTTTAAATCTCTGAACCTCAGAAGTTACCGTAGGTGCTCAAAAGGGAATAAATTTGAATATTTTTTTTTATTGTTCTCCTTTGAGCATCACGTTAAAATATTGATTGGTGCTTAAATGGGAATACCTTTGGTGCTCAATGCATAGGTGCTCAAAACATAGATGCTCAAACGGGAATACTTCAAACTTGGAAGAAACTTGCGACTAAGAATACCATCGAGGCGTTTCTGCGGCCGTTGTCATGGCGACCTGAGTCGACAGCAGTAGGTAGCGCTTTCGACTGAATGAGCCCGGTAAGGTTCAGAGATTTAAAATTATTAATCGTGTGGTTTCCGATAAAAAGGTCCGCAATTTGCGAAGTTAATTAAGCGAATAAACTCATGCAAGCATATTTTTATCCTTACTTTTATAAAGTAAGCAAATTTTAAAGCGGGTGCCGTTTCATTCAGAGATGTCGTATTAAATATGTAACATTTATGACACCACATAAGTAATCCATTAGCTTTAATCTCAGAGAATCAAAACTTACACCCAATATTCGTGAAGGAGATGAGAATGAGTCGGTTTCATTTAACGGTATTAGTTATAAGCTCCCTATTATGGCGGGTTCCGTCCATCACGTTAATGTTCCAACTATACTGCTACCGAGCTCGGGTAAATTGCAAATGAACTAGCAAACATTCCGAGCAAACTACCTACCTGGTTTCGGTAGATTTTGTTAATAAGAATACCTTTAAATGGCGCATTATCTGAATGGTACGGCGTAACATTACAGTGGAGCCGGGGTAATGTTTGAGACGGTCACATTACAATCTAAGACCTAGGTCTATTACAGTACGAGCTGGATGCATATTGCATACGGGAAATGGCCCTATCGTTGCAAGTAGGATTGGCGTTATTAAAAATATATATAGCATTTATTTATTTTACATAGAACATTTTCGAAAAATTGTGTTACTGCCAGATTAGACCGATTTTAAATATTCCATAGAAACAGAGATTTCCAGTTATCTTTTTTTAAATAAGACATTACGAAAATGTTCTCTACTAACTTTTTAGACCTTTGTATCCTGCATAAGCGTATGAAGTTTTGTATGAAATGCCGTACGGCATAAACGCTTTTAATGAAATTTAATAGCGCTATGCAGTAAGAAAGGGTCTTAATTTATTTTTGACAAGTTTCAGTCCACCAAATCTTATGAATGAAAATACGTCATTGTCAATTCGGATAAGGAGGCATGCATATCGGGTATTAACAAAAAATAAAAAATAAGAATTCATTAATGTGTCCATAATGAAAAATGCTTATTTCCATGATCTGAAAATCTGGTCGAAGTTTATATATATCGTCCTGGACACGGCGTATAAACATCCGAATTGAGAACTTCCTCCTTTTTTGAAGTCAGTTAAAAATAGCATTTGCTAATGGCTCTCAGTTAAAAATATTCTTACATCGTACCTATAGATACTGAACAGACTATATAGCAGTACCTACGGCTACACATATATATAACATAGTACCTAAACACACTAGAACACAATAATCCACGATCGGCGAGTCGATAATGACGTCTCTTATGTACGTGCGTCTTTGTCAGGAGACTCAGGAAAAAGGGACGGCTAAAGTGCGTCATCCACCCACAGAGTTACTTCGACTCACACGAATTTCTAAATTATACCTCTACTTAAGAAAATTACTCGTATTCCGTATACGTACTAATATGCAAATGGATTAATTCACGAGCTTATTTAAAATTCTATTTCCATGAATTGTGCCTTTGGAGCGTTTAAGTAAGAGCATGTAATGTGACGGTCGTATTAGTGGTGTGTCGGGCTTAAGGCGTACGGCGCGTTGACGGTTGTCTCTGATTCCGGCTGCCAATAATACGCACGTGATCCGTGTCGGCAATGAGACCTTTTCAGAACCTCTCGTGTGGTTCTGTTATTGAAGAAAATACTTATATGTATCCTGACATATGTAGGATGACTCATTTAGTCACGTGCGTAAGTCAGGGGGATGTAGCAGTAAAACTGTCTGTTTCTCGATGCGAAAAATCCACATTTTGTTTAAAAATATACGGCTGGGATTTTTCTTTCTATGAATTTATTTAATCCCCTTTCATTTCATTCCATTTCAATTAACATAAATATAAATTTTCAGTAAACAATGGAAAAGCCATCCGATCCGATTTCCCAGAACATTAATTGTTCTCGACTGTATCCGAAGTTCTGTGTTTGTTTCCATATCACACTTAGTGATATTGACACACTTAGTGATATATACAGGTTACAATGTTTATGATGCAGATAATTGAATGGTGTTAGTTCTAAACTCTAAGTATAAATTCCTCTAAAATACAAGAATAAACACTAATACATAGATATATACATACATACGTAAAAACAAAATGATCAAAAATTCAAATTTATTTTCTCCTAGTAGTGCATAAAGCTAGCTTAAGGATAAGCTTACATTTGTGAGAGACTGCTTGAAATAGACATTGCGAGCAACACTGACGTGGTACCTACAAATCACCAGTGCACATTGGGTGCTTCTTTTTATCTTAGCTTATAAAAAACTTAACGGTGGCTCTATAGACGACTGTATGCTGACAGCTTAACTGAGACGTTGCCTGAGGTAGCTGCGCGATGAGCACTCGCATTACGTCACCACACCCCTCACGCACCGCGCTGATACCTCAATCAACGTCTCAGTTAAGCGGTCAGCCTATAGCTAGCTACTTCAATATCTAGTCATATAAATATTTATATAAAATATAGATGAATCTGTGTAGGACTTACTAAAAAAAACTTTAAAAAAACAACCAACACAAAAAAAAACTACATAGTGAAAAATAACGTCCGAAATTAAAGTTATTTTTCACTTTGTAGAGCTTTTTTTTAAACTTTATTTTTCACTTTTTTGTTGTACCGACCCCACAAATTCAGATAACAACACTATTTGCTATTTAAATATCAGTGACAGGAAGTAATTAAATCATGATCAATTTAAAGTAAGTGGAAAAAAATCGTATTATTGAACCTAACCTAACCCAAAAACTACCCAAGTAAAGTTCATATTTATATGGGACAACCCCTTAGGCATACCTTATTCATTAAAAAACGAATTTTGCAAATCGGCTTATAAATAACGGAGTTCTAAAGTAACCTCGTAAAAAAAAACAAATTGAGAACCTCCTCCTTTTTTAAGTCAGATAAAAAAGATTTTTGTTACAAGAGAATATAGATTTTACTTTACGCCGTTATATTCTAACTCTATCAAATAAACTGCATTTGTAATACCCATACCGGACGGTCCTCTTGAATATATTGCCTTTCAGATTGAAATATGCACCATCTGTTTTTCAAAGGTGACTATATAAATCAAATAGAAGACTGAATTTGTTCCAATATTTTATTACATCATCATGTTGGAATTTTCGTATAAAGTAAACTTCCAAGGCTCAATATTATCAGGACTACTACTATATACTAATAATAAAGCTGAAGAGTTTGTTTGTTTGTGTGATCGCGCTAATCTCGGGAACTACTAGTCGGATGTGAAAAACTATTTTTCCCTTTTATAGCCCAATTTTTGAGGAATATCGAGGTAGAACCGAGGAAAAACAAAAAAAAAATCGGAAAGAACACAGAGCGAAAACGAAGTAATAGGGCGATGCGACGGGGTGGGTCGAGGGAACAAGAATTTTCACGCTGACGAAGTCGCCGGCAGAAGCTTTCATAAGATAATTTCATTAGAATATCTTCGTAGGCATAGTCAATGTTGGATTTTGACAAAGACGCATATAAACCTAAAACCTAACTTATACTATTTACCTACATAAATATTTCAGGCATTGTCTTTTATGTTTCAAATTGATGTTATTTCAAGTTAAACAAATTTCAACTTTATTGTAATGGTGATTAAATTGATTTCAGAATGACTAGACTTATTGACAAAGTTATAAAAATGTTTGAAGTTGTAGCGTAAACTGAACTTTATTGTATAGAATTGTAAGTTATTTTTCCATAAACTCATTTTATTCGTTTACATTTCAAATAAGTCGCGAACGCAGATTACAATAGACTCACCCCTTCTTCCCATGGGGGTAGGTAGAAACTACAGAACGCCACCTGCTACGATCTAACGTATACCACTTATACAAAAATTTGACAATGATTATTAAAATCTGTATAAATCCATATATATTAAAAACACATATGACCTTTAAAGACAGCGGACGTATTAAGTGGGCAATCGGCACAAAATAAACAAATACACATATTTTACGTTACATCACGCAGTTACCTTTCTAAATGAATAAAATTTAATATTATATAGATTTTAAACCTGATTCGATTTAACCCAATGTAAAATCCCCGCGTGTTGTTGCTAATTTTATTTGACTTTCACCTCGAATGTTATCACGTTAGTTTGAACAAGTTATTTTATACCGACTGAAAATCATAACAGTATAAATACGAGTATGTAGTTTGCCCGTATTTCATAAGACATTTGACATGCTGTAACTTTAGATGCCCGGGGGCGGTAAACGACACTCATTCTGATGATTATTGAATGACAAACTACTACAAGCTTGGGTGGTCAGAAGCTCGAAAGTCCGACAACCAGTCTCACCAAGCGTATCATACTATAGCCCAGTAACTGGGTTGTCCACAACCGTACGCGTACGCGTATGAGCTCCAGCTCAGATAGGCGTTTCATGTAAAATCCTGGTATTCAGCTGCATCGGAAACCGACCCAAACATAGTTGGAAAAAGGTTAGGCACCTAATGAAACAACTATTAGCAATGACCTACTACTATATATACACCAACCTACTCTTGCAGTTTCGAGACTCTACCTCAGTCACAATAAATTCAGATACAATTCCGATAATCGCTGTCTCGCACGAAATATATGTTGACATTACAGCCGAGTTTAACGCCAGGCGCCAAAGAAAACTATACCAAACATATTGGTGCAACAAAATAAACAACCCAGATTCCTAATGGCACAGTTTTTTTTGTAAATTTGTGATAGTATATGTAATGTGTATGTTAAAATCGTTGAAACGAAAAGCAGCAATTATCAATGCAAATTGAAAATTCAGTATAGTACCAGAAAACTAATTATGTACTTGTTAGTATGCCACATTGAATGATTTTCAACTAAATCCTGAGAGTGTAAATGTTTACATATTTACGACAGAAGGATAAATCTGTGAATATCTGTCTCTTATTAAAACGATATGTGCTTAGAAAGTAAACAACACTCCCGAATGTAAACTGTGCCAAAAATAAATGAATAATAATTATGTTATCGTAGCTGTAGCTACGGGTTTGCCTACAAAAGAGCTACACACGAGTTCTACAAAAGAGCTACACACGAGTTGTACAAAAGAGCTACACACGAGTTCTGCGAAAGAGCTTCACACGAGTTCTACGAAAGTGCTACGAACGCTACGACACTAAAATTGAAACGGTTATTTATTAGATTTAAGATAACATATCAATGCTATTAATTCATACCATTTAAACATTTCTAATTCAGTTTCTCATTGTAAAATTGATATATTATAATATGTTGTTTATTTCATAGAATTTGAATATTAATAACAGTAAGAGGTAATGAAAATATTTAGAACGCATATTAATATTTACTGTTGTCGACGGCTTTTCAGGATTATGCGAAGCGGGAAAAACGTCAGCAACAGTAATGTTTTCCTCAAATTTATGTTTGTGTTGCGTTTGTATCGTATGAAAACCCGCGTTTGAGATGGTTGTCATAAACAGTTATTAATCATCGTGTCACCCGTGCAACTTCAAAGGCTCGCTTAATCAACTGCGAATGGTTCAGGCGTCTGAGCCATTACTCAACATGCTCGTTTACACATTCTTGCCTGACGTACTCGTTATCTACTCATATATGTAATCTGAAACTCATCCGATTCTACTGTTTACGAATTCCGAATACAACGGACGAGTTAACACAGTATTAAGAAAAGTTGGCCAAAATACAACATACCAATGTTTGCGTAAGTTTCAGTAATTCATCAGTCAAACGTTGGCGTTTGAATTTAACGAGATATCTTTTAAAAGTTCCGTTTAAGCCGTGCTTCCACAATGCATACGAGTTGCAAGAAGTTAGGGTAACTTAACGACGGAAAAGTTATCCGCGAATATCTCGATATTAGTCTGCGCGCTTCTGCACAAGTATTTATCTTGGAAAACAAGATAAATCTGGACTTCGTACAAATTTGAAGGCATTGTGAGAGTCATGCCAAGTACATTGGAGCATTAAATGAAATGTTTAAATGTTTTTCGTCTGGTTTGTGTCCTCCCAGCTTGGGGCGTAAAACCCAGTCTTTTATGTTCGTCTAAGTTTGAATGCTGGCTCTCATACATTTGATGACGACCCAATTACTCCAAAAGCTACTTACAGCTTTTTGGGACCCTTCACGAACGAATATTTGTATGGGCCACAGATATTTGGTCAACTGTGTGTTAATGTTTGAATTTTTATCTTGTACGTTACTGAAATTAATTTATGTATATGCTATACAGTATATATTTTTTGGTTTAGCCTGTCTGTGGAAGAAGTTGGAGGAGATCTTTGCACAGCAGTATTTTTGGGTAAAGGGCTCATCCAAATGCAACTAGAAACTTTTTTCCCGCGCCACTTCGAGCCACCCCACGGGGTACGCATCTAATCCAGGTCATTTCGTCACCTCTTTCTTTGCAAATTATCATTTTTTTTTTTGGATACTAGGCCAATAGTCATATCCCCTGTAAGATATTTCACCCTTCAGAAGGCCTATGTCCCTGCTTACCTACAGACCACACCCTCAGAGCGTGATATTATGTTTCATTCATAGCCACAGCTATACCTACGTCTAAATGATGGTGATATTTGAATCGAGTACAAAGCGAGTATGTTACCTCGTCACGGCCATTTAAGGCTGATCGCATGCCTCGACGCAAATCTAAATAGGTACAGTTAAACAAAGAGATTAGTGTACAAGCATCTAACTTGCTGCAACTACTTTGAACCAATGTTGTAATTGGGTTGAGTAGTCAAAGCATTATTTTAATTAAACCATTTACAGACACTCTTAAAATATAGTCGAGAAGTCGGACAATTAGTTATAAACTTGAAGCTGCTCGTTCCAAAACGTAGATGTATATGGAGGAAAACGGGCAAGAAACTCGGACAATGTCCATGGGTTGTCCAATCTTTAACATCACTCTTTTAAATGCATCTTTGCCGTAAAAAGCTATTACGCACACAATAAATTAATTGAAAGGCGACAAACAAAAGGTAGGCAGATTTGAATGGAAACGCCGGGAGGGGACGCCCTAGTAGGATATTGGTATACTGACCTAGAAGATTATATACTGGTAATGTTCTTAGAAAGGTCAGAAACCGTAACGTAACATAGTACTCTCAACCGTGCATGAAAGCAAATCAAGCAAAAGCAGTATGTAAGGACTGTAGCAGGTGGCGTTCTGGAGTTTCTGCCGAATCCCTTGGGAAAAAGGATTGGGTGGATTTATGTTATGCCTGTTATTTTTTTATCAGTGTAGTGGAAAGATGAATATTTTACCCGTATACCAAGCCTTTGTTCGACTGTACTTTCACATGATTCCGGTTTGTCCTCATTGCTTCAAAGGATATCGATTTCCAAAGCATGGGAACTCGGTTCTAGACTAGAGGTTCAATGGTTTTGCACCATTGAACAAGCTGTAACTACCTATTGTGGGACACATATTTGGCGTATTTAGAGGTAAATCTGTTATAAAGAACTTGTTCAAAGCTAGTTTCTTAAGAATGTTATCTATGATACACACACTTATATCTTGAAATCTTTCTCGCATTGACAACCGTTGTATCGCATTGTATGTCGCGATAAACACGTTTATTATTCCAAACAATATTTTTCTTATTTTACCTCGCGTTTTTTTTTATGTGTCAACAAAAAAATCGATATCAATATTTTGTGATAGGTACCTACTATTTTCGATATGCAGGCCAAACAAAGGTTTATAAGGGTTTGAAAATTACCCAATAATTAACAAACCCTATTAGGTAGGTACCTTGTTAAAATGTGGGTACACATGAGCTATTCCTATAATTTCGAGGAATACCTGTGTGGCTCGTATCCAATAACAACAGTTCAGTCGGATTGTTAGCAGTTGCGAGAATAACGCGTGCAAAACTTCCATGTAAACGTTAAATCGGCCTAAAATTTCCCTATATTTCCCAGCATTTGACCTCATAATAGCGCAGGTATCTATATCACCGAAACTATCAGTGTTTCGACTGGAATTGACGCACACAGCTTTGAGAGGTCAAATTCATTCATCACATCAACATAATTGGAGCACTGACGTCTGACATGGAGCTTCTATTCAGTGGCGGAGAGATGAGATGCATTCAGGGAATTTATAAACTCACTGCCAAATATACAGCGTAATCCATCTCGAAATGTATGTGTGTGCACGTTGCACGTAGAAGAGGGCCCTGTGAATTTTAAGTTCACTACAGTAATAATGCAATGATGATAATTAAAATCAATTAATTAACTAACACACTATCACTCACTATCACACTCACTATTACACTCACTACGCTCACTATTATTATTTTATTATTTTTTTTTATTAATTAGTTTGCTTTTTAATAAAAAAAATCGACCAACGAACCCTCAAAAATAGGGACACACGGCGGGGTAATTGCGTAACACTATCAGTAGCAATGACTTCCATTTTGACAATTCAACTACATTCATTGCGTTACTTATGTTGTTGGACAGACAAATTTTTCGAACATATGAAGCATGGATTAGCGATATCCTTCAAATTCCTTCAATATCCTTCCTATCGATTCATATTAAGATTGTTAGTGTGTTATGTAATTAGGGTGCTGGTTGTATACCATGCTATGAGGTAGCTACTGCGGATAAATCGTAATTTATTCATTATAACCTACTTCTAGATGTTTTTGAAAACTAAAATTCCGATAATTTCCGCGTTCAGACTATTAATTTAAAAATAAAAGTAGAAGGTCTAAAGGAAATTGCTTCGGTAAGTAAGGTGTCCCCGGCGAGATGAGGGAACGAGACGATAAGACGCGAGATAGTCCAGATGTTGGAGTTAAACTTTGCCTACGAGCGCGCTACTTAACTCTCTATTTTCTAACCCCACAAGTTTGTAAGAAACGGTTCCGTATATAAATTTATAGCTTCAGAGGATTACGCTTACAAAATGGGAGTTCGAACTTCGTCGATGTCTCTGGAAACTGTTATGATACAATAAAGAACGTTGAAATATTTAAGCGACAATTTACTTTGCATTAGCTTTTTACGACCGTCTATAGACACAAAGAATAAGAATGAGTCAATAATCAATTATCAAACAGGCACTTTTCACGATGACGCAAACCGAGTAAGACGTTCAAAAACACCTTTTTGGGAACCCTCGTGGGAAATCTAACGCCGAGTGTCATTACATTACAAATAAAACAGCCTTTTATTTCCGTAACACGTTTCGAGGAAAGAAATCGCCACTATGTAACAACTCATCAGCCCCCCACGAAATAGGCGAAGAAAACTGTATCGAAAGTTATCAGAACATCGGGTCAGGAAATATCGCAACATTGTTGGATAAATAAAGGCATATTGCTAGCAATGATGGGTCGCACACGGCTCGCTGCCTCTTGTATCACGTCCCTCGAGATGAAACGAATGAGCATTACCCTCGCCGACTGCGAAACATTCCCTATTCCACCACTGATATTGTAAGGAACCGCTGCTTTTTCAACCTTCGCGCAATTTGAATGATTACAGACTAGAAGCAAAGTTCAAACCTTTTATAAACAGCAGTACCAAAGATTCTCACTCATAAGCTTGTTAATATAGCCTTATTGACACAGTAAGTAAGTATATACGTTAGCAAAAGTTATGTCCATTACCGGGTGGCAAGTAAATGGGTGCTATATATCACGAAGAAACGTAATTGCTGGTTGTAACTAGTTTAAACGTGAAAAGAGTACCTTTTGTAACAGATATAAATGGTACAACTGGCACTTAGGAGTAGAATGTTAAGGCCATAATATCTACATTAAAACGAAGTAGCGGTGGCCGTATCTGCGTCGTAACTTTAATAGGGACACATTTAACGTCACATCCATCCTTATCTATGGACTAATATCAGGAAGATCGACGGGTAAAGTACTCGGAGAGTGATTATACGCGGTTACCCGACGAACATTTTCTAGCGTCATTATGCGTTAGGAAAATGACAGTCGGGCTAACAACCACGACCGTAACGATAAGAGGAAATTGTGATGTTAAGCAGCCAGGAACCGGTACTTTCCAAGTTCACGATTCACTAGAAATAATAAAAAGATACAATGTAGTCGAGATAAATATACGAATCAGAGGGCTATTAACATCGTTTTGCGGATGAGCGGCGACAGTAATTGCCATGTCGGCGTGCGGACACAAAATTTATGGCGCCCACTGCGGGTAATTGAGTCGACTCGCTAGTTACTGTGTGGCCTCCGCGACACCTGCCAAATACACTACACTCTTATGAGGAAAAAGCTTAATGATTACAGTATACAAAGGAACGCACTTGTGTATTCTAAATTGCGTTTACCGTACGCCTTTTTATTATAAAGCTTTTCTGAATGGAAAAGGAATTAAAAAAACTACGGTACGGCCGGCATGAAATTAAATTATTTAAATCTACAGCTTAGATAAAACTCAGTAAACATTTGCTGCTGCTGTTTTGTTTAATGTTACCTAAAACCATGTTTATAACGTTTCTGGTACAGCAAGTTAAACATGTTAATGTCACTTTTGCTCCCCTATTATCCTGTATTACACGACCAAACACACCTCCGCTCACTTATTAACTAATAACGCACAAAATAGGGTAATATTATGGAAGGTAAGAGAAAATATGCGTTTAATATTTTAAATTATTAAAAAGGTGCAAATTTACTTTTACTTAAAACTTAAAACTGTTACACAGTAGGGATTAATTTACAAAAATAAATCCCTACTGTGTAACAGTTTTAAACTTTTGTATATAGATCCAGTTCTCTTGAAATACGAAACCACTGAAATATAGAGCTATTCTAGGACAATTTACGATTCTTTTACCAATTACGTGCAAATTGATATTGCTCTTACTTAAATATGGGCTAATAATAAGAATCGTTTATAAACTTTTTCGTTATCGCGTGATGTGACAATGAGATCCATTTTTAGAGTAAATCCAAACGATCAAAGTCAGAGAAAATCCATCAATAGATTTGGTGAGCCAGTCCTCATTAATTTCATTCAGTTCAAAAAGTTGCAATTTTAAGGCATATTTTTATTTTTTCGTCTGTCTTAGAAATTCCTTCCAAAGTTCCCAAGTCCCTTTTCAATTCATTTCCAAGTTACTTTTTTGTAACTTTTTCATAGATTAGTATTTTTTAACACAATGTGGGTGGTTACTTCTTTGTTGAGTTCAGTAAGTTTATTGTAATTAATCCGCACACGGCGGTTCCAATTCTCAGGATTGATGGTTTATCTACCGTTTTTCGAGCAGACATCCTCTATTATTTTCATTAAATAACGAACCTAAATGGTTTGGATTAGAGTTCACATATTAACCAAGAAACAAGTGGAGGATTTAATGACGATAAGGAGACAATACCTATGAATAACGAGTTCATATAAACTACTTGGAGGACGAGGACGGAGGACGGGATGAGGCGAAGTATGTTTATACTACATAAACAAAGAGAAGGGTATTAGATATTAAAATATCAAAACGAAAACTATGGAAATTTGGGGATACACATTACAAAAGCTCAAAGAAACAGGAGGTCAGCAAGAGATTAGCTGGATCGAATGTTTATCAGCAAAAGATTCTAATAACAAATTATTTTTATATTTTTAGATACTCTTAGTCTTAAAATTCCAAGAAAATGCGTAAAGTAAATAAGCGATTTATATTTAATTGGTACAGCCGTATCACGTGGCATAGCGAGTAACTGTAAGCACAAATTCTCAGTACTCCCACGGAAATGTTTCTACTAAAGCACAATAACGTACTTGCGAGGAGCTGTAAGCGGATTATGAGAGGTTCCGAAGTAGGCTGCTTTGAAACTCGCAAGAAAAGCAATATCCATTATCTTGGCGGGGCTTTGTGTGTCGACCGCTGCGCATTGTTGGTCGCTTGCAGCGGCCGCGCCCGCACCGATATATTGTTTGACTTGAGAGGCATTAGACCCTGGCTTACCTCACGGAAAAAATTAAAAATAATGTCGGGAAATTTTGGCTTTTGTATGATATTTTTTTTTCTTTCAGAAGCTTTTTTCTGAAATCCCTGAAATATGGAACCATGCTCTGTTTCAAAAGTTTCAGATGGAAATATTATAAACAAATGGAGAAAACGTACTAGTCATTAACAATTTTGTAGTGCCACTTACAAATTGAGTGTTTTGATTTGATTATTTGAATAAGTTAAGCCAAAATTGTAAATTTAAAACAATCGAGGTAAATTTTATAACCTCAATTCTCGTCGATGATTTTTCATTATCGGTTTTGGCCTCGCCTCTGTTGCACAAGCTTGTGAATTCAAATCCAGGCAAGTACCTATTAATGTGATTTTTTCAATTCATTTGTACCTTCTGAGTTTATCTACATTAATAGAAAATGTGGGTGGTGATCGTTTCTCCATAGAAACGCTCTCTCCTGTTTTCTTTCTGGTTAATGACCATAAAGCAATGATATTTTACAGAATAATAAATAGTAACTACTTGTATGTCTATGTTTTTCTTTTTGATGATACATTATTTTTACAAGCACTAGAACCATCAAAAATGCCGATTTAAACCGCTGTCAACAGAGGCCTATTGTACAAATATGACAACTATTAACGAAAAATAAAAACAAAGGGGCACAGTATATATCCTTCTTATTCAGTTTATGAAATATATTTTAAATTGGTCTAATATTAGAGGAGGAAATAGGTGAGAGTCGAACCTCGAATTACGTCTTTTTACTTAGGTTTTTCAAAAGTCTCTTCGACCGCATTTCCACTTAATGAATAATGACATTCGGTAAAGGAAAACATCGTTAAAAAATAAAACAGTGGCACTCTGGGAGTGCCGTGACAGAAGGTAAAACAAAACACAAACAGAATACTTTGCCATCACTCACTGACATATCGGAAATACATTAAAACTGAGTACATCCCGAGGACAGCCGAACACATCCGAAGCGGGTATTTTTTTAATCGTCTTATAAACAAAACACGTGCGATGTCGCTTACGGTAACAGTGGCGCGAAAAAATGCCCGACGCGCCTAAAGAATTTTTCACTTCAAAAAACCTGGACTAAAACCGCCAACCCGTCTTGAGGTAGCGTGGTGATCAATGCCCATAGATTTTTATATACGAAGAAGCCTTTGGCCTGCAGTGGGACAGTTATAGGCTGGTACTTATTAGTTATTTATTCAAACAATAATTGTTGCAAAGAGTGGTGAGCCATTAAGTACATAAATGTGTGTACATTTATGTGTTTGGAAGGTCTCAACTTTAAATTCTTACGCAATCAAACACTAATAGGAGTTCCTATTAGTGTTTGATTGCGTAAGAATTTAACCTGAATAGGGGTTGTTTACACTTTCATCATAAAGTTTTGGAACAGACAGAACATATAGATCGAAGTGAGCGCCAAATCATGCTTACGTCAGATAACTACACATTTGCGAGTGTATTCTGCACAGACCAAACGAACCGCCAGATACCAAACATTTGTTCAGCACTTAACTGAGCACGGGGTAGGTACAAAGTACTTACTCGTACAATGCGCACGAGTTATTAAAGCTCAGAAACAACGCTCTTAAAGTTAAACAACAAGAGAATTACATAGAAATATGCAATCCTGCTTTATGAGTGCCTGATAAGGAATAGAATAACCAGGTGCATCAAAAGTTTATTTCTTATTTATCTCAGTATTCGTATAATGCACTTGTCATCTCATTAGAAACTGTTTGAAATACATGACATAAAATCCCACTTTCTTCCCGTAGGGGTTGGCAATACTACAGAACGCCACCTACTATGATCCTTACTTACTCCGGCGTGCGTGTATGACCAGCAGTGCTATTCTATAAAAATCTCACCTTGCACGCTGAGCTTGAAGTGAGCTGTCAAAAGTGTCAATCCCTAGCATAAGTATATGACAGCTCACTTCACCTAAATTTTGACGGTGAGATTAGTACAGAATAGACCGGCAAAAGTATGAACGTAAACAAAGCTGTATCAAATCTCGTATGTTAAATGTTTTAGTTAGTTTCTCTAACAGTTTTTACTTTTTTGTTTGATAACTGTACTTAGCATCTTTATACATATATTACTAGCTGCGCCCCGCGGTTTCACCCGCGTAAATGTCTATCCCGTGGGAATATCGGGATAAAAAGTAGTATATATATGTTAATCTAGCTGTCAGCTACCTCCATACAAAATTTTATCAAAATTGGTCCAGCCGTTTGAGCTTGAAGAAGTAACAAACATATAAACACACACACACACACACAAACTTTCGCCTTTATAATATTAGTGTGATTTTAAGAGCCAAGAAAGCTTCCGTTTGAAAAAGTTTCTATTATATTATTCACGAGTAAATAAGTATGTAAATAGGCGTGCAACAAACTTTCTTAACAGTTCTAAGTACCCTGATTTGCGAACTCAGCGCCAACACTTGATGCAAATATCAAACTCGTACCAGTAGTTTTACTGAAATATTTTGCATACAATAGTTATAACTTTGTGTAAGTAAAAAGCGCTTTGGAGATTGAAATTATATAACTACACCTGAAAACGGAAATTCAAACCATTTTAAATATAAGACTTTTCTTGACTGAATTTGTTGTGATTGTATTACCTTTTATTGCATTAAGTATATACTTATAAAACAAGTAGGTACCTACGTAGATACTCGAGTAAGTACGTGCCTACTCGTTTTTCAGTCTATTTTCGGAAGTTCCTTAACGCACCTTGCGGCAGGAGTTGACTCGTAAAAATCGTCACGTAAAGAAAGAGAGTTATGCCCCTCCATGCAACTTTCTCTCTCTTTCTCTGTCTCTTACCATTATATACGAGTGTGTGTGTGTGTGTGAGTGCGTGCGAGTATCACGTAAGGAACTTCGTTCTTGACGAGGGTCTCCCGACCGCACACGTTGTTTTTTCTTTCCCACCATAAGGTGTATAAATCACTGGCAATGCTTTCGGTAAAAGTAAATAGATCCACTAGTGAAGCAGCCAACTATCACTGTCTCTCAAGATCCGTAAAGTTTTTAAATAATATTAACTTAAACTGTTACATATATTTTTTCTTCTCTGTATTTTATAAGTGGAGACCTGCAACTGGTTTTCAGACTAATGTCCATGATCATGTCATGTCATGTCCTTGATCTGTTTGTTATAGCTGTAAGTCTCCCATGTTATTTAAATAAATAAATATAGGTAGAATAATAACATGGTTTATTGTACACCGTACATAGTCGTGACAAACCTCATTTAGAATTAATTTAGGGGTACAATAGTGCCGATTCCCTTATTCACAAACTAAACTAAATTTATATTCAGTGCATCTTTTTCTTTCTATTTTCATTAAGAAAAAGACAAAAGATGAATTTTAGTTTAGTCCTGTCAGATTAATCGGCGCCTGACACTAGGTACCTACTCCACATACAAGTTTAGACGTGATTAAAAACTTGCCTACTAAAATTACGTCAATTTACTTCAGGTGCTGATTAATTTGACAGAACTAAACTAAAATTCATCTAAAATGTTTCTTATGTCCTTTTCTTAATTAAATAAAAAGAAAAAGATGCACTGAACTTAAATTTAGTTTATTTTGTGAATCGGCACCAATGGTTGTTGCGCGATTGGGTGTTGTGCGATGTCTTCCAGGCAACCTTCGTATGGGTAGAAAGGTGGAAAATTTAATAGGGTACCGAAGTAATGAGCCACATCAAAAAAGTAGTACCAAAATGTGGTATGCTTTACGGATGTATTAAGACTAGTTGTCGCGTTTTGATATGGCAATAGCGGTCATTGACCCACCTACATTTTCTATCATTTTTAATTTCAAAATCTTAAATAAAGCCCGTTAACGTCCTGAATCAATATCTATTGTGATCTTTAACATGTTACAATTACGAAAAATAATACATACATACATAGTTTGGGTACCTATAACGGAGAGAAATTAGGGAAAGGGCAAAGACCGCAAATGACATGCGCCAACTATAATCTATCTAGAGTTCCATTTTTTTGATCTTTTTCTTGTGACAAATGAATAATCCTCCGTAATAACAAAAGATAAATCAATCTTAATAAAAGCTCTTCGACAGCTCACCAAGTTATAATAACTTTTTTACGACAAAATTGCGAGCTTTCATAATTGATTCTGATAGTGGAGAGAGCCACGTTTATTGAGGCCCCAATTACAAAGGATTGACAGCATTGTGTTATTGATCCCTGCTAAGTATTTTTAACACAGTGGTATTTAAATCGATTGACATAATTTTGTTAGGTCGTTCAAGACTCTGTTGCTTTTATCCAAATTTGTATTATGTTTATTACTTACTTAATGCAAAAAATATAACATTCTGGGTAAAAATTTAGTGTAAAAATTTAATACATTATTAATTTGATAGCGTTAACAAAAATAATAATGTATTAAATTTTTCTACGGGCTTCAAATAACAAATTTAAAACTCATATTTGTTAATTATAAATAATAATAAAATAAGAATTAGGTATTAGGGTTCTTTTCATCATCATCATCATTTCAGCCAAAAGACGTCCACTGCTGGACATAGGCCTCCCCCAAGCACCTCCACTTCGACCGGTCGATGTAGTTCCTGCGGCCTTCACAAGGTCGTCGGACCACCTTGTGGGAGGCCTTCCAACGCTATACGTCTTCCGGTACGCGGTCGCCACTCCATAAACATTCAGTCCCATCGGCCATTTCTTCTGCGAGCAATGTACCCTGCCCATTGCCACTTAAGTTTGGCAATTCTTCGGGCTATGTCAGTACCTTGGTTCTCCTGCGGATCTCCTCATTTCTGATTCGATCACGCAAGGAAACTTCAAGCATGTGCCTCTCCATTGCCCTTTGGGTGACTTTAGCCTGCTTATAAGGCGCATTGTGAGCGACCACGTTTCAGTGCCATAAGTCATCAGTGTTCTTTTAGGGATCAACAATATACGCGTATGCAGTCTCTTACGTTAGTTAACAGTTAATGCATTACCGCTTCAGGGCAGTTGCTGCTACAGTATTTTACAAACACATCATGACAAATTGAATTAGTTACCTACGTTTAAGGTACGGTAAACAGTCGTAAGCCCAGCTATAGCTGAAGGCAAAATTAGGTACTTTCACAAAAAAAAAAAAAAACATTTTTACTTACGGATTCGTGTATTACCTTAACCGCGTTTTAAATGCGAGTAGAAAATTTGATTACATAAAATTACGGCGCGTCTTAGACGGTCTAATTCCAGCGTTGTCGCCTTTACAACGCAAAAATATCTAATATAATTCACGCCCCCAGGGAGAACAATACGGATAATGAAATATCAACAACGGTTCACTACATCTGCCATTTTTTATGATGGTAATCTGACCTCTTGAGGATGGAAATAATAAGGAATGAATATTGTATTACGAGGCCATCGCTCAACCGTGTATCGATATACGTGTTCAGGGTAAGCACACAAAATCCTGTATTATTAAATTATGGAGAGACCAATCAACAGTCGGAATAAGCGACAATATAATAATTAACAAAACATGGTTTGCGGACGACTATAATACCTTTCCAGAAAACACAGTCCGCAAGTTTCAGGGTACGCACGCACCGCGTAGTTATTTTTCATGAACTTTATAAGCCGCTAGTCCGCACATATCACGTTACTGAAGCACTGTTCCCGTGTTTATTGTCAAACAGGATTAAAGGATAACGCACATTAGGCTTTTCTAGAACATTAACTCCACCGCCGCTGTAAATAAACGACACACGTTACTCTCTAATGTTTCATTGTCGTCGCCCGCTATCCCTTTTTGAATAAATGTACCCGTATATTCGACTCAATATATTATTTTGTGCACGCCCTTATCAGCTGAATCAGCTCGTGCATTTCTAGTGACATGGTGTGAAGTAAAGGTGCTTTGCTTATCCATGACCGGTGATAAAATTAAGCAATGGTTTTTATAAACTGCGGTGGCGCCACATATTGTCCGCAATTTTCCGGCGAATGACGTCACGGAAACGTTATTTATGGAGCTTACACGACCTAAACATAAAAACGCAAGTTTTAGATACAATAAAGTATATGGTCGGCTACAGTAAACAAAATTAGAAAAATATATGATATTCTTCAGGACATATGCTAGGTAGATAGTGTGTTGAAAACATATTATAACAAATTTGATACGATAATAAAAAATCATGAAGATACCTCTAAAAACTTTCTTTTTACAATAAAAATCATACTAATATATGTACATACAATCATTATGATTTTTTGTCAGATTATTCTACAAGCCACATATAACTAAAACACTAGTGTTTTAATTTTTTAGTCCAAACAATAGATTTTTTGTAAATAGATAATTGCTTCATAATATTTTGCAATAAATTACCAGCGTTGTCATCGCGCTTCTCTTTCTTTTCTATGCAATCCGACAAAGACCGTGCTTTAGGTCATGTAGTTGCCTTATGTAAGTTGGTGTATTTTCATAGAAAGCGTTTTTGACACCGTTAGAAAACCGCAGCTTAAAGCTTTGGTTTCCTAGGAAAGCTGTTTCGTTATATTATGTCGGCCGTCGTGAAAATCTGTTATTTTCACCTGTATTTGACAATCGCTAGATTTGCCCTCACCGTACTTACTCACAAGAAAGTGTCCATAGAGTGAGAAGAGTGTCCGTGGAGTTTCTTGCCCGTTTTTCTCCATAGGTACCTACTACGCTTTGGAATGGGCAACTAGCTTCATCTTTCTGACTGACCGACCCCTTGACAATTCAAAAGTGCCTCCTGTAATTGGTTTATTTGAAATTAATGCTTTGATTTTTTTTACACTAAAAAGGGCGAGCACACACATTACTAAATATAGTTTCTATGACATTCAAGGGAAGTCATTGCGTCAGAGGTGTCAAAACGAAACAAAAATTCGTCTATCTTTCGACGCGGTAAGGCGAATCTAACGATTTAAATCTTTACAATTACCATCATTTTCATGACAGCCCTCTCTGCGGCCGTAAAGTATCGGTCACCTCTCTTCTAGGAAACCATAGCTTAACCGGTGATAAAGTTACAACGTCCGCAACGAATGTGCCAGAAAGTTTTGTACCGTATTTACGATGGTTAATTAAATGAATCCAATTAACTTGAAATTAACCATTATGGGGTTCTAGAGGAAGGTAATACTCGTAAAAGATAGTTATATAATGTAATGTGCAAATGCAAATACAATGTGTGGCGTCCATATACAATGTTTCCATTGTTTGCGCGCTGTACCTACAAAATGCAAAAGGCGAATTTTGGCTTATATAAACACTTGGCACTTTGTTTACATTACATAATGGATTTAATTAAAACGGGATGTGTCTCTCATTCTGGATTTTCATAATTACAACGCAAAGTGAAGAAATATTATGATATAATATTCGTAAGCGTTATCGCCTCCACTGTGGAGTTTTATTAAAATCATAAATCCCGTGTCAAATGCACCCGCTCAGTGCCAAGACTGAATAACAGATGTACCTACCTACTATTGTATTTTATGTAAATCAGTTTCATTTAAAAAACGTACCTAATGTAAATAAGGTTCCCAAATGTTGTTGTAACCTTTTTAGTAGGGTTCAGCATTTTTTCCGTTTAAAATGAGCACTAAATTTTGACCCAACTGGAGTCCTGGGAATATAAAGTTGTTGAAATATGTATATTTTAAGTTACATTAGTGGTGTCGTCGTAGCTTACACCTAATTTACCCATGACAACTACATTATGTATTTATACACGGCTTGTGACTTACTACAAAAGCGTGTCGTGATTGTTATTATAATAATTAAGTGCTTAAGAAGATATCTTACTTTCGCGGCGTTCATATTCTAATTATGTTTAGTAACTTTGGTACTTAAACTCGGCCTCGAGTTAAAGTCTATAAAAGTATATCAAAGTTAACTTATTAGAGAATAAGTTAATACTTATTATAGAATAAGTTAATATGGGAATAACTTTGATGGTAATGTTGTTCTGTTAATTTAAGACTTCATTAAAAATTATCGAGGCGTGCTCAAAAATTTAAGCACAGGATGAAACGCGATCTTGAGAAAGAAAGTAAGGAGTACCCTGACGGTAATGAACTTGGAGCTTTACAAAATAAATAATTATTGCAGTACATTAACAAACTGTACCTACCAACGTATCAAGTTATAGACCAGAACGTCAATTTCTGTAATTTAAAAAGTTCAAAATCTAGTCGCAACGCAATCTCATCTCAGCGACCACGTATGTCAAAAACTTGTCAACAATTTAGGGAAACTAGAGGTTTTTTAACAGATTAAGTCTGAGATCAGCCTGTGAACGTTCTTAAAATGACGCGACTTGCCCCCCTGTACCGTTAGGTATACTCCGAAAATCCCCTAATAAACGTGATATAGGGGCGATAATGCCCTCAACACGTTTAGCAGCGAGTTTTTTAGTGATCACAGCAAAATGTTATCAGTGCACAGGTGAATAACGCTGTAAACCTACTGGAGAGATTATTATCTGTCATTAAAACAAAGCCGCTTCAGTGGCAACGAACCCAAGGACCAAAATAAGTTATCATAAAAGAAATGGTTTTCAAGTAAGTAAGTACCTAAGTATTTGAATGTCAAGAAAATGCCACCTCGAAAAGGGTGTATTAGGTAAATCAACTGGATTCTATAAAAAGATGAAAAGAAATCTGGTTTACCTATGGGTGATAACTGTGATAAGTATGTACAAGGACCACGCGTAAAGTATAATTAGCCTACAATATTCCCACTGCAGGGACACAGGCCTTCTCTTTGTGAGTGGGAATGGGCCGTAATCCATCACGCGGGCCCAGTGTGGGTTGGTGGATGTCACTTGTCCTCGAATTGTTGGTTCTTGGACATGCCGGTTTCCTCACGATGTTGTCCTTTACCGTTTTGAGAGCAGTGCTGATGAAATAATTTCCGCAAAGTAAAGTGCCTGCTTGGATTTGAATCCACGACCGACTCGTAAGTCGCGACTCGTAAGTCGCGGCCGTTATACCACGCATATGAATAATAATAATTATCAAATGAATTAAGATGGAGCTTCATATTTCTTATAATTAAAAGATCGATCACTTCTGGAGAAATGAATGCATTGAATGGGTAACTATTAAATTGTAATACCTATTGATGACGAAAATATTGTAATCTATATTTTTAGTATTGTTCTCAAGTGTCATAATCAGTGCACTTACTTTTAATTATTCAAAAGTTTATAATAACTGTTTTATTTTCATTTGTATGTTTGGTACCTTTAACTTCTCTTTGAAGCGTGTTATTAATATTTTACTTGTATTCTGTGAATAACGCTGCTGATTACATAATTGTTAATTTTAAGTTTTATGTCTCTATATTTTATTATGTAATTGTTTGTTGTTCCAAATAAAATAAAATAAAGTAAGTAACTTATGTCTTTATTGGGAATAAAGTTTCTTTAAACCGAAACCGATCTTAGAAGAAACTACAAGAAAATCCTTTTCCTTCACTTACCAATATAAGTATAACATAAGCATTAGCGTGAATAGCAGAACGCGTTTCCGAAGAAACCCGGTTGGTCCTTGTGTAACGGATTATGACAGGATCCGTCGGAGGCGGCCGGGGCCCGGAGCCCAAACCCGGCCCCAATTGAACACGCTCCAAGAAACTTGTGCGCATTTTAGTTAAACACCGCCTAACTCACTTGTGATAAAAACCCACTTACTCATCAAAAAGAACAGGTATTGTTTATTCATTTGTACAAAGCTAGATCATTTAGATATGAAACGAACAATTCTCACAAATCCCTTTTAATATTTGTTTAACTGCGAGTTACACATCCCATTACACGAGTGTTAGTACCTACTTATTTCAATTTATATATTTGAGAATTGTTTTGATTGTTCAATATTATTCACATAATTATTTGTAGGTTTCAATTAAAATTCGTGTGATATAACAACAACATGAATCCGTAAAATTATGCCTTTCAAAATTGGTGTATGTTTTCTAACTAGCTTCACTATAATTAAAAACATGAGACCAAATTAAACTACATTAAACTCTGTTATTAATATAAAGTTACGTTTGCAAGCACAAACATAGAACAACTGAAGTAAATATTATACAGTAAACATTTACAACCCAGGTGAACATTTCAAGAGTTACATCATTTTCTATATTTATAATAAGTAATACTAACTTTTGCCTTCGAATTTGCCCGCATAGATCTCGGTGAATATCCCACGAGAACGTACTACCGGGATTAAAAGTACCGTAAGTTGTAGTAGTGTAAATCCAGGTAAACTATCTGTGTGCAAAATTTCATCCAAATCCGTTCAGCCTTTTTTACGCCAATTCGGAACATACATCCAGACAAACGGACAAAAATTCGAAATTCCTTTCTTACTTGCAGGATTATTTTAAATTGGCTAACTAAACTCTGCAGATGCGATTGTGTATCGATTTCTAAACATGATAAAACAAAAAATAAATAAATTTGATTTTTTTTTGGGGTCATCGACCGCAGTTATTGTAGTCACTTGAAATATCAGTTTAAAAAATATGTTGTTTTTTTTTTGTGTAAACTTCACAGACATGATGTGTATCGACGTATAAACACGATAAAACATAAGAAAAAGTTTTCTCAACTCATACTTTAAGTAACAATTAACAGCATTCGTTGACCTTCCAAAAAAAACATCGAATTTTAATTAAATATTATCCTGTTTAGAGTTAGGTAAACACGATAATTCTTCATTAAAATAAAAAGTTTCGATGTTTTCTGCAGAGTTTAGCTGCTTAATTTAAAATAACCCTGTGTAAAAACATTTATCGAAGAGCCGTACGTTATTTCATGCAAGGCACCTGCCACGTCGCTGTCTTTGAAAACTATCATACTCCAGAAATACTTTCACGAAGAAGTTCCACATTCGATAATACAACATGAAATACATTATGCTAGTATGTGAACTCTCACGTTTAGGCGAACGCGAGTTCAATTTGCTTTATTTGCTAATTAGTAAAGTTTCCCCTTTGACGTAGGCGACGACGGTATGTTAGTACTCGTTCGCTACGTGCGCGAGTGTGGCACGAGCTTTTCATAATAATTATCATCGTTAGTGAACTATACGAGCCATCCACGCCGAACCGAATACATCACTGTCACTGTGTGAAAAACTCTTTAACGTTCGATTTGCAATCATTTTAAAATTAAAGCCGAGCAGCATCCGACAAGCAGATTGGGTTTCACGTGTATAATGAAAATGATGTGGAGGTAATGAAAACACGGTTTATTACACGATGAGAAATTAAAAGCCAGTTTTGTTTATTTTCTTCATTTTTTACATTACTTTGTCCCTTGCGCCAACGACGCTCTGTATCCATGATATAGTGAGTGATTGGTTCCGCTGAGTGGGCTGAGTACTGTTCGACCTTTACAATTTAAGGAAATCCATAAAAATTCTCCGTATAAAATTTTCATCACAGAGCGGATTCTAATGTCTACAAAATCAATATAATCCCTTGTTCGCCACTTACGTATTGTCGTAAGGTCGTACCACACCCATGGGATATGATAGCTTAATCTCAGTCGGGGACCACAAGCCAGAGAAAAGGTTTTATTATTATTTACTAACCAGACCATAAATAAATTCATACTGTGAATTTATTACCATCACACGCTTTTTTTTCCTTATTTATAGGGAAAGTGGAAGTCGAAGTCAAAGAGGCTCGCTTTGAAGCCACGTCTACCATTAACATATTGGTCCATTATTTACTAATCTCAAAGCAACGCGATTTGCTAAGAGCATTCGTATGATTCGTATGTAAAATTGTTTATGGTTCCTTACTACTTTTCAGTGTTCTAAAACCAATGAGTATTAATTTGAGTACCTACTTAAACCTAACATCGCGATAAAATTTTGAAATAGAATAACTTTAAAGTCGTATAGAACTTAATTTGAACTTCTCGGGAGACTGGAGACAATTTTGAAGCTATCTGTGTAATAATTTCGTTGATTTCAATGTTTCGTTTGTTATAATATTATTGTCGCTGACAAAGATAACGTCAAAGTTTAGCCGGATTATCCTGTCGGCCGTGGGTTCGGGCCCTCCTTAACATCCTCAGTCCACACCGCCACGCGCCGGGCGGGGAGGGCTCCGATAATTTCAATTATCGGCACTCATCGTAGGGACACGTAATTAGTCACGTGTATTTTAAACCTAACACGCGTTTCGTTTCGACGAAATGCAAAGTGCTCACTTTTGTTGTGACTTCCGCCATTTGGTACCAATTAATTTCGAGAATTACGGTAGCTTTTACTAAAAGTAATTAATAATGGGTTTAATAAGGTTTTGCAATTAATTGCGACACAATTAAGAAAAATAATATCTTAGTGAGTTAAATCAACAATCATAAAAAATATAGAGTCAAATTCTGGTTAATAATAGGTTTAGTTAGACTTAATCGAGTTGCAAAACAAGAAACAGCTAAACTAATATAAAACAAGTATTCAAATGGCTAATTTTGGTGAACACACAGAAGACGAACTAGCAGGGGATCGAGGAGGGTTTATGGGATCAGACCAGAATAAATCAGTTAATCTATGTATTTGTGGAAAGTTTCTATACCAATTAAATTGGTTTTAGAAGTTCTACGAAAACGAAAACATACTTATGGTTTATTACTAGGGTAGTGTGGGTACATTTTATTCCTCCATCCCATGATGTCCAGACAATATTCAAACGCAACCATAATGTCTGACTTGTTGTGGATGGTATAGTCAACCTCGTTATTGCTTTATCACTTTAGACAACATTTCCCAGTAAATTTAAACTTTAATAAGTTTTAAACTATCTAACTGTCACAAAGACAAATAAAACTTGTTGTTAAATTATGATGTGCAAGTCACATTAGACCTTAGTGTGGTGCCTAAAGCAATTACAAGGTCGACTTTACTTTACCCCAATTATTTATACGTTATACAGCATGTATCTGAAAGGTGTGGTCATATTTAAGAATTTGATTCGGACCATCAAACTTAACAACTTTCTCTTTAGGACCAACATCGTAATCGCAAAAAAAATATCAGCTGTACAAAACTTTAATACCTACTCGACCAAAATGTATGGGACAGCTGATTTTCCGCGATTACGATGTTGCCCCCATGGAGAAAGTTGTTCAGTTTGATGGTCTGTACCACACCCTTAAATAAGACCGTACCTTTCTGATTCACGCTGTATATGCAACCCCTATGTGTCGGTACCTAAATCTTATAAAACAAAGGGTCGTTCCTCTTGAGAAGGCAATTTAATCTCTGATCAAGGCGAATGTAATAAGTCCGTAAATATGGAGGAACAATAGACGATAAATTAGTTTTTGAGAAACGAAATTCAATTGTCGAAAAGGATTGCTACGCTTCATTTGATGGACAGGTTATTTTCTTAGAACTTTCGATATCCGCTCCAGTTGATATTGTCATCATTCTGCGTCGTTTTATTATTCACGACCCGGTGGAGGCATCAAGCAAATGGACTGGTCACATGCAAACGTCTTGAATGTTTAACTCAAGTTAAAGTCTTATTTATTTATGTCTTGTTTTGTCATGATAAAAAAGCGTCCCAATTGCGTAACATACCTACTTTCACAATCCGAAGGATTTTGAAGGTAATTACTAATCCATTGCATCATATGTTTGAAGAATTCGTCTGCTCGACGACGTAAATAACGCAATGACTGATGTCGAATTGTCAAAATGAAAGGCATTACAATTGTTAGTGTGTTACGCGATTACCCCGCAGATTTTCAGTTTGATTATTCAATTTATTTATACGTTCTTTTCAGTATATCCGCCAGTCAGCTCCTACGTACCTCTTATTAAGAAGGATCTTAACTGGCAGTCTCAGACTTCAACGCATGAACAACTGACTTATGGCTGACCATTGAAATCAACCATGCACTGAAATGAATGAATGAATGAATTGCACCGATCCCAGCGTAGTTAGACCAGACATGTATCATGCACTGTACGAATATACAATCACCATTCGATATAAGAGTCTGGCTAATTTCCAGTCCATATTTGAATTATTTATGAATGGTGGTAACGATTTGGCGTTTTTCATGGCCTGTTCGCAACATTTTTTTATAGTGCTTTTTCTGCTTAATGTAGATGTTATGTATGTACCTAGGTATTTAATTTCATCACATGTCCGTATACTTATTCCATTAAGGGTCACGTGTATCGTTATATGTGTAGCTATGGAGTCCCTAATTAGTATTTTTGTTTTTGTTTCATTTATTTGGAGGCCTACACTATCTAGTAGGGGTTTAATATGGTATAGGATACCTTCTAACATTTTTAGGTCATCTGAAATGAAGATAAGGTCGTCCGCAAATGAGTGAGATTTCACGATCCTGGTCAAGTTTTATTAATTGGGTTTCCTCGTCAAGGGTTCTAAGGACTTCGTCGATGACCAGTGTAAATAGGCGACAGAGGGCAACCTTGTTTGACTCCCTTACCTTTAATAATCCAACTGCTTTGCTGGCCACACCATTTGATGCACGTTCGTTCATTCATGCATGCCTTGATCATCCTGTTGGTTAGCGATTTGTTGGTTCGTTGTAATAGGATATCCCTTAGTGCATTGAGGTCGACATTGTCAAAGGCCTTTTCTATGTCGAGGGCGAGTATATAAATTATTTTACCTCCACACCATTCTTCGTCTAAGACCCTTTTAAGCGTAAATATAATTATGGTCGTCTGTTGATCTATTGTTTAAAAAGGCCGCTTGGTAGTTGCCCAATTCAGTTATTATCTCGTCTAGTTTTTTATGTACGTAGGAGGCGTAAATTCTGTAACCCGTGTTGCAAACCGATATGCGGCGATATTCATTCGCATCTTTAGGGCCGGCGCACATATGGCGGAGCGCATCGCAGAGCATTTTTCACTGACAAACTATTATCGACATTGTCCTCATTGAAATAATATCTAAAATACTCTTTTTTACTGATTCTCCGAATATTCGGCATCTGCGCTTTGTTCTCGGCTCGCACACAAAGCCTACAGGCTCGCTCGCAGAATCTCCAAATCTAACGGTTTATAAAGGGCGTATCGTAGCAAGGCGGAGACTGAAAACAGAATACTCCAATTTTACATGAAATAAACTCCGTATACAAATCACCACCCACAATGTAAACAAACTCACACCATGATCACATCTCTACACATATTTACTCGATTCCCTGAAATTCTTACTTCCTTCTAAATTGTTCAACAAAATTTATATTTTCAATAAGCAAGTTCCCTCCAATTAGTTAACAATGCTGTTCCGAAATATTTGTTGAGTAGCCAACGAGGCTGGATGGAGTTACGAGTAGAGTTTGCTTGCTGGCTCATATAATGTGGGATGTGAGATTATGACCCAACTAATTTCAAGTTTCTAAACTTCATTATCCGCGCCGTTGGAGATCCAAGGTGATGACGAAATTATTATAAAAGCTTGCATATAGTCTTGTGTAAAGTCTTGCGTTTAATATTCCCTCTAATTCCTTGGCTTCTGCCATGTCTTCTTTTATGTCAAAACTTCTTAAAAGTACCTTCGTACGTGAGTGGTAGTCCTGCTTATCTTTTCGTGTCATAATAAATTACTTTTATTTTCTATGTTCATATCATTGCTGTTTCATTTATATTTTATAGACGTTGCGCGTTCTAACCGAAAGCAGTTTATCCCGCCGCTCTCGACTCAACATCGGTCACCTTCGACTCCCTTTATTGGTTTAGCTACATTTTTCACGGCGACCTAGAAAAAAAAGATTGTAAAATAGTCTCACAATGTTTCACGACCTTACCCATACAATCTAGATCTAAAACAAGTTCGATTAAATTGGTTTAACTTGAGCCGTTTGAATGCTAAACTCGTTTCGAGTTGAATGTTGTTCAACGCTGAAGCTTTGTGTGTGTTTAGTTTAGAAGATCGTCCGGTGAAAGCGACGTACGTTAGTAATTAACCGTTGTAGTGTTCAATTAGAGAAGACCCATTTAGCTTCCGTCAAGAATGTCTACGTATGTATACGTAATTACGTACTCAACCAACTCAACTCTACCCAGCATAAACATCGCAACGCTTTTTTTATTTGCGCCATGTTTTTGCATCCCTCTAACTGGGCGTATAGTTTACAAAAGCATTTTGCATACAGTACTAATTAAAAATTAATAATCTAGACGAAAATTTAATTAGCTTGTGCAAATATTTGAATCTAACAGTATAAAACCTCCAATCTTGCCGGCGAATTATGACATTGTCCCCCAGGAACGTTTATTTTGGTGGTTAAGGGGGAGGCTTATGTTCCACAGAGTACTTTAATGAGATTTTACATTTAAGGTACAATGAATTATCAATTCACCTTAATAACATTTATTTCCATACCAGTTTTTATTTAAAAGTTAAAAATGGCAAACTTCCGTACATTCTATGCACCGTATTACTCGACAACGCAGGCATCGATCGCCTAGCCGTAATAATGTATAGCTCGACATGTATTGCCATCGTAGTCTTATAATAGTGGCAATACGTAGCATAATAAATATAGGTACGTAGCTTTTATAGGGCGGTACGTTCCCGGTCGGCATCGTGTGTGCGATATCATTTCGTTTTATTTGAACTGTTACTCGCTAGACTGTAACGCAGCGGATTCAGCATTCCTGTTTTATAACGTTTTTAAAATTATCATTAGCGAAATGTTTCGTGTTTGCGAGTTTGGCCACTTGAGTTAAACTGGAAATGAGAGCAAGACGAGGGTGGCAGGTTGGCAGGTGATTTAAGTTGTCACAATAAAACCGACACTAATGGTAATTGTGTCGCGGATTGATGTCGTTACAGCCGCAACACTTTGTTCAACTGTATTACTTAGACATGTTTACGAGATGCTCGTAATTGGAAGTGGAACGTACCTGATTTGAAATCTGCCGCCCTTTTTAAGTACCTACAAATATGTGCATTTTTATACAAAGTACCTTGGCATCAGGATAGCGCTCACCGTCTTTATGTGTAACGTTTACCGCGGCTTTAATATCAGAAGAGATGCAAATAGTATGTTGTCAAGTTTATTTTATGCATTATTCGATCTTTACTTATGGCAGAGGACAGGTGTTGTGCGCAGCCTGGAAGGGGCATATGTCCCGCAGTGGACTGCAATAGGCTGAGTTGATTGATTGATTAACCTTTGGCCGTAAGGGAAAATGGTTTTTCCACCGGTGTAGTAGGACTTACTCTTCTTTGTTTTGTAATAAAATGCGTCATCACTCGGTACACTAACGAAACAAAGTGTCGACGTGTCGACCTAACAAGAGTCATAACATAAGAATAAAATAACAACCCGATATCGTGTGCTCGTTATCTCTGCGTTTGGTACACCCACACTACATCGCATCATCGTACGCCGCACGCCGGCCCCACATACGACGCCAGGCTTGTTTACCTGTGATGGCGATACTTTACGGCAATAACAATGAAATATATCACACAAATAACCTAACTTTGTGATAGATGCCATCAAACGCCTATTGTTTGACTAGCGTGCCTCCAAACCGAGTTATCAGATTAAAATTTTGAACTTTACCGGTACGATTAATAAAATAAGTTCCTAATACAAGCGAGAGTATCGATTGTTGGTTGGCTAAAAGTGTAAACATGTGGGTTGTTTACCTTCCGGAACTCCATATACATAAACAGGAGTTTGTTAGTCAGCGAAGAGCCCAGTTGTATCCATAACAACGTTCTGCGTCGTTATCCGGCCTCTTTTCCTTAGATTTTCCCTAATGGGATTTTGTTAACAGTTAGATCGGCGTAATCATTTTACGCTACTAATGTTACACGTGCCACATTTTTTATCGAGTGTTGTATGAAGCCTATGAAATAAATTGATTGCTCCACGTTATCTATACTAATAATAAAGCTGAAGAGTTTTTTTGTTTGTTTGAACGCGCTAATCTCTAGAGCTGCCAGTCCGATTTGAAACATTATTTTTGCATTTGATAGCCCAATTCATGAGGAGGCTATTTAACATCACTCCAAAAAAGTAAGATAAGAAAGAACGCGAAAACGAACTAATAGCGCGGGCAGGCGATGCGATACGATCGAGTGGGTCGGAGGAACAAGAAATTTTGCGCGGAAGAAGTCGCAGGCAAAAGCTAGTACCGGATAAAATTACTTGTGTGAATGTACTTCATGCGTATTTTGAAGAATAAGTTGTTTTCAATTCAGATTTAATTACTGAGCTCGAAGTTACTATCAACATTTGCTTGTACGCTCCAAACCTGTTCAGACCACCACCGACTGTTTTGCGAAGAAAGCTTTCTTGAGTGAATCATTTATGTTCTTAGTTAATGTACCGAATATACACGCGAATGTAACAACATTTGCTCTCGTTACGGGTCATGCAAATTGAAATAATGTAGCTAATTTCATTACATACTGTGTTTATATTTTCTTTATAAGTAAAACCTTCATGAATTTAAAAGGATCTTATATGTAAATATTTTAATTACATTTTGTAAGTATAAAAATAAAAACAGTAATATGAGACTTAGTTTTTAATACTCAGAAGAGAAGTGCAAAGTAAAATATAAATATAATTTACAAACTAACTGAATCGCCTAAAAAGAACGCCAAAATGTGGGTGTAGACATGAATTACCTATTGAGAGATCACCTGTTTAACCAATCAAGGTTGACTAATGGAGGTTCCACGGAAAACAAACTTGATTGAATAAATAATACATAATCTACATAGCCCATTTGATTTGTCCCGTCAATTTTTATAATCTCCATATATTTTAAGTAGTCATTACAATTTATAAGCGTTGTTAGAATCGTTTCAATTTGATGCGTTCATTTGTCCTTGGTGTTCTCGGAACTCAATGATTGTAAGTATTCATCAAAATGAAACGGCTTTTCTTTTACATCTTTTGAAATTATTCTACTGTTTTCTAACTTTTAGCATTGAAAATGCTTTTTCACTGGCTCTGGATATAGGCCCACATTTTACGAAATAATGAAATTTGGCTAGGGCTTCGTGAGTTTTAGGGCTACGTGAATGGTTATGTGGAGTTAGTTAGTTAATATGTTTTTTATTTTTATTTTAGGTCTCTTCAAATGCGTATTGATAAGAGCTACAAGAAAATGAAAAAAAAAATTACAAAAGTCAAATCTTTTTTTTGAAAATGCAAAAATGTTAAAAAAAACGCATTTTGTTCATATTTCTTTTATGATAAAATCGTCTATATCTCAAAAACTAAATGCGATATCAAAAAAATAAAAAAGCACTCGAGGCATTGAGTTAGGCTACATTTAGAAAAAAACAGGACCTCTCTATCTCTTGAGGTCTAGCTAGGTGTTAGTGTGCCCTTTGTGTAGCCGTATTTCGGCTTTGTGTAGCAGTATTTTGGCAACGCACGGAAGGTTATCAGCGGCAGGCGCTAGGCGCGTAGGGGCGAGGCGGCCCGCGGGCTGAGGAGCAAGGAGGCTGCGAGCGAGGCGCTGCGACTGGAAGCCGGCCAACAAGCCGAAGCTGCGGTGGTGAGTGAGGGAATTTTTTAATCTTGAACACAACCATCTCTTGACTGTTACATTGGGGTAGATTTCGGATAATGGTCGTGGTCTTGTGGGTGTTGTCATTTCGCAATTTTTTGAGAATTTGTTTAAAAATAACTTTAAATTTATTAAATTAATTTTCAATGTATCCGAAGGTCGTGAAAAGCACGAGATCTGTGCATTTTTTATATTCCCTTGTTCAGAAGCGAGGATAAACTGTAGTTCCAAGAAAATTAAATAGCCATACTTAACTAATTACGATGGAGTCCTTTTAAACTAACTGATAACGTTTCTTTTAACAAAGACATTCTACTTGTTGAGATTATAAAACTTCGCTATTATTTAAAGAGGAAGCTGTACTTAGTGGACATTTAAAAAGATGAAGCACTGAGTTTCTTGAAACAAATGCGAAATTAAATTCGAGAAAAAGCAGAAGAATCTTAGTTAAGAGCGGGAAGCTAATAAGGGAAAAAGAAAAAGTTGCAGATGAAGTTTTTCGTAGCTGAGGATATTTTCCTTATGAAAACATCGAGAGAGTTGGCTCAGATTGCGCTGGTTTATTTTACCCGCGACTACGGTAATGAATTTACTCTTTAGCCGCAGTAAATTATCCAGTTCATACTACTTTCATGGCTTTAAGACAAAAACATAGACGATTATAACTTAAAAAATACTCATACTTCCTCCACTTTTTCGACATTGAGATTATCTAAGCACTAGCACCATTGCATATGCGTATTTTTGTTCTAAAAAAACATATAGGTATTAAGAACATTTTTCTCTTTAAAAAAAAACAAAAAAAGAATGTTTCATTAAATCACAAAAGCTAGTGAAACTGTTTTGGTTTTTAGCGATTCTACATATATGTAAAAGGTATGTTAGTCTTGTACTATAACGAAACATAACACCTGTTTGCACAAAAACATAAACACAAACAAAGTGGACTTCAAAATACAAATAAAAAAACATTGTTACACTGTCTGTGTGCCAAAATCTTTCATTATTGCATTTTTCACAGTTCGTTAAACAGACATAGAAATAAAAATTGTGTGAAGCGTAGACAACGGACTTATATCCTACTAGCTTTTGCTTGCGGATTCGCCCGCGTGGATTTCGGAAATATCCCACAGGAACGTACTACCGGGATTAAAGTATATATTAATCCAGGTTATAAACTATCTGTGTGCCAAATTTCATCCAAATCCGTTCAGCCGTTTTTGCGCCAATCCGGGACAGACAAAAGGACTAATTCTTCGTTATTTTTTTATATGAGTAGATATATTTCCATAACCATAGTTTTGAATCCATGTAAAGTATTTAGAAGTATCCAATTCTCGTTTGGTTCCAGGGAAGGCAAACGCATATACTTTGAGCCATCTAATATTCAAGAGCTAAGAGTAGAATCCAAGGAACAGCGTCGTAACTACGTTTTTCCAATTGTGCAGGCGAGATTTGTTAGCGAAGACCTTACTTTGCGAAGAAATTCCTATTTTCTACATACATAATATGCAAAGAGGAAAAAATTCTTCGGAAACTGGGTAACGAACATCAGAAGGTATTTTCTTTCTAAGTATTTTTTTTTCATCTAAGCGTGCTGCATTATGCTGTACGGAACTCTCCAATACTTTCTTATCCTTCCTTAGCCCAGGTTTGCACGGGTGATCTTTTCCCGCGGCGATGTTTTTTCGCACACTGGATTTTCAAAACTCCGCTTAGCGTCGAGAGTTGAAAATCCAGAGCGCGATAAAATCCCGCCGCGATATTTTTACGTTGCGTCCGCGCGAACGTGGTTCTCGAGTAATACTCGATACTCGAGAATGTACGTGTTTGAATGAGTTCTGTCTGTTTTCCAAAAGTAAGTACATACAATGAATTTTGTTACGTGTAGTGCCATAAAGACATAAATGTATTAGCAAAATAGTATACCACGCGCAGAACTATGGGTACGTAGTTGTTCCAATTCATAGGTACCTACAACTTATATTAAAAACAAAACTGTCAAACAGGAAGTAAATAAAGTTATCCAATATCTACGCAGATGAGGTCTCGTAGGAAAAGCGACTCGACACAATGCGTACCTAAATAGTCATTATAAATATTATCCCTGGAAATTATGCATTGTCAAGTTTTTATAAATAAATACATCATGCAAGCTCTATCGTTTTCATTGCCTTTTTATTCTTATCGACCGCAGCTCGACCCCGATAGAAAACATACTCACACACACCTCGTAACAATTATACATAATCAGCCTATAATGTTTCCACTCCTGGGAACAGGCCCCTCTCGTTTGAGAGGGCCATGCGGGCCCAGTGCGGGTTGGTGGTAAAAATTATGCTCATCTGTAATTAATAAATTAATTAAGTACAGATGAGCATAATTTCGTTCTTGTGTGATTTGAGCGGGCAACAATCAAACAACTATTTTACTTTCCAGGATTTTATTTGGATTTTTTGTCTAGTGTACAACTAGACAAAAAATCCAAATAAAAATCAACGAACCATTAGTAAGTAGTGCGGAAATTAAAACCACACACACCACATGAAAACTGCCATCATTTTACGGTGGTCGGTGTACTGTGTAATTCATAGATTATAATTGGTCGCGCCGAAATAGTTCGGTCGGCGAGAGTTGGGGATCGCATCCATTCACTCATCGCTCGCGCGTATATTATGCATGCGAGTGCGAGCGAGTCAGTCGTCTCATGGTCGTCTCTCGATCACCGCTCCGCTGAGGTGCTGCGTCCGCGCCGCTCCGTGCCGCTCCGCCCCGCGCCGCCATATTATAATCCATATAATTATCATCTTCCGCGATCATCGTAAAAACCCCGTTCAACTGGACGTGCCGCTTGTGCTTGCCGGCTGCCTCAAGTACCTACCTCTCCAAGAAGAAATCGTCAGGCAGGTCATCGTGGAGGCATTGCATGGTGAGTGGATTGCTTTTCTTGCTCTCGTCTGATTGAACATATTTTTGGCGTACCATACCTCGCCTTGCGTCTTGGAAAAAATTATTACGCATTCTGGTATATGTCTTGCGCTTTCTACGTAAGTTACCTCCCGCTTCGGTAATTCAGGTCTCTGACCTTGAAACCGCTGAGCTCGTGATCCTTCGCGAGTTGCAAGGCAAACACTTTGCTGATGAAATCAAAAATATTAAAAAGGGTAGATTACCTTCGCCTTCTTTAAGAAAGCTCGATCTGTTTGTTGATGACAACGGATTGCTCCGCGTGGGTGGACGACTGACAAATGCTCATATACCTTTTGAAAGTCGGCATCCATTGTTGCTTCCTCGTCGACATCACGTAGTCGATCTACTAATAGATGATTGTCATCGATCCAATTGTCATACCGGTTCACATCTTCTTATGTCTTTATTAAGACAACGATATTGGATCATTTCCGCTCGAAACATTATTCGACAACGCATACGCCAATGTAACTTCTGCTTTAAGTTTGCGCCCTCTCATCCTACGCCTATGATGTCAAGTTTACCCCCTTCTCGAGTGCAAGAAGCTAAGGCTTTCACTCACACTGGCGTTGATTATGCTGGTCCTATAAATATTACTATCACTCGAAAGAGGGGCGTTAAAAGCCAAAAGGCGTACATTTGTCTCTTCGTGTGTTTGACTACCAAAGCCATACACATTGAAATTGCCTCAGACTTGAGTTCAGAAACGTTTCTTGACGCTTTTAAGCGTTTCCTGTCTAGGCGAGGGCCAGTGTCTGTTCTTTATTCCGATAACGGCACAAATTTCATCGGTGCAAAGCGTCAATTGGACGAATTATACACTTTCCTTTCTTCTAAAGATACATCTACCGCATTTCAAACTGAATTAAATAATCGTAAAATTACATGGCGTAATATCCCTGCTCGCGCCCCCCACTGGGGAGGAATTTGGGAAAGCAACATAAAATGCATAAAAACCCATTTGTATCGTTGCATTGGGCAACAATTACTGTGCTATGAAGAATTGTTGACAGTATTAACTCAAATTGAGTGCGTCTTAAATTCTCGTCCATTGTGTGCGCTGTCTGATCAGCCGCACACGATTATAACTCCTGCGCATTTTCTAAACACAACCCCTTTGCAGTCGTTACCTGCTTATGAGGTTGACGCATCTGTGAGTCTTCATAATAGGAAAAAACTGTTGGACAGTTTAGTCCAAAGCTATTGGAAAAAATGGCATGTAGATTATTTGCATACACTTCAACTGAGGCAAAAATGGAATACTCCTGATGTACCTATTCAGCCAGGTTTACTTGTTCTCATCCACCAGGATGATTCACCGCCGCTTCGCTGGCCTACCGGCATTGTTGAACAAGTATATCCGGGTAAAGATGGAATCGTGCGAGTCGCGTTAGTACGCACTACAGCAGGGACATTCAAACGCCCCGTCGTTAAGTTGTGCCCCCTTCCTTCGCAATAATTTAAACTTAATCTATCAACTAGCACAGTTATAAACTCGTTAATTTTAAGTATGTAATTTAGTATATCTGTAATTTAATCCACACCTTCAATATTCACCTCTTGTATGTAACCTTTAACTTTACTTCAATCCATTTGATCTCGCTCCGCTTAAATCTAAGATCCTTTCCTTAACCTCTCCTTTTTTTTTGTTTCGAAAATCCTACGGATTTCCAAAGGGGGGAGGATGGTCGCGCCGAAATAGTTCGGTCGGCGAGAGTTGGGGATCGCATCCATTCACTCATCGCTCGCGCGTATATTATGCATGCGAGTGCGAGCGAGTCAGTCGTCTCATGGTCGTCTCTCGATCACCGCTCCGCTGAGGTGCTGCGTCCGCGCCGCTCCGTGCCGCTCCGCCCCGCGCCGCCATATTATAATCCATATAATTATCATCTTCCGCGATCATCGTAAAAACCCCGTTCAACTGGACGTGCCGCTTGTGCTTGCCGGCTGCCTCAAGTACCTACCTCTCCAAGAAGAAATCGTCAGGCAGGTCATCGTGGAGGCATTGCATGGTGAGTGGATTGCTTTTCTTGCTCTCGTCTGATTGAACATATTTTTGGCGTACCATACCTCGCCTTGCTCATATAATTTATTTCCCGCACTTAATCCAACCGCACCGCATCACCAATAATATATGAAAGAATGAGATATGCCCGATAGTTGAAAATGTATCAGAAACCGATGTCGCTAGGTTGGCCCCACCACCGCGCCACTACTACACATGTAGTTCAGTAAAAGCAATAGATACACAGTCGCGCACACACTTGCAATTCATAAATCAGAACGTATTCCACAATCAATTATAAACCTTAACTCATCAAACACAGGGTGCATTTACCATGCACCGTACAACTTACTCACACAAAAACATCTATCGCTATCGGTGTGCTGTGCAAAAGCCATTTATTTTACATATACGCTACGCTAGTGATCAATCACTAGCGTAGCGTATATGTAAAATAAATGGCTTTTGATAACTTACCGATTTAGTCAACTAAATCGGAAAGTTATCGATTTTTCCATTCATTAATGTATTTAAAAAAAATTAGGGTCATGAAAATAAAATAAATTAAAAACGATATAATAATAATAATATATTTATTTGACAGACAACAAAAGGTCCAAACTGACAAAAACAAAAAAAAATATGTCGGCGGCGTTGCCGTAAACAACACGTGCACCGATCACGCCATCGCCAAGTACGTCACTCGACTTCTCCCGCCGCGCCGCTCCACTGCTCTACTTGTTTTGCCACCAGTATAAAAGAGCAAGCAGCGAAGCGGCGGGGGCTTGACCATTGGACATTGTACGGACAACATGTGCTCAGAAACTGTCTCGCGTTCCGTATCTGGCTGTATAGTGTACCTACAGTGTATGATTTGCTAATGTGATTAAATTGATTATGAAATTATAATCTGATTTGAACTGCGAACCGTTTTTCTATTGCGCAATAACCAACACTACCCACATAGTACGCCCACAGTAAAATACATAAAAGATGTTAGTAACAATATATCCTATGTTAGTACTTATATCCTAGTATGTTATATCCAGAACATATTACATTATAAATCAATAAAATGTAGCTAAAAAAATAATTGAAGTATGTAAATAAAAAATATTAACATTATTTTACATCTTCTCAAGGGTCTACCAACCATAACAACCGGACGGCGCGTACGTGTTCCACGCGCGCCTCAAAGAGATGTCAGCATCAATGGAAGGGGCCCGTTAGGGCCGAAGCCTGTCGGGTCAGCGGGATTGTCCGAAAGGATTACCGCTGGCCCAGAATATAAAGGGCTAAGGAAGGAACACGGGTGGGTTTTAGTCAGTAAGAGTCTGACCGCTCCACCCAGAGGTCATTTGATGATTACCCATGCTAAAAAAAAGGATCTACCAACCGGATTTAAACGTCATCTTTCAGGTCTTTTATAAACCGGATTAAAACTGTTGACAAATTGAAAAATGAACTTTATTAGCAATATATTATTTGGGCAATCGACATTGTTGTCGATAGCCTACGTTAGTGGATCTTCACAACCACATCACTATCTCGCCGCAAGACGCAGCGGCTGTACCATGCGACGCTCCGCAAAAATAAAGTATCGGTTTGTAATTTTTACATGGCTTCTCCAGTCACTTAGCGACATACTTATGTAACGGTTAAGGAGCAATGTATTTACTGCAAAAATAGTACAGCCGCTACGATATTTGAAAACAAAAATAACTTAGTAAAAGCAAGAGATATTTTACTATTTGTTGTTTTTCATGATTTTAAAGACAAATACAGTAAAATACTTTTACTTACATATGGTAAGTGATTCCATGAGATACGAAGTATTCATGTTGACTTCGGTTTTTACAGGAAACAACTGAACAACTCGGCATTTAAATATATTATCACGATCACGGTCGAAAGCGCAGTAGTTCGCTGAGATGGCCATTTGCCTAGTACAGGCCCATGTTGCCCATGTCCGTGCCCATGTTGCGTGGACACAGACACGCCCCCTTGCCACTTCTCCTGTTTTTTTACATTTCTATGGTGTAATTGTTCACATATTATGATTTATCTTGTTGGGCTTCATTCATTTTACCGAAATAGCAGGAGGCACCAAAGAAACTAAAGCACAAACAGACCTGAATATCCGACTGTAATCCTGTACACTGCATAGATGCGTACACTAAAAGCCCTCGACGTTCGAATGCGACTTGAATTTGATCAGATTTTTTACGAAAAAAGTCGCTTCACTACTGTGGTGCCGATGCATTTGACGCTATGATGTTTGTGTAACATACAGAACATAGATCTTTTATTTCTATAACAACAGCTATATTAATGTCTGAAATTCTATAACAACAGTTTTATTAATGACTCAAATTGTTTATTCAGATTAAGAAGCATTGAGTTAGCTCTGCATATAATCATTTTTGGAAGATATGTTAAAAACCATGTAATAGCGGGGTGATAGTTACCCAGAAAGGCGCTTTACTTTGTGTAAATTATTTCATCGCCACTCTGCTCTCAAAACGGTGAAGGAAAACAACGTGAGCAAACTGACATGTTCTAGAACCAAAAATTCCAAGACATGTGACATCTATCAACTCGTACTGGGCCCGCGTGGTGGATTACAGCCCACTCCCTCTCTGAGAGAGGAGGCCTGTGTCCTAGCTGTGGGAACATTAGAGGCTGATTACGCCTGGAGGAAAGGTGCACTAAGCAAATTTCTATTGATATAATTCTCCCTTTAGCAGGGCAAACAGATGTACGAAGTTTCTACGCAAAAGAAAATCCTGGGCAACAGCTAATTTAAAAAAGTAAATATTTTATGAAAGTATTGTTCTCGTTATTTTATTTCGCTCTAATTACGTAAACAAAGTTTTTAGAAGTAACAGATTGTTCGCGCGACTGTCCGCTTTGGTCATATTTTTCTGGTCCGTTGCTAGCAGATGTGCCTGACAAGTTCCTGAAAATATTATTATACTAACGAGGTACAATTGTTGGCAGCGAGTCTTTGCTGGTATATCTAAGAGGTAGGTATGTCATTGAAATCGATGCTTAGAAGCTTTATATGAAAATTGAAATGAGTAAAACCATACAGTTCTTGAACACAGGTGTATGTTAGAGGAAACTTTGAACTAAATCTCTCTATATTTCGGGGCTATATCTAGGGCCTCTAGGTGAAGGCGTGCAACGAAGCATCGTGAGTGAGATTATTATAGCAAGGAGCAAGGTTTGCAAAATTCTTGATTTGTTTCAACAAGTTGTCCAAGATCTTCCAAGAGCATATTATAACACTTTCAGTATTGTATGATAACCGATGAACAAATAAATAGAATGTGCTCACAAAAACAGATTTTGATACGTAAATTGGCTGTAGTGAACCAAGTTTAGACTCAATAAAATAAGCAAAGTATATTTTTGAGATTGGATCCCCGCAACTATATCAGTTCCTTTGCTTTTCCAACTGCGTCCGATGACTCACCATCCATGCGATATCTGTCCACCAGTCGACCATGAGCTCTGACGTCGCCTCAACATTCATTTAATTCGAAGAAGTTTTTAAAGAAGGAGGGCTCCTTTTAGATCGGTTTTATTTCGCAAGCTCCATAAATCAAGTGATGGGTGGACAGCTGTGCGATACTTATCGGCGAAAATAGTTGTAAAAGCACAGTACGCTTGTACGTACTTGCTTAGTTGGTGTTTTCAGTACGTCACCGAACTCATTTATTCACACGTAAAACAAAATCAAAAGCTCTCACAAAAACAAAAAGTAACAAACAAACTTATAAGGAGGTATCTTCAACAACATTTGAAGTCATTAGGCGCAAAATGTTAAATTAATGATTACTTCGCGTTCGCGTTCCCTTCGATCTAAGTTGGTGAATAGAATAATTTCTCGGTTCACGTTAAATTCGGAGGCAAGTTTAAAGATGAAGGGCGTCCAGTCGGGCCGCCCTCACCTGGGTTTCAATAATATTTTTTTATTGCCATGAAGACGGCACTCAAATTGCCGAAACTGGAAATGTAATGGGATTATCGCTGATCCGAAACGATGAAGGCCTCTCGTATAGTACGTAATAAAATTTACGAAATGCGTCGGAAAAAACTCGGCGATCTTCAACTGTGAAACATTTTACGTCACTTTTATTTTTGTGATGTGTAATCTTAACTTTTATTCTTCACACATGACCAATAATATCAGTCGCTAGCTAATAAACCTGACATATATCATACAACAAAAACATTTTTCAAAGAAAAGTGTTTCTGAAATGTTTCATGTTTTTGCAATACAGTTTTCGAAGTGGATATTTATTATTGAACAAATAATAAGATCACAAAATGTATCCAAGTAAAAAAAAAACTATTTTTATTGATTAATGTATGAGTTTGGTGTCTAAAACACAAAATCTACGAAACTTTGAGATAGACAAGGAATATTAAATTTGCAAATTGCGTCAGCAGAACATTCAATTTACTTTGGAGTTTTGAAGATCACTGGAGTACGTTTTTCTAACGAAATTCTAGATCAACATATCTACCTAATATATTTTGATTCCAACATATTATGTATAAGCTTTTGTCATCATAAAAACTATATAAGTACCCTGAAAGGTTATAATAATAATCCGTAATATCTTTCAGTACACTTGTTTCTATAATTTGGAAAGAAAGCAATTTATATGCGATCAAATGTCCATTTATGATGATAACTCGATCCATGATCATCCTAAGTAATTTCAGCTAGACCACAGACAAATAGAAATCCTTTTTAAAAGCAATTTAAACGGTGCTAACTTGTACGAGTATTCTCTTTTTTAAATCACCTAAAAAGAGAGTTTTAATATTTATGTATGAGCATCGCTTTGTAAAAATATTATTCCTAAAGTTTGAGACGAGACCATCATGTTATGTTATGGGTTTGGTTTCCGCACTTAGTCCTTCAAATGGACCATTGTGCGTGGGCCATGGCGGCCGTCGGTGGTTATTCCAACCAGCCCACCTCCCTCCAGAAGCTGATTAAGTCTCCTGGTCTGTTGACAACATCTGTGTACGATCTGGGTGTCCCGAGGGCTTCTGACCTTATCTGGGTGACGCCTGTGCACTTAAAGAGCACATGCGCAATGGTTTCATCAGCCTCCATGCAAGCCCTGCACAGGGGACTATCCGTTATGCCTATTGTGTGAAAGTGTTTGTTTAGCGAGCAGTGTCCCGTGGTGGTCCCCGTCACCAGGCGCAGGCCTTTCCTGTCCAGTTGTAATAAGAGCCTGGTTAGCCTGCCATCCAGTGATGGCATAGCTTCTTTGGACTGCCTGCAGCCTGGTGACGACGACCACCAGCTTTCTGCTTGTGTGTGGGTGTGCTCCTGTAGCCACCTGCGAAGTTGGTTGAAGGGGATGGCAAGATAGGTTCCGGTCCACAAACTGACATATTGGATGTCGTTCAAGCGCATTGTAACATTCTAGTATTGGGTTCGATGTGATGCATTTTTTACCTAAGGATTGGAGGACTAAGGCGCTGTCGGAGAGTATGCGAACATGAGTGTCCGTAACTCGCCTGGCTGCTATGGCAAAGCCGCTTGCATTATTACACACTCTGCTTGGTAGACCGTGTTGAGCATTCCCAGCAGTTTGGATATTTGTATGTTGAGGTCGTGTGAGAAGACTCCGACTCCAGTTTCGCAGTCGGTCTTTGAACCATGAGTGTAAATTCTCAGTTCCTTTGGGCCTGAGTTTTGTAATGCTTTTAGAAGCAGTATTGTTTCGGGGCTTTGTCACAGGGTAATGCCATCATTGGCTGCTCTTTGATCGCATCTTCTTTTCAACGTATGTGTTTGACCCTAGAGTTTTTGCTCAGGGTTCCTAATTTAAAGAGCCTAAAAGCAGCCAGGGCCGCCTCTTCCCGCACTATGAGGTGTAGAGGCAGCAGTCCAAGCATAGCCTGTAGGGCAGCAGTGAGTGTAGTTCTCATGCAGCCAGTGATTGCCATACACGCGAACCGCTGCAGCTTTTCAAGGTCTTTTAGGTCTGTGCTTAGTTCTGTTCTGGGCTACCAGACTAAGGAACCGTATGTCATGATTGGTCGGATGATTGTGGTGTATAGCCAGTGAGTGACTCTGGGGCTAATCCCCCTTCGCTTGCATTGCCACAAGGATATGCTGGCTTTCGTAGTAATGTAGGTGGTGTATTTTACCCAGTTCAGCTGTTTGTCCAAAAAGATGCTCAGGTACTTGGTTTCAGTTGATAGGCTTAGGGTTGTACCAAAGAAACGTAGTACCTAGTTGTAGTGTCATCAGTTTCCTCTTTTTTGTGAAGAGAACCAATTCGGTTTTTGTGGGGTTCACTGATAGTTGGTGTTAACCACCAGTTTTCTAATATTTTCAGGGCTTGGCGCATTAGGTTGCACAGGGTGTTTTCGTGGGTGCCATTTATTATTGTGGTTATGTCGTCGGCGTATCCTACGGTAAAGTAACCTTTGTCCTTAAGTTCTTTTATTAGACTGTCTACGACCAGGTTCCATAGAAGCGGCGACAGGACGCCCCCTTGCAGGCAGCCCTTCGCCACTATGACCTTTGTGGTGTCGTTTACGGTCACTTATACTGCCCTCTGTTTGAGCATGTTGGTGATCCAGCCGCTCAGGGACGGGTCTATATTGTATCTGTTTAGAGCCGTGCTGATGCTTTTGAAAGTGGTTTTGTCAAAGGCGCCCTCTATGTCAATGAAGGCAGCCAGTGCTGAGCATTTGTGGTCCACTGCGCATTCAATTTGGGATACCACGCTGTGCAGCGCAGATTCCGTTGATTTGCCTGTGGAGTACGCATGCTGTTGTTTGAGGAGTGGCTTTGCCCGAAGAGGTCCATCTCGGATGCGTCGATCACACAGAGTCTCGCTAGGGTCTTCAGTAGAAAGGATGTGAGGGTTATGGGTCCGTTAATGTGTATGAGTTGTCGGGTTTCTTCAGCGCGCCAAGGGTTTGGTCCTGATCTGTTGATAGGATCTTCCTTACTCTTGCGGCTTCATTATTGATTTCGATGGATTCACAGAATTTCCGCCATGCTGTGCTTCTGGCGGTTCTGATTTGCTTTTTGTATGTGTATTGGGTCTCTTTGTATAGCTCCCAGTCTTCCGGGAGTCTTGTGTTTTTAGCTCTATTGAATTGCTTCCGTAGTGTGTTTCTGAGTTTACCAAGTTCGGCATTCCACCAGGGATTTCTCTCACTGTTGGTTCGTAGTGCCCTTAGTTTGCAGCATGCATGGTATGCTTCGGTTAGGTATTCTGACAGCTTTGTCACAGTGTATTTAAGTTGTGCGAGTTCTCTTATTGTTATTTGTGATAGGTGCCTAGCTAGCAGGGCGGCTAGGAGGCACTTGTACCCGGGCACATAGGTGCACCGTGGTTTTCGTCTCGATATGGGTTTCCTTATGTTGGTAGTCAATATGAAGCGGATCCTTCTATGGTCTGAGCAGGAAGGTTCGTCCGATACGTGCCAATTTGTTATAAGACGAAAGAGACATTTAAACTTCATCTGTTAAATATTATGCTACCAGAGTAATATTCAGTTGGAGAGAAATGAGATGGAGTGTAGAGAAAGTGCGTAGGCAAAAGCTATTCGCTTAGAAATAGCGCGTTTAAGGCTAGACTCATAGTAGATTTTATTTTAATAAAAGTTCTTTAAGTACTAACTAAAAGTAAATCACTGTAGTCGTTTCGTGATAAAGAAACGTAAAATACTTGTTAGAAGTTTTTCAGGTATATTAGGTACATACCTACATAAAGAAATAATTGAGTTCAAAATGTTCGTAAAACCTTCCACATATCAAACGAGTACGTGCGTACTTTGAGCTTATTCATTTGTAGTAGGTACGTAATATTTCTCCGCCTCTTCATATATCAAAGGATATGGCAACGAAATCCCTAACTTGTTATATTGAACAGGCACTAGATAGAGGGAATTTATCGCCTTCTTTATTGATTACTATTAGTTTCAGAGTATGCTGCATCCGGGGCGGCTTGTTAGTGTCCGATCTGTCGGAGTTCCCCTCGGCCTCTGATACACTCCCTTTCATTAATTGGCACAAGTTTTCTGCGCGGCAGGCACTAAGTCTGCCTAATGCAAGACTGCGGCTAAGTTCTACCCGTTCCTCTCTAATTACTTTTAGTGCCCTCTTTCCCCATTCATTCATAACAGTATTGTATTCTCTCATTATAATTTTGCATTGATATTAAATATTATTCCGCTCGTTCGCTCCACCGTATTCGAAAACCTCCAAATTAATCTTTTTTGGAGATAAACCTACTTAATTTTCGCCTTTCATATCGAACGTGAAAAGCCCAGATTTATTTAAGCGCATAAACGATTACTGCAGTGCACACGCGTTTTATCATCGAAAACGGATTTAATTTTGCTATATTTGAGCACATTATTGAACGCAGAGAGTAAGTACTAAAGTACCTACAGCTTACTTTCCAGCCTCAATAATGATATCAGCCGGTTGATATTAGGACACAAAGGTAGCGTTGTCGACTTATGCAAAACATGACGACTACTTCATTCAGCGTCTATCCGCCATTTGTTGTAAGGTGACCCGGATAAAGGCGTCAAATTACCAACGTCAAATTTCAGAGTCACCTGAGCCGGGACGGGTGCTGGCGCCATTTTTATCCTATTCTGAGTTAATATTCCGTGGACGTCCGCTGGGAGCTGGCCGTGTAACGGACACCCCTGAATCATGAAGCTACGAATTACTAAGTTTCTTCGCCCGACGAGATTTATTTCTTATTTGCTGGAATGATGTTTGAATTGCGTTTGTTATGAGCTTTTTCTCAGTTTAATATTACGAATGTCTTTGTGGTTCCCTTTTTTAAATGAGGGTACATACAAATATCTTTGTGTATTAAATGCTAATACACCGTGTTACACGTAGTCCTCTTTGTTCATTATATTTTATTCGTCATATCTACTGGGTACTATTCGGTATAATGAATAATATCATAAATCCAGAGATCATCATTTTATCTATGTATGTAGGTAATTGAATTGATGGTTATTTGACTTGCAGTTAAATATTTGACTTGAGGTCAAATACAGTATGTAGGTACTTATTAGTATTACATTTGTCTTAACAAAACTTCTGAGTTTGAATTCCCTTATTACATATCAAACCCAAAAATGCCTTAGTCCAATTTCTTACATCCTTGTAGATGGTAATTTTCTTTGTTACTTTCCGTATCAATTCAAATAAGATCACTGTAATTTCATTGCTTTCTAGCTCATTCAATTTTCATGAAATAGGCTAACAGGCCATCGCTCCTTTAACATTTGTTTTCATCCATTTCAATGGACGCTTAAAAGATAAACAATTATTTAACTAATAAATGAATAACAGTAAACATATCTACTTACGCACCTACAGACGTAGACATACCTACTGCTGTATTAGTAAATACTGCATGTTAATTTTTCGACATTCATCCTTCTTTAATAATATATTCAAACTCATCTTTGGTACTTTGCTAAACTAGAAATTTTATTTTCGTAATTTTTAAAATAGGAATTGATTTTAAGTCATATGAGATTTTTTCTTAGAAACGTTGGTCACTTGTTGAAAATTTGTCACAGTCGACTGCCGCATAATTTATGTAGGTAACTTTAAGGTGATATATTCAAAAAAATGTGGATTTTCTATTTCGTGTAACTTTTTATGTATATGGAATAGGGATTTAACATTTTGGTATAATTATGATTTTTGTCTCGTTTTAGGGTTCCGTACCCAAAGGGTAAAAACGGGAACCTATTACTAAGGCTCCACTGTCCGTCTGTCCGTCTGTCACCGTATCTCATGTATCTCATGAACCGTGATAGCAAGACAGTTGAAATTTTCACAGATGATGTATTTCTGTTGCCGCTATAACAAAACATACTAAAAACAATAAAATAAATATTTAAGGGGGCTCCCATACAACAAACGTGTTTTTTTTCGGCGTTTTTTCCTTGTGGTACGGAACCCTTCGTGTGCGAGTCCGAATCGCACTTGGCCAGTTTTTTACTTTTTTCGACATCAGGTCGTAACGCTTAAGAGTTATTCAATGGAATTTACTTTAAAAAAGAGAATTATTATATCAAAGTTTACTCAAAGTAGTTTTAAATTTAATTCATTTATTTTGTTAAAAAAAGAGTAAATTCGTTTTGGCACATACGTCGTTTTATTCCGAGCGCACGCACACTATAGCAATCACTCTTCTTTTGGGTTTCAAAAGTAATTGCATCACTTTCGCTCGCTTAGTAGGTTTTCGAAGATTTTAGATTTTTGAGGTAGCCCCTTAACGCCAAAATTACTAATACAATAGTTCTATAAAGTGATGTTGTGATTTATTGAATCGGGATATGTATTTTCTGACATTTTGATTATTCGAAGACTTTCCACTTTTTTTTTACGTTTTTTAACCAACCATTTCCATAAGGCAGGCTACCACAAAACCGGCGAGTCGCAACCCCCGTTTAAGAAGCCGTGATTTCCTTTCTTTTTGTTGCCAGGTATGTGTAATTCTACGCCTTTTTTTGGTATAAGAGATTCTGCTTGCTACTCGGGTTCTTATGTTTCTTTTTTGCCCCAGGTTTTAACCTAAAGATTTTGCAAGCCGATTCATTCGGCTCCACCTCTCCCGGGATCCTACTATTTGCACCTGACTGGTTTGCAGTAGGAAGAAAGCAGATTTGAACTTTCCACCACCTAAACAGCTTAAGAGGTCCTCTACAAGGATGCCGTGAACGCAGACATAGTCGCGTCTTCCCGTCTAAATATCGGAGAGAAGATCTAGCAGACATTTATTAGTTTTTTTCCTACTCCTAGTAGTTAGTCTAGTTTATTTTTAATAACGATACTACTACGTTGCAAAAATTAATACCGGTTTGTGATATTTTTTTTATAATTACGAACTTTTAAAATATAAAATACAGCGGGTTCAATACCTTGTAAACGTGGTCTACTTTTATCCTCGTGGACGTAGTGAAGAGTTGGGTTGCAAGTATAATTTAAACTCATCGTGTTGTCAAATTAAATCTTAATAATGTCATTTCTGGTATCAACCCATCGATAAAATGTGACAAGTTTCTTTGAGTTTTGTTTTTTGTATTTTCTACATTTTTATATTATATTTAATATTTTTGATACGCGGCCTCAATTAAAAAAAAAATTAATGTTCTTTTTTTCACTACACTACGTACCTATAACAGAAAGGTACCTTAATATAATATAATTAACAATATTATAACCTAAAAAGCTTTAACATAATAACAGAAACTAATTTACAACCACAAAGAAAACCACTTACCCAAAGCAAACAAAGTAGAAGCAAAGTGAATCATAAAATAATGTAACGGAAGTTTATTCATAAAATTTATGTAAAAACGTCCAAGTTGGGGACAATCGAATAGTGATTCAATAGCGAATGAATTGAACGAAAAGCATTGTGCTTACCATGCACCAACTGCATTCAATGGGAACGCTGCACACTGTCCAATATAGTTCATTCAATGACGTGATTTACATTTATTGCCCGACGGGAAAAGACTCACTCAATTTAAAAGTCGTAGAGTTCTCCCATTTTAAAGCTACAAAAATGTTAATCGAAAAGGGGATTCCATCACTCCCGTGGATATCGTAAAAGGTGACGTCGAGATGCTGGTTTTAGCAGCACTATTTATGGTTGGATTTAAATCTTTATTATGTTGTCACGCCATCGTGCTCGCCTTTACCACTAGGTACGTGCTTTTACTCTTTACACAGCAGGAATTTATACGTAGAACTAGCCGCCTGCAAAATTTTCTTGGAAAACGACAACCAGCTTGGTGAGAGCACCGAAGTCATTCCTAGAATCGTTCGTAATATTTATCTAAGAGGGAGTCTTTCTATGTTTCTCCTTATTGCTGTCGATTGTATCTTCTCCGTGATAAAATGGAAGCGAAATCTGCCTTCATCGAGACGTAGCCTGAAGAAAGCTGCGCGGAATGTGCTTCGAAAGCTAACAACCATCTATATTAGCTCTTTGACGGCTTTTCGATACATTACGGTAGCTTACGAAATGTTTGTTGTTCTTTTTAGTCCATTTACTGGAGAGCTTCCATTTTTCATTTTTATTTGTGGTAGAAATGTTTTTATTCTGATTCTTTCCTCGAAATGGCAGATAATACTCGTTGTTCGTTCAATCCGTGTGTCTTTGCTTCGTTCACACAGAAAACACTTGTTCATCATTGAAGTTTTTTTTTGTTGATAATAATATCTCAATTTGCATAGAGATAATTCCCCCCCCCCCCATCGCATTTTACGTACCTTCGACATTTTATCTACCTTCGACATTTTATCTGTTTTCCTCCCCTATTGATACTTAACCTATTGAAAATGATTTCCGAACATTTCGACAAATATGAAATGCAGTATAACATAAATGCTCTCATGGGGAATACATACCTACGCACAACTGGCGGCTTCCCCGGACGTCAACCACACTTGCACGCGGTGCAGCTACCGCTGACCGACGAGCTCCCACGACCGACAGGCATTACCGTACATCCTGCCAGTTCAAGCTGCAGGCAATTTAGCCTTTAGCTTATTTATTTCGGGAATTGTCCCGGAATTAATAACGTTCAAAGGAGATTAGGCAAAAGCATTATATCAATAGTATCACAACTATATCTTAAGCTTGTGATACTATTAATATCATAACCTTATGGTTGTGATATTTGTTTGAGGACACCTCAACTTTACCTTCGTGCGAAGTAGCATCAAAATCTGACTTGCCAGATATTTTGAGAGAAATTATTTTTTATAATATACAGGGTGGACATTCGGACAAAGGTACCTTAACCATTGTAGCTACAGGAAAACATTATTAGAAGACTAAGTTTCTTTTACAGATTTTGAAAAGTAAGTAGGTACAGTCAGCAAGAAAATAGCCATTTTACAAAAATACTTTTTCATACTCTTAAGGATAAGAAAATTCAATAGGACTAACCGAGTTTAGAGAACTAGAAAAGTCACAAATGCCAAAAAACATTTCCCTAAAATGATTCGTGTTCATTAATCAAATATCCACAATTTTTTAAACGTTTGCTGTTACTTACGAAAAAAGAAAGTCATCTTAGTCATTATACATTTGTCAAATTGTTTTTAAAAGAACAAGACAAGGCAGCGATAGTTCCGATTTTGGCCACTCATCAAAAGAACCTTGTAGCGTTGTAGTCGCAATCTTATCAAAGCAACAATCAGTGTCAAAAACTATACAATATTTAACAGATTGTGATAAGATTAGAATGCGAGCGTTCTTATAATTACGTGAAATCGTTACTTACTCGCATAAACACTCCAGTAAAGACGCGTTTATCATAGTCAGCATTGGCATCCTTGATCCACCCACTGCTGTAAGCTTCCTCCCTTTTATGCCATACTTCCCTGGTCTGTGAGACACGTCACTACCCTCTAAATGTTCATTACGACAACCATGTTTTCTTTCTTCTTAGCGTGTCGATGGCAAAAATAACACGAAAAAATATATGTCATTTTTTAAATTTGTGTTGCCCTAAATTTAGCATCGCGAATACCGTTCGCTGACGCAGCCATTGTTGGTTCTGTGTTTTCCTTATAACCTTTAAAACCTTTGTGAATTAGAAGATTATTAAAAGTTACTGGATTGATTCAACTTTACCATCCAGCGGATAAAAATATGAAAAATTAAGTTTTGAAATTAATAAGTCAGTACTTTTCGTATTGGCTTGCGGTTTGCGTCATTCGATGAGTATTTAACAAGAAAATTTACTGAGATGTTTATTAAAAAACATAAAAAATACCTAGACGTGATTGGAACATCCCACTAATTAACATTATAACATTTTACCTCGTATCGAAAATACTTCGGTAAAAGAATATCTCATTTTAATGTCTATATTCCGAATTTTGTTAGTTGACATTTTTTGTACAGAATGCATAATCAGCTACATACTACATTCTTGCTCGCGCGATCTGTATGCCAGCCACCCTTGCTGTATTCAATGCACTGGGTGATTGAAATATGGCGATGAAAGCACAAAAGAATCCCTCCATTTTGAATTATTACTGAAAGAAACTAATTAACACATTTTCAATAGGTGCTGTAATGTACGTACCTACCTACGTATGTTCATTAAATACCTTCGATAGAACGCGCCTGTTATAAAAAGATAACACTTTTTGGTGAAGTATGGATAGATAGATACAGCGAATATTCCGTGACATATTCAGTATATTATTGCCTGGCGCTATTTACTCGTAACACCGAATCCGCCTCAGAACGCAGGTATATCAATAAGTAAATACATACCGGTGTGCGCTAAAGGAGAGAGGGCATGAGATCCTAATCAGACGATTGTCAAGGCACGTGGCCGACGTGACATGTCCCCGGAGTCCATTGTGTTCTCAGCTCTAACTTAACCCTGTGTGTGCCGGACGGCACGACTCGCACTCACAATATCGCCAGGAATTTTACCTCAATGCACCATAATAGAGGATTTATTCTATTTGGGTGTTCAAACGAATTTCACTATTGTTGGGAATCACTGTGTTAGCGGTAGCGGTAAAAGACTTCTGAAAATTCAATTAAGAAAAAATTGGACGAATAACAAAATTAAAATCCCTTCCTTTTCGTCGACATTGAGTTCTCAATAAGGATTATATAAACTACTCAACCGAATATGTTACTTTTTCAGAAAATGTTAACTTCGCACTCAGTTACTTTGCGTAAAAATTGGCAATGACATCATATTTATGTCCCAAAATAATATTTTATTTCACGTCACATTGTAGTACCTAACGTCGCTTTTAGTGCTTCACGTCTTTTTGCGTTACCGTCAAGACACGTGTTCAGAATAATATGTCTTATTTTCATTGATTCTAAGTATAAATACAAGAACTTGGCCATTTTTATTTTGTGCTTATTGGACTGGTGATGAAAACGTCCATGGAAGCTGAATTTATTCCGGCCAAATATTTACTTTCTAAATCTATATGACGGTTAACAAAATGTTTTTTTTTCGAAATAATCGCTAGTAAAATCGCGTCATTTCAAGGTATTTTTATTTTAACTTAAGCATAAACTTGACGAGCCTTTTAAAGCTGATGTAGGAGCACTTTGTAGCTCAATAACGCGCCTGCATTTACTGTTAAAGTGGCCGTGCCGCCCTATCACGAGGGCTCTACAACGGTAGCTCGCGCGAAAAACCACTCGATGCACCCTGCGTACATTATAGATGTAGGTATTTACTCATTTTAGTGCTCATATTTTAGCATGTGTCCGCATCCCTTCATTACGGCCGGTTTATATTTTGTCAAAATATTTTTTTAAATTTGGATCATCATGAGGGTTGGTTGGGTAGTAACTGCCGGTCGATTCTGTAAAAAACTCACCGTGAAAACTTAGGTGATGTGTTAGTTTTTGCTAGGAATTGATAATATTGACAGCTCACTCCACGCTCCCTTCACCTAAGTTTTTACGGTGAGATGGTTACAGAATCGCACTGCTGTATTTATTCACTTCGGTGCTATTCTGTAAAAAGATCACCGTGATAACTTACGTGAAGTGAGCTTAAAGTGAGCCGTCATTCCACCTGATGCTAGATGATGGATTGACACTATTGACAGCTCACTTTAAACTCACTTCACCTAAGTTTTCACGGTGAGATTTGTACAGAATAGCATTACTGGTATTTTTAAATCGTTGATTTTGCCATCTAGTGATGATTTGAAGAACAGCCGGTCGATTCTGTAAAAATCTCACCGTGAAAACTTAGGTGATGTGAGTTTGTTTTTGCTAGGAATTGACACTATTGACAGCTCACTCCACGCTCACTTCACCTAAGTTTTCACGGTGAGATGGTTACAGAATCGCACTGCAGTTTTTGATAACTATTTTGAGTAGCAGTGCTTCTTCGTCTAGTATAATGTGTAGAAACGTTTTAAAATCTAAAGTCATTTATTCAAATTAGGCTGAGGATCAGCACTTTTCGAACGTCAAAATCAATTTAAATTACATAAGACAGTCCTCCAAAACGCCCGCCCGCCCTTTACTTACCTTTTGATAGTTTACTTATAGAAAACCAGGATTCACTCACACCAATAATTGATAATAATAGAATTAACTTTATGCCCTACAAATATATAAAAGAAAATAAGTACTTCACAGCACGCATTCGTAAACCTAAATGAAGCGAATAAATCGTATAAACCGAAGATGTACATAAGTAAATGTCGCTGATGTGTAAAATGAGGTACGTATCCATTACATTAGTGAAAGTAAACTCAGCCATCTTTTCAGTGTCAAAGTAAAAGGCTGAGCCAAGACGTGACTAATGTAGGTAAATTGCGTTGACTTTAGATATGGATTTAGTCTTCTGTTGAAAAAACTTTACTTCTGTGGAAAATCAAAGTTCTAAAATAAGTTTAGGTGTTATCTAAAATTAGTTAAGTAGTTAAGTTTACGTTATACAAAAATATTAGAACAATTCAGGGTGGCACGTGGCAGGTACATCAATGTGCAACCAGCGGGGTAATTGCGTAACAAACTATCAGTAGCAGTGGGTTTCATTTTGACACTTACAGATGTTCTATGTCACGAAGTCCGTTTGGCCATAAATATTGTCAAGCGTGCACATGCACTAAAACTTTTTAAAACCAAAATTTTATTTCAATTATTAAATCTCGACTTGAATATATATCAGATTTCTTTGTTAACGTTACCCACTTTTACACACACAAGCGCGCTTGTCGGGATACATCACTACTACAATCAAAGCCGAACGGACTTCGTGAAATAGAATCTGCCGGTCGATTCTATAACAATCTCACCGTGAAAACTTAGGTGATGTGATTTTGTTTTTGCTAGGAATTGACACTATTGACAGCTCACTCCACGCTCACTTCACCCAAATGTTCACGGTGTGATGGTTACAGAATCGCACTGCTGTAACAACTCATTTACGTTGTTGAGCAAACACATTTTTCCAACATAATTACGAAGCAATGGATTAGCAATATCCTTCAAAATGATTCAGATTGAGATCGATAGTTTGTTACGCAATTAGGGTGCTGTTACCATGGATTCAGTTCAAGAGTTTTGAACCCAAAAGCGTCGAATTTTTCGTCGGTTATTAAGAAAAATATTGCTGTTCCATACATTTTGACCGCGTAGGTACAAAATAGCACTGGCTGGGCACTTTTCTATGAAAAAGCATTTTTTTTTTTTATAACCGACGAAATTTTTCTACGCTAGTCTAGAACAATGTTTGCGCGTCGATGTCCCTGACACACAGTATATTTTTATTTTATTAGGCACTTTTACAATCACAATGCATATGACAGTCTCATCATACCCTACATACACACTGCTGCGGACTATAGGTATAATCGGTTTGGTTGAGAAAGAATTTTCTGGAATGTGCCTAAATCAACTCTGTTCAACCTCAAGACCCTAAACAGATTTTTTTTATTAAACTCATATAATTCTCTATTAGGACTCATTTGGTATACCTAAAAGTAAACTTATGGGTAGGGTTTTCTCTTACAGGAGCCAAAATTTATAAACAGCATATAGCATATTAACTGTATTCTTCTTTCTGCTCTGTATATAGTTAGTATTTCATTATTAATTTGCCCCAGAAACATGCTATCATAAAGATAAAGTTTAGTTTGTAATATATTAAAGAAGCCAGTTTTATTCAGCTGATAAGTATTCACATAAAAAGGGTTCTCTGTTTGATATGACGACTTCAGTAAGAAAGCCAATTTCGCCAAATATTTTGAGAAGGGTGAGCCTAATAAAATATCGACATGAACGATTTGCTCGAAAGAAAGTTATTAAAACGTATTTAGCTCTTAGATTTCTAATAATTTGCTCTAAACTGACGGCACTTAAATTAAAGCAAATGACGAGGTTATTAAACCGGGAAAACGAAAAGTAGATCCGATTGTGTTATACTATACCTACCTACGTTCACAAATTCATGAGATAAGCTGATTAGCAAGTTAAAAGGATGCCCGCAAAAGCTGCGGAAAGTTCACCGAATTAAAACAATCTCATTATCCACTCGATGTCAGCAAAAACCTTGTTTTGACAAGCTACGTAAGTACGTATAGGCTCAGTGTCTCTTTTACACCTTGTGCGTGACTAATTATACGTATACAATATTAGAAATTAGAAATCTGCTACGTGAAACAGATTTCTAAAGGGACAGTTACACATTGTGAGTATCTCGCCTGGAAAAGGCGACTATTGAAAGAAATTGAGACAAATAGTTGTTGAGTCATGTACAGTCCGTTCACAGTTATAGTTTACCTCTGACAGCAGCAAACTAACAGCAACCTTATTTTAACAAGAATAAAGATCACAATGATTTTGACAGACTTGTCGTTGGCAGCAACCCAACAGCAACCTTATAGTAACGAGAATAAAGATCATTGTGATTTGAACAGTGATGCAAAATCAGAGGGAAAATAACTGTGAACCGTCTGTAAATAGTACGTACGATTCTCGTTTGTGGATTATCTCCTATCTTTTCGAAATTGACAGCTTCGGCGCCCATGTAAGCAAGAAAACTTATTTCGAGTTGTCACATGCCAAGTCTCGTGCCTGTGACATAAATCGTATTCGAATTTTTGTTTTTCACTTGAGCGTGAACACATGAGCGCTATAATCGCATGGCAAGTCTCGACTACGAGCCTCATTATATTCGGACATTCTCGCCAGTCGATAGGCAAGAAACTCTCCTCTTGTAAATGAGCCTCAAATCTGTTTTAATATGTTTAGGTCAATGTCGAACGGTTAGGTGAGTAAGGACGGGGCGTACTAAAAGGTACGTAATGACAAACGAACTTCGACCCGAGAAAGGTCTTTCTTAAAAAGGGTTATACTAACAGTACGTCATTACTAAGCAAGTGTACATTAATGGACTATATAAATAGAAACTGAAGACGGTTTACTTAAAACCAAGTTAAGCTCATAGATAGACTGCAGCCGAGATCGGATTTTTACAGAATAGATATTCTGTAAAAATCTCATCGTGAAGGCTTAGGTGAAGTGAGTTTGAAGTGAACTGTCAATAGTGCCCCGGTGACACTTCTTCCAGAATAGATTGCTTGAGCTTCAGTACTAGTTTCCGTAAGCAAAAGTTTGTTATTTTAAAATAAATTCATATTAAAATTAACATTAATTTTGATCAATGTGATTTAAGTAAATTCAAACTATTAAGAAATTGCGTATTACTATTATCACAGAATTTGAGTCATTTACTTAGTGTATGCGTTTCCATTTGCTTAACTACAAGCCAAACTACAGTCATACGCAAACTTATTCTACATCGAAGCAGTATATTCCTAAAATCGGTTTAGTTTAGAACAAACTGTTGTCTTCAACGTAAACCGCCAGGAGACCCATCAGTTAAATGTTCATTACCAACGAGAATTTATTACTCCAAGCTAAGTACGCAGATAAAACATCAAATAGAGTTACCACTTTCAAGTTATCCATGAAAATATTTACATTTTATCTTATCTGCGCAAACTAAGTATCACAGAGTGGATATAAAGTAAACACTCCTATAAATTAAACATTTCATATTGCCAGCGGAGATACTTTAAGGCACCATATATTTTACCCTTTTCCTCCCCTATATTACCGTTTTTACCGGCTACATTTTTTCTTCACACTATTATTCGGAAAATTTGTTGCACACCCGCTTACCGCAAGCGGTAAGAACGTTAAAACCGTCCCGTTTGAAAATATGAGAACAGCTCGGGTTTAATGTAATGAAGATTTATTTTAACTATGTTATCTTTACGAGTAAATTGTTCTCTCGTAAAAGCAGATTCATATTTTTGCTCTCTTATTAGAAAACGTGCGAGCATGAACAATGCAAAAATTATTTTGCTTTACAGCTAGGTATGCAGAAATGGGCGCAAAATTATATACGTGCGCGCCGAAATTCCAAATTTTTTATTGTAATTACCTACCCGCAATTATCTGTTTTTGTGTGGGTTGGTAGGTAGTCTGCCACTACCCCTACCCTCGTGGCTATTGTAAAACGCAACAAGGGTGTAATTTGGCAACGGGTTGCGATGCTATCACGGCGCATTTCCCTACAGATATCGCGTTATTTAATACCGTTGTTTGGCTCGCATCTGTGACAAAGAACAGTCGTTGTGAGTTTGTTTTTGCGTTAATTGAGTGTAACATAAGCCTATCTATTAATATAATACTCTCAAGTACCCACATTCAAAACAACAACAACAGTGAAGCTTAACGAAAGTAGCTACGGCTGGAGATAAGTCAAAAGCAAATCAAAATCAAAAGTCATTTATTCAAACTAGGTTGAGAATCAGCATTTTTCGAACTTCAAAATTACAAAAGACAGTCCCCCAAAAGTCCCCTTTACCTTCACCTTCTTCTTCTTCTATAAAATTGTTATTAAAACCTATATCAAAACTTAAATACCTACTTTTATTCTCGTGTAAGTAATCCAAACTTCGGTTTCAAAGCCGCCATTTTCAAAATATGTTCTGAATATCTTGAAACTTCGCAACAAGAAATCTTAGCGAGTTATTTCTTAAATATTTTAGAGCAAACTCGTTCACCTGGCGCTTGTTTAAAATTCTGAGGTGTCGTAGGGGCAGACAGGAGCAAACTTGCCTAAGTTGTTGGAGTTTGTCTGTCCTGGGAACAACAAGCCGACGTTTGACACCTCCAACGACTTTGGGACTGACAACGATCACCACAGAAACACTCTCACTTTCATTCCAAAGTTATCCTCAAGTCGTTCGTGTGCGTGCGTAGCTACAGTTTAGGTACGTATAACAATAACGTTCTTTTAACAAACCATTTCAAAAAATCATCGGTTTAAAAATAAGTAGGTAGGAATTTCCTCGGCCTCGTCGACTCAGAACGAAAACTTAATTCAATGGACGAAAAGTCAATTTAGACAAAACGTCTGTAGCAGGCACATGTTAAAGCAATATAGACTTTAATTATGTTCCCTCTTTTGATATTCTGTAACATTATTTTCTAGAATGTTGCTTCGTGTAGCTAAACAGTTTAGATAATGAATAATTTTCTTAGTTTTAATTTGTATCTACTGGGAGATACCTAGACTGTTCGTATTCTACCCGTGCGATTACTAAGTTTCCGGGTCGGAATAGTAAACGAAGCAAATAGTTTGTGCTCTCACAGTTGGTCACAAGTGAGCATCTTGGTCAGCTATCGACCAGACCGGACTTATAACTTAGAAACCGAACTAATTTAATTAGCATAAGCTTACTGTTTCCTAGATTCATATCTCGGTTTGTTGTTATTGTAAATGGACTTAACTTTGTGGAGCTTTTATCATTGTATTGTTCTGCGAGAGCTTCGTTTATATGGTTTTCAGACTTTGTCGTTTTCTAATATTGATATTGATTACTTTATATTCTATTTCTATTTATAAGAACGGTTATAACTCTCACTCTGATGTAGGTTTCTGTGAATTCTGTAATAATGTAATATTAAATAATTAATTATATTATTATTATTATATTAATTTCTCAAAGCAGCATGATGTATTTACCTCTCTGTTGTTAATTTATTGCTCACATATGATTTCACTAAAATGAAATAAGCTAACTGGTACAAAACGTTCCCGTGGTCCGCAGGGAGCCGAAGGAACAAAATGAGTGCACCAGACGTCTCCCGTTCACCCTCTAATTGGATTAGTTTGCAAAACTTTGTGCTGGATTATTTCTCCTTGAATTACGTCTAAATAGTTGTCGTTGTCTATCACAAGCTGCCTTTTGAAACGTTGTGCACTTGCTAAACACAAACATCCGTCTATCAAAACAACTCTAGGATCTACCTACTCCGGCGGACTATAAGTTATAATAGCAATCAATTAATTTTTGTATAGGTACTTCCAAGATTCTAGTGGACTTCAACTTCAACTTGCAATATATAATAGACCACAGTAAACGAATCAAATAAGCTCTATTTAAAATTGAATTTATTCCTACAAAATTCAGAATAAATTTTAATATTCATAACAACACGTACGTGTCGAACCGTGAATTTTTAACGCCGAAAATGATTTAAACGAAACCATTTAAATAAAATGTAAATTGTAACTACAATATTTACAAAAAAAATCTTTTGAAAGCCTTTCCATAAATCAGTTTGAATGGTCCAATGAAATTAACGGGAGCTTATAATTTCACCAAACTGTTCACAAGCCGTATTATCTGGCCAAAGTTAGGGAATGTGGACAAAGGTATCACAAAGTTCTGCTGAATTAGATAACGGGATGTAAAATTACGAGGACAGTCATGTCAGCAGTAAAGTAACAACTCCACAATAAACTAGTTGGTAACGAGATAGAAATAGACTCCGAGATCGATACTACACTTTTGGGGCAATTTACGAACACAGAGAGAAGGTTTTTGTGTAAATGTAAATCTTAATTATCAACCTTGTTGTCCTTTGTCGCGCAGAATACTGATTTTCTGTTACTTCGCCTTTTATAGGAAGCTAACCGAAGCAGTTTGGGATACGGATAGGATGTTAATTAATTAATTTGTGGTTTTTCTTTTAGATAAAACTACCGTTTTATGTAAAAATCCCGCTCTGACTTGTTTTTGTAAATTACCTGCTGTGTTCCTCTCTTGTCATTAGTTAATTAAGAAGCTTATAAACAAACACTTGGAACCTGAATTAATGAATAATAATAGAGGAACGCTGAATTTTATAACATAAATAAATATTATTTATAAATTCAGAAGTGTTAGTTTCATTTTCGTATATATTTATCTGGTTGAACCAGAATATTTAGTAATGCCAACAGTTGCGGTGGCGCCAGTCCACTCGGCTTCAGTATAATAGTAACATCTGTCACTTGTTTGTTTGCAACATGCCCAGTTAACTTTTGAAGATTCAACACTATTGTGCTAGGTAATAATCCAGCAGTTTCTATTTAAATCTAGGTATAAAATATGGGATGTGCTGTTTGCGGGTTTTTTTGACAAAGGTAGGTAGTACTTACCCTGTATTCGTTTGTTGATTAGTCTTATGTGTTATACGATTCATACAGAAAACAATGAGAATTCGTCACCACACTAGCTAGCGTGTACGCTAAATAGGAAATCCATTGAGTCCAATTTCCCTCACTATGTTTTAGGTTAAGAAGTGTTTTTATATCCAACTAGCTTCTGCCTGCGCCTTCGTCCGCGTGAAATTTCTTGTTACTCCGACCCACCCCGTCGCATCGCATCGCCTGTCCGCGCTATTGCTTCGTTTTTGCTTAGCCTTTCTGACTTTTTTTCTTTTTGCTCGGCTCCTAAAGGTCATAGCGTGATGTTAAATAGCCTATAGCCTTCCTCAAGAATTGGGTTATCAAATGAAAAAAGAATTTTTCAAATCCGACTGGTAGTTCCAGAGATTAGCGCGTTCAACCAAACAAACAAACAAACTCTTCAGCTTTATAATATTAGTATAGATATATTAAATCAAAGTAGAGCATTTAAAAATAAAAAGTTTTTTTTTTTTTAATAAGCTGTTATTTAAATGCGCTAAAGGAATAAAACCAACTTTTCCTTTAAAACTTTTACTGTCAACTTATAACGTCATAATTTTTAGTTATCGTTGGACAGGTTTCTCAATCTGTTCATCTCATTCAACGCATCATTGTTGCAAGGTCGTTTGCCGCTTAATTTCGAATAGTCAAGCTCTTCAAGGCGGTACGTTCACGACATCATGTTACACCCTGATGCCACTCAGTCCTCGGCACGGCCTCACCGTGACTTGGGTGTTTGGAGTAATGCGCCACTTATTTCAACTTGAAGCTTACTTGTGCCTTACGAAACACAGTGCCAGGTTTGATTTTGGAGTTATCCTTCTCTTAGTCAGGTTGCGAACCAATGCTGTTGACGCCAATCTCGCCAAATTACACAAGTCAAAGATAACCAACCGATGCTAGAGACTCGAACAATTCGACGAAAATATCATAATCGAGGACTCCAAAAACTCCAGTACACCAAAATTTCAGACGGATTGGAGCAACAGAGTTTAACACGCATTCGTATTCTCAGCAAGTCCTTTCGTTTGATACCCATATTGTAGGAAAACATAAAAAACTTATTCCGCCATCCTTAGAAGTATATAGCATATTGGATTTAGAGTGACGTCACTTTATTTTTCGAGTTATTCTCAGCAAGCCCTTTCATTTGATACCCATATTGTAAGAGTACCCCCATATTGTAAGAGTGGACCAGTTATTAAAAATCCGCCATCTTGGGTATTCCGCCATTTTGAATCTAGAATGACGTCACACAGCTAACCATGCATTGTCATCCAAACTAAATGTGTATACAAAATTTCAGCTTAATCGGTTGAAAATATCTGTTTCAAAATTTAGTTGCAAGAACATTGCGTTGTAACTATGTTCGTTCCACCCGAACGAACATAGTTACATACATACATTGCAAGTTAAATAAAAGCTTGTAAAAAGAAGTTAATAAGCGCAGGTATAGTTTTCAAACAAAACGAGATTGAATAATTCAAAGCAAATATTAGCGTTTAAAAATAGGTATTTCAGTACCTGCCTGTTTGTTTATTTATTGTACGCCAGAGTTTATTTTATTCCTGATGAAAAATCACATGAAAGTTATTGTTTTACAACGACACGTTTCATAAATGTTTGATGCGATTGATGAAAATTAGAGCTTACAAAACTGATTTTATTTCAGTTTATGTATCAACATAATAAATAAATATTAGGTACCTACTGTGCATGATATTGTCGTTAAACTGAAATCGATACAAATATAACCGTATGATATTTAATTGTACCAGCTTGTCGACAATATCGAAAACATTCGGAAGATAACACATACATAAACACATTCATTACACCTGTATACTCCGAAGCTGTAGACCTATGAGGCGTCACCCACATTTACACAAGTCTCGTTTCCACAACACGTAGTAAAAGTAGCGCTATATAGTCCCTGTAAGTTTTTGTATAGTCAAATAAATATGATAGTGTAGAGTGTCCGCTCCGGCGACCTTCACGTCCAGAGCTACGTGCAGTAAAAACTACGAGATCGAGGTCGCCAGCTGAAATATCATCATTAAGACCTCGTTCACGACCTCGATCAAAGCGACTTGCGTCAAGCGTCACGCGCGCACGTCTGTGAATCTACTCTATAAGCACGAAATCCGTAATTTTGGCCGAAGTTACGGGCGTTTGCAACTTTGTATCATGAATAAGATTACTAAGATTACCCGAACTAAGAATGATTGACAACACGATTTGACAGTTGCCTTTCCTCTGAGTGTGATTTTGCCCATCCGATTAATTGCTCGGGAGTAGGGTTTATTCCGAAGTATCGAACCACTTTCGGACGGGAACGTATCTTCGTTGTCGGAAATTCAGTGTAGGCCCCCGTTTCCGTCCGTTGTTCCTCAATGGCCGTTGCATGCTCTGAACAAATTCTTTCATTTGGTTTCTCCGCATTCGTTGTCGCAAGACACGTGTCGCTTGAGCTTGTAGCTCATGGCCACAGGTTAGTAGGCGAGGTCATCTAGCATATGTCTTGAATTTCTACGGCGCAGTTTCTTGTCTTTTTTAGGGTTCTGTACCAAAATGGTAAAACGGAACCCTTATGGTGAGTTTCAGTCTGTCTGTCTGCCTGTCTGTCTCTGTCTGTCACAGCTGGATATCTCAAAAACTACTAATGCTATCAACTTGAAATTTGGAATAGTTCTAGATAACATTGGCCCAACTATTTTGCAACTAAGGAAGAAATAAAAATATATGTATATTTTTGTAACAGGGACTGAAAGGGGGTCTGAAAAATTCGAAGTGGGGCTACTAGGGCATGTGGGATATCATATGAAAGAGCGCAGTTTGCACATTCTCAAACATTTTTCTTTTTTTTTAGGCCGCATAGTTTTCGACTTTTGGTGAAAAATTTAAAAAAATACCATCTCCGAAGTTTGCAAAGAGAAATATCTGAAATTATTCTATATGATAAAGTTTATGTAAAAATTACAGGAAAAATAAAACGAAGTCTCTAAATAGCACATTTTTCAGAAATCATCAACAAAAGTTACATTAGTTCCATTATCGGTCAAGAGATGACGCTAGAACATATGATGGTACGGAACCCTCGGTGAGCAAGTCAGACTCGCTCTTGCCCAGTTTTGTTTTTCGTACAGGTAAGTTTATGTCAATAATTTTAGAATAATAATCACGACCAACAGTTATCGATGGCTACAAACATTATGATTTACTCGTATAATTGAAATGTGTTGTTTAATAAACTCGATCTAAATTAACGAATCAATTTTGATTATTGAATTCAAGCGCTATTAGGGCAGGTGTAAATTTTAAACCACACTAATACAGAATTATAACGTATTTCTCAAACACATTGTTTCAGGAATTGGGTGTATTGCAATTACTTGTAAATATGTTTCCTGGAAGAATGCTAACAATGTTGACCGCTTGTTAAAAAGCTCTTTGAGGTGTAATCAATGACCAAAACCACGCTTTCGAATAATCATGACACATTCCCGAACTAGTATCGGATCTTATTTCACAAAGCTTTCTGAAATTTCAGGCATTGTCAAATCATACGTCAACTTTCGACTGTTATATAACATATAATGTATATAAAACTACCATAATATTTACAGGGGGCTTACTAATACTTGATGAGGTTTTCACATAGGTCTATCAGGAGATTACATTAAATTACTGTACTAATCAATAATTTTGCATGTTTGTTTTAGCGAATTGTTTTAGAAACTGTTAAAAAAGTCCCGATTATCTGTAATGTTACCTACAATTCTTGCAAAAAAATTCATTTCATTTAATTACAACATCATCAAGTTTTTAAAATCCGGACGTGAGGCATCGGGAAAAGCTCGCCGTCCGGTGAGAGCTCGCCGTCCGGTAAGAACCAGGCCCGGGTCGACGGCGCGTTGTGTTCCACGCGCGCCTCAAAGAGATGTCAGCACTAACTGACGGTGTCCGCTGCCTTCCAAAGTCGCGGGTTGTTCGAAAGAGATACCATGGCCCCTGGCACAAGCAACTGAAAGAACACGGGTGGGTTTTAGTCGGTAAAAGTCTGACATACCCTCCCGCTCCGCCCAGAGCGGAAGAAAATATTTAATAATTTCCCACCGCAAAAAAAAAACGCATCGAGAAAAATCATTAGATAACTACTTACAAGTATGGATAATTTTGTATTTACTGATATCCCTTTTCTTATGTCACAGCAGCTACTATACAATTCTACTGGACCGGACGGCCTCAAGGGAGAAGTCTCGCGATCCATACAAAGTACATAGAGCATGAAGAAAACTGACCCGAAGTAATATTATTTCACTTTTGTTTTCATGTTTTATTTTCTCGTCGACCTGACTCTAAAGGCAGGTGCCATGTCAAACGTCTATCCGCTTGATAAGCATAAATAAGTAAAATGTCTTCATGTTCGACTTATTCTTGTTTGCGACGTAAGTAAATAAACAAAGTGATAGCAGTAAATTGATATTTACTTTGAACATTGAAACGAAAATATTGTTCGATATTATTGCTATAAGGTATTGATAGTATGACTTTGATAAACTAAGTAATATTTATTTATTTATTTATTTATTTATATATACTTTATTGTACACCAGAAAATACAAAACAAAAAATACAATTATGAATACAAAACATACAATGGGCGGCCTTATCGCTTTCTGCGATCTCTTCCAGGCAACCTTGGAATACTAAGTTGCAAATGATGATGGATTGTTTTATTTGTTTCATTTAAATAGATTTATTTGTCATAAAACCAAGCAAACCGTGATTTTGACAAGAACTTTATCATAAACCCGAACTAGTTCAGGTTTTTGATAAAAAATCCGGATTGTTACAGGTTTATGGTGAAATTGAGTTTAAAATGTGTCATCTTCCGGTTTTTCATCAAAATCCTAATTTTATGAAAAACCTGCGACATATATACATATACAAAAAAAATATCTCATCACCATCATCACTTGATGATGGTGATAGGATATTTTTTTTGTCGGTTTCCTCACGATGTTTTCCTTGAAGTCAAGGAAAACATCGTGAGGAAACCCACATATCCTAGAACCAAAAATTCAAAGGCATAGGCATAGGCGGGTTGGTAGATGTCATCATCTACCAACCCGCACTGGGCCCGCGTGGTAGATTATTCGACAACTCCCTCTTGAAGAGAGGAGGCCTGTGCCCCAGCAGTGGGAACATCTTCTAAGGTAGGAGATTCACAATCGACGTAAAACCATTAGTAAGACGTTGCAATAACTTACTAATGGTTATACGTCATTCAAAGATCGTGAATGCGCTGCTTTACATTACTCATACATTTAGATTTTGATTCGGAGTGTCCTCGCACAACTTACGTAATCTTTAATTCATAGTCATACACAGGCCGACTCTACAAACCCCAGGCAGCACCCTTAAGATAATCACAAGGAATTGTTCTTGTGGGCCTGCCAGTACCACCACACTTAGTGGCCGGATTTATGATACATATAAGCCGTTAATCTGCTCTTATATCACCCACGGGAAGCGCCCTTGTCGATTTATAACTGACACCACACAGCTTATTAATATTTTAGGCCTAGCCTAGATTTTATGAGGCATAACGATAAGTGCAGATCGAAGACTCGATATAGGATCTTTGTTATGAAAATCTATGAAGTAAGGTTTTGTCTGCGACCACGACCTACTTCCTCTCAAAAAAGAGGAGGGCTGTGTCTCAGCCGTGGGAACATAGGTCGATTATGCTGAGGTTTTGTCCACTAGTGGGGTGGAAAATAGGTCAAAATATGTTATGAAAATAGATAAGGTTGAGCACCTTTTCCAATGATGGATTTCTCGTACTCTCATTGATTCACTTACTAAATTGAAAACATGAATTATTTCTTTGAAAAATGTATTGTTTTAATACTTTCATCGGTTTCTTTTGCACAAATGAAAATGAAGAAGAATAGTCTGTTTATCAAACGAATTCAGAGCTAAAAGTGGTTTTATTTTCTGAGTGGAAATCCTTTGTGCTATTTCAGGAAACATGCCAGTGCTACTCTCTATCAATTTAGCACTTAAGCCTTAATTAAGTATCGAACGTCAAAACTTTGCAATTTTTAAATAAAGTGAGACAAGATTTTCTTTTAAAGGCTCCTGCAAACAGGCGCGACGCGCGACGCGAATCGCGCGCGACACAAAGTCACCGCTCGTTGCGCGACTTGCGGTGCCTTTGTGTCGCGTGTCGCGTCGCGCCTGTATGTACGAGCCTTTAATCGGCAATTTTGTAGTCTCCCCATATCGACCGTACCAACTTACGAGGGAGCGAGTCACAACCAAATGTAGTTCATAAAATTACTCCTATTTTTTAAATTAGATTTACGTTTTTGTTATGGAAAAGATTCCCGGATTTCGGAAGTCAAATATAAAAGTATTTATATTTACTTTTGTACGTATTTTCTCTTATGTCACTGTCATTGCACTTTATTTCCAAATGTTGCTACAACCTAAAAAAATTTGGTGCCTGCCAACAAATATTCACAACACAAATTATCTTCTTCATTTAAATGAAGAAGATAATTTGTAAGTACCTACCGGCACCGATTCACTATTTACTATAATATTAGATAGATATATTTTTATGTGTACCAAAAAATCTTTAGGTCGTATCGTAGCGTCTTATTAATTTAAATTATTATTTTGGAATACGTTTAAGCATTTAAAGAAAAGAGGACCGATTAAAAAAAATCGTTTTTAGTGTGACGTACCTCTTGCATTTAATTTGTGGCGTCGTCACGGATGACGTTACTTTCCATATTGGTTTCATCTGAACTATTTAAATAAATAATTAAAATCCTCATTAACGAAAACGTTCAGTCGTAGTCTTTGTGTGATAATCCTTAGCTGTGCCTCTATAATTCATCGTCAACGTTCATTCGCAAAATATTAAGTAGGTAAATGGCAAATAAATACGAATCGCGGGAATCTATGTAAAAAATAGTTAGCAATATAGGAAGGGCATTACATTCTCCTACAAATACACTAGGTCTGGTTGTGACAGTGGAATTTTCGTTTGCTACAGGGCGGCCTATATTTGACGGTATTCTCCTTTCACTGTGTTGGCAACACTTTAGGCTTTGTTTAACAGTACCTTTATGTTTATCATGGGCCCGAAGATAGAATTCTAACTAGTTTAGTTATGTAATGTACGCAACAAAACCTTATTGAGATGTTCCTGATTTTTTTTTACCGTGAAATGACTTCCTTGTACCATTGATATTTAATTTTAAGAAATCTTAATCGTTTTAATCTTTAAGAAAAAATTTAACAGACAGCTTATCGTATTTGTTGAATGTTTACAGAAAATATCTAAGCCGTACTAAGAAAAATAAATTGTGTAAGATTCTATTCGTAAATACAACTCGTTTCAAGAGCATCTGGATACAATAAATCTTGTCGTAAGGTTCTTACTGTTGAACACTCCTTCCTATTCTCAAAACACAACAATATAGATACAATGGAAAGGTTAATACAACCCTTCACGAACTCAGACACAATTGCCCAAAAATCAGCGAAATTCCATTAAATACCAATATGGTAACAAAAGAAAATCTATCTGATTTATTAGTACAATTACGAGAGATAGGGGGATGGCTAGAGCCTTTGTCTGATCAAAACACAATTCACCGAATCATAAATAACAGGAACAATAGTCAATAAAATTAGATAGCGATGGGTTCGGAATTGGCAGGGAAAATAAATAAGGTTTTACGGAGAGGATATGAGGTTCCACTTCATCGGCATAAGCTGATAATATTCACGTACTTATCAAAAATATGGTGGCGGGACATTCCCTCTGCCGCGCGCCGATACCAGCCACGAGCCACGTTCGCTTCAGACGTATGTAATTTACATCACATTTTGAATGACGTGTCATCATCAATCATTGTGTAAATTTTGGGAAAATATATTGTTACCGACGATGACCTGATTCCTTTTCAATGTATAAAAGTGAGTGTTTGAGGAATATAAGACTTCGCCTCTTGATATATCAGTCGCGAAATAACGCGAAAATGAAAACTGCTGAATTTGAACTGTACTTCTACATTAATTTATCATCATCCTTTCGTTTCTATTTCTTTGATTAGGACTAGATACGCTCATTCTTCGAATAACCAATCAGTTGAAACTTGATTAGTAAGCCCTAGTTTATTTTCGACTGATTAATCGCAAAGGTAATTATACTATTATTATATTGTATTATTATTGTAATTATATTATTATCTTATGTATTTTACAGCGCTGGGTCCTTCTTTGGCCAAAGAATTAGCATTGCCATTCAACGTGGCAATGTTGTCAGTCTTCTGGGCACGTTTCCGGATGACAGCGATGCGGACGAGTACTTCGACGCCTAAGTTTCCTTTGTTTATGTATTTATTTGTATAGTAAGTCATTTAATTTAGTATCTAGTGTACATGTTACTTATCCTATACATAGAATAAATATATTTTAATACCGCAAACTGATTTTTCGATTGGCATTGTTGGTCAAAACTAAGATTATTCACTTCGTAGAATCTGCGACGTAATAATTCAGCGTAGCAGATTCTATGAAATGAAACAGCTCACGACTGCTTACCTGCCTACATTGTAGATCGCCATAGAAAATTCGCTTTAATTCGTAGAATCTGCTACGATTTCAGCGTATAGCAAAGGCGATGTAGACGGCGTAGCGCATACAAGTTTTTTTATTTTTATTTCGTTTTAGGGTTCCGTACCCAAAGGGTACCAACGGGAGCGTATTGCTAAAGCTCCGCATCCGTCCGCCTGTCACAGGAATGTATTGAACCGTAACGGTAAACACTTGAAATTTTCACAGAGTATGTACTATGCCGCTATAACAACAAACAATTTAATATGTGTGTACTCCTTCGTGCGCGACTCGCACTTGATTCCATTTTTACTTTTTGATTTACATTTTAAACTATTCTACCACAATACGCACAAGCCGCTTTTCACAGTAGGGGCTTGTACATAAAACTGCGAATCGGTGCGATGCGAATTCGCAACGCAGAAAACTACGACACGAAATGCTGCGACGCGATTTCGTGAATTCAAGGCAAGACAAGGCGTCTCCCTTCCACGATTCGGGTGACCATTCCTTCGACGACTGTAAACTGTACTGAATGTATTTTATTACTTATTATTTTATTTTTAAAACGATCGTACAAGGGGGGAATTCCTGTTATACCTCTAGAAACGCTTGGCCTCACAATTACGTAAAGTAAAACAATACTTAGGTAAATATTTGTTTACATTAGTCTTTGCTGAAAAGAGTTTTCCAAATATGTAAAAAGATTTCATTTTTTTATCTTAAATTTGCATGCGTCTTGCCCACACGATGTCTCAGAACGGACTAAAATGGCGTCAACAAGTGTGATGCAACATCGCAGGAATGCGCGATGCGAATCATTTCGTTGCGATGCGTCGTGCGAGCTCGTAGATTTTCACGATGCGACGGCGCATCGCAGTTTTGTGTACAAGCCCTATGTGCTACGGTTGCAGCGTAGCGTCTGCTACGGTTGCTGCGTAGCGTCTGCTACGTACTCGGCGTAGCGGATGCTATAATAGCAGTGACTACAAGTTTTCAATTATTTAAATCGCGTTTATCATAACTTATCATAGTAGATACTGTATTATTTAATACGATATATATTATCGAATACGATATAGTAGTTAGTAGTGTAGTAGCAGTTCTAGTAGTTTTATTTACAAGAAATTCAATGGTAATTATTTTAGCTCAGTCGTAAATAAATGCCTGAACAATACAAAATTAAAAGAGAAATTAAAGTGAAAGGGCTGTCTATGTTAGAACTCATTTTATTAGGACCATTGAGAGAGCGAGCAAATATTAAACCTTCAGCTTTTCAGCTTATTTGATAAAAACGTGTCATCTCGATTTTATCCGAGGTTCATTTCAGTAAAACTTTTCTGTAATCATAAATTTTTATCTATATCAGTATTTGTAGATACTAAATTAAAAGATTAACTATATAAATAAATACAAAAACAAAAGGATATTTAGGCGTCGAAGTACTCGTTGTCATCGCTGTCATCCGGAAACTATATTTCTGTACTAAATTTGTTAAATCGTCGAAAGGTTGTGTGTCATGAATGTTACTGAAAACGTTTTCAACACAATTGTTTGTCAATAGTAACTTATAGGTACATAAATAATATTGACAGTAACCGCAATTATTTCATTACAGAGAAGTGACTACCGAGGTTGCTATTTATTTTGGGTATCTTATTAATTTGGGAAAATAAACGGTGACACATTACAGCACTACACAGAGCTACAGAGTGAGTAGATGTATTATCATAATCAGCCTATATAAGTTCCCACTGCAGGGACACAGGCCTGCTCTGTGTGAGAGGGAATGGGCCGTAATCCACCACGCGGGCCCAGTGCGGGTCGGTAGATATCACATGATTTCGAATTCTTGGTTCTAGGACATGCCGGTTTCCTCACGATGTCTTCCTTCACAGTTTTGAGAGCAGTGGTGCTGAAATAATGTACACAAAGTAAAGCGCTTGTCTGGGTTTGAAGCTACGACCTACACTCGTAACTCGCAGTCGTTACCACTTGGCCACCAGTGCTCTCTTCTGTAAATGTAAAAAATGTATAACCAACGACATTTTCCACATAGTATCAGCAGCAGTGCAGTGTGTGCAGTGTGTGTGTGTGTGTGTGTGTGTGTGTGTGTGTGTGTGTGTTTCCTGCAGCCTAATTGCGTAACACAATCACTTTTCGTTTTGACAAATCATTCAATTATATTCATTGGGTTATTCACGTTGACGAGCAATTTTTAGCAGCGATTTTTTTAAACATAGAGAGCATTATTTTGTAGTGTCAAAATAAATGTGATTGTGCTAGAAAGTGAGTTACACTGATTGCTGGTATCATTACATATTACTACATATGAGAGGGGCAATTCCCGTATGTCTAAGAACGATCGCATTCTAATCTTAGTCTCAATCTGTCAAAACATACTATTTGTGACAAGTTTTTGACATTGATAATCGCTGAGAAATTGCGTCTATATTTCGAGAATCGGCCTTCAGGTTTTTAATCCGCAAGCCTATAAAAAGGGTGTATAAGGGATAGAAGGATAGGGATTTATTTATTTATATATACTTTATCGTACACCACAAAAATACATAACATGAAAAAAATACAACAAACACTACAAAATATACAATGGGCGGCCTTATCGCTTTCTGCGATCTCTTTTAAGCAACCTTGGAATGGACAGTGATTTTCCTGGACATAAAATGGGGCTGTCGTTAGTGCAAATATTATGTATACAATACACTTAAATAGATACACAGATATATACATATCCAAAATTATAGATACATAAATACCTACATACATAGGAAGGAATGGCGGTTGTAAAATACAAGTCAGCTGTTTCATACAAAAGTGCAGTAAAAATGTGTGGAACATCAGATTTTTAGGGTTCCGTACCTCAAAAGGAAAACGGAACCCTTATAGGATCACTTTATTGTCCGTCTATCTGTCTGTCAGTCAGTCAAGACCTTTTCGATCTCGGGAACGCGTGGAGGTATCGAGTTGAAATTAAAACCATATACTCAAGTCATATAGTCCCTTAAAACTGTGAAAAAATCAAACTGCTAAGTTAACGCAAAAAAAAGATACAGCGTTTATGCCGCGAAAAACGTATGTTTCGACACTTTCAAGGGAATCAAAATTTATAGAGTATTTCCCGTTGACCTAGAATTATGAGTTTTGGCAAGAAGCAATGTCATGTAGTACAAGTAAAGAAAAAAATCCGAAAACCATAGTGAGTGAGAGTGAGAAACTATACAAATACCTACAAATTTGTACGGAACCCTCGATGCGCGAGTCCGACTCACACCATACAGGTTTTTTATTTAATAAGCGAAATAAGAAACATGTTGTGATTAATTAATTCATGGTAAAGAAGCGTCTTTATCCCTCGTACCAGAACGATTCTTACCCATAATAATTTATTAAGGTCAGGTTCAAACTCACAACCTCTCCCTTGCCAGGCCGTATGTCGCCCGGACCGTTGACGTTATGAAATGACATTATGCGCAGGTTTGAAGCGTCTGCCACGGTGCTTAGGGTTCGGGATTCCATTCCTGTATGAGACAAGTATGTAGACCCACAAATATTTGTCCAATGTGTGGAGGTTTTTGTGCTTGCTATTTGGGATATGACTATTTTATGTATTAATAACATATTATGTAGAAACACGCTTAACTTTCGTGATTGGACATAAATAATAAATGAAAGTGTAGATTCTACAAGGTCTTACTCAATAGGCAAAGAAATAAATGAATACAAAATTTTCTAAGTTTTCTTCACTAAGAAGTGGTAAAAGGACTAGATACCACTAAGGTTTCATTACTTGAAATGATGGTAAAGACCTACACAGTGACCTTTATTAGTTAAATAAACATTAAATAAGATTCATTTGTTTTGTTACCCCGTTTTAATAAAAAATTAACATTTATAAATGGTAATGAAAATAAAAGCACAATAGACGACAATGGTTATTTATAATATTTTATTTTTATTAATGATTATAATAGTCGACGGATAGGCAGACAGGGTGTTTTATAATGTGTGTAAGAGAGTATCTTTCGGGAATTGATAGACACGGAAATGAAATTCTTTCCTCAAAATCGATGGCAGGTTTTTCTTTCCAAAACCCCATTCCCAAGGCTACTGAGAAGGTTTCGATTGTCAATTTATGTATAAAAGCAGACATAATATCAGCATAAATACCTAGTTAGCGGCGCGACAGAATGTCGTGTGGTCGACACCGCCCATGCCAATTTCACTCGATTCCTTGTGTCCCTTTCATGGGGTTTATTGCCTCTCTTCTATTGTCTTCGTGTTCCTAATTTATGTGCCAAATAGTCTCAACGAATAAGACTATGCTAATACTTGTGGAGTTTGCTACTGGGGTTTTTTTTTTCAGCGGGGTAGGTAATGAGGGTTTTCTGAAATGACGTTCGCCGGGTGGCAGCACTGTCACGTCAGGTCCAGACATCTGTCAAAGAGCCTATATTTTCTTTAGTCATGACGGAATGATGAACGAATGAATGAATCGAATGATGAACGTCATCATATATTTTATATTGGAAGACCTCTTGTCACAGTGGTGCCAACTGGAGTCGTAAATTTTCACGAAAACCCTCAATGCGTAACACACTATCAGTAGCAATGACTTTCATTTTGACAGTTCAACAACATCCATTGCGATATTTACGTTGTTGAGGAGAAACAATTTTCGAGCATATAAAGCACATGGATTAGCAATATCCTTCAAAATATTTTGATTATGTTTAGATCATAGTTGTCAAAATATTTTGATTATGTTTAGATCATGGTTGTCAAAATATTTTGATTATGTTTAGATCATGGTTGTCAAAATATTTTGAATATGTTTAGATCATGGTTGTCAAAATATTTTGAATATGTTTAGATGGATAATGTGTTACGCAATTAGGATGCAGGTTTAAGTGCCTATCGAAATTGTAAAGATTGTGTGGTAACATACATAAGAAAGATCAAAGAAACAATGGATTGACTGTGTGAATGATGATAATGGTCAGAAAGGAGGTGACTACCTGGATCACGACTCGGATATCTATGATCACGACTAATAAAGAAGTATGGAAGAGAAATACATGTTGCGCCGACCACAAATACGTAAATTGGGATGAGGGCAGGAGAATGATGATTATGTGTGGTAACAAGCAATGTTAACTCTCTAATTTATTTATTCATAACATTTAAAAAAAGTATAAAACTAAATGACTTAGTCATTTAATTTGGTGCCTACTAAACTAGTGTAAATAGTTAGTTATATAATAATTGTATATAACGCAAAATACGCGCATTGACGTGGAGTTGCGGACACCAGCTCGTGTTACCTATTACTTAAGCATTTAAATTTTTCAAACTAATAAATATCAACTGGCTACTTGGTGTAGACATGTTTCATTCGCAACACAAACAATGCCTTTAAATACAGGTTGGGCAAATAACAGGTATACACTTTATTTTTTAAATTTTATTTATGAAATATAAAAATTATTAAGTTTTTTTTTTTAAATATAGTATTTAGGGCCGGCAATTAAGTATGGAATTTAATGTCAGATAAATATCCTTGTAAGTAAGTTTTTCACAGCATCTGAAATTGAAAAGTTTCTTAACGAAATTGCACCTGATTCCGTATATTTGGCGGCAAAAGTAAGTCAGTTGCACATTCAGTATAGACTACTATTAATTAACTAGGTACTTAACATAATCCAATACGTACTTACTTAGTTAATGTTGATAGGCATAATTATGCATGCATATCAATTTTATTAATTTATCTAATACAATACTCTTTACGTTACAGGTTGTTCTTATTATTGGTATAAACGGAGCTTGTCGAACTAATGAACTAACACAACTTAATGTCAAAAACATTGAGAAACATTCAGATGACTTACTATTAATTAATTTACCCAATACAAAGACAAAAAAAGACCGCAACTTCGTCATTCGCAAGGAATACGTAACAATTGTTGAGAAATATGAAGCCTTACGCCCGCCTAACACTCCAATCTTTAAAATTGGCTTTTTTTTCAATCTAATAAAATTGGCAGTATCCCACGAGAAATAGCAACATTTCTTGAACTTCCAGAACCCCTGTTGTACACGGGTCATTGTTTCCGACGAACTTCAGCCACACTTTTGGCCGATTCAGGAGCTGATCTCCTGTCCCTTAAGCGCCATGGAGGCTGGAAGTCCAATGCGGTCGTAAAAGGATACATAGAGGATTCCATCCAAAATAATTCTAAAATATGTAAAGGCATCGTAGGAGCCATTACACTGAAAGAGCCTCAGTCAGATCCTTGGACTGGCCCTTCTACATCAAAAATGAGCCATTACGAAACACCTATCAATCGCCTTCTCTCGCCAACATTTACGCCAAGGGAATCCGAAAAATCGGTACAACTATTAAATATGACAGATAGTTTACCGAAAAACAGTACACAAGTCACTAACACCAACATTACAGTACCTAATAAAAATATTACACTCAACATAAGTAACTGTAGCAACGTTACTTTCAATTTTTCTTAATTATACTTAGGTATTATTTGTTGTAATTTAAAGATTATTCTGTAATACTTACCTATCATAATGTAGTATTTAATACCTAAACTGAAATAAAAGTATCTTGTGATTGTAAATGTTTTTTTTTGCATTTACTCATTTCCTCGCTGAGGTGGGATGAAAAGTTACGTGTTGCACTCGAGTGCAAAGATTTTTCACCTCGTGCTCTTTTGATTCCCTCGCTAACGCTCAGGATTCTAATTTTAGAATCCTTCGCTTGCTCGGTCATCAAAATTGAGCACGCGGTTAAAAAGCAACTTTGCACTCTTGTATAACAAATAACTATTCATGAAACAACTATCATATTAGCCGCCAAAAAAAATGGCTGCAAAAATAAAATTATATACCTCCAAGTTGCCCACCCTGTACAATACAAAACGCTACCCAAATAAAGAACTCGAGTTGAAACATTTTCAAGACAGCCCAATAAATTCTTGGACACAAGTGCACTTGAGTCCATTAACTGAAAAGTAACACCTTCCACCCTGCAGCTTAAATTTGTGTTTGGTGATATTTCCAAGTAAGAAGTATTCGTAAGTGAAGTTATTTATACAGGTAAATAGTAGGGTAGTTAGAACTAGACGTTATTCGAAGCAAAGTAAGGTCGTGACAGCAAAAGCCTCGATGAATTATTCAGGGTCGCTGAATGTACGCCGGAGCCGGCCGCGGTCGCAGCTGACCACACCTTCCTCATATAAAGGCATTAAACTTTAACTATCCTATTATTTCATTCATTTCTTTAATGAACTGTTTTTAACACCAGTTTTTTATAACATGTAATGCTATGAGCAAATAAGGGTCCGTTGCTTTTTTTTCATTTTTATATGTAGGTAATCTAATATCAATTCACAAGGTTCCTATTTAAATACAAAATAATAATTACTAGATTTCAATGTGACTGAGCAATAATACAATTTTATTGAGCAAGAGTTTGGTTTTTGTGTCAATCAACAGACGTCCATAGTAGTTAAACACGGAGAACTTAACAAATATTTTGCATCGCCTTCAAATGACAAACAGCCAACAACCATAAATCGTCGAAAATTTAGAAGCGTTATTTTGTTTATAAACATTTTGTTTTGTTAAACTAAACGGTTACTTTACGTAGTTTGCGTCCAAATAAGGAAGAAAAATCCCTTACACAGACAGTGTAAAACTTATACGGTATTCACATAGTGAAAACAAAAGAATGAATCGCAACTATAGTTAGGAAGAAATGAATTATTCAGTGGCGATCCGAAGCCGGCCGGACCTCGGAGCACCGATATGCTGCGTCAGATTTATATCAAAGATTGACCCGCCCAACTTTCATTGTACTGACTTTCAAGTAAACGAATTAGCCTTTTATAGCCAGTTAAACAGGATTTCTTACGTAGCAGCCCGGAGTCTGGATTTGTGCCCAGCTGGTGGCAATAGGCTAGCCCCTATTAGGTATGTACATTGGACTTCATCCTAACTGGTGAAATGTGAGTATACTCCGTTTAATGTGAGTATAGTTACACCTCTCCTCTCCCTTCGGGTGTGATTTTATGTTGTTGTGTTTGATAAACAGATAAGTGAACATACATGTACCTAAAAAATCTTTAGGTAGGTATAGTAGAAATAAGTGGTGTAGTAGAAAGCTACCTGTAAAAGCAAGGAAGGAAGCAAGGAAGGAAGGTGCTGGTACAGCTGCATTTGCTTTCGATACGTATAGGGATGGTGTAATTGCAGGCATTGTGAAACACATGTCAACTTTGTCTCTAGGGTAACCAATACTCCTGAGTTTCCATAATTAGGATTACATCAAACCTCTATAGATTGCTACACAACAGTGCTAGGCAAAGGTGGCTACTTACCATCGGCTGCCAACTGGAGCGCCACAAAACACCATTAAAAAATTGGCACCTTTTAAAATAATGACACCAGTAGTCTGCATAAATGAACATTGAATTTTGCCGTGTGTACGTAACGTATGTTCCAGCCCGATGGCAGCGCTAATGAATGGCAATAATTTCCTTAATGCACTCACTTAACTTCAGACTTCGTATGAATAGAACTGTAAGCAGTAACAGAGCTTTATGCATTTATACTAAACCCACATGGGTTGGCACTTCACTGTTTAAATTAGGCTAGTTATTTCTGATAACATTCATGAATTCAGTTCACTGTTCGTTATGAGCAACGAAAATAGATTTTAAATGGAATAGTCGACTTCCTTCATTTAACTAAACGTACAAAGTTGTCTCACCTGCATTAAGTTTCTCCTAAATTTCACTTTGAGCCCCCAATTCAACAATCGGGTTTATCGGCTACAATCCTTAAGCTCTCGAAAATCAAATGATGTAAATGGGTGAACTTTACTTGTGTGTGTACCTCACAACTACTAAATCGGGAAGGGCTGCACAGATGATATTGTCTAGAGCCCGATGGCCACGGCAACGAAGCCGGGTCTTGAAATATTAATGGTACCTTCTAATATTAGATCAAGGAACAGTCTGCTTGTTTGAGCGAGATTTGCGTAAATTCACACAGAAGCGGAGCTAAGTGTTATATTCAGGATGAAGTATTTTGAGAGTGTTTGAGGCCATTCCGAGGCAATTTAATACTTCCGAAAATTTAAACTAACAACCGAACCGAACCGAATTTAACATTAATTTCTCTTATGTTTTAATTGTTTACTTGAGAGGGAGTGAACTATACCACCACGCGGGCCTAGTGCGAGTTAGTAGATGTCACACGTCTTCCTCACGATGTTTTCCTTCACCGTTTTGAGAGCAGTGGTGATAAAATTATTTACACAACAAAATAAAGGGTTCTAAGCCACGACCACCACTCGTAAGTCAGGGGACCGTTACCACTGGTCCACCATGGGTCCACCGGGGTGTACTACGTGAGCTCGACAAATTCAAATTCAAATTATTTTATTAGTCACGATTTGTACAGGAATAGAATAGACTGTGACCCCCAAACTAGGCATTTGCCTGTATCTTGGGAGTCAGTGTTGCGACATTTTCATATTTAAGTGGTACATAGTGCACAGTGATTATTGCAAGACAGGAAAAGAGAAACTAAAATTTAACTAATCTAAAATGGATGTGCGAATAAAACTTGTGCGACAAAACTGTACTGCGACTCACCATTAATTATGTACAAGAAGTTAGCAACAGCGCCTACAGCCGCAGGAAGTAATTAGATAGGTACTCGCACAATCCAAAAACTCATTGCGAGCTATTTGAAGAATTAATAAAAGACTTTCATTTCATTGAAACCCAATCGCCCGTTAGCGGTGATTAATAAATGTTACCTTACAAAACTGGTTTCTTAGTAGCGTTGTTGATGTATTTACTGCTACAATTTTAATTAAATGCTTTTATTGAAGCACGGGATTAAAGGAGTTGGTAATTAAAGCCAACCAGAATAAACTACCTTTGTTTACCATAATTATGATTTACCATGAAACCAGCGCGTCGTCGTCTCAAAGCTTGTATCATAATCATTAGGTACCTACATAGCTTCATGGTGTCAGTTAGCTTCCTAATCATAATTAGTCCATAGATCCGATGTGTTTAAGTAATATCGTTAATATTGAATAAGACACTTGTGTATGCTAATTATGTTAGTAATTCAAACAGCGGCGGTAGATACTATGCTACAATAAGGGAAACGTTAAGTTATAGTTTGAATAGGCCTAAGTATACTATTAAAACTAGGAATATTGATGATTAGTTTGACAGAACTTTAAAAGCGTTTTGAAGTTCTTCGATGAAGTGTTGTCGACGATCTTTTCGCAGCGTTTTAAAATTGAATATTCCAAATTACCTAAGGGGTCCCGGGTTAGGGCGTTTCCATGGGCTTCAGACGAAGGGTGCTAGTCCCACGTACATTTAATTTACAAGTGCATTAATCAGAAACGACAAACAGCAGCTGCGTCACTGCAAATTAATTAAGTAGCGACATCTTTGTTGATCCTATACATCAATGTGCTACTTTAATTACATTATTTAAATAAAATATCATGACATAAATAGCTAACGTTTATCACAAATAAAGACAGAAATCTTTTAATTTAGAAACTCAAAAGGCTCAATACTATAAAAAAGATAACCATTTATCAAATCAATTTACCTTTTGGTAAACTTGGCGTAATTGCTAAGTTTATGATCCCGATTAAACAATACAAACAGTAGCAGACATGAATGATAGAATTAATAAAATTAAATAATTGAGTGGGAATCTCGGAGAAGGGCTGGGACCAGGAACAGGGAACAGCTGACGAACTGAGCCGCCATATCAATATTTAAGCAGGACACAGACGCCGGCGCCGCTCCAAGACTGTTTGTCTTGTGTACCACGACTCATAATAGCCGAAGGGCTGTTTACATTTCACTATACAATCTGGAATAACCTTATTAACATTTCCGTGTGCCGCCTACTTCGGGATCATTCGCTTTACGCCTTCCTGTAATGTTGGCACTTAGCAAGTCAATGTGCTGTAATGGTGGAGAAACAGCGCACGAAATAGGTATGCAATAAAAAGGTTATCTTAATGCGAGCTACTACTGACGCGATCTCATTTGCAGTTATTTGCTCATCAATTTGCCGAAAAGAGACATTCGTTGTTGCTTGTTTTCATTAATAAGACTACTGTGCCAACTAATTTAATGACAAGATGCTTACTACATATTTTGTGTAAAGTTTTATAAAAAACCTTTCTTATAAGAAAAAAACCTACTTCCAAAAAAAAACACTACAAAGTGAAAAATAACTTTAATTTTGGAAGTCGGTGTCAAAAAACGAAAATGCGGAACTAACGACAAAACAAGTTTTTATTTTTCATTTTTTAGTTGTACCTACAGTCGATCGCCAACATTACCTAACCCACTTGAGTGATAGCGATTTTGAACCTTATCGTGAATATTTGCAATACTCCGTGTAAGCATTTCGATAAATCATGTTGTTAAGCGATTTTAATCATTATATTGTTGTTGTTAAGGTTGAAAGTCTAATGAGTATCACGACTACTAAAAATAACCAAGGCGAGGGTGGATTAATAAAAAAAAATATCGCGCATCAGTAACATTAAAGTTGTCTACGGTTAATAGCTAATTCCATGATTAATTTTATAGCTGCTTGTTATTGTGCGATAATGAACTTTATGAAAATATACGATATGGTTCAAATTCTTGAGAATATTGCGCCTAGCACCACAACTCTCATGTCATCAAGGTAATGGTCTCATGGTCAGTAAGGCAGTTCAATATTCTTCGTTGTCACACACACAGCACAGCACACACACACACACAGTTGCACAGTCACTAGTCGGCAGCATGACGTCACGCAGAATCTCCAAATACTGACTACTATTAAATCGACTACCAACTTCTATCAATTCATCAGGTCCCATAGACGACATCCAGCCAGCAATTTTTTGTATAGTCATTAAGTTGCGACATGACGCTTTGATTACACTAAAATCATTAAAAATACTTTAATACTTCACGATTTATGTCAAACGTTTTAAAAATATTTATACGCAGTAATACGCTGGTAAGCGTAGGTAGACTAGCTGACTTTTGTCACTTAGATCAATTTAGTATCCATCTACCCCACGAAGTAAAATTTAGTTCGTCCTACTTATTTGTGGACTTATAGTTTTTTTTTATTTACCCACCTGTTTTCAAGATAAGTTGTTAGGCGAAAATCATATTGGTCGTTTTTTAATAATGCAAGAAATATTGTAGAAATCATAAATGAAAACAAATTAAAAAAACAATTGAGTGGATTGTGTTTTCGAACTCACATGTTGTTCGTCGCCAATCCATCATCGAACCGTGAAGCCACAATAACTGGTTGAGAATACGCGAAATTAAAGATTAGGTAGTAAGTATTGCCGTGTTACTTAAAAACTTTACTACTTTACCGACAAGAAGATAATGATTAAAATGGCTTAACAAGATATGCCGGTGGGTCAGACAATGTTGGGATGATCAGACAATGTTGGTCACCGACTGTACCAACCCCACACAAATTCATAACACTACTTGCTATGTGAATATCAGTGACAGGAAGCTATTAAAACATCATCAATATAAACTAAGTGGGAAAAATTCTTATTATTGAAGCTTATTCAAAAACTACCCAAGCAAAGTTCATAAAATTTATATGGGACCACCCCTGAAGCATACCTTATCCATAAAAAAATGAGAGAATTTTTAGATTAGAGGTACCCCAATAACAACTTTGACAGAAATGGGGGTGTACCATGGTATACTGAACACATCTGCGTACCCCTTTAGAGGGTACAGGCGTGATGTTAGGTTGTGTGATTGCTTAAATAATGCATACATATGCGATAGCAGCAAACGCGGTTCATTTGTTGGCATTTATTGAAGAGTTCCGATGTCTGTCTCCGAAACTCATCATCAGATCTTTACGATGGGACCATTTCGAAATAAACTTCTTTGGATCAAAAAAAGAATTTTGCAAATCGGTCTATATATGACGGAGTTATGCCCGAAAATACATTTTAAAATATATACACAGTCTGCCCATAAATACAGTTACTATTCAAAATAAGAAAGATATTACATTTGAATTTGGAATCTGTCACTTTTATACGATTGTTCATTGAGTTTTCTAATTTTAGCGCCAATACATTGTACAATATTTTGCGATATTAAAATGGAGTGGGGTGATAAAGAGAACCGAATCGCTGTGATTGCATTACACAAAGTTAGTATGGAGCCAAAATGAGACCTCCTGTTTGTGACAGAAAAAGATCTGGCTGTCCACGTAGTGTTCGTACGAAAAAGGTGGTCAAAGCAGTAAGGGAAAGAATTTGAAGAAATCCTGTCCGAAAGCAAAAGATTTTATCTCGGGAGACGAAGATAGCACCCAGAACCATGTCGCGTATTTTAAAAGATGACTTAGGACTTGCAGCCTATAAGAGACGCACTGGTCATTTTTTAACTGATAAATTAAAAAAGAATAGGGTGGTAAAATCGAAACAACTACTGAAGCGGTACGCAAAGGGAGGTCACAGAAAAAATTGTTTACGGATGAAAAAATCTTTACAATTGAGCAACATTTTAACAAACAAAATGACCGTATTTATGCTCAAAGCTCTAAGGAAGCTTCCCAATTAGTCGACAGAGTGCAACGTGGGCATTATCCGACTTCAGTGATGGTTTGGTGGAGTGTTAACTATGAAGGAGTGACTAAGCCATATTTTTGTGAAAAAGCTATCAAAACATCGGCACAAATGTATCAAGATACCATTCCACTGTGGTACCGCCGCCGAACAAAGGCGGTCATAAATACTGAAAAAAATATTTAATGGTTTTTTTTCGTGGGAAGTGGTTCCGGTAGCAATAAAAACTCATAATATATTAGTGTATATGTAAATTAATACATAATGATATATATTTGATAATTTGTTAACACTAAAAGAATAATAAAATAAATATCAAAATATTAAGTGTGCTTGTCCCCCGTTGTGAAGCGTTTTTGACAATAATTCGAAACTTTTCATGTTAGGGTGTATTCTCTATGTGTCAAAAAGACACAACTAAATAGATAAATGAAAAAATAAAAACGGAAATCAATAGATATTTTACATGAAATCGACTTAAAATTAGAACTTACATAACAGATTTAAAATTAGCTAGACTTGCACTAAATCTAAAATTTGCTTTGACATTGCGCTCTTTTTCTTACGGGGAAGATTTCCAAGGCCAGTAATATAAGGAGGACTTTATCTAAAACATCTTTTTGTGATTCGAGGATTCTGGAAACTGTATGATCTAACAAACTTTGCAGTTCAATTTCGGCTTTAGATTCTGAGATGGATATATTATCTGGGTAGCACTTCTTTTTAGTATTTAAAATACTTTGGTAGGACGGTAAAATATTACGTGAAGTTTTACGATTAACAAAATTTCTAATTGGTAAATATTGGTGTTTAGTTAATTTATCCTCTACAAAAAGTAACAAAACCTCGTCTGCATTAATATCTGATGTAAAACTAGTATCAGACTTATCAGAAGTGTCGAGCAATGTTTTCACAGCAGAGATATCCACTTGAGATAGCTGTCTCAATCGTCTACGTTTTGATCTCTGACTACGCTGGGAAAAATCTTTTTTTGGACGCCCGCGAGATGGCCCCGCTTCTGGTTGAATTTCTCCATGAACACGTTGCTCAACGCTCCTTCTTAACTCAATACATTCAATGTCTTTCAGCCAATCAGAATACTTAAGTAATAACTTTGATTTACTCCTACCTACTTGAATCCAATAATAATCAAGACTTTTACATAAACACAGTATACAATCATCTAAATCCTTAAAGTCTATATTTTTGAGATCACTGAATGATGACAGCAAAACTTCTAATATACCTTGGTGTTTTTTGGTTGCTTTTCCACTCACAATACTCCAAATCTCAAAGATATACATCCTTGAGAAGGAACACTTGATCAAAGTACCTGAAAGAAAAGTTTGAAATCAGTTGCGAATTTCGTAGACCTTGCTACGATTGCGTCTACCCAGGCGTAGGCCCTTTATAGCAGCCATCGGCGCAGAATGGCGCAAATCAAAGTATAATATTTTTAAAATATACAGTCTAAACTACAATTTAAGATAGTTGCGAATGTTTGCAAAATCTTGCAAATTTTTGTAGCTCTAAGCAAAGTTATTATATTAGAAAAAATATACAATAAATTATGTATGGCGTAGCACGTAAATAGTACAAATATTATACTGACAATTTATTCAAAATACAATCAAATGTGACAAACATACCTTGCTCTTTGAATTTCCATTGCACAAAACAACAACACAAACAAAAGAATTCCGGGAATTCACTTGTAACCAAATACTTTAATTATGAGTCACCGATAACAGCGAGTGCAACGTAACGATGCGTTCACTTCCGAGGTCAAAAAGTTAGTGATAATTAAAACAAATAGGTGACATATTTATATCACCGGATAGCTCGTTTAATGGTCTATCGAAATATGTAACTGGTTTCTGGAAATTCGAATATGAGTTTTATGGATTTATGACCTATGGGCGGAACCACAGTGCATTCTTGAGAAGGTAGTTAAGCCTCTTAACAACACCATGTGAACAATAACCAAGTATGGTCCTTTCAACAAGACTCGGCGCCGGGTCATAAAGCTCGGTCCACGCATTCTTGGTTGGACTTGGAGGTGAACGTTTCGGACTTCATCAGAGCTGAAGACTGGCCGTCGTCTAGTCCCGATCTTAATCCGCTGGATTATGATTTATGGTCAGTTTTAGAGAGTACGGCTTGCTCTAAACGCCATGATAATTTTGAGTCCCTAAAACAATCCATACGATTGGCAGTGAAGAATTTTCCCATGGAAAGAAAGCGTGCTTGTATTGATAACTGGCCTCAACGTTTAGAGGACTGTATTGCAGCCAATGGAGACCACTTCGAATAAGCTTTTATATTTTAAATTGTTTTATATTTATGTATTAAACTAACACACTGTAAAAGTAATCATATTATTTGCAATAAAATTTTTTTTTTCTTCGTGACAAGTATGGCAAGATTAGGTATATAAACATCTGAATTGAAAACCTCCTCCTTTTTAGAAGTCGGTTAAAAAAAACAATTACTTTAGAAACGAATAACCAGTTCTAACTTTTTACTGTACACGTTATTACCTGTCTTATCGTCCTCAGTCTTCCCAACAAATTTTTATTTACCAAGAATAACTCTCCTTCCAGAAAAACAACTTAATGACAGTGATTTCCCTAATAGTTCTCCCGAGTAAATAAGTTAGTGTTACGGTACTCCGTGGACTACTACATTATGTAAGTACACTGTGCCTTTGTGAATATCATCTTTTCATTCAACTAAATTGCCTACTACACCCCTAATTATGTCTGTCTACAGCACTTGTCGTCAGAGTAATTACTTTGTCCTTAATCAATATCTAAGTCTACAAAATTTTCGAGTTCATACTAAAATAATATGATATTAAAAACCTTAATCAAATGTAACGGTTCATTAATGTATAATAACAGCGAGTTTTAATGAAACTTTTTCCTTTAAGAGGGGACCTAAACGTAAAAAACGCAAGTTTTATAATGCCTAAAACTATATGATCGACTACAGTAAACAAAATCAGAAAAATATATGATATTCTTCAGGGTGATGCTAGTTACATAGTGTGTTGAAAACATAATACAACTAATTTGATACGATAAAATTTTTTATGAAGATACCTCTAAAAACTTGCTTTTTTACAATAAAATTTATACAATCATTCTGATTTTTGTCAGATTATTTTACAAGCAACATACTAAAGCACTAGTGTTTTAATTTTTTAGTCCAAACAATAGATTTTTTGTAACTAAATGGCTGCTTCATATTTTGCAATATTTGTAATTACCAGCGTTGTGTCATCGCGCTTCTCTTTCTTTTCTACGTGACCGCGCTTTAGTTCATGTAGTCCCCTTAATTATATATCAATGAGCACTCCAACTTATATTTAAATAGATTGGATTCCCAACTGAGTTGAATTGAAATAGTCCACTAGTCCAATGTGGGCCAACTATATTGATCTAAACGGAAAGTGCTGACTCACCAGGATCAGTGAGTGGATTGCTCAAAGGTGCTTGTCAGTCGATTGGGTTTCCTAGACGTAATGAAATGCCTATCATCGAGTTCCTTGTCATAATCGTTATCTTATTTTGATCTCTCTTACATATTTACCGTAATGGCACATAATGTTATGGCTGGAGAAATATTACTTTACTTTCCATTTACCCAACCCTGTCGTTAGAATGTGTCGACTTTATAATTAAATTTCAAAAGACTTGTATCTATCTTTTTAACATTGTAACTTTTTAAATAATGTTTTCTTTTAGTAATGTAATTTTGTGTCAGTTTTGTACTTTTCCTGGCGTTTGGTCTCCTACACATTCCCTGCCTAAATAGAAGTGTGTAGGAGGGCAGACGCAGAGACCTTGTAGCTGTTATTTTGTGAACTCAGATTACTTACGCGGGTGAAACCGCGGGTGCTACTAGTAAATAAATAGAAGAGAATCTATGTATTTTCTCGTTATCAATATGTGTATAGCTAGAGCTACAAAAATCTTTTGGCCCCTGAATGACATTGAGAGGGGGGCGTTGTTGGTATACATTTGTAAAATTGTCACAAAAAAATTACAAAACAATAATTATGTCGACTTTAGTTCCGATTTTTGCCACGCGCCAAAAAAAACCTTGCAGCGTTATCTTCTCTATCTATTACGAGTAGTCTATAACCTTTAACAAAATATGATAACTTTTAATTGGATAATATTATACCCACGGAACAGATAATAAGATTATACCTACGGCTGCTTTTTAATTAGTGGTAAACATTTTAAATATTTTCATACACAAATAGTTATTGAAATTCAACAGCGCTTTTCTCGTTAACCAAATACCAACCTTTTGAACTATTTTAATCATTTTCATCACAACAGTACCCATGGGGTTTTTTGTTAAAGCCTTCAAAAGGTAAACACGATTGTTGGAGCTTTAAATTATTTCTACTAAAGTAGGTCAAGTTACATATACCCCCTTACTAAGAAAGTATTATATCAGATGAATAGTTACACACCGATTTCTCTCTTTCAGTCGTCAGTAATTTGACTTTTGAAAGACGACGACAATGCGTTGTGTAACTATACAGACGCTATACAACGTTTATTAGTAAGGGTGTTTGACTTTTGGACTAGACAAAGTAATAGATACCTGGGTAATAATTTAAATAAACTAAAATCGCAATATTAAAATAAATTGGTTAATTAATTAAAAATCTGTAATAAATAGGTGGTTTATAAACGGAGTGGGTAGTGTCGGTGTAAGGATATGTGGAATGTGAACAACAAACTCCACAATGACTGCCATATTTAATAGTTCAATCCTCTACCACCCCCAACATTATCAATGTACCCACTTATGAATATCATCACAGTATCGTCACCCACCCCGTTTTAACTGGCAAAATGTAAGTATACTTATAGGCATACCTCTACCCAACCCTTCGAGTAAACACGGCGTGCTGTTATGATGTTACTCTGTTTTATTAATACCTTTGATTTTGTGTAGACAGCTTATTGGTTAACTAACAATTGATTAACAACTTCTCTAAATTAATAACAGAGCTGAAAGTTAACCACTGAAAGTTGGTTTATTAGCAAGTTTATACCACTTACCGCAAATGATTGATATTCTATTGAAAACTCATAAATAATTTTAATTAAATTAATATTAAGTTATCATAATTACCGTAACATTGAGACAAGTTCCAAGCCGCGACCGCTGTAGACCACATTCTGCCAGACGTACAGTCAACCGCACACTTGATCTAGGAAAACCGTTCTTGCCGCTACGACATAGAGTAGTGTAGTTGTCAGTGTAGATATGTCGTTGTTGTTGCTACAGACGTGCTGATGTGGTTAATTGTACGACTTCACCGGACTGATGTGTGTAAGAATAGAGTGCTAATATTAGCGTGAACACTGCACCACCGAATTTCTAAACAAGCATTGCGTACATGGTGAAACAAAACGGTGAAGGAAAACATCGTGAGGAAACCGGCATGTCCTAGAACCAAAAAAATGGAAGACATGTGACATCAACCAACCCGCACTGGGCCCGCGTGGTGGATTACGGCCCGCCCCTGTCACAAGGAGGAGGCCTGTGTCCCAGCAGTGGGAACATTGTAGGCTGATTATGACATGGTGGAAGATTAACAAGAACATGCACCAATCAAATCCAGACCCATCACTGTAAACGGCATCAAAATCGGACTAGAAGTTTTAGAGATAAGTGGCAACATTGGTTTGCACACACATCCTCTCACCTCAAACGCATATACCGTCTCCGTACCGTCGTGGGTAAAAAAGATCAATTGATCCAAGCATTTTGACCGCGTAGGTCGATATTGCACTTTTTGTATGGAGAAGCAGATTTTTTAATAACCGACGAAAAATTTGCACCCTTGTTGGTCTAGAACAGGGATGGCGAAACTTTTTCCTTCGCGTGCCAATATTTACTAACGAAAATTTTTGGCTATATTATTTACTGAAATAAAAATATTGATATCTGTGTATTTTCTGAAACTCTAATTAATTGTGCAATATTACAAAATAACTATTGCAATAAGAACGAAATTGCAATTCAATTAAACTTTTAAGTTAGCTGTGAAGTAGAAGGTTGAGGAACGCTGTCTTTGTGGGGACATGTTTGGACACATTTATGTCTGGTTACGGTCTTACCCATTCTCCTTTCTAACAATACGAAAACTTCACTTGATTTTTGTTTGATGGTCGCGGGCCGGATTTTAACGTTCCGCGGGCCGTAGTTTCCCCATCTCTGGTCTAGAATCATGTAGGTAGGTACTGAATCCATTGTTAAAGTTTGAGTCACGATTTCTTATTCCACCATAACCCCTCGATAAATTGTTCCACCGTACAGCACGTTACAAAATTTTGTTTCAGTGCGATTCGTCCAAGTGCGGTTGAAATCAGTGCTCTGAGTGGAATACCTCGCCATTTCTTCTCAGGGGCCGTCAGATAAGAAACGTCGTCTCCGTGTGTTAAAGTGATCCCAAAATCGTATTTACAGAATAAACAATTTTCATTACATTCCATTGCCTTTCACATCTAGCTAATTACCAAGTTATTGTAAGAGCGGAGGCACACGATGCGTTGCGGCGCCGCAACGCAAAGATTTCACCGTATCAACGGGCACACGAGCGGTGCGGCGCCGCAACGTTGTTATGTCGCAGAGGCGCCGTAGCAGCGTAGCACAGAGTACACTAATTGTTTATGCGTGAACAACTGAGCGGTGCCGCTTCGACGTCGCAACGCATTCACCCCTCCCGCCTCGTCTCGGTGGTTGCAAGTCCGCTGCGGCGCCGCACCGCCGCCGCAACGCATCGTGTGCCCCCAGCCTTAGTCGCATGTTATATTCTGTTACCCACTCACTAAATTAGGCTTGTACTAAGTAATAACAGCCACACGGGTCGATCGATCAGGCTTGCCGCGGTTGGTCCGCGGATGGGTGACCATCTGTACATACCAAGACCTAAATGTTATTTATAGATCTTTGACAGTCATTACGGGTAGTCAGAAATCTGAAAGTATGACAACCAGCCCTATCAAGGAGTATCCTGTAACGGGGTTGTGAAGGTCAGATAGGCCGTCGTTCCATGTAAAATACTGGTATATAGCTGCATCTGGTTAGACTGGAAGCCGACCCCAACATAATTGGGAAAAGGCTTTAGGCTAGGCAGATGATGTTCCTTTCACATCTAGCTAATTACCAAGATAATAAGACACAAGTTATATTCTGCTACCCATTTACTAAATAAGGTACCTATTACTTAGAAGTACTTATTTACAGAAATATCAAATTCACACAATCCTGATACTTATGTACACAAATTAATATGGCTATGTTATTTGAAAATGTCCCTCTTTGCCCCTCAGGCAAATATCGCCGCGCCGCAAACGAAGCAGCCCTTTATTTCCTCTGTCAATACAAATATTGAATAAAATATTTTGTTCTAAACACAACCTATTTAAAAAACAACCCCAAGGTAAAACTTAGCTTACCAATATTATACAGGGTGACTTTTAATTTCACGTATTCCTTTCAGGACGTGATAGTGTGACCCATTTGGAACAGTTAAACACCCCATAAAATCTAGGCGAAAATTCATGGGATTCGAGAAAACTCAAAGTTGTTTTTTCTTGAATCCCATGAATTTTCTCCTAGGCTTTATGGCGTTCTTAATTGTTCCAAACGGGTCACACTATCAAGTCCAGGAAGAAATACGTCAAATTACAAGGCACCCTGTATGTAGATAATTTGAAAAGTTGTATTTTATAAACCATGTATACGATTTTCTTTTAGATAATTGGAAAAGTTGTATTTTATAAACAACTTACCAGATTTTCTTGAGACTATACATACTACAAGTGTACAAGTGCCTAATTTGTGGTTAAGGGAAAGCGCCAGGGAAGCCCGCGAAATTATTATTTTCTTACGTTTTTGCAATTTGCAGGTCAGGTTGTATGTTAAACAAAATATGATTCGCGACCGTAACAAGTAGGTATGTATTTACAGAATTATTATCATTAGAATCATCAATACAACCCTCTTAATTCATATAACCTTATTGAATTACTATTTCCATAAAATATCAATCAGTAGGGTTAGTGAACTAACAAATTTAATCTTCGATGTATTCGTTGTGCAGTCGGTGTATTTTAAGTAGGTTCGTAGTAATGTAATAGGTGTACAAATAAGTTTCCGCCGTTTTTTACAAAAAAATAGAGGTTTATTCTGAAAGCACAATACATTATGTTTTATTCAAAGGTATTTTATTATTTTTTATTACTTGTAATGTAGGTGCGAGTTCTTCTTGCGTTTGGCGCGAATCTTCCATTTTTCATTCCTTTGTCTTCCACATCAAAATCACAGTTTTTAAACTTTTGAAACCACTCACGACAACTTCTCTCGCTCAAAGCAGCTACAAGTAATCGATGGGCCTCGGCTGCAGTTTTCTTCAAATTAAAGAAGTAATACCAGTTCCCGCAAATGACGCTTATTCGGTACAAAACGTGACATTTTTGCACAAAAAGAAATATGTAATAATATGGATAAAGAGTCACTAATACTCTAAGTGTATGTTGTTACTAGATGTCCAAACTCACGATATCACATGTTACATCTGACGATTTTTACGTAACCTCTTAGTGAGGACATCTTTCGTTAAACGGCGGAAACTTATTTGTACACCTAATATATAAAAAACATTTTGAAGTATTAATAAGCACTTACCAGGTTTCTAAAGAGAAAAAATACTTGTCCACTTCCTCATTAAACTTATCTCTGGGAGCTATGCAAATCTATCACGCAGTTTCAAAGTAATCAGTAAACAAACACAAAAAAATCATTAATATTCCGTACCTTCTTCTTTTTGAAGTCGGCGTGAAAATCATTACCAGCGTTTCTTTTCTTTTCAAATAATCTCAATTTTTCTTCAGATGAGTCTTAAAGAAAATTACTTTCGGTTCACTTGTTACATTTTAGTCGACTTATTCTTATTTCGAACAAATGTATTTGTAAAAGACTTTTATTCATATTTGACTCTTCAGGTGTGTAAGCAAATCGAACATTGTAATCTCTTATTATATTGGAAGGTTTTTCAAAGGTTTTAAATACAATAAGTGTGCCAACTTGGGGTTTTCAAAACGTAGTAAATAAATAAAAATATAGTACTCAATCTATTATTTATTAAATCTTTGGCTATCTGTTTGTACATCATAATCTACGATTCACGTAAAAACATACATATATCTACACATCATTTTCCACAAAATGTTTATATATCAAGTTACAACCTTAGGTTTCAGAATGATGAATGAAATAACATTAATTATTAAGTGAAATACAGAGTATAAACTACCGATCAACAAATGAATCCGTGGCTATTTAGTTTCCATATTTTATATACAGTACATTTTTATGATTTACATAGTGTTTATGTTATTTTTTATACTTGATTTATTGGGTAAGCTAAAACTAACATTTTTACTGAAATAACTGATAAATATTCTGTACATACGTAACCGTTACATAATCGAAAGGGTAAAACATAAACCATAACGCATTATAGTAGGTATGACATAATTTATCAACACTTTGCAATATCAGAAGCTTTGTTAATTAGGAAATATTTATAGGGACATCTCATACAGTGAACGAAGATACCGATTTCTCCACAATAAAAAAAAATAGTTTGTAAATTAACCCGAATACTAGATACAACAAATTTCTTATTTCTTGTGTTTATAACATTAACGAGGTGATAATTTATTAGATTGTACGTTGTACGTTTTACATACATTAGAATTAATAATTGTTTAGAAATCAGTATACTACCTTTCAGTTGTTTCAGTTCCTGTTCAGTTTTCCTAAAGCCATATCTATAGGCGTAGCTGTTGGTCTTTGTGTTCATTTCGGGTTCAGTTCCCGCACCAGGATAAATATTTGCGCTTATGCCCACAGTTCTTATTATTTCCGGATAAATATGCTCTTTTATTAAATATCAAACCTAAAATAATATGCAATTATAATAAAAGGAAAATGACAAAGAAACAGACATGTCGACAGAGTTTTGTGCTAATTGTAATGATTCAGGCAAGTCTAAGTTTTTCGTACGAAATAAAATATTTTGGCACTTTAGTAGAGCTCGTTACGCGATAAATTGTTTACAACGTTACAATTACAAGGTTTACAGGGAAGACATGATCTGTTTCACGATATTTTGCGCAATACAGTGTTCGGCCATATTATTACAACCATCCATTCTACACCACGAATCTTACTCTCGATATGGTGACTTAACATTACGTATTGCGATATATCATATGTACAGTATGGTGTGGCCTAACCACAAAAAGCCCTTAAGTACGGCGTAGTAGATGAAGTCAGCTAGGTTAGGTTTCTAAATTAAAATCACGATTCTACGACGACTTTACATAAAAATAGGTATATAAACCTACGGTCACCATAAGTCACCAAAACAATTTATTTACACTGACAAAACAATTCATAGCCCCGCTGCCCAGTTAACCAATCTATTTGTACTTATTTCATAAAAAAATATGTACGTCCAATTATATCACAAAACGCCGTCCATACCTCGTGCAGCCGACCGCTTCGAACTGGAACAAAAGAGAATTGTATCTACAACACTGTCGCACTATACGTTATGCTATACCTAAACATAAATACCACTGTTTGTATTATAATTTAGTCCAAATATCATACGGTTGACTGGAAGCAAATTAATGAGGTTTACATACACGTTAGTCCTACACCTTTGACAATTCTCTATTGATCTTCCATTTACTTTACATATATGTAACTAGTTTAAATTTTAGTTGTCTACAAACTACTAATTAATTATAATACTCACATTGCATTAGTTCTACGTAAGGAGAGAATCGTATTCGAAGGGCGTCGGGTCGGCTGCCCGCAGGTGTCACCACAACACCCCCCCGGAGATATTCGACACCTCTATTTGGTCCTCCACTTCTGTGTTGATAACGGGCACATTTCTTCTTCTGTATCTCAGGCGAAAACTCACCCACAGTATCAAGGACATAACTATTAGTCCACATACTGCTACCGTACCTATGTACTGTGCGTAACTTTTTTCAGCAGACTGATACGGAGAATATTCAATTTTGTATTTTGGATGTTTTGTCTCCATCTCGTGTACAGTCACGTTTTCTGATTCGCTCAAATGCTTACTCAATATAAGACTAGGTTTGGATTCTGAGACAATGTTTTCTGCTTTCTTTGTTATATTCAGTGGCGTATTCAAGCGCTTTCCAGATCTATTCTTTCGATAAACTTGGCTGTCATCATCTTTGAGATCTTTCTGATAATTACGCGTCGATACAGAGAAGTACGGTTCTAAATCTAAAAATCTGTGATCTATATTAAGCTGGTCGTTTTGAAGCTTATTTTGATCCAAGATTTTAGAGGATTCCCTAGCCTTAACGATAGTTGTTTCATTTATGTATTCGTTTATTGAAATTTTATTTTCATTTCTTTCGCTTCCTTTAGTTCCTTCTTTTTCTTGTTCAGACAAGTTATAGCTTTTGTCTATGCTACTTTTCGTTGTGTTTTTTACCTGTCCAGGTGATTTCATGTTTTTATAATCATGTTTGATTTTATTGCTCCCGTGTTTAAAAGTTTTTTCAGCTTTATTGTTCAAATATCCATAGTATCTTAGTAACTTATTAATCATTTCTGTGCTGTACAAGTTAACGGGTGGGAGGCTGTCACTTATCGTAAACGTTTCTGGGAATGTACAATTATATTTAGTTATCTCTACTTTAGCTTCAGAAGTAGAATAGTAGCAAGATTCACTGCTGGATAAGCTCTTGTTCCAGTTCATCCAGTCTTTGAGCCATAATTCGGAACTACAGTTGATATAGTTTCCGTGCAATCTTAAAGTTTTTAGTTGCGCCAAGTAAAATAACAAATCATTTCTGATCTCTGATAAATTATTCATTCTCAAGTCGAGGTACTGTAAATGGGAAAAGGCAGCTAATGCCGCTGAATCAGCCAATAGTTGTCTGGCCAGTCCGGGGCTAGACTGCAGATGTAACATCTGAACGCTTTCCGGCGACGACATTGGAAACGAGCCATCTCGTTCTGGCACCGATAAGTTTAAATAACACAGTCTTAAATCTCGAAGTGACAATGGGCCATCAAATGTACTCCATGACAATGTTTGGATCGGGTTGTTTGACAAATCTAGCATTTCTAGCGATAGTATGTCGTCAAACACATGATCTTCAATGTAATGTATATCGTTATTTTGTAACAATAATATCCTTAAATTTGGCAAGTTTTTTAAATCAGGAATAGACAGATTCTTAATTAAATTATTATTGATTGATAGATATTTCAATTCATCTGGCAACGATTTGGGTACAGTCATTAGAAGATTTTTGTTTATATTCAAAAACAATAACATCTCCAGTCTACCTAATGAATCATCTTCTACAGAAACTACTTTATTATCAGAAAAATCCAGTGACTGTAGTAGAGGATAACTATCGAAATCCCCACATCTGACAGCTGATATTCTATTTCCGACTAGCGATAGGAACCGTACAGAATGTGTGAATGCTTCGGGAACTTGGTGTAAACCTGTTCTTGATGCATCTATTTGTTGTAGTCTGCGACCAGTGCCAACCAATAATTGTGTATCCAGTTGTGTGATGCCTAGATGTGGGTTATCCGTAAGTAATAATCGCGCCAAATTTGGTAATAACTGTAAAGCACCCGGAGCCAGAATCCTTAAATTATTGTGTGACACGTCTAGGTGCTGCAGTAACCAATTATTAAAATAATTTTCATGTATAAACTCCAGGTTATTTCTACTCAAATTGAGATGCTGAAGATTTTTCAGTGGTGTAAACACATTTGTCAACATAGTCAAATTATTTTCTGACAAGTCCAAAGTTTCTAGTTTAGACAATCCATCGAAACTCTCCTCAAATATATTAATAATTTGATTTCTGCTTAAAATAAGTTTCCGAAGGTTTAGGAAAATGTTAAAGATTCCTTTGGTAACGTATTGCAAGTTATTGGAAGATAAATCAATTTCTCTCAAGTTCTGTCTTTTGATATTGATCATTATTTTCAGAATGAAACTGTTATTTCTTATTTGCAGAGAGTTCGTGTCTAATAATGGTAAGTCGAAGTAAACAATACTCGCATTACACGTAGTGCCGAAACGGGCGGTAACTTGGGCAATAGTTTTATTTGCATACTCCTGAGGCCACGCCGACAACTTTACCTCTTCATTACAGCACACAGCGAGCTGGTAGTGCACGTCTGTGTGATCCTTCAATGTGAGGTTATACGAACATTGTTGACACAAAGTTGTGTTCGAGATACATGCACAACTATCGATACAAATAGAAGCCAGATTAGTTATTTGCCACCAAAATATAACCGTTAAAAATAAACACCGTTTAAAAAATACAGCCATTTCTGACAATATCGTCTGAATCTCCTTGGATCTAAGCCGGGTTGAATGTTAGATGGTACTGAAGTTCACATTTGCGACACATATTTCTCTGAATCACATTATCACTTAAGGAGTTTATTTGGAATGAACAAAACATCTTGTAAGTTAACACACGCACAAACAAGTAGATGCTGTTTTAGTCACATCGCTGTCACTCATGTTGATTGGTTCAGATGGCTCGTGTGTCGGTGACGGGCACCGCGCAGTAAGGTGCGAGGATCACTGTAACAGCACGTGACACTGATACGTAACAGCGGTGTCGGGTTGTGTTGCGTCGTGCGAGCGCGCGGCTGGGCGGACACTGCCGGCGCCACCGCGTCTGTCTGCGAACTGTGCTCCGCGAGCCGAGAGGCGCGGCGCCGGCGCCCTGCCGCCGCTTTTACATCCCTCACAACCTCATTTTTATATAGTCAACTGACTTCCACATCACCACTATTTATGTCATACTCGGCGCTCCTTAATACGATATTTTAAGGACGCGAGTATTTGTAAGTGTGCGTTATATTTTTCGGTAGCTGCGACTGAGATTGCTCCCTGTTGGGCTTCCTTGGAAGGACAGCATGATTTAAACGATACGTTATTCTTGCGCGATATTACGCCACATTGTAATTTAAAACTAGGAAACAAAAGCATTCGGTTTACAACCTACTATATAGGTATGTATGTGATATTTTCCGAAGAATTTTATTTAGAGAAGGGAAACGGCGAAGACTGGTTATAAATATAAATTAGAGAATGATGTATTTTTGTTTCGTTATAGTTTTATTAATAATACCTACGCTAATAAAGGTTGTGGAAAATAAGAAAAGAAACAAGGCAGTACTTATAAAATGATCATATTTTGTAAGGACGATGTTTAAATTAATTGACAACTGTCATTAACTTTTCCTTAGAGAATTTGTTACAGCCGCGAAGGTAGTCAAAATGAAAAGTAAAATGACTGCCCCAAAGCCTATCTTCTTCAACCCTTTATACCTACTGTTTCGAACATCTTTACCGGAACGTTGGACTAGCATTTTCATGAATTGCTCCCGCAAGGCTTTCCGAAGGGTCTCTTTATTGCACTCCTTAATTTGGGTTATTTGAACTTTTCTTGTCCCTTTCTGAATAACTTGAGGAGGAAAACATCGTATTTCAAGCACCTCTAACATGTTGTATGCTGGCCGCCTAATGCCAAAGTTATGACTTTTTTTGTGAAGGCTCGCGCCAAACAGAAGCGGCCCAATGTAAACATTATGAATATGAGTGACATATGAGAACTATCAGTATCATAGACATCTGCGCACATCTCTATGATAGATATATATTTTATTACATACGTAGGTGTCTTTAGGTGTAATGTAACTATGCAGTAAAATAACAGTATTAGAAAAATATTATTTTACTGAAGCCATTATTTGTACATATGCAGTTATTTGTGTACATCTTTATCTAAGTCTGTTGAAGGAAATGTTATAACTCAGCATTTCACTCTCATCGCGGACACAACTTTCCTAGTCTGGTTAATAATCTAAAACATTTTCATACAGTAGGAAACATCTATATTTTCTGTATACATACTAGATTATTGCATCCAGAATATTCCCCATCTATTCTAAAAGCACCTTTCCCGAATACATTTATTAAAGTGACCCTCAGCTTAGAGGCCGCTAGATAAATCATAGTCAGGAAATGGCGGGTTTTCGCGGTAAACCGAATAAAAAGGAAAAACCTCTGCACTGTATCTAATAAAATAAGCAAATGTACATAAATATACGTATTTTATAATACATAGCCTTTCTGCAATTAGCTGGTAAGAAAATAAGTGATACGATTTGTGCCACTTTGTTCAAATTTGAGCCAAAAGGTTGGTCTATTCTCTAAGTTGCATGTTAATAAATTGTCCACTCGCAGCATAACAGTAGCCGACCAGCCTACCCACTTACTTATAAGATAATCTGAATATGCAAATCAATTATAAGTGTATGTAGGGAGTAAAGGACCGTCCATAGGACATAATATTGAATATTCTTTGACAGCAAATAAATTATAATGCGAAACCCAGAAAACTTCTCAAGATTTGTGTCCAAGTCAAACTTGTAACAGTTGTAACCAAGTTATTTATGATCCTGTATTACGGAAGTATATAGTTCATACTTATCCATATTATAAGTTATTTTCAAGTAACTATCTATTTAGAGAAAGCCTTAAATAAAAAGCTAATTATAATAGCTTGTTTGTATCTTAAACCTACAGTTTTTCGGTAGATTTTATATTGCATTTTCTACAACTATAAAAAGAACGTTTGGAAATACATTACATTCTATTGCAAAGGTAATAGATATTAAGAGGCTTACTTATAAACGTTGCTAAAAGACGCGTTAAACCTCAAAAATGTATGGTTAAACAGTCGCTAATCATTACTTGAAGCAAAGTTTTTAAGTAAAGAGGTTAGTATATAAAAAAGTACAAAGCACCTATGTAAGATCATACGCACAAAAATAAAGTGACACCTTTAACGAATGTACATACTTATAAGGTTATCGATTATTCATTAGGATAAAGGCAAGCTGGGCTTTTTCACCATGTCTGGTAATCGGAAATATCAAAGTAGATTTAATAATGAGTTGTCTTATAATGCGAAGTAAACGTCAGTATCACTGGCCAGAACTTAAGCTATTAGATAGCAATTTACAATTAGATAGCAATATAATAGAGACCGGAACATCTTTCACTCGATGAATCTGGCACACAAGAAAAGGAACAAGGCTTTCTCCTCGTATCGAACTGAACGCCGTAGTTACCGACGCTAGATAAAGGTGATTAAGTAACGAAATAACCGTGGAACAAGCAAGCATTAGGCCATTAGCGACGGGTAACACTAAACGGTTTCGTGGAACTAAAAGTGCGCCTTCAGAGGAACAAAATCGCTGTCATTAGGGTAACGAGGGACGCCTGCTGACGCAGCGCGAGTGGCTGATGTAACTCTTTAGCTTGCAAGACCTAATGAACCGGGAGCCGGGAGACCGGGCGGCCGGAGCCGGCATCCCTGGACGCTCGCCTCACTGGCCGAGCGCTGATTGCCGCTAGCCGCACTGTTTTTTCTAAAAGTAAAAAGCTAATTATCCGTATTGCTTTTTAAAGCTAACTAGCCACGAACTCTGCTTGTTTTGTTGTAAGATATATCTAAAAATGTTTTAGTTATATCTTTTGTTTCTGATCATTTAACTGTAACAATATGAAAATATTTTTTGTTTTACTGTTTTATTTCCAGAATATAATAAATATCATATTTTAAAGTATAGGTACTTTAGATGCTTTGATGATTCGAGACTTTTTAATAAACTCTTATCCGAGTTAGTTTAGATTGTCAAGATCCTCTCAAATAAACTAGATATTACAGAAAATTTTCGTAACCTCTACAAAATGACAGTCTCCAAATGAGATTTTCTAAGAAGATTTGTTAGATTTTCGCAAGTAAACGTACGATAGTAGGTTCTGTATTACATGCCATAAATATAAAGGCGCATAAAAGGGAAAGTTTTACGTACCTAAATCCTGGGTAACCGAGAGATTTTTCACTCTATGTAATATTATATAAACAGTTTCAGAACATGAAAAAGGTACTAGTTTTACCGTAAGTATATGGAAGTTAATGACCCCTCCCGCTTCACCCAGAGCGGGAGGGGTCATTTGATGATTTCCCACCATAAAAAAAGCTATCATGTTCAATCGAGAAGGTACCAATGACAAATAGAAGATTACTGGTTCTATTTAAGTTTAACAACCTCAATCACCTCCCAAATGCGATGGCAAACTTTATATTTGATCAAAGTTTGATCGAGTAAAGTACATCTCTAAATATACATACCAAATATTTTTAGAAATAAATTATCCGTTACTGGGGGCCTAAAAAGCCCACTTTGACAGAATCATAAAAGGAAATTTGGCAGAATTATAAATCATAATATGGCGAAGACAGTCCGTGTTTTTCTTTTTTTCGCTGCGCTACGTAGGTATAATTCAAGAGATTGGGATTGGATTTGCATTGGATTGATTGGTATTTTAGCACAGACAAAAAAATAACTGATAAGTCCTTCACCAATGGGGTTTGATACGATTAACTTAACTGTGAACTGTCCGTCGTGATTCATAATGTTATCCTTTTATAATTCTGCCAAAGTGGCCCTTTTAGGCCCCCAGGTAGTCGGAAACCCAAAAGTCTGACAACCAGTCTTACCAAGGGTTATCGTGTTACCCAGTAACTGTATTGTGGAGGTCAGGTATGCAGTCGCTCCATGTAGAATATATTATTCAACTGCATCCGGTTAGACTGGAAGCTGACCCCAACGTAGTTGGGAAAAGGCTAGGCAGATTGTAAGTAACCGGAAGTAAAGGAGTTCTCGGGATTGTTTGGAGTTAATAGAGTTATTTTGCATATAATGCCACATTCCTAATTTAGCATTCTTATCCATTGAAAGAATCAGACAAAAAATCCAAGCGCCAGTGACAGAATGAACTGAAACGTTGTGTAAAACAAATCGATTACTACAACACGAGTAGAATGTAACTGTCACATTATCGAAAATATAAATATTATCGAAAATATAAAGTAAAACTCGAATGACATGTAAGTTTGCTGCCACCTACGGTACTCTAGGTACCTTCATATTAAATATAAGAAACAACATTAAGATGCCGTGCCAGCACTAGTGAATCCCGTGGGGTGCTAATACGACTCCTCAATTTGCAAATTTCCGAGAGTGAAAGAGCAACTTAAGCGACAAGTTTCCAGCAAAATAAAAAGCAATTTTTATAGTATCGAAAGCAAGTCTGTACTATTCCGGAAAAACGTAGTAACAATTATAGATAAACTAGCAGCGCCCCGCGGTTTCACCCGCATAAGTGTCAATTCCGTGGCAATATCGGGATAAAACTATCCTATGTCCTTCCGCGGGATGTAATCTATCCAATGATTTCAAAAGAGTAATATATTATGTCAATGAATCTAACTCTCTGCCAAATTTTATCGAAATCGGTTCAGTGGTTTAGGCGTGAAAAGATAACATACAGACAGACAGAGTTACTTTCGAATTTATAATATTAGTATGGATGTAAACATAAAAATATAATGAGCACTATTACAGACAATAATACTTTAACAGCGAGCAATAATTACTTAAATGAAGGATCGTTTTACGTACCTATACTATGAAGCAAAATGAACAAGAATGTGTCGGTAATCTGGTAGCAATTAAATCCGTTTGCGCATTGTTAATCGGCCTGTCCAGCGAAGAGTCGGATGACGTGGGAACTGTAGGCAGTAAGGGTCGTGGCGTAAAACTTTATTACTCGCCCCACCTCGGCCTACAGCTGAGATGCGAAACGACTATCATTCTCATTAACCTCGCCTCCGCCACCTGGCGTTGTATCAATGCCAGATACTTTCCTTTTGTATACAAAAGCTGTTGATGTACGCAAAAAGTAGACGTCTACCTTTAAGGGAAGGGTGGCTAAACGGTAGATAGAGAAGTTCGGCGAAAATTTGACAAGCGTATTATTTCATCAGGACACCATGTCAAGATGAATGTCGTGAAGATTATTATAGCCATTTACGTCACGACATTCATGTTGACATAGTCTCCTCATAATGCTCCAGGTTTGAAGACTGACTTCCAAAATACAAGTCCTAGCTTAGTTTGAGTTTCAGTACCTAAAATAGGTACTGTATCTATGTACCAAATTCTTGTGAATGCTTCTTGTGACAATAAACTTTTTACTTTATTTTTATTTATGCAATAGGCTTTAATTTCAGTAGCTTGGAAACTTCCATGCCAAAGTTTAAATTTTTTACTGTAATAACTATGTTTTTAACTATATTTTCACAACTGTTTTGAAATAAACATTCGTCAAATGAAAAGCAGCATTCTCGCTGTGATCAGCCTTCAGGTAAGTAGCCAATTGCTGCTAAAAAAGCAAAAAAATCACAACGCAACGTTATTAGTCACTACTCCTGGTTGGCTCATAAATTGTCTTTAACATATTAAGTAAAGCTGTCTGAAATCCGAAAGCATATTGTAAAGAAAGTCCTAGCTGTAGAGAATTAATTTTGTGTCGGGCCAAGAGTTATGTAGTGAATCGGTCAGTGGCAAACAGAAATCCTGAAGGTCGACACTTTAATCAATCACACTCCGTTCGCTTCAAAATGCACGTACACGCCTTCTTGAAATATGAGAGCCCGCTCCGGGGAACTAATGTTTTATATTCTATCGTTGTATTGACACTCGTGACTTATTGCCTGACAGATTGCGTTCTCGTCACCAACTAAAACTTCGCCAACTGGTTTGTTGTGTAATGTTCAACTGAAGTTAGATAATGCACGTAGCGTAGCAAATAAATGGTTTAATATTCCCCATGTGATGTCGAGGTACGTAATATCCTATCGAAGTAGCAAAGTTACAGTTTTATGATTTGTTCTCCCTCGGGGAACTTAATTCATTTGTTTGTGGAACTTTACACAAACAAATGAATGCGGTGCTGCAAATTAAATACGTTATACAATAAAGTTGCTTTTAGGGATGTCAAGTACCGCAGTAATAGGTATTATTTCCCACTTTTTTCATTAAAACGTTGCCAACTAGTGGGAGACACTATTAAAGGCGTCGTAAAAACGCCGCCACACTTTCTTTCTCTTTATATTTTTATGGCGCTCTGGGTACCACCTACGCCATAAAAAGTGAAATATTGTGTCTCAGACCGGATGCCTCCTCCCTTTATGAGATTGAACTGAAATCCGATAAAAACGTTAGACGTTACCTAGAGACCTTACCTACCTATCATTTATGCATCATTGAATATTATTTTCAGATGATAACTAAACTAAAAACAAAAACTCATCAGTATTCAGTATACTTTTAAAATCGAGAGAGGTTGGTGAATGTTCTTCCACCCCGGCCTTTTTTTTTATAATAGCAATTTGTCGTTATTTAGTAATTAATTAATAACCCAATAATTTCGTCTCGCTTAATTGCATTAACTATTTAATATGTGTCATTTAGTTTACGGGAAAAGGTAGATAGGTGTAAATTACAAGTCACTGCGAGAAAGACAAAACTTAAAAAACACAAGACAGAAAAAATATTGTATTCCATTTCAATATATTATTATCAAAACATTTGATCCACGAGGAGAATAAAAGCAAAACACACAAAGTACCAGATGTTCACATTCCCGCCGAATTGTAAGGTTCAAAGGAAACGCGGTATTGTTACCATAGACAGGCAATACATTATTCTATATTATATGACGATTTATATCATACAGCCTACGTAAAACAGAGTAGTATTGTTCATACAACATATTCAAATACTTATTGTCCCTGTAAACGTCCCCAACTTGAATGCCGTCTCAAGGAACCGCGGTCGTTAGGGAAAATTGCTTAGCAAACGGATTGGCGACTATAATAGGTACGCAGAACGCTCTGTTCATGACCTTTTGGTGAGAAACGTAAAAACATTACAGGATGTACTGAAATAATGACTAAAGGTACCTTATACTCTATGCTTATACTACAAAAAAATGTATCTACCTAGCTACCAAATAACGTGTCCCTAGAAATATTGAAATCAAATTAAATATTTTCTGACCTAATAGTTTATTGACCAATTTACCATATCAGTACCTTCTCCAAACATGGGTACCTGAGTTTAGTTTGAAACGAGTAGGTACCTACATATTCTGCCTTTATAACCCTCAAACTCACAGGCAACGGTTAGAACATAGTTGGCTGGCTCTATAGAGAGCTTTACCCTATACTAGACCAGAGGAAAGCCTCGAGGGAAAAATACGGTGCTTGGTATAAAGTAGGCAACTTATTTTTGCAAATTGTGATAAGCTCATAGCTAAAAAACCTAATCGTGTGAAAGCTGATCGTGTGCCCGTGGCCCCTGGGACCATTACTATCTGTTTTTGCATGAAAAGACTAGATTCGCACGATGTCTTTCCAGCCTATATATTACAAATAAGAATTACCTATCTATTTAAGGGAAAAAGGTCTCGCCGACCTATAAATTATTTTTTAATCCAAGTACGCAACTTTGGTCAAATATATCTGCTAGAAATATGCGCTATAAAACTGACAGATACTTTGAACAAAGTTAACGAAGTAAGATCGGATAAGGTTTCTTTGAGAAAGGGCTTATGCAAATTTCCACTCAACTTGTTTTATGATATCCGAATTAGATAATTAGTTGGATGGTGTGCGTCACAATGTGGTGGGTGGGCTGGGGCCCGGAGGCCTGGGGCCCGGGACCCAAGATCAGAGTCTATCCGGTGCTGTTATCTGCACAAACAAACCTCAACATCCCTGGCTATTATTGGCGACAGTTTGGCGACTACGCCTGTGCGACGTAAGTAGGTTCCTACTTGGTTACATAATATTTATGTGTAGGCAAATATTTACGTACTTCTATACTCCACATTGTCTGGTTTGGTTTTCCTCGAAATTTTGCGAAGATGAATCATTCAGCGATGTTTAATGAGCAGTCTGTGCTTTTCATGAGGTTTTAGATAGGTAGTAGATACATTACATAAAAATAGATGTGAAGATTCACCAAACTATTAACCATTCAGATAAAACCATTTTACAAACACGAAATATCGTACGTCGATCAAGATGATAATGAAGTGGAAACATATTAGGTAAATTTACGGTACCTACCTAGGTGCTGTAAATACCCAAGTATCTACCTCCCTACACATTTGTAAAGCCAGGTTCTAGTGAGGTACTAGCCGAAAATAATGAACGCTTACCTCTATGTTTGGTTTATGCATCATAGAGCTGCACACAAAACGTGCAGTCTGAGCGTTTCATTTGCTTGTTGGCAGAATCTGAACACTCAAGTGCTTTGAGATTAAACATTATGTTTGCTCAGCCCGCTATGTCCCGCGACCCTCGCTGAAAAGCGAGACCTCGTCCCATTAAAACGAAATACACATTATTATTTTCGTTTCATAGTCTGAGCTGTAATCACGGCTTAGAATCGACTAGATAATCGGATTAATTTTACTAATGTGCTAAATTTCTTTACTCTTTCATTAAAATAACGAAGGCTTATTCAAAATTAAATTTTAGCTAAAATAAAATTAAAATTACATGCAAGAAAACGTTCAAAGGAGACGACTAGGCGGCCGCAGTACCGGAACATTTTTACTGGCATCCACTTTACAAGCTGAAGCGGACGGGGCTTTGGAAGAAATGGCGTTACACACAATATTTTACTAAAATAGACTAAATTATCTACCTTATTATATTCTATAGAAATTACAAACTAAGAAACTACAGACCAAAGGAATTATTAACGTGTACGTCTTGCTACATCGTTCTCACACGAATAATTTCATCTTGAATATACTCAAACTCAAACTCAAAGCATTTATTTCAATTAAACCATTTACAGGCACTTTTGAATTGTCAAGAAGTCGGTCAGTCAGAAAATATGAAGCTAGTTGCCTATTCCAAAGCGTAGGTACCTATGGAGAAGAACGGACAAGAAACTCCATGGACACTCTTTTTACAAATGATATTTTACAAAAATATTAGTTACATCATTACTTTTGATTTTAAAATTATATAATGTGAGAACGATGTAAAAAATTAAGAAAGACGTACGTGTTAAAAGGGTCCAGAGTACAACAAATAGTACCTACTCAATAAACTGCAAACCAAAAATAAATTAATTAAAAATAAGCCGAGGCAGCTAAGTGATGACCAGCCCCACTGACGGCGCCCGTTCACGAACATGACGCATAAATCAGCACCATTCAGCTCAACCATTTTGAAGGGAGCTAAATGATCCAACACACACGCCACTGTCAGCGAGACATTTGAGTGAGCATGACATACTATCAGCTGTCAGGGCACATTCGAGTCAATGAAAGACATATTATTACCCGGTAAATGGTAGCTATAGGGTACATAGAACTCACATCTGTGCTATGCAATTATACAATACAAAGGAAATTGATTTTATACAATGCAAAGATAGTCTTACAATCTTCATCAGCTCCAACAGTATTTTCATGTGTTAATCAATTAGTTGTGGTTGTGTTGTGGAGCAGGACCAGCATTGAGCCAGGCATTTTTATCAGCGATGTAATCCCCTAACTTATAATATGCCTGACTGCATAGTGTGCGTTTTATACAAAACTTGAATTTAGTCTCATTCAGTTGAAGAATGTGGGGAGGTATTTTATTATAACATTTTAAACAGTACCCCATAAAAGATGAATCTACTTTAGCCAGTCTGAAACCTGATTGAACTAATAGGTCCCTATTTCTAGTACTATAATTATGTCTTTCACCTCTTTTACTAAAAAGATGTAAATTTTTCCTTACATACATGATGTTTTCATAGATATGTATATTGACAAGGCACCGTCATGATGTTAATTTCCTTAAACAGTTCCCTTAAAGAATCGCGCCTGCGGAGATTATATATGATGGAGATTATACAATATTGATTGATTTTTTTTAAACTCTCATCTCTCTCATCTTTCTGACTGGCCGACTCCTTGACAATTCAAAAGTGCCTGTTGGTTTAATTGAAATAAATGCTTTGAATTTGAGTTTCACAAGAAACCTAAATCAAAATAAAAACGTATGTAGAAAAACCTAGTTTTCGGCATACAAAATGGTTGACTAATGAATAATGTATTAATACCTATTATAAATATCTCATGGATGTTCACTAGGGGTGTTCCTGAATCACTGCGTTGGCTCGACGTTTACAATACTTTAATAGGTATTCTCCAAAAAGTAATATCAGACGCTTCATTTCAGAGAATGGTTCATTGAGTGAAGGTTATTTATTTATTTAATAGGTACTTTAAGCACACAAATGTACAGAGACAGACTTAATACCGTAGAGGTGCTCAATATAAAGGTTCTATTTGGTTTCATTCCACCTTCAAAAAACACCGACTAAATCTTATAGGAATGAACGCTCATTCGCTCGTTTCATTTCATTTTTCGATAATTCGGTAGGCGGATGAAAGATGCAGTGCTGTAATCCAACATCATTCGATCAGTTTACGAATGAATTAATATTTCTCCTTGGATTCATTTTATGTTCAGACGTTTCACTTCGAGTGAAAGACGCTAAATGAAAGGTAAAAAGGAACGAAGTGAAGAGTCTGAAATTGACTTTGACGATAACCCGCCCGTCGCTTGTGAAACCTCTCGTCGACGTCATAGTCGACGCCACATCTGCGACGTTGCCCGTTCATTTGAAGCTAGAGCGACTACGAAATACTCCATTAGAGCGCAGCTGTCGGACGAATTCGTAATTGGCAGCCCTATAAATATTTCTCAGTAATGTTACCGTAACCTGTTCTTAACTATCTCATCCCGTAGGATAAGGTGAAGCTGTTTTTTTGAAGCAGATCACCCAATCAGTCTTGTGAAATCAGGCATGGTAAGCAACTAATGACCTAACATAGAAATAGGTACGCTATTTATTTGTTTTGAAAATAAGCTGTTCTAGTTTTTCCGGCTGGTATTGTCATTATGAAAAAGACTGAAAATATTTTTCCGTCGGAAACAATGAACAGCAAACGACAATGTCTAAATACGCTTATTTGGGATAACAGTCTGGTTTCATAGTTCATTTATAAATAGACTTAAATAAAACTCTATTCAGAACTTTTAAGTAACAGCACTTTACAATGGCCAATATTCAAGTCAAGTATTGACATCGAATATCAATACAATCAGAGGGGCAATTCCCATATTTTTAAGAATCTTCGCACTCTAATCTCAGTCTCAATCTATCAAAAATACACTTTACATACATTTTTGATATTGGTTGTAGCGACCACGGAACAGATAATAAGGTAGCGACAACCAAAAAAAAAATTGTAATCAGCGGATTGCGACTTTTTTTAAGTATGAGAATTGGGCTTGTGATATTTACTAGCTGCTGTTTATAGCCTAAGCTTTTAATTTATTTATTCAACAAATATTTTGTTTAAAATCAGCAATCTAAATCAAAAACATACCTAAACGGACTCAACTCCATTATTTGTAACGTGAACCGGCTTAAAAAATGTTTCAAACGAGCTTGAAATTAGCAAAGTAGGTACCTACCTCCTCGTTTTAATTATATCGAGACTAAGCATAACGATTATTACACATTAAGCTTCCGCCATTCAGAGAGCGTATACTTGGAAGTTACATTAATTAATTCTCTTAAATCAAAACAACGTTCCACCAAAGTCTCCGGTGGTTCACTTTAAATTTAATTGTGGAGGGGCGAAAAGCAGAAACAAATTGCCCAAGGAAATTCGAAGCGGGAAATTCCAGCTTGACATTTGGTTTAAAACTGTGTAATTATAAAAAAACAACACGTTTGCACAACAACTTTAGGAGTTATGTATGCAGCTACCTTAAAAAAGGTTCATTGTAACAATGCAGATAAAATCGAGTTAATAATTCTGATGCTAGCACAGTTCAATAATTCGGTTCATCAGTATTTTGTAATAAGATAGTAAATTGTCTACTAATGCTCAATACCTAACTAAATATATGATTATATCAGCTCCAACAGAATCAGAATTTATTTATTTACAGATAAGAATGTAGTTTTACATATATAGTAGGTATCATGTTAATACAGAGCAACTTATCTTCCTTTGCATCAGATATACGTTCGAAACCCATCAACATCAACCATGTTCAAAATAAGATTTCAACGGAGATACTAATTTTGCTGAAAGTACCTGTATTTGTATAAATATTTTTTAACGTACTAATTAATTGCCTATAATATTCATGATCCTGAAAAATATATAGCTATGTTTGTTGTTACTTTACCTAATCTACAACTTTACGATGACTTCTGTGTGTGTTTAAGAAATTGATCTGAGTATTTTTTTTTCTATTGTTTACTTTAGTTGTAATGATCTCTCTATAGAAAATTACATGTTTTCTGAACTCTTCTCCCGTAGCCGTCGCAAATATTTTAGTATAGGTACGATATAGCTAGATTAAATTCTTTACAATTTTCTCAAATTACTTAAGTCGTACTTATTCAATTCATTAAAAAAACAATTATGAGTCAAGAAACAGAAAACTGAATTTCAATACATTTATCAATGGGTTTCATAACCTAATTTCCATGAACATGCAGCAAGCCACCTCCCGCGATTGAACTTTGTCAAAATTTAATAGGAAATCGAGCGAAATATTCATTGCCGGGTTTCAGCCCCTGACGAATTCGTTATCAGATAGCTAATAATCCAATCGGAATGGGCTGTTCTTGCGTAGGACATAAATTGCTTCAATCGTTTGCTGGCAAAATAAAGCGCTATTTTTTTCAAACGAAATCAATAAGGACTAGACGCTGCACGCTGTACCATGTACACATAGGCATAAATGCCAATAGAAAATAAACCACGACATGGTTTTTTGTTTTAAGGTGATAGGTGCTACTAAAACAAAATTACCTTATTAAAATATTTGACACTTGCTTGAACGTTCGAATGGAACACACCGGCAATTATATCCAGCCTGTACTGCTAAAGGTAGAGCTACACAGATAGCCTCTAAACTAGAAATACAGAGAAATAAATAAAACACAGACAAATAAATTATTATAATTATAGGTACCTATTGTGTTAGTAAAATCTTATACACTATGTTAGTCAACACCCATCACAATATGCATCTATGTTCTGGATAGGACAATCCGCACGAGATACAACCAACAAATATGGAATAGGGATTTAACATTTATATTTTTTTACTACATGTTCTATCATCCTGGAAAAGGAAGGAAACCTGAAAAAGAATCTATTAGGCAAACCTAAGTTAACGATCGAAGCCGTCTGATAGCTCGACTAACTTTATACTCAACAAAGAGGACTATAGTAGGTACCCAATAACCTTTCTAAATGAACCCAAGGCTAATCTACTTTTCCAAAATTTACACTAAAAAACTTATAGTGTCTATGGATTTAGGTATCTGATCAGGTAAATCGGTAACTAAATCCGATAATTAACTACAAAACAGCAGGACCCCGTGTAACGCACGCAGGGCTCCCGAAGGCTATGTCCCGGCTTGTTCGGGCTCGATAGTACATGGGAACGACTAATTGCCGAGCCGACAAGCGAGTGCGATTGGCAGCTCGTAGGCACGCGTGTGTGACAGATCAAAGCTCCACTAATTAATATCACCTATCAATGTCCCCAACAGAACATAGGTCGCTCTACAAATCAGAAAAATATCAACAAAAATCCGGTGAGTGATAGCGTGTGCAAAGATTTTGTGCTTATGAATGAATTACACCTACTCATTATTCACAGGATTCAGGAAGTTCCTAGACAAAATCAAACTGGTTGCTAATTCAATTTTATATTTTTTTAATTTTTTGTGACATTGGTTTTTACTAGGGATGCATCCGATACCGATACCGATACCGATATATCGGCGATACTTCAGGTTTGCCGATATATCGGTATCGGCGATATTTTTATGGCCGATTCAACGATACTTTTCAAATTTCGCGCTTTAAAAATGTAATATAAACGCGCGTGTTGTCCCGTCTATTTCGTTGCAAACGAGGCACGAACTAAGTTTTCTCGGGGAAACCCCGCGCTTTATTCAGTGTTTTGTTTCGCCCGCCCGCTTTGGCCTCGCACTCGACACTCGCACATCTATCCCATTTCGTTAGGTTGAATGTTGTTGCGCGTAGTATTTTTCCATGCAAATAAGATTAAGAATTACATATCGTAATTGTTTGTGTATTGTATGTCATTTATAACTAGACGTTTGAGTCAAATAAAATAAATAGTATGTTATATCTATGGACTTATTGTCAAATATGCCATCTGTCATTCAATAAATTATTCGCATAAAATATGTTTCATTTTATTGGCGACGAGGATTTAAAATATTAAACAATGGACAAAGAACAATTTGAGCTGTTCTTGCGAGCTCAACAGGCGCAGCAAGAACAGGTTACACAAATACTTACATTGTTGGTACAAACAATGCACAACAAAAATACGAAAACAGAAAGCTCAACGAGCGTTTCATCATCGTCGGTCACATCGTCAGACAAGATGATGGTGATTAAAAATTTTAACATGGACAAATACAACCCCGACAGCTGCAGGATTGAAGATTTTTTAGACTTCTTTTCAAACAAATGTCAAACCATGAACGTTACGGAACCAAACCTACGAAAAGACATCTTGTTGAATACCTTAACACCAGAGATTTTCCGTGAGTTAAAAATAGCGCTTATACCGAATTTTGACACGAGTACTTATAACGACATTTGCCTCAAACTTCTTGACTTGTTTAGAGTAAAGAAAACCAAATACCGCGCATTGACAGAGTTCTGGAACTGCACCAGAGAGTCTTCAGAATCTATGGAACAGTACGCTAACAGACTCAAAAGTCTAAGCCGGGATTGCGGCTATAAAGACGAGATGTTGGAACGACAGCTACGCGATCGTTTTGCTACAGGGTTGAATCATACAGATTTAGAGACAGACCTCAAGCAAAAGTGGCCCGATTTACAGGAGTCAAGAAGAGAGGTCACTTTTAGAGAAATTTTTTCAGTTGCACAATCACGAGAACAGGCAGAACATGACACACCAGGCACAACTACAAATGTAAACAGAGTCAAAAGGAACCGTACTCAAAAAACAACAACACCGAAATCTCGTTACAATAGACAACGCAAGTTGCTTTCCACTGATCAATGTTTTAGATGTGGAAAATTCGAGAAGCATGACGACTCAAAATGCCCAGCAAAACATCATACATGCGACGAGTGCAATTTGAAGGGACACTTTGAGAGCTGCTGCATTAAAACTGGTCGTGCTTACATATCGCCAGCCAAGGGGAAAAACACTTCTAAACGTAAACTACAACGGGTAAGCGGTAGTCAAACTTCCACGTCAAGCTCTACAAACGTTTCAACGGAAAATAGTGAAGATGACGACGAGTTTGTCCACAACGTCACGAACACTCGAGTCAAGGATTGCAAACAAATCGACGTTCTCATAAATGGAGTTCACTGTACAATGGATTGGGACCCTGGCTCTACCTACTCTATCATTAGTTCCGAAGTTTGGAAAAAGGTTGGATCACCAACGTTAACAAAGGGGCCGAAACTAAAAGCATATGGAAATACCAAGCTGAAAACCAAAGGAATCACAAACGTAAATGTGGAAGTGAACGGACGATACGAAACATTGCCTGTCGTAGTAATGAAAAACGCAAACCCATTACTTTTTGGATTGAGATGGAGCGAGAAGTTTGAAATGGAATTCCCAAAACCAGTTTATTCAGTCCAAGAGAAGCCTTTTACTCCAACGTCATTAAAACATATACTCAAGCAATACAGCGAACTTTTTGACGGCAAACTAGGCAAAGTCAATAACTACCAAGTTAACATACATGTCAAACCCGGCGCAGAACCAGTACACCTACCTGCACGTCCAATTAAATTCAGCATGAAGAAAAACGTTGAACGGGAGTTGGATCGCCTTGTCGATACAGGTATCATTAACAGAATAGATCCAAACCTTACTGCTTTGGAGTGGGCCACACCTACTGTAAATGTGTTGAAACCAACTGGTGACGTCAGAATTTGCGGAGACTACAGCGTTACACTTAATCCTGTTCTAACAAAACATTTACATCCAGTACCTGTATTTGATCAATTACGACAGAAACTAGCAAACGGCATTGTCTACTCTAAAATTGATCTCAAAGACGCGTATTTACAATTTGAAATAGCTCCGGATTCAAAAAAGTTTTTAACAATATCCACACACAGAGGATACTACCAGTACAACAGGATGCCTTTCGGTATTTCTACAGCACCATCAATTTTTCAAAATTTTCTTGATCAACTACTTGGAGACATACCAAACGTAGCAGTGTATTTTGATGACATTGCATTGACAGGAGAAAGCGTGAATGGACACTTACGAACACTTTGCACAGTGTTAAGCCGGCTAAAACAGGCGGGATTGAAAGTTAATTTGAAAAAGTGTACTTTCCTGAGTAAAGAGATTGAGTATCTGGGTCACATAATTGATCAAAATGGAATACGGCCAACAAAAGCGAAGATTAGCGCTATAACTAACGCATCACAACCCACAAACGCAAAGGAACTACGCTCTTTCCTGGGCCTTATCAATTTTTATGAAAGATTCATTCCACATCTTCATGGATCATGTGCAGACCTGTACGAGCTAACAAGCGCCAAAAAAAAATGGCAATGGTCCGAACACGAAGAACAAGTTTTCGAGAATGCTAAAAGTAACATAGCTAACTCAAATTCATTGATAGCGTTCGATGAAAAGCGTTCCCTTTTCCTAGCGTGTGATGCGTCAGAAAAAGGAGTTGGGGCAGTTCTATACCACAAACATAAAGATGTCGAACAACCGATAGCATTTGCGTCAAGAAAACTTCGACCAGCTGAGAGCAAATATTCTGTTATTGACCGTGAAGCACTAGCCATATTATTTGGAATACAGAAATTTGACCAATATCTAAGAGGAACGAAATTTACCTTAGTAACTGACCACAAGCCTTTGATGCACATTTTGGGACCTCAACGTAACCTGCCAAAGCTTGTAAATAATAGACTTGTAAGATGGGCTCTTTTAATCGGAAGCTACCAGTATGAAATTTGTTACCAGAAGGGCGAAAACAATATTCTAGCCGATTGCCTGTCCAGATTACCAAATCCCAAGACAAAACCCTCACACGTGGAAAACGTTGTACATAGAGTAGTGTCACGCCTCCAAGAAAACAAAATTGTTGACCTACAATTAACAGAAAAAAAATTGAGTCTGGAAACATCTAGAGACCCAAGTTTGTCACTCGTTTGTCAATACCTAAAGACAGGATGGAGAAACCTGAATTACAGGCATGAGATGAAACAATACTACAGGAAACGTTTCGAACTGTCTGTAGAAGGTAAAATTGTACTGTGGCAAGGCAGGATGGTCATACCTGAGGTTTTAAGAAAGTCAGTCTTACACTATTTACACCGAGGGCACCCAGGGATATCGGCTATGAAAGCACTCTCACGTTTCTATGTATGGTGGCCATCACTTGACGAGGATATCGAGAATTTTATCAAGAGATGCACCAGGTGTCAAGAAAACAGACCGTCCAATCCCGAACTACCGGTTTTCTCCTGGTCTATACCCGAGCAAGTGTGGGAAAGAGTCCATATAGACTTTGCAGGTCCATTCGAGGGCAGCTACTGGCTGGTTTTGTGTGATGCATTGTCGAAATGGTGTGAACTAAGACCAATGAAAAACATAACTTCAAAAAGTCTATGTGCTGTTCTGGATGAGATTTTCAACACCTTTGGACTCCCACAAATGATTGTATCTGACAACGGGCCCCAATTAACATCACAGGAATTCAAGGACTACTGTAAAAATCAGGGCATTCTACATGTCACCTCATCTCCGTATCATCCCCGAACAAATGGGTTAGCTGAACGGTTTGTGAGAACCTTCAAGAACAGAATGACCTCCAGTGACGGAAGCCAACTTAAGCGTCGACTGTCGGAGTTTTTATTTTCTTACCGGAACACTCCGCATACCACTACCGGCAAATCACCAGCCCAAATGATGTTCGGCAGGCAGTTGAACTGTGTCTTATCAAATATCCGACCGAACAAAAGAAGAGATTTACAATACCAACATGTGAAGGCGGACATTGTGTCATCTACACCTTCTTATCAGACAGGCGATAAGGTTTACATAAAAACTAAATTGGAAAAAAAGTGGCAGCCTGCTACAGTAGCGACCCGTAAACACCGATACTCCTACGTGGTCACTACATCTAATGGGGTGGAGCAAAGGAAACATGCAGATCACATGAGGCCGCGACTTGCTCCTGCAACCGCGTCACCTGAAAGTGTTGCGACAGCCCCTACATTCTCACCATCCACATACTTGGCACCATCACCTATGTCAATTCCTTCTCCATCTACACCGTACTCTCACATTCCATCCACACCAGAACCATCTGCATCTACATCATCATCCTCATCTCCAGCTTTTCAAACACCGACTGCGACGGTTGCAGTACCTCTTCGGCGCAGCCAGCGTGTGGTGCGACCTCCACGGCGTTTGATTGATGAGATCTGAATCAACCTTAGATGGGGAGGAATGTTATATCTATGGACTTATTGTCAAATATGCCATCTGTCATTCAATAAATTATTCGCATAAAATATGTTTCATTTTATAGTAGACAATTGATAATTCCATAAAAATCTTATAAATGTTAATTTTGATTACTAAAACTATTGATTAATTGTGTTTTATTTAATCTACCTTCCTTTTTGAATTCAGTCAGCGTATCGGTATCGGTATCGGTATCGCCGATATTTTTATAAGAGTATCGGTATCGGTATCGTATCGGCAAAAAGGCGTATCGCGGCATCCCTAGTTTTACATTCTGTGACTACTGTAACTCACACACTTGCTAAAATTTTAGGAAAATCATCTTCTTTTACAATATTTGTAAAATGTGAGCAGAAGCACTATAGATCACACAATTGATTTACCCGTCATTGCTTTACTTTTAACTAGCGGCCCGCCCTAGCTTCGCACAGGTGCATTTTTTTTTAGAAATTCCGAAATTTTCTTTAATGCAAGCCTTGTCCTGGCAATACCGAACACAACAAAAAAGAATTATCTAATTAGGTGCAGTCATTCGGAAGTTATGCGCGTACAGACATTTTAGCGACTTTGTTTTTTCTATGTAAGGATTCTTCTTAACTTTTATGGTATGTAGAGTAATTTTATTCTAGGTGGACACCTGGACAAATAATTTCGAGTCTTATTTTATTACTATTATCGACGATAGTAGTAAATTATTGCTATATACTATACCTACAACTGCTAAAAGTGATGAATTTCAATTTTATATTTACATTTACCAAATCATGAGATAATCATTAATAATGATGGATTTATTCATAATTTTCAATTAATCACACTTACCGTAACATATACAAAACCTTGTAAAACATTTTGAAAGAGTGAATATGCGCTTACACGAGCAACTAAAATTGCTCAATCCTGGACAATTTTCGTCATATATGACGTCACGACTACATCCAGGAATTTAGGGCGGTGGCAACATGTAGCAACCTGTTGCCAGAGATACGGCCGCACAATACCATGCAATTTTGCCAACTTAAAAAACTAGACAATACAAGTCAATACGTTCATACACTAGCAATTCAGTTGAACAATCTCTGGCCATGGACGAAGTTTTGCTTTCAGCGGCGGCTTGTAATGCTTTTGTGATCATGAAAGAAAAATAAAGAAAAAAAGAAAATGGCGCACCCCAAGCAGCCCCTCCCGCAGCCCCCGCTGCCGCCCGGTTCATCTCGCAAAGGCGATACTTGACTATACGTACAAACGAAAAATTCCAAACCGATTGGATATTCGGCAACTCATATTGGCGACATTGAGACATGTGAAATATATGGAGCAATTAAAAGAAATATTCCCGAAACAATTGCCGCATCGTATTGTTGTTGTTCCAGCCTCCAGATTGCTCCACTTAGGTACCTAATTGATCCATTACAATTATTGCTCAAAAAATTGCCCGTGTAAGAGCACCTAGAGTTACTTGCCCATTCTTCTCCATATAAAACTACCTACATTTTGGAAGGGACGACTAGAAAACCATTTATTTTTTGTAAATTTTGATGTTCAAATGTGCCTTTTATGTGCCTATCTATATCTTAATATATATAAAATTCGTGTCACGATGTTTGTCCGCGATGGACTCCTAAACTACTTAACCGATTTTAATCAAATTTGTACACCGTGTGCAGTTTGATCCAACTTGAAAGATAGGATAGCTCACATCTCCATTTATAATCGCAATATTATTTTATTGCACAAAAACGTTAGCCACAGCAACGCGTGGCCGGGTCAGCTAGTAATATATAAAACAAAGTCGAGTTAGTTGCACGATTTATAACTCAAGAACGGCTGGAGGGATTTTTATGATCTTAGATTTGTTGGAATTTTCTCCGTCTCGAATAGCAGAATAATAAAAAACATGTGAAAAATTGATGAAGACAAAAAAAACATTTTATTGTTTACATTACTCACACATTTTGTATGGAACGGTTTTTTTGGTGACATCTCGAGAACGGATTGACCGATTTTGATGGCGGTACGAAGTTCGCTGGGGCAGCTAGTTTAAAATAAATTATTTGACTTTGACCGACTGTCAGCTTTGATTAAAAAACACACATAACAACATCAATATTGTTATTTCCGAAGGTCTAAGCAGGAAGTCTACTCCCTAAGCACTAAATCCTGCTTCGTCCGAAGTTATGGTCGTTTACTAATCCGTAAAACTTACAGATATGAGATTAGTTTGGGGCCCAACCTAAGAATGAATGACAACACGATTCGACAGTTGTCCCTACTCCTGTTGTCTTGTTGCCCGTCCGAAAAAGATAATTATTCGGTAGTAGTGATCACTCCAAAGTTTTTAACTTCGTTTGATGGGTCCGTATATTCGTCGACGGGCTCAGAGAGTACCTAGGCTCGCAGAGGTGTATAGTACACCCAAAAATATTTCAGTCCTTATGTCACCAAATCTGTTTTTTTGACGACCCAACTTAAAACATTTTTACATAAACTGCCAAATAACCAATTTGGCGTTATGTGCATTACATAGATAGCTAAATGCAGGCATCGACCCCATTTTGCCGCTACGAATGCGGCTGCGAGGAGGGGAATTATTATTATCCAGCCAATGTTCCAATCGAATGCCTCCGGAGACAACGCAGATTGTGACGGAAATTTGTTTCAAACGTCATTTCAAAATGTAACCATCTTGCCACTTTGCCACGACGCCACTGCAAGAAAAATTGTAATTTCCTTACTAGTAGGCTACTCCGCCTTTTCGCCATTTTAGGGAGGATGTGTGTGAAAAATAGCGGTGCGGTTGAAAAACATTACTATTTTTTTTCTATTTTTATTGAATCGCAACGGGTGATGAAAATTTGTTTAAATAAGAGCGGATTTTTCAATATTCAGATTACTTTTATCTGCGGAATAAATATTGCGGTTTGACAGTTTTTGTATAGAAATTTTGTCAAACTGTCATAATTATTCATTAGATAAAGTTATCTGACTATCTATTGAAAATTTTGCGCTAATTAAGTAGGGACACTGAAATAGTTATTTGTGCAACAAGAGAGCAAAGTAGTTTTTTGCTGCGAGTGCTGATTTTGAATCCCGAGTAAGCGAAGGATTCAACGATTGAATCACGAGCGTAGCGAGTGATTCTAAAGTTGAATCCTGAGTGTGGCGAGGGATTCAAAGGCACGAGATGCAAAAAAACTTTGCTCTCGTGTAACACACATAACTTTTCACTTCAGCAGCGAGAACACTTTAGGAGATAAAATAATAAACTGGAATAGATTGAAATAACTATTTATTGTGAATCAAAATAATTAACATTGTAGGTAGATACCAATTTTATAAAATCTAAAAAATAAGATAGCAACACCGTCTCCGAAAAACTGCTTGCGCCCTTTGTAAGTCTCCATTCATTGAAGACATGGTATGCTTTCAGATATTTCTCGCGAGACTTCTCAGGTAGGAAACTTAATTCTGCATTAATAACTTGTTGTTTTAACTCTTCCGGTGTTAAAATACTGTTCTCGTCGCTAGTTTCACTCATATTTTACGATTATTTTAATATTTTTTAACTTATTCAACTCTGTACGCCAGTCACGAAATTTTATTCCCGCTCTTTTATTTAAATTAAGGCGTGTTCGGAAATAGCACCCATGATATTTTATAATTCAAAATATATTACGTAAGTACCTAACATTTATTGAAACTAGAAATAAATATTTACAAGTTAAATATCAGTTTTATTTGCAGTAAATACTTATTTTCGTTTAAATACAACAATAAGTTAAAAATTCAATAAATTACATTAAAAGACATAATTTTCTTTTTGCAAAATTTCTTTAGTTAGTACGAAATTCCGAACGTGTTTGTCTTTGAGGTCGAATTCAAAATCCGAACTTCGAAAGGGCTGGTCTTTGTCTCTCTCTCTTTCTAATGGCGGGAAAGAGATAGAGTGTGAATGTTTCGAATTGTATGATTAACCCAAAGCTGAATAAAAAAAAATTAAAAAGTTACTTTGTCTCACTCAGTGAGCAAAATCGCATTTTGCTCACTGATTTCACGCAGCAAAACCTACTTGTTTGAGCTACTGAAGTGAAATAGTTATTTGTGCAACAAGAGAGCAAAGTAGTTTTTTGCTGCGAGTGCTGATTTTGAATCCCGAGCAAGCGAAGGATTCAACGATTGAATCACGAGCGTAGCGAGTGATTCTAAAGTTGAATCCTGAGTGTGGCGAGGGATTCAAAGGCACGAGATCCAAAAAAACTTTGCTCTCGTGTAACACACATAACTTTTCACTTCAGCAGCGAGAACACTTTAGGAGATAAAATAATAAACAGGAATAGATTGAAATAACTATTTATTGTGAATCAAAATAATTAACATTGTAGGTAGATACCAATTCTGTAAAATCTAAAAAATAAGATAGCAACACCGTCTCCGAAAAACTGCTTGCGCCCTTTGTAAGTCTCCATTCATTGAAGACATGGTATGCTTTCAGATATTTCTCGCGAGACTTCTCAGGTAGGAAACTTAATTCTGCATTAATAACTTGTTGTTTTAACTCTTCCGGTGTTAAATTACTGTTCTCGTCGCTAGTTTCACTCATATTTTACGATTATTTTAATATTTTTTAACTTATTCAACTCTGTACGCCAGTCACGAAATTTTATTCCCGCTCTTTTATTTAAATTAAGGCGTGTTCGGAAATAGCACCCATGATATTTTATTATTCAAAATATATTACGTAAGTACCTAACATTTATTGAAACTAGCAGTAAACATTTACAATTTAAATATCAGTTTTATTTGCAGTAAATACTTATTTTCGTTTAAATAAAACAATAAGTTAAAAATTCAATAAATTACATTAAAAGACATAATTTTCTTTTTGCAAAATTTCTTTAGTTAGTACGAAATTCCGAACGTGTTTGTCTTTGAGGTCGAATTCAAAATCCGAACTTCGAAAGGGCTGGTCTTTGTCTCTCTCTCTTTCTAATGGCGGGAAAGAGATAGAGTGTGAATGTTTCGAATTGTATGATTAACACAAAGTAGAATAAAAAAAAATTAAGAAAAGCGCGGGAATCGTCGAATTTGGCGGGCGTGATTTTCTTTCGGATTTTTGAAATAACCCAAAACTTTTGAGATTGGAGATAAGTTGTGTAGATTTTTGTAGATATTGATTAAGCTAGTTATTTTTATTGTCTGTGTATATAATTCTCCACATTTAGGGTAAGTTTTTGCATATTTTATTTTATTCTGTCCGATGGACAAGGAACCACCCGATCCGGGGGGTAAAGTCCCCTCGGTTGGGCTTAATATAACTATCAATGACGAATCTAGTATGGATACTGATGCGTCCACAGCCAGATCGGAGCGGAAAAGGACTAGAGCTCCACGCAAAATGTGCAAACATTGTAATAAAAGAAGGAGACATGGTCACTCTTCAGGAACTAATAAAGAGGCAGATTGCCATTGCGATAATGAATCAGTAGTAGTTCCTCTGGAAGCCACTCCACGTTCTGTGGATGGTCCCCAGACTGAGATTCGTCCCACCTCAGAACTTCCCCAGAAGGCGCCACAGGTTGCTAGGGCTTTGTACGAAGCCACAGACCTGTCGCCATATGTTGTACATATCCAAAAAAATATTGATGTAGGAAACTCTGCTCAATCGTTACACCCAATTTCTTTAGGGCATTTTCTTAAAAAACGTCGTTACAATAATATTGTCAATGGTTCTTTAAAACGCATCGGTCGAAATAGGATTTCATTAAGCTTCTCTCATTACCTAGATGCAAACTTTTTTATAAATGACCCTTGTTTGGCGAAAGAGAAATTGAAGGCATTTGTTCCATCTATTAATGTGTGTCGTATGGGTATTATTAAAGGTGTACCTACCGAATGGTCTCCCGAGGAAATAATGGAAAATGTGACTGTTCCCACTGGATGCGGTAAAGTTATTAAGGCAAGGCGTCTTAATTATAAAGTGCACGAACCGACCCCTGTCTGGAAACCATCTCAAACAGTCGTGCTCACCTTTGATGGTCAAATTTTACCAAAACGTGTGTTTTGTTGTTATAATTCTATGCCAGTAGAATTGTACACATTCCCAACAATTCAATGTTTTAATTGTTGTCATTTTGGTCATACAAAGGTACAATGTAGGTCGAACCCTCAGTGCTTCAAGTGTGGGGAGAAGCATTCTGCTGACAATTGTAGTATTGAAGACGAAAGTGACGGTAAATGCTGTAATTGTAGTGGCAATCATTACGCCATTAACAAAAAATGCCCAGAGTTTGAGAGACAAAAATCAATTAAGCACTATATGGCCCATAGCTGCGTGTCATATGCTGAAGCGTCGCAGCTGCATCCCCCAATCTCCAAACTATATGCAGATGTGGTAACATCTGCTCCTTTACATACAAATAATAAATTTTCTTCTTCACGACCTTCGCCAAATTCACCAAACACATCAAATTTCACATCACACAGAAAAACAGTATTCCTAAAACCTCGAGATCCCCCACAAAAAGTCAAGGGGTACGACCGGGCAGCTCATCAACAACTTATTAATAATGAAGTTTCAATGTCAGGTAATGGTGTTGCTTTGCAAAATAAAACTACAACTAATAATAATGAAAGTCAAATTTTAAACTTAATTATCATGCTAATTAATACTTTATCTAAAAATAATATTATTGAACCGTCCAACGTTGCCATTATAATTGATACGCTGTCTAACTTATTTAATATTAACCATAATGGATCCAAATCAAACCAAGATTGTTCAGTGGAACAGTCGCAGCATTGTGAATAAAAAATCTGATCTGTACTATATATTAAATAAATACAATCCCTTTGCAGTCGCTCTCTGTGAGACATGGCTTAAGCCGGGGTTCTCTTTTAGAATTCCTGGCTATGCTTGTCTAAGAACGGATAGAAGCGATGGGTATGGCGGTGTCGCCATGCTTATTAAAAATAACTTGTCTTTTCAATCTTTTCCTCTTCCAAGTCTCAGTGACGATATATCTGCCGTTGCTGCTATTGTAAATAAAATCTGTATAGTATGTATTTATTATTCCCGCCCTACTGTAAATATTCTTTCTGAAATTAATAACCTATTTACAGTTTTACCTAAACCATTTTTGGTAATGGGCGATTTTAATACACAGCATCAGTCTTGGGGAAGTTCTAGTTCCAATTACTATGGGGAAAAGTTATTAGAAATACTAGACTCAAACAATTTGTGCATTTTAAACACATGTCTCCCAACACGCCAAACAAATCCAGATGAGGGAATAAGTGCTCCTGATCTCTCAATCTGCACACCTGATTTAGCATCAACATTATCCTGGTCTCTTTTACCGTCTTCTCATGGTAGTGATCATTTTCCTATAATCATTTCTTTTCCAAATAAAAAACCAGATGCTTGTATTCCAATACCACAACCGCGCTTAAAGTACAGACTTCATAATGCAGACTGGGATAAATACAAAAATTGTGTGGAAGAAAGAATTTCTGCTTTATCTAATTCCTTACTACAAGATCCTCAGTTACTATCTAATGAAATTACAAGAATTTTAATAGAGATAGCAGATAATACTTTCCCTATTAAGAATGGTGCGACAGGCAAAATTCCTTCACCACCTTGGTGGGATGCTGAGTGCACTCAGGCCATTAAAAAAAGAAAAGAAGCTGAAAAAAATTATTGCCACACTATGACTCGTCACAATTTTGAGATTTATCAAGAAGCTGCTCGTACAACTCGTAAGCTCCTTAGGAAAAAGAAATATGAGGGTTGGCAAAGATTTTGTGCATCTATCTCTCCAGAAATTAATGCTTCTGTAGTATGGCAAAATATCAGGCGATTCAGGTCAGCATTCAGGGACACAACAGCCTCAAAACTGCCATTAGAGTTGGCCAATGAGTTCATGGATCATTTAGCTCCTCCTTCGGTCCCAGAACAGAGATCTTTAATGTATTTTCCCGATGTTCCTATTTTGGATTCCGAATTGAACTCTTTCTTCACACTAAGTGAGTTGAAAGGAGTCCTTTCACATGTTAAGGATTCAGCTCCTGGTGAAGATGGTATACCATATTCATTTATAGCCAATCTTTCTGACTCTGTACTTTTAATATATTTAGATCTCATCAATACAGCTTTTATATCTGGCAACATCCCATCAAGTTGGAAGTCTCAAACAATTATTCCTATTCTGAAACCAAACAAACCTTCTTCTAAAGTTACTTCTTATCGACCAATCGCACTTTCAACAGTTCTTGTTAAAATTGTTGAACATCTCATTATGAATCGTTTGGAGTGGTTTTTGGAAAGCAAAAACATGCTAGCAACATCACAGTTTGGTTTTAGGAAGGGTAAGAGTACAATTGACAGTCTTAGTGTGTTCACAACTGATATTCGCTTAGCCTTTTCCTCAAATAACTCTGTAATTTCTGCCTTCCTGGATATAAGCTCAGCTTATGATAATGTCCTAGTATCAGTCCTGGAACAAAAGCTGAATTTATTACAAATTCCAACAATGCTGTCTAATTTCATAATTAATATGCTTTCAGAGAGATCTTTAAATCTAGATATTGAAGGGTGTACATTTACCCGTTTAGTATGGAAAGGTCTCCCTCAGGGTTCTGTACTTAGTCCTCTTCTCTATAATATTTACACTTACGATTTAGAATTCTCTCTAAATGAGTCAGTACAAGTCCTTCAATATGCAGATGATTTACTTCTTTATTTATCTGGTCATTCTGTTGTGAGTATTTGTACTTCCTTAACCTCTTCTTTATGTTTACTGAAGACATGGTTGGAAACCAATGGTCTATGCCTGTCAATTGATAAAAGCAATATAGTCTTATTTACTAGAATGCATAAGCCTCCAGCAGTTACAGTAACTTATGATAATATCTCTATGCCGGTTAAAAATCAAGTAAAATTTTTAGGCCTTATTTTGGATACACATCTTACAGGTTTACCACACTGTGATTATATAGCTGCTAAATGTGAACGAAATATCAACATAATTAGATGTCTTGCTGGTGTGTGGTGGGGAGCACATCCCTTTTCATTAAAACTACTGTACAACACCTTGATTAGAAGTGTACTGGACTATGGGACCTTTTTGCTGGAACCTGCTAATGTTGCTGGCCTTAAGAAATTGGAAAGAATTCAGTCCAAGGCACTTAGAGTAGTTTCTGGTGCAATGAAAAGCAGTCCTATTAATTGTCTTCAGGTGGAATGTGGAGACCCTCCGCTTCATTTGCGACGTCAATTTTTGGCTGATAGATTTATGGCTCGGTGTCTGCAATTTACTTATCATCCTTTGCGAAATAGACTTTCTATTCTCTCTAAAGAAGTTACTTCATCCACTTACTGGAGGCACAAAGATACTCCGTGTTTAGTTAAAAGCTTTAGAAAATACAATTTAATCGAAGCTCCTTGCCACCAATCTCAATTTCTTCCTATATATCATTGTAATTACAGTTCATTAATTATATCACCAAACATCCACTATAACCTTAACATTTACCGAGATGACGTATGCCATAACATTAACTTCAACTTCACTATGGATAGAGACTGGAAGGGTTGTCAGCTCCTGTTTACAGATGCTTCGAAGCATGGAAGAGACTCATGTGTGGGAGTAGGTGTATACCACTCCCAATATAATGTCGTTCAAAAAATAAAGCTCCCGCCCGAATCATCTGTATTTACGGGAGAATGTTACGGTCTATTCAAAGCTGTCGAATATATACTTCTTATGGGCTTACGGAATTCACTTATTTTAACTGATGCAAGGAGTGCCTTACAATCTTTGGCCAGATTTCCTTTCTATTCTCATAATTCTTTTATTATATTTGAAATACGTGAACTCCTCCACAGGTGTTCTATTAAGGGATATTCAGTGCATTTTGCGTGGATACCCTCGCATTGTGGCATTTTAGGTAATGAGAGAGCAGACCAGCTAGCTAATGATGCCGTATTAAGTGGAGACGTTTTTCCATACAAAAACAACTCCCAAGATCTGGCTGCTCTGCCCAGGGTTTATCTACAGGAATCCTGGGGTCAGCTTTGGTCGGGGCAATCAGTGAAAGGGAGATTTTATCGTAATATTCAGCCATCCATTCCTGTCAAACCTTGGTTTAGCAAGTACAAGCTAAGCAAAAAGATTTCAACAATATTAATACGTATGCGATTGGGTCATGTGTGCACTCCAGCTCATCTTGCCAGACTTGGCATTGTGCAGAGCCCTGAGTGTGAATGTGGCGCTGAGGTGGGAGATCTGAACCACTTTATTTTTGCCTGCCCCCTTTATGACCACTCCTCACTTTTCCAAAGCCTTGTTTCCCTCCGAGTCCCTTTTCCCACTTCTATCTCATGTATTTTATTTAATTTTAATGTAGATATTTATAAAACCATAGCACTATTCCTTGTAAATAATGATATATCTATTTAAACGTAAATTTTAAAATGTATGTACATAATTTATTATGTAGTTTTTGATTTAGTATAATTTATTATTTAATAACAACTTTTCTCCTTTCCGTTTCCAAATTTCCCTTTGTAATTCCTTTTATTATTTCGCGAGTTATCGATTCTTACGTTTTGCTATATTCAGATTAAATATTGTCAGTGGCAATAAGCACGAATAGTGCAACGCCATTAAAAAAAAAAAAAAAAAAAAAAAAATTAAAAAGTTACTTTGTCTCACTCAGTGAGCAAAATCGCATTTTGCTCACTGATTTCACGCAGCAAAACCTACTTGTTTGAGCTACTGAAGTGAAAAAATAATTTCTTACTACACCACAATAGAGCGATTTCATTGACTTTTATATAGTATGTAGAAATGTTTGTAAAACAGTAAAAGACAAAACACTAACTTTTAATGATTGACCATACCTACTAATTATTACTGAAAAAAACAACAAAAAGAAGAAAACCACCATTACTGTAATTATTAGTAGGTAAGTAAATTTCAACGGTTTGAACGATATCACCAAATTAATAAAACAGTTGATTTTGTGACCTTTTTTTAGCTACTTAAAACGTTAAAGTTTACTGTTATGACGGTAAAATTTTGCCTCAAGCTCAAAAAACACCTACTGTTTTGAACGTTAGGCTCATAAGGAACTGTTTATAGCAGTTCAGATCCATGTTTTTTCATTTTTATTTACTGCTTATTTCTTTCAGTTTAATAAGGAACTGTTTATTAGCAGTTCAGATCCATGTTTTTTCATTTTTATTTACTGCTTATTTCTTTCAGTTTACGTATGTAGAGATCTCTTGATGTCGGTAATTAACTTAGTTGTAGGTAAAATAAGGTTCTATGTCTGTCTACACAGGTCTTCATCTAACAAGACTGCTTGAACGGGGGGAAAGACATTCCTGACCTTTCTCAAAATGCTTTTGTGCTTTTTCGTTTCCATACCTACCCATATAATTCCGTTTCATGTCATTAAATTGCTTGGAGAAATTTTTTCAGGCAGATAGGCACCAATATTATTTCCCTACCTCCTTGCGTAAAAAGTACCTACTTACCTTATTTTTGGGTACCTTATTTTTCGTACCTATAATCTTCAGTCGCACAGCAGTTAACTACATTATTTTTACCTTTATTAAGTTATATTATTTAATAGATAGTTACCTATGTCGTATTTAAAGAACCTATTCTTACAGACTAGCTATATAATTTACATAAACTATCTAAGTTAGTAAATTCCCTATACCAAATTTGAAATTCGAAAGGAATGAAAGTTTGGAAGCGATCGTTCAATTTCTCGACGCAACGCACCAAGGCAGAGGGATCCAAATTGAAAGTCACTTGAGAAATGATTTTCCGAGTTTATCGGATCTTCTGATAAACTGCAGACGCTTCGTGACTGCTCATTGCTTCACAAGTTAGATATTTGGGTAAGTTACCTACATACTATACTTTACAAAAAATAAGTAAATATATAGATAACTACTAAATAGATACCTTACCTAGTTATTTATATGACCTTACACGACTGAAACTAATATCTTTCTTGCTTTGAAATAGGTACCTGGTTTTTCTTTACGTAAGTAGGTACACACAACATACTAAACAACATAATAAAATAAAACCACTTTACGGCTCAAATTGAAATCGCCAATCTCTCACATAAAATTACAAAATCCCTAGTGTGTTTTTTTATTCAAACTGAAGTTCGTAATAATATTGTCTAGTGTTATGCGATGTTAACCTAAAATGTTCACAAATAAAGTTGTTTTGAGGAGTGTTGTAATACTTGCATCGATAGTCACTCTATCGTCATGTACTTCGTCACTGAAGTACGTTTTTTTTAACCGACTTCAAAAATAAGAGGGGGTTATCAATTCGTCGCATATTATTTAATATCTACTTATTACGGTTCCGTACCAAAATGGTAAAACAGAACCCTTATGGTGAGACTCTGTCTGTCTGTCTGTCCGTCTGTCTGTCCGTCTATCACAGCTGGATATCTCAAGAACTATTAATGCTATCAATTTGAATTTTGGAATAGTTTTAGATGACGTTTGCCCAACTATTTTGCAAATAAAAAAGAAGTTAATTTTTTTTTGCAACAGAGACTGATGGGGGTCTGAAAATTCGAAGTGGGGATACTAGAGTATGTGGGGTATCACATTAAAGAGCGCAGTTTGCACATTCTCAAACACTTTTTCTTTTTTTTTAGGCCGCATAGATTTCGACTTTTGATGAAAAATGTATAAAAAAAATACCGGTCCCCTTAATCTCCGAAGTTTGCAAAGAGTAAAATGTGAAATCATTCTATATGATAGAAGTTTATGTAAAGATTACAGGACAAATAAAACGATGTCTCTAAATAGCACACTATTTCAGAAATCATCAACAAAATTACATTAGTACAAATTGAAAGGTATGGTACATACGACAGCACAGTAAGCTACCCGAAACTGTAAAATTTTCCCAATCAGCTTTGAACCTTATGCTTTAGCGATAAAGTTGAAAATCTTATAAAAAAATTTGCCAGATTGTAGTAGCTTGATGTGCTGGCGTCTGTACATCAAATCAAATCGTTGATAATTTTGTCGGGATTGTGATGTTAGTTCCATGGAGAAATTTGTTCAGTCTGACGGTCTGTACTACACCCTTAAATATGACCACACCGGTCTGATACATGTATGTAGATATGTATATCGGTCAAGCCATCTTTAACATGCTTGCCTATAACTAGATAGGTACCAACTTCTACATGGTTATTGGTAAAACATTAACCACCTCTTAAGAGGTCATTGTACTCATCATTATAAACAACTTTTACTATGGGATCAAACCTGAAATCTATCAAACCTGAATGACCTCTTAAGAGGTTGTTATGTACTGAGTCGCTGGACCCAGTAAATTCCCTACATGTACATATTTTTTAAACCTTATTAGATACTCTTTCTCATTGTTTTTAGGACTCAAGAGGGTACGGAAGTAGCATCGGATACAACCATTTCTTTCTACAACATGTTTATACAATGTATAGGCTCACCAATGCCATCCATGAAGTAAGTTACATGTCTCTAACACACGCACACACTTGCTAATAAACGTAAATATTTCAGAAAATGGATATCCAAAAGCAATTGGATAAATGAAGAAATCCTTTAATAAATCGGTTTAAAATAATAACACATAGGTTAACAAGATGCTTGCAAGTCTAATAAATCACCTTGAGGTGATGTACATAGCTAATAGATATCTCCCAAGCATAGCTTAACAGCATAATCAGTCTTTAATTTTCCCACTGCTGGGATACGGGTCTTCTCTCGATGAGAGGGAGTAGGCCGTATTCCACCACGCGGCCGCGGGCCCAATGAAATCTCCCGAATATTAAATTATTTTTATAACTGTGATAAAAAAGTACTTCCGTCTTCCGTAACAAGGTACCTAACTACTTACTCAATGATTTTTTTATTTAGATTTGCCCTGGACGATCCTAAAAAGTTTGTAAACTACCCTTCGAGAACTACTGTGGGATTTGCACCACGATTTACAAGCAATCGAAAGTTTTTTGCTAACCTGTTAAGCTCTCCGGAATTTAAAAATATGGTAGAAACGGATGAAAAAGAACTCAGGCAGAATTTGGTAAATAAAATGAAGTATTGCGACTCAGTCGTAATGGATGAAGGTCTGTTACAAGCCATGTACAATCGAGAAGTAGACCAGACAAAAATGTGAAAAATATAGTAATTTTTTTTCGTTCTTGTATTATTATACCCATTTTATTTAATTAGTTAAGGGTCCTTCAAACAGGCGCGACACGCGATAAAATCACGCGCGCCACAAAGGCACCGCAGGTCGCGCAACGAGCGGTGCCTTTGTGTCGCGCGCGATTATATCGCGTGTCGCGCCTGTTTATAGGAGCCTTTATTTTAACTGTTACGCTGTCTGGTGATGAGTTCATGAGTTCCTAGGTTCGATTCTCAGATTTGGCAAAGTGTTATTGGGTTTTCCATCAGGAATTTCTGAGTAGCAGCGGAGTCAGGATTTGTGCCCGGTTGATAAGTGATGACAGGTGGAATAAGTCTGTGACAAATAATGAGATGTCGTACGTCTGGCGATGAGATGGGCAGACGACATTGTTACCATCGCGGGCAAAACCTGTATGAGGCTGGCACAGGAGCGTGGGGATTCGCGCAAGAAAAGAGAGGCCTATGGCCAGCAGTGGGTGAAGTCGGACTGTGGACGATCACGATGATGATGACAATAGGTTCGTCCCCATCACCATGGGACTTAAACATAACTGGCGAAATGTGTGTGTGTAGGTACTAGGTATAGGCAGGCACACCTCTGCCTAACCCTTCGGGGATTAGAAGCGTCATGTTTATTATTGATTGTTACGAGTGGGATCCCCCAGGTGTTTCTTATTTAGGCTGATACCTATACAGCTATAACTTTTAAGTGCAGTTCACGGCAGCAAATCTTAACGCACTCCACCGTCAGCTACAGTCCGTCACCGCTTCAACGTAGGACTTTCAGTTTCCGAAGCTTTGCTATGTTTCATCAGCGAATTGTTTCAAGTAGATGAATAACCAATTAATGTCCCGGTTCAAACCCTTTCTTTCGTCCTATGCCTTTACAGACAACCGGTTGTAGAAGGATGCAGTAGAATGGCTGGCCAACCAAAGAAATCACCAGGTAGCTCCTTAGCACCTCTATCTTAGAGCCAGTCTCACTGTAATATGATCTAGAAATAAATAAATAAATTATTAATCTATGATTCCATCGCATGCGTGTAGCACCGCGTCTTGTGTGTAGCACGAGACTTCTTTCGTTTCTTCTTCCCACAAACTAGCACAGAGCCCTTTTTCTGTCAAAGAAACTGTCCTTAAAAGCCCTTAGTTTTGGTTTGAAGCACTTGCTTGCACTTGTAAATTATCTATGGCTCTTCGATTCATAAAGATACTTTTTTTTTTAACCTGTATTGTCTCACTGCTGGACAAAGGTAGGTACCCAATAAATATTTAATCTGTGATAAATTGACAGCCGACGTCTGACAATGCTATCATCTGTCAGTGTCACATGTCGGTTGCCAACTTGTCACCATTTGAAAGTGTTGCCAAGCGTTTAGTTTTTTTGGAACATTATTAAAAAAAAAATTAAAATTAAAATAGTTTATTTCTGTAACTTTCTTTTACAAACTTATTCTGTGGCTAGAACTTCCCAGGAAGCATGTAGTATGCTTGTGTTGGGTTGTTCTGCTCCTCCCTCGGGTCAACATATTTTTAGGTAACTAGATAACTAAACTATTTTAAGTACATAATTACAAACAAGTACATAATGAATGAAGAGTTAGAGACACTGGTATGATTTCTCTTTATGTGTGTGTGCATGCGTGAGTGGTGTATGTGTGTGTGGTGAGTGTGTGTGTGTGTGTGTGATGAATGTGTGTGCGTGTGTGTGTGTGTGAGAGAGGGGGTGTGTTTGTGTGTGTGCCTTTATGATATTAAAACATACTATTTCTAATATAGACTGTGTGAATTTGACTCCTAATTAGGAGACTTCTAGCCCTACGATATAATATCTTGGGATCGGGAAGTACCACTAGAAGTCACGATTATGCTCTAGAATTCGTATTTAAATAATAAATTCTCTATATCACAGTATCCAAGCCGCTCGAGCTCGTGAACGATTGTTTTTTTACATTCATGGAATTGGAGGTTGTATATTGTATATTTGTTGTGAAGCTTATTATATAGGTAGGCAGAGTGGGCTTGAAATTGACGCCTGGCAAAAAGAGTTCTACAGCGAGGAGCAGCGACCACATTACATTTTCTTCTACCTGTTTGAGCTATATGAACGTAAGGTAATGTTTTATGTAGTTTAAGTACTGAGTTGATAATATAAAGTTTTCGAAGTGACAATATTTTATGATTTAGATAAAGTTCGTCAGTAGGAAATCTAAATGGCTTAAAGAACATAGTTTTTATCAAGCATCTCTGGGCTCTTTCTGCTTCAAGGAATTTAATTTTAGTGGCACCACCCCAGATGGAAATACAATAAGACATAACTGATTGTGCCAATGCAATATAAGTACGCTTTAGGAGGTCTTGAGAGGTGACATGTCGCAACTTTTTAAAGACCCATATGAGTTTACGGATCCTATCATTAATAGCTTCAATTTGAGGGTGCCAGGAAAGTCGGTGGTCCAGGATTACTCCAAGGTATTTAGTGGATTTAACACATTCAATCTCTTCACACCTACATTGCGTAGTATAAGTGAAGTCACAAGTATGAATCCTCAATACCAAGTTTGGGGGGGGAAGTGTACGCTTATTTATAGCAAAGCAAATGTAATTTGTTTTGGCGATATTTAGCGTAAGAAGGGCAGATCGGAGCCAGTTTGCAACCTTATGGAGACAATGCTCAGCAGCCTCAAAAACAGAGTTCCAGGAGGTACCATTAAATACAATGGCAGTATCATCCGCGTATGAGAATACTTGCCCTCTCTCAATTTCGAGATTAGTTAATTCGTTAAGGTATATCAAGAATAATGTGGGGCCTAAGACGCTTCCCTGGGGCACGCCGTATTCAATTTTGGTATCAGAACTAGTGAAATTGTCAATTTTTACGCTCTGGGTACGGTCTTTTAGGTAATCAGTTAAGATATTTAGAGGCATACCCCTAATGCCCATACACTCCATCATTTTTACCAGAATGGGGACAGAAACAGTGTCGAATGCCTTTTTTAGATCTAAGAAAACTGTCAGACACTTTTCTCCACGGTCTAAACACTGAGTTACCAAGGAGGACAATCCTGAGACGGCATCTTCTGTAGATTTTGCTTTCCTGAATCCGAATTGTGAACTGGATAGAATATTAAATTTTTCGAGATAAGTAATTAGGCGTGAGTTGATTAGCCTTTCAATAATTTTAGAGATAACTGACAATACTGAGATAGGTCGATAATTATTGATATCTCTTTTATCACCACCCTTGTAGACGGGTGTAACAATAGATTTTTTAAGCAAGATCGGGAATATACCTTTTCTGAAGCAGAGGTTAGCAAGATGGCTAATAATGGGAACAACGAGCGGTTTAACCATTTTTATGAATTTAGTCTGGATACCGTCCCAGCCGGGAGCACTGTCAGTTTTCAGGTTTGATATAACACTGTCAACTTCCATTGGGTCAGTCTCAAGAAGTACGAAAGAAGATGATTGTGTTTTTGGAGTAGATATTGGACCTCCAGCTGGCTGTGTGGATCCACTGAGGATGCTTTCTGCGAGCCGCTTGCCGACACTTGCGAAAAAACCATTAACACCGTTTACCGACGCTGTAGGAGAACTTCGAGTATTGAGTAATTCATAGCTTCCAACTTTAGATGTGTTAAGATGCGCTATTTGCTTGATAGATTTCCATAGGGCTTTAGAGTTTTTAATATTACATTTTAGTAGTTCCGATTCATATTTACGTTTCAATTTTTTAATTAATTTGTTACAATAATTACGGTATCTAGTAAATGTTATTTTTAATATTACATTATACGGATCGGACCTTAATTTTAGCTGCATTATGCATGAAAAGAATTATTTTATACCATATGTACTGCAATACGATTAGGATTATATAAAAAAAACTATACCTCCATTTTATTAATCGATGTCGTATATAAAATTTTTGGCCATTAACTGGGTCGTGGAAGAGGTCAGATAGCCACTCGTTCCGTGTAAAATACTGGTATACAGCTGCATCCGGTTAGACTGGAAACCGACCTCAACATAGTTAAGAAAAGGCTAGACAGATTGATAAATGTAGGTATATAAAATTATTATTAATGTGATAAGTTTCATGTTATCCTTTTTGTAAAAGATGTTTCTAAATAAGGCATAAGTATTATACTTAGCAACTGAAAAAATGTGTTGTAATTCGACGATGATTCCACTTATTTTTAGGTTCTATTAAGATAAGTCTCAACAAGACGATGTGACGAGGATAATTGTGAAAGGTACTACTGATAATTACGCGCAGTTAAATTGTGAGATGATCATAAAATAAAATAAACACAAGAAAATCCATGGTTGAAAAAGACACATCAATTCTGTAAGTTGTTCTGGAACTACTAAAAGCATTTATTGATGTTCTGCTGAATGTGCTGCGTTTGTGTTTTGTTCGTGCCATACTATAGCGAGATGTTTATTTTATTCTAACGCTATGCATCCTCGCTCATCTCTGGTGGAAAGGCAGCCTTATAGTGGAGTATGTAGTTTGAGATTGTATGTACAATGCGTGCCACGAAAGATGAGACTTGACCCCGCCTCCCCCGCTCTTTCCGCTGCCCCTATGACGTCCGGTCCCGTCCCGCACAGACCTCATACCGCTAAAGATACCTAAAATCGTGTTCTGCGCAAGTCAAACCACGTGGTGTGTCAAGTCTCATCTTTCGTGGCACGCATTGTTTTTTATCTATGGTTTGAGATGCGGCAACATTGAGCAACGCTATGTTGATTGATAACACTTATCACAATTACTAAATATTTCATGTAAATGATTTGATTTATAAACGTGCGTAATAACTAGTTTAAACTAACTCATATTTTTTCATTCAATAGACGCATACATTGTGGTAGTTCAGACTTCAATAAGTTTTTACATAAAAGTTGTCTACATCGAGCTTACATTTAATTATTTAGTTACGAAATTTCGGATCAAGTTTGGCAAGTACTTCGTTGATCATTCATTATTGTAAAGAGTTTAAAACATTGGGGTTTATCATGTAAAGTGTACGCTTTATTTTTTATTTCATTTACTGTCATTATTCTAAAGTTATCTTGGGCTGTTAAGCATATGAATGGTTATGTATTTTAAGCCTTATTAACCGTATCTGCAACACAACATTTTATTACACTTGAAAAGTACGTCAAGATCATGGGCAATCTCATGTCAGTCAGGGTCATTCATTATTTGTACTACAACATTATTTTTATCACTAATCTGTGATTATGTGTGTGTGTTTTTATTATGTGTTTAATTTGAATGTCTATAGTTTTGAACATCAATATTATTATAATTATTCAAGCAGTGGCTGCTTGAATTTATCAATGTTACTTTGTTTTACTATCAGTACTTAACTTACTGTATGTCTTACATACTTTAAAATTACAAAATTTAATCAACCTTACTATAACTTTTTTGAACAGTTAATCAAAAAATATGGCTTCAATACCTGAAGAATTAAAATGTGCTGTGGAAACAAAAGATGGTCCTATTTGTGGATTTATTGATAAAACTGATGAAGGAACTTATTATAAATTTGGAAGTATTCCTTACGCTAAACCACCTGTTGGCCGCTTAAGATTTTTGGTAAGTCTTTTTACAAAAAACACATTTTAATCCTGCTCTAGAGAAAATTAAATAAAAAATTGTTAGATCTTTACCATTCAGTTCTGCCAAAAACAGGTATTACTGTAAGCAATGCAACAAAATTAATAGTTAGGTATAGTATGTACGGCAACACATCAAACTGCACATTTCCAGTATAAGCTGACTTCTCATTGTAGGAAGAACCTATACAATGCTAGGTCAGCTAAAACTGGAAATGTACTTATAGCTTGATGTGTGTACCACCACTGTCAAAGGTTCCAGAAGCAGGATTTATAAATGAAATATGACTGATCCAATGGGAGTGACAGAATCGGCAAATACATAGATAGGAAAATTAATCAATTTATATAAAAACGTATCAAGCTTGTTTACCTTTATTAAAATACTTAAATACATACTATTTACTATAATATAACAATATTAATTCAATATTTATGTCATAAATTATTAATATAATAATAGTCACCAGTCAACCTAGTCAAATAACCCGCCACGCACAGTTCCCGGTGCAAAGGTGCCCAAAACGCTTGCTGCATTGCCACGTTGTATGGCAATGGCTAACCTTTGCACCAAGAACGAGCCGGAGCGGGAGTCGCCCGTTTTGTCCCGGAGCTTGTGCCCTATCTCACTAATGAGCTTCCTGGCCTCAGTGCACCAAGCACCCAAAATCAATTTATATTGCTCAATATTCAGTTTTTATTTGTCAAAATCTGTTTATCCAAATCCGTTCAGAAGTTTTATGGGTAATAAGGTGCCACACAACAAAACTATGCTAGGTTTTGTTGAGATGATTGCATTTTAGTTTTTATAGAATATCATTATTATAGCTATATTCCACCACCTATCATGGGACTTTGTTATGATTATTCCATACTATTTTATTTCTGTATTATGTAGATGATACGGATGAGGGTGGATTTAAAAGAACTCGGCCTGATACAGAATTTTTAAATTCTTCAAATCAAAACTACCCACATTATTCAGTCATTGTTCAGTCTAGTTAACTGTGCGAAGCTCGAAACGTGTGCGATAATTAGTTGTGATTTTATAAATTTATTAATCAAGCAATCCGCCGTAATTTCCGCAAATAGAGCAATTTGAGCACACAATCAGCCTATGATGTTCCCACTGCTGGGACACAGGCCTCCTCTCAGTGAGAGGGAGTGGGCCGTAATCCACCACGCGGGCCCAGTGCGGGTTGGTGCAATTTGAGCAGCATGCTGTGATTAAGTACCTCCATAAGAAGGGGTTATCACCAAAGGCCATCCATGATGATATGGTCAGTACATTAGGGAACAGAATTCAAGCGTGGTAGAGAGAGCATGAAAGACGAACCCCGCACTAGAAGGCCTTCACGGTCGACTACTAACGAAAATCGAGAAAAGGTACTTGATTTAGTTATGCAAGACCCCAGATTAAAAATAAGAAAGATAGCCGAGATTATAGGCACCTTTTATGAACGAACACAAAACATGATAGTCAACGAATTGGGTTTCCACAAGGTGTCAGTGAGGTGGGTCCCACGGCTGCTTTCAGTCGAACAAAAAAGAACGCGATTGACAATTTCACGCGACTGTTTGGAGTTATTTGAAGCCGATCCACATGATTTTTTAAGGTGAATGGGTAGTTGAGACCGCGAAATTCAAATTTTCTTACGTTTTTTGCAATTTGCAGGTCAGTGTCAGGTTGTATCTTGATCAAAATATGATTCGCGACAATAACAGATACATATTTAGAGAAGTATAATCATTAGAATCAATAATACATCTTTCCAAGTTAGATTTCTACCACTAACACTTTTCCATAAGAGATTGGTGGTTGGTGGTAGAAATCTAACTTAGAAAGATATATTAATGATTCTAATGATTATAATTCCTTAAATATGTACCTGTTATTGTCGCGAATCATATTTTGATCAAGATACAATCTGACACTGACCTGCAAATTGCAAAAAACATAAGAAAATTTGAATTTCGCGGTCTATCACTACCCATTCATCTTAAGTCGATTTGTTACTATGGACGAAACCTGGGTTCATCATAGTACACCGGAAACAAAACAACAATCAAAAGAGTGAAGAAGACCTGGTTCACCACCTCTTAAAAATGCTAAGTAGATTTTGTTGGCCAATAAAGTGATGGCTTCAGTATTCTGTGACTCGAAGGGCGTGATTATGTTTGATTATCTTGAAAAACGTCAGAATATAAACTCTGCACCCTATTACGTCGTTTTCGTGAGCAAATAAAAGAAAAAAACGCCAGGAATGCTCAGAAAAAAAAATCCTCTTTCATCAAGACAATGCCCGTGTTCAAATACCAGTGCAAATGGCTGAAATCCATAACTGTGGCTTTGAACTGTTAGGCTGGGTTCACACGGCATTATCCTGCACGTTTTCTTTGTATTCCTTTTTTTAACGTACAGACGCCAGCACATCAACCTACCACAATCTGTCAGATTTCTTTAATAGATTTTCAACTTTTTTGCTATAGCATAAGGTTCAAAGTTGATTGGGAAAATCTGACAGATTGTGGTAGGTTGATGTGCTGGCGTCTGTACAATCACCCGGGTGTTCATACGGTAGATTTTCATTCGTGTAAAAAACGAATAGCAGCAGTCTTCACACAGGTTACTTTTCGATGAAAAACGTATGAACATCGTGTCGTGTGAACGAGACAGAGCTATACTATGTGCCACTGCAAGCCGAATACGTTAAAGTTCATTCGATTTGCTTGACAAGTCCGTTGAGTATTCGTTTAAACGTATAAACGGTGTACATTTTTTTGCAGTACAAACGACATGTGAATGGTTCTATGTAAATGTATGTGCCACTATTTATTCTTTAAGACGTATACTGCCAAAAAACGTGCAGGACAATGCCGTGTGAACCCAGCCTTACCGCATCCGCCTTATTCACCTGCCCTGGCACCATCAGACTTCCTTCCATTCCCTAACCTAAAAAAACACTTAGGAGGTCAGAAATTTTCGACAAACAATGAGGTCAAAGCAACAGCAGATGCGTATTTTGACTCTCACGACTACTTACTTGTTTTTTTTCAATGGTATAAAACGCTTTGAAGGAGAGGTGGCAGAAGTGCATTCAACTTGATGGTGATTACTTAGAGAAATAAAAATACCTATTATTAATTTTGTGTGCCTATTTTCTTAGTTATGCCGAATACTTTTCAATCCTCCCTCGTATATTAGGATTTAATTTAAAATAAATTAATAAAACAGTCTTCATTCTCACATGCTTGGTCTTTAACAAACATTCAAAAGTTTAAACTCAAGGTTTGCCAACATGCAATGGAGTGCAAGTATACTAGGCCAAGGAATTTCGTAGTTCCGGTAACGATAATTTTTACCGTTCCACCAGGATCGTAACAAAATTATAATTCCTTGGCTATAACGATACTGACAAACGGAACGACATCTTGGAAACTATTCACTAACAATATTATCAATACTCGTATAATTTCGTTATTAGTATAACGATATAATAAAGTTATTAATTTCGATACTGAACTTTGCCAGCTTCATGACTTATAAGATGACGAAAAAGACGAAAAAAATATGAGGAATAACGTTACAAATGAATCTGTATGTAACGTTTCTCCTGTAACATTATTCCAAGCGCATAAGCTTAATGTTACTGATACTATGACGTTAGGTACTTATAATATTGTTCTACGAAAATTATATTCTATAACGTTTTCTTATGTAACGTTATTGATATTTTTTAGGTTTTAGTATTGTTACAACTTTTGGAACGTTATACGATAACAGTAGTGGTAACAGAACGAAATTCATTTCGTTTTCAAGTCCCTGTTCTAGGCGTCAAATTGACAGACCATATTCGCAACAACACACTGCACTCCAAAACACATTACTGAAACGACGTAGCTCAAAAAGCCGCAAAGCTGAAGTGGGACTGAAAATAAACCAGTGGCCCACTTTAGCCCTGGATCGTAAAAGCTGGAAGTCATGGGGAGCGGCCTTTGCCCAGCAGTGGAATGATGCAGGCTAACAGTAACAGTAATTCTCTGACTTAGGTATATAATTATTATACATTGATAGCTGTGCAGTCAATTTGTCCCTTAAGATAAAAATGTATTACTGTTGTAAACTCAACAGTATTACACTCATATAATTTAGAACAGCAAATTGCCAAGTGTATGAGCAGCAGTACCTACCCTGTTACATTTTTTCCATTAGCTCACATTCACAAACAGCAAAGTAGACTGTCTATCAATTAAATGAAACAACATTAAATATTTAGACAACAACAATGTTAAACATCATTTATGTGATAAAAAATTACCTAAGGTGAAAGCGCAGTTACAGCCCGCGAAATTCAATTTTTTCATAAAAAAATTTTTGCAATTTTCCGGTAAGTGTCGGGTTGTATCTTGATCAAAATATGATTCGCGACTATAACGTTACAGGTAGGTACGTATTTACAGAATTATTAGATTTGTTCCTAAATCTAAGGAAAAGTGCTTATGGAACAAATCTAAGGGCTGATTTTACCAAAATCAGATATCTTTTATACGTGGAATAAAATTGACGTCTGACAGTTCTACTATGGAAAACTGACAAAAATTCAAAATTTATTCTCAGGATAAGACTTATTCTACGTATAAAAGTTTTTTCGAATGCGCCCTTAAAGAGATAAGTTTTAATAATGATTCTAACTAATTAATATAATTCTGTAAATACTAAATACATATCTATTATATTCGCGAATCATATTTTGATCAAGATACAACCTGACACTGACCTGCAAATTGCAAAAAACGTAAGAAAATTTGAATTTCGCGGTCTACCACTGCGCATTCTCCTTAACAGTCATTAATAATGATTCACATGTCTTATAATCTTATAATAGTAAGAAAGCTTCAGGCAGGCAAATATTACTCTTTTGACATCATTGTGTTCACCTTTATGGCACGGGCCACGGCGGCATGGCACAGCCGCACAGCAAAGGATTTTTAACAGACAAAAAAACGGAGGAGGTTCTCAAGTCGACGCGTATATTTTTTTTGTGCACTAAACTCACTTTTAATTCTTATTTTGATACTATTCACTTCATTTTTATCTTTGATGTCGTCACACGGAGACTTACCGCGATAGGCTTGGCACTTCCATGATATACAGAAAGTACAAACCGGGTACAATGCGTGCCACGAAAGATGAGACTTGACACACCACGTGGTTTGACATGTGCAGTACAGTGCGTGCTACGTAAGAAGAGACTTGACCCCGCCTCCCCCGCCTCTTTCCGCCGCCCCTATGACGTCCGGTCCCGTCTCGCACTCAGACCTCATACCGCTAAAAATACCTAAAATCGTGTTCTGCGCATGTCAGACCACGTGGTGTGTCAAGTCTCTTCTTACGTGGCACGCACTGTACACGATTTTAAGTATCTTTAGCGGTATGAGGTCTGAGTGCGGGACGGGACCGGACGTCATAGGGGCGGCGGAAAGAGCGGGGAGGCGGGGTCAAGTCTCATCTTTCGTGGCACGCATTGTACCGTACTGCAGTGCGATTCTGTAACCATCTCACCGTGAAAACTTAGGTGAAGTGAGCGCGGAGTGAGCTGTCAATAGTGTCAATTCCTAGCAAAACAAACTCACTTCACCTAAGTTTTCACGGTGAGATTTTTACAGAATCGACCGGCTGGTTACCGTACCATACCATAATGGTTATAGTGGTATGGGTATTAAAGGTTATGAGTGTGATGGGAATAAGACTTACGAGTACATACATAAACATTCACGTAATTTCTTATGCCTGCCTAGCCCGTGGATTTGACCTATGCCATTTATATGGAATTTATAATATATACAGGGTCCCATTAAAATAGATGGACAAATTTTAACACAGCGCTCAGTACGTCTAACTAAAGACTTCCAAGCAAAAAAAAAGAACACTAATTAAAGTGATTTTATTTTGACCTAAAATAAGAAATTGCCGGCACATTTAAGTGTATTTTCGTTAGCAGATTATTTTTCTTGTAAGTATCTATGCGTTTTTCTTACATATTTTTTTAACATTGCCCTTATTTTGGTGGTCTGAATGATTTCTAAAAGTTTGTCCATCTATTTTAATGGGTCCTTATATATACGGCCCGCGTGGGTACGAGGATCATACAAGCGCGCGAAATTATACCTTGCACGCTATTTTCAACTGTATTCCAGATTATTATCAATTTTGCGGTTGGGCGGCAGTTTCGCTGCAGTCTGCGAACTGCCGCCGCCTTCGCAATTGTATATTTACTCTTTCTTAATTATTGTTTTTTTTTCAGCCACCGACTCCAATCGACCCATGGGATCAAGTAAAAGATTGCACTGAAAATGCGCCTTTGCCTTTATGCTTTAACATAAATAAGGAAGTAGAAGGTTCAGAAGACTGCCTCTATATTGAAATTTCAACCCCAATTATACAGCCTAAGAACCTTATGCCAGTTATGTTCTGGATAGGAGGTTATGCATATTCGGGTCTAATGGACAACTTATTTGATGTATCCTTAATCAATGACCAAGATGTTGTATATGTAAGATGCGGGTTCCGAATGGGGGCCTTTGGTTTCCTCTCTATAAATGATTTTACAGCACCCGGTAATTGTGGACTAAAAGACTTAGTCATGGCCTTAAAATGGGTTCAAAGAAACATAAGTGCCTTTGGAGGCGACCCAGATAATGTCACGATTTTTGGAAGTTCAACAGGTGGAGCTATGGTCCATCTCATGATGCTATCCCCAATGGCGACGGGTCTGTTCCATAAAGCTATCGTGCAAAGCGCTAGTGCATTGAATAGTTGGTCTTTAGCCAAAAACCCCTCTCAAGCTGTTATTGACCTGGCAAATGAATTAGACATAAAGGAAACTTCTAAAGTAGAACTAGTTGAAAAGCTACGTTCTTTACCCGCAAAAGACATAATGAATGCATTGTTTAACATGGTTCAGGAACTACAAACAGCAGCAGACCGTGATGTGATTGATGCCATCTTCAAGCCGTGCATTGAAGTTGACTTTGAAGGCCAACCAGCATTTATCACAAAAAGTCCTCCTATGATCATGAAATCAGGAAATTTCAATAAAGTCCCCTTAATAATTGGTAGTAATAATATAGAAGGCGCTGTAATACAATTTATAAAAGAAGATTTTTATTCGGATTACGAAAAGTATAATGAGAATGCTAGTCTTATTGTACCTAGATCACTAGCAAGAGAAGATAAATTAACAAAAAATATAGGTCAACAATTATTGAAATTTTATTTAGGTGGCGAAGAGCATTTAAGAGCAGACACGAGAACACAATATTTACAATTAATAAGTGATTACTATTTTTTATATTATGTTAATAGAACTGTTAGACTGCACAGTCAGTTTGCACCTGAATGTCCGATATATTATTATATTTTGAATTTCCCTGGTGAGTGGTCAGTACCATCACATTTAGATTTCCTGAACTCTGCTGGTCATTGTGCAGAACTGCCTTTTTTGTTCCGTTTTAAGATGCCAACAATCTGCAAGGGTAGTCGAGATTCAGTGATGACAAGGAGCAGAGTAGTCAAAATGTGGACAAATTTCGCTAAAACCAGGTAAAAATTTACCATTGAATATTTCCCTTAATCTGTTGAAGTAGGTACAATGCGTGCCACAAAAGAAGAGACTTGACACACCACGTGGTTTGACATGCGCAGAACACGATTTTAGGTATCTTTAGCGGTATGAGGTCTGAGTGCGGGACGGGACCGGACGTCATAGGGGCAGCGGAAAGAGCGGGGGAGGCGGGGTCAAGTCTCTTCTTTCGTGGCACGCATTATACTTTACCTCTTAAGGATCCTATAGTTTTTCAATTTTTCGTTCCACTTTATGATCAGTGATGGATGGAATTAGGTGAGCTCTACAAACGAGAATGTTTAAGTTAAAAAAAATCGGGAGTGCCATTTTTTCTTTATACTTGTACGTTAAAAAATTGCATAAATTAAACATGACGAAGAAACAAAATGCAATAAACAAAAGATGGTCTATCCGTGCCATTACAAGACAGAGATACTTTCGCATTTATTAGTATCGTTATTTTATTATATTTATTTTCTTTGATTTTTATGGAGTATGGATGGATGGATGAGAAGTACGTGCTCAGCTAATTCCAGTTAACGCTGGTTATGATACAGTGACGCTATCATAATACTTAATAGTGTGTTATGTGCTTTATTTTTAATAACAACAAATTTGTTTTCAGTAACCCAACACCTGATGACAATGATCCACTTTTGCAAATAACTTGGGACCCTGTTGCAAATAAAGATAAACTAAACTACCTTAGTATAGGGTCAGAGCTTACAAAAGGTAGCAATCCGTTTGACGAGAGAATGAAATTTTGGGATACTCTCCACCAAGAACATGCATTTCTCAGAACTATAGTATATTTCAATGACATAGGAGTTTCGTGGTAAGGCAAGCTCAGCAGATTCTAAGTTTTGGATACCTATTTTTTATGATTTATAGAACATCTATACACACAGGGTTATTTGTATATCAGGGTTATGTGTGTTTCCGTCAGCTGATGGGCCGAACGCAACAACTTGAACCCATATGTATGGCTGAAATTCAATAGTTTTCGAGATACTTATTTGAATTTTAAGGGTTTTTCAATATAATTCCAAATTAAAAAAAAAAACTACGTATTCAATGGGTACCATTAAAAATTATATTTTAATTTAATGATACCACTGACCTCTAATAAACAAGTACGCTGGACTAAATCACTACATAGTATAAAACAAAGTCGCTTTCTCTGTCCCTATGTCCCTATGTCCCTATGTCCCTTTGTATGCTTAAATCTTTGAAACTACGCAACGGATTTTGATGCGGTTTTTTTTAATAGATAGAGTGATTCAAGAGGAAGGTTTATATGTATAATAACATCCATTAAATAGTGGAGAAGTACTGTTATTTTTGAGGTTTCTAATGTGATGTCGTAAATAATTACATTTTTTCCGCTTACATTGCAAACGCAGGCTGAACCCTACGAGTTTTATCAAAATAATGTACTAAGTATTGTACACATTGAAAAGGTCTACAGAAAAGTCCGTGATGGTATATGTCTATCTCTTATGGATAACCCACAATAACTTTTTTTTGTCATTTACTTTTTACGACAAATAATGGCTAATTTTCGAAGCGATTTTAACCAATACAGCATTAATCCTTAACCAATTAAATACCTTGAATACATTGTTCATTTAATATAGATCTATATGGCCCTTTACACCGTATGATTTAAGTGAATATTTTCGAAGATATTACAGATTTAAAAATTGCGGGACGTAGCGTTTGCGGCGGTGCGAAGCCGGAGCGGGCCGCTATGTTTTTATATACAACGTTCACAGTTTTTCTGTAGTGTATTTAGTATCAGCATTGCAGCCGTGCGAAGCCGGGGCGGGTCGCTAGTATACTATACGAAATGACAGTTGTTTTTTGTGCCGATTCAAAGCGCCCCGCTCGAGGTTCTCAGAAACTAAAATTCAAATAAATAAATTTGTGAATGTTCCATGTCAATAATTTTCTTACAACAACAACATAATAGCTCAATAGCTTTTAGTTCACATTGCGAACTAATGTGACCCCAAGCTCAGCTTGTAAAACTAGTGTAGTTGAGCGAGGAGATATTAGCTCAACCATAGTAGTTTTTAGGCTAAGTTTTATAAAAATAAAAAAATTGAAGTTTTGGCCTATCCTCTTATTTAAAGCTCATTGATCTGACCGTCATGCACTATAATCTTTATTAGGACACGACGCACTAGTTTATAGCTTGCGCACTGCACTGACCGTGCCCTAATGAATTTTTAGTTTTGCAGCAATAGGGAATATGCATGAATTTTTTTCATGGCATTTATTAACAAAATATGAAAATACCGTAGTAGATATGACAAAAAGTGAAATTAAAATTAAAATCGGCCAAGAAACACGGCCGATATGAGCATTTAAAACTATTGATTACACACCAATTAGACAGAGAGATCCGACATAGACTGTGACGTCACATGTCACTACGGCCATATAAACTCCGTGTTAAATTTCGTTTTGCGAGAAAGAGATAGAAACAAATCTTCGATGGCTCATATCTTTTTTAATTTCATAGTTATCCGAAAAACAGTTTTACTAAACTGTTTATTACATGAATGAGGATTAATTTTTTAAATAAAAAAATCATGCATATTCCCTATTATTCTATTACTTAATACCATCATGTTTTTAAATTTTCATCGGCGAGGCCTATATTCATCAGAAAATTTTAACCTGCACGCTGCTGTGTAGAATATTGCAGTTTTAGGTCCGCGCCATCTCTTGACCGATAGTGGAACTAATGTAAGTTGTTGATGATTTCTGAAAAAGTGTGCTATTTAGAGTCATCGTTTTATTTTTCCTTTAATCTTTACATAAACTTCTATTACTTCGAATAATTTCAGATTTTTCTCGAACGATACTTTTTTTACATTTTTCATCAAAAGTCGAAAACTATGCGGCCTAAAAAAAAGAAATGTGTTTGAGAATGCGCTCTTTCATTATGATCACATGCCCTAGTAGCCCCACTTCGAATTTTTCAGAACCCTTTCAGTTTGTTGCAAAAAAAAGATTATTTTTTTCTTAGTTGCAAAATAATTGCGCAAACGTCATCAAACTATTCTAAATTTCAAGTTGATAGCATTAGTAGTTCTTGAGATATCCAGCTGTAACAGACGGACAGACAGACAGACTGAGTCACACCATAAGGGTTCCTTTTCACCATTTTGACACGGAACTCTAAAAAAAATGAAGCATAAAATTAACTGGGAGTGATTCGAATCTTTTCTCATAAGTAATAACTTTCAGTGGTTATAACGATCGATAAAGTTCATAAAAGTATTATTTTTATCGAAGGATATGTCCCGACTCTAATATTAGTTCCACGGTCTCTCACGTTGGTTACAGCGCCAAAATGGCGAAAATCAAATTGAAGTTTTTTTTTTTTTAATTATGGCGTTTCACTATTCGTGCTTATTGCCACTGACAATATTTAATCTGATTATAGCAAAACGTAAGAATCGATAACTCGCGAAATAATAAAAGGAATTACAAAGGGAAATTTGGAAACGGAAAGGAGAATAGTTGTTATTAAATAATAAATTTTACAAATTAGTTTAAAACTACATAAGTAATAAATTATGTACAACATACATATTAAAATTTACGTTTAAATAGATATATCATTATTTACAAGGAAAAGTGCTATGGTTTTATAAATATCTTCATTAAAATTAAATAAAATACATGAGATAGAAGTGGGAAAAGGGACTCGGAGGGAAACAAGGCTTTGGAAAAGTGAAGAGTGGTCATAAAGGGGGCAGGCAAAAATAAAGTGGTTCAGATCTCCCACCTCAGCGCCACATTCACACTCAGGGCTCTGCACAATGCCAAGTCTGGCAAGATGAGCTGGAGTGCACACATGACCCAATCGCATACATATTAATATTGTTGAAATCTTTTTGCTTAGAAAAATTGAAGTTGTATAATAAAGGTCAGTGAATGATACCCATTCAATATGGAGTTTTTTTTTTTAATTACTCTATCGAAAAACCCTTAAAATTCAAATATCTCGAAAACTATTGAATTTCCATACATATGGGGGGTTCAATTTGTTGCATTTTGGCCGGGCCTATTCAGCTCCTGACGGATATACGTTGAATTATAAGTAACCCTGTATAGTAAAATTTGTTAATAAAGCTAGACTTCATTGTATTTACAATTGTGTAAACTGCTTTTTATTTTGATGTTGAGAATAAGACAGCCATATGGATGAAAATACCCCGAATGACCGAATGAATTTTACCAAGAAAAATATTAATTAAACTTGATACTACTTTTTGTCAAATATTGAGAGCAAGGTCACCCGCCGCTACCCGCGCCTGGTCAGAGTCGAATCCAATTCGTTTCTCGTTTTGATACGAAAATAAAATTATCAGTAATATTTATACCTAATACTTTCAAGAAATTAGGGGCCGCTGCTACAGCTGCTGCGATTGGCTGTTGATAAATCACTCAACCAATCGTCACACGCTTGACAATTAGTCACTTATCTGGTTCTAGTTAAGAAACGCGGAAACCAGGAAAATAGGGGCTAAATTAAATAACCAGTTGTTGGTATCAATCTGTAATACATTATGAAATGATACTTTTCACATAACAATATACAAGTTTAATCATTTTAGTAACAAAAGCTTGAAGGCCAACAAATACATACTACAAAATAAATGAACTAGATACGCCATTATCTACAGTAAAAAAATAAGAAGGCGAACTCCTTTGTTAATTATATAAATTAATAAAATAATCTATACATAATGGGTGCACAATATAATTACATAATTATGCATTGTGTAGATAGTTTGATCAGAAAACAGTTAATGCAACGAAGTTGAAGATACTACCCACTTCTGTATACACATAGATATCTGAAAACAGAAATATTCTTCAGTAAACTCCTTCGAAAAATAAGTTGGACATCAGTGGTGTTCAGAAAACATTGCTATGATTTTGTGGGTTTTTTACAACTCAATTGAGTGGGCAGAAGCGTCTAACATTTAACAGAATATACAATACAAAACTGGTATTATCATCATTGGTCGTGTGCCTACGCAGCAGTTCACATGTTTCACCGATACCTTTCGTAGTTGCGCCCCTTTCAACGAATTAGTTCATTATCATCATCAGCCCACAGCTGGACTAGTTCATCAGTGTTGCGTTAAATATTATTTTTCTGTTAAACCACGGCATGGTATGTAGCATTGTCAGTGTTTGATTATAAGTGGCTGGCGCGCATTTCAACGATAAATAATTATGTACTTTCTAAAAGTTGTCTACAATCAAATGTTGCCAGGATTTGGACCGAGACAATTTAGCCTAAAATGACCTCAAAAACGCTCCAAAATCTCAAATCCTGGCAACGCACACACTACGTCTACTAAGATTTATTATTGCATTCAGGAAATATTTAAAATTATTATTAGGATTTACATACGGCTCTATCTACATTGATGTCTTACTTAGTAAATTACATAGGCTAGATTTTAACGACATATCGTCAAGTGATTATTACATAATTATGTTCCTACAACCTATTCCTTTCCTTAAAGACAACAACACGTAGCGAAAAAGCTTCATTAATTCATAAAAGTATTCTTCCTGTAAGGCGGTTTCCTGGTTAGACGGTACGACATAAAAGATGCAACAAACACGGTAACCCGAAGCGCTGCTTAGCTCATAGGATACAATGGTCAGTGTCACTCTTTAAATAAGTTTCCGATGGTGCGCAATTTCACGGATGCGCACGACAGTTTCACTAGAGAATTTACACATAATTGCTAGCATCATAAATACCAAAATAAGCCACACCATCGCGTATTTTGTTTTATGGTTGAGCCAACATTCATTTACCTAACTTTCCATATTTAAAGTGATTGAAAAAATGGCAACCGGAAAGTTGTAAGTGTTTTCAAGTCTGCTGGACCAGGGATAGCATTACACACACCATCACAGCAAACATCTCTTCACAAAAACGTCACAATGGCTTCGAGCCATTCAGTACAAAAAGCGTTTTGCGTGACAAGGATAGAATAGTAACTTATTTATTCACACTCACACTGTTCACTAATGAACACTAGAATATGCTAGAAATATTATGACGTGAGAGCCGAAAATCAACAAAAATATTTATTCGCGGTGTCAGCTTAAACGTTACATTGTGTCCTACCGACCAATCAGGTAAACACTCAACTAAGCTTGTTCATTGTAAATACAAAACACCAATTTACCAAATATTGTTTTTCACGAGTAGTGTATGAATGGATGCCAATAAAGTAAAATTCGTAGACAGAATAACCAATAGACAATAGACGCGTTTTTTTCTATATCAAAATGTCAAACCTGTATTACAAATACCGCAATGCAAGATATTATTTGTCCCTCGGCGCTATAAACACTTTTCTACATCTCTCAAAATTTATATTGATATGTGGGCGAAAGTATGAAACTTGTTCTCTCAATTCAGTCTATACTATATTTGGTCTTGGACGGCCATGTAAGAATATTAGTTTTCAGTTTAGGACTGGCCAACTTTTTATTGTCATTCTTTATGAGATGAAGTACATCTAAGTATAAAATCCATGTGTGTGTGTTATTTGTAAAATAACTTTATTAATTTGGGTAAAAGGTTAAAAATGCATTTTCAATTTATTTGTACGACAGGTTATTATCCTGCCCTAGATTACACTACTTCTTTGTCTATTGATTTCTCACTCTACAGTTAAATTATAGGAAACTAAAATGGCAAGTAAAATTGTAGTCAATCCTATAAGGGATCCTATAGGATTGACTACAATTTTACTTGCCAAATTCAATATTGTGACTTTAATAATAAGATAAATTATACAAAACATCACAAGATATACTCACTGCACGGTCAGCATCAATATAAAGTAGAATTATAAGCCTAGGTTAGAATTGGAAGCCACCCATTGGAACCGATTGATCGGCGCTAAATTGATATTGGTCCGTAGTCGACGACACCGCAGGTGCAAGTCTGCCGTCCTCTTCTTCAGATCCAAAATAGTTCTCAATTATCTCGAAAGATTTTTGATAAATGTCAAGGTTTTCATGTGACTGGAGGAATTCGATCTTATCCAGACCTAAAAACAAACAAAATAGAGGTTTTTCTTTTAAATAAATGTATTTTCTTCTTTCACTGAGAATTTCACGTCTTGGTATTCGTGGACATAACAACAGTCAATAAATTTCTCAACATTAATTAATTTAAGCTGTCTGAGACTCTGAAACGTAGACTCCACACTGCGCTCCAACAATAAACCGGTAGTAACACGATGTTGCTATTCCTGTAAGCGCAAAGGGTAGTATAGGACACATCCTATACTAACCGTGGCGTAACGAGCAAGTAACGTGATATTTACACATAAATATCAAGATACTTGCTCGTCTGAGCAAAGATATATAGAGCCTATATCTCATACAAAGAAGGATGTCTGTCGAAGTTCAAGTGTTACTACTAACGTGCATTGCCGCACGCACAAGATACTCTCAAACCAATAATTTACAAGTTAATTAGCAGACAAATTAAAATCAGTACTTACCGAAACACTCCTCAATAAGAACAGCATATGGATTATCACGTTGATCGGATTGTTGTCCAGCCTTTAATATATTGTCTAATCCATTTAGAGCCACTTGAACTGTCTTAGCGTCCGTTAACGTTAATAAGTCACATAGCGGTGGTATACAACCTTGTTCCACTAAATACCTAGAAAAGATACATGTTAGCTATATTAATTAATTTTGTACTAAGATCTCCGATTTTTGAGAAAAAAAAAATTTTCACTTGGATCTGTTGTTATTTTTGACAACCAATCATAAGGACAGGTTCCCACAGGCGATATTTTTGTCGCGCACTGTATTTTAAACTCTCTGTGTTGAGACGAGCATTGAAAATCCATCGGTCAAAAAAAAACACTGATTTTCAACTCTTGGCACTAAGCAGTAAAAAAATCGCTCATGGTAGGAAACAAGGGCCAACGAGAGATTTACAAATCAATGACTTGTCAGTGTTTCAGAAACCGAGAGGCATGAAATAAATAATGTTTCATACCTAATTTGGTCATGACTGCCGCCACTAGTTGCATTCGTAATAGCCCAAGCCGCTTCTTTCCGCGTTTTAAATTCAGCTTGCCTTAAAATTTCAATTAGTGCTGGGAAAATGTTAGCATCTATCACTGCCTGAAATGGTAAAGAAAATACAAAATTTATATTGTAGGTATATTGATATCATACATACATACATGTCGCGTATTAAATTAACATAAAACAGTGCTATAATTTGCAAGAAAACTTTACATCGACGGATCCCCCTTATTTCGGCACTTCACTTTCGATTGTCAATAAGGTAATAAAAAGCTGTCACACGCAATTGCCTCACTTCGCTGTATCGCGGTCCTCTGGTTTTAAGGTTATAAGAAGTGCATAACATATAAGTTGCAGAAGAATTTAAACTTCATTTGAAAGAATTAAAGTTACTTTTCCAAAATTACAATTGGTGAAGCCAGTTTACCTGTATAATATTTAAGTTGCAGCTGCAACACTACTATACTTTTCCTAAATTGTGAAGGCAGTTTACCTGTATCTGCGCCGCATTGCCGGCAGTAATGTTAGAGAGCGTCCAACAGGCCTCCTTCCGTAGCGCCTCTGTGCTGGAACGTAGTAGAGCGTGTAGGTTCGGCAGCGGGTTGCAGTTGAGTACCGCCTGCGTCTGCGCATCGTTGCCCGTCACTATGTTGCCGACGGCTCGTAACGCCGCTGAGACTACCGTCGATTTGTTGTGCCTGGTGAAATAAATGTGTTGGTGAGTGTTCACTATACCCCGCGTCCTAACCAAAAGCGATCGTCGCGCGAATACGCGTTCCACGCAATCATTGGTATGAAATATGACGTACAAACGTAACTTGATTGATCACGCGATTATGTCATATTTATAGAAAAGATCGCGGTAATCGCGTACAAACAAAACAATTGTAAACAATTGTCTTCTACACAGTGAGATTGTTCAAACCTTTGGTGCTGATGAAAAACTTGGAAATGGACTTTTAGCGCTCGTGCAACCATCGTTTTCGGTTAGGACGCGGCAATATATTCCTTCAAACTATCAGTAATGAATAAAGTGCTATGTGAATAAAGGAGAAATATTTTCAAGTCAACCAGACTAGGCGATTTTTGATCATTCAGAAAACAATAATTATTCGCCAGAAAACATTATCTGAATGCAAAAATTGTAAAGCCGCCTGAATACGATAACATGTCGGTTTTCAGGGAGGTATGTTGATTAAAATTAAGAAGATCTATACATATAATAAAATTGTAGAAAAGTGGTGTCTGTACAATAGAAATATATAAAAAAAAAGTAGCAGGAGTTGTTATTATATCGATGCCGAACCCGAAATTGTAATTACATTTTTTTTTGTCTGTTTGTCTGTTTGTCTGTGTGTTTGTGCACGCTAATATCAGAAACGGCTTATTCAATTCAGATGCGGTTTTCACTAATATATTGTAGTCAGCTTCACTTAACATTTAGTGTTTATTTCATGTCAATCGGTTCATAAATAAAAAAGTTATGTCAATTTAAAGAATCACGGCGAACATTTGTTAAGGTATTCTATCAGAGTACGTACACGACACGCCTCGCGCCTGCGCGTCCGTGGCTATATAAAGCGCGCTGAGAGCCACGCCGCTGCCCGCCCCACCGACGCTTTTTTTTTCAGTATTGGAAATCATCAAATGACCCCTCCCGCTCTGGGTGGAGCGGAAGGGAGTGTCAGACTCTTACTGACTAAAACCCACCCGTGATCCTTCCTTAGCCCTTTATGTTCCGGGCCAGCGGTAACCCTTTCGGACAATCCCGCTGATCCGGCAAGCTTCGGCCCTGACGGGCCCCTCCGAATGATGCTGACATCTCTTTGAGGTGCGCGTGGAACACGTACGCGCCGTCCGGCACGGGCCTGGTCCTGATCGGACGGTGAGCTACCCATTACTCACTGCCCGCAGGCCCGCGCCTACGGTGGCCGGGAGTCGTCACGTGGCTCCCGACGCCCGGAGCGTCTCCCGCGGCGGCTGGGACGGAAGGCTCTCTCCCCCAGTCGTCTCGCCGCCTCCTTCGCTAGCATGACTGCTTCGCAGAAGGAGGCGACTGCCCCCCACTCCCTCTCGCCCCGGACCATGGCTTGAAACAGGCCCGGACGCGAGAGGTCGCCGCCGCTGCCGATCGCCTCAACGAAGACACGGCGGTGCTCCGCCCAAGCGGGGCAGACCTCCACCGTATGCTCCACCGTGTCCTCCACCGTGTCCTCTGGGCGATCCTGGCAATGGTGACACCCGGGCGTTTCCTCCCGCCTGATCAGTGCAGGAATCTCCCAAAACTTCCGTGTCCGGTGAGGACCTGCGTCAGGCCGTAGGTGAGGGCGCCATGACGCCTCTCTAGCCACTCCTCATAGAGGGGTCTTACCGCCGCTATCGTGGCGTGCCCTCCCCACTGAACCTCAGAGTAGTCAATTAGAAAAAGCTGACCCCATCGTTCTTGAATGATGATGATGTTCGTGATGCGGAAGCGGTGCGCATCCTTGGTCCGTAGGGTGAGGGGCAGCGCCAACAGCATCCTGTCTATGATAGCGAGCAGGCTTGATTGTGCGTTTGTGAACCACTGCTGCAAGGTTTCGGCTGGGCCTGTCACCGTGCATCAGTGATGTCACAATCTGTTTTTGTGTTTTTGGTTTTGTTGTATTACTAACATAGTCTGTAAGTATATTGTTACTAACACTATGAGTCTTGCTACTTGAAATAAATTATTATTAAATAATCAAAAATCGATCCAGCCTATCTCAACTTGCTGCCTTCTCCCCAGCGATGCCCTAAGCCGAGGTTCGTACCCCACAGGGGGTGCGTGTAGTCACTTAGTATACTTAGTTAATTTAAGCTCCTGGCTGGAGGCTTTGAGTTCTCTCAAGGCAGTCACAAGATAGTCCGGTTAAGTAGTCACGACCTCTCAAGGTCAACTACGAGATGCCATAGTTAAAAAAAAACACGCCGCTGCCATAAGGATTCAGTTATTCGTAGCGAACGCACGTATAACGACCAAGCAGCAACAATAAACGCTGAAATTTTGAGCTATGTTCCAGGGGATTATGTTGAGTATATCTCCATTAACAGAGTCATGGAAGAAGGAGAATCTACAAGCTACCCAGTAGAATTTTTAGAATCCCTCAATGCTCCTGGACTACCAGCACATAAAATAAAATTAAAAGTAGGCGTACCCATAATGCTTCTTAGAAATTTAAGCCCCCAAAACTTTGTAATGGCACCAGGTTAAAAGTGACCAATTTACAACGAAATCTGATAGAAGCAGAGATTTTAACAGGGTGTGGAAAAGGTGAAAGTGTTTTCATTCCTCGGATTCCTCTCATTCCAAACAATTTTCCATTTAGTTTTAAACGAGTCCAGTTTCCAGTCAGCCCATTTTTTGCGATGACAATTAATAAAGCCCAAGGTCAGACGCTGAAAGTTGTGGGTGTAGATCTAAGTATCAGCTGTTTCTCGCACGGTCAGTTGTATGTGGCTCTGTCGCGGGTTAGCAATCCTAGGAGCCTGTATGCTTTCATCCCCGATGGCCATACGTCAAATATCGTATACAGAGAAGCATTACTGTAAAGTAAATTTTTAGCTACCCAACGGTATTTATGTAATTCAAAATATGCTGCCCGAAAAGTCACTATTACACGCGGACGAAGTCGCGGGCACAGCTAGTAGAAAATATATTTGCAGTGAAACCCTTACATAAGTAGTTCCACAAGTCGCCTACAAACTCCAGCATCAATCACAGCTTGAATCTTCTCATTTGGTCCATCCGATAGATAAGAGAGAGCCCAACACGCGTCGCTTAGCACATCTGCATCAGTGTGATGTAGCAACCGCGCTAAAACTGGAATACCTGGAAAATACATTAAAATTCAATTTAATTCACATAATAATTATCATCTACAAAACAATTATGCAATTACAATATCTAAGTGTTAATTCTGCTAACTATTTATTTAGCTAGTATGCAGCACGTCTCCCGCCCAGAAAATTATACACATGTAGAAGGTGCAATTAATATTATTATGCAACATGCATACCATATTAATCGCGTCGCATGGATTGCATGTCAAGGATTTCCGCAAAGTAACACCTGATTTCAATTCTTTAACTTGTCACGTATCTTCGGCTATGGTACGAAAAGAATAGTAGTATCAAATCACAAGGTAATCTAATAAGATTATCATGATTTCATACTGAAAAGCAAAAGATCCAGCTGTATGAGTAATCGCTCGAAATAAAGATTTTGATTTATCATATCCCAGCTTAAAAGGGAATTTTATACCAAACAAAATGTTTTTTTTTATGTTAAACCAGCCGAATAGGAGATAGGAATAGTAACAGTTAGATAAAAAAACTAAGTGACTCACCTGGAGCGACAGCTTCAAAGTTTGTAGGAGGATTTTTGCCTCGACACAAATTTGAAAGAGTCCAAACTGCATTCTTTGTCATAGACAGCCTGGTATACTTATTTAATATCCTAAAAAGATTACGAGTAGAACTATTAAAAAACTGAATATATTAACACAATATCATACATGTAAATAGTACATCATTTAGGTGCAGTAAACCATAACTTTACAACACCTATTTCAATTCAACGTCAGTGATTGATTATATTAGGTCCTTACATAATTATGAAATTAGCGTTTTGTCGTACTGACCACTTTGATCTGAAATATCTCCTCTTTGGTTAAGAATTCCAAATTCAAATTTATACATTCATTTAGCTGGTACATTTGAGTTTTGAAAACAGTCATTCATTTGTATTTTCCTCATTATTTTTTTCTTTGGCGTCGCTTATTACCGCACAATGGAAAACATGAAATATCGGTATATTTACGAGTACGAGTTCTACCGTGGCACCAGTGCTGCAGAAACAGCTCGAAGGATTAATGATGAGTACGACGCTGGTGTCGCAAAAGAAAGCACGGTAAGTTTTTAGTTTCAACGTCTTCGTTCTGGAAATTTCGACCTTCAGAACCAACCCCGTGGACGGCCGGAGACCAAAGTGGAAAATGAAGAATTAAAGGCTATTGTGGTAGCGGATCCATCACAAAGCACTTCAGAGATAGCTGCAGGCTTCGGGGTAAGTGATAAAACTGTATTAATCCACTTGAAGCAAATCAGGAAAATAAAAAAACTTGAACGATGGGTACCTCATGAATTGAGTGAATCGAACTTACAAACACGCGTCGACTGCTGTGTTACTTTGCTCAACCGACACAATAATGAAGGAATTTTAAATCGAATCATTACTTGTGATGAAAAGTGGATACGGTACGATAATCGGAAGCGCTCGTCGCAATGGCTGAACCCTGGAGAACCAGCCAAATCCTGCCCTAAACGAAAATTGACTCAGAAAAAGTTACTTGTGAGTGTTTGGTGGACTAGCGCCGGTGTCGTTCACTACAGCTTTCTAAAATCTGGCCAAACGATTACGTCAGATATCTATTGTCAGCAACTGCAAACCATGAAGGAAGAACTAGCTGCTAAACAACCGAGATTGGTCAATCGCTCTAGGCCACTGCTGCTTCACGACAACGCAAGACCACACACTGCACAACAAACAACCACTAAGTTAGATGAGCTACAATTGGAATGTCTGCGACATCCACCATACTCCCCGGACCTTGCTCCAACAGATTACCATTTTTTCCGGAATTTGGACAACTTCTTACAAGGAAAAAAATTCAACTCCGATGCGGCCGTCCAAACCGCCTTCAAAGAGTTCATTGATTCTCGCCCCTATGATTTTTTTAGTAAAGGGTTCAATGAACTACATATGAGATGGCAAAAATGCATAGATAACAACGGAGCATACTTTGATTAATTAAATATATTTTACAAAAAAAAATTGACTTTATATTCCTCCCGTACAAAACGCCAATTTCATATGTAAGGACCTAATACTTAGATAGATGAATACTATCAATTTGTAGTTTTCCTAATCAAGAGAGAGACAAAAACGTTGTATAAGTTATCCAGTGTTAGTTTTTATAAATAATAATAAACCCAAGCTGATCCCCAAGTTCAGGTGAGTAAGTTTATTTAAGTGTACTGCAGCTGTTGGCAACAACTTCGTCTGCATGTATTTTGTATTTTATAATTTTTTTAACACAAATAAATGATGTAAAGTAGTAAGGATGTAAAGTAGCCTGTGTCCTTCTCCAGGTTTCAGGCTACCTATCTGTCAAATTTCATAGCTATCAGTCCAGTAATTTAGGCGAGAGGAGGTAACATACAGACAGACTTACATTGACATTTATAGTATGAATAGTAAAAAAATCGTGTTGTGAAGTTTTTGCTCATTCCCAAGTAAAGATAGTTTATGTAAGTATGAATAGGGCAATAGTTACTCTAGTAGCGGCGGTAGGATACCCGCTGCGAGCACGGTGTCGCGACAGCGCGGCGAGTCGCCGGCCACGTTACCGAGCGCCCACACGGCCTGCTCGCGCACGTCGTCACTGCCGCCGCCAGCCACCAGGCTGACCAACACCGGCACCGCACCGCACTCAACCACCACGCGAGTCTGTTCTGAAGATCCTGATGCTATGTTTGTGAGAGCCCATGCTGCTTCGAACTAAAATAACACATTGAAATGTAAATCTTTGAGTTTGTTCTATACTTATTTTGAAGACAAACCACAAGTGTTGAGTGTGGCCCTGTTTTCACGCATCATTCTCACATTATTTTAATGATGGTGTTGTTATGTGGCTATTCTGGTGTCTTTCCTAGCTTATTGGTGTGACACTACAGCAGAAAACATACATTATTTTCGACAATGCTAGTTAAAAGACTGATAAATTCAGTAAACTATTTGTTTCTAAGATAAAATTAGATCATATTACCTGCAGTGTTGGATTAGTGCTATTGGTAAGAAATTCCACAAATTTAGGAACTATTCCAGTCTGTATCACTTCATCGATTGGTGGATTAGGCTCTTGACTCAATAGTTTTCTAAACTTCTGAGTTGCCATAACTTGCTCTTGTGGATTATCCCCATACAGAGCCGCAACCATTCCTGGAGTGATGTCATCTGATGGTGATATATTGATGTCATCCTACAAAGTAGAATAAATCTTAGTCTGAAACCATTCTAAAACCATCTTGTAGATAATTCTCCATAATCCTGTAAGAGTATGTTACAGGCTATATAACACATGTACTAATAACTCCTACACAGAACAATGTTTATTTTATTATAAACATACATACACAAATTCTCTTTAGCAGAATAAGTATAAGAGGTCAGAATATGATTTCCTTAAAATAAATAAATCTTTTCCTATTTTATCCAACCGCAAAGAAGAGTTATGTTTTGAACAGTCTATATTGAAGAAGGGAATAAATGAATGCATCCTGCAATCTGCAATTTTTCATTTGAATGCCAGTTATATGCAATGTGACATAGCTGCAATGCTATCAACTGCACTGCAATGTGTCCTAAACTCGGAGAGGAATTTGCTTTTCACAATAATAATAGCCCGTTTAAGTGACTTGCATGCTAATTGTGTAATTGGATAGCTAACAGGCCAATTACATTTCAAACTGAAAACTAAAGTGATAAAAATTTAGTTATCAACAATTACATTTTTGTTCTTTTACGGGCAAAATGTGGGTGTACAATCAGTACATCTCAGCCCAAAGGTTAAGGTGTGGTTATTTTATGTTGTGTATAGCATGAACATATGTTAATGTTAAGAGAAAAACATAACTTCATTAAAACTATTGTTTGGTATAATATAATCTTACTCATTGTATTCTTGTCATTGTGTTCTTAGTATTAAAGCCCGTATTACAGAACCTTACTCAAGACTCAAGTTTCAACCAATCAAGTCACTCAAAAGTCAAAGCATTACTTAAAACTCATTCAAAGCAATGCTTGACTTTTGAGTGAGGTTCTGTAAAACCAGCCTAAAAAAAATGACAAAGATTCTGTTCAATGTGCAAAAATGAAACAGATTGTCAAAATAGTGGTATACTGACAAGATGTTCCAGCTGATGATTCACATAAATGTAAAGTCAAGAATAAACATTGGCTGGCAGAGATTTTATGGAACATGTCTCCCACATAACTGGTGTTCCTACAAACATCCATGTAACATGAGCAAATGTTGAAGCAAAGCATGTTTTTTGGTAAATAGTTTCCAGTACCTACCTCAAAGAGAATACTAATAACATTAAATCATACCTGCATACCATAATTCTTCTAACAAGTGCCTTTTTTTAACATAAATAAGAATAATTAATTTACCTGCAAAGTAATATCTGGTGCATTTGCCGCCGGAAGATTAACATTTCGACGCTTGAATAGCTGCTGTTCTCTCTTTTGTTTCCGCAGCTGTACACCTTCCTCCTCCCGGCGGCGGCGCAACTCATCTGCGCTCAACCCTGCATTCTTGTAACGATGCTTGTGTCCTCCAGACATCTTAAAAACAATCAATTAATATTTTAAATGAATACATTTATTAATCATACACCCTCTTGACTAACAACAAAATAATTTAGGTAATTGATAAAAAGGTAAAACAATAACATATTATGATTAGGTACCTTTCTTCATCTTTTACCTCAAAAAGGAATGTATTTCATATATTTCTGTTAAATTATTGGATCACATAAAAGTAATTCACTAATAGAGCAAGGTTTCTTTATAGACTATTATTATCGGTCTTAATTAATACTCTTTCACCCATAACAGAGGCACTCAAGGAATTATTTATAGGGGCTTATACGGCGGAAACAGCACTATCAATAACATAAATTGTCAACTTCGTAATAATATAGTACTTTGCGTAATTTAGGAATCCATTTAAAATGCATTATTTCTATTTTTAGATGATGCAGTAAATAATTAATTAATTACAACCTCAACGAAAAGAATAGACAAGTCAAAATTGAAATCAAAGCAATTCGATCGACGACACTAAAAGAAAAAACTGCAACCAAATTGCAACAAACAATGCGTTATCCAATAATACAGCTTCATCAAAATGTACTTACAATTATTTTAGGAACCAGAAGTATGAAACAAAGAAAACTAATAGATATTGCAAATCAATCCACCATCGATTATTTAAAAAAAATATTAGTTGCATGCAGATTGTAGCTAAAATATCATCGAACAGATGAGACAGAAAGTACATACCAGAACCAGCAATCACGTCACCTTTGTTGCTAGATATCAAAATCAAAATCCCTTGCTTGTTGAGTACTAAAAAACCTCAATGTCCCTCCAAAATAATGTTTTCATTCGATAAACCAAATAGTTTTTTTTTTTCGTAAACCTGTTTTAGACGATTTCGAGCAAAATAAAATAATTCTTTCCAAGCAAAACCATTTCAAGCAAGGCGAGAATTCTAAATATTATGTCAAATAAAGGGAAACTTCGGTTACTTAGCAACACCAAAAGTCACTTCACAGATAAAGCAAAGGGATTGTTTACGATTTGAACCTTCTTGGATTTTAGTTATGTATAATTCATTTATGGATTTTGCCCATGGCTTCGCCCACAACCTAGCTATGCAGTACCTATAAAAAAAAATCTTACCTGTAAAAACACATTTCATGGTCTACCCTCTTCTCAAGAGAAACTGCAACCGCACTCTGCCTTTATCAGGCGGGCCAATACCTGCCTGGCCTGTATTTCGGAGGGAATTTGCACAACTGTTTTGGCACCCCAGGGCCCAGTCAGAGGCAACAGAAGAAGAACACCGTGTGTTTTCTTCAATAAGTCTGTCTGACAGATACCTTCGTCGACCCCGGGGAGCGAAGGATATCCACCCCCTTAGGATGACGTGTAGAGTTACCGATGGGGGATGCGGTGTGTCTAACAATAACCTATGTACAGGGTATAAAAAGACCTATGACATAGCCGTTACCTACGCATTCTATAAATCAAACTAAGCTACAGTGTTTTTTTTTAAGTGAAAACTTTAGGCTCGTTGGGCATTTTTGAGATGGATAAAAACCATTGAACTCGGGCCACTGTTACCGTAAGCGACACCGCGCGTGTTTTGTTCATAAGACGATTAAAAAAATACCCGCTTCGGATGTGTTCGGCTGTCCTCGATATGTCAGTGAGTGATGGCAAAGTATTCAGTTTGAGTATTGTTTTCACTCCTGTCGCCGCTCGCGGAGTGCCACTGTTTTTTTTAAGTTTGAATATGAATGCATGCACCACGTAACCCTAAAGAATGACGATTTCATGAAACAGTAAACAGTTATTCTTTGGGGTTACGTGGTCTTAGAGAGTTGTGTTGATGACTTTAATGATTATAATTCAGTAAATACATATTTGTTACGGCAACGAATCATATATCAACGTACAACTTAATACTGATCAGAAAATTGCAAAAAACCCTAAAAATAATAATTTCGCGGGCTACCCTGGCGCTTTCGATCGCCTTATAATATAAATTGTTTTTACACGCAGCACACGGTGCACACCACACCTCACCTAATTTTTGTTTTGCCATTGTGACCTTGATTAGTGACGTTTGTTGATCTATCATTCAATCACCTCCACATCAACTCGACTCTTCTCTTTTTCTTGTACTTTCAGTTTCAGTCACTGTTTTAGTCACAGAGTACTTTTTGATAGGTACACTGAAAGTTTTAGTTCAGTGAGTTCAATAGGTATTTCTGTTTCTGTCATTCTGTCAAATCAAAAGTTAAATCTGAGTGAGGAGTGGTTGAGAAGTGAGTTTCTGTAAATATTATTGGGGTTTTACCGGCAAAATATATTATATTTTAGAATTCAGAATTTACGAAACGAAGTAACGAATAAAAATGAATAAAATATTATCATTACGATTACGAGCATGCCTCTGTTCAGTAAGGAGGAATTATTGCGCACCACCTCCCAGTACACCTAGCTCGAGTAGCCAATCTGGTGCAGGAACCAGTATGACTCCAAGATATAAACCTACCGAATTCCAGAAGTTCATTTTGGTATGGACGAAAAAGTTCAAAACCAAAGAGGAGATCCCCACATACGTTTCGTACGTTTTGTTATACTTTGTATATTTTTATGTAATCGTTAGCTTTGACGCATGTGACTAGATAATAAAAATCGCAGACTAAGAGAAGTTACCTTAAAAAAATAAAATTTATTGGAATAGATTGAACAGATATGTATCATTCAATCTATAGCCTAAAAAATAAGTTGTCCTGCATGACCTTGAATCATTTAAATCATAGTGCAGTGCTGTTATGTATAAATTCTCTTATTCTTGTGATAATAATTGAAGTTGTAATTAAAAATACATTATCCTTGTTTTATTATCTTTACTTGACTAATTACACAGGTATTGCTTTATGTGTATGTAATTCAATCTAAGTGTTGTTATTGTATTACATGTTTTTAAGTATTTTCTAATAATTCAACATTTTATTTCAGTGGTGAACTTATAGATAAATCTCGCAGCCAAGCCAGAATCAAGATTGCAAATGTGCTTATGTTACTTACAGCACTTGCTAGTTTTGGAGCAATTTTGGTAGGAAAGTCGGCAGCGAAGAGAGGTGAATCTGTTCATCAATACAACCTTGAGTGGCACAAAAAGTATGAAGAGGAATTCAACGCAAAGGAAGCTGCTGCTGCTGCTAAAGCTAACAAATAATGTAAGATTTGCAACCAAATGTATGATTTTTATGTAGATGTTAGTATTTTCTCGAAGTTATTGTTTCCTGTTTATGCTTAATAGGTTGTGCAATAACAACCTATTTATTAAAGTTGTGATTTTAGTGCCCGATTCTGAATATATCTTCAGATGCTGTTAAATAAAAATATATTATCGGGATAATTTATTAAGATTTTTAAATAAATATAAATGTATGCCTTAGCTAATTTTTAATTGTATTTATTTTTTAGCTTCCTTAACCCTACTTGGCAAGTATAAAAAATAGTTAAAATTTATTAATTTACTTGTTAATTCATTTAAATTAAAAACAATGTTTTATTCATATAAACTCTTATAGAAAACATGATAACATGCTAGCATAGCATTATCATGTTTTCTATCAGATTTTATCAGTCAGCTAGTAGATAGGTATACAAGCTAAAATGTATCTTATCAATGAAAATCAAAATAGTAGGTAGAAGCAAAACTGATTGATGGTACGGTTGGTGCAGTGGTGAAGTGATTGACTGCTGCTTGCGTGTCGCGGGTTCGATTCCCGCACGGAACAAATATTTATATGACCTACAAGTAATTGTTCTGGGTCTGGCTGTTTGTGTTTGTGAGTTTAAATGTTTGTAAACGCACCCACAATACAAGAGAAATTCCTAGTGTGGGGCATGGTATTCTAAAATAAATAAAAAAATTGGATCTTTGAAAATAGATATAACCTTGTGGCTGTAAAAAAAAATAGATATTTTTGTTTAGTAAGACACTAAAGGCTGTTGGAAGGTACTTTGATATAGAGGCTAAGGAGACAGGGCTGGAAGTTAAAAAAAAAGCTAACAGTCTATATTCTATTTATAAGTATATACACTATAAGTTCCAAAACAAGGATAAATAAAATGCATGTCATCAGTCTTCATAAGTTGTTGGGCTTGTAGTAAGTTCTACATTTCTCTGTAAATAACTTTGTTGTCTTTTCTTTTATGACTTCCTCCACACTGAGTTCTGTTTGCAAAAGTCTCAGCTGCAAAAAAGAAACCAAGCTTTAGAGTCTATACATAGGATACAAAACATTTAGTAGGCATTGAATGTCTGACAATTTTGTTTAAATTTTTGGCTATGTGAATAAATACAACATTCAAATTTAGGCAGTTGTTTACCTTTTTTTGTTCAGCTTTCAGATGTTTCATTACATCATAGTCATCAGGTTTACTATCTTTAGCTGTCTTTAAATGTTTTACTGTTTCTGCAGTTGCTAAGATGCAATTTTTAATAACATTTTCTCTGTCTGTATGTCCTTTTTTTATTTGAGAATATAGATCTTCACAAGCCGAGTGGGCATCAACTTTACCTGCGAAAGATTCTGTGGGTATTGAAGTATTAAGGGCATAAAGTATTTTATCATCCATAACACGCATTTTTTTCAGGACATCCTGTAAAATAAATAAAGAAACGGAATCACCGATTAAAAAACAAACTTATAGAATCATACAAATTGTGTGATACAAAGTTTAAACACCCGGTAAATACTTACTTGAAATTCTAAAAAATCTGGGCAATTCATTTGGCTAAACATTATTCAATATTAAAATAATAATCTATCGGGAATTTTTTGGTAACTTTGTTCGATAGGCTACAATTTGAGGTTAGAAAATAATAGACTAAAATAGTTTTTTTTATAAGGCCTGGTTTAGACAGCAACAAACTTCAATAGACAACTAGCAACTACTGTCACTCTGTAGGTATCTACTCGCGAGACAGTAGCTCGGCTGCTCGGCTCGCCACGCCCGTTCCTTCCTCGTGGTCAAACTGATTTGACCACGAGGAATTCTGTTCCGAATAGTCAAACTACTTAGTTTAAGGCGAAAGCGCCAGGGTAGCCCGCGAAATTCAATTTTTTTTAGGTTTTTTGGAATTTGCTAGTCAGTATTAAGTTGTACGTTGATTAATATATGAATCGCTACCGTAAGAAATATGTGTTTACAGAATGAGGTCTTTTCAATAGCATGATTTAAAAAAAAAAAGTTTTCAAAAGCTCCCATAGATGGCTCTAGTAAAAAATGATCTGTCAAAATTGGCTGCATAATTTATTAATTTATTTAATTACTTATGTGTATTTACTGACTGAAGCATTCTATGCTCTGTTAGTGGGTCTATGCTGGCATGGCAGGGGCTGTAGTAGCTTTTTCCGCTCACAAAAGTACTTACATACATTTGACGAGCTGAGAGGGATCATGACTTTCTTCCCCTGGATCCGGTCTTGTATTGAAATATTGTGCTTATCACAGTGCTTAAGTACTTATCTACCCAACAATTTACTTACCTAATTTTGTAAAAGAAGTAGGAGTTACAGCAAAATCGGCTGGACGAAAATGAGCAGAGCATATCCGTGAAGTTTTTCGTATAACATGATTGTATTTAATGGCTTGTATCCATTGGGTCTTTCGCACTTCGTTCATAGGAAAAAAGTGCGTGCCGATATTTGTACAGTATTGTACACAGCACGGGCTAGCCATGTCAGATCAACCGATCAACGTAGTAGATGTAGGCAGTTAAAAAAATATATTTAATGTTGCTTGAACTTTTTTCACGGCTGATTGAATTATTGAAACTCAGATTTGAAAACAACTTTGACATTTTAGTTTTAAGCTATGCCATCTATCGGGGATATAGAAAACTTATTTTTTTTATGTCAATTTGAAAAGAGCTCATTATAATCATTAAAGTCATCAACACAACTCTCTAAGACCACGTAAGTCCCAAGAATAACTGTTTCATGAAATCATCATTCTTTGGACTTACGTGGTCTTAGAGAGTTGTGTTGATAACTTTAATGATTATAATTATGTAAACATATATTTCTTACGGCCGCGATTCATATATTTATCAACGTATAACTTAATACTGACCAGCAAATTGCAAAAAACGTAAGAAATTTTGAATTTCACCGGCTACCTTAGCGCTTCCCCCTTAACGAAAAATATACATCCTTTGTTATAGTTCGTAAATATACTTGTACAGTCATTAACAAAATTAATTATATTAGTTTATTTAAAAAGTACCCAATACTTATATCGCCATGCATTAATTGCAGCTGTCACTTCATTTGAAATCATCTCGACATATTTGGTCTTGGCGGGAGACACTTTTTCATTAGAAGATTTTCCTGGTTTCAAGTAAACGAGCAACTGTAATTGGATTATTACGATTCATGGATTTGTTTAGTTGGCCGTTCCAACTTTCGACCACATTGTTTGTGCGATGTCTCTGGCCATAAACAGACCATTGTTTTTGGAATCAAAATATTTAAGTTTTTGAGTTTTGGTATCTAGTGTTGGGAGTATCAGTATTTATATACTCCCATCCTTCTTTTCTTCATCTCAATTTTATTTTCGGGTAATAAAGCGAGTGCTGCACACATTCCCACTATTCTCCTGTCATCTTTAGATTTAATTTTCATTTGTTTTGCCTTTCGCCATTGGCTATTTGATTAATGATAAAAACATTTTACAATTTGGATGTCCGGAAAAATTGTTATTAAGGCGAAAGCGCCATGGTAGCCCGCGAAATTCAATTTTTTTGAGGTTTTTTGGAATTTGCTGGTCAGTATTAAGTTGTACGTTGATTAATATATGAATCGCGGCCGTAAGAAATATGTGTTTACAGAATAGTTTACAGAATAGAAGTAGATGCTTTTATGGTTCTGGACTGCCAGGTCCAGGTCCTGGACTTCCAGTCCAGTGGAGCTGGCTCGTATTTTGGTTCTAGATTTCTCTCTAGAGGTTTCATTTCACTCAAGTTTTTCCTCAGTTCTCTTTAACCGAATTTTAATTAGAAGAAAAACATCAGGCATCTTCATAACCGACATCAAAAAGGAGAAGTCCTCAATTCGCCTGTTTTAAGGTTCCGTAGCACACATAATGGCCCAAGAAAAGGAACTTTTGTCCAGTCCGTCCGTATGTCACACTATTTTATGTTTGAAAGAGTTTTCGACCGAGATGGTCACATTTAATAGAGTGATGATCTGACAATAGAACTCCTCAATAACGAACAGTATACGTACGAGTATTGTATAGAGATCAAAGAAAGTTGCTGAGTATCAATATAATATCAATAGTAGCACTTACGTGAATTTGTGTGAAATAAAATAAAATACAACCTACTTTAAAAACAAAATAGGAGTCCGTAATTTCTTGCCAACTATATATATATATATAAATAGAGCTATTCAAAATCTAACTCTATTTACTACTCGAAAAGATACACATTTCGCAACGCAGCGCGGCGCCGCGCTGCGTTTTAATAGCGGCTCAAAATCTAACTTTATTTACTACACGAAAAGATACACATTTGCACTATTGTTGCGTCATGTCACGCCGCGTCGCGTCTCGGTCTGAGCTGACCCTTAGCCGTTTTTCTCAAAATTTTTTAACCTTTACCATGATAACGCTTCAGCACACTCCGCCAGATGGGCCGTTGATTGATTGAGTAAAGACGGTAGGTCCGAAGTAGCACTGCCATGTCATAAAAAGGTAGGTATTGTAGATTATGTCTTCGAGACAATAACTAAATTCTTGGGCATTGATTTGGTTAAAACCATATCGACCCTCAAAATATCTTAAGGCTATCCACCAAGAGAGAGTTAAGCAAATGTGGGCACAGGTTTACAGAATAAGTTATGAAAGACTTCAAACTGCTTTTCAGATAAACTTCAGTATACCATTGATGTACTCTTCCTTTTTTTTTTGTATTCTTCTTTTTTTATCTTCTAGATATCTCGACGCTATAATAAAGGCATAATATTTGTGTGTAAGATATCTACAATACCAAGTTAAGAATTTCTAAATTTACCGCTGAGAAGAAACCAGTCTTATAAAAACTAACTTCAAACTTCACTTATTAATCTCAGATATACCTACTTTAGATAAAATGGTGGTATGATTTTACAAGTTAAAATAAAATAAAGAGGACATATGGCTGTTTGGTCAGATATCAGCCTCGTGCAGGTGCTTTCATTTATTCTCATAAATCAAAGTGACACTTCATCGCATTATGAAGAACGCGAACCATGAAGACGCAGTGACTGCAGTCAAAAGGGCTATAGGTAGGTAGAGAACCTCAGGTAACGGAAGCTTTACCATACCAGACAAGATCAGAAGATTCTTTCTTTTCAATGAAGGAGTGATAATTACACCTTTCCTAAGTGACACATTTCGTTTTCTGACATCCACGCGAACGAAGTCGCGGGCACAGCTAGTCTTAACTAAATTAATAGAAATGTGTGGGGATTGGGGAAATGCCCTATCCTTATTACTTATTAAAAACGACAAAAATGATTTTAATAAGTCATTACGCGATGAAGGCTCTAAGTTCTTATTGGAAATTAACAAAAATTATGACAATAAGGCGACTTTAAAGACGTTACTTCAAAGACGAAAACTGTGACAAAAATTAAAATGATGACAAAAACGTGACTCTAAAGACGTGACTTCGAAACGTGCAACCCCGTACGATCCTTCTTCACGAATGCATCGTCTGTCCGACAGTGTTGCCAACAGCGCTGGCCCTAATTTCGCCGTTTCTCATGGTTGAAGTAGCCTAATATCGCCGAATTTCAGTTGTAGTAGCCTAAAGTAGCTTATACACCAAAATATCAATATTAATAAAATAAAATGTATTTTTTATCAATTTATTTATAATATATTCATAACACACTGATTAGACACAAGCCATCTTTTAAACACGTTAATGAAATTAAAGTTAACATTTTAAAAACAACATAAGTAAACAATTAGACAAAAATTAGGATTATTCTGAATAGTAAGGCGTGATGCCTTACTATTCAGAATAATCTTCAAGACTTTCGCCGTCTTCAGTAGCAGTTGATGTGCTAGTACTGACGCAAGATCCACCGCAGACATACATTTTTCTGCCAGCGTGCAAACTGAGGGGCAATTCTACTAATTTTAACAACGTTCACAGTCTGATCTCAGTCCCAATCTGTCAAAAAATATTTCAAATTTCCCTACATTTTGACAAGTTTTTGACATTTCTTTGTCGCTGAGATGAGACTGCGACTAGATTTTCAACGTTTTAAATTACGAGAATTGGCCTTCAGATCATGTGATTGCTTGGTTGAAAGTTGTTACACACACACCTCTTACCACACACCTCTCCACATACCTCTCCACATACCTCTTACATTCATATGGTTACGAATTCTAAGAATGGCGATCAGCATGGGTAGTTGCATGCGATTCCTTAATTTTGTTTTGATCAGTACAAGTCTGACAGTCCCACCTGCCCTGCCCTGGGTGAGAGGACTCATTTGATGATTTTACCACGTTTTAAAAAAACCTATTACTTACATCTTAACCAGACTGGGGCAAATATTTAAAAAAATGATTGTGAAACTAAAAACCGCGACTTTGATTTAGTCTGGAAGTAGTAAGACCATGTAGTAGATAATATACCTACCTACATCACACACAACATTAATATAAAACAGTATTTACTCTAGTTTTTACTTACTTTTAAATGCTGGTAGTTTTTCCCATTCATCACGATAATGTTTTATATATTTACCGTGTTTACCCATTTTCACAGAAATTACACAACAATTACACAGGAGAAGTTGTAGGTACAAAGCGAAAGTGACAAAGGAATAACCGGAATTTATCTGAACTTTACTTAGTCAGTACAACACAGTTAATTGCGGTAGTCATTATTCACAATAGAATACATGTAACTCTATTGCATTCTAAATTTGGTTATATAATAGCTAAGACAAATTCAGGATCTCAATATCAAATTGTACCAACATTACATACACGCACGGCAGTATGCCTGTTTGCCTACTAGGTAGTATAACAAAAATTTGCCCCTAGAGTAGCCTAATTGGCGACCAGTCGCCTTTTAGATTTTTTCGTCGCCGATTCTCGTTCTGAGTAGCCTAAATGGCGAAAAATCGCCTACGTTGGCAACACTGCTGTCCGATTTAGAATCCAATTTAGTGTAGTGTGATCAGAAGCTTCCGACTTCCTAGTTAGAGTGTTCCTAGCTATATTTCCTAAAAATTGGATAGTATTCTTCTTCACGGATGGATCATCTTCAAAATGCGCTTAGGTTCTTAGAACTTAGTTGCCTGTTAAGGCATTGCAATATAATGGATAAATATTAAAAAAAGTATACATACCCACTCAATATTGCAGTTTACATTTCCATTATTAAATAGCATTACCTATTCATATATTTTATATTATATCATAATATTCTTATAATTTATATCACATTATAATAAATAACACAATAATTTTATTAATTTTTTTTAGCCTATTTTATGTCCCACTGCTGGGCAAAGGCCTCGCCTTTTTTCTTCCAAACCTCCCTCTTAATGATATAGGAAGACTACCTTTCCTGTGTTCTTTAAAGGCCCAGTAGGTCTTCCAAGCATTTTGGACTCGTCTTTCGACTTCCTTATCTTGTCTGCTTTTGAAAGACACTATCTGGCCCAAATATGTGTACTCATCGACATATTGCAACACATGGATCTGTTCATTGAAAGTCCAACCTCAAGACTTGCCAACGGGCAATGAAGCGCAGCACGTTCGAGTTAGAAACACCACGCTGCGCTCTATAACTCAAATAGCGGATGTTGGAGAAAAAACAGACAGGCTGAAGTGGGAGTGGGCCGGACACGTCACACAAATACACCCGGAGAGATGGGCAAAGATCGTCACTCACTGGACTCCTGAGGCAGGACATTTTATTATTAAAATAATATATTTTCTTCAAGCAATTCTTTTAGAGAGTAATATGCTTTGAGTCTTTTAGCTTCCTTTTATTTTTATACATATACAAAAAATACTATTGCTATAAACTGCAGTGTCGGTGTTTTATTGCGTAATGTATTTTTAAGTCTACTTGTTAATGTATCATAGATACTGATGTTTGATAAAACTACTAACTCACACCACACAAGACAGAAACTCGTATCATGGGTCGTCACACGGTGCAAGCAGTAGCTGCACTACAGTAACTGACTAGACCAGAAAGCTAATTCTCGTAATTAAAACGTTCAAAAACTAGTCGCAGTCTCATCTTGGCGACAAACAAAATGTCAAAAATGTAGGGAAACTATAGGTATTTTTGACAGATTGAGATAGAGCAGACTGTGAACGTTCTTTAAATTACGATAATCATCCATCAGCTCACATTGTGTAAACTAGCCTTTAGAAACATTTAGAAGTTTTTTTGAATTATCAAATTAGAACTTACTTAGTCGATTAGTAACCTGATCGGTAAGCTCGCCGTGAATGGCAGTCACATGGTTCTCTGTGGTTACTCCTTGTTTCAGTTTGACGTTTGTCTATGTAATTCTCCTTTTCGTTTCGACAAGTCAAAATGAAGTACGTTTTTCGTAATTTCCAAATAAATTTTGCACAATCTGAATGATCTAATGCTATTTTATTGATAATGTGACATATTCTAAAAGTGCTGTGATGTCTTATCATTGTGTGTGATTGATTTTCAGGATCGGACTTTGCGCGTACAGTGGGTACAAGATCTATCCTGGCCATGGAAAGACCATGGTTAAGGTGGACGGCAAGGTAATATTTACTTGTTGTTTGTAATACCTATTGGCTTAGCTGTTACTCTTACCTTTTCCTTGAATAGAAATCTCTGATAAGCTTCACAAATAGCCGACTTTCACAACGTCTCACATGATTTTTTGATGTAAACATGTTATTTATTTATTGAGTATTTCTAATCAAAATTGATGCTCCGAATTCGTTGTAATTCTCATGGATCGGTAGTTACAGTGTGTCGTAATTTATTTTTCAGACCTTCACATTCTTGAACTCAAAATGTGAGGCTGCACATTTGATGAGGAGGAATCCTCGTAAAGTGACATGGACAGTGCTGTACAGGTAATATTTTAGTCTATTATTAAAAATTCGTATTGCTATTGCTAGACAATATAATCTACCTACTTGTTTTTATTACAAAAACTAACCTAACTTTATCAAAACGATTATAACCTCTATTGGTGGACAATTGTTGCTCAATTATCGATTGACTCTAGTGATGTAACGGATATTCGCATTCGCATTCGCGAATATCCGCATATTTTTCAATATTCGCATTCGCAAAAATTATGCGAATATTTAGCGAATGTTTTTAATAATCAAAAAGGAAATTATTATATGCATGCATGTGAAATAATAATACAATAGATAACACTTATATATTTTTATTAAATCATACTTCTACATTCTAAATTAAAGTAAGTCTCATTTATGAAGGGCACGCCACGATAGCGGCGGTAAGACCCCTCTTTGAGGAGTGGCTAGAGAGGCGTCATGGCGCCCTCACCTACCGCCTGACGGAGGTTTTCACCGGACACGGAAGTTTCGGGAGGTTCCTGCACATATTCAGGCGGGAGGAAACACCCGGGTGTCACCATTGCCAGGATCGCCCAGAGGACACAGTGGAGCATACGGTGGAGGTCTGCCCCGCTGCCAAGGCCGGGCCTGGTTCAAGCCATGGTCCGGGGCGAGAGGGAATGGGGGGCAGTCGCCTCCTTCTGCGAAGCAGTCATGCTAGCGAAGGAGGCGGCGGGACGGCTGAGGGAGAGAGCCTCCCGTCCCAGCCGCCGCGGGAGACGCTCCGGGCGTCGGGAGCCGCGCGACGACTCCCGGCCACCGTAGGCGCGGTCCTGCGGGTGGAGAGTAATGGGTAACTCACCGTCCGATCAGGACCAGGCCCGTGCCGGACGGCGCGTACGTGTTCCACGCGCGCCTCAAAGTGATGTCAGCATTAAACGAAGGGGCCCTTAAGGGCCGAAGCCTGCCGGATCAGCGGGATTGTCCGAAAGGGTTACCGCTGGCCCGGAACATAAAGGGCGAAGGAAGGAACACGGGTGGGTTTTAGTCAGTAAGAGTCTGACACTCCCTTCCGCTCCACCCAGAGCGAGAGGAGTCATTTGATGACTTCCCATCCTCAAAAAAAAAAGTCATTTATGAAAAAAGAACTTCAGAGATCTGATCAAATCTAACATTAATCAGCCTTGTTACAACTATGTAAGGTTTGCATTTATTTAGTAGTATATTATTACTTTACTACCATTTTTAAATAAAGTTTACAGTTTCTATTTACTAAAAAACTAAACAATTACTTGAAACAAAATTATTAAACTTTAAATATCTTAATACATTAGATATTTAAAGTTTAATAATTTTGTTTATAACCTTTGGCTTTAAATGTATATTTTTTCATTCCACTTTATATATCTGAGGAATTAAATATATGTATAATGAATTAGTGATGTAACAGATATTCGCATTCGCGAATGTTGAAGATAAATATTCGCATTCGCATTCGCGAATGTGAAAAATCCAACATTCGTTACATCACTAATTGACTCTCAATAGTATTTCAATCAGGGACCATTTTGGTTACCCATTGAAAGGGTTTTTAATAGGGTTTTGACAAACTGTTGTTTTAAAACCAATTTCATATGTATTACCATCTTTTACGAAAACCCTCATCAATGGATAACCTCTTCCAAACCCCTTTGATTTGTTTACCTGTTTATTCAAAAACCCATTCTTGGTGGTTATACTTTTTAATAGTAAGACGTTTTGAATGGGTTACCCCTTCAACGACTGTAACAGAGTTACCCATTCGAACTACAAATATTGTAATTTTATCTCTCGTGCCTTACTATAAAGTACTAAACTGTATGCATTCGGCGGGTGCACGCGTCAAGTCGCAACACGCAGTCTAGGACCTAGCGACTCCACAGTTCATACACATATGATTATGGTCATTATTACAGTGATTTTAAAGTTAAATGTATTTTTTTTTTTGAATAATCGGGGTTGTTTCATGTGTAATCTTGTCTATTTTACGGAATCATAAATGTCATTCCATCGGCTCACTCATTATTTAGTGCCCGAAGGGAAAGGAGCAGCGTCAAATTAATAAAAAAATGCCACAACCGAAGCGAGATGCCGTACATAGATATTATGAATACGATGCAACTACTCAGAGCAGTCAATGCAATTTATGTGGAAATCGTATAAAGGTAAGGTCATTATTATTATGATGTGATTTTCCCAATCTTCTAATCTAGCAGATACCAGTTTGACGACACTTCTCGAAGTTATTTAATTCAATTGTAACCAGGGCGGGACCACCCTCGGCAGAGTTTATGTGCAAAACCTGTGACGCGTCTCTTTTATGAGTGTTTTTGTATTTCGATTTTGTTTTTACAAATCGGTTTAAATTATGATCTCCAGTTTAGTATAGGTACCTAGTACTAGTTTTGTATAGGTACCTAGTACTAGTTTTGTATATGTACCTAGTACTAGTTTTGTATAGATACCTAGTACTAGTTGTTGCCCGCGGCTCGGCTCGAATACGGCTCTAACGATTTCGAGGAAATTAGGAGCATAGGGGGGCCGATCAAAAAGTAGATAATAATATAATATTATCAATCGGTGTCTGCGTGGTCGATTTATTTGTGTAACTTTCTGTGCTGATGACGAATTGACGACGGGTTCAAACCCCAGCTTTGGACAAGTCTAACTTTGTTTTTTATTTTTTAGAACTGAGTTTTTCTTATCAGAATTTGTTTATTTAAGTTTTAGACAGTGCTCAATATAATACTCAATTAGTATAAGACAACAAACAATAGGGCCATTTCGCCTGTTCGCGTCCATTTAGTGCAGTTGGCAAGTTTGACGGCGATAATAAAAATGACCAAGCGCTAATTTCTATGAATAGTTTTACGCTAACACGCGTAAAACTAACTCACACTAGGCACTCTGAATATTTAATTTTTTGTTTTGTTTTAGGGAAAACACACAACTAATTTGAAAAACCACATTTCTATAAAACATCCGGAAGAATATTTAATGGTAACCAATATAAATAAAGAAAATATCAATCAATCAATATCAAATACGTCTAAAGATACTTCTAACTCGGAAAAAGTAAAAAATTTGTGTGTAAGACTAGTTACTACTCATGGACGACCATTTGCGATGCTACAAGATGCTGCGTTTCAAGAAATTATTAATATTGCAGTTCCATCCAATTCTAAAACAAAAGGGATAAATTTAAATGTTATTAAAGGAATGATACCTCAAAAGGCATACCAAATACAAAGGAAAATTTCATTAGAAGTCAAAAATATTATGATAAGTTTAAAATTGGATTCGGCATCTTACGTAGACAGGAATTTTTTGGGTATCAACTTGCAGTATATGAAAAACGGTCGGATTATAATTAGAAATCTAGCTGTATTAGAAGTGTTGGAGAGACAAACCGCGGAATATCTAAAGGAAAAGCTTTTGGAAGTTTTAAATGAGTTTATGATTTCACAAACACAAATTTATTCAATAACCACAGACAACGGTAGTAATTTTAAAAAAATGACAAAGTTGTTGACTGAATATTGCTACACAACTGCTCAAAATGAAAATAACTCCGATTTCGATAGTGAAGCCAGCGGTGAGTACGAGGAAAATGAGGTAAATGATTATGATGATGATGATGATGAACAAATAGCTGACAGGTACGAACTCAATGAAAACACGGACCTAAACAGTTTCATCAACAGTGGGAATAATGACTCATTCAAGCCACGTGCAATGTTTTGCGCTGCACATACTTTACAACTTGCTGTAAAAGACGCTTTTAATGAAAATTTGGATGCTAAAATTGCCACACAAACTGCACGAAGAGCTGTTAAAATCTTACGCCGACCAAATATAAAAAATATTTTAAGGACCTCGAATTTAAATAAACCGATAATTGACTGTCCAACTAGGTGGACGTCTACCTATCAAATGTTGTCACGTTTGTATTCATTAAGAGATGTTCAAGACTCTGATCTTACGAGTATTTTTTCTGATAGTTTCTGGATGGAAATCCAAAATTTAATTGCTTGCATTAAACCTGTTTATGAGGCGACAGTAGCATTACAACGCGAACAGCTTACGATTGGTGACTTTTTCACAGAATGGCTTAATTGCAAAATAAAGTTGGAAGCTATTAGAACCTCATTTGCAGAGGACTTAGTTAAAGCTATGAAAAGTAGAGAAACTGATTTATTAAATAATGATTTAGTCCTAGAAAATTTATATTTAGATGGTCGCCTCAACGTAATTTTATGTGATCAAGAATGTGAGAAGGCAAGAACATTAATAGCGCAGACTTTCCAGCAGTTACAATCTCTCACACTATCTGAGTCTTCAATCGAAATTTCCGAAATACTAGATGACTCTAGTACCAGGCAACATGGTCAAACAACATTACCATTAGAAAATTATTTAAAAGAAACTGAAGCAAATCGTGGGTTAACTGGGAGGTCGTCATTGAATACATTTGATGGAATGTTAAGTAAATTAAGATTTGAACCCAGACTACCCTTGAATACCAATATTTTAGCCCACTGGGCGAACAAAGGAGCCTCGATTGATCCCTCTCTAATGAAAGTAGTTAATGTAGTGTTTGCAGCTCCTGCAACGCAGGTATCAGTGGAGCGGTTATTTTCATCAGTAAAATTTATATTAAACCCTTTAAGAAGTAATATGGGTGGAAGTTTGTTACAGGATATAATGATGATCCGTTCAAATCCAGATTTATTCGAATGAGAGAAATACTTTTAAAACGTGAAAAGTAATATGTTCTGATTTTCTTTTGTTCTCATTAGTTTCAAAAGTAAAAATAAAAAGTAAGTAGGTACCTAACGTTGGGAAACCACTTAGTATATTAAAGGTGAAATAGTTAAAAATATGGTTTGCTCTGACTAAACCGATTCATTAGTTCGACCATCGAAATACCGAGATTTTTTGGAGCGTGAAACGAGCAAGAAATATTTTTTTGTGCTTTTTCACCTTTATTATATTTAGCGGTCTCCCAACGTTCAATAAATAGGTCCTTACATATCATTTCACTTTTTAAATGTTTTTTGAGCTAATTGTTTTTTTTTTTATAGGGCCATAATTCCGTTAATTGTTGATTTCCATTTTTTGTGTAATAATTTTAAATAACGATGTCGTTATTGAATAAATAAAAATCTTAAAAAACATAGTATTATTTATTATTAAAATACACAATTTTTTCCTTATTACTGGTATTGTTGTTCTTTAACACTTTGCATGACCATATGAACTATTTGATACATATGTACATTTGTTACGTCGTCCTTCTTCTAATTTGCTTAGATATTTTGCAACTAATAAAGAAAAAGAATAACACTCATGAATAACATCTTCCTTGCTATTGTCTGAGTTATCAGTATTTATAGCCTTATCTTCCATTTCTTTAGAGTCATTTTCAAAAGATAAATCGGGAGTAGACGCATTATCGTCTAATGTCGGTTGCAATCTCGGTATTGACTCACATGAAGGATCGATTGTCCTTAATTCCTCAAAATTTATTGATTCACTTTCATCTGAGCTTCTGTCGCTGTCTGAAATATATATGTGCTCTAAAAAACAAGAATTATATATTATTATAAAATTAGTAATAAACAATTAAGTGGCATATTGGACTACAGAAATGCGGCCATTTAGATCTTGAAAACTAATTATTGCAGAGACCTGAAATTTTGGTAAATAACAGATTGAATTTTTAAAGAAATTGCTAAGATATAGAAAAAATATCCTGTATTTATATTTTAGGAGCTGTAAGACGGCAAATATTGACGAAAAACTAATTTTTCACCGTGCCAATGGCGTGGTCTTGGGGCAATAGTATTACAGCTCCTAACATAGAAACACAGGATTTTTTCTATATTTTTTTAAATTTTTTTTTACAACTTCAATATGCTATTTACCTACATTTCAGGTCTCTTCAACGCTTTATTTTAAAGATCTTTATTCAAACCCTTGTATTGTAGAACTTAATAAAACTTAACAAAGTATGTAACTAATTCACGTCGGTATAGATATAAATTATACACTTAAGAGTATATAAGAGAGAGTGAAATAAGTACCTATTTAATAAAAATAAAAATTTTATCTAGAATTTTTATCTCTCTGTCTCTTTATTTATTAAAAAAAGCTATACTCGCGACGATTTATCGTCCGTATTAGACATTTTCCTGAGGTTAAAGCTACCTGAAATGTTCACTAGGATATTCAGCCATTACCATAACAACTTTAATCAAAATTCATCACATACTTTTAGCGACATAAAATGTTCAAGAATTGGTTATTTAGTATCTATACTGATTACAAGCCCACTAAAAGTTTAAAACACTTTCATACAAACACAGGCTATTTACAGTTTTATTATATATTATATTTAGTTAAAATACACTTACTTACCTTTGTTCATCTTCAATATTCAGGCGTCCTTAATTTAAAACTTAAAAAACAGCACCGTCCTATCAAACCGAGTAAGAAACACTAATGAACAATTCTATATGATTCCAAAATTTCAAGGACAAAATGTATTCCTCCACTTCAACGTAATTTAAAATGATTTGATTTAAAACCCTTTGATTACCCCGACAAACCCTTTCAACAGGTTATCGCTTCAATTGGAAATCATAGAAGAGCCGGTAACATCTTGTACTAGTTAACTTATTGATAGGGTTACCCTAACGTTAGGGTTATGAACGGGCTAACACTTCCAAGAGGTAACATTTTCCGTTGCTGTAGGCGTACATTCTGTAACACTTTCGAAAGAATTAACTTATATTCGGGGTTGTATGGTCCCTGATTTCAATACTATCGTAACCTCGAAAACTAGTAACAATATTGATAGGGCTATTGATAGTATTGGAATTTTACAATACTATTGATAGTATCAATCGGCAGACATAGTAATACTATTAATGAAGAGCAATACCATTGAGTTGTGATACTATCGCTATAAAAGTGTGCCTTACAACAATGAATAGCGATACTATCAATAGTATTAGAACTATTGATATTTTAACCCCATCAATATTCTGTTCTAGGTAATGATGACTTATATCCGAATATTAAATTTTCGTTAAATATGAAGGGTTAAAATTCTAATACTATCAATAGCACTATCAATATTGTTACTAGTTTTCGAGGTCAACTGTCAATAGATCAATCATCGATAGTTAGGCAACACTAGTGGAAGTAGTGGACAACGTTAGGTTATATAACTGTAATCTTTGTTACTGAGAGTGCCAGCTAACCATGACCCAAGATTTCCTAAGATGTCACTCATTCGTTTGCTTTTTAAGGTCTTTACCCGTACAGGATATAAAATAATAATATTAGAACTAATGACTCATGTTTGACCTGTTTAATTTTTCAAGAAAGGATATTAGAAAACACTTGAATATTTGGTAATGAAAATACACATTTTCAGAGAGTTTCCTAGTTCACAAAAAAGCAATAAAATTGATGTTGCCAAGTCCCTCAGTGATGACAAAACCTTAACTTATTCTTATTACTTGTATATCTACATAAAAATATTCAATTCACTAATAGACAATTCACAGCCTAAACCACTGGTTCTAGAATTCTAAAAGCAACAAAATAATTTTGAACAAGAGTTCCTTATAAAACGGAAGTGACTAAGGAAGGATGGAATCGAATCTCATCCGACTTGCTATCCTCGAGATCTGCGCTGTCTTGTTAAACCCGAAATGATGAAGGATTGGAATGATCATTGGCAAAAAACGCGATTATTGAAGGGTAGATTTTATGGCTCTATCCAACCATCCATTCCATCTAATTGTTGGTTCAGCAAACTAAAATTTTCTAGTAAAATAGCCACCTCTGTTATAATTAGGCTCCGACTTGGTTTTGTTTGCACTCCTGTTTTTTTGGCCAAAATCCGCGTGAGGGACTCTTCTTTGTGTGAATGCGGTCTGGATGAGGGTACTCTGGAGCACTTGTTTTTTTCCTGTCCTCGTTTAACCACTCCCCTTTACGACATACTCCCTCCTGATTTTCCCCGCCCAATTAACATTCCTTTCCTATTATCTCTAGCCCATACCCCTGCAGTTAAAATCCTTTATAAATTCATTAGCATTAATAAAATCCAGTTATAGTTGATATTCCTATTTACTTATTATATATTTACTGAATGTTCTAACATTTATTTTGTGACGTTTTACATCTAATATAAAAAAAAATGTTTTGTCCTTTTTTAGCATGGGGGTTCATGGATGCCACCGCTACAAACACTGATCAATAGTTGTGTAAAATTTTACGATCATTATCTTCTCATACCTTGACATTGGCAAAATCATCGAACGTAACCGATGGAGCCAGAACCTCAAACATAGAATAGAATAGGAAGGATTTTGTATTCCTCCTTTAATGAATGGGATGAATGAATTCAATCTTCCGTAATTCGTTGCCTTCCTTTGCTGTTTGTGCTGACGGGAAATCCTTTTGTTATACTTTGTAATGTTATTGGTAATAATATTACATCCCAATCCTAATTTGCTAGATAATGAGAAACAATGGTATTGTCCTTAGATTGTTGGATTTGGTGCATATATCCTAAATCTGTCAATGTAGAATCAGTATTAAATTCAAAATAGCTGATTATACGTATATAGCATCATATAGGGTTTTATATGAAACTGTTTATCGTAATGTAGTAAAAGTAACAAAAATATTAGCACACTCCATCATAAATATTCAGTAACCAATTCTTTCTCACAGGCGCAAGTTCAAGAAGGGTCAAGAAGAAGAGCAGACCAAGAAGCGCACAAGGAGAACCCAAAAGTACCAGCGTGCCATTGTTGGTGCCTCACTCAGTGACATCATGGCCAAGCGTAACATGAAGCCTGAAGTGCGCAAAGCTCAGAGGGATCAGGCTATCAAGTAAGTATAAGAAAAGTTGTTTACAAAAAAAAAATATTAATAAAACAACATAACAATTATTATTACAATTATAAAAATTATATTCAGTGAGTTTTTGAATGAAAATATCTATGGTGACTGCTAACTAGAGCCATGTTGTAAATGAATATTTTGGATTTTAGCTCAGAATATTGAAACATAAAATATTAGTTTTCCTCCTGTCTAAACTTATGATCACTTCATTATGTGGTGCCTAGTAATGGCTCAATTGCTAGAAAGTAGAAAGTAAAAAAATTTAATGCATTCCAGACATGTACTGTGTATGTAGACACTCAGGGATCCTAAATTATATCATGGTACACACACTAATCAAAAATAATCATGCAAATCTAAAATGAGTGTGGAATCTCATTGAGAACTCACAGATTCCAAAAAATAAGCTTGTGATCATTATTAAACCTGATTTCTGTTTCTGTGGTGCTGCTATATCTAACAACTTATCTTTTTTCCAGGGCTGCAAAGGAACAAAAGAAATCCACAAAGGCTGCCAAGAAGGCCACAGCACCATCAGCCAAGGCTAAGGCAGCACCTAAGGCCAAGGCCGCTAAAGTCAGTCAAAAATCAGCCCCCAGGGTTGGAGGAAAGCGATAAGACCCTAAAATAAACTGATTTTATAAGCCACAAGTTTGAGTTTTATTTGAAGTAGTAAAAACGAATACTGAAAAAATTTCATCAAAATTAAATGAATAAAATTTAGGTGTCTAAACACACTATGCCGAAGGTACGCGACTGAAGTTCGGAATGACTACGCCTTCAATGCTATTTGAATTACTGACGACATGCCGAAATTACGTTACGTTAACGTTATAGCGTACAGCCGAACTTGGGTCGAGCGAAGTCAGCGGCAATTCGGAGGCAACGTATTCTGTAGAGCACACGTTATACGCGACCAAAGTCCGGTTCTATTGTCAAAGGTCTGGGGCAGGGAGCAGCGGGGAGGCAGGCATGCCCGCGCCTTGCGTGTTCGCAACTGAATTTCTGCCGCGTAAGATCGGCACTTATTGTGTGTCATATCAGCCGAATACGTCGGAACGTAAAATCAGCCGCGGTTCGATCGCGTACCTTCGGCATAGTGTGTTTGGAGTTTTGGACACCAAGACACCTTAGTTATCTAGTAGGACATTATTGGTTTCTCGTTCATCTTTTAATTTGCCAGCATTCGTGGTGGCACACAAGGTAGAAGGCGTATAGGTACTCTTCTTCTTCTTCTCTTCGTTTAATGGCTTTTGCGGAAAAACCACCACAATTTAGCCAATGTCAAGTGTACTCGGGTTAGCCACCAAACACAGGAGGATAAAAAGTGGGTGGAACAAGGCTGTCACTGATATATACAGACGCCAGCACATCAAGCTACCCGAAACTGGCAAATTTTCCCAATCAACTTTGAGCCTTATGCTTCAGATATAAAGTTGAAAATCTATTAAAGAAATTTAACAGATTGTAGTAGCTTGATGTGCTGGCGTCTGTACATTGTCGTTGTATTGTATGTGCGCCTGACAGAGGTGGTTCGCGTTGTTCACTTGATACTTTACCACAACACAATCGATTCCGCGACATGTAGCCAAGCAGTGTGCCGCGCCCCCGGGGTCTTGCTGAACGCTCCAGCCAGTCTTGTCAAGTTTACTAAGCTACTTATTTATGTAATTCATGCCGTGCATACCAGCATACCTACTTCATAATGACTATGACTAAGCCATTGACTTGTATAATTTATCATTGGACTAAGCTGATTGGTCTTTTGAAATCAAGGCTGCAATTTCAGTATTCGATCGATAAACTGTGTAGAAAGGTACTGCGCCTGCTGCTAACTACCTAAAGGGTCCCGAAACGATCAAGTGCGATATTGTCGATGTTAATGTGATGATAGTTTACACACCGATGCGCAAAATATTCATTTATATTTCTATTGAAGGGATTGACAAAAATATTACTACAGTTGCAATTGATCGATTTGGGTGCCTTTACTCAGCCCAAAAAGAGGAAGCATGGTGCTCGATGAATAGCACCATGGAAAATAAAAAATGGATAAATAGATACACGATCATGATGGGTGCTAGCAGACATTAAATTATTTACTTCGGTGCCAGTAGGTTAGTATTATTCAATTTAATCATAACAATCACAAGCCGGCCATCTGTACTTAGCAGGTGGTAAGACGATGTACATTTCAACCGCGCGGCCAACTCATAATATTTGACGAAACTTTGCCAGGAATTAGTGCTAATTTGTTACTTTACACACCCCTTTTCGTGAATTTGTTACAAAAAAAACTAAGACGCTATGACAAAGAATAGTTGGCCGCTAGAACCGCCACTTGCCGTAATCATCGCCCGTGATTACACAGAAACTATATAATACAGATAGACGAATGATGCATCAAAAGAAAGGTCTTAATTTGTTCAATTTGTTACAAAATTTAAAAACGTCATAACGTAAATAAACAAAAAGTTACGCAATATTTAGTTCTCAGGTTATGAGTAGGTAGGTACTTATCTCACCATAAATATCAAATTAATAGAGGCTAATGTGTATGGACAATTAGTTACTAATTTGTTACAGCTAAAAACAGAAAAAAAAATACTAGAAAGTAGGTTCAATAATTTGTTAGAGTCGATTTTAGTTGGCCGCTCGGACCGCAATATGCCTAAAATACAATGGCGTTTATCTCGTTATAAAAAGTAGGTTTAAGCTAAGTTTTAGTACTAATCGCCAGGTAACGTAACATAGTTTGGATAAATATGGCGAACATAACTGCAGCATCCATATTTTAGAATATATTTACAATAAATAGTAGTATGAAACCGTATGAGAGTAGGGTGACCATGATTACTTTAGTACCTACGAAAGCATGTTTTTAATTTTGTACTCTGTTCGAACGAATATGCGGTTCGTTTTGCGGCCATATTGATGTCTATTGTTCTTAATTCTTTAAAGTATTTAGGTAGGTACTGATAAAATTATCGTTTCTTTGACTTTGCGCAGGTGTTTTATGATGGGAACGATTCCAGAAAAAGGACGTTCATTTATCAGCGACAATACATAATTATTATGAAATAATAAGATTTTCAAAAGGAGATTTTTTTCGTTTGCGAGCAGCCACCGGATTGTAGAGAACAGTTAAAGCGCTTAAGAATCTGTCCTTAAGATAGAAATCCTTACATTGGATATTACGCTCGTCACTAGAGGTTGCCTGGATCTAGGTCTCAAGATGCAAAATGCACGCTGCCGCTGTGCACTTTCTCACAGAATGTTCACAAGTTAAGTGAAATAACAATTAATTCTTCCCTAGGGAATCACTATAGCAGTTTATAATATATACACACGCGTTGATAAGTTTGCTAATTTCAATTTTACGTATTTACAGTTTGAAAACACGAAACGTGCGTGGGCTGAATTGTCACTCTTTTACTATAGATAATTGGCGGGAAACGCATATACTATAAAAGCAGGCTTGCGATTGGATGGAACGTAAGAGCCCTTTAAATGGAGCTCTGCATTTGGTTTAGAAAAAAGAATACTTAAACGCCGTGATTTCCGATTTGAAATTGGCGCCAAATATTACTTTTTAAATAATGAAAGGAGTATGTTTACGATACAATAATATTATACAGGTAAATTAAAAGCTAATTCAAGTAATTAAGCTAAGCATATTTTTAAGACTTCTTCGAGACGACCACATGTGAAGTGAAGTGAAATCACATTAAAATGTGGCAGAGACGAATTTCATGTCTTTTTATAGATACTTAGGTAATATTTCCGAAGGTACGGTACGGTAAGGTATACGTACTACAGTTTATTACTTTATTCAAGTCATCATAAAATTGTAAAAATTAAACTTACCGCAGTTGATTTGGATTCCTCTGCAATACACTTTTTGGTGGTGAGTTCTACATTAACAAATCCAACATATAAGTGTGCACAACTCATAGCTAAGCACTTTTAGATACTTCTGGATTTAGTAATAATTGTCTCAATAACTTAGTAGTATGAAAATCACGGGAATTAAATACGTACGAGCACACACCACAAAATACCACAGTAATGACAATATTCACAACAAAAAATAATCGCTTTGCAAACCCTTTGCAACAAATATTTTTAACAATAGTTTGGAAACAAAAGAGATCCTTTTTCTGGAATCGTTCCCATCATAAAACACCTGCGCAAAGTCAAAGAAACGATAATTTTATCAGTACCTACCTAAATACTTTAAAGAATTAAGAACAATAGACATCAATATGGCCGCAAAACGAACCGCATATTCGTTCGAACAGAGTACAAAATTAAAAACATGCTTTCGTAGGTACTAAAGTAATCATGGTCACCCTACTCTCATACGGTTTCATACTACTATTTATTGTAAATATATTCTAAAATATGGATGCTGCAGTTATGTTCGCCATATTTATCCAAACTATGTTACGTTACCTGGCGATTAGTACTAAAACTTAGCTTAAACCTACTTTTTATAACGAGATAAACGCCATTGTATTTTAGGCATATTTCCGTCCGAGCGGCCAACTAAAATCGACTCTAACAAATTATGGAACCTACTTTCTAGTATTTTTTTTCTGTTTTTAGCTGTAACAAATGAGTAACTAATTGTCCATACACATTAGCCTCTATTAATTTGATATTTATGGTGAGATACCTACCTACTCATAACCTGAGAACTAAATATTGCGTAACTTTTTGTTTATTTACGTTATGACGTTTTTAAATTTTGTAACAAATTGAACAAATTAAGACCTTTCTTTTGATGCATCATTCGTCTATCTGTATTATATAGTTTCTGTGTAATCACGGGCGATGATTACGGCAAGTGGCGGTTCTAGCGGCCAACTATTCTTTGTCATAGCGTCTTAGTTTTTTTTGTAACAAATTCACGAAAAGGGGTGTGTAAAGTAACAAATTAGCACGAATTCCTGGCAAAGTTTCGTCAAATATTATGAGTTGGCCGCGCGGTTGAAATGTACATAAGACGCTGGTCGCGTTCCTGAGTGAGCTGTACCTTTATCAAAGTAGAAAATGAATGAACGTTGAAATGATGTTAAGAATGACCTTGGGTTTTCAAGAAAAAAGAAATATGCCAACGCACTGAACGTAGTGATGCCTTATGTAAACATCTTTAGGTGGCATGGCATACGCTGCAAATTGGCTCAATTCCAACATAGATAGCGTAAAAATGGATGACGGGCTATGATGAACTAGTAGGCCAGTGCGTGCTATAGGTATAGTCTCGCACCTAGGCCGCCCTAAAAACAAGACAAATGTTTTGAACGAGTTTCTGTTTAAGAAACAAATTAGTTGTTATGTAACATGATACAATATTAAATAATACAGATTTTAAGTTATAAATTTTATTTTTTACTGGTACAGAATGTTTATCTACAATACCTGCGCTTGTTGTTTACATAATTTATTGGATGCATAAGCCATAACTTACGTTATTAATGGAAATCCTAAAAACTAAATTCACTTAAGACTTGGCTAGGGTTTCGGCCTTGGCCACAACTTCCTCAATGGGTCCCACCATGTAAAAAGCTACTTCAGGAAGATGATCATACTCGCCCTGCAGGATTTTAGAGAAGCCTTTGATAGTTTCCTCAAGGGGCACCAGTTTGCCAGCGTGTCCAGTGAACACCTCAGCCACCTGGAAAGGCTGGGACAAGAACCTCTGGATCTTACGTGCACGAGCAACAGTCAGCTTATCTTCCTCAGACAATTCATCCATACCCAGAATAGCAATGATGTCCTGGAGTGACTTGTAGTCCTGAAGAATCTTCTGAACTCCACGTGCAACATTGTAATGCTCGGCTCCAATAATGTTGGGGTCCATAATACGGGAGGTGGAGTCAAGAGGGTCCACAGCGGGGTAGATACCCAGCTCAGCAATGGCACGGGACAGTACAGTGGTGGCATCCAAGTGAGCGAAGGTGGTGGCAGGGGCAGGGTCAGTCAAATCATCAGCTGGCACATAGATAGCCTGCACAGAGGTGATGGATCCCTTCTTGGTGGTGGTAATACGCTCCTGCATGGTACCCATGTCGGTGGCTAGGGTGGGCTGGTAACCTACAGCTGAGGGAATACGACCCAGCAGGGCAGACACCTCAGAACCAGCCTGGGTGAAACGGAAAATGTTGTCAATGAACAGCAGTACATCCTGTCCCTCCTGATCACGGAAGTATTCGGCGACGGTCAGACCAGTCAGAGCGACACGGGCACGCGCGCCGGGGGGCTCGTTCATCTGTCCGTACACAAGGGATACCTTGGAGGTCTTGTCCTTCAGGGAGATGACTCCAGACTCAATCATCTCTTGGTACAAATCGTTGCCTTCACGGGTACGCTCGCCCACTCCCGCGAACACGGAGTAACCACCGTGCGCCTTGGCGACGTTGTTGATCAGCTCCATGATGAGTACAGTCTTACCGACTCCGGCGCCACCGAACAGACCGATCTTACCTCCCTTGGCGTAGGGGGCGAGCAGGTCGACGACCTTGATGCCAGTGACGAGGATCTCCTGCTCTACGGACATGTCTACGAACTCGGGCGCTTCGGCGTGGATGGCGGCGGTCTTGTCTGTGGGGATGGGGCCGCGCTCGTCGATGGGCTCACCGATGACGTTGATGATGCGTCCGAGGGTCTCTGCGCCCACGGGGATACGAATGGGTGAACCGCAATCGTGTACGGGCTGGCCGCGGACCAGACCCTCGGTACCGTCCATGGCGATGGTACGGACGGTGTTCTCTCCCAAGTGCTGCGCCACCTCCAGCACAAGCCGGGGTTGACGGTTCTGTACCTCCAGAGCATTTAGGATGGGTGGAAGGTCGTCTTCGAACTGTACGTCTACGACGGCACCGATAACAGCAACCACCTTACCGTGTCCCTTGCCTGCTGCAGCTTTGGCTGCATAATCACGTTTGTTCACCAAGGGCGCTGCGACTAAAGGTGCTTTGTCGGAGGTATTATTTACTACCGTCCTTGTGGCCAAACGGCCGGCCCTGCAGACGGTAGAGAACATTTTCGTTTAGGAGAATCGATCGAATAAATGCACAGTAGATAGTCGCGTCGGAGAGGTCACGAAAGAGGTTCGGTCAGTCGGATTCTTTACGTAACAATTCGACGTTCAGAAATCTCAAATTAGTACAGGATGATTACGGCACTGCCGTATCCGGATGTACAGATTATAAAACATAAATTTTGGTTGATATTCTCAACATTTCCACAAATTATTCTAGGATATCATTGTTTATAGATTGGCCAGAAAACAACAAAAAAAGAATCGGAGTCCAGTGTGCCAGACTGGTTGTTCAGTTGGGATTACCACCCAGCTAAACGGTTGCTCAGTATTTTATCGGGTCATGTTACTTTATCAGCGATATTACTTCGTACGCAAAATACGCGCATTGACGTGGAGTTGCGGACACCAGCCCGTATTACCTATTACTTGAAAGTAGAGCCTCCTAGTCTATTCTTTATATTGTATACTAGCTTCTGCCCGTGGCTTCGTCCGCGTAAAATTTCTTGTTGCCCCGACCCACCCCGTCGCAGCTCATCGCCTGCCCGCGCTATTACTTCGTTTTTGCTTAGCGTTCTTTCTGACTTTTTTCTTCTTGCTTGGCTTCTAAGGGTCATAGCGTGATATTAAATAGCCTATAGCCTTTCTCAAGAATTGGGCTATCGAATACAAAAAGATTTTTTCAAATCCGACTTGTAGTTCCAGAGATTACCCCCTACATACAAACTTTACCTCTTTACAATACAATATTAGTAATAGTATGTACTTCAAGGATTAGTTTGTTTTACGTTTTACATGTTTACTGGGTGTTCACACTGCTGCACTGTTACTGGGTGTCAGTTCAGTGTGTTCACCACCGATATCTCTTCCCTAAAGCCGACTCTCCACTAGGGCCGCGCAGCGCCGTGAGGCCGAGCCGCGCGGCCGAGCCTCGTGAGTTCTTATAATGGGGACGCAAACAATAGCAAAAGCCTGATCGCAAGGCTTTAAGGCCACGCGGCCCTAGTGGGGACGCGCCTAACGCCTTATAGTCCTTTGATCCTTCTGAGTTCTGACACAATCTTCCATTGTGATACACATTTTGACGTCGACATCGGCACTATTGCCATAGAGAAAAATGAATAGAACTTGTGAGTGTGACACTTGACCATTGACTGCCAAGCATGGACTTATTTTAAGTCCATGCTGCCAAGACAACAGAGAAATTATCCACTTCTGAAGGCCAATTCTCGTAATTTAAAACGTTCAAAATCTAGTCGCAGTCTCATCTCAGCGACAAAGAAATGTCAAAAACTTGTCAAAATGTAGGGAAATTTGAAGTATTTTTTGACAGATTGAGACTGAGATCAGACTGTGAACGTTGTTAAAATTAGTAGAATTGCCCCTCTGTTATATGTCGGTTGCGCCTAAATCATTGCTGTTCTCCAGTCTTCTTGACCAAGCTTAATGTTAAAGATAGTTCTTTGTGCGAATGCGGTTTAGATGAAGGAAACTTAGATCATATTTTTTGCAGCTGTCGTAAAATGCGTTTCTCCCTGCATGATATTCTTCCTTGTTATATTCCCCGCCCCTCTTCTGTTAAATGCCTTTTAACTCTTGTTTTTTCCCGATTTGTGTATATATTGAGTAAATATATTAGAGTAAACAAAATTAGATTATGAATTATTGTTATTAGTTATGTTATTAATTGTACATGATATTTTTTTTTTATGTTTTAGTATATATTTCAGTTACCTACTATTCGTTTTTTTTGTTTGTTTAATTTTGCCTGTAAATAGTTGTGATTGTTAGGAAATAAAAATTATGTTTACGTTTATCCTCCTGTGTTTGGTGGCTAACACTTGACATTGGCTATTTTTCCGCAAAAGCCATTAAACGAAGAGAAGAAGAGAAATTGACATTTGACAATTTTGACATTTGTTTATTGTAGCGATGGGCCGAGTTGACTTTTTGGCAACTCGAGTAACTCGAGTTGACTCGCTTACCAACTCGGGTTGCAACTCGAGTTGACTCGACTCAGTCTGCCTTAAGATGCGTCGCGTTGCCGCGTTGTCCGTCCGAGTCAGGAAATGCTCAACTCGGTGCATCTTTCCGCGGGTTGCTAGTTTGCTACGTTCACGGTTCGCCGGGTCGGGTCCGGCGGGCTGCGTGTCGTCGCGTCGAGTCAATGGTAGTCAAATCAAATTGAGCCCATTCAAAAATCAGACGTTTATTATTATTAAAAGTGTTTACAAACATCACATCACAAAACGAAGTACATACCTACTTATGTAGCGCAAAAGAACGATGTAAAAATGTTAATTTTTACCTAGTAAATAATAAGAAACTAAAATAAATCTAATGGCACTTTATTCCTTAAATTGAACACCGCACCTTTTGGTATTTGGTCATCTATCTATCAACTAACATCTATAAAAAAAGCTAATCAACATCTAAGTAATGGCACTTATTTCTGAATGAATACCAGTCTTAAGTTTAAAAAATATCTTGTAACTCTATAAAAATAACTGTAATATAAACTAATCAGCTTTGAAATAGACCGTATATACCTATAAATCTAAAGGCTCTGATTTCTAAATATCAGTTTTAAATTCAACAATACTTTGGTAAGTAATTATATAAAAATTATTATGTATAATGGCACTTGTTTCTGAATTTCAGTCTTAAATTCAACATAAGAAACCAAGAACGAGAACTATCTCTTTCACTCGCGGCTCGGACGTTCGGCGTCGGGCTGATTCGGGCTCGCTCAGAGTCGTTCGGGCCTCGCGACTCGCGGGCTAGGCGGCTAGCCGCGGGCCGCCAACCCACCGCACCGAGTTGACCCGGAGAGCGCGCGCGACGGGCTCGCCTGTCGCGCGCACTCTCCGGGTCAACTCGGTTTGCAGATATTTTGACTCGGGCTGACTCGCTTACGGTCTGACCCGAGTTACTCGAGTTAGATAACTCGAGTCGCCCATCGCTAGTTTATTGTGTGGGTGGACTGCACAGAGTCAGTGCTGCCATATTTACAGATTTGTCTGTATACATACAGATTTTCCGATTATATTACAGATAGCAGATTTGACCTTATTTTATACAGATTTACGACCTCGGCACACTTTCACACGTTTTTCCAACGGCGCGGTTTGTACGCCGTACCGTAAAGAAAAAGTACCGTGTACAAAGGGCATATCAGTACTCCCACTTATTTACTGCCGGGGAACACTACATAGTCTGTGCTCTGTGCAGTCTGTGCGCCGGTGCTTCTCGATTTTCAAAGGAGCGGTCTATACAAAAATGAGTAGGTATCGTATTGTTTAGCTTCGTCTTGAGATGTACCTACACTTAAATTATAATTTAATTAAATTCGACATTAAAATAATACGGAACACGCGGTTTTTTTTTTTTTAGGTAGACTTCATAAAATATATCGCTTTAGAATACTAGTCTATTAGAAAATACAGATTTATACAGATTTTTTAGGTTGGTATCACAGATTTGCCCGCGTCATGGGTGGCAGCACTGCACAGAGTACTTTTTGTTTGACAGACTGGAAGGGTACTCATAGTATAATATAATGTACTCTGTGAGGGTACTGGGTGGAAGGAACTGCGAACGGCGTGTTAGCCTCCGTTCTATTTCAGTTTTGATTTCCAAAGTATACATTTATCCATATTATTAGTGTCGTAGAATACAGAACACAGTTGTTTACAATGGAATATATTCCCCCTGATCATGAAGCTGCGCTTACCGATGCACGGGTGTAAGTTTTTTTTAGGTTAAAAAACACAAATGCGCTTCCGTTTCTATAATATTGAGAAATTCGTGTTTACAAGTAAATACAGGCAAATTACTTCTATTTAACGTATCTACCGAGAAGTCCCTAACACCGCAATTTGAATGTGGTTTAATCATCTATTATTTACAGTCTGGGAATGCGGAACTTAGGGAATTCTATTAATTATACCAGTTTACTGATTGTTTATATAATACGTTTCCAGATTATGTTGCCAGTGTGCAGTGCCTATAGAGCCGAATCCTTCCAACATGTGTGTGGCATGTTTGCGTACTGACATAGACATATCCGAAGGTATACCCAAGCAAGCAACTATTTTCTTCTGCAGAGGATGTGAGAGGTAAACGACTTAAATTGGTTATAATCATAAGCTTGAGTATATGATGTATTGAAATAAAACACTAAACAAACATTGTTAAGACAATAATGTTTATGTTGTGTATTTTTTTATTATTGCAAAATGGGGCAGTTTTTGATCTCGATCATGCCTGGTGGAAAGCTCGGATGGATGAGGTCTATGATGGAAATGATAAAATTATATTTTGTTTACTTATTTAGTTCCTTATCTTATTTATTTTTAAATATTTCTTTAAATAGAAAAAATAAGCAAAAAAGCATTTTAAATTCTGTTTTAAGTTTTGTCTAAATCATATAAGTAACTCTAATAGTTCAATTGTAGAATATACTTATGGATATCAGGCTAATAAGTGCTACTTTAGTAAATGCTGTCTATGAAAGAAAGAAAAATGATATTTTGCCACAGATACATACAGTTATGTGCAAATAAAAAAGACAATTTGAATACCTACCAAGCAAAAACATATGAAATATTTCATTTGAAAAATTGGCTCTAATTCTTAAACTTCATTTGAAATATAAAGTAAAGCACTACATTTACCACTACATTTTATGTTTTAGATACTTGCAACCACCGGCAGAATGGATCGTAGCTTCCCTGGAGTCACGGGAACTCCTCGCCCTTTGCCTCAAAAAACTGAAAGGACTGGGCAGAGTTAAACTGGTTGATGCTTGCTTTGCTTGGACTGAACCACATTCCAAGAGAATAAAGGTATACACAGTAATTACATAAGTTTCCAACTTAAATAATATTGTACAATACTGTTATCAAAATATGTTGCATGTACAATTTATTTGTTTTAGCTATGTTATGGCTGTTGTGATGATCAATTTAAATCCAAATGATAGTATGCAATAGGTGTTGATTAAAAAATAAATAAGAACTATGTGTATATATCGTCGTTGTGTGTGCAAAAATCGCTATGTGTTATTTAGTTATTTTCAGTTCTTTATGCAGTTTTAATTGTTATTTCAATACACACATACTGTAAAAACAGCTATGTGACAAGTGCAATATTTAAAGAGTTATGGAATGTAGCTATGTGATATTCATACATCGAAAGTTCGGTATAAACACGCTAATGGGCCTACCACACGCACAAGCTTCACCACAGTTTTGCCTGCGCAAGCCGGTTTGTACACGGAACACCAATACAGTTTTACCTACCACACGCACGGTGTTCCGTGTCCAAACCGGCTTGCGCAGGCGGTGAAGCTTGTGCGTGTGGTAGGCCCATTAGTGTTATAGTTCATATAGCTCAAATAAGTTCACTAAAAACACAAAGCGACTTTTGCACGCGCAACGACGATATTCAGAAGCAGACACAAAAACTTTATCAGATTATTTCCTTTTGGTCCTAAAGCAGAAGACTTTTACTCTTACTTGTGCTGGGCTTGTGGCTTAGTAATAACAGCTGCACGGACTGATCGATCAGGTTAACCTAAGCTTGTCGCGGTTGATTTCTGGATGGATGACCATCTTTACAATCATTATCAAAACTATTCAAGAGCCGTCCATTCCTCGGAAAGCACGTTTAGCCGTTGATCCCGGCTCTCACGGATCGTCAGTAGCCCGAAAGTCTGACAATCAGTCTCACCAAGGGGTATTGTAATCAGTAAATGGGTTGTGGAGGTCAGATAGGCAGAAACTTCATGTAAAATAAAGGCTCCTTCAAACAGGCGCGACACGCGATAAAATCGCGCGCGACACAAAGGCTCCACAAGTCGCGCAACGAGTGGTGCCTTAGTGTCGCGCGTGATTATATCGCATGTCGCGCCTGTTTGTAGGAGCCTTAATGGTATTCAGCTGCATCCGATGAGACTGGAATCCGACCCCAAAATAGTTGGGAAAAGGCTAGGCAAATTGATTGATCTTACCCAAGTTAGGCAAAATCGGAATAAGGCTTATCCAGCTATTTTGTAAATATTCCACCACTTTCCACTAAATCTTTAGTTTAAACAAAGTTAAAACCTACTACAATAATTGTCATTATTATCCTTCCTCCTATAATAATAAACATTTAATTCAGACCAGGTCCATATTTTGTTAGTAACAATGGTACAGACGCCAGCACATCAAGTTACCACAATCTGTCAAATTTCTTTAATAGATTTTCAACTTTATCGCTAAAGCTGAAGGTTCAAAGTTGATTGGGCAAATTTGACAGTTTCGGTTAGCTTGATGTGCTGGCGCCTGTACTTAAAACTAATGTTAGTATTAAATAAAATTCATTTATATCAGGTAAAATCACCCATATGAAAAAAATTAAAGTTTACAATTTAAAAAAAATAATAATCACCCTAATATTATAAAGGCGAAAGTTTGTGAGTGTGTGTGCGAGTTAATGTGGATGTGTGTTTTTCTTCCACAACTGTCATGTCAGAGTTCATTGCTTAGCTATATCATCTTCATACAATGTATCCATCTTTTTCACATTACTAAGCAATAAAATAAATCTAATTTTGTAGGTAAAACTGACAATACAAGGAGAAGTAATTGGGGGAGCAGTGCTTCAACAAACCTTTATTGTAGAGTACAGTATACAGCATCAGATGTGTGATGCGTGTCACCGGTCTGAGGCGCAGGACTACTGGCGCGCCTTAGTGCAAGTGAGACAACGCGCAAATAACAGGAAGACTTTCTATTATTTGGAACAGCTTATCTTGAAACATAAGGCACATGAAAATACTCTTGGTATTAAGCCTAAACATGGTAAGTACTATTAGATTTACCGTGTATTGATGCCCTTATTATATTTTTCTTGTATGGCATCACCGGATGTGTGAACCCCATATTGACTACTTTGTTTCCGGTGCTCCTCTCTCTCGCTTGCTAACCGTGAACACGATATGTGTCTGATAATGTGCTCGAATAAAACTATAGGTAAATATGTAATAGTGCTAAGTGACGATATTATGTGTGCATTTATTGTGATTAATAAAGTGCAACATAAATTGAGGTTGGACTGTTTCTTTTCTGTTCGCTACTGGTCCCACAAACACTCACACGAACCACGTGCCTCACCATCATATTATTATTAAAAGGTTATGGGCCCAGAGAAGTGAGCATCTTGGCTGCTTGCTGAAGCTTGCTTTGCTTTGCATCTAATAAAAAGGTTCGTTGAAAAGTAATCGTCGCTTTGGGAGTGTGATTCGGTGCGCACGCGCAGTACTGCAAGCCGTGCATCATGGAACATATCAACATAACCTCAATGGGTTCGAAAAATTGGATGGTATATCTAACTTCCATACCTGGAAGTTTTCAGTCAAGAACCTGCTTATTTTAGAAGGCTTGTGGGAAGTCATTCTTGGAACAGACCAAGCCGAAGGTCACTTGAGGCGTGATCAAAGAGCACTTGCACGCATTTGCTTAACATTAAAGCCGCATTTATTTCAATATGTACGGAGCTCTGACACTGCTAAAGATGCTTGGAAGGCGTTGCTTAACGTTTACGAAGATAAAGGCCTTTACCGAAGAGTTCTTCTACTGAGGAGACTGCACCGCGTTCAGTACTCTGAATTTTCAGATATGCAAGCTTATATTGATGCTGTGTTTACACTAGTCCAGCAGCTTGACGACATTAGGAAACACACTGAAGATGAGGAAGTTGCTGAGATTTTGTTGAGTGGTCTGCCAACTGAATATGATTCTGTTGTTTCAAATTTGTCAACTGCTGCGGTCACTACTACAGTATCGAGTGAACTTGTGCGAGCCCGACTACTGCAAGAGTATTCGAGGAAGACATCTGGTGATGAAGAAAGTACCTACAGCTTATGTCTCCAAAAGTAGAAGAACTCTTCGGTAAAGGCCTTTATCTTCGTAAACGTTAAGCAACGCCTTCCAAGCATCTTTAGCAGTGTCAGAGCTCCGTACATATTGAAATAAATGCGGCTTTAATGTTAAGCAAATGCGTGCAAGTGCTCTTTGATCACGCCTCAAGTGACCTTCGGCTTGGTCTGTTCCAAGAATGACTTCCCACAAGCCTTCTAAAATAAGCAGGTTCTTGACTGAAAACTTCCAGGTATGGAAGTTAGATATACCATCCAATTTTTCGAACCCATTGAGGTTATGTTGATATGTTCCATGATGCACGGCTTGCAGTACTGCGCGTGCGCACCGAATCACACTCCCAAAGCGATGATTACTTTTCAAGTACTTCGTTTTAATTATATTTTACTAGCTTTTACCCGCGCCCTCGGTCGTGTTGATGTCGGAAAATATACCATGGGATCGTACTACCGGGATTTTCATATAACTCTATTGGTTTACGCGGCCAAGCCAGTAAAGCTTCCAGTTGGTATGTTTTTTTCCGACATCTTCAACAATATTATCGTCATACTTCAGCCAATATACGCAAGTTGTTTAATTTATCGTGTTCAGACAGACAGACGCGGATGGGGGAATTTAGTTTTATAATATATAGTGATAAATTAATGTTTATTCATTTTTTAGAGGATAACTATAGGATTCCTAAATCTACTATTTATTTTAATTATTTGGATCACCACCCCAATTTCATAACTCATCCATAACCACAATCCTCTTCCTTTTGAAGGTGCAGTATGAACAGTAATTATCCGTTAACTTTCGAAGTTTTAAACTACATAACATCTCTATTCACAATTTTCTATTTACTTCCAGATGGATTAGATTTCTTCTACGCATCAGAAAACCATGCTCGCAAAATGGTGGATTTCATCCAGTCAGTGCTGCCTATAAAATGTAGCCATTCTAAAAAGCTGATATCACATGACATCCACAGCAATATTTACAACTACAAATTCACATTTAGTATTGAGATTGTACCATTGTCCAAGGACAGTGTGGTGTGTCTGCCTAAGAAGTTGACACAGCAGCTTGGCGCCATATCTCCTATCTGTTTGGTTAATAGAGTAACAAGCACTATTCATCTGATTGACGCTAGAACTGGACAAGGTAATTAGAGATGAATAGATAAAGTTCGGGTGATCCATGGGCGGCCACACATCAAGCTATACATAACATAACCAGTATATAAGCTGACTTCTGGTTGTACGATAAACCTATACAATGCAAGTTCAGCTAAACTGGAATTGTATAACTTGATGTAAAATTTTCTTCCCAGTATTTTAGCTCTTATCATGACAAAATAATTAATCAGCTACCTACTTAAAGGGGAACTGTGATTTTGCTAATACAGCAACCCACAAGGCTTTTAAACTTTCTAAGACCAATTATAACTGGTGGGCAATTATAACTTTCTAAGACCTTAATCATAGCGAATTTAACTACCAATGGATCAAATTCATAAAAAAAATATAAAACCATATGTAAATCATTGTGATTTGTATTAAAATGTGTTTAATTCTTGTTTCAGTGTGTGAAGTGTCATCTACAGTTTACTGGAGACACCCATTTTCTCCAATATGTAATCCTAAACAACTGGTCGAATATATTGTGATGGACATTGATGTATTGAAAGACCATGTAAGTTAATTAAAATTAGGGAGCAAGTTGAGTGTTTCTCTATCTCACTTCTATATTCTTGCAAAAATCAACCTTCCGAGGTCGACTTTTATATAAGTGTACTTGTATTGATTTGTAAGCATTGGTATAGTCGACCTCGTAAGGTAATTCATACAAAATCTATAGTCGATTAGTCGACCTAATAATTGCACGTGCCTATTGGACGTTGCGTCGTGTTTGCTCGTGCTTATCACTTTTGATAACAATTTCCACTAAACTGAAACTTCACTAAGGTTGAAAGTATCTGCCATATACAGTCAGCAACAAAAGTCGATTAACACGTCAGTATTTTTAATCATAGTTATTGCGCAAAATATTTGTAAAATTGCAGCAGAAGTACAATTTTTAGAATATAAACTCTTCGCTATTATGTGAAAAGCTAAAAAGCAGTTTATTGATAAAAAACGTAGCCAATTTAATAACAATAAAAAATTACAGTGTTGATGGAGTTTTGTTGCCGACCGTACTATGTAGACGAATGGGCCTTGTCGTTTTATTTTATGACGTGCAAGTGACATTCAACCTCGTAACTGCTCTAACCAGCTACGAGGCCGACTATACATTTTGTATGAATGAGTATAAAGCGACAAGGCAAGTAAATATGAACTCTGCTTAGCAATAATCATCCTTAAGTGAGTCACGTACCAAAAACAGAAATGCCAACAAGTAGAATATAAATCTCCCCATTGTAGACCACAATGTATACCTTATAGCAATAAAGACGTTATGAATGCTTATTATTTTAATACTTTTACAGGAAAAGAAAGCATTCCCTGGTCAAGGCATGGTGTCCAGTAAGCATGTGGTGGCTGATGTGTGGGTTGTAAAAGCCAGTGAACTTGGTTTAGACGTCAACCCTGTCCACACTAGGACGCATTTGGGTCATATTTTGAAGCCTGGTGATACAGTTCTAGGGTAAGCTATCTTTTAAGGATAAAGCAGATTGGGGCAGGCCGCGCCGCAACGCAACGCATTGCAAAAATCCTTCTTCATCACTTGTATTTTCTATGATTTTCATTTTCTATGAGTGTGCATACACTAAAAGTGGGTTGCAAAAAGTGCTGCGCTGCGGCCCGTTTTAATTTTGAAAAAGCTTCCGTTCTGTAACAACCGTCATTTCTCAGTACTCTACAAAATGTTATCTTAAGATATTTTTGTTGTTACTCTATTAAGATTTTTGTTTTAGGAGATATATTTTAACATTTTAAAGAAAACATTCGTGAGACATAATGTGCTTACTAGTTTTTAACGGCTAAGAGTAGTCAACTAACGGCTAATTTCGGACCCGAACGAGGTCCTTATTTACGAAATCACCTAACAATCTGTTACATAGAATTATTTATTGAATTATTAAATATTAAAATTGTACATTTTAGTTACAACATCGGCGATTCAAACGTGAACGACGCAAACTTTGACAAGTTAGACCAGAACGCAATTCCAGACGTGTTTTTGGTCAAGAAGTATTACGGAGAGAGGTCTGCGCGAAGACGCGCGCGTGCATGGAAACTCAAACACATGGCCGAAGAATTACACGAAGGACTCAGCTCTACTAATGAGTAAGTATACTAAAATCTAAACCAGTCAGAGGTAATCAAACCATCAATTAACCGTTTGTGATCAAAATAATTATGAACATTAGTGGAAAGACATAAGGTTGAATTTTTGAATTTTGTTTAGTTTCGGTAAGCTCCTTTGCTAAAGTGGCATTTCAGCGGCAAAGACGAAAGTTGCCAACCTTTAGATTATGATCTTTGGTGCAAAGATATAAGGTTGAATTTATTGCGTATTTGTCTCTGACGAGGGAGATTTTTGAGGATTTATTAGATTAAAACATCCAGTGCTCGCCAAATCAGAGGAAAAGTCAGCTACCCACTTTTCCTCTGATTTGGCGAGCACTGGATGTTTTAATCTAATAAATCCGAGATCTCCTTTAGATTGCGATTACGGCGTGTTTACAGACGTACAACTGTAAAATTCGGTTTAGTTTGCAACCAGAAATCAGTTTATATTGCATAATTTCAAATTTAAAAGAATTCGATTAAAAGAAGAGTATTCGATCAGTCTACCCATAATCAGTATTATCTAAGCTTATCGCATATTTGCCTCCTTTGCGTAAATAATATCAATCAAAGGGCCCTTGACGTAGTCCTATCGTTCAAAATTTCGTAATTCTTACTACATTGGTTTTTGAAGTGTAAGGAATATTGTCGTAAGATAACATGGTATTTACTAAGAGACTTTCACAATTACCGCTTGAGTATACTTACGACTTATTTGTATAGTTCCCTCTTTTTTTATGATGAGAAATCATCAAATGACCCCTCCCGCTCTGGGTGGAGCGGAAGGGAGTGTCAGACTCTTACTGACTAAAACCCACCCGTGTTCCTTCCTTAGCCCTTTATTGTTCCGGGCCAGCGGTAACCCTTTCGAACAATCCCGCTGACCCGGCTGGTTTCGGCCCTAACGGGCCACTTCTTTGTTGCTGACGTCTCTTTGAGGCGCGCGTGGAACACGTACGCGCTGTCCGGCACGGGCCTGGTCCTGATCGGACGGTAGCTACCCATTACTCTCCGTCCGCAGACCCGTAGTTCCCTTTCATCTATTAAAGCAGTTGGCAATACCTTTCATTATGACAGTTCAACACCATTCATTGCGTTATTTATGTTGTCGAGCAGACGAATTTTACAAACCTATGAAGCAATGAATTTGGAAGTGTGGTACGTAATTGGGGTGTACGTGTTCTATTTTCCTCATCACGTTTTTCACCCGGAGGCCAGAAGGCCAATTCCCGTATTTAAAAACGTTCAAAATCAATTTACACTCTAATCTCAGTCATAATCCATGTCGAAAACTAGGTAAATTAGAGGTATTTTTACAGACTATAAGGACTGATTTTTCCGGCGCCAGATAATTTTATCAGAGGAATAATTTAAAATTTTTGACAGTTCTTCCATATAAAAACTGTCAGATGTCAATTTTATTCTACGAATAAAAATTGTCCGTCGATTGAAAAATCAGCCCTAAGACAGATAAGAATGTTCTTTATAATACGGAAATTACCTCTCAGAATCAAAATACAACTTTGAATAAACTTTACAGGGATTACAACGACTTTTTGGACGACTTGGAAGAAGACCCTGCGTTTAGGCAAAACGTCAACATATTTAAGGACGAGAACAAAATACCAGTGGATACCGATGAGATCGACCCTTCGCTGCCTCGCATCACACTCGCTGAAATGTTGGACGATATGGTCATTGAAGATGTGGACATGACCGAAGTTTAACGATGTGTTCAATTAAAGTAACGCGTTGTGTTATATTTATACATAAGTTCAAAGGGTTAATAAAATATGTATGTTTATTTATGGAGACTGTTTAATTTCGTAATATTTTGAAAATACAGTCAGTAAAAAAGGTCTGTGATAATTTTGGAATTTTGTTATATCTATATCGTAGAACCTACTCATTGTTATAATGGCAATATCACCATTTTTAAAAGTACCTATTCCAAATATCTCAATCATTTTAATTGTTTGTAACAAGTAAGTACCTACTTAATAATTGACAAGTTTTAATTAATATGAAATTCTTCCATATCTTTGGACTGATGTAAGATGAAGATGTTCATTTAAGATGAACTTATTTCACTGACTGTAAAAAAACCTTATCTACAGAAGAAACGTGGGATGTCATGCCCATGATATCAAGTTTCACGACAAGGTTATCATGATCATGTAACTAAAAATGTTTTACATGAGAATGGAGCAAATGGTAGCGCTTGCGCAGGAAAATGGGCGGGGCTTTAACGAATTTTGATTTGACTTAAATAATGAGTTAGGAGTATAAAACTCCGGGTCAGCGGGATTGTCCGAAAGGGTTGCCGCTGGCTCGGAACATAAAGGACTAAGGAAGGAACACGGGTGGGTTTTAGTCAGAGTCTGACATTCCCTTCCGCTCCACCCAGAGCGGGAGGGGTCATTTGATGATATCACATCCTCGAAAAAAAAAAACAGTATAAAACTACCGCGTAATCTGAAGCTGGATGTGGTTCAGGTGTTGATAAAAGACATCTCAAAGTTTCTCTAGTTACGATAAGCCATTGTAATGCGCAAACATGTTCTAAGCATGTCGATACGTAGATATAAGATTATATTGATTGATATAGAATTACCTATCGCTGATAAAAATCATGACCTGCACAGAATTGGAACATGCTTCGCGTGTATTTCGCCTCCTGATTATCAATTTTACAGAAGGGATTACAAGCTATTTGATGTAGGTATTATTTCTATTAGGAATAGAAATAATACCTACATCAAATAGCTTTTAAGGGCCTTACTCTCGTTTAGTACCGTAAAACGGTCACTTTATGAAGCTTATAACTCATTAACGGTTTGGTTAGAAGGTCTGTAAAAAATATATGTTTGCTATAGATTCATGTACAGCATTTTTGAAACAGGGTTTTTTCATAAGGCTAATACTTTTGCCTTAAAAAAATATTTACCAAAACGCTATTTTGGCTAACATTTGCTTATAACTTCTAAACGGCTTTGATGTTTGGAAATATTTTTACACTGAAAAATTGATGGTTAGAGGTACTACATATTTGAAATAGCGTTTTTAAATCAATCAACAGTTGCAAAGACAATGCCCCACTTTGAGATATAGGTTCAGAGGTGCTCTGCGCGGGCGCGGGCGGCAGTCGTGCGTTAGCACTCAGACGGGGTGGCTGTGTCGCTCGCTGCTCCGCCCCGGCTATCGATCGACTACGCGCCTTTGGCTGTGTTAGTGCAAATATTTATGAACAAATTGTATCAGTATGCGTTTATAGATTAGCTCGCTGCAGAGGGCCCATTTCTATTGTAGTCCGCGTGGACGCTTTATTAGTGGTGCCATTTCTAAATACTGTTTTTGTTTACATTGTTTATTTTGTAAATATAAGATAGTTTGTAAATAAATAAAAATGCCAAAGCAAAGCAAGTCAAGAAAAATACGTTTTCTCTACGACGACGCACCGTTTTATAGATATTAGCGAAAAACTCAAAAGTGGGAATTTTTATACCCCCCACTCCGGCTCACGTCCTAGACGCGGGGACTTTTAGTATGTTTACTCCCTAAGCACTCTGAGCAACTTTCTGAAGAAATCGCTCAGGGCCCAGCTCACGCACTCTACACCTCTTTTTGGGTTATTCGTTGAGTGGACTAATAAGTATCTATCTATCTATACAAATAAATAAAATTGGAGTGTCTGTTTGTAATATTAAAACAACCGCTTCAGGCCATTTTATTTTGACTGTTTAGAAACTACTAACCCACAATTAAAAAAAAAATGTTTTCAAACACCTTAATTTAAAAAAAATGAGCGTTCTTAGTTGTCAATCTACGAGTATTTGCATTACTGAGTTTATTGATTACTACATTTACTACCTTCTCATATTCTTGTGCGGATTTATTTCTGTGACTGGGACTTTCACTAGCAGATAGGTGAATAAGGAGTAACTTAGGCTACTTTTATTTTAGAAAAAAAAAGGAAGTAGGTTCCCACGAAAAAAAATTAAAACCTATGAAATTAAATATTGAATAATATCCGATTCAAATAGGGAGGTTGTATACTGCGTTTATTTAGGTACTTAACCAAATGTAAATAAATCATAATAAAGAAACGGGGTATAGTTTTTTTTTATAAGTGGATCCTATACGTGAAGATTCCTTAATCTCCAATGAAATTGATTGAATAAATAATAAAATAATATACCTAGTGTTTTTGTTTTAGCCCAAGGAAATCGTTCACCAAATATTGTATATAAAAAGGCTAATACGAAAAACTAAAAATAAATAAATTAAACTAAAAATGCAAAAACGATCAAAAAGAACTAAATGGAGAAATATTAGAAGAATTTCATTAAAATTAGCATACTGTATTTCTTTACGTGGCGGTGAATAGACGACTTTTATGTGCGACTTCCATTATATTTAGAAGCGTAATTTCGCGACTCGAATAAGATGCACGATTGGCTCCGCGCTCTACTGTCCGGATTCTCATTGCGTAATCACCAGGTTCGAATCTCAGTGGACGGCATATATTTTGTTTTGTTATTTTTTAATTATAATGTGCTTATCTTTTGTTTTGTTATTTTTTAATTATAATGTGCATATTTTTATTTTTTTATTTTTAAAATAATTCAATAAGTAATTGTTATTTTAATAAAAACAATCATTTTTATTCCTATACTTAGTTATTTTTCTTTAGAATCTAGCTAGAGTAAGTAATATAATAAAAATAAATAAAAACGTCCACCAAGCTTGACTCGGAAGAAAAATAATATACCTATAATGTGTTACAAAAGTATACATGTATATGTATAAGCTTACTCTTGAAAAGTTTTCTCCGATGGTTTATCTGCTGACCTGACGGATTGCTCGCCAACCATTTCTTTTTAGTATAAAGAAAAAACAATAAAATTGCATTATAATTGTTACAAAAATAAGAAAATCAACAAAAGTAATAATTACTGAAAAAAACATTTATATCAAATAAGAAAATCAACAAAAAGAATGGAAAAGTTGAGATTTGAATCCGGGCGTTAGTGACACTTTAGCGATGCACGAGACCACTAGACCAATCGAGCTGTTGTAATGTATGTTGAAATTACGCGTCTATAGATAATCTATACAAACAAAATATGATGTGTACAAAAAAGTAGGTACTTACTTTACAATTTGTTTCGTCGAATAAGATCTCTTTATTGCCTTCCGTTTATTTTATTGTTGACCATTTTTTATACACTGATTGTTTATTTATACAACTTATGAGTAAGTAGAACCGAAACAGTACAAACATTTACACCAACAACATAACTTAGAAAAAACTAGGTAATAATAAAATAAAATATAATAAACAGCTTTCATCAACAAACAGATACGTAAAATGCCCTAATTTGGCCTACCTAGCCTTACTTTACCTAAACGGTTTATTTAAATTTCTTTAGTAAACTATTCTAGCTAGAGGATATCGTCAATGATACGAATATTCACGTGTGCCAACACTTACTTTTAGTTATGGCAAGAAAGTTGAGAAATGTCAGTGAACGTCAGAATTTTTCAAATGGTGGACGGTGAATTTTTGGCGGCACTTCAAAATTTAATTGTGTGAGTATTTTAAGTCATTTTTACGGGTTTTATGAACCAAATTAAATGAAAAATATTCCTCTGTCTTTTTTCTATGTTTTGCACTTGTAAAGCGAGTTTTAATGGGTAAAATAAAAAAAAACAATCGTGAGTCGCTTTTTACGAAAAATCGACAAAACATTGCCTGGGGGTAGGGTTGTCAGTTTTAAGTTTGAAACCAAAATAGTGAAATCCCGCATTTTCAATCTAAATTCCGGATACGCAAACGCGTCCACTGTAAGAACGTAGAAGAACGTAAACTTTGTTTTATGTTATCGCTTAATTTAGGTATAAAGATAATACCAGTTATACTATTCTAGAAATCAAGTAAGTACTAAAAAGTCTAAAACGTAACTCTGATTTTTACAGAGGTAGAAGATGCCCCGAAACAAGAAAAGCACCAGTTCTCAAAACAAAAATAATCGTCGGCATTACGTTTAAGCATAAATTGTTATTTTGGATATTGATTGCCTGTCCGCCTAATCGTGTTGATTTATAAAAAGTTTAAAATCATGCCAAAGATGCATAATTATTGTAATCTAGTTAAAATATATAGGTAGGTATCATCGCGGACATTTGCGTTGGACTACTTTTTGACCTCATCCCATTCGAAAAAACTCATTGAAAAGTGGTTAAACTCCAGTGTCCGCGATGGTACCCACCCATTTGCAATAGAAGATTATATTTATTTTCTTAATTAATATTATTTTGTAAGCGTAAATTCATTAGGTATTGCATAACCTGCAAATTGTTACCAAGGTGTGTAATAAAAACAATTAAGACTACTGATTTTTTAATTTTTAAAATATAAGTTGTTTTATTTTCTTTGGTGACAGCCCTGAAGGATTCCCCTTATAGCTACTTATTGCTCAAAAGGACTGCCTAACTTTGCCTACCTTCTAAAAAAAAAATTAAAACGTTTTAGACTTTATGACATGGTTGAGTATGAAAACTAATCTAATACTTAATGGGTACGAAATCTGTTTATACGGAAATATTTAATTTAACTGCGATATTTTTGCTTAGGCAAAGTAGAGGAAATGCCATTAACATTGCCTGGCTTTTGCAATGCCTATTTCTCGAAAAATTTAGGGTGTAAGCCATAATGAGTTGGTTTGCTAGGTGCGCAATTTTTTTATTTCCATTTCCGCTTTACAAGTCATAAATGAATTACCTACTCATGTCGAAATAATTTGAAAAAACCTCGAAATCCGTGCAAAGTTAGGGCATTTTACGGTACCAAAGTACGTACACTAGGTACCGACCCGAAATAATTGCAAGACTTAAAAATATTTTATACGGCTACTCGCTCAACTACATAGGTACCCAGCCGCGTCAGTTTTCGCAAATGCGATCATGCTCTTTATCAATTAGAGTCTACGGAACAATTTCGTATGAAAGTATTTTTACTTTAATGGTTTGTGAAAATATTAATTGTAAACGCGATTATGCTCCTTATTCATAGAAGGTAACGGGTCAATTTCCTATGCAAGTATTTTTACTTCCAACAGGGCTTTTGAATACGCGATTGTATTTCTTATTTGTATGAAGTCATGGATCAATTTTCGATGCAGATAGAAAATACTTGAAAGTATCTCGAGCTATGGTTTTTTAAGGTGGACGTACTTTGTAGCTCTGGTACTCGATTTTGCAAGTACGACCCAATGCCTAAACGCGATTGTGCTCCATAAGTAAGAATTCAGTGTTCAATTTCCTATGCAAGTTTTGTTTCTTCCAACAGGGCCCTTGGTTGGAATAGTAGTAGAAACTTTAATCGTCTATACTCTATAAGTACGTATTTATTTGTAAAAGCGATTTTGCTCCTTATTTGTATACAGTTAAGGTTCAATTTCCTATGCAGATAGAAAATAGTTGAAAGTATCCCGAGATCTAGTTTTAGGACGTGGTTTCTTAAAGAAGTCGTACTTGTAAGCCCTGGTACACGATTTTGCAAGTACGACCCATGTCTAGTCACTGCTTTTTAGTTACTTATACTCTATGGGTCACTGACTCGCTGTCGACGTTTCGTTCGACTCGTTCGAGTTATTTATCATTAAATACAATTAATCCTTACAAATATCTTATTTCAATCGATATATAAAAACAACAGTTCCCTTTATTATTATTTATTATACATTACATCACTGTTATTAATTTTATCAAGATTTGTTTATAAATAACACAGTTACAATTGCAACGATTTCAATTTTAATGGTTTATTTTATGATTTTTTTCTATCGAGAAAATTTACCGAAAACGTGTTTTGAACACAATGGTCCACTCATAAATATGATCAAGATTAACATATTTTTTTTGCTGTTCTAAAATGTATACATTTGGCTAAAATATTGTTTTGCGAAGCCTATTTTGACTAAGTACAGCGCCTTAATAAGTTATCGTAAACTCTGCGAACTCAACAATAACTTTTTTTTAAATTCCACACGGACGAAGTCGCGGGTAACAGGTAGTACAAAATACATCAGCCTTGCATCCGCCATTCCCTTCTGGAATCGTAGGCAAAAAGGGCGACCTACGTGCGGCATGTCTGCGCCTCTTCATATTCTTTGATCATAGTTTTAGTGTAGCGCGCCACCGCACACATTTTTACGTATTCGGGAGTAGGGCGTTTAGCTCCGCCCACATGCACAAGGACAGTGAGCCATCTTTACACCTTAATCCCTTCTGTAAAATTGTCCTGGGGGCCTAAAAAGGCCACTTTGGCAGAATCATAGAAAGATAACATTATGAATCATAATATGAAGACAGTCGGGGTTTTTCTTTTTTTCGCTGCACTACGTAGGTATAATGAAAGAGATTAAGATTGGATTGGATTGATTGGTATCTTAGCACACAAAAAAAAAAATACTGAAACATCCTTCACCAATGGGATTTGATACGTTTAACGTAATAGTTAACTGTCCATTATGATTCATAATGTTATCCTTTTATGATTCTGCCAGTGGCCTTTTTAGGCCCCCTGATATAATTTATGAATACACGAGTAACCACGAGTGAAAGTGACACATACTTGCAGTATCTATTGGAATGCTTCTTGTAAGCCCGCATCGCTGTAATAAAATCGAGACGCTCAAAAAATGACAATAATTTCGATTGCTTGTCGTATGAGTTTGGTATCTCGTTTATCTATATAAAGGTGGAATACTTTGTTATCATTCATTGTTGAACAACCAAGCGGGCAAGATGAGGTTGCTAGTATTTATAGTAACGCTATTAGTTTCGACCTTTGCAACAGAGTTGTCTATAGGTAATCGTTGATAAAATAAAATGCAATTTAATTGAATTGAATTGACGTTATTAGACAGTGTATAAATGTTCGTTTTTTAGATGGAATAGAAGAGTTGTTTAAAAAGTATATGAGACATGAGTTGACTGCTTTAGAGTCTCAACAGCTGGCCGATGTTCTCGATTTGTTTCATAGTCCGGAACATGCCTCTAGACTGTCACTGGAAAATGCTTCGGAAGCTAAAACGGTAAGTTATATTTTTACTACTGCCTAATAAGTAATTTACTAAGGGCAGGACTTGCAAACCTGTATGAATCTTATCAGATAATAAAGGTTTCCAAATAAACGACATAGTTACAGTATTTTTATATCACGAAGCGACACGCGCATTACTTTTGGTAACCAAGTGTACAAACACGCTTTGAATGTGTGTATAAGCATAGGTAAGAGTTCTTGGTACCGTCCGGGTCCGAGACACGTGTGTGTGTATTATGTGCTGATGCTACTCGTCTTCTCGCACACATTCACTACGTGTTTGTCCACTTGGTTACCACAAGTGAAGCGCGCGTCGCTTCGTGAGATAAAAATACTGTATTATATAAATACGGGGCAAAGCTCTTATGGACTGGACTTTTAGACAGAGCCATAGCCTTATATAGCATGGAGTCAATCAATGCCTTCCAGCCCTGCATCAGGCATCGCTCAATTTTAGGGAACACGTCACAATGACGAACTATTATAGTTACGTTCAACAACGAAAGTCGATTAAAATTCTGAACTAACACAAGATTATTAATTGATGCACTGTTATCGGTATTTCATGTTATATCTAAGTTAGAGTATAATACAGGGTGGCACGGACATCGACGCACCACCTGTTACCATGAATTCAGTATGTACATGATTCAGGCAGGACCCCCATTGACCCCAGTGAGTCGGCCGGCCTCAAATATTTCGGCGGTCGGCCGCAGAATCCATGGCAATAGATTGCGCGTCTATGTCCACCCTGTATATTTATATACCTTATTTTAATTAATAAGAAGTTCCCATTTTTCAAGTTTCCCATTTTCTAAAAAATTGTATTGAATAATTATGAAAACTGAAGTAAATCGAGTTGATATCGTTGCTGGTAGTACTCCTACTTACCTAGAACTACTATTCCTTTCTTAACCGAATTCAAAAAAGGAGGTTCCGTATTCGCTCCGTACCTATGTATATATTTGTATGTCCGCTATTTTCTCAAAAACTAATGAACCAATTTTGATGTTTCTTTTCATTAACGTGATCTATATACTTTCAGGAAGGTTTTAGTATATAATACATTAGGTAATTATTCTTATGTACGAAGTTATATGCATAAATGTACGGCATCTCCGACATTTCTATGCGAATTTTGATGATTCTACTAGTCGGTGTCTTCAATTCTTCAATGCACCTTAGCTTGGTACCGTTTGGCTGCAATTGTATATCTATGTATTGTTTTTAATGGATAAGGTATGTCTGAGGGGTGGTCCCATATAAATTTGATTAACTTTGCTTGGGTAGTAGCTTCAATAATACGATTTTTTTCGACTTATATTATATTGATGATGTTTTAATAACTTCCTGACACTAATATTTACATATCAAGTAGTGTTGATTGAATTTGTGTGGGGTAGGACCTTTCAACTAAAAAGTGAAAAATAAAAACTTTTAATATTACAAAAAAAAACAACCAACTTCCAAAAAAAGACTACGAAGTGAAAAATAATTCTAATTTCGGAAGTCGGTGTCAAAAGATTAAAATGCGGAACCAAAGACACCGACATCCGAAATTAAAGTTTATTTTCACTTTGTAGTGTTTTTTTTGGAAGTCAGTTTTTTTTTTTTTGTAAAAAGTTTTTATTTGTAGATGTTTTCACAATATTGCGAAATATTTATTATTAGCTGTAACTAATTAAATGTAAATACTTCGTTTATCGCGAGGAACGTAGGTCAGAACTGATTTATGTACTGACTAGCAGCGCCCCGCGGTTTCACCCGCGTAAGTTTCGATCCTGTGGGAATATCGGAATAAAAAGCAGCCTATATGTTAATCCAGGGTGTCAGCTACCTCTATACAAAATTTTATCAAAATTGGTCCAGCCGTTTGAGCGTGAAGAAGTAACAAACATATAAACACACACACACTCGCAAACTTTCGCCTTTATTTATAATAATATTAGTGTGATAAAAATAAAATCAAATTCCCTTCTTTATAATCCAATACCGACATTATCTAATCATAAAATAATGTTGAGTAAAATTGTAATTTAAATTACGCTTATCAGAACTAAAAGGATAAAGATAACAATAATTACAAACAAAATATAACAGTAGAAACAACAAGGCGGGAGTATTTGCTATTTCTATTAAAAAAATTGAAAATAAGGGATAAAGTGTGGGTTGCACATTTATTATTTATTTATTTATTTAATACTTCAAGCACATAAATGTACAGAGGCGGACTTAATGCCATAGGCATTTTCTACCAGTCAACCTTTGGGTGATGCAGAGACAAACAGTGGTAGGTGGTGCAATCATGACCATTGAGGAATAAATACTTTAAATAACTGTTTCATGAAATCATCATTCTTTGGAGTTACGTGGTCTTAGAGAGTTGTGTTGATGACTTTAGTGATTATAATTCTGTAAATACATATTTGTTACGGCCGCGAATCATATTTTGATCGACGTACAACTTAATACTGACCAACAAATTGCAAAAAACGTAAAAAAAATTGATTTTCGCGGGCTACCTTAGCGCTTCCCCCTTAAGTTATCCTACTAATAGGTATTATAAACGTGAAAGTTTTTGAAGATGTTTGGATGTTTGTTACTCAATACCGCGTAAACCGTTGAACAGATTTGGATGAAAATTGGCACATAGATAGACCATTTGCTGGATTAACACATAGGATATTCCCACGGGATCGAAACTTACGCGGGTGAAACCACAAGGCGCTGCTAGTTTAAAATAGATTTAAATCAATAATGTAAAGACCTCTCGGCCAAATCATTTCAAGGCCGTCCAAGTATAATCGACCTTGTAATTGCTTTTGGCATGAATTCCCAAGTAAATTGAAACATCACTAAGGTGGAAACTTTAACTATCATCATAGACAAAAAGCCCTTGTCGTTTTATGACATGCAAGGGACATTACGATGGTAAAACAGGCGGTTGTTTTTTTTTTAGAGGGTGATAAAGCAATTCGTAGGTCGACTATACATTGTTGCGACCGCTTGTAAATACAAATTATCACACATTTTTCAGACGCTGGACTGTTTAATATGTCGAAGCGCATTTGCTACCGTATTCGAAGGAGTTCAAAACGGGCAATCCGATGAAGAAATCACGAATGTTGTTATCAACCTCTGTGCAACTTTGAACATTGAGTCCTACCCCGTTTGCTATGGAGCTGTTGGTCTAAATGTGGTATGCATTTTACTACTGTTTTATTCCTCCTATATTTTTGACGTGTGTAGAAAAGGAGAGAGAGGCCTTTGCTCAGCAGTGGGATATTATAAGCTAAATAGATAGATAGTTCTATATGCGATCAAATTAGATATACGACTCATGGCAATAAGTGTTCGCCTCAGGTGGTGGTTACACTATAGGCTCACTGAAATAGTTATGTTATCATTGTAAGTCAGTGTTTCACTGCTCCGTTGGTCTCGTGGTTGCGAGCGCGACTGCTCCTGGGTTTGATTCCCGGGTCGGGCAGTGTTACGGTTCAAATATCATTTATTTCTCAAAGATTTACATAATCACTTAATGAGAAACACACACACACACTTACACTTATTGAGTTTTTTCATTGGGAATTTCTTAGTAACAGCCCGAAGTTTAGAAGTTGGTGGTGTGATACCCCCATGCCTCGGAAAGCACGTTAAGCCGTAGTCTCTGCGCCAAATCTCTCTGCGAGTCCGGTTGTGTCGGATTGTCGTCTCATCGGACTATGAGAGTGAGGGAAGAGAGAGTTCACCTGTCTGCGCATACACTTGTGCAATAATGTCTCCCACGCCGATGGCGGGTCTCCGTTGAGATTGGTCACCATGGCCCATATTCTGTATGGAGGACTTTATTTATGTCAGTGTTTAATTTTTCTAAACATATTGAATTAAAACTTCAAAATTCTGAATAGGTATATACATATTATATGTATACATACTCATGTTTAGTAAAGGTATATAATGCCCAACTTCTCGTTTGGTGTCTCAACACTTAAAATTGTTTAAGGGCCCTCTGCGGGCACGCCACGATAGCGGCGATAAAACCCCTCTTGTGCAGAGCATGCATGGAGGCGGAGGAAACGGTGGCGCATGTGCTTCTTGAGTGCACAGGCGTTACCAAGATTCGCGAGGAGACCCTGGGAACACCAACATCCCTTGCGGATGCCCTGAGGAGACCGGGAAGTCTAATCTGCTTCTGGAGGGAGGTGGGCTGGTTGGAGTAATCGGCCACCATGGCTCACGCATAATGGTCCACTTCAAGGACTAAGTGCGGAAACCTAAACCCCACGATAGATAGATAGACCCCTCTTTGAGGAATGGCTAGAGGCGTCACGGCGCGGCGCCCTCACCTACCGCCTGACGCAGGTCCTCACCGGACACGGAAGTTTTGGGTAGTTCCTGCACATCATCAGGCGGGAGGAAATGCCCGGGTGTCACCATTGCCAGGATCGCCCAGTGGACACGGTGGAGCATACGGTGGTCTGCCCCGCTTGGGCGGAGCACCGCGGTATCCTCGTAGAGGCGATCGGCAGCGGCGGCGACCTCTCGCGTCCGGACCTGGTTCAAGACATGGTCCGGGGCGAGAGGGAGTGGGGGCAGTCGCCTCCTTCTGCGAAGCAGTCATGCTAGCGAAGGAGGCAGCGGGACGGCTGAGGGAAAGAGCCTCCCGTCCCAGCCGCCGGAGACGCTACGGGCGTCGGGAGCCGCGCGACGACTCCCGGTCACCGTAGGCGCGGGCCTGCGGGCGGAGAGTAATGGGTAGCCCACCGTCCGATCAGGACCAGGCCCGTGCCGGACGGCGCGTCAGTGTTTCATGGGCGCCTCAAAGAGATGTCAGCATCATTCGAAGGGGCCCGTCAGGGCCGAAGCCTGCCGGATCAGCGGGATCGTCCGAAAGGGTTACCGCTGGCCCGGAACATAAAGGGCTAAGGAAGGAACGCGGGTAGGTTTTAGTCAGTAAGAGTCTGACACCCCCTTCCGCTCCACCCAGAGTAGGAGGGGTCATTTGATGATTTCCCATCCTGAAAAAAAAGGGCCCTCTGCGAGTTGGCTTCGGCCCCTCGTACGCCTTCTAAAGGTCCGAGACCACAGTGTCGCGATATAAATGTATGTTGGTTGACTGGTACCTAGAGAATGCCTAAGGCATTAAGTCCGCCTTTGTACCTTTTTGTGCGAAAAGTTTAAATAAATAAATATGTCAAATGCCTAACTTATATTTGTAGCCAATAATAACGCACATAATCCGAACGACGCCCGAAGCTACTCCAAGAACATTCTGCGGACTTATTCAGCAAAGAGGCGATGACCCAAACGCTTGCAGACTTGAAGACCCGAGGTTTGAATGGCAAGTGGAACTGCCTGAGCCAGCGCCCATAAATAATGTAAGCAGTAGAAAGTTCTTATTACAGCAGAATCTTTAAAACATAAGTCTTACTAAATGTGGTCGTCCAAATCAAAAGGGACCTTATGGCGGTAACTAGTTTCCGAGATATTATAATAATAAATTTGTAAAATACCTCAAAAAAATCGTTTTTTTATGAACTGTATTTTTAAAAAGATGATTGTATTTACTACATGTAGATGTGTTCAACTTTTCGAAAAGTCAATTTAAAAACGTTTTGTATTCATCTAAAGTTTAGTAAAAAAGGAACCTTATCGCGGCAAGACCTAACAAATCGTTTTTCTTGTAATTCAAACCATATAATATAATTATTATATCGACATTTTAATATGTTCCCACAACAAACAAGTTTATGAAAGGATTGTAAGAATTTCCATTAGTAATAATCATAGTCAATCACAGTAGGTTTACCATCAGTTACATAACTTCACACTAAAACATAACTTTTTTGTACGGCATACTTAAATTGCGATTTTCTCGAAACTTATAATTTCGATCAGTGAACTTCAAAAATTCGTAAAAATATAACGGTAGTGGTTAGAAGGTTGGTTCTTGGGTCTATAGTTCGGTACATTTATGTAGTTTTCAGCTCTGTAGATAATAGATATATATATATATATATACTTATTATATATTTCCGCCATAAGGTCCCTTTTGATTTGGACGACCACAAATAAGTAACTACGATTTAAAGGTACGGTCAGCAATGAAGGCCGGTTAATAATACTGACACTAGTTCTACATCAAATAATGATTCGTAATCGACAAAAAGTTTCGTAACTCCAATTTTCTGTACGAAAACGAAAATTCTTGACAACATGAAATAAGTCACGAATTTTCTTTAAAAAGAATATTCTGAGCATGCCATAATTTGAATAATAGTATAATTATTACGATTCGTGTGACTTAAGTAGTCCATTATTGAAACGCCGTGCATTCAGACTACTTAAGTCACACGTATAGAACACGATTTTATAGCTAGTGTGACATAATCCCGCACTTAAGTCACGCTTTTCTGTGTAAAATTGTACTACATAAGTCACGGAAAAGCGTGATCTAAGTGCAGGTTTAGGTCACACAGTGCTGTAAAAGAATTCAATTAATTCAACAGGCCCCTGCTACCGATCCACGACCACTCAAAATTGCCGTGATCACCGATGCTCATATCGACCCATTGTACGAAGCCTTCGGAGTCGCCGAATGCGGTGAGCCAGTCTGTTGCAGAATAGGACAATCACCTGTCGAACGTTATGTATTCAAAACGGACGCAGAAGAATTCATAATCGAACAGAGTATAAAGAACAATTCTGGTGAAATATACCTAGATTTGAGTGTAGCTTCGAAGATTAGAGAACTAAGGAGTTCGTCACAAACTAGGTTTGTAACCGCAAGAAATGCTGAGCCTGCAGGCTTTTGGGGTGACTACAGGAACTGCGACACACCGATTTGGGCTTTCGATAATGTTATCGATACCATTACTGAATCACACGAGGTAAATTAATTTGTACCTAATTTTGTTCATTTTATCTTAGGTTAAAAATAAAAAAAACTAGAGTAACAAAGACCAGGAGATACAGTGCGGCCGTCGAGAGAATGCGTCCCTAACACCTGTCAGTGAGCCAATAATTCTAGTAGCGAATAAACATCAAATTCGCAAAACACGTATTCGTTTGTATGTTGTAACGCATTTTCTCGACGGCCGGGCAGTCTTTGTTACTCTTTCGGAAAACCCGGTAATGACGAAAAACGCACCGAAAAACAACCAACATTCACGATGGGTGTAGGTACCTACTACTATTGTTTGTAAGGACTTTGTCATTGCCTTTGTAAAAAAGGGGTTCGTCACCTTTTTATCTTGCAAATCTCTACTGATAGCAGTGATAGAAAATAAAAATATGATTTTTAATCAAATAATCCTCAAACGAAATAGGTACTTAAACCTTAAAACCTACGACAGACATGATGCTTACGTGCAAATAAGTGGATGTGTTAATTACAGTCAGTAACAAGTCTTAATTACTGAGCATAATATATATATAGGCAGTCACTCCATGTTAAATACTGGTACTCAGCTGCATCCGGTTAGACTGAAATCTGACCTCAAAATAGTTGAGTTGGGAAAAGGCTAGTCAGATGATGATGAATGTTTAATTAATTTCAACAGAATTAAAACTCAAAGAAAACTAAGTGTTAGCTATTATATGAAAAGCTAAAAAGAAGTTTATCGAATCATTTTGAGTCAATTTTGATGACATGTAAAAGTGACAGTGGACTTTTGTTGCTGACCGTACCTAGATAAATTTTCGCCAGTTATGTTTAAGTCCCATGGAATAATTTCATATAAGGGGCGAGCCTACTACAAGAGATTAACTAAATAATTAGATCTTAAGGAAAAAGCCAATAACACTTGCTAGACATGGGGTTTTGAACTGCTCAGAGCGAACCTTGGAATCTATTATATCTATGACCTTCACCATGTATTAAATCTTATCAAGGTTATGACATTCTTATGAATTAATCCGGGTTATTGTTTCAGGGTATTGATGTAGTCTACTACATAGGTGACACTATCGACCATGGTGTTTGGGAGACAACGTACGAACTGATCGACGATATGAACCGACGCCTCGTCGATAAAATAAGGCAAAGCTTTGGCGATAATGTGCCAATTATACCTGTCATCGGTAACCATGAATCTCAACCTACGAATCAGTGAGTTGATTCAATTTTTTTTTTACTTCTTTTCTCAAACTCAAAACATTTATTTCAATTAAACCATTTACAGACAATTTGGATTGTCAAGAAGTCGGTTAGTCAGAAAATATGAAGCTAGTTGCCCATTCCAAAGCGTAGGTACCTATGGAGAAGAACGGGCAAGAAACTCCATGGACACTCTTAAATTATATTATACAAAAATATTAGTTACATCATTACTTTTGAATTTAAAATTATATAATGTGAGTACGATGTAAAAAATAAAAAAGACGTACGTGTTAAAAGCGTCCAGAGTACAACAAATAAGTACTTAACAAAACCATAATCCAAAATTAAAATAATTAAAAATAAGCCGAGACAGCTAAGTGATGACCAGCCCCAACTGACGGCGCCCGTTCACGAACATGACGCATAAACCAGGACGCATTTTGAAGGGAACCAAATGATCCAACACACACGCCACCGTCAGCGAGACATTTGAGTGAGCATGACATACTATCAGCTGTCAGGGCACATTCAAGTCAATGAAAGACATATTATTACCCGGTAAATTTGGCAATTGCCAATGCCAACTCAATTGCCTTTGCATTGCAATTGCATAGCACAGATGTGAGTTCTATGTACCCTATAGGGTACATAGAACTCACATCTGTGCTATGCAATTATACAATACAAAGGCAATTGAGTTTATACAATGCAAATATAGTCTTACAATCTTCAGCAGCTCCAACAGTATTTTCAATTGTTAATCAATTACTTGTGGTTATGGAGCAGGGCCAGCATTGAGCCAGGCATTTTTATCAGCGATGTAATCCCTAACTTATAATATGCCTGACTGCATAGTGTGCGTTTTATACAAGACTTGAATTTTGTCTCATTCAGTTGAAAAATGTGGGGAGGTATTTTATTATAACACTAGCTGTGCCCGCGACTTCGTCAGCGTGGAATAGTGACTTTTCGGGCAGCATATTTTGAATTACACATATCGTCGTTTGGGTAGCTAAAAATTTACTTTACAGTACTGCTTCTCTGTATACGATATTTGACGTATGGCCATCAGAGATGAAAGCATACAGGCTCCTAGGATTGCTAACCCGTGACAGAGCCACATACAACTGAGCGTGCGAGAAATAGCTGGTACTTAGATCTACACCCACAACTTTCAGCGTCTGACCTTGGGCTTTATTAATTGTCATCGCAAAACATAGGCTGACTGGAAACTGGACTCGTTTAAAACTAAATGGAAAATTGTTTGGAATGAGAGGAATCCGAGGAATGAAAACACTTTCACCACACCCTGTTAAAATCTCTGCTTCTATCAGATTTCGTTGTAAATTGGTCACTTTTAACCTGGTGCCATTGCAAAGTTATGGGGGGCTTAAATTTCTAAGAAGCGTTATGGGTACGCCTACTTTTAATTTTATTTTATTTTTATTGTCCAGGAGCATTGAGGGATTCTAAAAATTCTACTGGGTAGCTTGTAGATTCTCCTTCTTCCATGACTCTGTTAATGAAGATATACTCAACATAATCCCCCGGAACATAGCTCAAAATTTCAGCGTTTATTGTTGCTGCTTGGTCGTTTCGTGGCGTCAAAATAGCTCTTTCGCAAAGCCAGGAATTTTCGCAAGTTGGTATTTGCATTGCGTTTCCATACACAGATGATATGAGGTCTCGCACTGATGAAACTATGTTGCATAGGTTTTCATTAAAAACAACTTTTCCTTGTTCCTGCGGATACACACCGTTACCAATCTCAAGTAGCAAATCTGAAAATTCTTGAGCATTTTCATTGCCTCCAATTTGCGCACGCATATTTGATGTCAAATGCAAAGGTATAATGTAATGCCACAGTCGAGAACTCTTTAGGCAGGCACTAACTTCATCAACCCTTGTTCCACGTGGTATTACAGGGAGAGTCTGACGAAAATCGCCACAAAAAAGCATAGTAATGCACCCATGGGTTGATCATTTTGCTTGACATCACGCAACGTTCTGTCTACTGCTTCTACTGCTTTTCGATTGGCCATTGTGGACTCATCCCATATAATAAGGCTACAATCACGAAGAACCTTAGCTTTATCGCTGTTTCTTGAAATATTACAAACAGGGCTTTCTGTGCGGTCTAAATCGATCGGAATTTTGAACATTGTATGAGCAGTTTTCCCACCTGGCAACAATGTGGCTGCTTTGCCTGATGAAGCGACAGCAAGCGCGATTTTACTTTGGCTTCGTATCTTCGCCAAAATAACATTCGTAAGAAATGTTTTACCCGTTCCACCGGGTGCATCTACAAATAGCATTTCTTCCAAAGTACTATCAACGCTCACCTGATCAAATATGAAATACTGTTCATCATTTAGCCTCGAGACTGCGCGTCCGTGTACGTACTCTGATAGAATACCTTAACAAATGTTCGCCGTGATTCTTTAAATTGACATAACTTTTTTATTTATGAATCGATTGACATGAAATAAACACTAAATGTTAAGTGAAGCTTACTACAATATATTAGTGAAAACCGCATCTAAATCAAATAAGCCGTTTCTGATATTAGCGTGCACAAACACACAGACAAACAGACAAAAAAAAATTTAATTTCGTTTTCGGGTTCGGCATCGATATAATAACAACCCCTGCTACTTTTTTTAATATATGTCCATTGTACAGACACCACTTTTCTACAATTTTATTATATGTATAGATTTTAAACAGTACCCCATAAAAGATGAATCTACTTTAGCCAGTCTGCCTGGTTGAACTAATAGGTCCCTATTTGTAGTACTATAATTATGTCTTTCACCTCTTTTACTAAAAAGATGTAAACTACACATGACTTATTTTAACATAACATCACGCCTTTATTCCCCGAAGGGTTAAGTACAGCGGTGCTATTCTGTAAAAATCTCACCGTGGAAACAGGTGAAGTGAGCGTGGAGTGAACTGTCAATAGTGTCATTTCCTAGCAAAAGCAAACTCATTTCACCTAAGTTTTCACGGTGAGATTTTTACAGAATCGACCGGCAGGTGTACCTATAGTACACCCACATTTCGCCAGTTATGTTTAAGTCCCATGTAATAGGGAACGGACCTATTGCCATCAACCGGGCACCAATCCGGACTTCGGGCTGCTACTAAGAAATTCCAGATGGAAAAACCCAATAACACTTTGCCCGAACTGGGAATCGAACCCAGGACCTCATGCTCAGTAGCAGCGCTTGCGTCGACCACTAGATCAACGAGGCAGTTCGAAATTTTTTTTTTTTAAAACGTTGCCCCACACTAGGAATTACTCCTGTATCGTGGGTGCGTTTACAAACATTTAAATTCACATACACAAACATCCAGACCCGGAACAACTACCTGTAGGCAATACAAATATTTGTTCCGTGCGGGAATCGAACCCGCGACACGCAGCGCAGCAGTCGATCGCTCAGCCACTGCGCCAACCGTGTCGTCAAAACTAATAAACAAGTAATAAATATTTGATAAGAATAACATCAAATCCACAGTAGGTACAAACACAAATAAGCTTGCTCAAATAAAGCTAAAAGAGAGTGATGAATGTCACTGTTTGTAGATAGGGAGGGGAAGATCGGAGAAAGGATGGGTTGTGTGTGTGGGGAATGAACATTCAGTCTCTGGAGAGGAGGATGATATGAATGAACACTAATTAACAGGGACAAGTGCTTGGCGAGACTGGCAGCGCGGGGCGGGGAGCGGCGCGGGTGCGGGAACGCGCTTGATCTGCCTGTCCGCAGTCGAGCGCGTCTGCGTTCTGCTTGTTGACGTGTCCAGTGTTTGTCATTATAATATGGATGCAAAAGACTTATTTTTACTAGAAAAAAGCTCGAACTAGTTTGAGAACTACGGTCCCCGCGCGGGCCGCTCGCGCACCCACTGCGGCCACTTGTATGAATGAGCTATGGCGTGAGTTGCCCGTGCGCTCCCCGCGCCGAGCAGCCAGCGCCGCTCATCGCGCCCGAGTGCCTACTATGGACACTCAAATGAAGTTCTTATGTTTGAGTACGCCGTGCCGCACCTGCGCTTCCAGTCTGGCCAAGAACTAAATGATAACGTGTCGGCTGACTGAGTACAATAGGACAGGAAAAACATTTCGCGCCAACTCCAAGTAGCCCGATTCAAATATTATGACGGGTCGGAACATGTGGCGAGACGTTGCGCAGTAACGAATTCATGTGTCGGCGGGGGAGAGTGGTAGGGTACTCCGCAGCGAATAGCGCACTTCAGAGCCGCCATAAATTAATTTTTGTTTTGTACTTTTCCGGTTAAAATTCGGTTTAAAAAAAAAACTGAAACTGTATTACAGCTTGCAGATGTGTAAAATTCGGTGTTTCAGACGTACAGAACAAGTAGAACTACAAAACCGAATTTGAACCGGAAAACTTCAAAACAAAAATTAATTTAAAACTGTATTAGCAGCTTGCTAATGTTTATAGTTCAGTTTTTCAAAGGTAAAGAACATGTAAAACAAAAAACCGAAACTAAACCGGTTAACTTAAGTGGTTGTAACAGCTCTATGTTATGTCTCGCTGCAAACTTTAGGTATTTTCACACACCTAATTCCGATCTCTGATGATTATACCTATGTAGTGCAGCGAAAAAAAGAAAAACACGGACTGTCTTCGCCTTATTTAATATTTCATAATGTTATCTTTTTATGATTCTGCTAAAGTGGCCTTTTTAGGCCCCCTGGTCTCAGTCTCAAACTGTCAAAAAAACCTCAATGTTCCTTTAATTTTTGACATTGTTCGTCGCTAAGCAAATAGATGAAGACTAATAGATAGTGTGAAGGAGAAGAAAGCTTCATTAAATTCTATTTTTTTTTCAGATTTGCGCCATCATCTGTGACTGGCGAATATTTAAACACGACTTGGCTATACGACGCTCTTGTGAAAAAATGGAGTTTCTATTTGGACGAAGAAGCAAAAGCAAATCTGCGTGAACGTGGAGAGTTCTCCATGTTGATCAGGCCAGGACTCAGAGTTATCACTTTGAATAACAATGTTGCTTATAAGTATAATTGGTAAGGATGCATTTTAGATCTTTGGCTGACCGGTTTTAATTTATTTCTTTTATCACCTCTTTGAGTAATTTATTGTAGTTTTCCGTGATAGATCATGTACGGCCAGCAACAAAAGTTGGTTTGCACGGTTACTTTCACATTCTAAAATTGACCCAAACTTTTTGATACATTTCATAACATCGCTACTGTCAATTAGTATCAAAACTCATTAGAAATAGAACAAATTAGACTTTATATTATTTAAAAAATAAATGTTTTTGATAAAAAAGTGAATATAATTTTTTGTCGAATTCCTTTTAATTGATTTTATTTTTATATACTAACTAGATTTTGGGCGTTGCGCGAGCTGCAAGCAGCTCGCGGGGTCGTGTTTTTGAGGAGTATTTCTTACCCTTGTAAAATTTTGAGAATTGGACAGTAATCCTTCGCACTTATAGGATTTTGTAATAATAGCTATTTATTCACCAAGGGGAGTAATCTGTACTTACCCTCGAGTGATATATACTGCTTTATACTACACTTGTGGAGTTGTTGTTAATAAATTGCTATAATTGTCACTGGAATCACTTATTTTAACTTGTGATTTACACCGCCAAACTTTAAACTTTACCAAGAAAATTGTTTCTACAAAATACGTCAACCAACAAAATAAGTCTTTTTTTTTTCTTATTTTAGCGCGTCAAACAGTTTTCGCGCCAAAAGACGTTAAGCCGCATGGCTCTAGTGGGGACGCGGCTTAACGTCTTTTGTGATTTGTTGTGATCAACAAAACTCAACAACACCCAAAACACTCAACAACATTCAACAACACTCAACAACACTCGACAACACTCATCAACACTCATCAACACTCACCAACACTCAACAACACTCAACAACACTCAACAACACTCAACAACACTCAACAACCCTCAACAACACTCAACAACACTCAACAACACTCAACAACACTCATCAACACTCAACAACACTCAACAACACTCAACAACACTCAGCCACACTCAACAACACTCAAAACACTCAACAACACTCATCAACACTCAACAACACTCAAAACACTCAACATCCCTCAACAACACTCAACAACACTCAACAACACTCAACAACACTCAGCCACACTCAACAACACTCAACAACACTCAAAACACTCAACAACACTCAACAACACTCATCAACACTCAACAACACTCAAAACACTCAACATCCTTCAACAACACTCAACAACACTCAACAACACTCATCAATAACACTCAACAACACTCAACAACACTCAGCAACACTCAACAATATTCAACAACATTCAACAACACTCAACAACACTCAACAACACTCAACAACACTCAACAACACTCAACAACCCTCAACAACACTCAACAACACTCATCAACACTCAACAACACTCAGCCACACTCAACAACACTCAAAACACTCAACAACACTCATCAACACTCAACAATACTCAACAACACTCAACAACCCTCAACAACACTCAACAACACTCATCAACACTCAACAACACTCAGCCACATTCAACAACACTCAACAACACTCAAAACACTCAACAACACTCATCAACACTCAACAACACTCAAAACACTCAACAATACTCAACAACACTCAATAACACCCAACAACACTCAACAACACTCAACCACACTCAACAACACTCAACAACACTCAACCACACTCAACATCACTCAACAACACTCAACAACCCTCAACAACACTCCACAACACTCAACAACACTCAACAACACTCAACAACACTCAACAACCCTCAACAACACTCAACAACACTCAACAACACTCATCAACACTCAACAACACTCAACAACACTCAACAACACTCAACAACACTCAACAACACTCAAAACACTCAACAACACTCATCAACACTCAACAACACTCAAAACACTCAACATCCCTCAACAACACTCAACAACACTCAACAACACTCATCAACAACACTCAACAACACTCAACAACACTCAACAACACTCATCAACAACACTCAACAACACTCAACAACACTCAACAACACTCAACAACACTCAACAACACTCAATAACACTCAAAAACACAAAAACACTGTATAATGCTTTCTGTCTCATTTGCTCCCACGTTAAATCTTATGTCTATTACATTGACAGTGACAGCGGTGTGAAGTTATTACCCATCCAAATTAGACACTACAGGCTAGCATAATGATCCCAATGCGTTTTCGAACTTCTCAAGTTGAAAGCGTTTTATTTTATGCTACTAAATATAGATGTCACCAAAACTCGTGTTGACTAAATCTAACGACGTGACTTCGCAAATGAGTACACTTATAGCATTCGTTCATTCACATTGAGCGAATGCTGATTGCCCGATTTAATAATCACGGTTAAAATATTCGTGGTGAGCAGTGAATACTTAACCGGCTGCATAAACGATGTTTAGGAATTCATCGGCCGATTACTCAAACATTGGTCAAATGACAGTCCGTGAACTCGGCCCTTAGGCAGTCAATACAAAAACGCTGTCCGCCATATTGTATTCTTCCCCCCTTTGCTCCACTCGGTCTCGCAGGTTCGCTCCACTCAGGACCTACCTACCACCGGAAAGCTATCGTGATCTTATCCCTACGCTACGCTACGCTACGCTACGCTACGCTTCGCTTTACCGCTACCTAGTTTCCGAGATACGATGGGGGAGGGGTGAAGGGGGGGAGAGGGGGGAGTTTTGAAAAAACTAATTTTAACCTACTCTGGGCCCACGGACATGAATCTGAAAAAGAAAATGTTCCAAGTCTTAACTTCCGAGATCCGCCTAAAGGGGGGAGAAGGGGGAGAGAATGGGGGGAATTTTGAAAAATGGTTTTTACTTTTCCGAGCCTCCTCTATACGAATCCGTAAAAAAACAAAACCCAGGTTTCTTAATTTCCGAGATACGATGGGGGGAGGGGTGAAGGGGGGGAGAGGGGGGAGTTATGAAAAATGATTTTGACCAACTCTGGGCCCCTTGATATGAATCTGAAAAAAAAAATGTTCCAAGTCTCTTAACTTCCGAGATCTACCTCTAGAGGGGGGGAGAAGGGGGGCAAGGGGGGCAACTTTGAAAAATGGATTTTACTTTTCCGAGCCACCTCTATACGAATCCATAAAACAACAAAACCCAGGTTTCTTAATTTCCGAGATACGATGGGGGGAGGGGTGAAGGGGGGGAGAGGGGGGAGTTTTGAAAAATGATTTTGACCAACTCTGGGCCCCTTGATATGAATCTGAAAAAAAAAATTTTCCAAGTCTCTCAACTTCCGAGATCTACCTAGAGGAGGGGGGAGAAGGGGGGCAAGGGGGCAACTTTGAAAAATGGATTTTACTTTTCCGAGCCTCCTCTATACCAGTCCGTAAAACAACAAAGCACGGGACTCTTAGTTTCCGAGATACGATAAGGAGGGGGGAGAGTGGGGTGGAAAAGGGGAGGTTTGGGATTTTTCCCATACTCGTGAGAGTTACTTGTATACGAATCTGTAAAAATATACCCACCTCCCCCTTCACCATCTGGGAGAACAATTATGTCAATCAGTGAGTCAGTGAGTCAGTGAGTGGTAATCGAGCTTTATATAGTATAATAATATAATAATAATAATGTTCCAAGTCTTAACTTCCGAGATCCGCCTAAAGAGGGGAGAAGGGGGAGAGAATTGGGGGAATTTTGAAAAATGGTTTTTACTTTTCCGAGCCGCCTCTATACGAATCCGTAAAAAAACAAAACCCAGGTTTCTTAATTTCCGAGATACGATGGGGGGAGGGGCGAAGGGGGGGAGAGGGGGGAGTTTTGAAAAATGATTTTGACCAACTCTGGGCCCCTTGATATGAATCTGAAAAAAACAATGATCCAAGTCTCTTAACTTCAGAGATCTACCTAGAGGGGGGGAGAGAAGGGGGGCAAAGGGGCAACTTTGAAAAATGGATTTTACTTTTCCGAGCCTCCTCTATACGAATCCGTAAAACAACAAAACACGGGACTCTTAGTTTCCGAGATACGATAGGGATGGGGGAGAGTGGGGTGGAATGGAAAAGGGGAGGTTTGAATTTTGAAAAATGGTTTTTACTTTTCCGAGCCTCCTCTATACGAATCCGTAAAAAAACAAAACCCAGGTTTCTTAATTTCCGAGATACGATGGGGGAGGGGTGAAGGGGGGGAGAAGGGGGGCGAGAGGGGCTACTTTAAAAAATGGTTTTTACTTTTCCGAGCCTCGTCTATACGAATCCGTAAAAAAACAAAACCCAGGTTTCTTAATTTCCGAGATACAATGGGGGGAGGGGTGAAGGGGGGGAGAGGGGGGAGTTTTGAAAAATGATTTTGACCAACTCTGGGCCCTTTGATATGAATCTGAAAAAAAAAATGTTCCAAGTCTCTCAACTTCCGAGATCTACCTAGAGGGGGGGGAGAAGGGGGGCAAGGGGGGCAACTTTGAAAAATGGATTTTACTTTTCCGAGCCTCCTCTATACGAATCCGTAAAACAACAAAACACGGGACTCTTAGTTTCCGAGATACGATAGGGAGGGGGGAGAGTGGGGTGGAAAAGGGGAGGTTTGGGATTTTTCCCATACTCGTGAGAGTTACTTTTATACGAATCTGTAAAAATATACCCACCTCCCCCTTCACCATCTGGGAGAACAATTATGTCAGTCAGTGAGTGAGTGAGTGGTAATCGAGCTTTATATAGTATAATAACTAGATTTTGGGCGTTGCGCGAGCTGCAAGCAGCTCGCGGGGTCGTGTTTTTGAGGAGTATTTCTTACCCTTGTAAAATTTTGAGAATTGGACAGTAATCCTTAGCACTTATAGGATTTTGTAATAATAGCTATTTATTCACCAAGGGGAGTAATCTGTACTTACCCTCGAGTGATATATACTGCTTTATACTACACTTGTGGAGTTGTTGTTAATAAATTGCTATAATTGTCACTGGAATCACTTATTTTAACTTGTGATTTACACCGCCAAACTTTAAACTTTACCAAGAAAATTGTTTCTACAAAATACGTCAACCAACAAAATAAGTCTTTTTTTTTCTTATTTTAGCGCGTCAAACAGTTTTCGCGCCAAAAGACGTTAAGCCGCATGGCTCTAGTGGGGACGCGGCTTAACGTCTTTTGTGATTTGTTGTGATCAACAATTCTCAACAACACCCAAAACACTCAACATCATTTAACAACACTCAACAACACTCAACAACACTCATCAACACTCAACAACACTCAAAACACTCAACAACACTCAACAACACCCAAAACACTCAACAACACTCAACCACACTCAACAACACTCAACAACACTCAACAACACTCAACAACACTCAACAACCCTCAACAACACTCAACAACACTCAACAACACCCAAAACACTCAAAACACTCAACAACACTCAACAACACTCATCAACACTCAACAACACTCAACAACACTCAATAACACTCAACAACAGTCAACAACACTCAACCACATTCAACAACACTCAACAACACTCAACAACACTCAACAACACTCAACAACCCTCAACAACACTCAACAACACTCAACAACACTCGACAACACTCGACAACACTCGACAAAACTCGACAACCCTCAACAACACTCAACAACACTCAACGACACTCAACGACACTCAACAACACTCAACAACACTCAACAACACTCAACAACACTCAACAACACCCAAAACACTCAAAACACTCAACAACACTCAACAACACTCATCAACACTCAACAACACTCAACAACACTCAACAACACTCAATAACACTCAACAACAGTCAACAAGACTCAACCACATTCAACAACACTCGACAACACTCAACAACACCCAAAACACTCAACAACACTCAACAACACTCATCAACACTCAACAACACTCAATAACACTCAACAACACTCAATAACACTCAACAACACTCAACAACACTCAACAATACTCAACAACACTCAACAACACTCAACAACACTCATCAACACTTAACAACACTCAACAACACTCCACAACACTCAACAACACTCAACCACACTCAAAACACTCAACAACACTCAACAACACTCAACAACAATCAACAACACTCAACAGCACTCAACATCCCTCACCAACACTCAACAACACTCATCAACAACGCTCAACAACACTCAACAACACTCAACAACACTCAACAACACTCAACAACACTCATCAACACTTAACAACACTCAACAACACTCCACAACACTCCACAACACTCAACAACACTCAAAACACTCAACAACACTCAACAACACACAACAACACTCAACAACACTCAACATCCCTCAACAACACTCAACAACACTCAACAACACTCATCAACAACACTCAACAACACTCAACAACACTCAACAACACTCAACAACCCTCAACAACACTCAACAACACTCAACAACCCTCAACAACACTCAACAACACTCAACAACTCTCAACAACACTCAACAACACTCAACAACACTCAACAACACTCAACAACACTCAACAACACTCAACAACACTCAACCACACTCAAAACACTCAACAACACTCAGCAACACTCAACAACCCTCAACAACACTCAACAACACTCAACAACACTCAACAACACTCATCAACACTCAACAACACTCAACAACACTCAACAACACTCAACAACCCTCAGCAACACTCAACAACACTCAACAACACTCAACAACACTCAACAACACTCATCAACACTCAACAACACTCAACAACCCTCAACAACACTCAACAACACTCAACAACACTCAACAACACCCAAAACACTTAGGATTTTGTAATAATGGCTATTTATTCACCAAGGGGAGTATGGCACAGATTACTAATCGAGTGTGCATTTGAGGCCCGACGCGAAGCGGAGGGCCGTAAACCACACGAGTTTAGTAATCTGTACTTACCCTCGAGTGATATATACTGCTTTATACTACACTTGTGGAGTTGTTGTTAATAAATTGCTATAATTGTCACTGGAATCACTTATTTTAACTTGTGATTTACACCGCCAAACTTTAAACTTTACCAAGAAAATTGTTTCTACAAAATACGTCAACCAACAAAATAAGTCTTTTTTTTTCTTATTTTAGCGCGTCAAACAGTTTTCGAACAAAAAAAGTTTTCTTTTTTTTTTTTTCAAACAACAACACTCAACAACACTCAACAACACTCAACCACACTCAAAACACTCATCAACACTCAACAACACTCAACAACCCTCAACAACACTCAACAACACTCAACAACACTCAACAACACTCAACAACCCTCAACAACACTCAACAACACTCAACAACACTCAATAACACTCAAAAACACTGTATAATGCTTTCTGTCTCATTTGCTCCCACGTTAAATCTTATGTATTACATTGACAGTGACAGCGCTGTGGAGTTATTACCCATCCAAATTAGACACTACAGGCTAGCATAATGATCCCAATGCGTTTTCGAACTTCTCAAGTTGAAAGCGTTTTATTTTATGCTACTAAATATAGATGTCACCAAAACTCGTGTTGACTAAATCTAACGACGTGACTTCGCAAATGAGTACACTTATAGCATTCGTTCATAGTCTCTGAGCGAATGCTGATTGCCCGATAATATAATAACTCGGTCTCGCAGGTTCGCTCCACTCAGGACCTACCTACCACCGGAAAGCTATCGTGACCTTATCCCTACGCTACGCTACGCTTCGCTTTACCACTACCTAGTTTCCGAGATACGATGGGGGGAGGGGTGAAGGGGGGGAGAGGGGGGGAGTTTTGAAAAATGATTTTGACCAACTCGGGGCCCCTTGATATGAATCTGAAAAAAAAAATGTTCCAAGTCTCTTAACTTCCGAGATCTACCTCTAGAGGGGGGGAGAAGGGGGGCAAGGGGGGCAACTTTGAAAAATGGTTTTTACTTTTCCGAGCCTCCTCTATACGGATCCGTAAAAAAACAAAACCCAGGTTTCTTAATTTCCGAGATACGATGGGGGGAGGGGTGGAGGGGGGGAGAGGGGGGAGTTTTGAAAAATGATTTTGACCAACTCTGGGCCCCTTGATATGAATCTGAAAAAAAAAATGTTCCGAGTCTCTCAACTTCCGAGATCTACCTAGAGGGGGGGGGAGAAGGGGGGCAAGGGGGCAACTTTGAAAAATGGATTTTACTTTTCCGAGCCTCCTCTATACGAATCCGTAAAACAACAAAACACGGGACTCTTAGTTTCCGAGATACGATAGGGAGGGGGGAGAGTGGGGTGGAAAAGGGGAGGTTTGGGATTTTTCCCATACTCGTGAGAGTTACTTCTATACGAATCTGTAAAAATATACCCACCTCCCGCTTCACCATCTGGGAGAACAACGCTTCGCTTTACCGCTACCTAGTTTCCGAGATACGATGGGGGAAGGGGTGAAGGGGGGAGAGGGGGGAGTTTTGAAAAATGATTTTGACCAACTCTGGGCCCCTTGATATGAATCTGAAAAAAAAAATGTTCCAAGTCTCTTAACTTCCGAGATCTACCTAGAGGGGGGGAGAAGGGGGGCAAGGGGGGCAACTTTGAAAAATGGATTTTACTTTTCCGAGCCTCCTCTATACGAATCCGTAAAACAACAAAACACGGGACTCTTAGTTTCCGAGATACGATAGGGAGGGGGGAGAGTGGGGTGGAAAAGGGGAGATTTGGGATTTTTCCCATACTCGTGAGAGTTACTTCTATACGAATCTGTAAAAATATACCCACCTCCCCCTTCACCATCTGGGAGAACAATTATGTCAGTCAGTCAGTGAGTGAGTGGTAATCGAGCTTTATATAGTATAACTAGATTTTGGGCGTTGCGCGAGCTGCAAGCAGCTCGCGGGGTCGTGTTTTTGAGAAGTATTTCTTACCCTTGTAAAATTTTGAGAATTGGACAGTAATCCTTAGCACTTATAGGATTTTGTAATAATGGCTATTTATTCACCAAGGGGAGTAAGGCACAGATTACTAATCGAGTGTGCATTTGAGGCCCGACGCGAAGCGGAGGGCCGTAAACCACACGAGTTTAGTAATCTGTACTTACCCTCGAGTGATATATACTGCTTTATACTACACTTGTGGAGTTGTTGTTAATAAATTGCTATAATTGTCGCTGGAATCACTTATTTTAACTTGTGATTTACACCGCCAAACTTTAAACTTTACCAAGAAAATTGTTTCTACAAAATACGTCAACCAACAAAATAAGTCTTTTTTTTTCTTATTTTAGCGCGTCAAACAGTTTTCGCGCCAAAAGACGTTAAGCCGCATGGCTCTAGTGGGGACGTGGCTTAACGTCTTTTGTGATTTGTTGTGATCAACAACACTCAACAACACTCAACAACACCCAAAACACTCAACAACATTCAACAACACTCAACAACACTCAACAACACTCGACAACACTCGACAACACTTAATAACACTCAACAACATTCAACAACACTCAACAACACTCAACAACACTCGACAACACTCGACAACACTCGGCAATACTCACAACACTCAACAACACTCAACAACACTCAACAACACTCGACAACACTCAACAACACTCAACAACACTCGACAACACTCAACAACACTCGACAACACTCAACAACACTCAACAACATTCAACAACACTCAACAACACTCAACAAGATTCAACAACACTCAACAACACTCAAAACACTCAACAACACTCAACAACACTCAAAAACACTCAACAACACTCAACAACACTCAACAACACTCAACAACCCTCAACAACACTCAACAACACTCAACAACACTCAACAACACTCAACAACACTCAACATCACTCAACAACACTCAACAACACTCATCAACACTCAACAACACTCAACAACACTCAACAACACCCAAAACACTCAAAACACTCAACAACACTCATCAACACTCAACAACACTCAACAACACTCAACAACACTCAACAACACTCATCAACACTCAACAACACTCAACAACACTCAATAACACTCAACAACACTCAACAACACTCAACAACACTCAACCACACTCAACAACACTCAACAACACTCAACAACACTCAACAACACTCATCAACACTCAACAACACTCAACAACACTCAACAACACCCAAAACACTCAAAACACTCAACAACACTCATCAACACTCAACAACACTCAACCACACTCAACAACACTCAACAACACTCAACAACCCTCAACAACACTCAACAACACTCAACAACACTCAACAACACTCAACAACACTCAACAACACTCAACAACACTCATCAACACTCAACAACACCCAAAACACTCAAAACACTCAACAACACTCAACAACACTCAACAACACTCATCAACACTCAAAAACACTCAAAAACACTCAACAACACTCAATAACACTCAACAACACTCAACCACACTCAACAACACTCAACAACACTCAACAACACTCAATAACACTCAACAACACTCAACCACACTCAACAACACTCAACAACACTCAACCACACTCAACATCACTCAACAACACTCAACAACACTCAACAAGATTCAACAACACTCAACAACACTCAACAACACTCATCAACACTCATCAACACTTAACAACACTCAACAACACTCCACAACACTCAACAACACTCAACCACACTCAAAACACTCAACAACACTCAACAACACTTAACAACACTCAACATCCCTCAACAACACTCAACAACACTCAACAATACTCATCAACAACACTCAACAACACTCAACAACACTCAACAACACTCAACAACACTCAATAACACTCAATCACACTCAACAACACTCAACAACACTGAACAACACTCAACAACCCTCAATAACACCCAACAACACTCAACAACACTCATCAACACTCAACAACACAACAACACCTAAAACACTCAAAACACTCAACAACACTCAATAAAACTCAATAACACTCAACAACACTCAACAACACTCAACCACACTCAACAACACTCAACAACACTCAACAACACTCATCAACACTTAACACTCAACAACACTCAACCACACTCAAAACACTCAACAACACTCAACAACACTCGACAACACTCAACCACACTCAAAACACTCAACAACACTCAACAACACTCAACAACCCTCAGCAACACTCAACAACACTCAACAACACTCAACAACACTCAACAACACTCAACAACACTCATCAACACTCAACAACACTCAACAACCCTCAACAACACTCAACAACACTCAACAACACTCAACAACACCCAAAACACTCAACAACACTCATCAACACTCAACAACACTCAACAACACTCAACAACACTCAACCACACTCAACAACACTCAACAACACTCAACAACACTGAACAACACTCAACCACACTCAACAACACTCAACAACACTCAACCACACTCAAAACACTCAACAACACTCAACAACACTCAACAACACTCAATAACACTCAATAACACTCAACAACACTCAACAACACTCAACCACACTCAACAACACTCAACAACACTCAACAACCCTCAACAACACTCAACAACACTGAACAACACTCAACAATACTCAACCACACTCAACATCACTCAACAACACTCAACAACACTCAACAACCCTCAACAACACTCAACAACACTCAACAACACTCAATAACACTCAATAACACTCAACAACACTCAACAACACTCAACCACACTCAACAACACTCAACAACACTCAACAACCCTCAACAACACTCAACAACACTGAACAACACTCAACAATACTCAACCACACTCAACATCACTCAACAACACTCAACAACACTCAACAACCCTCAACAACACTCAACAACACTCAACAACCCTCAACAACACTCAACAACACTCAACAACACTCATCAACACTTAACAACACTCAACAACACTCAACAACACTCAACCACACTCAAAACACTCATCAACACTCAACAACACTCAACAACACTCAACAACACTTAACAACACTCAACAACACTCAACAACACTCAACCACACTCAAAACACTCATCAACACTCAACAACACTCAACAACACTCAACAACCCTCAACAACACTCAACAACACTCAACAACACTCAACAACACTCAACAACCCTTAACAACACTCAACAACACTCAACAACACTCAATAACACTCAAAAACACTGTATAATGCTTTCTGTCTCATTTGCTCCCACGTTAAATCTTATGTATTACATTGACAGTGACAGCGCTGTGGAGTTATTACCCATCCAAATTAGACACTACAGGCTAGCATAATGATCCCAATGCGTTTTCGAACTTCTCAAGTTGAAAGCGTTTTATTTTATGCTACTAAATATAGATGTCACCAAAACTCGTGTTGACTAAATCTAACGACGTGACTTCGCAAATGAGTACACTTATAGCATTCGTTCATAGTCTCTAAGCGAATGCTGATTGCCCGATAATATAATAACTCGGTCTCGCAGGTTCGCTCCACTCAGGACCTACCTACCACCGGAAAGCTATCGTGACCTTATCCCTACGCTACGCTACGCTACGCTTCGCTTTACCACTACCTAGTTTCCGAGATACGATGGGGGGAGGGGTGAAGGGGGGGAGAGGGGGGGAGTTTTGAAAAATGATTTTGACCAACTCGGGGCCCCTTAATATGAATCTGAAAAAAAAAATGTTCCAAGTCTCTTAACTTCCGAGATCAACCTCTAGAGGGGGGGAGAAGGGGGGCAAGGGGGGCAACTTTGAAAAATGGTTTTTACTTTTCCGAGCCTCCTCTATACGGATCCGTAAAAAAACAAAACCCAGGTTTCTTAATTTCCGAGATACGATGGGGGGAGGGGTGAAGGGGGGGAGAGGGGGGAGTTTTGAAAAATGATTTTGACCAACTCTGGGCCCCTTGATATGAATCTGAAAAAAAACATGTTCCGAGTCTCTCAACTTCCGAGATCTACCTAGAGGGGGGGGGGAGAAGGGGGGCAAGGGGGCAACTTTGAAAAATGGATTTTACTTTTCCGAGCCTCCTCTATACGAATCCGTAAAACAACAAAACACGGGACTCTTAGTTTCCGAGATACGATAGGGAGGGGGGAGAGTGGGGTGGAAAAGGGGAGGTTTGGGATTTTTCCCATACTCGTGAGAGTTACTTCTATACGAATCCGTAAAAATATACCCACCTCCATCGAGCTTTATATAGTATAATAATGTTCCAAGTCTTAACTTCCGAGATCCGCCTAAAGGGGGGAGAAGGGGGAGAGAATGGGGGGAATTTTGAAAAATGGTTTTTACTTTTCCGAGCCTCCTCTATACGAATCCGTAAAAAAACAAAACCCAGGTTTCTTAATTTCCGAGATACGATGGGGGGAGGGGTGAAGGGGGGGAGAGGGGGGAGTTTTGAAAAATGATTTTAACCAACTCTGGGCCCCTTGATATGAATCTGAAAAAAAAAATGTTCCAAGTCTCTTAACATCCGAGATCTACCTAGAGGGGGGGGAGAAGGGGGGCAAGGGGGCAACTTTGAAAAATGGATTTTACTTTTCCGAGCCTCCTCTATACGAATCCGTAAAACAAAAAAACACGGGACTCTTAGTTTCCGAGATACGATAGGGAGGGGGGAGAGTGGGGTGGAAAAGGGGAGGTTTGGGATTTTTCCCATACTCGTGAGAGTTACTTGTATACGAATCTGTAAAAATATACCCACCTCCCCCTTCACCATCTGGGAGAACAATTATGTCAATCAGTGAGTCAGTCAGTGGTAATCGAGCTTTATATAGTATAATATATGTATATAAATAATTGTATCATTACTTGTATCATTTATTTATTTATTTTAACATTACATCTTTAAAGATACTGTTTTTATTATTGATCTGTTATGATTTTAATAACAAAAGTGTTACCCGGCTATACTATGTGTATAAATTTGCCGACTGTACCTACCTACTCTATTCATTTTATTTTTAGGTGGGTAGTATACGATCCTCAAGATGCGAAACGTCATTTGGATTGGTTGGTACAAGAGCTATACAAAGCCGAACAGGCCGGAGAAAAAGCACATATTCTAGCTCACATCCCACCCGGAGTGAGTGACCTTACTCACACCTGGACAAGGGAATACAACAGAATTGTTAACAGGTAAGATACCGAACTGTTATTACATTTAGAGGGTGTCGCGACAGGATAATTAAAGATTGCGCACAAAAACGGATGTTTTCTTTGAAAAAAGACAATGGCTAAAGTAAACCAAGTGCCATACAATTTTGTCCAATGTCCTTTATTAAATCCTGATTGAGTATCATTGAACTTTGAAATATCAACATCGATAAAGTCGATGATAAATACAAACCTGTCGGCAGAAGCTCATGGTTATGTTTTGGGAGTTACAATTTATGCTACGGGCAATACGACGCAAAATGACGGGATTAAGTTTTGGATTTTAATCGATAATGTAACAATTACTCAGGTGGCGAATATAACAAAGATAAAATAAAAAATATAACTTTTAATTTGATTTACTTTTTTCAGGTTTTCGGCAACAATAACTGCTGAATTCAACGGACACACTCATTCGGACGAGTTTAAAATATTTTACAGCCTGACAGATGGCAGCCCTATCAATGTCGCGTGGGGTGCTGGTAGTACTACCAGTTATACTGAGTACAATCTTAACTACAAAATTATTGACTTTAACCCCGTTACTTACGTAAGTACCGCTTATTGGATTGGAATTGGATTGGTGCAAATCGGGCGAACAAACGCCTACACGCCTATGCATAAGATTCGCAGACTCTCAAGGGGCATAATTAGAGACTGCCATAATACTGCTATGTTTTTGGGGTTATCTTTGTTTTTCCCGAAGAGTGCTGAAGGGTTAATGCAGGACAATATAGTACACATACCTAATGTACTGAGGAAGGCTAATAGAATAGAATAGAATAGAATACTCTTTATTATGTACACCATATAAATTACAGACATAAATATAGAAACTGTACAAAGGGTGACACAATGGGCGGTCTTATCGCTAAGAGCGATCTTTTAAAGACAACCTTAGGATGGATTTAAAAAGGGGAAGGACAGACAAATACTGTAGGTAGTCCGCGGTGTAGCATTTACATAATACAATAAATACATACATATAGTATATTATACTAATCTAAATAAATATATACACATACATATAAATATATCCATATAATAATAAATATGAAACAGGAGCAGAGAAAATATAATAATGATGTTTAAGGAGAGAGGAAGTGCTTTTTTACCATAATTTTAAATGTGGACAAAGATTGAGCACGCCTTACCGACACGGGCAAGTCATTCCATAACCGTACTGCTTGAACAGTAAAAGATTTGTCATAAAAACTGGTGGAATGCATCGGCATCTCTAGTCTCAGGTTTTCCGATGACCTCAGATATCTATTATGTGTGTCATGAAGGAACTTGAAACGTTCTTTAAGATAAGTGGGGGTTTTAGGATTAAACAAAATACTGTAGAGCTGAAACAAGATATGAGAATTCCGGCGAAGACGTATAGGAAGCCACTTGAGCTTTGTACGAAATTCTGATATGTGATCATATTTGCGCAGGCCAAATATAAATCTTATGCAAAAGTTTTGAAGTCGCTCAAGTTTATCTAGTTGTGCCTCAGTGAGATCAGGATAACTGACATCAGCGTAGTCAAGGATGGGAAGTAAAAGGGATTGTGCAAGCGCAGTTTTAGTGGCAGTTGGAAGAAAGTTCCGCAATCGTCTCAGTGACTTACCAGATGCAAAAATTTTGCGACTTACGTCCTGTAGCTGAGGACCCCAAGAAAGATGTTTGTCGATCCAAACACCAAGGTTCTTAACCTTTTCGCTGAATGGAATCGCAGTTCCGTTAAATTGAACCTGGGGAAGCTGCGACCAGTTTATCTTGGGGATCATCCTTGAGCTGCCAACAACAATGAGTTGAGTCTTCGATGGGTTAACCTGCAAACCATGCGCCTCACTCCACTCACAGATTGAAACCAAATCCTTGTTGATAACATGAACGGCATCAGCCAAATTCAAGTAGTCAGCTTGCTTATAAATTTGCAAATCGTCTGCATAAAGGTGGTAGGAAGAGAGAAGTTTTTTGGAAATGGAGTTTATAAATATTGCGAAAAGTAAAGGAGATAAAACGCCACCCTGAGGTACACCGGCAGAAGTATAACACCACGAAGAGCAAGACTCTTCTATGCATATACGTTGCCGGCGGCCATACAGGTAACTAAGAAACCAGTCAATCGCCGTTGGAGATATGTTAAGCGAGCGAAGCATACCAAGCAGGATATCGAAATCGACAGTATTGAATGCATTACTAAAATCTAGTAAGCAAAGAACTGTCAGATTTCCTCCCTCCATGCCTAACCGTATGTCATCAGTGATGTTAACTAAAGATGTAGTGGTGCTGTGACCAGGACGAAAACCAGATTGGAATGGATTCAGCAGACTATTCATTCTAAATGTGGTTTGAGTCGTTAGAAACCCGACAACGGGTTGTGAACTGAACCGAAACATTTTCTATAAAGATTGTTAGCGAACAAAAACTGTTACAGACAAAATCAAACCTTGGGTCGGATAAACTCCATCTTAAAATAAAACTTCAACTAAGTCTTGGATTACAAGATATAAGTAATACCGAATTCTCACAACCAATATTTTTTTACAGCAACCGGAAAGTATAGTAAACTACGTTTACAACCTCACTGAGGCGAACCTATGGCCGAACCGATCACCACACTGGTTCCAACTTTACGATATGAAAAATACATTTTCATTGGCAGACCTTTCCGCTTCTTCCATGGACGACTTAGTTCATAGAATGGTTACTATTAATAGGCATTTGTTAGATCTCTACGCAGCTTTCTATTCTAAATTGAATGATAACCGCTGGAGAGACTGTAATGATTGGTGCAAAATTGATAATCTTTGTAAAACTGTAGTTACTGTATTGTGGGAAAGGTCAAAATGTGATGAATTAAGAAGAGAATTTTTTAGAAAATAAGTACTAAGTAGGATAGTTTGACACTATTTTTGTAATATTAGAAATCTCGAAACTATTCGTGTTAAGGCTACGCCGACCGCCTAGTGGCGCCTTCATCGTTTGTTTGGTTATTTCTTTTATTTTAGAATGAAAATGCAGAAAATATGCACGTTAAGTTGTGCTCCACAAGATTATACGTTGTTTAATTTTATTATATTCACTAAAACTGATAAAAGTGGCCACTATTTCCGTTTTAGTGATTATAATAAAGATCAAGAGCGCGCGTCATGTGACTTTATAAATATTGGCATAAATTCAACACAAAATCAGTTTCGTGAGAGTGAAATAGAAAATGGTTCCTTCAAAAATATTTTTAATTGTATAGCTCCTGCCAATTCTTTAATCCTCTTCTACATAATATTCTACCTATTTCTCTTCAAATAAAATTATAGTACATATTGCAAATTTTTTGTAGAAGTCAAACATTCTATTTCATTGTAGTACTCAAACACTCTTTGAATGCATGTCTAATGTCGGAAAATATTGTTTTAATCCCTTATTTTGTAATATTAGTAAGGTTTTTAATTAAAAATTAGTTTTTATCAAACAACAGTCGATTTATTTCATTTCATAACTTAAAGTTTCTATCTTCCTACATACTAAATAACATTAGTGATCTGATATACTTAACCAGGTTATGTTCGGTTTCGACTTCAAATCATCACTTGGGATCTTATCTAATTCTGCAATCTGCAAAAAAAGCACATAGAACTTTAGAAAAAGGACTACCTGACAGTATTCGAAAATCAATATAACGCTTGGTTTATGGCAGCAGTTAGAAATGTGTGTGCACAACTATTCAAACATTTAGATTAAGTGACCAAAAGCTTGTGGAATTCATGAAACTTTTATAGAAATATAAACTGTTTAATAGTTATAAATGGTTGATAAATATAGTGGTGTTCATATTAATAATATTCAAGATGCACTTCCAAAGTAAAATATAACAGAATAAAAAATAGAAGAAATAATTAGTCTAGACTAGATATGCTTTATGAAATATTAGACCACAACAGAAAACCATAAAAAGTGGATAGAATGGGCAAAGGCCAGTGGCATATTAAGGCTGATATAATCCATACTAATATTATAAATTCGAAAGAGGCTCTGTCTGTCTGTCTGTATGTTACCTTTTCACACATAAACCACTGAACAGATTTTGATAAAATTTGGCACAGAGATAGATTGGAAGGACATAGGATAGTTTTTATCGACATACCTAGCGGGCGAAGCCGCGCGCGGAAGTAGTGTTAAATAACTGTAGAGCCATTTACCTGATGCCTAATAAAATTGACGAGTCTCTCTATGTGTTCAGCTTTCACATCATCAGCTAATGAGTAGAACCTCCTCCAGACGGCTGCAGCCAGGACCTTATCATCACTGAGACCTTCATCATAAGCTACTAGAGCAGCTTGGAACTGTTCTGACAACTCTGACACTTGTTTCCTTGCTATTGCTGGATTGGCACCCTGGAATTGATGAGGAATAAATATTAAAGATTTTTTTGGTGAATTAGTAAAATTCTGGTGACAGAAATGAATTGTTTTGGTGATCTGGGCAAACATTTCCCATTGCTAACAACTTTTTCGGAAAATGGTTTCTGTAAATAAACTTCTAGTACAACAAGAAATGCAACATTGCATAATTCAAAAGCTGCAGACTTTTCATGATAAGTCATCACAAAGACCCGAGTTTATTACAAAAATGTGATATTTTTTTTTTTATTTACCTCCAACAATTTTATTTTATTTCCAACATCAGCCCACAGAGCCTCAATTATACAGTTCCTTACAAAGTGGCCATCTCCCTTTATATATTTTTTCTTTTCGCCGGTTGGTAGCATGACATCTTCTGCCATATAGCGGACCATGAGTAGCCATACATGCAACTCCGTGATGGTAAACCATGAGGCAAATGTGTCAGGCAGCTCTAGGCTTTCAAACCATTGAGGATAAACCACATTTTCAGGTATACATTCATACATGAAGTATCCTGTTAGTTTTAAACGCTGGAAAAGCAAAACAGAAATATTTGGCTTACCATGAAAGAAACTCGATATTTTAAACAATTGGAATGATTATTATCAGCATGATCATTTTCCTAGTAAACTATAATCAGTAATACTTTACCAGGTAAGGTAAGTATGTATATACAAATAAATAAATAAGGTAGAAGGTAGAAGGAATAAATTAAATACAGTGTAAACTCTTTATAACGAAACTCAAGGGACTGAGCATTTTTTGTCGTTATAGAGAGTTATCGTTATATGGAGTGAACAAAAAAACAACCAAATTAACAAGAATTTTTAATGTAAAATGCTTTCCAACGTCACTTTTCTTTTCTCCCTTTTCAATCGCACGTATCACACAAACTTTTTCGTCAACACTAATCGCTTTCCGTTTACTGTCCATGTTAACAGTTTCAAAGTAGGTTTACGACTGATAATACGATAGGTACCCAGTATGCTTGGTCGAAGACCATCACTTCCGAGAAAACAATGTGTCATACTGCACGTGTTCAAGGTAATTAAGGATAACAAAAGCTAGACCATCGAACACATTTCTTCGTAATAGAGAATGACGTATCGCTATAAAGAGTGTTTCAATATGTGGGTTTTAATGCAAACCAACCAAGTTGGGCTCACTTCAACGTTACAGGGAGTTTATTGTTATAAAGGATAACGTTATAAAGAGTTTACACTGTATGAGAAAAAATACTAAAGTAAATATCAAAATTTACCCTCAATAACTGACTCATTTTTTTTCCTTCCTCTAAGCACAGAACGTGCTTGGGGGATTCCTACAATGTCCAGCAGTGGACGTCTTTCGATTAAAATGATGAACTGACCTTAACCAACTCAATAATCACTATCATGCTAATAAAGAAACCACTTACCGTCCTAGATTGGTCCATCCATCCGACTGCATTCATAAACTTCTTAACATAGCTGTCTTCAACAGTTACTGTATTGAGGTTTCTTGTGTTTGCTTTACTAATACAAAAGCTACTAGCGCATGGCCCTGCATAATTCGTTTTGATGTGGACACGCTGTTGCCACAGTACCTGTAAATATACCTTGTATGTTTATAACTATCTAAATACCGAAATAACTTTGGGAGTACAAAAATATAGTCCTAGGAATAGAAAAGCTGAAAGTTGCATTAGGCTCGATGTAAACAATACGTATATGTAATAACTTATTTTAATAAAGATTACACCTACACGATATAATGCGCGTGATCGAAACATGCTGTTTTTATTATAATTATCCAAATTCAAAATTATCTTCACTTGGTTAACATTTTGCCTTGCTTTGCTTTAAAAAGTTGTCAGTATGACACTGTCACTTGTCAAGTTGTCAGCCTGTCTGTCATAATGTCATGTCTTTTTTTTTTGTTTAAATAGTTTTATGGCCTGGTTGCTAAGACCTTTTAGGCACGTCTTTGTTTCATTTTATTTATGTATATCTTGAGTCTAACATGACATTAGAATATGGGTGTACACATTCTAATGTATTAGGAGTATTTGGCAGCAAATGTATCGAATCAAGTTTCCCGGTAAACTTCGCTGAGGTAGCCAAAACTACAAAAAAATTCTCAGCTCCATTTTACCGGGATCGCGTCTGTTTCAATGATTACACATATTGTCCAGTTGCGCAGACACTTGAGATACAAAACTACACCAATTTTACATCACAATATCCACTAGGAATCAATTTGCGAATAATTAAAACAGCCAACTAGACTTCACTCGAAGAAATCCCGCCAAAAACTCAATGTCATGTCAACCTCAAGTTATGTCATGTCATCCTGACTCAGTCATCTGTCACATCAAAGAAAGAAAAGAAAGAAAATATGTTTCACATCACATTGGTTAATAACATAAATAGCAATGGAGACTTTGTATGTGGACTTTTTCACAGTTACTTTTCCTCTGATTTTGCATCACTGTCAAAACCAAAGTGATCTTTATTCTCGTAAGATTAAGGTTGCTGCTGACAAAGACAAAACAACTACGAAACAATAACAACAACAACAACTATGAAAATACTGTTTAGCGCAGGTCTGCGCTAATGCTAGATGCACACGCAGTGACTTTAGCCGCCAGCGAACCACTGGCGATAACGATTTCAAAATCTATGCACACAGATTTTGAAATCAGCACGTGGCTGGCGACAATATTGTATACCTACTTAGTATAACACTAAAAACTTTCTAAGCCTTTTTTTTTTTTGAGGATGGAAATTATCAAATGACCCCTCCCGCTCTGGGTGGAGCGGAAGGGAGTGTCAGACTCTTACTGAAATACTGACTAAAACCCACCCGTGTTCCTTATCCTTAGCCCTTTATGTTCCGAGCCAGCGGTAACCCTTTCGGACAATCCCGCTGAAACTTCCTTAGCCTTTAGCCTAGTTTAGCTTTAGCTATTTGCACTAATGAACCCATGCCAGTCAATCAAAGCTTCATGACTATTTGCCAGATTTAAAAGGATTTTGTCTTGCTAAATGAATAATAATTATAATTTTATCTAGATAAATTTTTATTGTAAGTAATTTATCATACTTCATAGACAACGTCGTCGCTCGAGTGACATCCACTGGTCCGTTCAATACTTCACATTTTGCGATTTCGTGTCTATAGTTATTTTTTAAGGTTACATAATTTACGGGTGGGCACCGATTTTCGCCCAAGTGCATCAAAAGATTAAAAATGTTGGGAGCCGTAAGTCGGGTTGGAAGCGGCCTTTTAGCCGTAAAGTCGGTAGCTGAAAAAACCCTCACAGAATGTGGCAAAATCGCGACTGTGTCTGCCATCAACAAAAGGGATTATGCTGCCAAAGCTGCCGCAGGCAAAGGGCACGGTAAGGTAGTCGCTGTTATCGGCGCCGTAGTGGATGTACAGTTCGAAGACGATCTTCCACCCATCCTAAATGCCCTTGAAGTACAAAACCGTCAACCCCGGCTTGTGCTGGAGGTGGCGCAGCACTTGGGAGAGAACACCGTCCGCACCATCGCCATGGACGGTACCGAGGGTCTGGTTCGCGGCCAGCCCGTACACGATTGCGGTTCACCCATCCGTATCCCCGTGGGCGCAGAGACCCTCGGACGCATCATCAACGTCATCGGTGAGCCCATCGACGAGCGCGGGCCCATCCCCACAGACAAGACCGCCGCCATCCACGCCGAGGCGCCCGAGTTCGTGGACATGTCCGTAGAGCAGGAGATCCTCGTCACTGGCATCAAGGTCGTCGACCTGCTCGCCCCCTACGCCAAGGGAGGTAAGATCGGCTTATTCGGCGGCGCCGGAGTCGGTAAGACTGTGCTCATCATGGAGCTGATCAACAACGTCGCCAAGGCGCATGGTGGTTACTCCGTGTTCGCGGGAGTGGGTGAGCGTACCCGTGAAGGCAACGATTTATACCAAGAGATGATTGAGTCTGGAGTAATTTCCCTGAAGGACAAGACCTCCAAGGTATCCCTTGTGTACGGACAGATGAACGAGCCCCCAGGCGCGCGTGCCCGTGTCGCTCTGACTGGTCTGACCGTCGCCGAATACTTCCGTGATCAGGAGGGACAGGATGTACTGCTGTTCATTGACAACATTTTCCGTTTCACCCAGGCTGGTTCTGAGGTGTCTGCCCTGCTGGGTCGTATCCCCTCTGCTGTAGGTTACCAACCCACCCTTGCCACTGACATGGGTACCATGCAGGAGCGTATTACCACCACCAAGAAGGGATCCATCACCTCTGTGCAGGCTATCTACGTGCCAGCTGATGATTTGACTGACCCTGCTCCTGCCACCACCTTCGCTCATTTGGACGCCACCACTGTACTGTCCCGTGCCATTGCTGAGCTGGGTATCTACCCCGCTGTGGACCCTCTTGACTCCACCTCCCGTATTATGGACCCCAACATTATTGGAGCTGAGCACTACAATGTTGCACGTGGCGTTCAGAAGATTCTTCAGGACTACAAGTCACTCCAGGACATCATTGCTATTCTGGGTATGGATGAATTGTCTGAGGAAGATAAGCTGACTGTTGCTCGTGCACGTAAGATCCAGAGGTTCTTGTCCCAGCCTTTCCAGGTGGCTGAGGTATTCACTGGACACGCTGGCAAACTGGTGCCCCTCGAGGAAACTATCAAGGGCTTCTCTAAAATCTTGCAGGGCGAGTATGATCATCTACCTGAAGTAGCTTTTTACATGGTGGGACCCATTGAGGAAGTTGTGGCTAAAGCCGAAACTCTGGCTAAGTCGTAAATTATTGTAAGTGGTAGCTAAGGCAATACCTGCCAAGAATCCTTAATCAAATGTTGACACGAATGCATGAGGAAGTAATGTTATTTCTAAATAAAATTAGTTAAAAATATACATCTCGTTTTTATTTGAACCTACTCCTGTGTTCTGTATGATTAGGTTAGTGAGGTTAGCTATGTACACGGAGTAAATAGGTATGTATCAATATCAGCTGATTGCACAATATGTCAAACTGATGCTGCTGGTAGGTAAGTTACCTACCGTCAGTTCTGATACGTATCTACGCAGAACTATCACTATAATATATTGGCCTTCTGTAGGTAAGTAGACATATACATATACCCAATAGGTATCTTAATGGTTACGCTTACGCAATACCTCGCAAAAGTTATATAAACTCGCGATGTATTGAGAATAAATGAACTCCAGTTTTTGTGTAACGGCCTCTGCCTGTAGCAAGCCTACAAGTAGTCCATTCAAGACCTACAGATGTGGTTAAAGCCCTCCATAATATTTTTTGCCAAATCGAGCATAGGTATATCTACCAAAGCCATATAAAATCTTTTGCTACCTAATTCATGTAGGCAATTTGTAAAGAATACTCAATTGAATCAATATTTAGCGTGGCTCTCTACATACAATACAAATTGTCCGAGCCGCCTATCGAATGAGTTAATTCCGAACGGAACCAACCAAGCAAACCCAAAATCAATAGATAACCACATACTTACCTAATTAAGTGACCCCTCTTGTTTGTATGCCCATTTAATATTTAAGGGGTCCGGAATAAGCCATTATATATTCGAACACGAGGCTAGTGAAAGAGAGCTGACTCGGCCCCGTGTCCATTGCAGGATATGAATATCCTACAAGAGGGTCAGTTGGTCAATACAATATAGTCAGATTGAAAACTACAATATCTGCAGCAAAATCGTATAGGCTTTAATTTTATGTAGTACTGGCTTTCGCTTCCACGTGACTATGACTGAGGGGTGTGACCACCTAAGGGACATTTCTTGATGTCACTCCACGCTCTCCCAGACTGCTCTTCCTGCGAGTTATAGGGGTTTTATGGCCTTTTGTAAAGCATAGCCCACAGAGCATCACTATAATACTAGCTTCGGCCTATTGTTAGAAATAATTAAACAAAAACAAGAGCTATACCTACCCAATTGAAGACTACACCTAGCACTAACGGAAAGCAGACGCGATGAAGGTAAGCCTGATTTACACGGTACGATTTAATTGCCTATGGGCGTGGGGCCTTGACTTGGAAGAGATATCAGGCTTCCCACAATCAGACGCGCGCGGTTCAAATTGTTCTACCAGAATCGCATCGGGCCCGTCTGTTTTTAAGAGGCCCTTATCAGAACCGTTCAATACTCAAGCATTACTTAGAACTAAGATTCAACCAAGCAAATGGCTTTAAGGTAATTTTAAGTAATGCTAGAGTCTACCCATATTCTAAGTGGTAACCTCTAAAGCCCCTCGGCTCACAACTCCGACGAAGAGACCTCAAGGTATGCCTTAAAGACCCTCAAAATCGGTATTCATAGTCAAAATTGCACCACCTAATAGACGACGCAAAGTGCAAGTCATTTTTTGCTACAGTGTTTTTGAATGCCACAGGCAAGAAACTGAAACTGGATCAGAGATAGGTACCCACCCAGTGTACCAGAGATCGCTAGTCAGCGGACCAGGGATAGGTTGTATCAATAACGTTAGGAATCAAAAATAAAACATTATTCTTAAATGGAATTTAATTTGTTATTTCTACCTAATAGCGTAGGTAATTAATGACATAAAACGAAATGTGCTTCAAAGCAAAAACAAAGATAATAGTTTCAATTATTTTTAACAAAAATACCTATACAGTTGTATTAATATTTTCTGATGTATCCATATCAGTTACAGGTTCTTCAATAATGTCTTGGATAATAGCAACATCATCAGAGATACTAGATTCATCATTTATTATTTTTAGATCCTCATTATCATTTGAAACACATTCCTCAACATCGGTGGGTTCTTTGCTTGCTTCCTGGTTAGGTAGTACTATTACAGATGTACTATCATTATTCTCTACAGATTTAGTAACATTTTCATTCCCTTTTGCTGTTAAGGTTTCTATTGGTGATTCGGATGACGACGCTGGCGCAGTTTGCTCGTTATTTTTATTACACACATCAGGGGCTGGTCGAGATATAGCACAATCCATTTTTGGGACTTTCACAACTACTACTTGATCCTGATCGTCTCTGGAACATCTTTTAGTTGGATCTTTTAGTTTAATTGTTTGGAATTTAAGTGAAGTGTTCAATTTTTGTGTGCCATCTTTATTTCTGTGGATTGGTTTGATAACCAATATTTTTGTTTTCAATCCGGATTTTGTGAAATCGGTGATATTCTTATTGATTATAGGATTTTTCATTACTTCTAAACTTTGTCGACGAAATTTAAGTGGAACAACGGAAGGAAGGCTTTTTGGTTTAACCATCTCATTGAGATGACTTTTCAAAATGTTTTGTTCTTCGTTAGAGGAAACTGTATTTACAACATCAGTCTTTGAATTAACTTCTTTCTTTGAATCAACTTCTTTCTTTGATTCAACTTCTGTCTTTGAATCAACTCCTGTCTTTGAATCAACTCCTGTCTTTGAATCAACTCCTGTCTTTGAATCAACTCCTGTCTTTGAATCAAATCTTGTCTTTGAATCAACTCTTGTCTTTGAATCAACTTCTGTCTTTGAACCAACGTCTGTCTTTGAATCAATTTCTATCTTTGAATCAACTTCTGCCTTTACATTTACTTCTGCCTTTGTAGTAAATTCAGTTTTCACGTTTGCAGCTTCTTTCACAGGACTAGGGGATAGGGATTCTTTCGTTTTTACAGGACTAGGTGATGAGGATTCTTTCGCATCTTCATTATTGTCTTTTCTAGGAGATATTTTGTCTCCCCTTGAAATAATCTTAGGTAACATGGGTCTTACAAAAATATTTGAAGGTCTAGTGTCTTTCTGGGGATAAACACTTGAGAAATCGGTTTTTATATGTGCTCCAGATCGTTCAACAGATTTCTTTGACATAGTGGCTAGTGCTCCACAGCAATCTTTATTAACATTATCATAATTAATTTGAACTTCTTGAATCTTTTTCTTGTTTTGAATTGTTTTTGCACTTGCCATTGTTAGAGAATCTCTATAACCCTGCGCTTCCATTTTTAATAAATTTGATAGATCATATTCAAAATCTGCATTTTTAGGTTTAGTTTTTCTTCTTACTGGTCTCCTGGATGCCACAGAGGATGAATGGTTACTTGATACCTGCTTTTTAGCATAAATTTCATCTATGTCGGATGAATTCTCTTCAAAGTTTTTGATATTTGAGGAAGTAATGTTTTCTATGAGATTTACATTTTTGTCAAGAGAGATATCACCATCCTTGTTTTGTACACCTGAAACAAGTGAATCGTTAAATCACTGAGCAATTTCGTAACGTTTATTTTATTTTTTTTAGAAATATACGTACCTTTCATCACAAATTCTTTTCTTCTTTTTGTACTAATCTTACTTTGGTACATTTTCCTCTTTCTTCCTAAGGCTTCTAAGCGAGTACTGCTCGAAGAACTATCATCAGACAATCGACTCGAATCACTGGAGCACCGGCTAGGACGTCTAGAATCAGGACTAGTTTCATTAGCATCGGGTAATTCGTCAGTAGACTCACACATTTCCAAAGCTTCCGTGCCATCGATTGCTTTTACGGTGCTATAATAGAAGTCTTTATCACCTTTCAGTTTATGCACTACTTTCACATGTTCAGGCAGCTTTTCGAAGGAGTAATGCTTGTAGTTACACAACTTACAGGCATAACGCAACCATTTCACGTGTTCAGCTATATGATCGTACAATTCTTGGGTATCGCTAAATTGGGCATCACATCTCTTACATAGTAATTTGTCAAGTTCTATTTCTGATTGGATTCTTTGTCTGAAAGCTGTGAGGTTACTTTTTTCTGCTTGATGAGCGAAAGGTAATCTGATATTGAGTTTAGGTGGTTCAATGAGTCTTTTTTCAGGCTCTTTCTCAGGGGACTCGATGGCGTCATTGGATTCCTGTTCATCATCGCTGACGTCCATGGGAGTATCATCGTCATCATCTTTATCTTCGTCGTCGTCATCTTTATTTTCATCAACATCGTCATTATCTTCCACCACGATTTCCTTTTCTTCTTCTTTGTTAGGTTTAGATGCAATTTGTGGTTCATGTTTCGATATTTTATTTTCTGTGGAAAAAACATTATTAATGATATTTCAATAATGTTCTAATAATGTACAAATTATAAAGTAACAGGGTGCTTATTGTTGAAAAGCATAATAACAATAAATAAAACAACTGCTACTGTACCTACTCTAATATTGTGTACGAACATACGATGGCGAAATACGTCCGTTAGCTCTTTTTTATAGGTTTTTACGCAGAATAAACTAAATACCAAACAACCCACCACAGTAATAATTACCATTAGCATCGGTGGTCTTTAAAGGCAGGCTCAAATTCACAGGTGGTCCTTTGTGGTAGTCTTTGCGGATTTGAATTTCGATCTTCTTAGTTTCCTGCGGGCGGCGCGAGAGGGCACGCGAGCGCGGCTGGCATGTGTGCGTGTGAGCGGCCAGCGCAGCGCGACGCTCGAACGTGCGGCCGCAGCCGCCGCATCGCGGCAACTCGCCGTCACCTTCCATGTTGTCCATCCAAGCCTTTGGAAGATAACGCATTTATTTATTTATTAACCTTTTTGACAAACTGTGACGCTAGGAGAAAAGTTTTTATGTTGAGATCCGAGCTCGAATGCAAATGAAAATTAAATGTTTCGATTTTGTAACCAGCATTTTCTTCAAGCTCTTGGGGCTATTATCTATTTGAAGATAATTGGTGATGGATTAAAACAATTTCTAGGGTAATATTAATATCTAGAAATTGTCATTTAGTAAGTAAGTACCTGGTTTTCTTGTTCCAGTCTTTCCTCTTCAGATATTTTCTGAGCAGTAGCAGACTTCATAGTATTCTTACGTTTTTCATAGAACGCGGGTGGATTGTTCATTTTGAAAGCTTTCGCTTGAATTGATTCCCTAAGTCGTCTGATTTGTGCAGCAGTTTTCCTGAAAAAAAAAATCAATTTTAATTAACAATTTACAATAACAATTACCTACTCGTTTACATTGTTAACTACAATACTAAAATCCGTAATACAACAAAAAATACTGAATGGAAACGAAAATAACATCCCACTTGGGATATATTTCTAACATCCTATAACATATGCTTTGTAATCTTTGTATCCCCTTATTAATAAACGTGTAGCAAAGCTATTCCAAAAATTCCTGTATGTTCAATCCGTGGTATCTTTACTCCGCTTATTTGTATAAACATAAAATAAAGTGGGGTTAGTTACACCATTTATACCTCAAAAACGGCTGGACCGATTTTTATGGTCCTTGATTTGTTGGATTTGTCTCCGTCCCGAATAGCAGAATAAATATTAAAACATGGGCAAAATTCACGAAAAAAAGTATAAAAATAATTCATTTTCTCATACATTTTGTTTGGAACGGCTTTTCTGATATCTGAATTTAATTCAGCTAATAAGTGAATACAATATTTATTGATTCTGAGGCGGTACGAAGATCGCCGGGGTCAGCTAGTATCTATATAAATAAAACAAAGTTGGGTTAGTTACACCATTTAAAACTCGAACTGTTGAACCAATTTTTATGATCTTTGATTTGTTGGATTTGTCTCGGCACTGAACGAAAAAAAAACAATAATGAAGATAATTCATATTCTGTGGCGGTACGAAGTTCGCAGGGTCAGCACACTACGAACACTACGAACACGTCAGGGACACTACGAACAGTCACTTAAATTTTATTTATTTGTATATAGATAGGTACTAACCTATCTATATACAAATAAATAAAATTTAAGTGACTGTTCGTAGTGTCAAATAACAGATTTTTACTAAATGCATATGAAAGTGTATACGGTAATTATAACAACAAACAATTTAAAAAAAAATTCTGTCTATCTGTTTGTAATCTCCGAAACGGCTGGATAGATTTTGTTGAAATTTGGTATGGGGATACTTTTTATTTTTTATTTATTCATAATCTTCAGTACAGGTTTATGTTTTTTTTGTACCATTAAACCAGAAATGGTAAAACTTTGAACCCTGTGGAAGGACATAGGCGTTTTATCGACATACCACGCAGGCGAAGCCGTGGGCGGAAGCTAGTTGATGCCTATGTTTAAAAGGGGTGACAAGAGCATGGACTCCGCATGCTGTGTTCACTCCTGACTCATAATATAGCCTCATAATATATTATAATTTCTTCTCCTTTTTCAGTCAATCTCATGATGTCTGACCAATGAACAAGAGTATTCCCTTAATTAGATTTAAAATATTCACCTATGTACTTTGAAGAGATGTCTGTATACGCTCCAGGATGTGGAGAAGATCTCCAAACAGTCAGGACATGGGTACACCAGGCGGCTTTCAACATGCTTGTATTTCATGTGGAACTTCAGGGTCTTTTGAGTTGAGAACTGCATATCGCCTGAAACATGATTTTAAGATGAAATTCGCAGAAATATAATAACAGTAATTTTCATCGCATTTTGCACGTGAGGGAAAAGGGCAGTGGAGTAAGTTCTTTTGCATTACGCAACTAGGGAGGAGGTCACGACAAGAGACAAAATCACGCCTGTGAGTCGTTACTGCAATCTTCTTCGTGTCGCTACCACGACAGTATTTCAGATGTTGTTGACCCAAACTTCACAACATTCGCGACGTCGTCGGTAGCAGCGCAGAGGTCACTACATCCCACTATAATCTAATATAATCTCAATCACGTAAAAACGGCTAACAGATTTGGTAAAAATTTGGCACTCAGATAGTTTATAACCTGGATTAACACATAGGATACTTTTTATCCCGGTAGTACGTTCTTGTGGGATAATTTCTGACCTCCACGCCGGCAAAGACGTTGGAAAAAGCTAGTTGTTAGATAAAAAGAAAATGACACCCCTGCCAAGTTCATTTTCGCTGGCGTGCAATGGGGTAAGCGAGAAGAAATAACAAGAACACAAGCTGCCAAGTCTACTCTGATATCCCAGTCACTTAATAAATGCACTTGCATTTTTACTTACATACTTTACACTTTAGAATATTAGTGTTATCACTATTTTCTTCATCATCACTTATTTGTATTATGTTATCAAGCTCTTCTGAAACTGAACTCTTAATTTTGAAATTGCCATCACTTTGTAGAACAGCAATGTCCCTTGATAAAATTTTGTCCAGCTCATTTACCTAGAAACAAAGATATTTTCATTAAAAAGTAAATAGATGGTTGAATGTCTTGGATTGGATTCCAAGTTAAGGCAATTTAATGTGACACATTGACAACATTCATACCCAACCTAGTGGCAATCACCCTTATGGTGTTTTAAAACAGGAAAAGTATGCATTTATAGACAACATAATGGTAAATACCCAAGCTAATCCCCTTGATTCTCACTCTGTGTGCTGTTTGTTAATGCAATATACAAAGTGCAATTTTATAACTGCCCATATTTATTTATATCATATGTCAATATGACAGTATTTTTGATAGGGTTATTATTTATTTAATGTAAATTATTACAAAATGCACACTTACTTGCACTTTTATATTTTCCTTCTGTTTGTCTTCACATGATTGAATACTTTGAAAAACAGCCACAGAACTATTTGGTATCTGCTGCAAGGCTATTAGTTGATCTTTACGATTATTTTCATGAACTCCTTTCTTTTGTGTAATCTTCTCAACAATTGCTGTCAAATCCTTGGTCAGTGGTATCCTGGCATCTACGTCATCTGGTTCTTTATTTTCAATTTCAACATATTCCTTGAGAGACTCTTGATATCCCTGCTCTAAGCGTTTTATTTTCAGCATTTCAGTAAACTGTAATTAGCAAGGAAATATATTGCAAGTAAAATAGAAAATAAGATTGGATAACGTAAAACCTTGATGAAGATTGCACTTACCGTTGAAGTAGCATTGATAAAATGGCTATGTACGGAGGTATTGAACTTCTCCTTGCAGTAGACACGTTTGTGAGATATGAAATTAGCTAAGCTTCTAAATAAATTTCGACAGACTTTGCATTCATATAGTAAATCACACTCATTTGATAGTAAGTCTTTAAGCTGTAAAAAAAGGAATACAAATAATTAAGTATGTAATAAAGAAAATATGAAAAAAAAAACAATTTTTTTATGTTTATTGGACCAACTTACTTCTTCAGTAGCCAAGTCAAAAATCTTCCTTGCTTGACCAAATCCTGTAATGCTAGTATGGATAGGTTTCCTAAGCAAGGTATAGTCAGTGTCCTCTAGCTCTTCACTAGTTTGAACTACAGTCTTAGAGCTAGCTTTACTTCTATCTTCTTTACCTTTTGTTTTGGTATTCACCTTGTTACCAGCCATGCTGAACCTAAAATGACAGGCACACATAATAAGTAAATGAGTTATTTTACTGCAAGTAGTAATAAAATATGCTAACACTTCTATAAAAAGTCGTGATGAAATAAATTAGATCTTAGGATTTGAATATAATTTACCACGCATTTTATGTTGGCACTGTTTTGTATAACGCTGACCAACCGTATTGACAATGAAGTAACAGATAAAACTTTACAGATAGATGTATCAGTAATAGTTGGCTAAAGCATTGTTATTATTTTACTACTTTCGTAACATCTAGCAATGAAACGAGAGCATGCCTTTTATCTGACTCAGGCATGGTAATATCATATTCCACAGCTACCAAGACATTCGCCGTCTCTCCCTCAAATATACACAATAACACGCGATTTTAAGTCATATTAACAGATGTAATTAACATTTGAATCAATACAGATTACGATACGAGTGTTTAATTATGTACACTTACGTGTAAATCTTCGCAACCGCAAACTTGAAAATCCTAGTCTTGCGACAACTGCACCTCCATCACGCCTCCATTTTCAACAAATGAATATCTCGCCAATAGTACGTAACTGTGTTCTCATGGCCATGTACAACTATAGCATGTAAAGAAAAAAAAAATGTAAGGAGTTTCCATTCAAATATTTTAATTTCGATACACAAATATAAAATGAAAAGCCCAAAACTATCATGTCTTTACATAGTTACTTTACTGTTAATAGTTAACGTAACGCGCTGAAAGTACAAATAAGTGTGTGGTTGATTGATTGAAAGAAACCCAGAAATTGCTTCCGATATCTAGGACGAGGGCGCCACTAAACATTTGGAACTGGAAGTTATGCACTCGTTTTTTCCTGTTTATGTAACAACGCTGTGTATTGATACTAAATTAGACTATTGTAGTGTTCTTTGATGAATAAAGAATTATCATAATTACCTATGAGATATTCATCGGCGTTTTTCTAATAAGAAAAGCAGAAAAAACACTTTATTTTGTAATAAGGAAGTGTTTTATAATCTGTTATCCTGACATCAAAAATTGAACTTGAAGGCCAGTGATAAGTGACAGTGACATTATTTGTGTTTGTGTGTGTCTGTGAAAATTTGGTTGCCGTGGTTGGCTTTGGCTTGTGAATTTTGCAAACCGGCTTGTCAAACCAAATTAAACCAATCAATACCTACTATTTAAAATACTGCTAAGTGATACATACACAAATTATAGTTGTTTATAGTTATTTTATCCTAATAAAAATTGTTAACTATACATTAGTTGTAGCACTATGGCATCCGGCGAGAATCAGACATCATCTGATTACCAGCAAAGAAGATGGTATCATATAAGAAAGCTGTTAGAAAGGTCTGGACCTTTCTGCCATCCAGACTTTGAGCCGTCGCCTGAAATATTGGACTTCATTATGGATTCATGTAAAGTGCTGATCGTGGGCGCGGGAGGCCTCGGCTGTGAGTTACTAAAAGACTTGGCTGTGATGGGATTCAAAAAGCTGCATATTGTGGACATGGATACTATAGAACTTTCCAATTTAAACCGACAGTTTCTCTTTAGGAGGCATGATATTGGATTATCTAAAGCTAAGTGTGCTGTAGAATTTGTTAACAAAAGGTAAGCATGTGTTTGAATTATTTTTAATTGTAATTATTATTAAGTTTTTACCTACAGTTTTATATCTTAGATTTTTATTTATTTCAGAGTACCAGGATGTGAAGCAATAGCTCATCATTGCCCTATCCAAGACTTAGATGAGGGATTTTATAGACAGTTCCATATAGTTGTGTGTGGTCTTGACTCCATTGTTGCTAGACGCTGGCTGAACGGCATGTTGATGTCACTGCTGCAGTATAATGATGACAGTAATTATGGTTTTTAGTATATTCACGAAAGCTTCAAATTTAAGTTTTTTAGTTCATTGACGCCCACCTCTTTCTGCATACAAAAGCTACCTTTTACTTTAACTAAAGGAAGTGGTTAAGGCGAAAGCGCCAGGGTAGCCCGCAAAATTATTTTTTTTTAGGTTTTTTGCGATTTACTGGTCAGTATTAAGTTGTACGTTGATTAATATATGATTCGCGGCCGTAAAAAATATGTATTTACACAATTATAATCATTAAAGTCATCAACACAACTCTCTAAGACCACATAACTCCAGAGAATAACTGTTTCATGAAATCGTCTTTCTTCGGAGTTACGTTGTCTTAGAGAGTTGTGTTCATCTATGTAAGATGGTATTACAAAGTAAAAGATCAATATGGACAGCAAAATTAGGAGAGAGGAAGAGGGCTAAGTAGCAATTCAATATTATTATAAATTATTAGATGTGCAATACCCTAACCTAACCCGCCGTTTAGTTAAAAGGATAGGTAGTTAACTAAATGGCTAATTAAACCAGTTGGCTGCGACATATTCATCACATACATAACATCATGCCTGTAATCCCTGATGGGTACGCCACTTGTGTTAAAATTCCATGTAATAGGGGGTGAACTTATTGCCATTAACCAGGCAGGCCATGAGAATCCAGGCTCCAGGCTGCTAATTCCTGATGGAAAACCCAATAACAGTGGCCAAACTGGGAATCGAACCCTGGATTCTCATGGTCAGCAGTAGCACTAGTGTGGGTGTAGTACACTAGTAGTAGTGTCTAGTCATAGATACATATTAATAATATATTATCTAGGAGTTATGTTATTATATCTTTCAGTCTATCTTATGAAATATTAATTTTTTGATAATCTCAATTTCCAGGAAGTCTAGACCAAAGCAGTGTCATTCCCCTGGTTGATGGAGGCACTGAGGGGTTCAAGGGCAATGCAAGGGTCATCCTGCCAGGCATGAGTGCTTGTATTGAGTGTACCCTGGACTTGTATCCACCACAGAAAAGTTTCCCACTCTGTACCATTGCTAATACTCCAAGGTAATTAGAACTGCTTCTAAGGCAAAGCCACGCACAAAAAGCACTCTACGGCATTTAATTGTTGCGGAAAATAATTGCCAATATGTGAACAATACCAATATACTACAGTCCACGCACTCCAGTAAATAATTGCATGAAAAATAATATTAGTGTTTAAAAATCGCAATGCAGTGCGTGTACGTTACCCCAGCAAGAAAGTGTCTCCTAGAGTTATAGGAGTAGAACGTATAATATTTGCCCTATCTGCTGTAAATGTGCCCCCAAATAAAAAATGTGTGCCCCCTGTCGTTTTGGAAAAAAACGGAAAAAACGATTCCTGCTGGGGTAACGTTTTTCTAGCAAGAAAATTCTAAACGAATGATCGGAGAGAGAAAAATTGTGCATGGCCAGAGAGCTTATATGTGTGCCAAAATGTGCCCCCAAAAAAAAATCTGTGCCCCTTCAGGTTTTTGAGATATTGCATTTCCTGCTGGAGTAACGTTTTGATGAATCGTATATCTCTACAACCATTGCATGTGCCCCTGTAGAGTAAACATACACGAGTAGTTCTTAATGTGTGCCCCTTAGTGCCCCAATTAGTTTTAAGAAAATATTTATAGTTTTCAAGTTATAGCGGTTTTATGAAAACCCGAAAAAACATCGCAGCGCCTAAATTAGACAAGAAACAAGTTCGCTGAAAACTGTATTCGGTCCTTTTTGACGCTAATAATAACCATACAAAGTTTCAAAACTATTCATGCATGCGTTTTTGCTAAAAGTCAAAACGATGGTGTCCTAACTTTGACGGCAAAATACAAGGAACCGGCTCAATCCGAGATGTGTAGGTGTAAACCAAAATCATGTGCCTTTAGTCAAAAATATATGGTGAAAATATTCAGCTTGGAATGTTTCACATTAAGTAAATATTAACAAAAAACCAAAATATGTAAGCAACGGCTGGTTATCCGACCAAATTTGAATGACAACTAAAAAGCGACGGATTCATACATATCGATGACCTTCTTTACTTTACTCACTAACCGGCTCACACGTGTTGTGCCTGAGTACACTGACTTACAAAAGTAATAAGTAATTAAATAAAGTTGTTATTGGATTATATTCTACTAGCTGTTTCTATGACGTTACACATGATTAAGTACATTATAAATAGTAGCCTAAGTGCTATTCCAAGGTAAGCTATCTTCTCGATTCTAAATTTCATTAAAATATGTACATCCAGTAATTTATGTGTGAACGAAAGAAATACATCGAGATATTTGCCAGGTCTTTGACTTGGTCCCAATGTTTAAAAAAAAATATAGGTAGTTCATGAAATGTGTGATGAATACCTACTACTAAAAAGAGGTAGCTCTTTTTTGTATATAAATAAAAAGCCCGTATTTGTCTTTTTATATTAGGTACATATATATTTATTGATAAGCCGTAGGTTAGATAAATTAACAGTACAATGCGTGCCACGAAAGATGAGACTTGACCCGCCTCCCCCGCTCTTTCCGCCGCCCCTATGACGTCCAGTCCCGTCCCGCACTCAGACCTCATACCGCTAAAGATACCTAAAATCGTGTACTGCGCATGTCAAACCACGTGGTGTGTCAAGTCTCATCTTTCGTGGCACGCATTGTAAGTTTTTCATCATTAAGGGGAATGCTCCAACTAGCCCGCGAAATTCAAAATTTCTTGCGTTTTTTGCAATTTGCAGGCCAGTGCTAGGTTGTATGTTGATTAAAATATTATTCGCGGTTGTAAGACGTATATAGTTACAGAATTATAATCATCAAAAACACCAATACAACCCTCCAAGTTCATAAAGGCGTCGGAACAAAAAAAAAAACAGAAAAAATTTGAATTTTGCGGGCTGGTTGGAGCATTCACCTTACTTAATAGAAGATTCCCTTTTTTCGCCTCCCCACACCGCTGCATATATCTCTGGCCCCGCGGCATCCGCTGACGTCGTGTCGCAAGGAGTCGCTTTGTCTAGCTTGGAGAAAGTGAGACAGCTAGTACGCGTACGGTGTTAGTGTGACAGAGACAGGTTACGTGTAACGTCGCTCTATTATGAATAATAGGTACGAAGTGTTTATTGAGGAAGTGCGTTTGGATTATTACTTGGTATTGGTAAACAGTTGCAGTTATGTTATGACGCCAAGGACACTGTTACGTTGAGTCACGCAGTTGCACTGATACTGTTTGTTTACTTTTTTTTGAGTTGGTTGAAAGTGGCTTATTAAGCATTTTATAACAATTATGTGGTTGTAGAGGTGTTGAATTTTATGGCACGATCTGCGGTGGTAAGTATTTAATGGCATTGTTTTGACTTACCTATTTAAAAATACTTGTCTTATCAAGTACTTGGATTTTTGACGTGACAACGTCTAATAAATCGATGAAGCTGGCTGCACTCACGAAAAAACATGACTCATGTAGCGTTACCTCGCGGCCTCGCTCTGTAGCGTTCCATGGCGGCTTGAAGTGCAAGCGAATATTAACAAATGCAATGCAACTATTCCATCAGTATTTTCTTATGACGTTGTCACGTTCAACTATCGTCAGTAAACCGATTTTTTTCATTACTTTATATACTAATTTCTAATATTTATAGGTAGGAACTTTGATCTGTGATTTGATGCAATAATTACTTTAAGAATTAAAATTAAGGGAATAAAAATAATAATTTCCACATCAACAAGCTGTTTCATTTATTACAGTCACAAGGTGCATTTAATATATTTTTTAATTAGCCCCCAAAACTTTTGAACGCGACTGTACGGACAACAGCTTAGGTATAATACGTTCAATAAAGAAGGTCATCGATATGTATGAATCCGTCGCTTTTTAGTAGTCATTCAAATTTGGTCGGATAACCAGCCGTTGCTTACATATTTTGGTTCTTTGTTAATATTTACTTAATGCGAAACATTCCAAGCTGAATATTTTCACCATTATATTTTTGACTAAAGGCACATGATTTTGGTTTACACCGACACATCTCGGATTGAGCCGGTTCCTTGTATTTTGCCGTCAAAGTTAGGACACCATCGTTTTGACTTTTAGCAAAAACGCATGCATGAATAGTTTTGAAACTTTGTATGGTTATTATTAGCGTCAAGAAGGACCGAATACAGTTTTCAGCGAACTTGTTTCTTGTCTAATTTAGGCGCTGCGATGTTTTTTCGGGTTTTCATAAAACCGCTATAACTTGAAAACTATAAATATTTCCTAAAACTAATTGGGGCACTAAGGGGCACACATTAAGAGCTACTCGTGTATGTTTACTCTACAGGGGCACATGCAATGGTTGTAGAGATATACGATTCATCAAAACGTTACTCCAGCAGGAAATGCAATATCTCGAAAACCTGAAGGGGCACAGATTTTTTTTTTGGGGGCACATTTTGGCACACATATAAGCTCTCTGGCCATGCACAATTTTTCTCTCTCCGATCATTCGTTTAGAATTTTCCTGCTAGAAAAACGTTACCCCAGCAGGAATCGTTTTTTCCGTTTTTTTCCAAAACGACAGGGGGCACACATTTTTTATTTGGGGGCACATTTACAGCAGATAGGGCACATATTATACGTCCTACTCCTATAACTCTAGGAGACACTTTCTTGCTGGGGTAACGTACACATGCAGTGCACACTTAGCTAACTTTTTGCATTGTTTTTCAAAATTTTAAAGAAATTTTCTTTTGCTTTTTCCATATTTCAGATTGCCAGAACATTGCATTGAATATGTTAAAGTGATTCAATGGGCAAAAGAAAATCCATGGGGTAGCAACACAGCTCTTGATGGTGATGACCCTCAGCATGTTGCTTGGGTGTTTGAGAAGGCACAAGACAGGGCTGTCAAGCATGGGATATCCAATGTTACCTATAGACTGACTCAAGGAGTGTTAAAGAACATTATTCCAGCTGTAGCTAGCACAAATGCTGCAATAGCTGCATGTTGTGCTACAGAGGTATGTTTGCATCACAAAATATAAACTTAGTAGGTTTTTCGGTTTAAATTTTTTTTTTGTATCCTTTTTATTCATTTTTTTTAAAAATCTCTGGCGCATACTTCATATTATCAAAGTCAACACAATCAGTCGAGTTTTTGTGAGACCAATACATTTAATTTTTTATATTTATCTCCTTGCAGGTTTTCAAACTGGCCTCATCATGCTGTGCCAACATGAACAACTATATGGTGATGAACATGGCTGATGGTGTGTACACATATACCTTCAATGCTGAAAAAAGGCCTGACTGTGTTGCTTGCAGTAACACTACACGAGTTGTGGAGATTGAGTCAGATGCAACTTTGCAGACAATCTTTGACAAGCTCTGTGAAGATCCAGTGTTTTTAATGAAGAGTCCAGGTTCTTATGTTTTTAATTGTATTGTCTAAAAATGGTTTATGAAGGATGTAAATTTTTTTATTTTTGTATTGTTTACTACAGTATAAGTTAGCTTTTATACCAAAGTGTATTAGGTTCACATTGTAAATATTCGTATGCCGCTATTAGCGGCGGATGTGTTGAACTTATCCATATATTCCAACCAACTTTGTACCTACCATATTATCTAACGAATAAATGTCTTTGTCTAAAATATGATGGAGGTTGTGTTCTGTAGTTTCTACCTACGCCCATGGAAAGTGTGATTTTATGCCTGTAAAATACATTTGATACTATTTTATTTTTTTCCAGGAATAACTACAGTAATCAATGGCCGTAACAAGACGTTATATATGTCGTCCATAAAAAGTATTGAAGAAAGAACTAGGGATAATTTGAAAAAGAAAGTAGCAGAATTAGGTTTATATAATGGCGCTGACATCCTGGTGGCTGATATTACAACCCCAAACACTGTTACAATAAAACTCAAGTTTTTGGAAAATCAAGATGTTGAAATGGCGCGATAAGAACTTTCAGAGAACTGCCTATGTATTATTGCAATATAGTTATGCCATGTACTTTATGAATAAACGTATTAAATGAAAATTGTTTGATTTAATTTTATTCAAGATAGCCTTTTAATAATATTAGACTATGTTCTATCACAATGACGAACATCCGCTCTTCAATCTCTCATAGGTAATTAGGTACCTACATACGTTGATTCCTGCCTACCAGACTACCACACTTATAAGCAGAAAATCTTGAAAGAAAGAAGATAAATATAACGATATTGATAATCGTGTAACTTTTGCAGAAACGCAAGATACGCGTTTTGCCGCACTCTCATTTCATTTGCAGAAACGCAAGGGATGTGTTTGGTTTTGCCGCACTCGAGATGCTTTTGCAGAAACGCAAGGTATGTGTTTTGCCGCACTCGCGTTTTGTTATCAGAAACGCAAGGTATATATATGCTTTGCCGCACTTGCGTTATTTATTCTGAAACGCAAAGTATTTGTTTTGCCGCACATTCGTATAACAAAATATGCAAACACCAACGTTGTTTGCGCACTATTCTGGCGTCGAAGTTCGCGAGTCCGTACTCTGTTAACGTATTTCTCCAATGTCCGTTTTAGTTACCAACACAGAATTAATAAAGGTACATTTAAGTGAAATACAAGAGTTTTAGATCAGTCGAGAGAAGCGGACGTACTGGTCTCACACGACCCAGATTTAGTCGTGTCGTGAGCATCGTGGGTTCGAACCTAGGCAATCATACACTTTACTTCAATGTTTTTCATCATCACTACTCTGACTAAAAGTGAATGAAAAAATCGGAAATGTCCTAGAGTCGAAAATTCATTACAAGACGTGACATCTTCCCACAGCCCGTGGGTGAATGGAGTGAGTGGAACAACAGAGGGAATATCATGGACTGATTTAGTATCGTCCAGGATTTTAGACCATTTACATACAAGTGCAGACCCAGGATACACCCAGATACCTATATCTGGCGATTTCAAATTCTCACGTTCACGGACATGAGTTAATCCGTGTACGCACGGACGTTAATATTTATTTAAACGAAAATATACTAGATCACTTTGTTTTTGCCAGTGTGCAGTGATGCAAAATCAGAGGTAAAATAAATGTGTAAATAACGTTAGATTTTGAAATCGTCATCTACTGTGTGGGTCATCTTCCAGCTTCCAGCATTGCTCGATTCGCTTGGGTTTGGTTTGAATTGCGACGGACGCGGTATATCGTTCGGCTGGCGGCGTAAATCGGTAAGGTGGACTAGAATGAAATCCACGTGACATACATAGATTTTGCAATAAAAAATAATATTGTAACTATTATTTGTTTTATGAAATAATAATATTATTTAATCATTATTGAACAAATTAAATGAATAAAATCCCATTTAACTTTTAATTGAATAGTAAGCATGTCTAAAATTTTATCGATATAATTATTTTCACTACTCTAGCCATCTGACGTGGTGCTGTCGACAAGACGACAACAGCGAAAGGCGATAACCAAAAAAATATAATACTTTCTTGTAGTTGTTAGAATATTTACAGAAACCAAAATGTTGGACAGCATATTCGATGATGTGAAGCGCATGAACAAACGGCAGGTACTGTTTAATTGAGAATTTGTAAAATTACGCTAATATTACACCGGCTGTTATTTTACGTTTGTGCTCTTTATTTTTCAGTTCATCTACCAAGTATTAAGTTTTGGTATGATAGTTTCTTCAGCCCTCATGATATGGAAAGGTCTAATGGTCGTTACTGGCAGTGAAAGCCCCATAGTTGTTGTGTTGTCTGGTAGTATGGAGCCTGCCTTCCACAGAGGTGATTTATTGTTTTTAACAAACTATCCTGAAGAGCCCGTACGTGTAGGAGAGATTGTTGTCTTCAAAGTGGAGGGACGCGACATTCCAATCGTCCACAGAGTTCTAAAGCTTCATGAAAAGTTAGTAGTCTATTATTTCTATATTTTCTAACAAATGCTTCTTAGTAAATATTTAAATTCTTGCGTTCATCGCAAAGATGTTCATCTGATGAACGTTACCTAAATGTATTAAAAGCAAACTGGTTTATATATTGTATGTAAAAGCTAATCAAAGATTGTTTTCTACTTCAGGAACAACGGCACAGTTAAATTCTTGACTAAAGGTGACAACAACAGCGTGGATGACCGAGGCTTGTATGCTCAGGGACAGCTGTGGCTCACGAAGAAGGACGTAGTGGGTCGTGCCAGAGGTTTTCTGCCTTACGTGGGAATGGTCACAATTTATATGAACGAATATCCAAAGTTTAAGGTACATAACAAACATGTATAATTATGGCATATTTTAACATTCTGTAACTGGACAAGACAAGCATAGATAACTGCCTTCAGTTTCAGTCTATGGGTAAAAACAAATCTGGAACTGTGATATTTTGGGCCTGGGTGGCCACTATTTACCTTTGTTTATTTGTTTTTACATTGATTTAATTTCAACTGTACTCAGTATTGCCAAGCTAGCATTGTGACTGAGTATTTTTACCCTTCTGCGAAAAGCCAGTAGATATCCAGTAATAGACTCCTTCAAATTAAATACATATGTGAGACCTATTTCCATTTTTAATGAATGATTCATTTTTAAATTGCGTAGTAGGGATATTCTGGATCCAGACCTTTTCAACACCTGTGTTCATGACCATGTCTATTTATCATACATTCAGATTGTTTATGTATGAGATGAAAATATAAACTATAATGTTTGATGGATCAAACCTCCTGTCCATTCCTCTGGTTTCTCCCAAGATTATTTTAATAGTAAATGACACTTGTTTTTACAATACAACCTATATACTGCCATTAATTTATAGATTAAAAACAAAACACAGGAACATGGCAGTGTTACATACAGAGTGGCAGGGATATCAACCAGCAAAATTAATGAAAAATTTCAATGCATGGGGGATCAGAATCATAAATTGAATCCATGGTAACATGTTGCGTGTCGACATCCTTGCCAACCTGTACAGGTTGAAAAACATATTTGTACATTCTATTGAAAAACATATTTGGTCTGGTGGTATTTTATCAAGGAAGAAAACAGAGGCATATGTTTGTATAGAACAAACCCCAACCGCATTTAGTTGTAACTGTAAGGTAGATATTAATGCTTTGTTGTAAAAGGGTCTCTTTTATTTACGAAAAAGTATCTAAACTTCTGTACCAATTAGTTGTTCTCTTGCAACCAATTTTATAAATGACAAAGAGCTTACAAAACTCTGGCATAGGTGTGGCAGACTAACACAGGTGTAGTTAAATACCATAACAGTATTATGTGACTGAAATTGACAAACACAGTGGAGCTATGACTACTTTAGCCAATTAAGAAACAAAGTTTAATACTCTATGTTATGCTTAATCCAAGTTACTTTTCCTCTATCTTTATTATTAACATTAAATTGTTTACCTATACACAATAAGGGGTCATAATTATTATAATATTATAATTATACTATATTAATTTAAAATGTATGTTTTTGTTCCAGTTTGCGGTATTGGCGTGCTTAGCGATGTACGTGTTAGTGCACAGGGAGTGACAGCTTTAATTTGATCTGAAGTGTTGTTAAGATGGCCGTCTGAAGAGATACATTTGGCTCTGTGGATGTATTTAATTTTATGATTAAATGAAAGTTCTCTCTAGTGTTACTTAATGTAATTGTTTTACTTAAATATATTTTAAAATTTTGATTACTTTTTCAACCTTTTTAAGATTTTTTTTAGGGGATGGGATGTTTCATTCATATTCATATCTTTATTTGCGTTCCTTTATAATGTTAACAAGATTCAGGAATCACGAGTTTGTAATTATAATAATATGATTGGTGTTTGAATAACTGTTTATCAAACACAAAAATATGACGTCAGCGCACAGTTATTTAATACACCCATATGTAGTTTAAGACCCATGTAATAGATCCAGACTTCAGGCTTCTACAGAGCAATTCTTGATGGAAAACACTAATAAAATGTTATTCGACCTGCACCCTAATTGCGTAATACACTATCACCTCAATCTGAACCCTCCTGAAGGATATTGCTAATCCATTACTTTATATGTTCGAAAAATGTGTCTTCTTAACATCGTACACAACGCAATGAATGTGCTTGAACTGTCAAACAAGCCATTCCTACTGTTAAGTGTTACGCCATTACCCCGCTGGGAATCGAACCCAGATCAAAGGAGTTTGAGGATCTGGATCTAAACATCCAGATAAACAATCTAAGTGATGATGATGATGATGATCATCATCATCATCGTCTGCCCTTATCTCAATTTATTTTGGGGTCGGCGCAACCAGTGGCGTGCCTAGGGGTCAAAATTAGGGAAAGCCCACAGATTTTCAACGTATAAAAAAACGGCCAACTGAGAGATTGGCTGATTTTCTTATTGTGTACGTGTGTGTTGCGAATGTTTGACTTTTATTTTTTAAAATATATTTTTTATTGATAGGTTTATTAAGTACGTTTGTTGTTGTGAATTATGATTTTATTAGGGCAAGCCGGGCTTTTCGGCTTCTATGACGGTACCGCCACTGGGCGCAACATGTCTTTTTCATTCAAACTTGTCTGATATACCGGGAGCCGGTGACAGTAAAATTGCACTTACACGGATTCTAAAGTTTCGTATACGAATAAATAGTATTTAATTATAGGTACAAGATAAGCCCGGTGTGCCAGGTCTTATCCTGGCAGAAGTATTTTTAATTCTTTTTTGTATTTTTAAAAATTGCTAATAATTTGCACTTACACGGATTCTCATGTTTTATATATCATTTTATTGCAAATTTTGTGTACTTTCTAAAAAACTTGGTGTGACAGCTCTGATCCTGGCAGAAATGTCTGTCACACCGACTTTTAATAATGAAAGTTCAACAAATTTTGCACTTATCGCGGATTTAGGTTTTCTTGGGTTTAATCTCTTCCTTTCTACTTCTACTCTTAAAATATCTCGGTGTGACAGCTCAAAACTTGGCAGAAATATCTGTCACACTACTTTGAATTATGGCTTCAACCCCAAAAATTTATTTTTATATTTTTAAGAATTCCTAATAATTTGCACTTACACGGATTGTCATGTTTTATATATCATTTTATTGCAAATTTTGTGTACTTTCTAAAAAACTTGGTGTGACAGCTCTCATCCTGGCAGAAATGTCTGTCACACCGACTTTTAATAATGAAAGTTCAACAAATTTTGCACTTATCGCGGATTTAGGTTTTCTTGGTTTTAATCTCTTCCTTTCTACTTCTACTCTTAAAATATCTCGGTGTGACAGCTCAAAACTTGGCAGAAATATCTGTCACACTACTTTGAATTATGGCTTCAACCCCAAAAATTTATTTTTATATTTTTAAGAATTCCTAATAATTTGCACTTACACGGATTGTCATGTTTTATATATCATTTTATTGAAAATTTTGTGTACTTTCTAAAAAACTTGGTGTGACAGCTCTCATCCTGGCAGAAATGTCTGTCACACCGACTTTTAATAATGAAAGTTCAACAAATTTTGCACTTATCGCGGATTTAGGTTTTCTTGGTTTTATTCTCTTCCTTTCTACTTCTACTCTTAAAATATCTCTGTGTGACAGCTCAAAACTTGGCAGAAATATCTGTCACACCACTTTGAATTATGGCTTCCACCCCAAAAAAATTTTTTTATATTTTTATGAATTCCTAATAATTTGCACTTACACGGATTGTCATGATTTATATATCATTTTATTGCAAATTTTGTGTACTTTCTAAAAAACTTGGTGTGACAGCTCTCATCTTGGCAAAAATGTCTGCCACACCGACTTTTAATAATGAAAGTTCAACAAATTTTGCACTTATCGCGGAATTAGGTTTTCTTGGTTTTAATCTCTTCCTTTCTACTTCTACTCTTGAAATATCTCGGTGTGACAGCTCAAAACTTGGCAGCAATATCTGTCACACCACTTTGCATTATGGCTTCAACCCCTGAAAATCATGAGAATGATACATACTGGAATTTTCTTTAATTCTCTTTTTAATTTTCGACGGAAAATATAGTTATGCCATCTACAATTCTTTCTCTTTCTACTTTTCTTTTTTAAGTATTTACTTACTAGGTATAATATATTATACCTGAGTTACCCTAGAAGCCTTGAAAATGTTTGGCTCATCGTTGTTTTTCAGTCAGTTGCTTTGGAGCCCTGTTGAAAGTTACAAAATTCCATTACTGAAGTTCGTCTATTTTTTTTTTTAAATATCTGCTGTTTAAACAATTTCAAACGTTATTGCATTTTTTATCAGTATTTCAAGATGAAGTACTTACTTAGTTTGTGATAAATCGTGTTCAGTGAATGAAAAAATTATTGCATTTGAAAATGAAGACAAACTGAAAAAATCTCAACATCATGTTTGTATATAGCTTAATCGTAAGGCCTTCATTTTTTATTTGTCTTGTTCCTGTATTGATTAAGTAACTAACATATAGAAATTAACCAAATTATGAATGAATGGAATGTTTAATTTTATAAATAAATAATAGTTTTCACCAATACATTTGAAAAAATTTTATGACCTTCACTTTCCTTCCTGGTATTAATTTATTTCGGTATGCATCATTCTCATGATTTTCAGGGTTTGAAGCCATAATCTAAAGTGGTGTGACAGATATTTCTGCCAAGTTTTGAGCCGTCACACCGAGATATTTCAAGAGTAGAATTAGAAAGGAAGAGATTAAAACCAAGAAAACCTAAATCCGCGATAAGTGCAAAATTTGTTGAAATTTCATTATTAAAAGTCGGTGTGACAGACATTTCTGCCAGGATGAGAGCTGTCACACCAAGTTTTTTAGAAAGTACACAAAATTTGCAATAAAATGATATATAAAACATGACAATCCGTGTAAGTGCAAATTATTAGGAATTCTTAAAAATATAAAAATAAATTTTTGGGGTTGAAGCCATAATTCAAAGTGGTGTGACAGATATTTCTGCCAAGTTTTGAGCTGTCACACCGAGATATTTTAAGAGTAGAAGTAGAAAGGAAGAGAATAAAACCAAGAAAACCTAAATCCGCGATAAGTGCAAAATTTGTTGAACTTTCATTATTAAAAGTCGGTGTGACAGACATTTCTGCCAGGATGAGAGCTGTCACACCAAGTTTTTTAGAAAATACACAAAATTTGCAATAAAATGATATATAAAACATGACAATCCGTGTAAGTGCAAATTATTAGGAATTCTTAAAAATATAAAAATAAATTTTTGGGGTTGAAGCCATAATTCAAAGTAGTGTGACAGATATTTCTGCCAAGTTTTGAGCTGTCACACCGAGATATTTTAAGAGTAGAAGTAGAAAGGAAGAGATTAAAACCAAGAAAACCTAAATCCGCGATAAGTGCAAAATTTGTTGAACTTTCATTATTAAAAGTCGGTGTGACAGACATTTCTGCCAGGATCAGAGCTGTCACACCAAGTTTTTTAGAAAGTACACAAAATTTGCAATAAAATGATATATAAAACATGAGAATCCGTGTAAGTGCAAATTATTAGCAATTTTTAAAAATACAAAAAAAAATTAAAAATACTTCTGCCAGGATAAGACCTGGCACACCGGGCTCATCTTGTACCTATAATTAAATACTATTTATTCGTATACGAAACTTTAGAATCCGTGTAAGTGCAATTTTACTGTCACCGGCTCCCGGGCTATGAGTCGTCATCTCAGGAGTCACCCCCCTTTCTAGCCATATCATCTTTCACAAATACATGCTTAGTTTGTTCATAAAAATCTAAATAATTGTGCTTAAAATTAGCGGTATGAAAATGCTCATTACTATAAGGTATAGCGGTCTAAAAGTATTTACCGGGCATAGCGTTACTTTAACACTTGAAACTTCAATGCTCCGATTTATGATTATAGGTACCCATCACGTGTACCTGTATTGTACTGCGATGCCACGTGTGGGCAAAGAAGGAAAGAAGATTGAAAAAACTGGCCCAGTGCGAGTCGGTCTCGCACACGAAGGGTTCCGTACCAGAAGGTAAAAACGGCGAAAAAAAACACGTTTGTTGTATGGGAGCCCCCCTTAAATATTTATTTTATTCTGTTTTTAGTATTTCTCATTGTAGCGGCAACAGAAATACATCATCTATGAAAATTTCAACTGTCTAGCTAACACGGTTCATGAGATACAGCCTGGTGACAGACAGACAGACAGACGGACAGTGGAAGTTGAGTCTTAGTAATAGGGTCGCGTTTTTACCCTTTGCGTACGGAACCCTAAAAACACTCGTAGTCAAACCACAATAGTACATTTTTTTATTTAGTAGTGGTATGTAATTTGTGAGTTAGCTGATACCTACGTACAGTGCGTGCCACGTAAGAAGAGACTTGACACACCACGTGGTCTGACATGCGCAGAACACGATTTTAGGTATCTTTAGCGGTATGAGGTCTGAGTGCGGGACGGGACCGCCGGACGTCATAGGGGCGGCGGAAAGAAGCGGGGGAGGCGGGGTCAAGTCTCTTCTTACGTGGCACGCACTGTATGTACTGCACAAATTTTGCAGGCATGACTTTATCACTGCTGTTGTAAAGCCATTATTGTTATCTAATGTTAGAAACAGCCAGGCTACGGTACCAGCCAGGTACGTACCTAAATACAGACTGGATTGTGATTGATAGTCCCTAATAATAAACAGCTTAAATTAATGTATACTAGACTGACTCGTTTGTTCTAATGGTCGCAAGCGCGGCTGCTGGGTCCTGGAGTTCAATTCCCGAGTTGGGTAAACAACAGCCTCTATCTACGTTGCCATTTGGCAGCGCGCACCTACCTAGTAACGTTACTCGCTTTTCACAAAAATATATAAACTATATCTAATAAAGAAGAATATGTATATATAAACTTTATAGTTAAAGTTTGAAAATTAAATCTACTTAGTCTCTTATTTCACTCTATTATTGATGCCATTAGATAGCGTGCACTTAACTAATTTACCCGACCCGAGAATTGAACCCAGGATCAGAAATTCTATCAATCCCAGAACTTTCTTGATTCAAATGATTCTTGCTTCTGAAACGTTTAAGGAAAAAACAAAACAGTCTTCCTATAAGCCCCTTGTGATTTACGGCAGCTCGTGACCACTTCCTGTTGTCGTCATCCGGGGACCAATCACCATTGAGTCGAACGACGATGAGGTTCCAATTTAATTTTAAAATTTTCTTACGTTTATGCAGATCAGTGTCTGGTTGTATGCTGATCAAACTTGTTCGCGACCGTAACAAATATTAGTTTACAGAACTGGAACTCTTGAGTTTCACGGTCTACCCTGGCGCTTTCGTCTTAAGTTGCCCCGAACAAGTCTGTTACTCGTAAGTCGGTACTTGTCTAAAGGAGACTTTTAATATACACAAGTTCTATTAGAGATAGTGAAATATCTGGCTGACCAAAACTAGCCACTCTGATCCCACGGCCTGAAAGCACTCGAGCAGTGAACTTCCAACCTACTTAGAAAAAGTTATTTTTTATTGCTTGGTCATAATGATATCATAATTTAAGTAGATTTAAGTTATAAGTGGAAATCTGACAAGAAAAGTGCGTTGGAAGATCGCAAGATTGATAGTTTCTTCATCCCGGTCCGACATTTGGTAGAAACTGGTAATGATACGGACCACTGATCTGGTTTAAAGCATCTTGAGATGAAAAAATGCTAAGTCATTACTCACTTATCCATCGGCTCGTAATAGGTGGTAGTATTTGAAAAATAACAATGTACTACGCTTTCTTAAGGCAGGTATTTTCAGCTCTATACGTACTTACCTAGGTACCTAATGTCCTATTAAGGTACGACCAATCAGTTCTATACTTACCTACCGTAAGTGAGAATAAAATCACCCACGTATCGGCGTAAGTCCTATTGGTCCAATGTAATAGGCTGTAACTATTCTGTTGCCGTTAACTGGACACAAATCCAGAATCCGGACCTCTACCAAAAATCCTGAAAACAATAAAAAAAATCCTGACCCGAACCCAAGCTCAGCGGGAGCTCTTGCGACCACTTGACGAACTGACATTCAATATCAATGTAATAAAGGCAATTATTTTGTACCTACTTATCTACCTAATACCTAGAGGAGGATATAAAGTAGAGGTCACAATTAGCGGTATTGGCAAATTAAGACGATTACAGTAGGTAGATATGTGCTTGTATTGTACAGACGCCAGCACATCAAGCTACTACAATCTGTCAAACCTTATTACTAAAGCATAAGGTTTAAAGTTGATTGGGAAAATTTGACAGTTTCGGGTAGCTTAATGTGCTGGCGTCTGTAAATACCTTTGGATGTTAGTTCATAGTAGCAGGAGAATAATAGATAGGTATAGTTGGATTGGATAGTTACCTGTACCTTCCAAACTAGACTGGTCACAACGAAATGTTATGCGAAACATGCAAATATAACAACAGTAAATAAAATGACATGAATGCCCACCCAGCGTTACAATACCTACAACATACCCGGAAGGAAGATATAAAACCTAGAATATCTTCCAACAATTTCGTACTTGAGTCGGTTTCGTTAAAGCTTAGTGCAAACACGTGCGGGCGTTTACGTGGATTCGTGGGGGCGTGTGAAAGTTCTTTGTAAAGAGCACCTTGTCGAATATCCAACCGTCTGGGTGCTCTACTTGCATTACCGGGAAACTAAATTGGGGAGATATTTTAAATGTTTCGGTTCAAAACGTTAAGTGAAATGTGCTATAACTCCCTTGTTAAGTAGAGTATCACTCTGTCTTGTTTCTTCATTGAAATACTTTACATTTTTTCCTCATACGTTGATAGTTATAATTAGCTTTAATTAGTAGATATTTATTTACGCTAGGTGCTAAATTAAATGACTAACTATAGGTACAAATAACAAACAACAAACACGCACAGGCGTAGATATTTACTTAGATTTAATGATCCAAGCTTTACCTAACAACTCTGATATTATTATATGATCAGTGGATAGTTAATCAACCAAGCTTTTTGTCATTAAATTTACAATTAATCTAACATTATACCTAACGACCGTTGAAGAGGGCCAATCGACGTTAAGTCTCAACTATTCAGCCAAATGCTCACGTCGTCAATTTATTATTCATGGGAAATAGGGACTTTTTGTATCAAAACATGATACACGAAAGCATTAAATTACAGTATTCATCGGACATTACAATTTTAACGTGGGCAGGGCATTAATGTCGGTAAATAGGGGACAATTTGAGTGGGTGTCTATATTATTATAGGTACTATCTACCCAAAATAGATGCAAGTATTAGTTATTAAGAGGAAGGTACTTAACTTAGTTAGGTACTTAAATACCCGAGTGTCATGTAGTTCATAGCATATTTTAAGAGTAACGAAACTTTATGATGAATTTGATGGATTGAAACTACATATATTATTTCAATGTTAAAATCCCTTTTAAAGTTTCACCCTCGATTCACCCCGTTTGACGTAGGTATCTACCCTATCATTGTACCCACTTGTTATAATTCCACTTCACTGCTGGCCAGATTCCTTTTCTCAAGAGAAGGAACGTGCATGGAACACCAGCTCACCTAGGTTTCTATTCTCTTCAGCATAAGTTAGTAGTTCCTTTAAACATAAGAAAAAGCTCTTGGAACTATAGACAGACAACTATAGAATGACAGGATTTCTGCCCGGGAAAATTCAATGAGAAGTATAAGGAAAAACTTGTATCTAGGTAGGAAGTCTTTAAATAGCAAACAGGAAAACAACAACACCTCACACAGAGTACGGTAACAATCAATTACAAAAAGATCACGATACGACCACCGGCCTTTTTCATTGAATGATGAAAAATGAGCAGTCAGCGCGAAATCGCGTCTACGTCGAAAATGAAACGAACTGCCTGCATCCGTAGATTTGTTCAACATGAACACGAACGGGCTGGCTGTGTAACTGTGTATGTACACTATGTACTAGTTCAATCAGTGCAACTCTACTCATCACGTGGATGCCGATGATTTGATTGCCTTTCGAATTTCCATGTTTTGATCTCCTTACGTACCTGTACCGTTCGTAAGTTCGGTTTATATTTTTTATGCCTACTTTGGAAATCGGTACCATAATAAGTTCATTCAAGCTGGATTTGAAATTACAAGACATGTTATACCTAATACAAATAGGTACGTAATTCTTAAGGAAATAATATATTTTATGCTGTGAGCTACATGACACATATAGCCTACTTATGTTCCTAGGTACCTTCCTCTGACTGTCCGGCCGTCGAGAGAATGCGTTCCTGCCTGACAGCTGTCAGTGTTACAATATTCTACTAGATAATAAAGATCAAACTCACAAAACACGTATTCGTTTGTAACGCATTCTCTCGTCGGCCGCATTGTAGAACTTGCATCTATTTAGTAGATATCCACTCAAATCTTAATATGTAAGGATCACAGCAGGTGGCGTTCTGTAGTTTCTGCCTACTCGTAAGTATTTCTTATTCAGAGTCTAAAATGTGAGGTTAGTTAGATAGGTAATCCCAAAGTTTGAACAAACTTACTCTCCAAAAATTGAAAGATCCAAGAGTCTCCAAGAGGTGATTATGGCACTATTTCCTCAAAATCGTTCACTTGGCGGCTTACCAGAATATCAGCAAGCTCTTATTCAGCACTGGATAGTCGTTAACAGGTTAGTATATGCGCCAGATTTTTAACAAACATCCTATCCTACCCTCTACAATGTTCTTTACATTGTCATTATCTGCCTAGCCTTTTGAAAAAAAACCGGATGCAACTGAATACCAGTATTTTACGTGGAGCGACTGCCTATCTGACCTCTACAACCCAGATTCACATGATACCCATGGGACTTTCGGGTTACTGACTAGGTACCCGTAACGACTGTCAAAGATCTACAAATGACATTACGGACCAACAGCTTAATGTGCTTTCCGCGGTCATACTTTCGTAGTGCTTTCATAGGTGTCGGTATGTACTCACCCATCTTCAGACCGACCTCGACAAGCTTTGCTTAACCTTGAAGATCGGCCCGTGCGACTGTTATTACTTAGTCACGAGCCCGACGTACAGTGTAGGTAAAGAGTAAAAACAGAAAATAAAATGCAGTTTATTTTTTCAATATAAAACTATGTTACGTTCAAAAATAACGCAGGTCATCATTTATTCGGATGGGCGATCCCCAGGCGGGGGCCGTATTCATAAACAAGTGCAGCGGAAGTTTGGCAGGGAAGTTTTTGTGTATTTACGGTGTCGCACGCCGGGCCCGCCGGTGCATCCCAATTCCCATTCTCTATCATACAGTACGTAGCGATGTGCTCGAACACTTGGCAAACGTTACCAGAATTTGGCAGTAAAAATTGTCAATCGGTGTTACAATATGGATCTATCTTATCTGCTCGTAAAAATGTAGTCTGACTATGATTTGTTAATTGTTTTGGAATCTTGGTTAAGAATGTTTGTTTTTGTAGGTTGGTAGGTAGGTGTTGAAGGCACTGGGGCTTATGTTGATTGGGGAGCTGAGTAGCACCAGAGTCATTTTATATTGATGGCATATGTGTCAATAACATTAGCTATGCAGATGACATGGTGCTGCTCAGTGCCTCAGTCTGTGGCCTGAGGAAACTGGTGAGTGTGTGTGAGAGGTACGCCAGTGCTTATGGCCTGTTATATAATAATAATAATACTTTTTAATTCTGAGTATATGGTACATTAGGATCTTAATATTAAAAAGTTTCACATACACTACCGTCGCCGGTGTAGAAATATTACAAAGTTAATAATGTCAAGTTTTATAAGCACAATTTTTGTATAATATATTAGTTATGAATGAAATGTCAAAAAAGAAACAGTACAAGTCAATAGGTATACATACACACACAAGGTAATTTTAAAATGTAATGTCAAAATTTATAATTTAAAAATTCATTAACTGAATAGAAACAGTTGTCTAAAAGCCAGGCAAATATTGTTTTCCTGAATTTATTAGTGGGCAACACTCTGATGCAAGGGGGTAAATTGTTAAAAATTTTGATTGCCATACAATTGGAATTCCTGCTATACAAATATAGTCTCTGGCTAGGTGCAAGTAATTTATTTGGGCTTCTGCTTTTCACTCTTTTCGAAATGTGTTCCAGTGTTCATACAATATATATAATAATAATATATATAATATATATATATAATGTAAAAAAGAGTATCGTGATGGTCTTTGGGGCTGGTGGATAATGTCCTGAAACGGTACCTCCAACAATGACGATTGGTGTACCGTTATCGAGAGTGCACTCTTTCAAGTACCTTGGGCATGATGGCGATATTGAGGGAGAGCGGCGGGCGCTGTCGGTCAGAGCGAATATGATTGCCCGCAGGTGTAAGCGTACTTCTACGGAGGTTAAAAAAACACTTTTTAGAGCTTTCTGTTCCTCATTTTACACCTGTAGCCTGTGGGTACATTTTACGCAGAGATCGTACAGTGCCTTTCGCTTGCACTACAATAATGCTTTCAGGGTGTTGATGGGGCTGCCTCGCTTTTGTAGCGCATCAGGGATGTTTGCGGAATTGCGTGTTGATTGTTTTTATGCATTAATGCGTAAAAGATGTGCGTCCTTGGTGCGCAGGGTGCGAGCCAGTTCCAACAGCATCCTGGGAGTTATTGCTGATAGGCTGGACTGCTGTATTGTAAGTCGTTGCTCCATTATCTCAGCTGGAATGCGGAAGCAGTGATTGTTTTGTTTTTGTGTGTTTGTGTCATTGTTGTTGTAATTGTATCACTAACATAGTTGTAAGTTTATTTTATTGTTACTAACATTGTAGTCTCATGGTTAGTCGCAATAAAGAATTTAATTTAATAATTACTTAGTATGTACTATTGCACGTTAATTTAGACTGCTTCATTGGCTTCATTGTCATTTAGGTTTCTGGCTTCAATGCTCAGTTTTTGCAATGTTTGGAAATGTAGCCTTCCTCTCCTTCACGGACAGCAGACTTAGAACATTGTGTGGGATGTATGTTATATCGTGTTAGTGTTTGTGAAAGATACCTAATTGATGACGTTATTGTGACGAGTAGACAAAATAATTGAATGGTAATTCGATAAATAAACCGAGATGTTTATTGAGCAATCTAACGAACGGAGTTCAGTCTAAACGTTGCCATAACAAGTTTCCTTTAGTTTCTACCGTGAAAATAATCATTTATAATTAGCGTCTATTACCTAGGGCAGTAACTATTTAGGTTATGGAATAGAATTGATAGTCAAGAATAATATAGCATGGTGATCCATGCTGTGTCAAACATAAATAGCTGAAAATAGATCTTACCTAGTTTAGTTGTTAGGTATGGAATCTCGTATTCCACAATAACTAAACTTTTAATAATAAAAACAATTTATTTTCCAGGTCATAAAACACAATATGTTAGTATTAAATTACATACAAAATTTAATCACTAGTTATAGTACTAGCATTTAATTTTGACAAATTTTAGTCATATATATATGGTACCTATATATACTATATCACTATCTATACTAATATTATAAAGAGGTAAAGTTTGTAAGTTTGTATACAAGGGGGTAATCTCTGGAACTACCAGTCGGATTTAAAAAAATCTTTTTGTATATGATAGCTCAATTGTTGAGGAAGGTTATAGGCTATTTACCATCACGCTATGACCCTTAGCAGCCGAGCAAAAAGAAAAAAGTCCGAAAGAACGCTAAGCAAAAACGAAGTAATAGCGCGGGCAGGCGATGCGATGCGACGGGGTGGGTCGGGGGAAGAAGAAATTTCACGCGGACGAAGTCGCGGACAGACGCTAGTAATCATAATAATGTCAAAATCGTCAATTAAACAAGTTAACCATTACAGAATATTGGCATGTTCACCATGCTTGGCAGTCAGAATGGTGATCATAGCATCTATATAGGTACATAATGTACGTAGATCAGTAGGCACCGGAGCGGAGCCTATCTCTTTGACTTACCTAATCTTTTCATCTTTATCATCATTTCAGTCAAAAAACGTCCACTGCTGAACATAGGCCTCCCCCAAGCACCACCGGTTCGCGTGGTTCTTTGCTTACCGCATACAGCGGATTCTTGCGACCTTCACCAGGTCATCGGGCCACCAACCAGTCGGTCCTTCCAACGCTACGTCTTCCGGTATGCGGTCGCTACTCCAGAACCTTTCGGCTCCATCGGCCGTCTGTTCTGCGTTGTGTCCTGCCCACTGCCATTTATGTTTGGCAATTCTTCAGGCTATGTCGGTTACCTTGGTTTCCTACGGATATCTTCATTTCTGATCATAATCCTTTAACTCTACCTAATTGTCTACTCAGATAGGATAGGTACACCTATTAGTCTTTGCTGAATACCAATTTACCACACAAAAAATTACACATGATCATTTATAATAGTCAGAAGCTTCAAAGAATATAAAAAAGCGTTTGAACTCCAGAGTCGGTCAAGAAACAAATTCAGAGCAAGAAAGCATATTTCCCCAGCGACGTTTTACAAAGTCAACAAGCTGTAACTTGGGAAATAAATAAGGGAGAGCAACGATTAATATTAAACATTTGCATTTTAAGTGTTATTTGCTTGAATGTGGTCTTCTAATCAATTTTTATCTGATTGTTAGTGGAGGTAAGTTGTTTATTTTATACGTTGTTACTGACAAGAATTTGGAAGGAGAGGATTTTATTAATTAAACAAAACTGCTCTACTAGATTTGTTCCCCGATATTTCAGTATAAGGTAAACACAATCTACATATAATAGTAAATATCTATTATAAATGAAAGTCGCCTTTCGTGTTTGTTTGTGTGACCGTGTTGTTCTTCTAAACTACGCAATGGATTTTGATCTCGTTTTCACCATCATTTAGAGATTTAATCCGGAAAGTTTATGTGCATAATTGTAATTATGCACATAAACTTTCCGGATTAAATTTCTTTATTATATGTAAGTTTAATATTAAAATATTATGTATAATATATTAACATTAAACTTACATATAATAAAGAAATGACGGATAAAAGTGAAGTTTTGTGAAGTCGTATAACCGTGCGAAGCAGGAGCGGGTCGATAGTATAATATAAGATACCTTCGCTACGCCACGTAGTGCATGCGTAGCGTGTGCTGCGAGTCGTAGTATGAATCTGATCAAAAATGTGTAAAATAAAAATTCTGAATACTTAAGGGGACTACATGGCCTAAAGCGCAGTCACTGTCGGACTGCATAGAAAAGAAAAAGAAGCGCGATGACACAACGCTGGTAATTTATTTCAAAATATGTGTAAAGCAATTATCTATTTACAAAAAATCTATTGTTTGGACTAAAAAATTAAGACACTAGTGGTTTAGTATGTTGCTTGTAGAATAATCTGACAAACAATCAGAATGATTGTAGGTATACCTACAATCATTCTGATTGTTTGTCAGATTATTCTAATGTATATTAGTTTGGTTTTTATTGTAAAAAGAAAGTTTTTAGAGGTATCTTTATGATTTTTTTCTATCGTATCAAGTTATTTGTATTGTTTTCAACACACTATCTAACTAGCATATATCCTAAAAAATATAATATATTTTTCTGATTTTTTTACTGTAGCATGTCATAATACTTATATGCATTATAAAACTTGCGTTTTTTGCGTTTGGGTCCTGTAGTCCCCTTAACAAATACATGCTATATCCCTTTCAATATGTACCAAGTAGGTACTAGTTTACTTTTAATTATGGTAAGAACGTAAACAATGAAGATATATCCAATTATAGTAGCCATTTAGGTAGAACAATTCACCAGCTCATTAAGTAGTAACCGCCATGGTGCGTTATGTTCCCTCAACACGAGAGGAATGGACACTCTAATGATCCCCGTTTTGTGCGCTTAATGTTTAAACAATAGTGTTCTTCATTCTCGGGTGCTGCGATGGCGTTTTATTGTTTCTAGTTTTATTGCCGTCTTTATTATTGTAACGAGTGTAAATTGTTTAGTGAGCCCGAAGCAGAGTACGAATCTATTTTGTTTTACCTAAGTTGTTTTGAAAGAAAAATAGAAAACTGAACTCTTATGCTTTCAAAGTGAAAGTCAAAGCATTTATTGCAAATAGGCACGTAAAAGGCACATTTGAACGTCAAAAATTACAAAAAAAATAGAATTGATTCTAGTCGCCTATTCCAAAAGGTAGTTTTCATATGTAGAAGAATGGGCAAGAAACTCCACCGTTACTCTTTTAAAATATTTTGCATACATTAATTATATAATAATAATATGAGAAGACGATGCACCTAAAATAAAATTACTATACCACAATAGGTACAAGAATTAAAAAAGAAACCATGATATTTAAATTAATTATCTGATAGATACATGGTGCTCAGGTATTTACAAACATGGTAAAAGTAAACGATTTTCATTAAAATTTAAAAAAATACAAGTAATAAGTCAGGGTGTGAGTTAAAGTAGTTACAGAATGTAAATCAATGTAAAAAAAAAGAATAAATGTACAATTAAATTAGCAACCAGTTTGATTTTGTCTAGACTCTAGATTGTCCAATGGAGCAGGGCCAGCATGTTTCCAAGCGTTCTTATCTTGGATATAATCTTCTAATTTATAGTATGCTTGTTTACGAATTGTACATTTAATGTGTGTTTTAAATTTTCTTTCATTTAATTGCAATATTTAACACAGTACCCCATAAAAGATCTACCTATGTAGGTATGGGTTATGGGATGGACTTTACTTTTATTTTAGAAAAGTAATACTTAATATGACGGAACCACATTTCTAGGACACCGTCGCGTTACAGTATAAGCATTGGATACTTACATTTTTATGCTTTTCTTTGCTTCCCCAATAAAGCAAGACTACAACAGGCCTGCTAATATCTGGCAACTGTTTCGGGCAGCGCGTTACACTTCATTGGATGATCCTCGGTAAAGTAGGATTCAGAATACGTCGGGCTAAGCGTGCCGTCGAGCTAATTAACCGGAGCAAGCTGCGAGCAAGAAAAGCTGCCTTTAAACTCCTTCTACAGCTCTTAAGGCACCTTAATTCGCTTACACGGTGTTCCGAATTAGCTGCTTTAGCACTACTTGTAGTGTTCTACATACCTTCTGTCTGAATCCGACGAAGGCAGTTCAGTGTAGTGTAGTGTGTAAAGAGAATCTGTAGTTGCACATCGCTGCACTGTACACTCGTGAGCCGCATTAGATATCTCTGTTTGTAATCTTTAATTCTATACGTATTTTTAACTAGCTTTCGCCCGTGGCTTCGCCCGTGTGACTGTCGGAAAATATCTCGCGGAAACGTACTTATAACTATAATTATTATTTACTGGCTGACCCGACAGACATTGTCCTGTCTAAATAAAAAAAAAAACCTTAGAAAATAATGACGTACAATTTTTCACTAATTTTCCATTTTTCCGGGCAACTTTTAATATTTTTCTTTCCATAACAACCTAATTCGGTCTATTATGAACATTTTAAAATATAAAATTTCCAAATCGGTCGAACCGTTCTCAAGTGATGCGTTTACTAACGAATAACATTAAAATTTTTATTTACATAGATATATTACTAGCCCCTGACTTTTTTTCCGGGATGGGAAATCTTCAAATAACCCCTCCCGCTCTGGGAGGAGCGGAAGGGAGTGTCAGACTCTTACTGACTAAAACCCACCGGTGTTCCTTCCTTAGCCCTTTATGTTCCGGGCCAGCGGTAACCCTTTAGGACAATCCCGCGGACCCGGACTAGCCCCTGCCTGCGGCTTTGTCCATGTGAAATTTCTTGTTCCCCCAGGTGCGTCGTCGCATCGCATCGCCTACTCGCCATACTTCGTTTTCATTTAGCGTTCTTAAAGGGCTGTTTTCTTTGTGCTCGGCTCCTAAGGGTCCTAGCTTGATGTTAAATAACCACAAAAATTGGTCTATCAAATGCAAAAATACATTTTCAAATCCGACTCGTAGAGTCGGATTTGAAAATGTATTTTTCCAGAGATTACCGCGTTCAAAACTTCAAACAATCAAAAACTCATCAGCTTTATTATTAATACAGATTCCACATTTGCTTATTACGTAGGTAGGTACTTATGTATATAAATTGAGACACATCCAGTAACTTAACACACGGGGCATCCTATTTCAAGATAAATCAATAATAGTCAATAACATCATTATTTATTAATCATCATTGCTGAATTCTGTATGCACTGAATAATTGCAATAGGATTTGTGAATTAGTTTAATATAGTGGGTAAATATGGTTATTATGTAACAGCTACACAGGTCCACCCCTCCGTGCCTCAAAAAGCACATAAAACCGTTGGTTTCGTTTGTCATTCGTGGATTTTTGACATTTTCGCTACTGGTCGTCAGAAGCCCGAAAGTCTGATAACAAGTCTTACCAAGGGGTATCGTATTACCCAGTAACTGGTATGTGGAGGTTGGATAGGTAGTCGCTCCGTGTAAAATACTGGTATTCAGCTGCATTCCGTTAGACTGGAAGCCGATCCCAACATGTTGGGATAAGGCTAGGCAGTTGAATAAGTATATTCAACGCCAGTTTGGTTAACCGTTACTTGACCGGAAGATAAAAACAACAACAAAGTTTTCGTGAGGAATTACTGAGAGCTTGTTGAACCATCGTTTTAAAAGTAATTTTACAAACATTGAGTTGGTACATTGTCGTTTCAAGAAAATTAAATAGGAAATCTAAAAAAAGTTACCTTTTAGTTTTTTTTTGTTGGAAATGAATACCTACGTAAAGATTAAAATGAATAAAAAATACATGAAATCAACTTCATTTGTCCCTCCCTATACAGGGTGGTGGGACATCGACGCCATAAATTTTCACCGCGCAGGTATTTCACTTTTCCATAAAATATTTTTTTTTTGATAATCGACGAAACATTTCTACTCTGGGGGTCTAGCATTATGTGCTGAATTCATGGTTTTAGTTTGCGCGTCGATAGGGATGCCACCCTGTGTATAAGTTTTCTTCGTTTTAAGTTAGGTGATTAGGTAAGTCACAGCGACTAAGCTCTAAAGAAATCAACTTTTCTGTTCACGTTTGAAAACAAAACCTATTTCCAAAGCAGACACTAAGTTTTCGCAGATTAATTTCCAGCAGGTGTACTATGAACAATTTATTGCCGTATGCCATGTGCCAACCGTTACAAAATGTACAGCGAAGAAACTTTACGGAGCAAATAAATTATATATCTATGTACACTCCTGTACATATTTACTAGTTAGTGGTACAATACTGTGAAATGCCATCTGGCTATGAAATGACTTTGTCTGCTATTTGTAGAAGTTTGAGTGCAGCGAAACTGCTTATTCTGTTAAACCTTCCGCATGTAAAGCTGGGTCCACACTTGTATCATTTTTATAGTGTATCAGATCTCTGACGCGTTGCATCAACGTGTATTATTTTCGCTAGTGTGGACGCAAAATGATACGCGATATCTGATACACAAGTCGTATCGGATAAGCGTGTCATGATCGCCAGAATGATCGTAGTACCTATGGACGCATTTTGATACTGTGTCACGATACGTGTATTTCATTTGATACATGATACACCGCGATCCATTTCGAGGCGGTTTTTCCCCTATCATCAAAGGGGACACACAATGCGGATACACAATCTAGACAAGTTTGGACGTGCACTTTTATTCACGATCATCACACGAGCACGCTCCTCCGCGATTGGTTTTTATCATGATTTGGGATAACTGGATACGAGGAGATTTGGATACCTACGAGGATCGTAGGAAATATTGAGCGTCGACATGACGACGCGCGTTGGCGACACGCTGACGAGACACAGTATCGTAAGTGTGGACGTGGTTTTTTTTTGCATGTCTGTGGCATGACACGCTGAAAGATACGATATGGTCGAAATGGGCGTCCACACTTAGGATACGAATACTCGATACGATACACCTGATTTTGAACTTAAAGATGATACAAGTGTGGACCCAGCTTTACGTTTGTGCTGTGCGAGTGTGTGATTTAGATATCAAATGCTGGGTATTATTAGCGGTCTAATTAGAGAATAAAATAGATTAGAGATTGTCTTGTCTATTCTGAAAATGTAAGTCATCTAATTGGCTCATCTACTTGATTGCTAAAGCAAAGACTACCTACCGGTTTCACTCCAGACCTACTCGGAAAACCAGTTCATCTGCCAGAATGAAAAGTGGTCTCTTTGTTTACCAAATTCCATCAAAATTGGTTCATCCGATTTAAATGCATGATCCATGCATGATGACCTACATGTATACACACTTTCACATTTTTAATACTTATAAAAGTTGGAATTAATAAGGCAGTAAGAATAGTTCCTAAGGATTAACACATAAATTGCTCGCTGAGTTAAAGGTAATTGTAACAGTCGTATCTGGTAACATTGGAAGCCGACCCGATACTTGAGAACGAGCTAAGAGGGCGCCTTAAATGGCAACATCATGTACGTTTGAGTCATGTTTCCGCACTGTTAACGCTTGGCCGATGTTCAGTTGAGATCTGAAACTGCGACACAAGTGTACGACACTCGTCTCGCAATCTGTTTCTCACTGCTTACATCTGAACTCACGCAAGAATAATGACTAACAAATTAATATTAATAATTATAATTGTTTAATAATTATTATAATTATGGGCACACGTCATGCTGTATTGCAAGTACTGATTCCGTGCCGTACTTATTATTTTTTTTAGCAAAATAAAACACTTTTACAGGAACAATGTAAAAACAGTTCAGGATGACTAGCAAACATTTAATTTGCAAAGGATGATCTGGGTCACTCAGGAAAAAAATATGAATATTTTCTGACTTGAGAGAATATTGGAGAGCTTAGAAAGGAGGATGTCTTTGTTTTTTTTTACTAGTTTGAAAGAACCAGTGTTTTCAGTAGTCTAGAGGTTTTTACTAGTTTTAAATAACCAGTGTAATCAGTAGGTAATCTAGGAGTTCAAAAAAGTATCAAGCACGTCGACTTTATAAGGTCATAAGCACACATATCAACGCGGAAAAGGATCGTCATCGTATCAACTCGAGCCATTCAGTATTCTGTATAACCGCGGTGCGGTGCGTGGTCAACTTGCAGTTCCCGCACTTACGCCTCGTCATCCCCGCGCTTACGTCTCACCGTATCCGAGCTTATGTTTCTTCGTCCACCCTTGCCCCTCTCACCCCTCCCGCGGTCTGCCTGCAGCACCATCAACCAGCGGTTGGCGAAACATACGCTCGTCGTCGCCTAGCCGTAGCCGAGTCGACGTATCGGAGCTGCTGATCCGCTTTGGTTACGTGCTTACGTTAGGTTGACGCCTGTTTGACGGCGAGGCGAAAGGCGATACGGTGACGATGCCTTTCGAGTTAATATGTGTGTCTTTAACCGTAAAAATCGACTTAAGATAAAAAAAATACTTTATTACCAAAAAATGAACCGACTTCCAAAACAGACACTACACCATGATGACAGGAACAGACAGGGCGTTATTCTAACATCATCAATATAAACTAAGTGGCGAAAATACGTATTATTGAAGCTAACTCAAAAATTACCCAAGTAAAATTTATATGGGACTACCCCTGAATTGTACCTCATTCAATAAAAAAAAAGAATTTTTGAAATCGATTCACAATTGCCGGAGCATCGCGTAACATACATACAAGAAAAAAAAATACAGTCGAATTGAGAACCTCCTCCTTTTTGAAGTTGGTTAATTATGTAAAGATACGGCACTTATAGCCACAATGCATCCCATGACAATTCCACAAAGCCACCGAAAAATATTCAAGCGAATTATAACCTCCTCCTTTTTTGAAGTCGGCTAAAATCATAGTGTAACGTAAAAGAAAATTCTCAAGCATAAAACACGTAAAAATAGGGCACTTAGCCACAGTCCCCTAAAACACTAAAAGACTTCGTTTTAGACTCGGTTAGAGCACTAGTACAGTCGCCGTCAGATATATTGTAGCAGACAAGGTGACCAAATACTTCTGAACAATTCAAAATGTCAATAAGTTCCACACACTACAAGTTACCATTAATATCTGAACATTCATTACTTCATTAATATCAGAGCAGATGCTTGTCAATAATTTCTATACACACAACTAACCAAAAATATCTGAACACTTACAACATTACACAAAATACTAATATTTTATATAGGTACGTATGTTGTCACAAATAAAAAAATATTTACAATAATTTATAATTTCATTACAAAACCAAGATCTATTTTCTATCAATAGTTTGACATTAACATAAAATATCAGTTGTATCCTAAACAAATGATTTTCTATACAATTTGTATTCCCTTTTCATCGTATTTATACTTAGAACAGTCATTTGGTGTTCAAAAAGGGTGTGGAACCTGGAATTTTATCCGGGAGTTTTGAAGGTTGGTTATTTTATTGAGTTCGACGTGTTCTCTTAGAATTTTCACTTTGTCGCTCATTGTTTTATCTTTGCCGCTCGCACCACCATATTGGAAAAATGGCGCCTAATAACAGTTAAAAACACCTGTTGGTATATAAGATGAATAATAGTTTGCGGCGCTCGTACGCCAAAACTATTGATTTTACAAAAAATTTTAAACACATAAATTGAAGGAAATTTTCTCTAGTTTAATTTTTTTACATTAATGTTTTATCGTAGAATGAGTCAGAAAGGAGATATTGTCTAAAACTTGTTATTAGGCGCCATTGTTCAAATATGGCGGTGCGAGCGGCAAAGATAAAACAATGAGCGACGATGTGAAAATTCGAAGAGAGCACGTCGAACTCAATAAAATCACCAGTTTAAAAACTTTCCAGGTAAAACTACCAAATGACTGGACTAACCACAGATAGTCAAGTGGATAGTCGTTTTTGGTTCGTCCTTTATATCATGCAGTAATGAATTAGGTAAGCTCAACGTTTGTCTGCGTAGATACACTTGACGTTGTAAGTGTTCAGATATTTTTGGTTAGTTGTGTGTATAGAAATTATTGACAAGCATCTGCTCAGATATTAATGAAGTAATGAATGTTCAGATATTAATGGTAACTTGTAGTGTATGGAACTTATTGACATTTTAAATTGTTCAGAAGTATTTGGTCACCTTGTCTGCTACAATATATCTGACGGCGACTGTACAAAGTAAAGTAATCCTACATTTTATGACGTAAAGCTGCCAAATACGCGCTGGCCGAAATATGCCAAACAAGGTTGTGGCTAACTAGCCACTGCAAGATGAAGTTTTAAATGTTTGAATTTAAACTGTTTTATGATACCGTATCACTGAGTGTTGCATACTGAATTACAGATGTAGCTGAGGGAATATTGTGAGACTTTGTAAATGAATGTGCTGTAAGAGCTTGTTTCTAGATAATTATATTTTCTAATCTTGTTAAGGTATTATGTTACGTCAATCAATACTAGGTATCAATCGATGTAGATTGATCGCAAATCTTCGATCTCTTCGATTCTCGATCTTCTAGCAAAAACTGTCAATCGACTTCGACTGATTTCATTTTCTATCACCAAATCGTATATGATTTATTCAGGTTACTAATTATAAAGGTTGACTGCACCGTGTTCATCGTCGCCGCCGGTACCGGTGAGTTCGAGACTGGTATTTCCAAGAACGGACAGATACGTATATTTATTTATATTTATTTATTTAATACTTCAAGCACATAAATGTACAGAGGCGGACTTAATGCCATAGGCATTTTCTACCAGTCAACCTTTGGGTGATGCAGAGACAAACAGTGGTAGGTGCAATCAGACCATTGTGGAATAAATATTTTAAATATAAAAATAGGCATAAACCTATTAAAACTGAATATAATATATACCTAATTACATATAAATATATTACAAATAAATATACATAAATACATAAATGAACTTAATAAAAAGAAATAAGACATACAATGAGAAAATATTACCGTTGTGATGATACTGCCAGCTTCTTGCGAATGTGCTCGCGAACCTTAACCTTAAAGGATAATCGATTGGTTGCCATCCTGATTTCCTGGGGGAGCGTATTCCACAGAGAGATAGCCTGAACGAAGAAAGAAGAGTGAATGAAGTCTGTGCGGTGAGTGGGACATTGGAGAAGACGATTGTGTGATGAACGTAGATTTCTATTGTGGTTGGCGCAAATGTACTGAAAGTGTGGGGCTAGGTAACCAGGCGAAACCGGAGAATCAAGAAATGAGAACAAGGTGGTCAGCGCCCTTAGCTCTCTGCGCTGGCGTATGGGCAACCACTTTAGAAGCGACCGATGCGCAGAGACATGATCATATTTACGCAGATTGAAAACGAATCGAATGCAATTATTGAGAAGACGGTCAAGTTTGTTGAGGAGATCTGCATTCAGGTCATAGTAGCACACATCACCATAATCGATGATAGGGAAAATGAGGGACTGTACAAGCATTGTCTTCGTACTTGATGGTAATAAATTTTTCAAACGGTACAGAGCCCGCAGCATTCCAGTAACCTTCTGGCTCACCCTAGCGACTTGAGTCCGCCAGTTCAGGGTATTATCAATATGCAAGCCTAGGTCCTTCACGTCAGTACCAAAAGGAACGATCGTACCATTGAACAGAACTGGCGGCAAGGTTGTACCATCTACCTTGCTAATACTACGGTACTGCCAATGATGATCGCCTGACACTTCGTAGGGTTTACAGCTAAGCCAAATTTATCAGACCAGGTTTTTATGGCTATCAAGTCCTTATTTAATTTGTCGATAGTGTCAGGTAATTCATCAACCTTCCCTTGACAGTACAACTGCAAGTCATCTGCATACAGATGATACGCACACTGAAGTTCGGAAGTTATAAGATTAATAAAAATGGAAAACAGAAGAGGAGAAAGTATACCGCCTTGAGGAACGCCAGTTTCCAAATCACACCAGCTAGAAGAACAATCCCCAACATATATTCCATAGATAACTTTTCTCAGAAATGTTTGTACCTGCTTGTAATAAATAAGAAATTATTTATAAGTTCCAACCTATGAGACATACTCGTATATTACAGATGGTGGCAGCAATTCTCCACACATTACGACTTTCGAGGCTCACGGTTGCACCAAATATGTATCCAGTTCAGCATATGTCGGCAGCGGGTGCCCGGTTAATGTTATCCGGTATACGTTTATTTAGTTTGTCCAAAATCTCTGTTAAAGCTCTGGCGAGCTTCGTCGTATAGCCCGTACACTTTCACTGCTCATTCCACCTTATTTTTTGGATCTCTGCGAAGAGCTGTAACAAGGAAATAATAACCATGATTAATAAATGAAAAATCACATAAGGCTTTATGGTCTTCTGTGATGTTCTCGAAAATACGTCCTAAAACGTTTGTTGACACCAGAGGGGCAAGTCTCGTATTTCTAAGAACGTTTGCGTTCTAATCTCAGTCTAAAAACCTCTAATTTACTTACATTTTGATAAGTTTTTGATGTTCATTGTCTCTGAGATGAGATTGTGACTTGAATTTGAACGTATTTAAGTACTAGAATTTCCCTTCTGATTTGGAAACACTGTCAAACCTGTTTATTTGTTTATAATCACGAGATTCGCCGCGAGGCTTTCTCAAAATGGCTACCATCTCATTAGGCGACAAGGCGGTATGAATGGTGGATCAAAGGGATGCTCACGTGAAGTCGCCACTTTAGGCTCGAGTGGTCGTTACCCACCCAAGCGCACTCTTGTGCTTTGACTCACTTTTTAACATTCTTCATTCTGAAAAACGCAAAATTGATTACGTAGAGTTGAGATCTATTAAAACTCATTTAGATGTTCAAACAAGGTTCAAGCTTACTCGTTTTTTTGAACCGTCAAAGAGTTTAAGAATAGTACTTTTTTAATTGGCTGCTTGACCTACACACGTTTAAATAAGAGGTCCTAAAGCACCCGTAAAATCTTCAGCTTAATTGCTAATTTAAAGTTTCGTTCACGTGTAACTTGAGCATCATATCCGAGCTTACGTGCAAACTTAGACATCATCTAACGAGTTCGGAGGCGGTGTTTGAGTCTAGTTGCGTCGCTCCGTTTGTTGTTTCATTCACTTTCATTACCGGCTGCTAATAATGCGCGTTGTATTCACTGTTTTTTTGCTTTTTATAATACGATATATTGTCATTTGTTTTTTATTTACGATTTAAGTTGGTTTGGTGTTTAGGGCGTTTCTAAAGCCCTTGCCATAACGTCCTGAGTCGAGTAAGAGTCGAAGAAGTTCCTTCAAACGGACTTAGAATATAGGTGATTACTTTTTATGGTTTATGTCAATCAATTTTGCCAGGCGAAATAGTGTAACGTTCTTTTGAAATGTTGATTCCAAAATAGGTAATCAAAAATCTGTTCACAGAAATCGTAGATTCAAAGATTTCCGTTGAAATCACAATCAGAGCGTTACCACAAATATTACATTTAATTTAATTTAAAAATCCTACGTCGAATTGAGAAACTCCTTATTGCGCACGTGATAAGGAAAAGTAGTCAGTTGTAAAGATAAGAAAATTTAATTTTGAAAAGTGAGTCTCTAAGCATTTTTTTATAAAATTAAGCCGTGAAAATGAAAATGGTTATTATCTTGCATTCTAATCTTGTTTTTCGATACGGGATTATTAACCTCGAAGCGTTTGTACTTGTAGACAAGGAATTTGAATTTTGTGTACAGACAGTACTGTTGAAACATCTTGAAATTGCAATTATAACCGGAGAGTGAATATCGACAATGAGCCGAGCTGGAATAAATGCCACAGACAGGCTGTTTTCTTGGGATGGTCGTTGGTAACTTTTAGGATGTCTGATCGTGCAGCCGAGGGACTCATAAAATGAGATTGGCTCAATCGACGACGGTTTATTGACTTATTAAATCGATCTTTGGCTCGAATACTTGCTGAGAATCGTGTGCAGGGATTTCAATTTTGTGTATCTATAAGTATCCACGCTACAAGATTTTATGTGTTTCTGTATTTATTTGAAACATTGTAGGTATTTCTATTTTGCATATTCAATGAACGTATTTCGTTAACCGAAGTGAAGGCATAGGCCGATAATATCGAAAATATCGAAATATTGGTACGGGGTGTGCTTATTTCAGTATGCACACATCCTGTTCATAATAAAATAAGTGGTTTTAGTCTCCTAAAAGCAACATAACTTTTTAACGGCAAAGCTTAAAATTGCTTCCGGAATTTTAACCAGGCTCTCGGCCGTGATGCGGCAATTTTTCTGTTATATCCGGACGGGAGACGTCCAGCCGGTCCAGCGGCCCGAGGTATGCTAGCACATTATTAATTACGATCTACCCAAACGTTTAATATTTTACTGGAGTGCAGGATTGCCCTCAACCGCTCCAGCTTTAAGCCCCACTTAATTCCCCATATTTCGGCATTTCCAACGGTTATACGTTACGGAAACATATTTTTATTTTTTGTGCGATTACAGTACGTTTAGCGTTAGTGGCATACATTAACATAGGTTTAAGTTGACATGGATGATGTATTCTGAATTTTGGGTTAATTAGTTATTTGCATTAGTTAGCTCATGCATGACTTAAGGAAAGGGTTTACTTTCTTCGACTTTATACTTATACTAGCTGCGCCCGTGGTTTCACCCGCATAATTTTCGATCCCATGGGAATATCGGCATAAAAAAGTATCCTATGTGTTAATCCTGGTTAAAAACTATCTGTGTGCCAAATTTCATCCAAATCCGTTCAGTAATTTTTGCGTGAAAGAGTAACAAACATCCATCCATCCATCCATCCATCCATCTATCCTCACAAACTTTCGCGTTTAGGAAGTAGGATTATAAAAGTAACCCAATGTAGTAGTCGCCGAGCTAGTTTTATGAGTTTAACGAAGATGAAAACTAAGTTTGGCAAAAAATAATAAGTTTTGAAGGAGCCAAACTCACATCTATTAAAAAATACACTCATTCAATGCATTCAAAATTTAATTAGCTGCATAATTTAACCACAATTTCCAAAACCCTTCCTAAAAGCTAAATGCATTAGAAGGGTGTATCATAATTGCTACCGTGACGCCTGTGACGAACTTTTATATTTATTTATTTTAACCATTGTTGTCATTTAAGTTCAATTGTGTCTTATTTTAGAATAAATATATTTAAACCTAATATTTTTGAGTATTGACCGTGCATCTATTTAGAAGTAAATCGTATTTAAATTTCCAGCCCAAAGCGCCAAGCTTACAGATTTTCTCTTTATATAAACATAAATTTTCCTCGTCCCAATTTCGCTTATAGGATTATGAAAAACATGCTGATTCCGTACTGTATTAATCTTTATAGTTCCGAGTGCTGCACGAGAAAGAAATATAGGTACTAATACGCAAAAGAATAGTTTACATAGCATCGATCTAACTGGAACGCTCTCGAATGCAATATCCGCTTTTAAACGAGTTTTTGGTTCAAAAAACTATTCGGTCTAGTTCAGGTAAACGTTAGAAACGAAATACGATACGATTCGTTTAACTACTATTATTCGGAAAACTGAAATATGTAAACGTGTCGGTATTCGGTTTGTTCGGGTATTGTTGTAGGTACCTTACTTTTAGTACTTACGTTTTCTGGACGAAGCTTATTTAAAAAAAAATACAAGCATAAATGGAATCGTCAACCCGACGAAGAGTTAAAAATACGTTTTCAAATATTTATTTATTTTATAGTTTATGTACACACAGTAAAATACATAGGGATATGACATGATCATAATTTGAGTATATACCTAATTTAAAGTTATTATTTTGATAAAAATGGTAGCTATGTCAAAACCCATAATATAAGTTTGCCTACCTAGTCGTAACAATATTTCTGAGCGATAAGAATGTCAGACGAGTGTGACATTTTATGTTTACTGCTCATCCCATAAGGGAGTGTGCGTGAAGTTATAAATGAACCAGAAGGCATTCACGTTTTCAGTGTATTTGACCCTCGTCACTGCGGCAGTCAACATTTTAATGTTTGAATCTAAACGAACTCATGTTTTACTTTTTGCACCTTCCGGGGCTTAATATTTGAAGAACAGCTTTTTTCTGCCACACTTTTAAATGTCTGGAGTTTAATTTGGCTTAAGAGATGAAGTCAAGGATACATGAAGGTAGATTTAATTGAAACAGTTCATACCTAATCGGCTATAAGTGACAGTACCTACAGTACAAGCAACTTATGTTAATTGTCTGTTAATCCGCTTATAGTGCATTCATTAACACTATTACCATTGTTAATGGTTATAAATTGGTATTTTGATATCTGTTGGAAATTAAATATAATAATTACATTATACACGTTTGACTGTAGTTATGTAAAATAAAATGATGATGATTGAATGATAATAGGGATATTAATAATAATTATTATGATCATTTAATTAATATTATATGAAGAAAAAAAAATCTCTCATACCTTCCACTCAAAAATCTTCCGCCCATTGTGTCACCTTTTGTAGAGTTTCTATTTTTATGTCTGTAATTAATATGGTGTACATAATAAAGAGTATTCTATTCTATTCTTTTTATTATTATTTTGTCTTTGACATATCTCGGGACCCGGACTTTTGGAAAGCGTGCGTACGAGGGGCCGCAGCCAACTCGCAGAGGCCCCTTTGACAATTTGGGGATAAAAGAAAAACAAAACATTATTACTGTCCATCTTCGAAAAGAAACAAAACTTTAATGACTAGTTTCTTTCAGAAAATACGAAAGATAAAATTGCAGCTCTCTGTTTTTGTTCTATCCATTTCAAGATATTCAACCGTGTTTAAAAAGTATATTTTTGCATTTTTATTAGCTCTGCCTGTAAATTTAAATTACTTGTGAAAACTACATTTTATTCAATCAAAGTGGCTCTTTTGAGGATTATATGCAGTTTTTTTTTATCTATAGTATCACTGAGGAAAATGCAATGAATGCTTCAGTTCAGAATATTTAATTACTTGAATTTTGCGTAGGTACCTATATCTACATAGAAATATTAATTAATATTAGTTATTACTTCATACCTAAGTACTTACTTCTAAAATTGAATTAAATTCTGAGAAGTCGTGTTTCTAATACTATTTGTGTCAATTCGAATGTTACGTAATAGTAATAGGACGGGACGTACGGCCTCGTTAGCATCCTTTGGGTACTAGGTAATAGGCTCCGATGTCCGTCCGTCTGTCACAGACTCACAGGGCTGTATCTTTTGAATCTTAATAGGTAGAAATTTTCACTGAGTGTGCACTACTATGGCCGCAATAACATCAAATAATTAAAATAAATTAAACTAAAATTAAACGGGTTCTAAATACAAGAGACGTGTTTTTGGGCGTTTTTTGCCTTGTAGTACGGAACCCTTCGTCTTCGCCCGACTCGCACTTGGCTGCTTTTCATTTTTTTCACCGATCCTTTAGCAACAAAAAATCATATAATTAGGTATGTATTGTGGCAGGTAAGGCTTCAGTTTGGAACCAGACGACGTCAATAAAATCACGCAATCACCAAGTTCAAAGTTAGACCTATGTGTTTTCTTTCTTTGTTTAACCGTAGTAACATAACATAAAATCACACCCAGTTTTTCCCGAAGAGTTGGGCAAAGGCTTATCCATATTTTGCCAGTTATGTTTAAGTCCTCATGTTCTGCAGTAGCGCTTGCGACCACTAGACCAAAGAGGCAGTCGAACGCTTCTAACTACATTATATATTATAATATCTACATATTGCTACGGTAATAGATATTAGGTAGGACAATAAAAAAAAAACTAAAGTAAAAAACTCCAATGTAAGAATCACTTCTTCGAAAACGTGTGAATTTAGCTTGTACGGTACAAGCGAGACTCACAACTTTTTCTCATGTACTTGTATATGTCGCCTGATGGAAAATACATAATAAAGTCCTCCAGACCGTATTTCGGTCATGGCGGCCAATCTCAACGGAGACTAGCCTTCGGCGCGGGAGATATTATAGTGCACAAGTGTGCGCGCAGACACAGGTGCACTGCCTCCTCCCTCACTCTCATAGTCCGATGGGACGGCAATCCGACACGACCGGAGAGAGATCAGGCGCAAGATCAACGGCTTAAAGTGCTTTCCGAGGCACGAGGGTATCACACCGCCAGCTTCTAAAAGCCGGGCTGTTACTAAGAAATTTCTAATAATTAACTCAATAACACTGCCCGACTGGGAATCGAACCCAGGACCCCACGCTCACATCATCAGGCGGGAGGAAACGCCCGGGTGTCACCATTGCCAGGATCGCCCAGAGGACACGGTGGAGCATACGGTGGAGGTCTGCCCCGCTTGGGCGGAGCACCGCTGTGTCCTCGTTGAGGCGATCGACAGCGGCGGCGACCTCTCGCGTCCGGGCCTGGTTAGAGCCATGGTCAGGGGCGAGGGAGTGGGGGGCAGTCGCCTCCTTCTGCGAAGCAGTCATGCTAGCGAAGGAGGCGGCGGGATGGCTGAGGGAGAGAGCCTCCCGTCCCAGTCGCCCCGGGAGACGCTCCGGGCGTCGGGAGCCGCGCGACGAATCCCGGCCACCGTAGGCGCGGGCCTGCGGGCGGAGAGTAATGGGTAGCTCACCGTCCGATCAGGACCAGGCCCGTGCCGGACGGCGCGTACGTGTTCCACGCGCGCCTCAAAGAGATGTCAGCATCAATGGTAGGGGCCCGTCAGGGCCGAAGCCTGCCGGGTCAGCGGGATTGTCCGAAAGGGTTAACGCTGGCCCGGAACATAAAGGGCTAAGGAAGGAACACGGGTGGGTTTTAGTCAGTCAGAGTCTGACACTCCCTACCGCTCCACCCAGAGCGGGAGGAGTCATTTGATGATTTCCCATCCTCAAAAAAAAAAAAAAAAGTAAAAGCTCCAATGTAAGAATCACTTCTTCGAAAACGTGTGAAGTTAGCTTGTACGGTACAAGCGAGACTCACAACTTTTCCTCATGTACTTGTATATGTCGCCTGATGGAAAATACGTAATAAAGTCCTCCAGACCGTATTTCGGTCATGGCGGCCAATCTCAACGGAGACTAGCCTTCGGCGCGGGAGATATTATAGTGCACAAGTGTGCGCGCAGACACAGGTGCACTGCCTCCTCCCTCACTCTCATAGTCCGATGGGACGGCAATCCGACACGACCGGAGAGAGATCAGGCGCAGGATCAACGGCTTAAAGTGCTTTCCGAGGCACGAGGGTATCACACCGCCAGCTTCTAAAATCCGGGCTGTTACTAAGAAATTTCTAATGAATGAATTCAATAACACTTTGCCCGATTCGGGATTTGAACCCAGGACCCCACGCTCAGCAGACGCGCTTGCGACAACGAGACCAACGGGGAAGAAAAAGAGTGAAAATACCTAATAACACTGCCAGACCTGAGAACCGAACCCGGGAATGATGAGCAGGAGCGCTTTAATAAACTGAAATAGAATGTGAAGTACAATAGACAACACTGTCTAATAGGAGTGTGAAAATATGTCCTTTACTGAAAGTCATGTTAGGTATTACAAACTGGGTACATTACATAAATACGAAAAACTTTATTCCGATAGTCACAAAAACGAATTTCAAAATACCGATTTACATAATTCCGAATGGTTCAAAATTCCTAATATAACAACTCTGATTATTCATTCATCCTATTTTTATAATTCTGAAATTTCAATATTCCTAACGTTCATAATTACTATTCTCAAAATACCGAGTTTCAATAGATCGAATAACAAAAAGTCCGACTTAATGATAATTCGAAACATCAAAAATACGAATTCCTATTAATTAGAATTCTGAAATAAAAACGCCTTGTAAAACTGAATAGCAATACAAATATACGATTAGAATACGGACTTTCGACGCACAAAATATCGATAAATGCTAATACGATGCTACAAAATTGAGATGCACGTTACTGCGAAAGCCCGTCTCTGCGAAGCCACTACTTCGATGCACGTTACCACGATAGATCTTTACTGTGATACTACTTGACTTCGATGCACGTTAGCGCGAAAGAATTTTACTGCGATACTACTTGACTTCGATGCACTTGCACGGTAAAGGTTTTTGTACTGTCATTCGCTGGTTCTTGCATCCTATGTCGCCTATTGCGTTCGTTGCATTCGGGTGCGATAACGTGCATCGAAGTCAAGTAGTATCGCACTACTAATTGAATCAGAATCCCAATTTAAGCAGTTTATTCTGAATATTGAAAATCGGAATGTCGTTTTTCGGACCGAACCCATCGAGTATTTGATTCTTCGAACGTATGAAAATCGGAAACAAAGAATCGCATTTACGACTTTCGGTAAAATAAATTTCTTGATTTTTAATAATAGACATTATAATTCTTAGGTATTACGAACTTCGGACTTTTGAAAATCGGAAAATCGAAATTCGTAATTAAATATTTTGGAGTATTTGGGTGTTCCCATTACAAACTAGCTGTGCCCGCGATCCATGGAAAAAACTGGTATTCAGCTGCATCCGGTTAGACTAGAAGCCGACCCCAACATAGCTGGGAAAAGCTAGGCAGATGAGATATATAATATAGATAAAATAAAGAAAACCGGTCAAGAGCGAGTTAGACTCGCGCACTTGGGTTCCGTACCATCATAATTATGTTTTTAAATTTTCATCGGCGAGACCAGTATTCGTTAGAGAATTTTAACACTGCGGTGTAGAATATTGCAGTTTTGGTCAGCGCCATCTCTTGACCTATAGTGGAAATAATGTAATTTTTGTTGATGATTTCTGAAAAAGTGTGGTATTTTTTTAAATTTTTTGATCAAAAGTCGAAAACAATGCGGCCAAAAAAAGAAGAGAAAAAATGTTTACCCCACATGTCCTAGTAGCCCCACTTCAAATTTTTAAGACTGTTGTTAACTGTTGAATAAGTCACTGTTGCAAAAAAAAATCTTTCTTATTTGCAAAATAGTTGCGCAAACGTCATCTAAAACTATTCCGAATTTTAAGTTGAATTTTAAGTTCTTGAGATATCTAGCTGTTACAGACGGACAGACAGACTGTGTCGCACCATAAGGCCCTTCTCCCATTACGAAACACAGGATATGATACGCAAGTCGCATACTATCTGAATACTTGTTGGCAACTCGACGTTCGCACATTACGCTACTGAAAAATAACAAAATGCATAATTTGTTTTGTGCTTTTTAATAAACGGCCGTCATGTCGACCGATTCCAGTGACGAAGAAGCGCAAAATCAACGATATTATTTAGCAAACTACTTTATATCTGAACAAGGTTCATTGCCAAAGGGCAATACCAACACTTTACCAACACACACACAAAATGCAACAGAACTTATTAGGTATGATAGACAAACAAAATTATTATACCTACCTACTTAACATGATATTACTTAGAGAGGAATAAAATGTAGATACCTGTTAATTGAAATGTATTTCCAATTTCTGGCCAAGTCCTATATGTTGTATCTTTTCTCATGTAATTTATAGTTATATAACAAGGATGTTTTTCAATCTCTTGAACAAAGTTAATATTTTTTTGTTTCGCCGCTATTTTTTCGAAATGCGTAGGAAACGCGACACGCGGGCAGCCAGCACGGGTCGACAACAACGGGGGGGGGGGGGGGGGGGGCGGACGGGGTCGACGGGGTCGGGTATACAACTCAAAGTCACAAAGTTATGATGATGAAGATAATAAAAATATTCGACATATACCTCTTCATTAATAAACGCTGTTTAAAGTTAAGTAGTGATTAGCGACTGCTTAGCTATACATTTTGGACGTTTGAACGTCACTTAACTTTAAATATCGTTTATAAATAAACCCCATATATCGAATTCTCTGACAGTCGATCAGTTCAAAGTTTTAACAGGTCTCGGTCTTTTCGCACTGAATTATGGACACGTGTCCGAAGAGAGACACGATCTTTCGACCTTCTAAATACGACACTAAGCTACTGTTAATATATTTATTACTTCGAAACTTCTATCTAAATCTGATAGTTGTAATTGACAGCTGAATGTGTGTGATGTATTTCAGTTAATAGATAGTTACGACTTGGTATTTACTTTGAAGTTTTCGGTGAACAACGTTCTGGTACGTGTGTGAAACATTCAGTTCGTTGATTTTTATAGGCCGCCTGCGAAATTCAAATTTTCTTACGTTTTTTGCAATGTCAGTGTCAGGTTGTATGTTGATTAAACCTAAAATCCCATTGAATGACTATTTCATGAAATATCTATATCTGAGCTTAGAGGGTTGTATCGATGATTTTAATGATTATTTTGAAAAGTCATATTTGTTACGGTCGCGAATCAGATTTTGTTCAATATACAACCTGAAATTGACTTGCAAATTGCTAAAACGTAAGAAAAATTGAATTTCGCGGGTACCCTGGCGCTTTCTATAACTTCACATTGCTACTTTTTAATGAGTTATATCTAACAGTTCTAATGAGACTTCCACTTCAAAGTTTATTTTAGATTTTCTCTTTTAAAACACTACGATGTACTTCACTCCTTTAAACACCAAAGCGCTGTGCTACTTGTATTGAATTTTTAACCGACTGAACTAATTGAAATGAGCAGCGATATTTCAGGATTTGTACGCCGAGCTACGTCTAAAAGCCAACTCTATTTTTTATGTGACCCTACTCGAATAAATCTCTAAGAAAACAGCTTATATAGAATATATTTTCCTTCGTGCCCGGGGCTTAAGGTTTTAACAAAACCAAGTTAGAATGATTTGTCCCCACTACTCAGTAACTAAAGGTGGCTCGGCATGGCGTTATTTAATAAAGAAAGGACATGAAGTCATCGCAAAAGTAGATAACGTTAATTGCTAATGAACTTTTACAAGAAAATACTTAAGCATCGAAAGGGTACTGTTTACAGCCTCATTGGTGTTTCTCTTGACGTGTGATCGTAAATTTTTTACGTCACGATTGAATGGTCCGCCCTTAACTAAAACAGGGAATAAACTTTCATGATTCCAGTTTATGGTACCATTCGTGTTCATTTTATAAATGATGTGCTTTAGTATTGCCCTTTATCTCTTGTCTTTTATTTAACTCATTTTTCTCTCGATTCATCCAGACTGATAACGATTTATATTTGTATTCAATGAGTTTTTGACACAGTTGTGTTTTATATTGTGTCTTTCTGATTATTTTCTGTTAATATTTCCGTAATGTTTGTCATTTGTAGATGGGTGAGCCGTTCAACGTAACATTTTACCAGATGTTTGGCAGAAAAAGGTAGATATCACGTCTTCGGTTTATTGCACGTTCTTTACGTCGCTCATTCTTCGTGACCCGGTATTTCGATATACGTGTCCGATGGGCGATGGATACTAAGAGAGTCAGTCGGTCAAATCGGACCCAACATATTGGGAAAACGATAGTCAAAATGAAATAAGAATTCAGGCCACAACATTGGAGAGGACCAGAATTATTAATGCACTACAAATACTTGTGCTTAATTCGGAACATTATTTGGATTAAATCTCCTGTATGTAGTAAGTAAAGCGTCTAAACCTGCGGTATTGTAACATTGCCCAAGTGAGGCTAACACAATCATAATGCGATTGACCTGGAACCACAGCCTGGTACTACCTAAACAATTCAGTAGTAGGACCAGCCGACCAAAGGGCACAAAATCACATTTTTATCTTCAGATCATTGAAAGAAAAATAAAAATAAATAAAATTGTCCACAGCTTGATTAAAAGTAGGTAGAACAATAAAATATATCTGCAAAACAAATTTATCATCATGAAAATAAATCCAAGACACGCAGGTTTGTGTTGACGTTTCGACCATGTATTTCGTATAGGTACATAAGTATCGTCAAAGTGTCGATTAAATCTGATATATTCAGTCGACGATAGCGCAGCGAAACGATTACGTGGGAAAAATTTTGAAAGCTGGATGTGTGACATTCTGAAAATACAGGAATAGTTGTTATGATGAACAATATATTTTAGTACTTAATAGACAATAGTCATACAATAAACTAATAAACGGGTTTTAGAGCAATGCCATGGTAGTGTCCTCTGCCCAATTTGATAATTTTTTCGTTTTGATATCGAGCGAATTGCCATATCGACATATTGCGTACAAGTTTTTCAGTGTATTTGCAGAATACCGACATATTGTGTATGTAGCGGTATCTACAACGCCACATGCAAACAACGCGTCATACTGAGTTACTGATGTCACGCAAATCCTGCATCGCACAAGCAGAGTTTGCCAGACAAAACACCCGTCTGGTCTGAGGATCCTCCCTTTTCTATAGAGTATGAGTGAACTTTACACCCTGTTCCTCATTCCTCTATACGTACAAGTTTTTCAGTATATTTGCAGATCAGTAGGATTCCCCGATGTTGCGAAGGTGGATGCAGCTCCACGCTGAATTTTAATTGTATATGTTAATCTGTGTCTGAAACCTACTAACACTAGAAGTTAAGTAAAATTGTGACTAACTCTATGGCTTCCTGTTTTAATTTAAATAAAAGTTTTTCTTCTATTGATTGGTTAGTTTTTTTTTGGTTTACCAGAATACCTTATGTGACATTTGATGCTTTTACGACACTGCGACTTGAATTTCAACCTTTTTTTAAAGTAGGTAAGTAACCGGCTTTCATGAATATTCTTAGAAATAATTTACGTAATTCCAATTGTATGTTATAGGTACTTACTTGTTGCTACAACGGATCGGTTGGTATATTCGAAAATCTAACATTAAAAAAAAACCTTTTACTAAACATCAAAAACTCAACGATGTGTGATGTTGTAAGGTTTTATTAGACAAAAAGAATCCAGTAAAATTGCCTTTGTACAACAATGTATACAGTATAAACGTTGAAAAGTAAATCTACAGTTTTTTATTTTCTTTGGTCTCCTGAAAGCCCGTCTTTGCCCGGGCATAAAAGCTTGTTTTAAATATTGCCTCCCGATTTACCCTAGTAAAGCCTGCTTACACATATTACCCAACATGAGAATTACTTTAGGGAAATACATATTTTTGGATCGGGGAATACTTTATGAAGCGGTGCGACATTAAATATACGCTTTTTATAATCTGTGTATGCAAATAGATATGATTATTGTTTTATTTATGACGTTTTAAATATTTCTACGTTTAAAAGTATTTGTGCTGGTTATTTAGATTTACTATTCATAAAATTAACGGTTCGCAGAAAAACTTTGTTATTTAAATAATTTAATTGGCTTAACGAACAACAGTTATTATATAAATATGTTTTCTACGAGATTTTTGTATCGTCGAGGTCTAATTGCTAAATTAGATATTGTATTTTTAGTAGGTAGGTAATTAACTTAACTTTGACTAAATATTATAGAAATCTTCAATGTGGATAAGTTTTTCGACAAAGGACGAAAATGAAATAGATTTGTAACATTTTAGCTATTTCTGATCCTAAAACTTATTAGGCAATATAAACAATAAAATATATTCTGGATAGGAATTCGTTATCTGTAAAGTTCAATACAAACAAAAATTTAATATAAAAGGCGTCGAGTTGACGCCCACAAAGGGCGCGTTCGGACGGTTGCTCGTAGAGGCGAATACAAATTAATTGCTATCGGTTACGTTCCGATGTCGTAATTGCTTTGTTCTCGCGCGAATTGATCGATCAAGTGAAAAAAATTAATTGAAATGCTTGACAAACCCATGGACGGCAGTAAAAAGTACCCTCTAATTGGTTTTAAATAATATTTCGGCGTGTTCATCTGTTCCAACACTTTCAATATAAACTGTTGATGTTTCCGCGATTTAAAACGGGAAAATTGGTATTGTTTCGATGGAGTTCGTTATCTACGTTGATTTATACCTTGTACTTACCTACTTTTGAAACATGATAAATTATTTTATTTCTGTAAGTAGGTTTGTACAAACACTTTTACACGTCAAATAAATATACAAACTAGATGAGGTCGGCGTTTCCTATCTGACTACTCTCAGAAGAAAGGCCGAAACATACTCAGAGGTCACATTCTCTCATGTAAAGATCGTTGTAGATCGATGTCTGAGATGGTCTTTTGAGGAAAGAACCACACAGATTTAGTGGACCTGTCCAGTCAGTGCACGCATTTGTGAAATCGTGCAGCTCAACTCAAAACTTAAGGAGCTCAACGATTCGACAAACTATACCATTGAAAATACATTTGGGTAGGCCACATAAATTACTCATACTGCCAGATCATGACAAAAACTAACAGAACAGAGAGATAAAAAAAATGGCACATAGCCTTCACATTCACAATTATTAAAATAATATAATACATTACAAAGAAAGCAAATGTCATAGTATATGTATAAAAAAACATTTAATGTCAATGTATAATTAAAAAAAAAACAAAACAAAAAAAAACATTCTAAATGCAAAAATTGGAAGCAATTCCATCCCAAGCCATGTTTTCGAATCTTTGTTGGTTGAAACAATTGATTGCTCTAACTGGTCATCTGAAATACAACATACAAACACAAATAAATATATATTATGAACAAGTACACACGCCAGCACATCAAGCTACCCGAAACTGTCAAATTTTCCCAATCGACTTTGAACCTAATGCATTAGCGATAAAGTTGATAAATCTATTAAAGAAATTTGACAGATTGTAGTAGTTTGATGTTGGTTTGGTAAATATTTATTAAGAAAAATAATTGATGCCGCCACAAATATCGACAAACAGATAATTTAATAATAACATATAGTTGAAAATATCGTGACATGTGTTTAATATTTTGTCGTAAAATAAGTTTAACTTTAAGGAGATGGTTTAGTCGAAATATCAAAAGACAAACCAAACTTCAACGGTTTGAAGGTGATTTGAAGAAAGTTCCCGGTTTTGATTTTAGATAAGTACTGATTTACCCGTTAATGCAATCATTCTGCTCAAGGTTGTTTGAGTTCGTGTACATAGTTTATATTCCTATAGGTATATAAGTCTCCTGTGGGTCGGGTATCACAGCCCAGGTTCCGAATCTATAGCCGTGCTGTTTACTCTGTGTCCGGTCCACTTGGCGAATTTGTGTAGTAGGGATGACCGATTGGAGTTTAAGCAACCGAGTAGGTATTATAACAGTAAATTATAGTAACTAAATTGTTTTTAGGTTTTGTTTGGTCAAAGTCAAAGTCAAAGTCAAAGCATTTACTTCAAATAGGCACATTTTTTTTTAATTTATATTGTCAAGAAACTTAATAAAATTACAATTATTGACAAAATATACGTTCCAGAAAACCACAGAGGTTTGTTAGGAACGAACATAAAAAGCACTTTTGAACGTCAGAAATTACAACAAATAGAATTGATTCTAGTGGTGATGCCCGGGATGAAAATAACTGGTGGCATCTATAAATATGATGTATCATAGGTGGCCGAGATACCAAACATGATGCAACATAGTTTAGATAGGTGCAGTGGGTACTCGGCAGAAAAGATAATTCGCATTTAATATAACTTTAATAATCTAGCGAGCGAAGCAAACACGTGCGTTGGTACTGAGAGTTTGCCAAGACCGTTTGAGCTCGACTGTCGAGTGTAGCCTGTCGCAACACTCAGTCTCTCCGCCAGTCCTCGCCGCATCCCCTCCTCCAGGATGATCGTGTCCGCTTGCACACAATCATCCAAACGCTAGATAGGGCTCGCTTGCGTTTCCAATCACATGATTATTCGTTTACGAATTACGTATATATGACGCTGTCCATTGTACTGTGGCGCCACCACAGTATCAGTTATTTTTGCCATCGACTGGGTAAGAAGTACCTTCCTGCGTCATACTTATAGTTATTTGGCTCTACAAACATGTGGTAGTTAATTTTATAATTTTAAACGTTCCTTTTTAATTTTTTTTTTCTTAATTTCATTCTAATAGTGGGCTTTTGGCTTTAGTTCGATTAACATTTTGTAATATACATTGTATTTGTGCAGAATATACAGTATTTTTTTCTGAAATAAAATGCTTCTGTTATCAAGTACGTTATTGTTACGTAGATGTATTTTAATCAATCTGAGTGTCCAAACACAAAACATTTGATAACAAAACAACTTTTCATAAAGGTATAAAATTATTTTCAGGTTTCATATTGTGTAGAAATAAATCAAGGTTTCTCCGTATTTGTTTGTGGGAAAAGTGGGAGAACCGTTACTTTGATGTTGAAATATAAATTTTGATGTTAATAAAGGTACCTATATAGGTTAAGGAAACCTATGTAAAGACCTAACAAGAAATAACTTCAGGTCTTCGTCGGTTGAGGAGGACACAAATAATAAAAAAAAGGCTGCTGTAAGGAATTCCTTTAGGCTCCACATTAATGAAACTTTTCAGACACAAGCATCTGTTGCGAGAACGCATTATTATGATCTTTTAAAGAACATCACTAATTTCTATAAAATTTTACATAACATCACGCCAATGTACTCCGAAGGATTAGACGGAAACATCTCTGCCTCCGTCATCAATCCTATGGTGATTTCACACATGAAAAAAATAATTTCTCACTACACCACATTACAGCGATTTCATTATGATTTACTGACTTTATACAGTAAGAAGAAATGTTTACAAAACAGTAAAAGACAAAACAGTAACTTTTAATGATTGAACATACTATTTACTGAAAAAAAAAACAACAAAAAAGTAAGCAATTTCAATGGTTTGAACGATATCACCAAATGAATAAAGACTCCTTCAAACAGGCGCGACACGACACGCGACAAACAGTTAATTTTGTGACCTTTTAGCTCCTTAAAACGTTAAAGTTTACTGTCACAACGGTGACATTTTGTTACTGTTTGCAACTGTTTTCGGATCAGTAAAAATACTCTTTTCAACGTTAGGCTCATATGGAACTGTTCAAAGCAGTTCAGATCAATGTTTTTTTTCATTTTTATTTACTGCTTATTTCATTTGGTGTAGGCGTGGTATAAATACTACCAACTTGTCGCCAGTTATCTTTAGCCCCAAGTATTAGGGGGCGAGCCCGTTGCCATCAACTGGGCACAAATCCAGGCTCCGGGCTTTTTTTTTTTTTTTAGGATGAGAAGTCATCAAATGACTCCTCCCGCTCTGGGTGGAGCGGAAGGGAGTGTCAGACTCTTACTGACTAAAACCCACCCGTGTTCCTTCCTTAGCCCTTTATGTTCCGGGCCAGCGGTAACCCTTTCGGACAATCCCGCTGACCCGGACAATCCCGCTGACCCGGAGGCTCCGGGCTGCCACTGAGAAATTCTAGGTCTAATTCTAGGACCTGTGTATCGAACCCAGGACCTCGTGCTCAGCTGTAGTGCTTGTGACCACTACACCAACGTGAAAACTTGTTAAATTGAAACATTCTTTAACTTAAGAAATGTTTTTTGAAGTGAAAACTTCTTTGGCGGCGTTGTAGGTACACTTTTTTTGTAATGGGTAGAAAAATGTTAAACTCGCGTCAGGACACGTGACCTGATCGAAAATTCGTAAGACGGGTGGCCGTAGCCGGTACCGCGCGTGTTTTGTTTATAAGACGATTCACAAAATACACACGTAATTGTTCAAGTTTTCACTTCTGTCGGCACTCCCGGAGTGCCACGTTTTTTTTTAACTCACTGCTCTGATAACACTGATAACATAAAATAACTACATATATCTATGAAATGGACCCAGGGGTATTCTTTATCAAACTGTGTACGAGTATGTAATATGGATTCCACTGAGTCGTATGTCTAGTTATGTACATAAGCCATTGCTTACTTACGCAAATCGCTCGTTGAATATGCAACACCTAGTTTAGAAGCTCAGTAAGCATGTGCTTAGACTATTAAGTTCCTACATCTCGAAGGGAATTATTTTATTCTATCCCCTTTAATCCTTTCAATAGGTGACATAGTTTACGCTGATATGAAACAATTATCGAAGCTTCGAATATTGTTTCTATATGAACAGAGATTTCCTGTCGTTTCCATTTGACAGTATGAAAATTTAGTCCTAGTAGGTAGAGTTGCAGAACGGTATTGTTCGTATATCTTTGAGCTACTTAGGTTCTGATTTAAGCGTTAGCGTGCTAATACTCATGCACGATTATATTGACAAATGCGATGCGCTAACGCTTGAGAGCAATGGTGGCTCAGTGGTAACGAGCTTACGAGAAGTAGGTCGTGGGTTCGAATCCAAGGAGGCACTTTACTTTGTGTAAATTATTTCATCACCACTGCTCTCAAAACGGCGAAGGAAAACTTCGTGAGGAAACCGGCATGTCCTGGAACCAAAAAATCGAAGACTATGAAAATAATATGAAAACTATGTTGCGGTCGGCTTCCAGTCTAACCGGATGCAGCTGAATACTAGTATTTTACATGGAGTGACTGCCTATCTGACCTCCACAACCCAGATACTGGGTAATACGATACCCCTTGGTAAGACTGGTTGTCAGACTTTCGGGCATCTGACGACCCGTAACGACTGTCAAAGATCCACGAATGACAGCCGGGAACAACGGCTTAACGTGCTTTCCGAGGCACGGAGGGCTCTCGGTATGTAAAGATGGTCACCTATCCACAGACCAACTGCGGCAAGCGTAGCTTAACTTAACTGTTAGTCAGTTAAGTTAATTACTAAAACTTAGCTTAATTAATTGGCTTGACCAGTAATTATAAATGGTTTAACAATATAAATAAATAGGTATATTCATATATTCACATTAATCCCCGGGTGTAAAAGCTCGGGAGTATAACAACACCAGTCTATTGATATTACTCGAATATCGCACCAATAACATTATTGTGTTCAAATATTGCAACATGTTCCAATTGTACCAGCTTGTTAGTCTGCGAGCAACCACTAGAGCGACATGATGCGCTATTGATCGTAGAAAGGTCCAAACGAGAGCATTCCTTTCATATTCTACTTGGATTTGACGTAATTGGTATTCTATTTGAGTGGTCTCGTGAGAATCGAATCGTATCCTCAAAGTTCCGTCTCCACAAACTATTACGATCAAGACTTCAGTGCGGGTTCAATATGGGAACAACATTAATATTGCAGCAAGTTGTACGCAAACTGCTTCGGAGTGTACATGTAGTGTGTAAGTGCAGTTTCATACAGGAAGGTTTCTTGGAGGGGGCACGGGGCGCGGTACGGAAAATCCAATTAGTTGGATAAACAACCGATTTAACTACACACTTGAGATAAGCTCTATTTACTGACTACTCTCTGATAATTTGATATAACACGTAAATTGTTTGTTGTATTATTATTATGGCCGCGGGATTAGTTATCAAGTGTACCGTGCGTGTGTTCAACGATTTATAGAGCGGTTCTTGACGGCGTTCTTATCATCACAGTTTTACGTATTACGAGACTAAAGAAGACGCAATTTATAAACAGGATAGTTGAAGAACTTTGCAAATAAATAACTGCGAGTCTCCCAACAAAACGAACATCTTCCTTATATCGGATATCCGCCCAAATTCTCATATTATTCTTGTTCTCGACTATACCCGCATGGAATGTAAGACCCTCGTCAGGTTTTACCAAGATGTAATTCAATCTAGGCCTCGCCATCAATCTGTGAGTTCTCACGCATATATTTCTGTTGATTTGACAAATGAGAAGGGTGTGCTCGAGGTGGATGAGCCACGGACGCCACGGAGCTATAAAACTTTACCCATTGGTTTATGACTTTCGATATTGAATGTCAATGGTAATCTTCTTGTGTATTCTAGTAACAAATATATTACTCGTATTTTACTGAGAAATCGGAGTATCAATGTGTCAATTAGACTGCCAATTATTCGGGTAACCTAGTAACCCTACTCTGCACGTACCTAGATTTGGTAAGGTAGGATACTTTTTCATGATTTTCGGGACCGAAAAGCGTCACGTTAAAGCGCATCGTTTAGTATTTTTAATGAGATGTCAACATACAAGAAATTCCAGCTTTTAATTAACATTTTTTTTCTTAGATATTATTTATATCCCAATTTGGCTCAGGGACTTGCGAAGTCCCTGAATCAAATTAATTTTATAAGATTTAAGATTGAGAACTTTCAGTGTTGCAGGCGAAGACTCAACAAAACATAATTATATTGTGGAGCAACTGACCTCATTTGCAAATTGTTGAAGTCCTGTAACAAAATAGTGTAGTATAAAATAGTTTGTGCACTAGAATAGACTATACAAGGACTGCCAGTTTGGTTGCAAAATAACTTGCACGCATCCATCAATTTAACTTTTCATCTACCAATATGCTTTTGTAACCGTGGTGCAACAGTGCTTTTTTAATAATCTATACTACACACATCAAAAGTGTCTTACCCTAAGACACTTTTGATGTGTGTAGTATACATTGTTTTGATGTGTGTACTTGATAGTAGGTACATTTTCATCTATAAAAATTATCTAATTAATATTTAACAAATCTCGTCTTCCAGACTTTAATTACAACGTATCCCTATATTTTGTAAAAATTAAGAAAAATTGCAATTTTTGCAAATTCTGGGAAATTAACCTGAGTTAATGTCGACAATTAAATGGCAAAAAGGCAAAAATGAGATTAAAAAAAATATTGTAAAGATAAAACCATAATAATCTGTGTTTCCACTATTCGGCTGTACCATTTCAAAACCTAGCAATTGAGATTTCTCAAAAAATAGGTGGTTTGCTTAGTTGACTAGCTAGGTATCTAGCACGTCAAATATGCAAAAACACCGATTTTATTTTTTAATTTCAGTTGCTAGGTTTTGAAATTGTACAGCCGTATTGACACGAATCATACAATCACAGCGATTTGGCATTCATAAAATCAGTTCATCAAAATCACTTTGAGGAATGGCCGCCCACGTTCTTTCTAACAAGTCAAAAAGTTCTTGAGGGGTATGCACGGCATCCATACTCGGCAGAGCTCTTCTTTGGAGCATATCCCATGCGTGCTTAATTGGGTTGAAGTCTGGCGATTGAGCTGGCCACGGCAGAACGTTGATGCGAGCATCGGCAAGAAACGACTCTAGCCATGTGTGGACGTGCATTGTCGTGCATTAATCGAAACGAATCATCCAATCGGCTTCGCAAAGGGATGATCACGTCTGAAACAATCCTCTCTGCATAAATCTCACCATTGAGGTTGCCCCTGATTCAAATGAGATCGGTTCTGCCACCGATCCAAATACCGGCCGAAATCATTATTGTTCCCCCTCCATATAAATGAACTTCCTGACAAAATTTCAAACGTTCAGGTCCTCCATACTCGAGTACGTCTTGTATCCGGTCTCATACCGAAACGAGATTCACCGGAAAAGCAAACACAACGCCAGTCTTCTTCCTCCCAATTTCTGTGTTTACGAGGCCATTGTAAAAATTGCATCGATATGTCGATGCAATTTTTTTCAGTTCCGATGCAGAAATTGTAATGATTTTGTAAAACCGCGCTATTACACACTTTTATAGAAATCCTGATTGACAGTTGATTTTCTATAATAATCAAAATTTAAAGAACCATCTTTATTCAAATAGTGTGTAGCGGTAACTACAACGCCACATGCGAACAACGCGTCATACTGACGTCACGCAAAATCCTGCATCTCGCAAGCAGAGTTTACCGCGCAACTAGCATAGATACAACGGCCCGACATGAATCATCGGATAATTGCCCGCCAGACACAACACCCGTCTGGTCGGAGGATCCTCCTCCCTTTTCGATAGAGTATGAGTGAACTTTACACCCTGTTCCTCATACCAGTATAAGTGAAATTAACTAAAAAAAGAAATAATAACGACCCAAAAAAGTTAAAATAATAGTCCTAAATTGCGACAATACTCTACAACGTACTTGATCTACTTAGACACTTTTGATGTGTGTATTAATTTAAGCTGAAGAGTTTTTTTGTAAACGCGCTTATCTCTGGTACTACCAGCCGGATTTGAAAAGTTCTTTGCATTTGATAGCCGAATTCTTGAGTAAGGTTATAAGGCTATTTAACATCTCGCTACGACCCTTAGGAGTTGAGCAAAAAGATAGAAAATATAAAGAAAGCTAAGCAAAAACGAAGTTTTACCGCAGTTGGGCGATGCGATGCGACGCGGTGGGTCAGGGGCCGAAACTTCACGCCGACGAAGTCGCGGGCAGAAGCTAGTTTAAACTTTTTCCTTCACCTTTGATGGTGATAAAGGCAAATAATCAAGCGGTTATCTCAACTAAGTGATTACCATAAAGGCATCTTCTGTCCACTAAGACCAACATACGTCGATCCTTAGCCTCTTTCTTAACCGTTAATTTTATTACAAAGTGCTCCTTATTTAACTGTAATGGGATGATGAAATAAGATCCCTCTGCAGCAGAAGGACAGATAAGCAAAATCCCGGAATAGCAAAATCCCAGAACATCATTAAACAAAAAGTTTCGTTATCTGTAAAAGTGTGCAAACATATATTTTTTAATTGGTAAGTTTTAAAGCAGAGAGAAAAAAGTTTCGAACCATATTTTTTATGCTTATGTGGTAGATACTGTATATAATAATTTTACTGAGATAACATCTCTGGCTGTGCGTTCGTATGTGCGCTACTGAGTTCGGAAGTGGCGATCAAGCCTATCACTACATAGTATAAAACAAAGTCGCTTTCTCTGTCCCTATGTCCCTATGTCCCTTTGTATGCTTAAATCTTTGAAACTACGCAACGGATTTTGATGCGGTTTTTTTTAATAGATAGAGTGATTCAAGAGGAAGGTTTATATGTATAATAACATCCATTAAATAGTGGAGAAGTACTGTTATTTTTGAGGTTTCTAATGTGATGTCGTAAATAATTACATTTTTTCCGCTTACATTGCAAACGCAGGCTGAACCCTACGAGTTTTATCAAAATAATGTACTAAGTATTGTACACATTGAAAAGGTCTACAGAAAAGTCCGTGATGGTATATGTCTATCTCTTATGGATAACCCACAATAACTTTTTTTTGTCATTTACTTTTTACGACAAATAATGGCTAATTTTCGAAGCGATTTTAACCAATACAGCATTAATCCTTAACCAATTAAATACCTTGAATACATTGTTCATTTAATATAGATCTATATGGCCCTTTACACCTTATGATTTAAGTGAATATTTTCGAAGATATTACAGATTTAAAAATTGCGGGACGTAGCGTTTGCGGCGGTGCGAAGCCGGAGCGGGCCGCTATGTTTTTATATACAACGTTCACAGTTTTTCTGTAGTTTATTTAGTATCAGCATTGCAGCCGTGCGAAGCCGGGGCGGGTCGCTAGTAACGTATATATGATAATCCTAGGGATGTTACTCGTTACCTAAATCGGTCAAAATATGTGTTTGATGTTAAAAATATCTGTAATGAAAACTTATGGATTTGTTAGGGTGATATTTACTAGTTTGGTTATCTTTTTGCTTGTTTGAATATGTGTTTAGCTTCCAACAAAACTCGCAACAGACTTTTCACTTACTGCACGCAGTCCAAATACGCGTAATAACTTCAAACAGTTGCACCCTGAGTTCATAACCGCCCCTGGTCGTAAATTACGCAACTTGCCCTCATTACGGTGGCCGCTCATCCGTGGATGATACGAGGGGTGAAGAGCTCTCACATTCCCTAACTGTCTATACCCTACACGTAGGTAACCGCGTTATAAGTGCTGCACACTGCACGCGGGTCGCGTAGTCAGCACTCGGACCCCCCTCCGAGTGCGAACTACGGCGGCGCCACTCGTCATCAATGTTTTATGTTTTAATATTGTTAATGGAGATACTCTTCTGATGGAAATATTATATTATACTTATTATAATACATTATAAGTAAGATGATGCAACACTGATTAATGATGATGGTACCTACATTTTTTGTTTTAAATTACTGCTCTTTATTTTTATGACGTAAGTATCAGAAGTTTGAAAATTTTACACTTCACTAAAGTTTTGGTACAGAAAACTTTGTCCAAGTCGATACAATTCTTGGAGCTGAAACTGGAAGCGAATAAGATGAAGTTACCAGAATGATTTGGGTAAATTATGCAATCTACGTAACGTTTTAGCTCCCAGCAAAGCTCTCGTTTTAACTCAAAGAGCTGCAATTTACAAACATAAAAAATATTTCAGTTACTTATACAGAGTCAAATTAAATTAGCTAGCGTAACTCCGTACACGTGATAGGTATCGATAACCAAATATGATAAAGTAAAAAAGAAATGAATTTGATGGTTGATTGAATTTGACTCTGTATGATAAAGTAAATGAGAGCGAGGTTTTAGTTATTAGATTGAACAAATCGTCAGGTAAAGTTTTCTATGTGTTTCTTATGTACAATTAGCGTCACAGACATGTATATATATTTATGTAAGTATGTCTTGAGAAAAAACATTGTACCTATAGTCAGAAATAGAGGCACACAGGCACTGCTCTGTTTAACCTTTATGAGAAAACAGTGGAAGTGTTTTGTTATGTTATGATAATACCTTCCTATGTTCTTAAAACCACCAACCATCCAAAGCGGAATAAAGCGCTATAAGACAACAATATAACGATATCGTTTACTTATTCCTTACAAAATAATATTTGCTGTTTCATAATGGATTACAAGTTAGAGCAAGTTCAAATTAATCCATCTATATATTGGAATGTCTTGATTAATGAAAATAAATAGAATAATGGATTTACTTAAGTGATTAGGTACCTAGAGTAGACCCCTCTTGCACATTGATATTAATTGTTATTTTAGATGTTGCTTGCGAATTTATTGGCATAAAACTTTTACCCCCTCTTGTTTTGACCCCTGTCTGTCGAAAGAAAGAAAAAAAGAAAGAAAATTGTGTTTGTGTTGTGTTTGCGTTTGTGTTTTTACGAAAGAAAGAAGGAAAGAAAATTGTGTTTGTGTTGTGTTTGTGTTTTAATTGTGTTTTGTGTTTTTTGTCGGTCTATTCTGTTAAAATCTCACCGAGAAAACTTAGGTGAGGTGAGCTTGAAGTTAGCTGTAATTCCACCTGATGCAAGGATTGACAATTTTGACAGCCCAATTCACCGTTTTCACGGTAGTAGAATAGGTTGGTGAGGTTAAGTTTAGAGAAATCCTTCCTCAATGGAACATATTAATGAAACATGTTTCAATTGTTACTGATAGTGTAAATTGTGCGTTGTCTGTTACAGTCCTTCCACAGTTATTTTACCACTTATTTTGTATCACTGTCCAAATCTCAGTGATCTTTATTCTTGTTATAATAAGGTTATCATTGGGTTGCTGCTGTTAGATAATATAACTATGAAAGGATCGTAGTCAGTCAATCAGTCATGTCAGTCAATCAGTCATGCCAGTCAGTCAGTCTGTTTTGTATCTCTAAGAGTGTTGCTTCACACTGATTTCATCTGAACCTGTGCTTTATTTTTTACATTATAAAATCTCGTAACCTTTACCAAAAAACAGAAAGTGATTGACCGTAGTTTTAGCGTTTTAAGCAGTCGTTAAATCAGTATTATTTACATGGGTTCCAAACTACGCGGTACGGCGCGTGCTTCAAACCCAGTCTAATATGTTATTACGTGAAATAAAACGTGCCACAACGGTCCCGACTGTGAGTCGACCATATCGTTACCGTCCTACTTGCCTTATCGACGTCTGCATGAGCACGGAGCCTTAATTAAAATATACGACGGCCATTTAAGAATATATTTCGAGTGGAGCCGATATTCTTTCGTAGCTAAATATAAATTTATACGAATTATTTCATTGATATTTATTGGTAGGTGCTTGTTAGAATGTTAATAATGCGCTTGTTAGCTAATGTGTATATTTGTAGGTCATTCGAGAAAATGGTTTTTGAATATCTGCTCATATTAAGTGAATAACGCAACCTGCACTGCGATTCTGTAACCATCTCACCGTGAACACTTAGGTGAAGTGAGCGTGGAGTGAGCTGTCAATAGTGTCAATTCCTAGCAAAAACAAACTCACATCACCTAAGTTTTCACGGTGAGATTTTTACAGAATCGACCGGCTGGCTCTTTTAAACCGTCTCAGTGGCCCAGCGAGTGCAAACAAGGCTGCCGAATGCGAGGTCGGGGTGCAATTCTCAGGTAGTGACGCAAGTCAATATACAAGTAAACATGACGCAGAGAAAGACCACTAACCAAAAAAGGACAAGTTGGGGGAAAATATGCGATGACACTCAAATAATTAGTTCGATAACAGATTAATTATTTTATCTACATAGTTTATAATCGTACATCTCTGCCTAACCCTTTCGGGATGAGTGTCTGGTATCCGATACCATCCACGGTGTAAAAATATCCGAATTATCGTAAACTCGTTAAAGTTGCACTTGCAACTCTGACTTGCACCAACTTCACAACTTCTAACAACAACTAACAGCCGTGCAAAAGATTGACGCTTCAGCTTAGTTTATTTGAATAACAGAATAAGTTGGATATCAAATAATACTTAAGCTGGTCGGTGTTTTATATGAGGAAAAGTGAGGAAACTGGGCAAAGCGAAGCGAGAATGGTCAATCGGATAACCGTTAAGCGCTTTGTGAATGGATAGAAGCATGTTTGGCAAACATTTTTGGCCATAACATGGAATAAACAATTGTCGTATTGTAAAAATGTTGGCTCTTGTTAAACCTTGACTAATGAAGTTTGTTGTACGTAATAATGTGTTTAAGAACTGCTGTTAAAATTCATTCAAGTGAGTGGAAGCAAGTTTTAATATCAAGATTATTTTTAATGTAAAAACAAGACACGTGGGTTGGTAGGATACATGATAGGACCCATATCGGCCATTTCTACCCATCACCCGTTGCATAGTATAAGCAATGGCACCTAGATTGATCTCATAGATCCAGTTGAAAATCAGCGTCAGGTATTAGATTTTCGTATTTTTTTTGCTGTACTGGGCGCAGTTTTTTGGCGTAGACTTTAGGAACGCATTTCAGCTAATTTCTTACAACGGAATACTCTTTTTAGGGTTTCGTATCCAAAGGGTGTCAACGGAACCCTATTACTAAGTCTCCGCTGTCCATCCGTCCGTCTGCCTGTCAGCGGGCTGTATCTCATGAGCCGTAATAGGTAGACAGTTGAAAATTTCACAGAGTTTGTATTTCTATTGCAGCTATAACTACAAATAATAAAAACAAAAAAAAAGTTACTCAAAATTAAATGGAGGCTCCCTTTAATTTTTATTAACCGTGCAAAAAACGAGTTTTTTTTCGGCGTTTCTTGGCCGGTTTTTATTTTATTTTGCAGAATATGTTGTCCCTTTTAGTCTGTGCTAAATAAATGTATTTTCTTTCTTCTTCTTTCCGACATTATGTTGCAATACTAATCCCTAAACACATTTTTGTTTTCCCCTTGTACCCAGAACTATGAATCGCCAGAGATGTGGCGGTTACCTAAACACCTTTATATAATTACGTAAAACGTTTTAGATCCCATCACTTGTACAGGTATTTTCCGTAAAACTGTCAGTGCCGGTCCCGGGGGTAATTCCGATAATGTTTTCAAGTGTCACTTAGATTCACGCTATTATGCTTAAGTAGGTAGAAGTATATAATTTCTTATAAAAACGGTTTATTAATAACTTTTTTATCTCTATTATCTTATATTATGCATAATTATGTTCTATAGCCACAATGTTGTTAATTAATAAGAATATTTTTAGTTATTGATCTATGGTTTTACTTTTTTAAAGAACAACAGTTTTTAATATCGCATTATACGAGTATGTCGAGAAATAATTGTCACAGAATTGTTATATTTAAAAAAAATACAAGAAATAGTTTTCAATGTTGTATTATAATTACTATAAGCAGAGAAATAATAGTCACTATTGGCAAATTTTCTAAAAATATAGCAAACCCATTTGCTTCCTCTCTCCTCGCTCTCTGGCCAGAGAGCAATTCTGCAACTCTTCAGTTTCATAGTTGTCTGCAGCAACTCTGCAACTCTTCAGTTTCACAGCTGAAGAGTTCAATCAACTCAGCCTATCGCAGTCCACTAGGTACTAGACTTAAGGCCTTTCCCAAGTTGCGCCACAACACCCGTTCTCCATCTTCCAGTTTCAAGAAGATCGTACTGCAACTTAACATAATAAAAGGGATATATAATCAGCCTATAATGTTCCACTGCTGGTATACAGGCCTCCTCTCAGTAAAAGGGATAATTGAATTGAATTGTTTTTAATTCAAGTAAAAATAACATTATCCTGTGAACTAACAATGAAAAGAGCAGATTGTGCACAACAATAACCGCAGTATGTATGTACAAATTGGACATTCGTTGATTGTCGCGTTAACTGGGGTGTTGCAGAGTGGACTCTGAAATATTAAACAATTCTAAAGTTAATCCAATAATACTGTGATAATGGGTTGTCTCTCTAGGGACATCATATTGGAGGACTATGTATATGTAATAATATTTTCGATTATAGTCAAGTTTTGAACATTTGTTCGTAACATTTCTTCATTACAACTGTAACAATGCGTGCTTAAAAATCAGGTGTCGCTTGGCCTTGTAGCTCGTAGCCTCGTAGCGCTGTGCGTAGCCGCGCGTGCTACGAAATACTTACAGATTCGTAGCGGTTTTACCAAACTTTTTATTGCTTAATACTTGCGGTCAAAATAGCATTAGTCGGTGTTGATACGTAAATTGTGATTTACTATTATTATACAAATTCTTACGTTTACGTGTAGGCACTCGCGTAGCAAGCGTCTAACTTAACACCGATTTTCGATATTCGTAATACCTATACTGTACGAATGTCACGCTGAGACGTTTCAAATAAGGAATGTGTTCGACAGCGCTGTCACGTTCAGATGGCGTGTTCGGGTGCAATTTGCTAGGTCGCACCGCCTACTGTAATAACGACTTCCGTACCCCGTCGTGGCGCCTCCTCAAATTGGTCGCTTATCACCAATCTATGGTGTAGAGTAGACTACCAGTTGGGCCGGTCGCAATTTGTCAACAGCGCGCGTCATTTAGTTGTTTCTCGTTTACAAATTGCGATATGGTCGAAGTTGTTTGGATAATCGATTTTATCAAGATTAACTTGGTTTCCGGAATGTATTTTTGTTTATGTGCTAATTACAGGATTACTATCCCGTAAGACAAGTATTCGTTTCTATCACGCTTGTATACGCCAATGATATAAGAAGTAAGACACAAATTATTACCTCAACGCTAAGTATTCACGAGTTACGACTGGCGCTGAAAACTTTGGTATATTTCTCCGGAGTATGTTCCAACTTACTGGTTTATTGCTTCCCGAGATATTATTTCAAAGAACTCTCGGAATTTATTCCGCACATTCGTCTAGGAAAGGTAATCCCAGAGGTTCTTATTCGGCTACTTAGTTCAAACAGTAGTCACGTGGATATCAAACCATCTCTTTGTACATATTTAAACGTGGTATAGGACGCTTATTTTCCTTAAATCAGTGGAAAAATCTTGTTTACAAAAAAAAAAAACCTACAACGAACTGAAAGGCGAAAATAAATTAAAAGTGGAGTTGAGTTAAGCTGGGTTTTGTGAAATATATTCATGGCCGTCATGACCTGAGAGTGAAATGACTGGGCGAAAATGTTGGTCCTCCTGCCACTCGCTGCTGTTATCAATCATAATACGCGAGAGGGCGATGGAGTGCTCATACTGATAGCCTATCCTATAGGCATTTTGTTTTTTTTTACAGAACACTATTGAAATATTTTGCTGCGGCATGACTTAGATGATGATACGGTATCTATTTAATATAGACTGCATATTGTAATATTTTGCTGTAGTTGTTTTTTTAAATTCGGATTTGTTTCCCAATAAACCTACAGCTGTAGTACCTAATTGTTAAAAAAAAATATCGCAGTTATGCATATACATATAATACACAGTTATACACCAGTTCCATTCGAACTGTATGAAATGTACGTTAAAAATAAAATTGGAATATTTTGTAACATAAACATAAGCCGAAAACATTGTGAAGGAATTAAATATAAAATCGTTTTTGTTGTTTTTAGCTATATGGTAATCGCTGTAAGTGGTGTAAAAAGGCGCAGGTGCCCGTTTTAAAATGTTCGGTACGTTTGACATTTAGCTTTGGTATATTTGTTATTCATGAAAAACAGTTATACATTTTCTTTTAATTTACCATTTTTGTGTAACTGCTAAAAAGTGCCTACGAAATGTTATCTTCGTACATTTGACCTTGTATTATAAACAACGCGCCTGATGATTAGGAGTCTGGTTAGGTAATAAGCTAAATGGAGAAATATTATAGGTATTAACGCCATAGTCGTCAGACATGGAAAGTTGTTGATGTTAGTGTATTATTAAATCATATGTTTGTGTGGCACGCACATTATTCGTCACAGTTAACTTTTGGGGTAGCAAAATATATAAATTTATCGAAGATATTCGTTACAATGTACATTATAGGTTTGGCATATTATAGTCGTACTAATTTTATCAGTAAATCGTATTGTAAATAATCCATATACTATCCATACTAATATTATAAATTCGAAAGTAACTGTCTTTATGTTACCTTTTCAGGCCCAAATCACTGAACAGATTTCGATAAAATTTGGCAAGGAGATAGTTGGCATCCTGAGGAAGGACCCGGTAGCACTTTTAGATATCCACGCGGGTGAAGCCGCGGGTAGGAGCTAGTGCGATATAAATCTTCATTTTGTTGCGTTATTGTATCATCATTATGCTCATGTCACAAAGCTTACATAATATGTTGCCGAAAGCCGATGAACTGAACTGACGAGGTCTGAGAACGTCAATTTGCAATCTAGCTTCACATTACGACACAATGGGAACATAGTTTGCATGCACTTCGCTTTGATGGATAGCTATTTTGATCTAGTACTAAGAAGTATTTCAATGATTTGATCGTAAGATCTACCGTTGGTCTAGTACTCACAAGGGCTCGTAACTGTGGGGTTATGTTGGGTTCTGGGTTCGAAACCCAAGTCGGGCAAAATGTTATTGGGTTTTTTCATTAGAAAATTCTCAATAGCAACCCAGAAACTAGATTTGTGGCTGATAAATGGCAATGAGCTCGCCCCCTTTGCATGGTATTGAGTATGACTGGCGGAATGTGGCTCTAAGGGTACGAGAAGAAGTGTACCTTTGTACCTTCGGTAAAACAGGCATGATGTTTTTAAGAAAACAACGGCTGTGTGTAATACATTCATAATTATAAGTACCTACCTACCTACCCTGATAAACATGTTTGAATTTATGCTCCAATTCATTTTCATTCATTCATGTTACACCCCACGCGATAACCTTTCTTTTAAAAGCTCTGAAATTGTTTTTCCCGTTTCTGAATTTCCTCAATAATCCCGGAAAACGTTTTTTTTTATGTTTGTCAAGTTCGCGGTTCACCTGTCGGCATATTCTGTAAAAATCTCACAATGAAATCTTAGGTGAAGTTAGCTTGAAGTGAGCTGTCAATAATCTCTAGCATCAGGTGGAATGACAGCTCGCTTCAAACTCACTTCACGTTGCGTTTTCACGGTGAGATTTCTATAGAATAGGTTGACTGATGGTAAGTGATGATGTGGTCGACGATGGCGCACGTAACCTACTCACTCGTGACCAGAAGGCAAACTCTCATAATTTAAAATGTTCAAAATTTAGTCGCAGTCTCATCTCGGCGACAAACAAATGTCAAAGACTTGTCAAAAATGTAGGGTAATTAGAGGTATTTTTGGCAGATTGAGACTGATCAAGTTACGAGAATTGCATGAAAACTTGCTTCTATTCCATGTGTAACTAAGAATAAACACTAGGAGAGCAATGTAAACAATTGTCTAAACTTACTCCTGTAATTGGGGTACAGTTTCATTAAAAAAACAAAACCTTATTTGTACCGCTGTAAATTAATAAATAGCCGGGAACAAAAAAAGCGTAAAGAGATCAAGTAGGCAAATAATGTTGATTGTGGTGCAAAAAACTATTTTTGCATAGCGGCGTGCATAACGAAAGGGCTCGTGTTGTGCTCGAAACTCGGTGTACGAAGCTACCTGGAACTAGGGCTGTCGATTGCATTGTTTTAGGGTAGACAAATTTTGTATCTAATTAAAAGTCACGGTTTTTTGAAGATGCTGGCTTTTTGATCTGCGAAAAGCGATAACATGGTGGTAGCGTATTGAAAAGGAAATCTACGAGTAGAAACAATATTATAGAAATTATATTTGATAATGTTTTCCTTATACTTTTGTCGTTCGATTTACTCTCAGTACGGAAAATTTAAATCGATTTAGCGGTTAGCGGTCACCCTAGTTGTGCGGACAATAATAAAGTTTTGGGTAAAGCTTCTTTAAAATGCCAATTGTCTTTGTCCTGTGACGTACAAACAGAGTTTAGGATAAAAATGTAGGCCTTACAGTTTTGTAAGGCTTTAGTGCTGAAAATTGAAAGAGGACTCCGTTTTTAGCAATTGCGCTATTAGATTAAAGATTCAAAGCCTGTGATGTTCCACTGCAGGGCAAAAGCCTCCCCCCTCTCTTTTCACTTCTCTCTGTTTAAAGCTGCTAAGGACCAGTTCTTGTTGAAGGAGTCCAGCTCATCCGGCGTTATTACGTCAATTAAACCTACCTATAACATTGTTATACCAATAATACAAAGCTGAAAAAAAAATGTGTGAACAAATAAACCGGTGAACAAATATCAATATTGCAGAGCTTCGGTTTACGCAATAGGGGCACAATAGATGTTTTTATTGCCACAAACAATGCCAAAGGTTACCGGTAAACTCTGAAAGTAAATGTTAACCGATATGGTATTTATTACCTGATATTAATTACATAAAATGGTATTCTCAGAAGAAACAGGAAAACACGAGAAATCTATATTCACGGTCCAAATAAAATCGCGTGCGATTTTAATTAAAGAGGGAGTTTTTGCGACGTGTAAGTACTATGTTGGCAATATTCATAATAAAATACTTACAACCAACAGTTACGTACTGTTTTTTGTTTTTAATTATGACCGTAACTTGTATGCATTCAAATTACTTCCTGCACTTTATGCCTGTAATTGTATCTCGTATTAAAAACGTTATCGCTGTAAAGAACGTTCAGATATACATGGCGGCTGCACTTCATTATTGAATAACTCGACCGTAAATGGCTTTTGTTCATTTCCTTGCCAATCCAGAATAAAATTATAGCACTCTTTCAGCTAGTTATACCCCGCTAGCGTGATGGCTGGCTCAGTCAACCTAGCATTAGAAAGTCATAATAAGTAAATATCTTAAGATTTATGTTCGAAATAATTAAGCGACTGTAATATTATGTTTATTTAAGTTAATTCCTGGCTGCCGATACGAATATATTTGGCGGTTCTAATGTCGTGTTTGTGCTTGTAATTGGGGTTAAAATAGTCCCAACATAGCCACATATCGCCACAACATAACTGCCTACTTTGTTGGTATAATAAGGGGCTATTGGTAACTTTGCTCATTTATTTTTTTTGGACACGCTATACGAATTTGGAGCTCATGAGAAGGGTGGTAAGGGTTTCTACGATAAGTACCTACTATAATTCAAAACATAGCTGTATTACTTTTATTCAGCCCCGTTAATAGTTATATTAAAAGCGATTAAATTATTTTTGTTACTAATCGTGTTGGCTTAGCTTACATCTGAAGAGGCGTCAATATAAAGCCTTGTTAAGTCTGTGCTACCTCGCGGAAAGTTCTCCCACGAGCACATGCATAGGGCTGCCCCAAACGATGAAATTCTTTTGAAACAACGAGAAAAACAAACAAATATAATTTACATTCTTTCTCACAATACTCTGTACTTTGTTTGAAGTATTCTGTTCAAAATAGAACATCAAAGGATTTGAATGCCATACTCCCAAGCTTGGCTGTTGCTAACGTTGTATTATATTAAACTTTTGCTATTTGAGTTTGGCAAGTATTATTTTATATATTTATAACTTTTCAGACTTGTACTCAATTCTTTTACGCTAGTAGAGGGTACAAGGGGTACAAGTAATAATGTAAAAAAACAGTATTCATTTTCAAATCAGGATAAAATTATGAATCAATCAAATGAACGCGTTTTGTTTTCCAACCCATTTACAGAGGTGCAAAACATTTTGGTATCGGTATATTTAAGGGGAAGCGTGCACGTTAAGAAATGTCAAGATGCTGAGAGCGTGCGGATGTGACGTCACGAAGGTAACATGGCGCGAGCACGTAACGTCAATCTTGTGTTGTTAAGCGTCGAAGCGACAGATTGTACAATCGTGTGCGTTAGGTATCTCTGTTAATTAAATTGTAGTAAGAAATCATTTTAAAATGGTATGATGACGTACCTACCTACCTATCGTGAATGATTTTTGAATACGACAATGTAGGTACTTCAAATGTTCGATTGAAAGGCTGATTGCTATGACACTGTACGAAATTTGTACGAATAATTTATTGTCGTCAAAGTCGAACTTGTGATTGAGAGTTACCTAATGAAAAATTGTATAAAGAGCGTTTTAAACAGAATATGTATTTACGTAATACTGTTTATAAGAATTTCAAATAATTGTCCTCTTTGATCCATTTATTTCAAGGAAACAATTACAAATCCCTACCAAAAAGGGAATCGAATGTTAATATTTCTCAGAATAAGCAAACGGAATATTTCTAGTGAATTGTCCATTATTGCTTTCATAATCATTGAAAATTGAGAAAACATGTAAGTATTCATTTGTTTATTTATGACTGTTTGGTAGTTGTGGTGAAGGCAAATATCTGTCAACGAATAACTACAATTATTTAGTACAGGTATTTAGCTATATTTATTAACATAATGTTGTAATAAATTAACGGTGGGTGGGGGTGTTGCTGCTGTTTTTTCAAAAGCTATTATCATTTCAGCGGAATTCGGTTTCCTACTAGACGCGAGTTTTATTCCACAATGGGTGGATAGGTAAATAGGTAGGGGAGATCTTATTCCAATATGAGTAGGACACAAAGTTACTCTGTTACCTACGGGTAATACCGTGTGGATATTTCCCATGGATGTCGCAAGTGCCAACTAAATAACTAAGTCGGGGAAGTGAATAGCAAAGGGTGAACCTGTGACAGCACCATCGGTATCAAATCGGAAGGCGTTGTTCTATCGCCATATCATTATCATCTGTCTAGCCTTTTCCCAACTAAGTTGGGGTCGACTTCCAGTCTATCCGGATGCAGCTGAATACCAGTGATTTACTTGGAGCGTCTGCCTATCTGACCTCAATAGTCCAGTTACTGGATATTACGATACTCCTAAGACTGATTGTCACACTTTTGGCAATCTGACTAACCGTAATGATGTAAAAGATCTACAAATGGCAACCGGAACCAACGGCTTAACTTGATTTCTGAGGCATGGACGGATTTCGGTATGGAGTTTACATGGAGTGACTACCTATCTGACCTCCACAACCCAGTTACTGAGCAATACGATACGACCCTTGGTAAGACTGGTTATCAGGCTTTTGACCTTCTGAACAAACTTAACGACTCTTACAGATCTACAAATGACAGCTGATACAACGGCTCGACGTCCTTTCTAAGGCACGGAGTGCTATCCGTCATAGGAGTGTTAGGCCATGTCATTATTCTACCAATACGCCAAAAGAAATGTAGATTGAGAAAAATGACATCTACTTATTTTTAATTTTCATTCACACTATTAAAGCAAATCTGCTTTAGAAACAATGTGAATGAAGACAGTAAATGCGTTCAGGTGCGGTGTGGTGGAGATTCATGGACGACTCCGCCTTGGAGTGTAAATGTGGTGATGTTCCACAAACGATGGGACACTTAATATCGTGTCCTGCGTGTCCTGTGATCCTGTTAGCTGCACGTTACAGGAACTGATGAACGCTGGTGATGGCGCCAAACAAGTAGCCAAATTCAGGGTCGAGTTCATTTATACAAAGAATATATAAAACAAAAAACAAATTATGTTGATAGCTCTTGAGCCTTTACTTATTTTAAAAAAAGTCCCTTTTGCAGGTAAGTTACAAAAGATTTTTCTAAAAATAAGCATTACCATTGTATTTCCTTTACTTTTCTGTTCGTTCCATATTTTCTGTGTGTACTACATACATACTCGTAGTGACATAAATAAGTAAATAATGTTCTTATAGTGTCTACATTTTAAATAAAATCGTGTCAGGTATAAATAAGTACGTCGCTCAAGCTTAGTTAATTCGCGTGCCGTGCAGTGGATTGCCGCTAAAACTTTTAACGGCGGAGTAACAACTCAACTTTATATTATCAGTCGGAAAATGCACGCTTTTTAAGGGGATTCTAAATAGAAATACATAAACAAGAATATGGCACAAGCAGGGGAATGTTTTTACTTGGTAATGAATGTATAACATTAAATTGTAGAACTTTGCTAGGTACTAGAAAATAGTTCGGTGAGAGATATAGCACAAAATGTCACTTGCACCCTAAACCAGAATACCTATCTAATCTGCAGTAGGTCATACAAATAATGACGTTTCATGTGGGGCTCAAACCTGCGATATGAGTCGCAGAGGAACGTTATTCTGTCATTGAGCTTCATAATTTTTTAATTTTGGTATTAATATGATATGAAGAACACTTTCATTACGTTTGAGATTTTAACATGCAATTGATTCGTGCAGTTGGTCATCCCACACGAAAACATGAATGTAATCCGACTAAAAACTCTCTGACATCCTATACGGCGGCGTCCGATTGTTACGCTAATTGCAAAAGTGTATCCATTCGATAGCACAAACAGTCGCTTTGGTCTATTGTCCACAACTCTAGTGTTTACGCACCGAGCGCCGAGCGACTGGATGCGTCCCCTTTCAATCATTGGCCCAACTACCGTTTGGTCAAGCCTTCGCTGCTTTGTTTAGATTATGTAATAGATGCCTGCTGGTATCCATTAGATTATATGATTTGACTCGAGTCTAGGGTTAAGTGAATAATAGAGAAAAGCGGCCAAGTGCGAGTCAGACTCGCACATGAATAGGTTCCGTACGTATCGTATCGTACGGTGGGTACGATATTGAGCAAAAAACGCGGAAAAACACGCGTTTCCTTTAATTTTTATTTTATTACTAGCAGCGCCCCGCGGTTTCACCCGCATAAATGCTTATCCCGTGGGAATATCGGAATAAAAACTATCCTAAGCCCGGGACTCAAACTGTCTCTATACCAAATTTAATCGAAATCGGTTCAGAGGTTTAAGCGTGACAGAACAAAACAACAGACAGACAGACAGACACACTTTCGCATTTACAAATATTAGTATGGATTTGCTGTAAAAATTTCAATCGTCTACCTAATAGGGTTCATGAGATACAGACCGCTGACAGACAGATGGACCGATGGATGGACGGACAGCGGAGGCTTAGTTATAGTGTCCACATTGGCACTTTTGGGTACGAAACCCTGAAAAGGTCACATACTCTCATGTTACAACAAATACGAACAAATATTCTACAATAAAACTCCGTATTAAAACCTGATTGACGTGTCTAATTGTGTATGCATAGAAGGCATGTAAAGAGCTCTGAAAGATGCCGTAGCAGCAATATAAAAAGCCTGTACAAAGGGTTATTTTAGTTCCTTCATAAAACTAACAACGTTCGCGGTAACAAGACGCGAACGTTTCTCTCGAGCCCATATTCTCACAGTCATTGTCTCGTTCAGTAGACTTTAGGGGCTTGAGCCTGAGTGTTAGATTCAACAGACCATTGTTTAGCTTCTTTCACCTGGCAAGACGAAGCCCACACAAAGGCAACGCTCGTTTCTGCACTATTGTTTATTTTTGTTATGCAATTGTAGGTTTTCGAGCACGCCACGCTACGGCGGATCTTCGCTTGTTTGTGAAGTGGAGTAAAAGCAGACGACACCTGCATCACATACATACTACGTCGGAACGGAACATTTTATTTGCAGGTTGCTTCATCGATCGGATAAAATTGGGGATTACTGTTTTAGAGAGCTTGCACTTCGCATTTCCTTTTTCATCGCAATATTATCAAAGGGCCTTAAACTGAAAGAATTTTGAGCGAGAAAATGGAGCGGTGTCTAAATCTGTTCTGATTCGTGTTCGTAGCGAATTTACTTGAACATCGTCCAAATTGTCTTTAAAATATCCTAGCAATCACCATTTTGGTTAAAGAAGTAAGTAGAACTCTAATTGGGAGTCCCGTCGCCAGGCGCATTAGCTAAATGGCCAAATATCATTTCAAAGTGAGGTGACGACTGATATGTTGTCAGATTAATTAATAATTAATGGACTGATTAATGACAGGAGTAATTATGTGTAATGTGTATACTGTTGATGTTAAAGCTGTCTTAAGCACAATGTCAGGTGTACAACTTGATGTCAGGTTCAGATGTACCTGAGTATGGTTTAAGATGTTCGGATTGTGTTTCGGAGTCCGTTGTCCCATTCGTGGAAAACTCGATAATGTTTCAGGTTAGGGACGTTACTAAAAGGTTATTAAATTGCACAACGAAATCTAGCGTTATTTTATAAGATGGTTACAATGGGTACTATTATGAATTCTGGGTAAATCTCTCGGACTCACCTGATGGTAACACAAATGTGTGATGGAAAAGTTGTGTTAAAAAAAAGTTCTGAAGCCCGAATTATTAAGTTCTATAAATGTAATGTGGCATCGGTAACGTACTCAAACACTGAGTGTTATAACGTCAGAGGGTAGGATGAAATGAATTGATCGCCTTACTAAGATGGAGTGTAGGAACTCTATACCCATGGGCCCCGAGTTCAGAAAAGCCGGAGCAAGGAGGTTTTGTTAACAAACTTGTTTACACTAATGATGGATAATGAAAGATAGATAGCTTCTATAATAATCTATTGAGGATGTGGATATATTCACTGTTCTAACTCTATTAAGTAACAATACACAGATAAGTCCCATTTCAGAAACATAACATAACATCACGCTTTGTTTAAGTCCCATGTAATACCTAGTCTAGTAGGGTGCGAGCCTGTTGTCATCACCCGGGTACAAATCCAGATACCGGGCTGCTACTGAGAAATTCCAGATGGAAAAACCCAATAACAAGAAGAAGTGGTTCTTAAGAAATAAGCATCATCTTTGTACCTATTTTTGATGTGAAACATCTATAGCCGCACGTAAAACAAATTTCTGGCGTGGCGAATTGGCGACGCATGCCGTGGCGACGCGTCGCCACGCTATATGATGGTGTATATATACAGTCACAGTCTTGTGTACTATGTGGCGACGCGTCGCCATGCGCAATCGATTACAAAATGAAGTTGTATAAATTGTTTTTATATTTAATGAAAATAAATGTTTATTAAATAAACAGTCATCATTTTCTGGAAAAAATCGTAATATTTTAATTTATCATTATGCCATATTTAGTTTATATCGTAATCTGTTCTTTTCAATCATATTACTTTTACAAAATAATTTCGATGATTCACATCTGCCAGGCCAGTGACGGCTCACTTTTTTTCTGTTTTTTTTTTCTTGTCTGTTTATTATTTGTGTACATAAATGGTAAAAAAGGCGAGCGCGGTAAGGAAGCCGAGTGTATAATGGTCAATGCACACGCGTTTCATACGACGTTTTTACACGACGTAACAGCCTATAGAAAAAATATAATAAAAAAAATAATGTTTAGACTGATCGTAGTGTTGTCGTATGTCAAATTGTAGTTTAGTTAGTATGGAATTAGAAAGTACTTACTTGTTTCTAGTACCATTGGCGTCTGATTGACGATGATGATTGGCATTGAGAATTACACATTAGTTCAGTGAGAATCCGCAATAATAGAACGCCAGTCAAAGTTTTTTCCGTTTGGTTTCGGAAGGGACCACGGACAATTTAGGGTGAATGCTCAGTGGTAGACCGTGAAATTCAAATTTTCTTACGTTTTTTGTAATTTGCAGGTCAGTATCAGGTTGTATCTTGATCAAAATAATAATCACGACTATAATATATATATGTATTTACAGAATTAAAGTCATTAGAATAAAATCTTAAAGTTAGATTTATTCCCTAAGAACTTATGAAAACTTTAACTTAGAAAGATGTATTAATGATTATAGTTCTGTAAATACGTTCCTGTTATAGTTGGAAATCTTATTTTGATCAAGATACAAACTGACACTGACCTGAAAATTGCAAAAAACGTAAGAAAATTTGAGTTTCGCGGTCTACCACTGCGCATTCACCTTAAATTGTCCATGGTCCTTGCGCATTCACTTTAAGGTAAATAAATTTTAGTTCATTTTGGGACCAAGGACAATACAGATTATTAAAAAAAAGGGAAATATGGCTCGCGGATTTCTTTTGGCATGAAGTCTCTTTGCGCGCATCTCCGACTAGTAAATAGTTATCTGTGGCGTTATCGCACTAGTAGAATAACATAAAGTAAAAAGCACGCGTTTTTAATACACTGCATTATGCACCTAAAAGCGGCTCAATAAGGCTCTTGTATACTTTACGTGCAAGTGTGTTGAAAATAATATTAAAATGACGTGTTTGTCTCCAATGGGATTTGAAGCAGTATACGCATCTAATGTTTATATGAACTTTGACACTCAATAAAAATGAATTGAAACTCTTCTTAAAGAAATGGTTCAGAGTGTGTTGTTGGTTTGTTTTTGTCTAATGTAATAAATGGAATATAAAATGAAAATAAGTTTTTACTGTGTCTGATTTAAGTTTCCGTTCCAGAAGAAGTTTAAAATTCAGATGCAGATGTTTGTTTCCGCTTATTGTTCGTTTTATGACGAAACTGAATAGTTTTATGAATCTGATTTCGTAGTTTTTATATGAGTTCTATAAAGAAGTGTGTAGGCAACGCTTCGAGAAATAAAACAAACATGTTCTCAGAGATCCTGTGTGAATAGATAAGTAGGTAGAGAGTCTGGTCTGTACCTACTTATCTATTCACACAGGCTCTCTAACAAGACGTATGACATATCGAAAAAGTTGGGAGTAATTGTAGAGCGTCGTTTCCAGATCACTCAAAAGTACGTGTGTGACAGCCTCTTCCAGTCTTACTACAAACAACGGTTTATTTTTAGACCATGTTTAAATAAGGAAGCTATTTTTGAATTTTGAACTATATTCCGACTAAACTGAAGTTCCAATTACAAAAATTGACGTTAAAAATAGAATCTAAGTGTGCATACACACGAGCGACATGCTTCGACGATAGAGGCAACGGCAGCTGCCGACGCGTCGGCGTCAACCGTGGACAACATGCTGTATTTGAGCACCACTCTCAAATACACGAGTGACACGTTGTCGACCGCAGCCGCCAACGCCCGTCGATGTCCGCCGTCGCCTCGAAAGCGGCTGCCGTCGATGGGAGTCGACGAATGCAGTTGCTTCTATCGTAGACGCGCGTCATTCGTGTGTATGAGCACAAAGTTGTCAATTTTGTACTACAAACTTGTCTTTGTTCAAAATAAAGTTCAGAATACAATAACTGGCTCGACGGTTTAGGCTTTAGACTAAAGTAAGAACACGTCGGAGAATATTAAGGTCGATGTGTCATTTTTACGCTTGGTTATTGTGAGGTTAATTTCAGTCTGATCGTAAGTACTTAAAGTGAAATCTCAAGAGGTGTACAGCTATGGAAAATGACCATCTGGCGACTGTCACACTGCAGTCTCTGTGCAGCGCCCGTAAATCTACACAATTTACAACCTTACACACTAGTTTCTATGTTTACGATATATGTGCAAGGAGATGTTATACTGCATTAATGTTTTTATTTAAACTATAGCTCGCCAATCTTGGCTGAAACTAATTGACGTATGCGAATTCATTTAATTGGAACAACTAACAATAAAGTTGCACTAAATATTGCTTGACTTTTTAATCTACCAGCCCGCATTGGGCCCGCGTGGTGGATTACGGCCCACACCCTCTCACCGAGAGGAGGCCTGTGTGCCAGCAGTGGGAACGTTGTAGGCTGATTATGGCAAATATAGCAATAGATAGCAATTTATTAAAATATTTAAAAAGTAATTACATCATGTGTAACAAACGTAATGGAGGTATCTGATAAATATTTTTCTTAAAAAAACTGTCTCACTTTTAAAAGTGGCTTAATTTCGTCCAATTTTTACATAATCATCTAAAATTCTAAACTGAAGTAAATACTTAATAAACATATCTCTGTATAAAAGGACTGATTCGAATTAACGTAGCTAAAACAAAACCGTTCACCCGTCCAACCGACCTGAGGTAACCCCACATTATTTTGTAGCAAATAAATAAAATGTAAATAGCATATGGAACGGAACAAAGAGTATGATAATTTGCATAATTCTGTTCTCCTTTTAGCTTCGGACATGGCTGGTTTGCCTGGTTTTGGCCTGGGCTTGAGCCAAGTCAAGTCCATTTAGCGACTTGTACGAAGATTATAAGCTTAGATCCTTTGGTTACACTCTGCGTGTGTTAACCTCGGAAAAATACGGAAAATCCACCTCTCGCGGTGTCGTTTGAATTTAGAATTCGTTCCGTATTTTCTCATATAAACAAAGGATTTGGTATCGATTTGTTTTTATGTTACTGCTTATTTTGGTGAAGGGGTAAAGCAGTCTTAGAAAATGGTGCGTGGTTTTACAGAATGATGTATGAACATTGAATGTGTTTGTTGATGTAATTTAAATAATTGGTGTTATTGACCAAATAGTTATTATTTATGCTTGCTAACTTTTATTTAATAAAAAGGAGTAAGTTAGTGCCTTGGCCATCAATATATTAAAAACATAAATGGAACATTATCTACTTAGTAAAAATTTTCATAAAGATCGCTTAATAGGAATATTTATTTAATTCAGAGAGGAATTTCAGGCTGGTAATTCCAATAAAGACTTCATTATTGGGCTGTAAATATGATTACATCAATCGTCCGATACGGACGTCGAAATCCAGATAGGTATATTCAGGAAACCTGCAAAGTATTAATGTATAGAATCATTTAAATTGTTGCAGTAGGTGATAAAAGATTAAAGATTCTTCAAATTAGGATCATCATTAATATCTATATAATCTTGGGGTTTATTTATGGAGGTTGCTTAAAGTTAAGGGATTTGTGTAAGTATGTACATATATGTCAAGTCTTACCAAGGGATATTGTATTATCCAGTACCTAGGTTGTAGAGGTCAGATAGTCGCTTCATCTATAATACTGGTATTCAGCTGCATCCGGTTAGACTGGAAGCCGACTCCAACAAAATTGGGAAAAGGCTAGGCAGATGATGATGTATATGTCAAAAAATAAATGGTTAAGCAGACGTTAATAATGTCTTAACATAAAGCAAACGGCCTTATAATTAAAAAAAATAAAGTGGTTCACCACAAAAAGTATCAAAAATAAAGTTATCTTTAAAATGGAGTGGTTACGGTCGAAAATAATTTTAGCCGTCCGCAACACAGACAAGAGTCACAAGTTCAGTTTTTATTTCTACACCATGAAATATTGCTGGCCGGAGACTCGTTAAAAAGAACACGATATAGTATTACACTGGCTGGTCGAGCGACGGCTAACCCGCTTTATGTGCACTTAAAACTGCTTCCTACACTTGTTTCATCCTCTCCAACTTAACGCGAATCTTAATATAAGCTTTAGCAAGTAACTGGTGTACAAAAACAAAAGTTGTTCTTGCCAAATCCTGTCCGAGCCAGCGAGACTGTTTAAACGCTGAAAATATTATCGAGAAAGTGTGAAAATATTATTAGTACATCGTAATCGTATAGTGGTTTTTTAATGTAAAGAGGGCCAATGCAAATATTCGACCATTTTTTTATAAACATCAGGGTGTTTTAAAATCCTCATCTAACAAGGTGTATTCCTAATTTAAAAGTAAAATTACCCCGTCCAAGTAATGTTGTCTATAGCATGCGATGACTACCAGCCGAGAAATCTATTTATAGATCTAAGGTAAAGTTTGTAATTAAATTACCAATATATTCAATATCGGTGGAGGTGTTTAATAAATACGAGCATAATTTTCCAATAACTTCTAATAAATTAACGTTTAATTCTACGCTAAAAATCATTCTAATGTAAACGTTACTTCCTGGTAGTACCATAAAGACTATCAAAATATCATGTTATATGGTCAAACTGTTTTGTTTTGAACCTTTCTGTTCAATCGAGCGGCACGATTACCATATTATGTATGTTTGTTTATCTTTTAAAGTTGGCTTGTGGACGCCAGCATTAGTATTCCGCCACCGTCCGCTCACGTATAAACTTTAGCAAATAACATAAAATCAAGTTTTGATAGTTGTATAAAACGTTGCTAACCTCCAATCCGACCATTGAAAAGTTTCCAATAGAAACTTCTGAATTAATTAGTGCTACCAATAGTTGGACGGAGTTATCCCTGATTCAGATAAGTTTGTTCCTATTAACACTTGAGTTAAACTGGGACAGGTGATTAGACAATCGTGTAACCGTCAGCTTATTAGAAGTCCGGGCAGAGTTTTGTTTTACTTTTTATTCGTCGTAAGTAAACGTAACACAAGTAATTGAGCATAAGTCCGTCTCCGTGTTCCGCAGTGTGACTTGTGTCAGATGTTAATTGAAAGATAAGTGCCACCAAATAAGAATTTCCTTTTATTTTTCCTTCAGAGCTGTTCCTCAAATCTTTTACTTTGTTCCGGCGGCATCTGCCCCTTTTCAACTCAAGTTAAACAAATTTTCCGTAACAGACTTTTTCGAGATTCACCTCGAGGATTTGGGGGATCTACGAGGTTTTGTTTTTACAGTTTCGTCTTTTTGTATTTATCTTGTGTGTATTTTTACTGTATTGTGAATTGTCAATATGTGACTGAGTTTATAAAGTACATACATAATAAATACGAGTTAAAATGTTTGTGAACCATGGACATTATTATGATGCTATTTGTTTGTTGATTTTATTACAAATAGTGATTATTGGACAGTCCAAGTCTATGGTGAATGGCTACCTACTGGCTACTTTATTTACATACAAAACGAAGTGGAAATTTCAATTAAGTAGTTGTTACGTCGAAAAGTCTGCAGCAATATGTTATGACAGCGCTCGTAACGTTATTACATAGTTTTAATGGTAAGTTATGGCGTCGTTTCTAATAAAAGGTATTAGTATTCACGAGGTAGGGAAGGTTTCCTGTAAGTGCGATGGCGAATGTTTTTGGCGTAACTCATCCACTCCAATATCATAGAGATTGAGAGCGTTAAGTTATAGCTGTAACAATTTCGTATTGGCCAATAAAACCTCACTTTCGCTTTATTTATACGCAGTAAAATGATCAATATTCGATATTGCCTTTAAATGGTTACACGCATTTACATACGTTTATGGACGAGGCTTCTACGAAACTTTTTGTAATTTCTTTGGTTTTAGGACGTTATTTTAGAGATGGAAGTTAGAAGATAACATAAACTGCGAAACTGTTGCAGGATTTAAAAGAAGAGTGAAAGAACACTATCTTTCCACTTTGTCATAATTGCATAGAATTGTATGTATTATTTATAAATATTTTTGTGATATTTATTTTGGAAGTATGTAAGTATATTTTTATATTGTATGTTTATATTTAAATTAGAGATTTTTTGATTATAAGTATTTTGGTTTCCCTTCGTGTGTTCGTGTGTGTGTGTGTTCATGTTGTCTAGATCTCTTTTTATGTACTCTCTTAACGCAGGTAGGTATGCTTGAAGAGATTTCTTTAGAAATAACAATCATATTTGTAAAAACAATCTGTTCCTTTCTTCTCGTCTGTTTATATGTGTGTAAATAAATGTTTAAATAAATAAATAAAAGACAAACAAAATAAAATCCACGAAATAAGTGCACCATACAAGGGACATGGACTAGTGTTCTCGCGCCGTCTTGTATTAGGTGCCATAACCAATAAGAGACTGCGATGAATTAAAATGATTGAATGAACAATCAAAACCCTTGCTTTTGTAACACCTTATAATTCGTACAAAAAGTCCTTACTTAACAAAAGTTCCACTAATTAAAATCCAACAAAGAGATCGTATCAAAAACTTGGCGCGTCCATAAAGAACGGTTTTTCGGCTTTTCCCATCGTTTTCACCGGCCAGTCATTCTATCTCGCTATCATATGAGTTATACTGGCTGAGATAATGATAAGCCGCGGATTGGGCGCTCCACTCCACATTAAAACCTCGTTAGCCTTAGTGTAAGCTTTTACTATTGTTCAGCCTCAACTTGCTATATCATCAGGAGAACAACATACATACGTATGTATCTACACACTGAGCCAATTGCTAATGCATAACACTGGGAATTAGCAGAGTTGTTTCAGAGCTCCTGTTGTCAATATTATGTTCAGTCTTGGGATGGACATTAAGTACAACGGGGATGGCGAACCTCTTTACATCTACGTGCCATTTTTTTCCAAATAAATATTTAATGCGGGCTTCACGTGCCAACAAACTATCTATATACAATATTTATATACTTTCTCATTGTTATTGAAGTGAAGACTTCTTTAAGCGCGTTGGGCATTTTTGAGACGGGAAAAACCATTGAACTCGCGCCACTGTTACCGTAAGCGACACCGCGCGTGTTTTGTTTTTAAGACAATTCAAAAAATAACCGCTTCGGATGTGTTCGGCTGTCCTCGGGAGTGTCAGTCAGTGCCTCAGTGAATGATGGCAAAGTATTCTATTTGTGTTTTGTTTTTACTTCTGTCGGCACTCTCGGAGAGGCTCCATTTCTTGGGGCCCTGGGGTCCCGGAACTTTAGAAGGCGTATGAGGAGCCGAAACCAGCTCGCAGAAGCACGTTAGACGTTTTTAATGAAATGAGACACCAACCGACGATTATCCCTGTTCGCACTATGCAAGTGCATCTAAGGACAACCCCCGGTCGGTGTAGGACGAATGTTAACATAAATAGTTTTTGATTTATTTAAATGAAATGACAAATTAGAGCGATTTCTGCTGTTGCAAACTAGATGACCTGGGTACCTACATTTCTGAAATTATGTCGTGCCCAAATTATTTTGTTACGTGCCAGCAACGCGTGCCATTAGTTCGCCATCCCTGAAGTACAAGATAATTTGAGAATGGAATAGACTTTGTGCGTAATGATCAGCCAGTTATACCAGACAAGCCGCCATCATTCGGGGACGAAGGCTAATTCAACAAATGTTTGAATAGCTTGATGTGTCGCCGTTTGTCCAAGGTTTATTATTTTTAATTTTTTTGTTGTAGTACCTACTCTATACAAATTCGTATACTTACCACAACTTGCTAATTTAAAAACAGTGACGAAACGATCTATAACATCATCAACATAGGTACACCAAGTGGATTAAATACCTACATATTACTGAAGCTAACTCGAAAAACTATCCAAGCGTATGTAGTTAATAAAATCTATATGAGACCACCACGCGAGCTTCATCTACCAAATAAAAAAAGAATCACGGAAAAATCCGTGATTTAGCTGAATGAACCACCTTACTTTGCTCAAATAAATAAAATATAAAAGAATTGTAACATACTGTATTCTAAAAAATCTTAACCATTAATGCAAAGGTGGGTCAGCTATATAGCAGTTAGCTGACCCACCTTTGCATAACTGACTGTACATACATTAAAAAAATTCACCGAAACCGAATGCATAACTTCCTTCTTCTTTTAAATCTGTTAGAAAGCACGGCTATGTAGAGCGTCGTCTCTGTCACTCACAGTCACGCCTGTGTGACAGTCCCTTTCTAAAGCACGATGTGTAATGTTAACACCCGGACACTGTAGGGGTGTGTAGTCACGCAATCGTGAACAAGTGTTGCCACACGTATCTACGTAATTATGAAACTTTACTACCGGACTGAGGATTGTTACAGTTGCATTCATGTTATAAACGACACTATTATTAAAGTTTGTTGCTTACCTGATTTTACCAATGGCTTTTTTTGTCACTTCGATTTTTGATAAATCAGAGTTTTAATAAAACACCTAAAAATATCAGGCTATAGCTATATACCCAAATTAAGAAGCTCGTTGCTCTTAGTAGATGTCACGTGTCTTCGAATGTTTGGTTATAGGAGATGTTGTGGTTTCCTCACGATGTTTCCTTCATCGTCTTGAGAGCAGTGGTGATGAAATAATTTACACAAAGTAAAGCGCCTGCCTGGGTTCGAACCCACGACCTCCAACTCGTAAGCCGGGGCCGTTGCTACTGAGTCACCACTGCTTTCCAAGTTCATCAATTCGCCATAAATTTAAGCTAGGATGTTGCTCCTTATTATACAGCATTTTATTCCAAAATAAAACGTAGATTAATTAAAACAATTATATCATAATTCTAAAAATAAAATATTATTAAAATTATTCTAAAGTAAAATATTGGTATTCAGCTGCATCCGGTGAGACTGGAAGCCGACCCCAACATAGTTGGGAAAAGGCTAGGCAGATTGAATGATATAATAATTCTAATTAACTTCTTCAGGCTCTACATAATTATGTAAACTCAAGCCTTTTTCCCATGGCGGTAAGCAAGTCAACAGAACTCCACCTAGTACAGACGCCAGCACATCAAGCTACCCGAAACTGTCAAATTTTCCCAATCAACTTAGAACCTTATTATTTAGCGATAAAGTTGAAAATCTATTAAATAAATTTGACATATTGTAGTAGCTTGATGTGCTGGCGTCTGTACAATCCGTAATTACATTATACTCCTTTTGCTTCGTTTACGTTCATACATCGAGTCATACACGCACACCAGTTGCGAGTACTACGCACCTGACCTTTCTGGAGTTTTCCTAGAAGGACATACAGTGACCTTATTGGTAAAACATCACCAATAAGGTCACTGTCGTGTCCTTCTAGTCCGTCCAGCATTTCCACTCACATCCTTGTAAATACCTTTTATTAATCGTCTTTTATTCGGTCTCTCAACATGACCAAACCATCTAAGTATTCTCTTTACAATTTTGTCACTACATCTTCTTTTAAACCGTAACATGCGGACGCAACATAGACATGTTTGTGGTAATGGAATTAGCCTGTCAGGAAACCTGCTAGCCAGGCTTACTTCCCAGGGTGCTAAAGACGTATATTTACGTATCACAAAGCTTTCTTAGTGCACTGCAAATAATTAAAATACTTGGCAAAGTATTAAAGATGCATGTACTGTAGGTAAACATCAGTAGTAGTACACACATACGGCCCTCCTAAAAAAAACAATCCTTTAATCACACGCGAATTCAAAGGGGTTGTGTACGATAACACAATGGCGCATGGCGTGACGAAAACTTTACGAATTTAATAACCATTTAAGGCTGTAATTTAAAGGATAAAAAGAATAATTTAGTATGAAAGTTTCTGGTGCAACGACAGCTTTTATCTCGGTAACGAAATCTGGGACAAGTTCAGAGTTCGGAATATAAATAAGCGCTATATTTATTTTATATAATAAGTTGCCATCAGATTTTCTTAAAGTTTAATGCTTAGTGTGCGAATTTCTTCTCATTAAGACCTTTGAAGTCGATGCGGTATATATTAACGTGTGTTAGTATAAGTTTGTTGTTGTTTAAATATCTGACGAATCTCGTTACGCAGAAAAGCTGTTTAATAAACTTCAATTTATCATGTATGATGTGAGTATCCTCGTTAACTTGACAGAGTGCATATAATTTGTATGAAATTGCAAAATAAACGCTTTTAAATTAAAATTTACAGTTATTCGTCGTAAAGTTCGCTATAAAAATTAAAATTGGTTTGTTATTAGTCAATTATTTCGAAAACAAGGGTTGGCGACAGCGTCGTATTTGAAGTCCACAATCAAAACACACGGCGGTAAGCTCGCGTGACTAATGTTTTTTTTTCCATTTCTTATTGTTTTTCAGTGGTTGACCCTCCATTGACGTTCGTTGGCGGTATCATGGCTAGCTAATTATACTACTAAAATGATTTATTCCAGACGATTGTTATGCTAGAGATTGTTAAGCTACCAAATTGGATTACGGTTCATGTCAACGACGCATTTAGCTCAACGATATGATTTACTGTACAATCAAATAGTTAGGGTTAGAGTTTTACTCATTATTGTTTAAAAGCACGTATACCTATTTATTAGAAGTTGCAATGGGTTATGAGATCGTTAAAACACTAATAAGTCTGAAATCGCCAACCAGTTTTGAACAAGCGTGATGATCAATGCTCGTGTCTTTTCTTTATGAGAAGCGGTTTTCTTTTTATTAGATGGCTGTGCTATATACAAACTATAATTGTCGAGTGGTCGCATATAACTATAGTCCGCGCGGAACTAGTTGGCCGCGCCTTGGGTGGGGACGGGGCTGAGGGCGGCGGGGTTGCCTATTGTTCGCATCCCACGTACAATGCGTGCCACGAAAGATGAGACTTGACCCCGCCTCCCGCGCTCTTTCCGCCGCCCCTATGACGTCCGGTACCGTCCCGCACTCAGACCTCATACCGCTAAAGATACCTAAAATCGTGTACTGCGCATGTCAAACCACGTGGTGTGTCAAGTCTCATCTTTCGTGGCACGCATTGTACGCATTGTACGCCCCCGCCCCTCTGTCCCACCGCTCACATACCTAAGGCGCGGCCAACTAGTTGCGCGCGGACTATAGCGATACTGAATTAAAGTGAAATGTAAATATTTTCGCATCGTTTGTCACTTGATCTACTTTTGCAATTTTCTGTTTTTTTATTTTATGAAATGAAAAGGCAAGTAAGATATTTGTAGCCGCTTTTTATGAGCATTCCAAGAGTTGCTTTTGCTCAATGGGCATTGTTCATATTTTTTTAAATGTTGTTATTGAAAAACCATTTCGAGCAATAGCGTTACTGATCATTACGGACTAATTAATTTTGAAAAATATTCATATGTTATTGATATTTTTGATAAAATATGATTGACCTTCTTTGCCCTTCAAATTACGTACGACTTTGGCCGTACAGTTTTGTATCGTTGCCTCAGAAAATAAAAAGTAAGAGGCAAGTATTGTCTACAATCTGTCAAATGTCAAATTATTGTAAATATGTCAAAAATATAAACATTCTTGTTTATATCTCATTATTACATTACATACATTATTTCAACACTCGACAATATTTAATATACTGGAAGAGTTATGGAATACAGGAAGTGCTTTGTTCCAACTTGCAGCAATAATAGTAATAATGTCGCCGCGTGCGTTATTATTCTATTTCTAAGTCGCCGCGTCGATTGTTCTAGTGACGATAGAGAGTAGTATATTCCTTGGAGGACACTTACACATAAAAAAACCATTTGTAAATAAATACGCTAAGCTAGGATTCGATTATTTAAGACGTCTATTCGGCCTATTGACACTTTGACAGATGTGACATTGTTGACGTTGTGTTGACAGATTAAAATTTTTAATTATGTACTAGTAAGGCAACGGTACTTAATCTTTATGCCACTGGATGACGTCACCTACCTTAAAAACTTAAAATATTTAAATAATTTTTATTAAAATAACTATTGAACCAATCATCAAAATATTCAAATTAGTTTCTCAAAATGCTCTATAAAAATAAAATAAAATATAATGGTTAGAAATTTTGGACAATCCCCATTGTCTTTAGCTCTTTTGTCTACTCCTTTGAAGGTAAGCTTGCTGTGATCCAGCAAATGTTGAAACACGGGCTTTAGACTGTTGTTATTTTAAAAAGCAACACAGGAGTTTAAAGAAAAATATGGCTGAAGATTTTTGTATTTCCTTTCGTAACAACTTGTGTTATCATTAAATTGATATGTACGAGCTTGAATCTACTTCAAGCTCGTACATATCAATTTAATGATAACACCGCTTTAAATGGAACCGTTTAAATCAGTTCAGATCAATGTTTTTTTTTGTCATACGGTTTTATAATAAAATATTCCGTACACCGAAAGAAATAAGCAGTAAATAAAAATGAACTGAACTGCTTTAAACGGTTCCATTTAAAGCAGTTCAGATCAATGTTTTTTCATTTTTATTTACTGCTTATTTCTTTCGGTGTACGGAATATTTTATTAAAAAACAGTATGAAAGAAAAATCTGAATACTTAATCTAATTTTGTTTTGGTTTCTCGTGCAGTGCTATTGCGGTCAACCGTCCAATCTGTGTGGAGTCACCGACTTCCGATATAAACGTGGAATAATACATGACTACTTACATTCTCCCTACGTATTTTGAGTTTTGCAATTCCAGTTTTCCCTGAGAACACCTGTATGTTCTTTTTGTCAAGTTTATAAAACTAAAATAATTTTGCCAAACATCTATTTGAGAACTGAGGGGCTCGTGGCTAAGTAATAACTGATCGATCAGGTTACGCTTGCCACGGTCGGTCCGTGGATGGGTGACCGTCTTTACTTACCGAGACTCGTGTCTCGGAAAGCATGTTAGCCGTTGGTCCGGGCTGTCATTCTTGGATTTTTGACAGTCGTTACGGGTCGTCAGAACCGAAAGTCTGACAACCAGTCTTACCGAGGGTATCGTGTTACCCAGTAACTGGGTTGTGGATGTCAGATAGACAGTCGCTCGTTGTAAAATACTGGTATTCAGCTGCATCCGGTTAGACTGGAAGCCGACCCCAACACAGTTAGGAAAAGGCTAGGTAGATTGCATCTATTTGAGAACTAACTGTAATTGGAAGTTTTAACAAAACACAAAATTAATTATGAATACTATCCGATAACAATGGCCTCTGGTAAATTTTAGAACATTACTTGTGTATGATTTGGTACGACAATTATCATGACACCTTCATTTTAAGCGCTTAACTCGATTCAAATCTGAAAGTCTAAGAAAGAGAACCTACTTAAACTGTATATTTTTTCACGGAACCTACCTTAAACAGCATTAAACATATCCGGCTCAATGCCATTGCGTTTGCTTTCACAGGTAAAGTGTATTTTATAATATTATCCTCTGAGTCCTGGTTCAGACTGCATTTTTCACCGGATCCCGGGAAAAGGAGCAAAAATGAAGAGCGGCCTTAACTGTGCCCCGGGACTGCGCAGATAAAAGTCCCGGCCTCTTATTTGAGTTATGGGACTTTGACCGGGTCACATCACTTTATTATGCTGGAGTGCTGCTGCGCGGTTGCGTCGATGGAGTGGTATGCCATCCAGCAGTAAATGAGGTTTTGTGAAAAATAAATCTATATTTACCTATTTCTTTCTGTTTTTCTTTTAGTGCAGAAATAGATGGGAAAAAATATTTTTGTCGTGTTCCAAATGTTCCAATGTCTGTTTTGTTAATAGATTGCCTATTCCAGAGATTCGTCTATACTTCGTTGCCTCGATATAGTTATTTTAGACACCGAGCTATTGGCTATGTGGGCGTGGAAGGTAGCCATAATAGTACCGTTATGGGGAGGATTGGGGACAGTTATTTTAATAAATTTCCAGGCATTTCTATTGTCAGTAGCACTTTCTTGTTGTTTTCGTCGAAAAGGTCGTTAAAAACTGTTTGTCCTTAGAGCACTTATACTCTTGACCTATCGGCTTCCCACGACAGCTGTGGGTTGGCTTTTATAAACTATCTTGAAATATGCTGTTTTTATAGTACTGCTACCTTTAAAGGCAGTTAAAACGGTAATTTCTATTTGAAAACTTGTTAATTTATTAACTAACATTCTTTGAGCATTTAGGTTTTAGTCGGTGGCGGTTTCTACATCGCCTTGTTGCAGGCATCGTTAGGAAAATTTTCTCTTCTATTATACAATTTTTTATATGGCAATCAAAGCCGATGTTGCTCTTCTGCCAATGTCTAAAGCCAAGCCAATTGGAAAAGACAATGTGCATGATGAAATTTTTAATAAAAAAAAAACAACTTTAGACACAAATAAAACTCTTCGATTGATACAGTTGTAGACATTTTTGAGGTAATTTTCTCTGACTGACGAGCTAGTAAATAAACGTGTCTTGATGTCTAGCCTCACCTACTCACGTCTGGTTATTTGTTTGACCTTCACGTTACCCCGAAATAGAACACAATAAACATGTTTGGACAAAGCAGCTTATACTTTACCTTGGAAACAATATTACCTACTTACCTGAGTAAAAACTAGAATGCTCCATAAACTCTGTGTACAACATAATAAGATACGCAGTTTACGACATGAGAACCATTCGCGAGTCAATCTCCACTTGTTCCGCGGATATGGTAACATTCGGATGCAGTTACCCAGTTACCGGCTAAATTGGGCGCATCCTACGTTTTGTACAAGTTTCTCCGTCGTATCGCTCCGTGAAATATAATCAAGCTAGAAACGTTAAATAAGTTTGATAAACGACTTCAGAAAGTAGTCGAGCGGCTCCTACTTGGGTTTATTTTTATTCTCCTTGGCTTGGCTTTATACAGTATTTTGTTTAACAGAAGTCTGCCATTTTATGGTTGCGCGGTTTGTGTTATGCTGCATTTTTTATGTTCATCGGTTAGCACTTTTCGTTTAAGAATCATGTTTGGAATTGCGTTTCGATTTTCTGGGTAGCCTGGTTAAAAATATTGGTTATTAACAATGGTTGAATTACTTATACAAATAGGTATACATTGATTAAACGTAGATAGGTGTAGATATCAACAATGTGTCTTTGGGATAATAAAAACCTCATGTTATTTTCCATTTGCAGGTATTTATTGACACTTTTTTCATAGCGGATTTCGTAAGAAATATTAAACACAAAAATTCAAGAAGATCGTCATATCAATTTCTGTTTATAAGTACACGGGCATTGTCCTGCGTTCAAATTGATAGCAAAGATACAACACACAGATAGACAACTCACCATGCAGAGTAGGTCTACAGTTTTTCTATCTATAAACTAAATTACACTAAAGTCAACATCGAGTCACTTCCAGGTACTTTATACCCACGCTTCAGGTATATAGTGTGTGTTGCCTGTGAAATATTTTACGATTCCTGAGCCATAAGCCGGCGGGGTAGGGTTAAACATACCCGTATTTGTCCCTATTCGGTGATTTGTAAAGGTGAAGCCGCCAGAACATATTCTATTTCAAATCTTTGCAATAGATTTTTCTGAATTTTAAAAAACATGCTCGCAAATATTCCGATGTGGGTTTGTTTTTGATTGAATTACAGACATTTTCAACAAAATATTTCAAGTTTAAAGCAGATAATTGAAGAGCCTTTTGAAAACATGTTCAAACGTTTTGAAGTCACGTGAATTGGATTAAGCGGTTTGGGTTTAACTGTAGTAGCAATTTTAGCTATTTGATCTTTATATTCTTTACATACTTCTGGGAACTCAGTCATTGATATTTTGATCATAAATCTGATAAAGGGGATAAAAGAAAAAGCGCATCGAGGCGTCTTACGAGCATTGACTAAATGATGAAACATTACGAGGACATTGATAATTTCATTATTTACCTGTTTCTACTCGCTATTAATTCATTAATCGCACAGGTATGCATTCCATTCCACGTGCCCAGATTCTCAATCATGTTTACCAATTGCTGAAGCGGTCTAATTAATACCTTTGTGATTTGACTCCGGAACTGGAATAGTCTGATTTTGGTCAGATATACACATGCGAGTAGCAAATATTTTAAGAAATTGTTAGTTATGTTTGTACCTACACTTGCACCATGCATAGCTCTCGTGCAGAAGTTTCATTTTAAGACTAAACTTATGTTCGATATGGGAGGTGGCGATTTTTTTTTATTTTTGTCAATTTATGAATCAACCGGGAAAGACTTCCCATGACGCAAGGGCCGACTTTTACCTTGGCTAGAGGCTAAGCATGGCCATGCAACGTAGCAAGCCGCCAGTCTCTTGGGTATATTACTAGTCGACAGTAAGGCGGAGGAATTTTTCGACAGAGTCGCGTTACGTCCGTTACGCGTAACGTCCTGTGTATTTTTGAATGTTATTTTTTTTCGGATCATCGCGTTACAGCCGTTCTACCTAAAAGTACACTCGACGCCAAAAGTGCTTGTGATTAGAAAAACATCACATAGATCAAATGAACATTTTGTGAAGCATGGTATTAGGCGAGCAGACTTATCAGGAGATATTTTTTGTCGCCTGCACACACGCTTATTTTTATAGATCTATATTTGACGATGCATTTCTCCGAAAATATTAATCGGATTGTGAACAAAACGTGAAACATGTTTTTTTAATTACTTTTTATTTTGCAATTCTTAGTGTTAAGTAAAAACTGGAATATTTGTTTGTTATAAGTAGTGAATAGTTTTGTTGTAAATATTGCACTAGAATTTGACCAAGGTTTTGAGATGTTTTCCCTTTGACACCACACACTAATAATAGTAAGTAATAAGCCAGGCCTTCACACTTACAAGTATTAGTCCATATATAAAAACTAACTAAATAAAGTAAATAAAAGCCAATAAAAAATGGTCACAATCCGATTAATAGTCTTGGAGAAATGCGTGGACAAACATATTATGTATGTTTGTCCACACATTTCGCTGAAACTGTGTACATATATAAAAATGTGCGGCAAAAAGTATCTCCTGATAAGTCTGCTCGCCTAGTACCATGCTTCACAAAATGTTAATTTTGTCTGTGTGTTATTTTTCTAATAACAAGCTCTTCTAGTGTTGAGTGTACTTTTAGGTAGAACGGCTGTAACTTACGCGACTGATCCGAGAAAAAATCACCTTCAAGAATAGAATATGGCCATAAACGGATGTTACGCGTAACGGACGTAACGCAACAGCCTCCCGATGCCATATTTTACTTAGTTAATCGTTTTAGTTAGGTTAGGTTATTATATATTTATTTTAATCGTTTGTTGATTAATTTAGTATAAAAAGTTTATTATACATTGTAATCATTGTATATATTTTTATACCGGTTAATAATTGACAAGCTTTTGGTTTTATGCATCCATAACGGTAGATCGAAACTATTAAGTACCATGAAAAATGGCTAGACGGTACTTGAAAAGAAAGAAAGAAAAAGAAAAGAAAAAAAGAAGTTTTCAAAACAAAGTTCAAGTACATAGTATAGTAGCATAAGTGATACTTTGCACTTATGAATTCCATCTGTTACGTCTTTAGCACACCTCATAAAACAATTGAATGTGCAAATAAACACATTCCAAATGACCAAATAACATAAAAGAAAACAACATTTTACCCAGACACGGGGAGAAACGTACAAATTGAGGTAGCAAACGTAAAAAATAATAACTATCAAAAGTTCCCTCTTTAACATTTACTTAAGTGGAGGAAGGGAAATAAATTGTTAGACATTTTTGAGTGAATTATTTTACCCCCGGGTGCATAAGTTAAGTACCCCACGCCCTTTGGAGAAATAAGTATTTCCACTCAGTTTTTATACATCCCCATTCCCCATGTAGTTTTTTCATAAGATACGAAATATCTGATAGTATAGTTATTTATGGTAGGCTATAGGTTAGATATTATACAATAATAATCATAGAATTAACAATAACAATCTCATATTATATAATCTTAGGAATTTTTTTATTTATCTATTTTATATCTGTGAGTTTATACGAATACATATTTGGTACACAAACTATTTCATATTACCGGTATGTAGACCGATCATAACATGATTTTTAGTAAATGTCTAGGTCCATTTTCACTTTCATCACTTTTGCTCCCACCCTAATTGTGTAACGCACTATCAATCACAATCTGAATCATTTTGAAGGATCATTGCAAATCCATTGATTTATATGTTCGAAAAAATTGTCTGTTCAACAACGTAAATAAAGCAATGAATGTTGTTGAACTGTCAAAAGGAAAGCTATTGTTAGTGTGTTACGCAATTGCGTACCGCACTAACACTAGCGATGGCTTTCATATTAATGTACCTATCTATAGGGTACATTATACCACTTAATCTTCAATTTACTTCATAGCAAATGAAACTAAAACCTTATCTACCTAATAAAAATCAAGTGGTCTGATGCCCAATTGAATTCAACGTGGATGTACTGAAACAGAAACCGAGATTAAATCCTCAGAAAAAAAAATGGCTTCTTGCCCATTAAAGTAATTGATTCGATAAGACATGGGAAAAGTTTTTATTTGACAAGGGACCGGACTCTATGAGTTACGTGGAATCCAAGGAAATTGAAAAGGAAAATAGCTTTACTCAGTCTTTACTTTACAAAATAATAGACGTGTGTTTCTGCTTGTATGTATGAACGTGAGTAATGCCATGGAATCAAAAACGTTTGCATTGTACGGTTATTTTTGAGTTTTTCTGACCCCGTTGCGATGATTATTATTGAATTTGGTATTTGGGATACAAGATCTGTATGCAATTTAGAAAGAAGAAAGAAAGAATACGTTTATTTGCAGTAAACACGACGAAACGCAAAAAAATAAATTTTAAGAGAAAATATGCGTTACAACCACGTAAAACGGCCATCGCTCAGCATAATGCTGCAACCTTATGCGAAACAGAGCCCTTAGCGCTGGTTTACCGATTATTCTAATTGACTATTATGTCTTTAAAATCAGCGGAACTTTTATTGTGTAACCTAAACCTATAAAATCCGTTCCACATACAAAGTTCAAGCACACAGAACAGTTTTTTTTAAGTTCATACTGGTTAACATACATTGTATTTTTTACGTTAAAAGCTCCGCGATAAAACAGGTAGGCAATATAGAAATGATGTAGGCAACATTACCAGAATAAAAGAGTAAACTAACTAGAACAACCAAACACGTATGTTTTGAACGTATCTACTTTTGTTTTACGGCCGACAAACACTACCCTTTTGCGGAGTAGAACAGAAATGCAGTGAAAATATAAAAATATTGTCCGTAGTGAGATGCGAGTTGCATCGGTTCCCTCCGGGCACGATTTGGATGGTACACGCACTCAGCACTATTTTTTCCGCGTTCCTTACCCACATTATATGTTAACCATGTTTCTTAGAGCGAATTTCACCAATGAAAGTGACCGCTATCAGCACATATACACCGCGATCGAAAACTGTCAGTGTCATCGATGCTGTGGAATATTGACACTGACAGCTTTTGAACGGGGTTTAAATGTGCTGATCACTTTTAATTTCATTGGTGAAACTCACTTTTAACCTTTGACACGAAGTAATAGTCCTGGTGTTATCGTTCGATTCTACTAGTAAATTATAATTTGATTCTGATAAGTCTTCATGACACTTGCAACAGCTAAATCAAACTATAATTTACTTCAATATAAGCTCATTAGTTATTGAGTTAATAAACATCAATACTCACGGACTATATTTTCCAGTGGTGTCAATATAGAGGTAATTTAAACGGGATGTAGGTAATTAAAATAGAACAAGTAAGTATTTGATTTATCTAATTTATTTAATTTATCTATTTTTGAAATGATGGTTCTAATTAATTATCATTACAAAATCAGTTTCACTGGAACCGGCTATAGAGCAGTTACCTACTGTTTCAAAAGTTAGCGTCACCTAACACAATACGATATCAAATTTCTTTTTATAGTTATACGAGAGCTATTGATGATGATTGATTAATTTTATCTAGATTCCTTCTGTCAGAGCGTGTTTGGTTCCCAGTGCGTAACAGATATAGTCGGCCCAGTGCGGCCGTAACTTCACGCGCGGCCGCCGACGGTAACGAGCAGCCACATAAAACAAAATGCCAGCAGAGAAGGGATCCTCTAAATTTGCTTAAATGCCAAATAAACTGCGAATTGCTTCGCCATTTATGAAAAAGACCCTAGATTCGGCCTATTTCCGTGGCAGATCTTGTTTCGTGAAATTATCTCGATAAGATTTCTTCACAGGATATGAAACGTTTACAATCTTAGGAATTTACATATTAAAAGTTTTATAGTCTAAAAAAATAGAGGTACAATAAAAAAATTAAATTAACGTTCACTGCATAAAATAAAGTAATATTTTGCACGTAGATACATGTTTTACGTAGCACAGGGGCAATTAAAACCGTAAATGATTTAATTTAGCTGTAGTTATTTTCCCCAGCGTAGTCTGAAGGTTATTTTTGTATAGATTGCGTGCTATATACCTAAAACTGGGTGGGTAAATTAGTGGCAGCACATAAGCCGCAATAAAGCGAACGTAGACGTATCGTAAATACAAAGCGTTTTATAACGCCTTCCCCGCGCGAACGGTGAGCGGTGAACCTGCCCTAAGATTTGTAACAAAGATAACGAAAAAGTTGGACGAACCAAATACAAAATAAAGTTTGCCAATCTGAAATGTGGGGCATCGTAGTTTTTTAATTATTCCAAGCCTGCCAACGGTTACCATACCTGTGTCTATCTCTTTGGAAGTGGGCGGTGGTGTATGGCTTCAAATATAATCCTTAACCACTTCTCTCGGGTGTTGGTAGGAATCGAGCATGGATAGCAAAATGTATGTAAACTTATAGTTATTAGTTAATAGAAACTTCTTCAAAGAGTCGCTCGCCTCTCCCTTCTATATTCTCTGATCCTTTCGCTCACGTTCAAGGTATTGCATGGCTTAAAATAATAATTCCATAAAAAAAATAAAGATTTCTGTAAACAAATTTAAAAATAAACTCTGAAACGCACCACGATGGAAGCAAAATTGATTCATAATACTTTACATATTTTTATTTAGCTAACATAAATAATATGCTACCACAGATTCTATCCACAGATTTTTTGTGAATGGGAGATATCTGATTTCTCTGAGAAAGAGCAAAAAGAGCTTTAGAAATAAATTATAAGGATACAACAATGAATAGTATTGCAATAAAATTACTGTCATTTAATGTCTTGGTTGGTGGATTTATTTAACTTATTTTTTTGTAACGTTAAAATCATGTCAAAATTCAAGGATCTTTTTATTAATAAACATTTTAAACTTATTACTTACATTAAAAGCACTCGACCCAAAAATCACAACGATGCATTTCACAGTTATTTATTCGGTGCTATTTTTATATTAAGCAGAACTGGTGTAAGAGTACATAAATCATATGTCACAGTTTAATAACGCTTGACAGATTCGAGAGCGCAGCAGATTCGAGCAATATGTCACATATTCACAATGCGAGGCGCTCCTCTATCTCTGACGTCACTGCAAGCTACGAAAACATTTGATATCTCTCCGAGAAATATTATATCAGAAACGTTTCCAACTCTGTTCATTTAATTGAACCAATTTCGAAGAAGTTTTCTTGGTTTCTCAATTGTAAGTAGTGGACGAAGGGTAATAAGAAACTGTTCGTAAATGGAATGAGCTGTTGGGTACTTTATTTGAGTTTTGACTTTAGATATTTAATCTGTCTGAGTGATTCTTGCAATTTACAATAGATTTTGGAACGATGTGCTTTACGCGGCTTGCGGTAGAAATAAACTGGAAGAAATCGGGGCTTCGTTCCTGATGGCGGTCTCCCTACCGCACATGGTTTTTTATCGTCTATAAAAATAAATAAAATAGCAGTTTCTGTTTGTAATATTAAAATAACCGCTTTTTACACGGTACATATACCAAAATAACATGTTTTACAATTTTTGTCTGTCTGTCTGTCTGTTTGTTCCAGCTAATCTCTGAAACAGCTGAACCGATTTTGAGGGGATTTTCACTGGCAGATAGCTGAAGTAATAACGAGTAAGTTAGGCTACGTATATTTAAGAAAAAAAAATTGGTTCCCACGAAAAAAATTAAAACCTATACATATTATATGAAATCTATACATCTTGTATATACGAATAAATGTAATTGGAGTGTCTGTTTGTAATGAGAGCACATTCAACCGATTCAGAATTTAGCAAAATTATTCTCGATGTTGGTGAGGGAAAGCGTCCATAAGTTAATAGAACTCATGATATAGAACTACTTACCGGTTTTTGTCAGGTTGTGGCGGACACTGAAATTTTAATACATAGTATTTATGATGATATTCACAATCTCAATATCAAAGATACGTGGTTGTGTGAAAGATAAATTTTAGCACTTATGAACTGAAAGGTTACTGCGCTCAATCAGCGCATTTTAGATAAGCTATCTGGTAAACTACAAACATAGGTATGTTGTGAATGATGTGGTGAATTACCCAACAAAATTTTTAAACAGTATAATTGTGCCTGGTCTACCCCTTCACAAACTAGAACTTAAGATTGGCGTGCCCATCATACTACTCCGTAATTTAAACCCTCCGAAACTTTGCAATGGTACTAGGTTGCGAGTAGTGTCGTTGCAAAGAAACGTTATAGAAGGTCGTATAATATACCACAGATTCCTATATTACCGTCGAATTTTCCTTTTGAATTCAAAAGATTGCAATTCCCAATCAATGTCAGTTTTGCTATGACAAACAACAAGTCACAATGGCAAACGTTAAGCAAAGCTGGCATAGATTTAACTAAGGGTTGCTTTACTCATGGGCAACTATACGTGGCATGTTCACGTGAGAGGAATGCCAGTAATGTTGTTGTTTTAGCCCAAGAAAATCGTACACCAAATATTGTATATAAATAAATTTTACAATAAAGCTAATACGAAAAACAAAAAAAATAAATAATAGTGAACTTAAAATGCAAAAACGAAAAAATGGAACTAAATGGAGAAATATGTACCAAAACAAAATATCGATTCATAAAATGGAAGAATTTCATTAGATAAAATTAGCATAGGGATTTCTTTACGCGGAATACAGAATTAATAAGTTATCATAAACTCTGCGAACTGAACAATAACTTTTTGTTAAATTCTACGCGAACGAAGTCGTGGGTAACAGCTAGTTGGAAATAAAAAACGGTTTCGAGAATGAGAATAAAATTATAGTGTCTTTAGTGATTGACGAGTTATACGAACATAAAATAAAGTAAGGTACAACTGATTATTTTTTCGCTATTTCAGGTTAGATAAAAGTTGTTCATAATGTTTGAGAAATAATATATAACCCTGATACTTTATTGTACACCAGAAAATACATAACAAAAAAAAACATTTAACACTACAAAACATACAATGGGCGGTCTTTTCACTTTCTGCGATCTCTTCCAGGCAACCTTGGACATTAATTGCGTGGACATAAAAAGGGGCCTATAGCCTCCCGACCGATTTCGGCAGGGTGGCCAATCACGGAGATAGCCAGGTACGCAGGATATATTATAGTGTAACGTGTGTGCGCAAACACAGGTGCACTCTGTTCGCCAATCCGACACAACCGGAGATCAGGCGCACGACCAACGGCTTTACGTGATTTCCTACGCACGGGGGTATTAAACCGCCAACTTCCAAACTCCGGGATGTTAATATGAAATTCCTAATGGAAAACCGAATAAAATTTTGCACGACTTAGGAATCGAACCCAGGACCCCAAGCTCAACAGTCGTGCTTGCAACCACGAGACCAACGGGGCAGTCAATACACTATAACATACACATAGATATATGTATTTCAATTTCAAATAGCCTTTGTCAGCAATGTTAACCAGTTTAATCATTTATTTAAATTAAAGGATTAGACATCAGAATTCTCCAAATTGCTTTGCTTTTTATCATAGGCCTCCCAGGCTTTTCCATAGCTCACGATTGTGAGTTTTTTTCCTCCATGTCCCGCGGTAGTTTTCAGGTCGTCTTCCCATCTTTGAATTGGTCTTGCTCTTTTCCCTTTCCTTCTCTGGGATACTATTCTGTTACATGATGTTGACTGTTACGGACGTAGATATATACAAATATATAAATGCTATTTAATAAATACATAAATACATCATCATCATCTGCCTAGCCTTTTCCCAACTGTGCTAGGGTTGGCCTCCAGTCTAACCACATGCAGCTGAATACCAGTATTTTACTATCTGCTTATCTGACCTGCACAACCCAGTTACTGGGTAATATGATAAGTACCACTTCGTAAGATACTTAAATACATATATACTTTAATTAGTATTAGACTTGAATACTACTCTATTACAAGTGTGAGTCGTAGTTAGCGGTGTTATGAGCAGTCAGCAGGATGTGCCACGATCTAGTGAACACACGTACCGTTCAGGTTATGCCAGAAGCAACATTGTTAACCTAAATAACTTAATCACCTAGTTTTAACTACATTCCCAGTAATATTTAGTGAAATATAACTGGAAATGTAGTTAAAACTAGGTGAGTGCTAAGAGTGCTTGACGTGGCTTGTCATGTAATAATTAGTGATCATGTTGATACTGTTTTGTTTAAGCGATTGAATCGAAATGTATTTAATTCATTATCATATCAGCTGAAAGACGTCCACTGCTGCGAGATAATTGCGTAACAGACTATTTTGACAGTTCTACAATATTCATTGCGTTATTTACGTTGTTGAGCAGACACATTTTTCGAACACATGGAGCAATGGATTTGCAAAATCCTTCAAAATGATTCATCAGATTGAGATTGATTGTGTTTTACGCAATTAGGACGACGAACATAGACCTGCAATTGATGTATTTAAATAAGTTAATGGTATTGATTGGAATTGTTATTGATTTTAAATGTAAGTAAACGTACATGAATTTTGTTAATCTATTTGATTTATTCTTTAAATTTCTGTGCCACTCCTGTGGACAAACATGGGTAAAGGCCTCCATTTCTTCCATTTCTCACAATCCCGTGCTAAGTACCGTCTGATTCAAAGGCTGCGTGATCATAGTATTGTATAATCAAGTATACATTATTTAATGTTCGTGCAGTCGAGGGCTCTCCGGGCAGATATTTTGTTACAAGTGCGGTGGATAGGATTCAGGACGAATTAAAAAGGTACTATCGTAAGCGAGATGAAGAAGAGGCAAAATTTTGAGTTTGAAGATTTTGAGATTTTTGTCTCGAAGTGAGTTAAACACAAATTTTCGGATTAGAGTTTTAGTTTCAATCAAATATTTCAAGGTTTCAATTATATACTTTCACATTATATACTAAATATATACTTTCTGCGTTTGTCTTGGACATAACTGATATCGGTAAAGGAAAAACATCGTGAGGAAACCTGGACTTATTGTCAATACTAGCAGCGCCCCGCGGGTTCACCCGCGTCAGATTTGATCCCGTGAGAATATCGGGATAAAAACTATCTCTATACCAAATTTCATCGTGAAGAGGTAACAGACAGACAGACAGACAGACACACTTTCGCATTATAATATTAAGTATGGATATAAGTCTGAAATCGCCTACCTGTCTTGAGCAAGCGTGGTCATCCATGCTCATGCTTTCTCTGTTTGAGAAGAGGTATTTTTGGGTTAATAATAGGCTGGTACTATTATATTCAAAAATCTGATGTTTCTATACTTATTCACGATGAACAAATTATTTTGGATTTTGCCGATAGGATATATATTCCTGAATTAACTAGAACCTAAAGAACAATAAAATTCCTAGGAATATTAAGGACGCAATGATAGTAAGAAATAAATCAAAATTTCAAGATGTTAATTCTATTCAAAATTTTAATGAAATTATCTTAGGTATAGAATTTATATCACCACTTCAGCGGTACAAAAGAATTACTGAAAGTTTTAGCAAAATTATGTAGCGTACCTTTCTACCGTACTTGTTATCTTTAATAATGTTATTCGTTCTTGTTTTCTAACTTTATAGTCTACTAGGAATCGAAAGGAAAATAAGGGACTTAACCCTTCGTATTCGAACGTGGATCCACGCGAAACAAAAAGGGTTTTTAATTGTGTCTGTAATAACGGCATTCAAGCGGTTAAAGAAACCGATAAATGCAGTAAAGAAAACCTTTATTATTATAGAAGTTGCAAAATGGAAACACCCATATTTCACAAATAAAATAAAATTACCCATGTCGAGACGATTGCGTGTCGGAAAGTCACTAAGGGTTACGTAGTTAGGATTAATATTTACGCATACACAGTATTAAAATAAGATTGTATTTCATATTATAACTCGAAAATACTATGAAAAACAAAGTAATTTTGCGCGGTTGCAACCAAAAACATCCCGTATCTCACAAACTATTAAAAGTAATATGGAAACATTATCATCTTTTTAATTATGGGATCCAAAGATACTCTACACGCCTATGTGCATAAAATTTTTTGCTCATTTCAAGTTTTTTGACCAAACGTAAAGAATCTACATATCTTTTTCCGAAATTTAGATAGATAAAAGATTTAGTGCACACAAAAGACACAAAAGCACAATTAAATGATATCAAATTACATTAATATATACATATATAAAGAACGTGCCAATATACAAAAAGAAAAATAAAAGAAAAACATATCTACTTAAAGAAATAAAAAATAGTTAAAACTGAAAAACGTCGTAAAAACTGTCGAATCGTACTTATTGCGTATTTCTAAAAACATAAAAATAAACTGCGTCAAGAAAGCAAATAGCTAAATGACATTTATTTTTTCTTATTGTGAAGTGAAATGGGAACAGTACTTTGCCAACTTGTTATGACTTCTGACATTCATAGGGCTTCATTCATATTTTCTAGTATTGTCAGGTTGTTTGTGGGTTTAAACGGTAGGAGGTAGAAGATTGAAATAAATCGCATGTAGTTTTGCTTACTTCAAGATATGGGGGGAAACTAGATAGAAGCGAGAACCAATATAACTTTTTTTAAATTAATCATGCATTTCATCCGTCACAGATATTGCATGAATTACAGCGATAGAAAATTTCGTAAGAAACTAATTTTATAATATGGTTATTTTAAATTGGCTAGCTAAACTCAGTAGACGCGATGGGCTTCGATGGGTTTTTTTTTGAAATGGCAAAGACCGCTGTTGCTACTTGAAGTATGAGTTGAGAAAAATAGTTTTCTTTTGTGTTATCATGTTTAGATACCGATATCTATCACATTTGTGAAGTTTACAAAAAAAAAACCAGTTTTTTCAAACTGATATTACAAGTGAATGCAATAACTGCGGTCGATGACCGTCGATGGACCCATGTATCTATCAGATAATTAATTTATATGTCATGGTTTCATTTTTAATTCTTTTACCTATTGTGGTATATTAATTTTATTTTAGGTGACAGATTGTAGTAACTTTATGTGCTGGCGTTTGTACAACTAAATTTACGTTTTGCCGAACACTGTCTCTCAAGATACAGGTTTCCTAGTTTGAGAGGCAGGGTTTAATTTTTTGGATATACATTTAAGACTTTTGTAACCTTACACTTTAGTATAAAGTGAATTGCTTTGGAATGGGCAACTAGCTTCATATTTTCTGACTGAACGACTTCTTGACAATTCAAAAGTGCCTGTAAATGGTTTAATTGAAATAAATGCTTTGAGTTTGAGTTTGAAAGAGCTATTCATCTTTATTGTCTGTGTTGAATCTGTGTCTATGTTTAGATAAATAAACAATTATTATTAATTTTTGGTTCTGGAACATGCCAACCACTGTAGTATTACACTGCGCACAGAATTTATTGAAATACCGAACAATAGCAAAGATATCTCCTATCGAAATTGAAAGAGCAAGAATGACGAATGTGGGTATATTTATAAATGGTGCTTCTGAGGCCGCTTGCCACCGACCTAGGGGAACTGCAAGGAAATGCCCCTCCGTTCGCAGAACTCAATTCTGTGGCGCCGACCGGCCCGACATTATTTACTAGGAAACAAAATAAATAATAGGCACGTTTTTAGAATCCACTCATACATACGAAGAAATCGTTTTGCCGCGAAAATGTGGAAAATAGTGTCGCAAACACGGATATCGATCTATAGTCGCGAACATGAACTTGTTTAAAAAATATTGAGAATGTAGCTTGTCAGAGATTCTCGTAAAAGCAGCTTATTTTACATAACATGATCACGCCTTTAATCCCCGGAGGGTTAGACCGAGGTTTACATATTAGGACAAGCACATGATTTTATCACTTAAGTTTAAGTCACATTAAGTACATTAATAAACCTCTCTAGTCTCCACTCTGGAATTCGTACTCCGAGCCCCAAGATACAGACTAACTGTCTAGTTTGGGGCTCACAAGTTAATACTATATTGTAACCTAGCTGTAGGTAATATTTTAAGCTCCTCATGTCGTCTTAACTTACTGTTACTGTATTACCTGGACAATAAATATTTTTCTATTTTCTATTAATGTGTATTAAACCTACATATAGGTGTAGATACATATTTAAACTATTAGAAGCATATGACCCAATGAGGGTATTAATCGTATTATTCAAGCCATTATAATGTGTATTTAATAAGGTCCTATAGACCATATTATTAACGTGTACTATAATTAACCATTTTAGTCCCACGTAATAGGGGCGAGACTGTTGCGATCAACGGGGCACGAATCTACATTACGGACTGCTACTGAGAACTTGCTGATAGATAAAACTAATAACATTTTGTCTGGACCTAGGAGTCCGACCGAACTCACAGAGCATGTAACCTTTTACGAACTCAGGAACACATGCTGAGCAGTAGCGCTTATCTAAGTTTTCTGTAAGGTCGCTACTGGATAGCTTATACTGTGTTTATTTCCACGAAGCATTGATTCCATCTTTCTACTTAGAACAAGCAATTACTGACGCCGTAGTCCAAAGGGTAATTATTATAAAAAATCAATGTTCAAGCTAAGCATTTGCATGGTTTCCCAGTGTTGTGGTTGCGGTTCGAGTATAGTGAAATATTATTCGTTGGTGGAAGGTACTCGAATTACTTCCAGCCGCCGATAACCAAATGAAACCTTTGGAATTGTACACTCAGTTATATAAGTAACTAATGATAATGTCGACGTCCCCAAGTAATATGTTGGTTATCGTAAAACTCAATTTTTACGGGAGAAATGTTTTTCTGTTTTTGACAGTTTTTGATGAATATCTTTTCATCTAGTTGGAGTATTGAGGCGATTGATACATCAAACGAAAGCAAATTTTTTGTATAATTCAAATACGATGTAAACAACATTACATTATCTGTGTGAACATCCTTGCAATTTAAGAAAATAATTATTACAAACATGATAGATAATATACGTATGCAATACGCTTCACATTATTTACTTTAAAAACCTTGTTAATTCCCATTAAGGCTCCTACAAACAGGCGCGACACGCGATATAATCGCGCGGGACACAAAGGCACCGCTCGTTGCGCGACTTGCGGTGCCATTGTGTCGAGCGCGATTTTATCGCGTGTCGCGCCTGTTTGAAGGAGCCTTTACGGTTTGAGCTTACTCAAAATAATTCAACAACAACAACGTGCTAGCGTTTACCAAAGAATTGCACGAAATTCTTATACGCCAGTAAGTCGGTAATAGCAACTTACCAAAATTAAATACTCAAAACACTTCGGTATTGATACGTTAAGATACTTTTCTCGTCCTAATTTTGTTTTTGAATTTCCCTTCATTATAACAGTTTTACATTATATCTTCGTAAATATCACTACGTAAAATGTATAATAAATTACTAAGATGTATCCCAACCCATTGGTGCCGAATTTGACAACAATAAAAGTCCATAATAGCACATTATCGAATTATTGCTTGGGGGCATCGATATGTGAAGCAAATTTTCAGAATAGTTTCATGAATGAGAACTTATCTACTGGCAGTTTATTTTTAAGTGGGTAGTGGGTAAACCTATTATGTATCAAAACAGAATATAATAATTTAATGTGCTCCATGATATATATGTAGATTTACAAGTTACTTACAGACCACTGCGGTGCTATTATGTAAACTTCTCACCGTGAAAACTTAGGTGAAGTACGAGTAAGCGTGGAGTGAGCTGTCAATAGTGTCAATTCCTAGCAAAAACAAACTCACATCACCTAAGTTTTCACGGTGAGATTTTTATAGAATCGACCGGCTGGACCGAGAAAACATTAAGTTTGCACACACGGGACTTGCAGACATTATACTTTTAAGCTCGTTTCAATTTTGTTCTGACATCTAAGTCGCTACGGAGCTTCTGCAAGCTATTGGAAGACGAGCCTTTTGATAATATTTGTACTATTTTCAATCAGTAGTACCTATTGGCAATTTCATACAATTCACTACAGTCCAAATTTCCACACTAGGTTTTTACAAAGCCTGAAATAGCCTATCGTATTTTATACTTTTTGCTGTGCCCTACAGTGTCCGTATTAAGCCATTGTAACACCATTAAAACAAACATTAGGTACATTATGGAATGCAAATAAAAATATGAATATAAACTAAAAGAAAGAACTCGCTGGTACTTTGAAATCGTTTTTGTAGGCTGTCTCTTTAAACCCATGACAACTACTACATTAATTTAAAAACAACATTTTTTAATAAAATAATTCAAATAACTAAGTTCCACATAAGCGTCTAGTTTGAACAGGAATTTAGATTAAATCTTGGAGATAGATCCTTGAGATTCTCGGCTGTAAATTGTGATTGACAATTGAATTGCTTGGATTGGTTTATATAATACGAGAACGAGTTAGCCAATAAACTCGGTACTTTTCCGTATTATGAAAGGAAATGTCAGTATCAGAAGGTTAATGAATCGTAGGCGCGAACCTTGTGTGAAAGAGACCACAATATGGAGGAGGTGCCGCTTTCCGCCGGCTTCGGTATAACTCGCTTGCAACAGTTATCTGTGAGTCGTCGACGGTGACGGTAGCGTGCGAGTCGCTCGGCGGATGTCTCGTATCAAACTTTTCACGGGATTTCGGGAAAATATTACGCGCTCTCCGAGTTGACCACCCCCTTAATCACTTTTTTGCGTGTGTTCTATGTAATCTGAAAGAAAATTTACTGCATGCTTTATGGTTCAGTTTGTTTATTTCGAATTTTATCATTCTCAGAAATAACCCGGCTGTAATATATGTCAAAATTACTTTGAAACCAATTATGGTGTCATGTTGTCGAATAATTTGATCACGATTGTCAACATTGGAATTGGTTTGGCGCCCAACGAGGGACCGGAATAAGATTTGTTTATTTCAAGCTAAAATTGTCTACGAATTATAATTATATCTCTTATATAATTAAATCTTATAATCACGATGATGTTATTATACAGACTGTGTTTATGGAAAAGTGGAAAACTGTTACTGGCGCTGTTCCTATTGGATTGGCTATTTGCTGCTTCTACAGACGCTACCACTCGTAAGTATGATTTATTTTTAATTATTATTTGCGATAGTAAGCCGCTATCATCAGTCTATACTAGCCAGCCAGCGCTGCAGCGCGGCGCAGCGGCTAGCTGCTAGCTTTAGTTTCGTTGTTGTGGAATTAGTGTTTGTTTTAAAATGTGTCCAAATGCTCACGTTTGTTTGAAAAAGATACCATTTTACTATTTAAGAGGTAAAGAACATTAACAATGGATACAATAGTATAAAAACGGATGTAATAGTATCTTGCATTTCTCTTTGGACAAGGAATATTGCAGCAGTGCATAGCGTAGGTATATATATGTAGTTTATAATAATAATAAATAATAATCATTTTATTATCAGGCAACTAAGGCCCATAGATAAAATACACAAAAAACTAAACTAAACTTATACAATAATAAACAAATACATATTAAAAAAACTTAAAAATATGATTATACACGTAACGTTGTCGGTTTATGACTAATACCGAACTGAACCGACGAACTTGCTTTATTACTCACGTGCTTTTTACTTATCAGTTCAGCACTTTATGTAAGTAAAGCTTTTATTATTATGGCAGCTAAAGTGATAAAATTAAATGTGAATTATGTGTTCGTAATCTGCTTTAAAAATTCTAAAAACCCGTCTTCCTAAGGGGTATCGTAATACCCAGTAACTGGGTTGTGGAGGTCAGGTAGGCAGGCTCTCTATGTAAAATACTGATATACAGTTGCATCCGGTTAGATTGGAAGCCAATCCCAACTTATTCGAGAAAAGGTTAGGCATATTGAATCTGTTTTTAAAAAAAGAATATGTTGCCTATGGTTTCATAGGTAAGATTATCTTTTCTGTTTTCATTGAGAAGCAAAGGCATAACTGTCTCAATATCCATACTAATAATCATAACACGAAACTATCTTGAAGTCAACACTTTATACAGGGTGAATTTTTGAAACGGAAATACAGGATAATACTCCTAAAGTATAATCATAATATGCAAAGCTTAGGAGTTAAAACGAAACGAAATTGGTCAAAAGAGTCATAAAAACAATTTACCAAAAAATCAAAAAAATGAAAAGAACCCTTGAATGTTATTTTAATTAAATTAGCTCATTTCTGAATTTAAGCTTTCTGACCTATAGACCGTTACCTGTCCACTGAAGGCAGTGGAAAAATGACAGTAACTAAACAACAGAAGGGTGAATTTATGACAGAGGTAAGCCGAAACAAAAAAATGTCAATAAACCGTTTCATAAAATTCCTATTTCAATCTACTTTTCTAAGGTATGAGCTTCATGTGAATTAGCGAAAAATAATAGTACTAAATTCATGTAATGCTAAACAACTCCTTATAATAATATGAATTCGTCAGATTATTAATATCTGTAAAACCCCTTTATTCCATAAACTACTAGAATCTAAGAAAAGTATAATAAACACGGCACGGCGTAACTCAACGTGTTTCTTATTTTCAAAACTTAACCTTGAAAAGCATGTTTCCTCACAAAGCAAATAATTTGGCAAACAAACAATCTACTTGCAATAATGCCATCCTAATGATCCTAAAAAATCCAGTCTAAATAAGTTATTTCAACTTAATTAACTATTTACTTATCCCAAATATTTAATTATAACGTACTTTCACTACACAACACAAAACAAACTAAGTATAACTCTAATACTAAATATTAATCACTATTTTATTACAAACAATTTCCAACAGTTATACTAATAAATTCAATGAATATAACGAACAAAATGCAAATTAACTACAGAAGTGTAAACAAATTATTACGTCAAAATAATGTTCTAGGTACATAAAACACAACATGAATAAAATTGTCCGATGTCCGAACTCCGTCCCGATTGTAATACGCAACTCCACGAAACCGATTGAATGGCGATATTGCTTCATCTCGTTCACGCGCACGCATTTTCACTCTTAAAAGCCGATTTTTTCGGGTTATTGGCGCTCAAAATATAGCAAGCCACGTGACCTGAAGTGACGTCATGACGAGTTCATTTTCTATACAAATTGAATTTACGACAAGCCGCGCGCGCCTACGTGTTGTATTAGAGCAAAACTTTTTGTTGTTGGGAAAGAAAGACAAAACATTTAATGTAGCGTTTTACAATGTTTTAATTTTGTGGTGTATTAAATACCTACAGTATGATATGATTATATTTCAATGATGAATTGACTATAGAGTGGTTGCGTTCTGAATTTTTGAAGAGAAGCTGGTGGGAATCGGCTTATATGGAACCTTCGCCACTGCTAAACAAACAGACTGTAATACCTAAAGCTTTACTGAAAACGGGCATGTTGTTATTATTGGGCAATGTTTCGAAAGTTCGTTTTTAATCTCATATAGTAATCTGATATTTCAAGTCTTTTTGCGTTTGCTTTTTAGTGAAGGAGTTTGACATTACACCTGTCAAATTACTATATGGGTTTAAAAAACGAACAAAATAATTTTTAAGCAATGTAACCCCTTTTACTTGTACCATTTTGCTTTACATTTCAACGATTATTGGAGGTTATTGGGAATTAATAAAAAAAAACTTTTGTATAAAAACTCAGCCTACAGAAAATATGTCGAAAATGGACTTCATTTTCATTTAATATCCGCTGAGTCTTTATAATAATGCTACGTAACGTTTTAAAGGTTTTCATAACAAATGAAATTCATTAAGATCTCCATCAGCGACATCTAACTAGATGTGTGGAGCTCGTTAGGCTGATTGTCTAATCGTCTTGTCCAAACTGCTGGCTATAGAACACAGAAGTGTCATTGACCTGACTAACACGACTCACTAACAAATAAATCGAGTAAAAAATCGCGAAAACATGGAATGCGAATAGGTATACGAATTTATAGGAGCGGAAAAAAACATCGGCAATTAAAATAATATTGTTTTGAATCTGAAATAATGATTACCTACATGGATTTCAATTTAATTTTGTTTTAAGTATATTTTGGTATTCATATTTGTGTGAACCAAGTGTTTTGTTAATATTTGAGCAACGAATGTGTAATATTGAGAAATGTAAATAGGCCCGTAATTTAACGTACAATTTATTAATACACCGCAATGTTTTTCTATGAATAATCTAAAGAGAGATTTAAGAGCAGCGATTAAAGCAATTTAGAAAATAATTCAATAACTGACTGACTGATGACTGTTTATCTGAAAAATGGTACATACTGAATGAATTTTAATGTTACAGCGTTTAATAGTAGATTATTCAGTTTGGGGATAAAGTGATGTTTTATTTTCGCGGGCGCTATTTTGAATCCTGAACGCAACGAAGGATTCTAGGGTTCCCGAGCGTAGCAAGGGAGCTCTGAGTTAACTCCCTCACTTCGCTCAGGAGTTAAGACTAGAATCCTGAGTGCTGTGAGGGATTCAAGCTCGCCCAAGACGAAGACACCTTTATCTCCGAGGAGAATACTCTACTTTTTGCACCTACTGCGAGGTAATAAAAACCGATTCGATTATCGAACCACTAGCTTATGAAACTGTTAAATAAGCGAGTAATACCTAGTTATGTGCAGTGTCATACACTACTTATTTACCCGACTACGGGACAGGACGGGGTTATGTTTCTTTGCGTACTTTAACTATGTATCTTTGTATGTGGAATTCCTTATACCCTCGAAGCATCCTGACGGTCGGATGGATTTTAATACATGAGGAGTCTATCGACTCGTTTGGGTCGCGCAAAGATTATAGGATAAGTTTCGTTTTTATAAAATCAAAATGGCGGATTTTAAACGATGACAAAGGAAGGTCTTGAAAAAAAATTGTACCATTACTATGTGGGTATCAAAATTTCTTAGACTCCGTTTCGTTAGTTCTTTATTTAAATGATAGACAACAACAAGTTCAAATAAATGGTGTCAATTCACTTGGTTTAATAGTAGAAATTGGTGCCACAAGGCTCGATATTGAGTCCTTTCCTCTTTTTAGTGTATATTAATGATCTACTCCATTTATCAACCACAAATGGTGTTATTTGCTGATGACACTTCCTTAATTTTTAAGTTAAATAGACATGCTACAAATTTTGACGACGTAAATAATGCCCTACTGCAGGTCCAAAATTGGTTCACTGCTAATAATTTAGTATTAAATGGAAATAAAACTAAGCGTATAAGATTTTCTTTATCAAATGTCAAAGGTAGTGATTGTGAGATAATATTGTATCAAGAGAAACTAGAATTCGTCGATAAACCTGTTTTTCTAGGGATCACGCTCGACTCAAGGCTACAATGGGGTTCTCATTTAACATCTCTTGCAGGACGGCTAAGTTCAGCAGCTAGTCTGTTTTAGTTACTTTCATAGTATCATGTCTTACGGTATTTTACTTTGGGGACGGGCTGCAGACATCGATGCTATTTATATTCTGCAGAAAAGAGCCATATATAATCTCCGCAGGCACGATTTTCTAAAGGAACTGTTTATGGAAATTAACATCATGACGGTGCCTTGTCAATATACATATCTATGAAAACATCATGTATGTAAGGAAAAATTTACATCTTTTTAGTAAAAGAGGTGAAAGACATTATTATAGTACTAGAAATAGGGACCTGTTAGTTCAACCAGGTTTCAGACTGGCTAAAGGTATATTCATCTTTTATGGGGTACTGTTTAAAATGTAATAATACAATACCTTCCCACATTCTTCAACTAGATGAGACAAAATTCAAGTCTTGTATAAAACGCACACTATGCAGTCAGGCTATTATAAGTTAGGGGATTACATGGCTGATAAAAATGCCTGGCTCAATGCTGATCCTGCTCCACAACCACAACTAATTGATTAATACATGAAAATACTCTTGGAGCTGCTGAAGATTGTAAGACTATTTTTGCATTGTATAAACTCAATTTCCTTTATATTGTATAATTGCATGGCACAGGTGTGTGTTCTATGGGTGCGTCTCATAACGTATAAACTCATTTGGTCTAATTTCATTTTATTATCGTTCATAAGATATAATCAACGTGAGATATACCAACTGTTGATATAAATTCTTTACATATAGGTAACATTTATTTATTCTAAAACTTAATTAGTATAACGTTGTTTGATATAACGTTTATGTAATCGAAAATCATTTGGTCTAACGTTTAATATGTATATTGTTTATTTAATCGAAAATCATTAGGTCTAACGTATAATACCTAAATGTATATAAAAACGTCATTATGGTTAACACCCCGACTCAGAGTACCCCGACTCGGATAGGTTAGGTTAGAAGGCTAAGGCGGGAGCGAAGCGGAGCGGAGCTCCCGCCTTAGCCTTCGTGGTTATTTTTTTTTTAAACCACCCAGATATAGGAGCCCCGCGAAGCGGGGCTCCGTCGACCTATCTTAGCGCAGGTGGTAATTAGTTACTAGTTATGTTTAATATCTACTTAGGTGACTATTACCTATAACTACGATAGAACTTACAAATAATAAAACAAAGAAAAAATACTTTTAAATATTTCTTAAACAAAATACAAAGTTATTGTTTTATTAGACCAAATAAGTTTTATATCTTTTGAGTGGTATGTCAAACGATTTTATATTTAATGTATATTATGCTTATGAAAATTAGTTGTTTTAAAATTATATCAATCGTTCATTATATTAACTAATCGCTATATTAAATAAAATTATAGGTTCCGTTGTTATATATTGTAAATATTAGAGATTTTGTTGTTATATCATCTATTACTTACCCGTGTTCTATGTACCCTATAGCTACCATTTACCGGGTAATAATATGTCTTTCATTGACTCGAATGTGCCCTGGCAGCTGATAGTATGTCATGCTCACTCAAATATTTCGCTGACTGTGGCGTGCGTGTTGGATCTTTTAGCTCCCTTCAAAATGGTTGAGCTGAATGGTGCTGATTTATGGGTCATGTTCGTGAACGGGCGTCGTCAGTTGGGGCTGGTCATCAGTTAGTTGCCTTGGCTTATTTTTAATTATTTTATTTTTGGATTGTTGTTTGTTAAGTACTATTTGTTGTACTCTGGACGCTTTCAACGCGTACGTCCTTTTTATTTTTTATTTTAAATTCAAAAGTGTTGATGTAACTAATATTTTTGTAAAATATAATTTGAAAAGAGTGTCCATGGAGTTTCTTGCCCGTTCTTCTCCATAGGTACCTACGCTTTGGAATGGGCAACTAGCTTCATATTTTCTGACTGACCGACTTCTTGACAATTCAAAAGTGCCTGTAAATGGTTTACTTGAAATAAATGCTTTGAGTTTGAGTTTGATTTCAAAAATATAGCACAGTAAAAGGATTCAAATAAAAATAAAATGACAAAATCTAAACTCGACTGCAACTAAGATTCGAAATTAGTTCACTTTCAAGCAGTCTGATGCAGTTGGTGGCATCAAATCTGAGAATAAACTATAATTACGTACCTACTGCCTATACGTTTTTTATATTTTTACAATCCATCTCATGCATTTTCTTCTAAAACATAATAAACAATATCGTCAATGCAGCGTCAGCTCAAATCCAACATTCTAACGCGGGGGTAACCCCGCGCGTTAGAATGTCACAGTAAGCTCCACAGCAACCGATCATTTTGTCCGGCGACGGCGACTAAAACCTATGAAGTATGAACTCTTGAACTCTTTGGTCGACCTGTGCATTAATAAAAAATAGATATTGTTTGCCAAGGGAGGAAACAACTATTTTGAAGGCGAGAGTGTTTCTTTGAATCCAGAGCGGAGCAAAGGATTCTAGAGTAGAATCCCGAGCACAGAGAGTGGTTCTAAAGTAGAATCCTGAGCACAGCGAGGGATTCAAAGTACGTCACTCGAGCTTAAAATAGTGTTGCTCGCGAGGGTCCACCTCGCGAACAACACTAACTCTACTTTTTATCACCCTCTATGAGAAAGTAAGTAAGTGCAACTTATGAATAAGAATAGTAGTACGTTTATATTTTATTTACTTAGATATAATTTTTAACCGGCAAAAAGAAAGGGAGGAGGTTCTCAAATCGACTCAAAATTACTTAGGTATATTTACATTAGTTTAAGAACTTAGTTATTAAGGTTAAATAAGAAATGGTTTATTACTAGCTCTTTTTGAATAGATGTGATAAAAAAGTTTTTTTTTTAATATTATACGTTTTTCTCAGTTGACGTTCCAAATTCAAATCACATTAATGACCAGCGGGTCTTAATGAAATTAGGAGCTTAGGGCTTAAATGACTTGTTTTAGTTTAGGTTTGAATGACATATAATTTGACGTTAGCGAGGGTGATGTGAAAATAAATTTTCATTTGTCCGACACTAAAACGTCACTCAACTTCCAACATCATAACTTTTAAGCTTGGCTACAATTTTTAAAATTTTCCGTCTATCGATATCGATAATGTCATGCCGTTTACAGTACAGAATAGGAAACTAGCATCATATTTTCTGACTGACTGACTCCTTGACAATTCGAAAGTGCCTGTAAATTGAAATAAATGCTTTGTGTTTGAGTCTAGGTCGAAATAGGCAAAATTTTCAATATTTTCTCTAAGAACGACAAAAAATTCAAGTTCAAGACTGTTAAACTCAAATATGTCAGGAATGACACGTAAGTAAACAAAACATAAAATGTCACTTCCGTTATTTTTATTGGATGGTTGGTTCCCCATGTTGTCAATATGCTTTTTGTGTTGTTTTGCATTCCTTTTACCTCCGTCGTTGAATTTTCAAAAATCCTTTATAAATGCTCACCTTTGTTATAAAAGGAACTCTTGCGTAACATGGCATGCTTCAGACCGAATGATTTAAGGCTCCTTCAAACAGGCGCGACACGACACGCGACACAAAGGCACCGCAAGTTGCGCAACGAGCGGTGCCTTTGTGTCGCGCGCGATTATATCGCGTGTCGCACCTGTTTGTAGGAGCCTTTAGGCTGTGCGTTGTCCGTCAGTGAATTATTATTTTTAGAGAACCTTAGGCCGTTGATTCATGTGACTAGAAGCCAACCCTAACTTTTATTTCGCGATTAACAATTTGGCATTTAAATTAACATCACGCTATGACCTTTAGGAGCCGAGCAAAAAGAAAAAGAGTCAGAAAGAACGCTATGCAAAAACGAAGTAATAGCGCGAGCAGGCGATACGATGCGACGGGGTGGGTCGGAGTAACAATAAATTTCACGCGGACGAAGTCGCGGGCAGAAGCTAGTATAGTTGATATTTGTTTAACTTGAAATAGTATTATTTTGAAACATAAATTTGAATACTCTTTACATACATAAGATTAAAGAAATATTCACGCCTTCTTCCATGGGGGGAGGCAGAAACTACTGAACGCCACCTGCTACGAAACTCAGAACCTTACATACTCCTTGTGCTTCGTTTACGTTCATCTGATCATACACGCACGCCACCATTATCCTACCTCAGATCCTAATCTCATGTCATCACCAGGACTAGGTATCTCTTTCCAATACGTAAACGTTCTGAAGGTTCCTTAAGGCAGGAGCATACACCGCTATTAGCCCGCTCAAGTCAATCAAAACTAGCTCTGTTAGCAAAGCTTGCGATACCAAGCAAGGGTTGATTTACACTGCGGAACTTGCAATTTAAACTTGATCGCGGATTGAAGGCTCCTACAAACAGGCGCGACACGCAATAAAATCGCGCGCGACAGAAAGGCACCGCAAGTCGCGCAAAGAGCGGTGCCTTTGTGTCGCGCGATTATATCGCGTGTCACGCCTGTTTGTAGGAGCCTTGATTCGTGTGTGTTCTAGTACTTGCTGTACTTGTAGTATCAATAGCATGCTTGAGATGTTTGGAACCCCTTTGATTCGCTTTCATGAGGAGTTTGGATCGCCAGAAGCAATTGTTGTTATTACAAAATGGTTCTCCAGAAATGATGGATTGTACTAAATCAAGAGTATAATCTGACGAACTACACTTTTATCTTACTACTTTTGTTAACCTATCTTCGGAAATCTTACAGTCAAATATGGTGAATATGTTCAAGTAGCGCTTACTGTTGCCATTTACAAGCTTCCACAAGAAGCAAGAAGAATTAGAAACTATGTACCATCGCGGACATTGGCGATGGACCACTTTTAAACCTTATTACTACGGGCTTAAGGGTGAAAAGTGGTCGACCGCCATTGTCCGCGGTTGTACCTAAAGGAGAATGGGAAATGTACTATGGGTTTCTGCTCTGAAGCCCAAAAGCCGTAAGATATATATCAATAGAAATAGCTTTTTTAATACAGTTGCTCAAAAAGTGGCGTATTGCAGGGACGTATAGCGTTCGGGATGTGGGCTATTACATACTCGTGCTTTTTTTTTACCTTTCCCGAACTCGTGCGTTCTCTTTCCCAACTGTCAAAATAATGTCTATTAAAAAGAAAACCAACCATGAAGTTTTTACTAAAAAAATTCATAGAAGTTTTTATAATTCATGCAAATACGTATCTATATTTCTAAAAAGAAGCTACTAATTTGTTTCAATATCAGATTTAATGATTTGATTGAATGAGTTAGGTTAGGTTTCATTTCATTTCATCTCATTAAATTTCATTTTCATTTCATATCAATAAAAAAATTCTACTGAAGACTTGGGTGTATGGGAATAGTTCCCTTTGCCTACCAGAATGGGTGAAGAAAAAAAATCTCTGCTTATATTTTACGGTTGGCGCCATTAGTTAGTTGAGTTTATTGTGTTTTTATTATTTTATTAAATTGCTTCATTTTTTCGCAACTGTATTAAAAATAGTCGTTCAGTACACGTGCGAAACCGTCATTGCAACTTGTTCCGACTGTCAAACCTCGCCCTCGGCTGCGCCTCGGCTCGGGTAGACATTTGTCGGAACGCTTTGCAATGACAACCTTTCCGCACTTGTAATGAAATATACTATTTAAGTAGATGATTCTAATACTTCTTTCCAACAAGACTTTTGGCAACTGTTAGTCTGTTTGGAGTTATGAATTACCTAAATAGGTGACAATTTGGGTACCGAAGTTAAGGAATGAAATATATAATACATTTTTTTTTTCAGGATGGGATATCATCAAATGACCCCTCCCGCTCTGTGTGGAGCGGAAGGGAGTGTCAGACTCTTACTGACTAAAACCCACCCATGTTCCTTCCTTAGCCCTTTATGTTCCGGGCCAGCGGTAACCCTTTCGGACAATCCCGCTGACCATATAATACACATTGGAACTACATCGAAGCTTCAGTGTAATTGCCAGAACTCTGACTGATTTAATTACCATAAATAATTCGATATTTAAGCTCCAGTATTTTTCAAACTTCCTTTAAAGCAGGGCAAATGTGTTCTTATTTGGTACCACTAAATCACACACATAGAAGAAGGTTAACTTAAATCAATACACAGGTTGTACCAGAAAGGTGTGGTCAAATTTAAGGGTGTGGTACAGACCATCAAACTGAACAACTTTCTCCATTGGACCAATATCGTAATCGCGAAAAATTTGTTAACATCGTAATCGCAAAAAAAAACAGCGGTCATTCACATTTGGGTCGAGTAGGTATTGACCTACACGACCCAAATGTGAATGACTGCTGATTTTTTTTTGCGTTCACTGAAATTTTATAGTAGTGTTCATTAATGTTAACATTAGTTCAAAAACTGTGTTGCAGCCATTAGCACCCTTCGAGAAGCCTCCAACAAACAAGCAAAGAATAGACCAAACCTAAATAAAACACCTGACATGCATAATAGGCATCATGATAAACACATTTTGAACAGCGATCTACTTTACTAAATCACCGTTAAAAAGGTGTGAATCCAAAAGGAATCGGTGTTGCCTTGTATTTGGATTATCGCGGTGAAACTTGACGAGCAGTCAATTAGTAGGGCAGGGTGTTCACCAGGGCGCGTTCCTAATTTGTCAGTGACAACGTCGGAAGTTTAACAAGCCTAGTTTTAACAATATCAACCACTATAGCGCCATTTAGAAAACATTAAATCAAATTGTGCTATCACGGATTTATATAGCCGTAATATTTATGGCTCAAGTTTCCATTATGTCGATTGTTTATTAGGTATTTAGTGGCGTGATTTCAGGTCCGTTTCGAATTTAGATTAACAGCCTCGTTCGTCTAGTGGTCGCAAGCTGCTTATTGCTGAGGCTGAGCAAAGTGTTGTTGGGTTTATCCATCTGCAATCCAGGCATGATGTTATGTTATGTTAATCGAATTATGCTGTCACGGATTTATATAGCCACTAGCTTCTACCCGCGATTCCGTCCACGTGAAATTTCTTGTTCCCCTGACCCACTCCGTCGCATCGCATCACCCGCCCGCGCCATCACTTAGTTTTCTAACTTTTTTCTCGGTACCTAAGGGTCATAGCGTGATCTTAAATAGCCTCAAGAATAGGGCTATCAAATGCAAAAAATATTTTTCAAATCTACTGGTAGTTCCAGAGAACTACCAGTCGGATTTGAAAAAATATTTTTGCATTTCTAATTTGTTTGTTCAGTATGACAGGGGTTATCTCTACAAACAAATATTACTTCTTTATAATATAATTATAGAGTATAGATAGTATTTATGGGTCAAGTTTCCCTTACGTAGATTGTTTGTTAGGTATTTAGTGGCGTGATTTCAGCTTCGTTTCGAATTTAGATTCAATTCCCCATTGTGTTCCCGTTTACATTTCGGTACTTCAAGTTACTGTATTTGGATGACACATTCATTTTCGAATTCGCTGATAAGGGAGTTTGAGAGTTTATTTTGTATGTACACTGACAGCGTGGAGTCTCTTGGATAGCATAAATTACTAACTTTACACATAATTTCCACTGGATATAGAATGGCTTGTCCCTAGACATCCAGTATTTCCTGAAATGTTTAAACCCAAATAAGTTCATTTTAAAATGGGGTGTATGAAATTGCGTTCCCATCTAGTCTGACCTGTATTTTAATATTCACAACATTTGAAACGGCAGTACTTACTTTGTTATTGTCGAATCCTCTGAAAGTCATTAGTAAAATTGTAATTGTGTCACAATTCTAACCGTTTCGATGACTGTTAAATCAACCTATTCATCGAATGATTTATGACTTGGTTTCCAAAGACTTCGGTTACATAATGATAAATGAAAAGCAGTGGTCGCCAAGTGGTAACGGACGCGACTTACGAGTTGTAGGTCGTAGGTTCAAATCCAGACAGGTGCTTTACTTTGTGTAAATTATTTCATCACCACTGCTCTCAGAACGGTGAAGCAAAAACTCGAAGACATGTGACGTCTACCAATCCGCACAGGGCCCAAGTGTTGGATACGACCCACTTCCTCTTATCGAGAAAAGATGTGTGTCCCAATAGTGGGAATATTATAGACTGATGCAGGTATGTTTATTTTCGAGTTACGTGTCGAAACCCTGATAAAATGTGACCTAGTGTGGACAAAGCTTAAGAAAATATTAAATAATATGGAAATACGCGCCTAAAAACTTGATTTTGAATTAGAAAAAACTATTCCGGCCGCGCTCAATTGCCATTTATTTATTTATCACAAACACTGCTACCATTACAGGAAAATCCTCGGTAGCGTGGTCCTTAATCATATATAGAGGTACTTATGGTTATATATAGAGGTATGAGGAGCAGAGTGTAAAGCTCACTCATCCTCAATAGAAAAGAGAGGATCCTCCGACCAGACAGGTATTGTGTCTGGTGGGGAACTTGCCGCCGTCGGGACGTTGTATACATATATGCTAGATGCGCGCTAAACTCTGCTTGCGCGATGCAGGATTTTGCGTGACGTCAGTATCATGAACAGATTGCATGTGGCGATGTAGATGTTTCCACATAATAAAGGAGATTTTATTTAGGTAAAGTCAGGAAAATTCATGTAGGGCACACACGGCAAATGAATGTAGGGTATCAAGATGGTTATCAAACAATTTCCCTGTCTTTACCTGGCTATCTAAAGTTTTATGTCTCACTGAACATACATTACATTAACAAATTGTTAATCTCTTCGGATGAAAGCGTCACATTTATGTTATTATGTCAGAACTTCGTTTTAAGTTCGATTAATCATAAAATTATATCTTTGCAGCCATTTTATGCTTCAGATGCCACGTTAAATATACGAGTATATGATAAGTTCCTGGCACTGTTAGACATAAGCAACAAAATAATGAAATATTATAAAACATTTATTTAGCTGTTGTGCATACTATATCACAATTTAGAAGAAAAAACTAAAGAAGATATAAAATATTTTAGATTAAGAACAATAAAAATAAAATGTAAAAAGAGGGTTTATACCTTCTTGCTAGGAGGTATAAAATCTCTTTTTTTTAATGTTCTTAATTTAAAATATTTTGCATCTTCTTTTGTTCATAAAAAAGTATTTTTTTTAAATAAGGTAGGTTGCATGTTATAGCCAACAGGTTCTAACAGGCACCCTACCTAATTTCAATAGGCGTAGTTTTTTTTTAATCCAAATTGTTTTTATAGAATATGCTTATATGGCTTGGTCGTGTTGAGAAGATGAATGAAAGGCACAAAAGGTAGGTAGGAGTATGAAGGATCGTAGCAGGTGGTGTTCTATAGTTTCCACCTTCACCCATGAGAAAAGACGTGTTGTATGTGTCTTTTACGGTTTTGACCCGTCAAGCCTCGCGCGTGCCCTATGTAGTACGATACAATAGAAAATCAATTGTGTCTCATTAGCGGAACTTGAGAGGTCATATAAACGTTGAAAATTACCTTTTTAGGGTCCCGTAACCAAAGAGTGGTAACGGAGCCCTATTACTATGCCTCCGCTGTCCGTCCGTCCGTCTGACTGTCAGCGGGCTGTACCTATCTCATGAGCCGTAATAGGTAAACAGTTGAAAATTTCACAGAGTGTATTACTATCACCGTTATAACAACAAAAAATAAAATTAAGTTAGTAAACAGTAAAGAAGGCCTCCACAAAATAATCGTTTTTTTTCAGCCTTTTTAGCCTTGGGGTACGGAGCCCTTCATGTCCGAGTCCAGCTCGCATTTGGCCGGTAATTTTTTATTCCTCTTCCGTCACTAAATATGTGTATTAATTTTGATGTTACGTTTTCCTCTTGTTCCCTAGTTACCCCACTCACGGTCTGGACTGTTATTGGTGACACCTTACGATCTATCAAATTTCATCGCCATTTCTCTCGCGTTTTGATTCTCCATTCTATAATTTATTTATTTAATGATAAATGAAAAGCAGTGGTGGCCCAGTGGTAACGGCCGCGACTTACGAGTTGTAGGTCGTAGGTTTAAACCCAGACAGGAGCTTTACTTTGTGAAAATTATTTCATCACCACTGTTCTCAAAACGGTGAAGAAAAACATCGTGAGGGAACCGGCAAGTCCTAGAACCAAAAATTCGAATCAAATCAAATCAAAATTCGTAAATGTAGATTTCATTACAATAGGATGTTATAATAAGATGGTCAGTTCGCTACATTTTACTCGAGAGCATACAAATAATAATAAAGTTCGTGGTGTCGAAATCACAGACACACATTTAAAATAAAATAAAATAACTCATTCACTTACACACTTGCACACAATTACCAATGTCAACATAATAATAATCTAAATATATGAACAAGAACCTATGAGAACATAGCTTAGAATATACTTAAATCTACATTGAAAACAAATGATTTTATTCTTCTCATTGGTTGTTGAAATGGCTGTTCCATTTCAACAACCAATGAGAAGAATAAAATCATAAAATTAAATGTAATATTGAAATAATCTAAATGTCAGTGGTGTCCTCCATAAACTCAGCTGTGGAGCAATAAAATTTAGGTATGAATAAAAAATTGTTTCAGTTTCTTTTTAAACATTTAGTAAGTTTTTTATCTGTCGTGGAACTTTATTGAAAATAACTGGAGCCATTCGATAAATACTTTTACTTAGGAGGGCTGTTTTTCTTCGATCAACACAAAGAATGTTCGAATCCCTTTTCCTTAACCGTGGATCAGCTAGTGTTCTTATTTCGAAAAGCTGTGGGTTTGTCTTAACAAACATGAAGACATGTGACATCTACCAACCCGCGTTGGGCCCACGTGGTGGATTACGGCTCACTCCCTCTAACCGAGACGAAGCCTGTATCACAACAATGGGGCTGATTATTGTCCTGGATTTATTTTATATTTATTTATTCATGGATTTTGGTGATACGTAGAAATGATTTTTCCCTTTGTTTTAATGTTGTACATGTTGCACTAATACTAGACAAGCTGCTTACTCTTCTTTCTTCTCAGTAGGTGTACTATTGTCTATTGAGAGGCCCGTGGTTAAATAATAAAAGCCGCACAGGTCGATCGATCAGGTTAAGCTACGCTTGCCGAAACCCCTCCGTGCCTCAGAAAGCACGTTAAGCCGTTGGTCCCGGCTGTCATTCGTGGATCTTTGACAGTCGTTACGGGTAATCAGCCGAAAGTCTGACAACCAGTCTTACCAAGGGGTATTGTATTACCCAGAAACTGGGTTGTAGAGGTCAGATAGGCTCCATGTAAAATACTGGTATTCAGCTGCATCCGGTTAGACTGGAAGCCGACCTCAACATAGTTGGGAAAAGGCTAGGCAGGTGATGAGGTTTACTATTGTCTATTATAGGTACACCTTTGCTTAACCCTATTGGGAGGTTACAGGCGTGATGTTGTGTGTGTAAACATCTAAATTTTTCTAAAATAATGTTACAAAATGAAAAGAAAAACATTTTATTATTATATTATAATAATCGTACGTATGTCAGTTTTGACCTGATTACGTAATATTTTCGTTACGTGGGTCGCGTGTCTCGGAACTAATTTAATAAAAACAACTCAGTTTACTAAAGGGTATTTTGGCATTACCGCTCAGATTCATGTCACACACTAACCTTCTTAAGTTAAGCACCTTATCGCATTATATGTGATAATAGTTTTAAGTTCGTGAGAGAATACTTAATGTGGTTTGCAGCGTGATTTTCAAGGAGAATTTTAAAGGTGTACTAATACCTTTATGACTGGAAGTTCTGGAAGGGTTTAATGAATAGGAAAATAAACTAAAGATTCTTTCAATTGAAGTTAAATTATTATATTTATGTTTTAGTTTGTAGGATTAGAGAAACAACAATTTCTTACATTTTTAGATTTTGAATTGAGAATACGAGATTAACACCCGTGTATTCACAACCAAAGTAAGTAAAGTAAAGTAGTAAGTAAAGTAGTTATACTATGCGAATAAAGGCATTTCTCAATGCGTTCCATATGAAAAGCCACTCTACTGTTGAAGACCGAAGAATGACAGCTGGGACCAACGGCTTAACGTGCTTACACCACCTATCCACGGAAAATCCAAATGAAGTTAAATTATTATATTTATGTTTTAGTTTGTAGGATTAGAGAAACTACAATTTCTTACATTTTTAGATTTGAATTGAGAATACGAGATCAACACCCGTGTATTCACAACCAAAGTAAGTAAGTAAAGTGGTTATACTATGCGAAGAAAGGCATTTCTCAACGCGTTCCATATGAAAAGCCACTCGACTGTTGAAGCTCGAAGAATGACAGCTGGGACCAACGGCTTAACGTGCTTCCACCACCTATCCAAGGACCGACCGCGGCATGCGTAGCTTAACCGGGTCGATCGACCCGTGCGGCTAGCCCCCACAGCTGTAAATTTATAGTAATTACTACATTACATTCAGGGGCCATTTTCTAAAAAAACCTTATCTGCATTTCGTGAATGGGGCATGTCCCACAGCTACCATAGTTTACAAACGAGGTACTAACCTCGTTTGTAAACTATGGTAGCTTATCATATCGAAAACTCTCAGTTACAGAATATTGGGAATCAATTTATTTTTGCCCGTGGCTAAATAATAACAGCCGCACAGGTCGATCGATCAGGTTAAGCTACGCTTGCCACGTTTGGTCTGTGGATGGGTGACCATATTTACATACCGTGACTCCTCCGTGCCTCGGAAAGCACGTTAAGCCGTTGGTCCCGACTGCCGTTCGTGGATCTTTGACAGTCGTTACGGGTAGTCAGAAGCCCGAAAGTCTGACAACCAGTCTTACCAAGGAGTATCGTATTACCCAGTAACTGGGTTGTGGAGGTCAGATAGGCAGTCGTTCCATGTAAAATACTGGTATTCAGCTGCATCCGGTTAGACTGGAAGCCGACCCCAACATAGCAACATTGTTGGGAAAAGGCTAGGTAGATGATGATGAATTTATTTTAGCCCGGAGCACTCAACTCTGTTTTGACCGTCGATAAAACTCGCGTTCAAGGGCTAAAACTACTGCATTCGTTACACAGCGTAGTTGTGGGAAAATCAAAGGTTTTTGTTGCTTTTGTTTAATCCATATCTCTGCCTATGCACTATTTATGTGCATAACGCGACGATCAATAAATAAGCCCTGCTATTACTCTTTTAAAGTAACTACTTAAAATATGAGAAGAGTAATGAAAATAAATCTTTAGGCTTCGATATATTGGTGCTCTGGATGATCATCCATTACATATCAAGACCCCTCCGTGCCTCGGAAAGAACGTTAAGCCGTTGGTCCCGGCTGTCACGTGAAGACCTTTGATAGTCACTGGGTTGTCAGAAGCCCAATAGTCTGACAACCAGTCTTACCATTGGGTATCCTGTTACCCAGTTACTGGATTGTGGTCAGATATGTGGTCCATGTAAACACAGGTATTCAGCTGCATCCGGTAAGACTGGAAGCCAACCCCAACATAGTTGGGAAATGGTTATGCAGATTTTGTATGTTTTTCAATTGGCGAAAATTCCTGTAGTCTCCTAATAAACTCCGACTGACATAATAGGAAACATTATATTCTTTACAAAAAGCAATTGACTTATCTGACGAAATATTTTTTAGATGAAAGTCGCTATTGGAGTATTTTTTTACTAAAATTAGGTTCTTTATTTTACTAGTACTTTATTTTACTAAATTACTTTATTGTACTAAAATTACTAATTACTTTATTATACTAAAATTATAGCTTGTAAGTAAAACCTAAACGGGTACTTACTGTTCTTAACAAGAACAAACAACACACGATTCAACACACAGTGCAACACAACCCGCAACAAAACAACACAAGGTAAAAAAGAAAGAAAATACGTTTATTTGCTGTAAACATGACGCAGAGAAAGAACACGAACACAAAAAAAAAACACACACACACATTACACATCTCCCAAGTCCCAACAGTTTGTTTGTGTAAGTTACTAGCAGACCCGACAGACGTTGTCTTGTCTAAATTTCAATAGTTCATATAAAAATTCCATAGAAAAAAGGACGTCCAGTTTTTCCCGAAACTGAACATTTTCTGGGAATCTTTTCCAATTTTTCCTTCTATAAAAACCTAGTTCGGCCTATTAGGAACATTTAAAAACAAAAAATAGCCACATCGGTCCAGCCGTTCTCAGGTAATGCGCTTACCAACGAAAAAGCATTTCATTTTCAGTGTCGCATAGATATAAGGTGCTAGCCACACACCGATTACCTAATTGACGTGTGTGTAATGTGAGTGAACATAAAACTAATAACATAATAAACATACAATACCATAATAGTACATTACTTCAGAGGGAAGAAAGTGACAGTTCCATACCGAGATTATGGCATTTGCGCCACGAGCTTGCGAGGGGCGCAAACCATTTGAGGTATGGAACTGTACTTTATCCTGAGGGATGTATAGTGCTTTTTATTACACCTACGAGGAAAATTATGGACATAAATGCATAGAAATGTTTATATTTAGTTAAAAGTACAATTATTAAAAGTGCAGCTATTATAAGATGTTACATTTTGTCCGGGTATCTTGATATTTTGAGACACGGCAACAGATTATCAACAACTTCTTGGGCCGTCTCTAATAGTTCTGGCGGTGTGTTAGGGATAACATCATCACTGTCGCTCGAAGTATCCATATTTTACAAAAAACACAAAGATGTGTTTTTGCGAAAATGCGCGGGCTTTTCCATTTTTTATTCGCCCGTTTCTGGAGTAGGCTAAGATCATAAGGTCATGCAGCCACTTCTTCCGTGATTCCGCGCGTTTTATATACAAAAATAATTTCGTTTTTAATTTTCTGTATGCACCAAGGAGGTTGGTAACTGGTAAAAAAAAAACTGTATGTGGCCAGTAACAATTTACTTGAAATTTAATTAGTAGACAGTTAAAGTCTCTTGGCAGTATGACTGCTGACAAATTAAAAAAAAAAGAAAAACCGGGTATGTAATGGAATTTCATACATATTTCCCACCCTTGGGTCGGAAGGATTTTCATACAAACTTCCATACCTTGGGATGAAAGGATTTGAAGGGCGGGATAAAGGCGTTTCTTCCCTCTAATTGGTATAATTAGTATGTATTTTCAGAGCAGGTGTGATAAAAATATAATATCTATGGTATTGTATGTTTATTGTCTATGTGTGTATTTATTGAAAATTGTATGTGGATTTATATCTGGACTATCTTCAGCCCGCGTCTTCGCCCGAGTGAATGTCGTCAGAAATTATCCAACGGGAATGTGCTACTGGGATTAAACGATTCCAAAGATACCAAAGATACCATCTTTCTCCTGGCCAAATTTTATCGAAATCTGTTCTGTGGTTTAGGCGTGAAAAGGTAATATACAGACAGAGTTACTTTCGAATTTATAATATTAGTATGGAAATAGGGTTTCATTTCATTTCCATGTTATTTTTATTATAATACAAATCATAACTTATTAAGACCAAAATAATTTAAGTCGAGCAATTTTTTGAATATCTATGTATAAATAAAATTACACAGTTCATTCAACTGAAAACAACTGTCCAACCTTTTGCAAACTGCTTACATTGAACACTTACATAAATATTAGTTCAACATTATAATTCTCTAAACTCTCATAATAACATCGTCGTTAGTAGAAATATGAGTTTAGGATATTTTACATGACCCGAGACGACCTTTTGGATTAATTGATAAAAGGAGATTTAGGTTAGCAGGTTTTTACCTAAGAAGTTTAGTTGGAACCTGTTTCACTGCCCACGATTAGCGAGAAGCGAGTAGAGCGAGCAACTTGAAACGAGATGGGGAGAAACGAGCAGAGAGTGTGTATTTCGGATGTTTTGTCCCTGGGCAATGAGCGAGTGTGACGAGGAGAATGACTGCCCAGTCACTAGCTGGTAAGCGTATGTACGGTCAGCATCAAAAGTCGATTAACACTTCAGTTTTTTTAATCTCAGTTATTGAGCAAAATATTTATTCGAAATTGCAGCAGCAGTACCTACGATGCAATTTTCAACAATAATTTTGCTCAATAACTGAGATTAAAAAACTGAAGTGTTAATATTTTGCTCAATAACTAAGATTAAAAAAACTGAAGTGTTAATCGACTTTTGATGCTGACCGTACCAAGCGAGAGTCTATCAGTGAGAGTTCTGCCTGCCAAGCGAGCATCACTGAGCGGGTATTGTCTTTGATAGCTCTACTCGCTGTGACAAACGAATGGAGGGAGTGTTCTTACCGGTAGTGTGAACAGTCAATCAAATGTTAGTACAGGGTGGCGATTCAGTTTCACCTGCATCGGCCAAGGGAGTTATTCAATCCGTCATTTTAAACAACTTTCGCTACAAAACTCTTACCTAATTCATGAAAAAAACGAATTCCTATACAACAGTAAACAATTTCGATGCAAGTATGTTTTTGTTTTTTTTTGTGTATGCGCTTGGCCTGGCCAGACTGTAAACGCAGGTGCGGGGCGGGCGCGGTGTGGCGTACTCAAGCATAAGAACTTCATTTGAGCGTCCATAGTTAGTGGGCACGCGGGTGCGGTGAGCGGCGTGGGCTGCTTGACGCGAGCAGCGCGCTGGCAACTCACGCCATAGTTCGCTTATACAAGTGACCGCAGTGAGTGCGCAGGCGGCCCGCGCGGGGACCTGGGTTCTCAAACTAGTTCGAGCTTTTTTCTAGTAAAAATAAGTCTTCTTCATCCATATTATATTTTGACAAACACTGGACACAACAACATTCACAAAGAAGCCGCGCTTGTCTGTGGACAGTCAGAACGCGCGCGTTCCCGCATCCACGCCACTTCGCGCCCCGCGCTGCCAGTCTGGCCAAGCACTATGAGTTTCATAGCGAAACTTGTTTATAATGGATGCAGGTGACTAAATCGCCACATTTATGTATCTCTTTTACTGACACGGGAACTGCATCTATTGCAAGTTTCTTGAACGAGAAAATAGTCGAATAGTTAGTCGCTTCCTTGTCTGCGGTGAGACAGGTGCGTTATCGTTATTAAAACAATGACTGTACTTACTTATATTGCAGTTACCTGAGACTTACAAAATTGAAGGTATTTCATGGCAACGCCCCAGTGATTTCGGGGCGGGAAAAGCCGAGGCTTATAAAAGTAAAATTGCGCCTGACAGATTTGATTAACGATGCCTTAACCCCGTTCTTGAGTTAAGTTCCTCTACCAAAAAATATTACCTTAATGGGGGTATTTGATACCTTGTTGTTCGCAATATTAACAAGTATAGGTACATACATATTATATTTACTTAATACAGGTCAGAATTATGTTTGAAATTTATGTACTGTCAAAATTTTCGTTTATAAAGAATGAGGAAAATGTGTACGCCCAAAACGAGGGCATTGTGACATCTAAAAATAAATAATACAGAAATCTTTTTTTGTGAAAATAGAAATGTAACCAATATTTCCTTAAAGTCCTGTAGAAGAAGCTCGTAGGTAAGTAACAAGGGTCGATCGATCAGGGTATGCTATGCTTGCCATACCGAGACCCCTCCGTGCCTCGGAAAGCACGTTAAGCCGTTCGTCTTGGCCACAGAGCATGTAACACTTTAGTCCCGGCTGTCATTCGCAGATATTTGACAGTCGTTACGTGTCGTCAGAACCCCGAAGGTCTGACAACCAGTCTTACTAAGGGGTATCGTATTACCCAGTACCTACTGGGTAACACGCAATACGCGTCCCTATCTGACCTCCACAACCCACCTGGGTTGTGGAGGTCAGATAGGGAGTCGCTCAATATAAAATACTGGTATTTAGTTGCATCCGGTTAGACTGGCAGCCGACCCCACCATAGTTGGGAAAAGGCTAGCCAGATCGATTTCCTTAAAGTTTTGTACCAAAGTATGTATTTGAAATATGTATTTAGGGAATGTAATAGAGATTAGTTACGAACTCTTCAGCTATGCAACCTTCAGCAATTAGAAACCAAGGCCTGTTTAAAGGTGGTCTTACTAAGATTTTCCGAGATTATTAAAAACTTTACGTCCAGGTGACTTAGTCACCTCAACAACTTTCCCTATGAAAGGAAAACAGAGCAAGATGCCGACCTATTCTGTAAAAATCTTACCGTGAAAACTTAGGTGAAGTTATCAGTAGTTTCAATCCTTAGCATCAGATGGAATGACAGCTCTCGTTAAGCTCACTTCATCTAAGTTTTCAGTGAGATTTTTACAGAATGTACCGGCAGTATGACGAATAGAACCACCCCTTTAAAGTTCGCAGGTGACTCAATCATCAGTTTATATACCTTTTTTTTGTTTTCGGGGGAAACCTTCAAAAGGCGTCTGGGCTTTGGGGATAAAACCAGGAAGTATGGGATTTTTACCTCACTAAAACCACCCCGGCAGTCACCATCTGCACATGGTAGGGGCAGCGTTACCTCTCAAAGGACCAATCCGGAGCCCCCTCTGTGCAACGGCTGTTAGGGTATATCTCTGGGGAAAAGGGGTCTCCCCGAAACCTAACTGTACAAGAGTGCAAGGCAGCACATGGCCACTGTGCGCCGTCTTACCTGAGGTCACTCAGTGGGCCGACAGAGTTCCCACTCTAATCAGTACAGCTAGTCAATCAATACAGCTTATATACCTAGAAGACATTAATAAAACAAAATACACTGTTTTTTTACTGGGACAGGGGAAATCCGAATCCATAAGAGACACGAGGAAACGAATGATCAGTTTTTTGATAAAGTGCGAATAATTAGTAAAACAGTTTTTTTCTAAATTCTACAACAATTATGTTAAAATCGTTCCCACGAAAAACGAGCTAATGGTTTTTAAGACAGTTTTCCTTTATCTCCTATGTAATCGGATTTCCTCATACTACCCTGCGGGATAATTGCGTAACACACTAACAGAAGTAGTGACTCATTTTGACAGTTCAACGATATTCATTGCGATATTTACGTTGTTGAGCAGACACATTTTTCGAACATATGAAGCAATGTATTATCAATATCCTTCAAAATGATTCATATTGAGATTGTTAATGTTTTATGTAAATAGGGTGCTGGTTAAAAAAATGTCTGTACAAGGTGGCAGGGACATCGACGCACAACCTGTGACATGATTCTAACTCCCCGGAGATGAACTTTTTCGTCAGTTATTAGAAAAATATGTTGCTCTGCCATACATTTTGACCGCCGAAAGTACCTACTACTTTAGGTAGGTAGGTAGGCACTTTTCTATGAAATTAGTGAAATTAATTGAAATTAATTAGATTATTTTTGATAACTGACGAAATATTACTATGCTACGGGGTGCTCAATCCGTGGTAACAGCCTGCTCGTCCATATACCTGTACCTATAGTAAAAAGTTCCATTTATAAATTCAGAGCGATACTAACTCATCGTCTAACAGTGAATAAAGTGAAAAGGCAGAATTTGACGAAGTGCCCAATCGTCGGCAATGGGCCACGCTACATTTCACCTAGTGACCAATTATGGTCACACGTAGCGTGTCATGTTTATGCCAGTGCTGCCCTAATTACCGTCATTACATGATTTCCAAAGACAGAGTTGTTAAATGGTCAAAACCAGAAACTAGTTTGTTGGAAATGAATTCACTAATCGTCATAGCAATTGAAAAACTTGTTTATTTACTTATTTGTTATTTATTTAGGTTGATTTATTGAAAACTACTTATCTATACTTAATATTATAAAGCTGAAGAGTTTGTTTGAACGCGCTAATCTCTGGAACTACCAGTCGGATTTGAAAAATTCTTTTTGCATTTGATAGCCCAATTCTTGAGGAAGGCTATAGGGTATTTGACATCACGCTATGATCTTTAGGAGCCGAGCAAAAAGAAAAAAGTCAGAAAGAACGCTAAGCAAAAACGAAGTAATAGCGCGGGCAGGCGATGCGATGCGACGGGGTGGGTCGGAGTAACAAGAAATTTCACGCGGACGAAGTCGCGGGCAGAAGCTAGTTAATTTAATATAATCCATCACGTAACTCACGTATATAAATTTATATAAACGTGTACTTATCGTGATGTTTATATAACTTTTATATAATAAATTATTCCCCTTGTAACAATTTTCTATAGTTTATACTAAGTACTTGGTAATTTAACTATATTAATGACGTATCATGTCTTCCTTTAAGAATTAGCATTTCGTATCGTATCCAATTTATTCCATGAACTCAGGCCCTGTAAGACGAGATTTAATCATATAATACGCCGCTTCACGAAATTTATAATTAGCTAACTAAATTCTAGTATCTAGTTCCAATGGAACTAAAAACAAACGATTTTCACTTTCTTAACCAAAACGACTTAATTTGCTAATGGCCTCTTGGCTTTCTTATTGTAAGGTAAATAATAAATAGTGAAGTAAAGGAAGCTAAAGTCAGCGACAAAAGTATATTAACACTTCATTTTTTTATATTATACTTTATTGTACACCAGAAAATACAGAACAAAAAAATACGATTATTTATTAATACAAAACATACGATGGGCGGCCTTATCCTAATTATTTAGCTTAATATTTAATTTTTATTTAATTAATATTTAATCGGAACAATGTCCTCATCAGACTTTTGCCCAGCGCTGGGCAAAAGTCTCCACACAATGGGTGCATGACGGTGGACGGCGCGGCACCTCCGCCGCCGGCGCCGAGGCCGGCCCACAAACAGATGGCGAGATGACCTGGACCCGTACCGCGAGGGATTATTTCTCGATGGCGCGGGCAGAGAGATCTTGGTTGGATTTGGGGAAGGCCCTTGCCCAGAAATGGGACAGTAAAGGTCGACAAAAAAAAAAAATCGGAAAAATAGTAAAATTCAATTTAGATGACGTGTAAAAGCTGCTACTTTAATTGAATTGATTTTATTGTTAATATCGATTTTTATCGCTGATTCCTAATTAGCAGAACGTTTTTCGTTCGTTGCTGAAACTTAAAAATATGGTTTAACATTTTAATCAGGCGCCATGTTACCTGCATGTTAAATCAATAATACCCTTTGAATAAACGTTCCTTACAAAATTGGTTAAATTTAATTAAAATTTCCGCTCGTGTTGTTGGTAGCAAACCGAACGCGATTTCCCAAAAGGTGAAAACATCAACATTTATAGGAGTGGGGTGTTGCTAATATCTGTATCTTTACGAGCTTATATCGTCTAACATTAAAACAAATCTATTCTGTGACTTGAAAATAAAAGACACGAAACGTTTGAATAACTGCCGTAGTTTGTGCGAAGTCGTAAAAAAAGTAATGAGTTGTATTTTGGCACCGTTCCGTGTAAAGGTTTTCTATGGCGTGAGGCAGGTGTATTCGACCGAAAAGTGACGGTACACCCAATCGGCTTTCACTAACTTAATGTTTGTGTGTAATAGAATTGTTATGTATAATGTAACCTTTCACTTTGATGTGCCGATAGGAGATGACAATTTGGCCCATTGTACATATACGTTTTTCTGGCCGTGAAAAACTACGATTTATCCACCGTGTGTAGTAGGCACGCTCGTCAGTGTTGTAGGGATCACTAGGGAAGCTTGCTGACAGCCCCCTTTTTTACGCCGCGGTTTAACTATGGAAGTTTGTTGACGGAAAGGTTTTTCCTACGGCATGGTTTATTCGCCGCACCGTAAAGAAACCGTGCCGTGTACAAAGGGCTTTTCTTGCTTTACTGTAGTTTTCAAAGCGCTGCACGTTTCAAGTTTGCGTTTATGTTACAACAAGAAATTTCACTCACGCGGACGAAATCGTGGGCAGAAGCTAGCAGTAGCGAAGGGTCAATTTTTATAAGAGGTAAGCCGGAGTAGATATCTTTAATATGATTACTATTTGTTTATAGAATACTGACTATACCATTTTTCAAAGGGAAGCCGGTAGGAATCGAGTAGTATAGAAGCTTCGCCACTTTCGAAGCTAGTGTCTTCTAAATGCCTGTGCCTAGTTCATACGCATTTGATTTGTGTCTCTTGCCACAATAGAAAAGTAGGTGTGTTTCTATGAGTTCTTTATATACCGATTGCTATAGGGCACTTAGTGACCAGAGAGTAGGCCAAGTGCGAGTTAGTTTCTATTAAGTTACAAAAACTTTCAGGCCTAAATAAAATCCTTAAGTAAAATAAAAAATCTATACTTAATATTATAAAGCTGAAGAGTTTGTTTGTTTGTTTGGTTGAACGCGCTAATCTCTGGAACTACCAGTCGTATTTGAAAAATTCTTTTTGCATTTGATAGCCCAATTCTTGAGAAAGGCTATAGGCTATTTAACATCACGCTATGATCTTTAGGAGACGAGCAAAAAGAAAAAAGTCAGAAAGAACGCTAAGCAAAAACGAAGTAATAGCGCGGGCAGGCGATGCGATGCGACGGGGTGGGTCAGAGTAACAAGAAATTTCACGTGGACGAAGTCGCGGGCAGAAGCTAGTATGTTATAAATCCTTTAATAAGATTTCAATTTATGTAGAGATGATAGTGTTTTTTTTTTTAAATATTTAAGTGTGTACTTCTGTTATGTAATTTGATCATAATAAATTATTGTGGTGTGTATTTGTATCATTGGTAACTAAGGTCATTTGTAAGCAGGTGTTAGTACCTGCTTACAAATGACAAAAATGTTGATGTGTTTGAATAAAATAAATTATTATTAAATAAAGATTATTATAAAAAGTAGGTACTGGGTAACATAAAACCTACCTCAGTATGGTAAAGGAATTAAACATCAATGTAGAAAAGTACTTCTATAAGTTAGTGTATGCAAGTTGTAACTCGCTGCGATGCCGCATAACTCCAACGTACACTAAGAAGGATGTAATAAATAAATACATTGTTTCAGACGAGCCGGGTTTCAGCGCACCGATAACGAATGTGACCGCGCCGCTCGGTCGGGAGGCGATCCTCGCGTGCTCCGTACACAACCTGTCTACGTACAAGGTCCGTAACATTGACACCTTCCTATACTATATTACACCGTAGTGGCAGTTTCGAATTTGCAGATGTCTGTGCCTTTGTAGTACTTTTTTTCTGTTTTTATTGTTGAATTTTCATGAAAGCTTATGGAAATAAAAAAAAATAGGTTATAAGCACTGGTGGCCCAGTGATAACGACCGCGACTTACGAGGTCGTAGGTTCGAACCCTGCTTTAATTTTGTGTAAATTATTTCATCACCACTGCTCTCAAAACGGTGAAGAAAAACATCGTGAGAAAACCGGCATGTCCTAGAACCAAAATTTCGAAGACATGTGACATCTACTACCCCGCACTGGGCCCGCGTGGTAGATTACGGCCCACTCCCTCTCGCCGAGAGATGGCCTGAGTGCCAGCAGTGCGAAAATTATAGGCTGATTATGCTGGATGCTGGATGTAACAGTGCCAGTATTTAACCTACTTGGATGGTTTTTTAAAGGTCAAATATTTAGTCAAATCATAAAGAAATTAATTATGAATGAGAATAAAACTTTCCTCCGGAAAGTCTGGCAAGCCAAATTTAGTAAAAAAGCCTGAAAAACGGGAGAATAAAGACGTCCAAAGCTTATGCTAGGTTACCAGCGAGATATTGCATATGCTAAATAAAAGACGACTTAGAGAATTTTGAATCCTACAGCTCTTATCTTGAACACGTTGTTGAAAGCGCTTAGATTTTCTCCAGCTTTCTGCATAAACTTGCCGTGTTGGTTAAGAACGGGCTTCTGAACTTTTAAGTGAAGTACATAATTATAAATATTTGAGATTACGTGGGATTATGTGGGAGTACCGTGTCCATTCTGGTTACGAGATTAGCCGTAGGCCCTTACTTGGAAAATCAACAAAAACTTTTTCTTTGAAATTTAATTGTGATTGTACTCATGATCATGTTTATTATACTGATTTAAGTATGTAATGTTTTATGTTCAGTATTTAGAATCCAACGTTCCAGAACATAACATTTATTTGTAGACCCATATATTTTGGAACTTTCGTATACCTACTCGGTTTTGGTACTCCATGCTGAACATCGGGGTAGGTGCGTGAGGCACTAACAGTAGTAACTATTTAACATTTAACATTAATTACGTTATTTACGTTGTTTTGGTAAATATTTGTGTGACATTGTATTGCGGTCAAGTGCGAGTCGGGCTCGCGGACCGAGGGTTCCGTACAAATTTGTAGGTATGTAACTACAAATTTACGGTTTTCGGATTTTTTCCTTTACTAGTGCTACATGACAATGCACCTTGCCAAATTTCATGAATTTCGGACAACGAGAAGTACCCTAAGGTTTTGATTTCCTTGCGAGTGTCAAAATATGCGGCATAGGTAAACAGAACATAAATGCCTGTATCTTTTGATGGTGTTGACTTAGAAATTTTATTTTTTCTCTGCTTCAAGAGATTGTAGCCCTAAGTATTTGTTTTTAATTTCAACTTGATAACTCCACGTGTAGCAGTCGCGACCTAACCTAATATAGACCTATGCTGCTAAATTAAACAACACTTCATTACACTTCAAAGGTTTATTGCTAAAACGGTTGCTATACTATGCTACGCTAAATGCTTATTAATGAATTGCTAATAAGTAGGAATGCACCCGGTTTGCTGTCCGACTATGCACTGATGCCGCGCCGCACTTAGCGCGGCGTAATTGGTTAGCTAGATCAGCAAAACGTGTTCGATCGTAATTATTACATCGAACACCATGCGTTCTTGAGAAAAAGGGTCTTGACAGACGGACAGACAGACGGATAAAGAAGTGATCTTATAAGTGTTCTATTTTTACTTTTGAGATACGGAACCCTAAAAACAAGATGGCGGCGTTAGTTCAGATTTTCGCCACGCACCAAAAGTTCTTGTACAGCTATACTGCCAATCAGACAACCCAACAATACTAGATATTAGACATTCAGTAGCTCATGCTTGTAATATTGTAATTTCTAAAGAGGCTCTTAAATTACAAATGAGAAGTGGAGAGGTGTATTGTTAGCGGAGCTTACACGTCACTCCGACACGACAGATCGTGACTGCTCCATCTCAAATTAATCCTAATTGTCTTAGAATAGATACACAGAACTGCTTTTATGTTAGGAAAAGACTACCATTTAACGACGACGAGAAGTCGCCTCTGATTGAGAACTTAGAATTTGCTTTTGGAATTACACTAATTTAAAAATGCGTCACACCAAGCTACCCGAAACTGTTAAATTTTCCCAATCAGCTTTGAGCCTTATGCTTTAGCGATGAAGTTGAAAATCTATTGAAGAAATTTGACAGATTGTAGTAGCTCGATGTGCTGGCGTCTGTACAAGGTGGCAAGGACATCGACGCGCAACCTGTTGTACCATGGATTCAGTACATGGTTCCGAATCCATCGATGGTTCTCAATCCAAAATGAATCCCCTGCGTTGAAAAATTCCAACGCATTCAAGTTTTCACTTCTATGAAACATTTTTTCATATATTTTTTTTTTAATAACCGACGAACAATTTCTGTTCCTGGGGATCTAGAATCATGTGATGAATTCATGGGTACAGTTTGCGCGTCCATATCGGGATGCCACCCTGTATTATCATCAGCGGGATTGTCCGAAAGGGTTACCGCTGGCCCAGAACGTAAAGGGCGAAGGAAGGAACACGGGTGGGTTTTAGTCAGTAAGAGTCTGACACTCCCTTCCGCTCTACCCAGAGCGGGAGGAGTCATTTGATGATTTTCCATCCTGAAAAAAAAAAAAACCCTGTATTATCATTATAATATAATATTCGTCTCGTTATCTATAAATCACTAATGTGTAAAACAAAATGAAGTAATTTGATTACATTTTGCATGTATCTTCCCTGAATGATTATTTACTCTCGCAGTTATTCTTGAGCGCGCTGATCCTTTATCGTTCAAGCGGTCGGTCGGTCCAATACAGTTTTTGATCAGTTTATCAAAACTTTCCGAACTATTACAAAGTTACCATGCAAAACGTCGTAATAATGACTTACTGCCAACAGTATCGTATTTCACTGTTGCCTTACAAAACTCCTAAAAATGTCTTATGAACCTCGAAGAAACTTTTTCAATCAATGTTTGCATATGAGTGTACGAAAGTACGCGAATGTCGCATTACTAACAAACTGGTAGGTTAGCGAACTTATTTCGATTTTTATAAGGGCTCTTGTGGTCGTAATGGTGTTTTAAAATGGCCGTAAACATTTCGTAATAGGTTGCGTGGTTGCGGGTTGACACGCAGACCATTCTCACAATCCACACGCACGTGATATCGAGGAGTCGGAGAGTGGGGGTGACCCACAGCGACCACCGGACCTGGTTCCTGCACATTAGGGAGCTGCGGGAGACGGACAGAGGATGGTACATGTGCCAGATCAACACGGATCCTATGAAGTCACAGCTGGGATATTTAGATATTGTTGGTAAGTTGAATGAATGATGAAATGAAATTATGTTTATTTCTGTAAGTATAAGATGATGATGATTTAAGGTATGACCTTTTAAGACACGTCAATTTTTGGTCAATATTTTAACACTAGATGACTCAAAACTCAAACTCAAAGCATTTATTTTAATTAAACCGTTTACTGGTATTTTTGAATTATCGAAAAGTCGGTTACTTAGTCAGAAAGTTGAAGCCAGTTGTCCATTCCAAAACGTAGATCTCTATGGAGAAGAACGTACCAGAAACCTCCTGTATTCCCGTTGTCCCCATAATCTGTGTCCCCGTTACGGGGACAGTGGGACGTCATAATTTAAGTTATTAGACGAATAACTTCATGGGCACTCTTTTACATCAAGATATAACAAAATCCTAGGTACAGACGCCAGCACATCAAGCTACTACAATCTGTCAAATTTCTTTAATAGATTTTCAACTTTATCCCTAAAGCATAAGGTTCAAAGTTGATTGGGAAAATTTGACAGTTTCGGGTAACTTGATGTGCTGGCGTCTGTACATTATTCTTGTTGCTTCTATAAATGTGAGAACAATGGCGCCGGCATTTCTTAGCTGACTGTTAGATAGTTGGTCTTCACCGATTTCAAATCTAAGCAGGCTCATAGTAAAAAACTGATGTTTATTCCGATTTCAGAATCATTCTAAAATTACCCTCTACGTTATATAGTACAGTTATATAATTAATATTTATATTATGATGAAGATTTTGACTTCGGTAAAATACACATTATACCTAGATGATGTATTTAGTTTCAAAGCCAAAACAGCCGTTTTCCAAGAAAGCTACACCTACAGATATTCTAAGTATAGTACCAGCTAGGGCTTAGAAACGAAAGGCTATGTAAAATTTATGATCCACGAATAAGAATTCTAGTGAGATTCAAAACATAAGTTGAGTAGGGTGAAACACATGTCTGTAAAGTTCAGGCAGATTTGATTTTCGATGAACCTAAAATTTCAACTATCCCTATGCGAGCATAAATCTGACTCCACGGTTCTTTCAAACATTATCTTCTTGTCCCGCAGTACCTCCCGATATCCTCGACCGAGGCACGAGCACGGACCAGACAGCGCGGGAGGGTGCCTCGATAAATTTAACATGTGCCGCGACGGGATCACCGCATCCGCAAATTACTTGGCGAAGAGAACATTCCAAACCTATTACCATCTCAGATGGAATGCAAGGTAAATACTGTTTAAGTGTTAACTGCAAGATGTACCTACAGTATTACACAAATTAAAAAAAAAAATTCAGTGGCACTCCGGGAGTGCCGACAGAAGTGAAAACTACGTATGTATTTTGTGAATCGTCTTCTAAACAAAACACGCGCGGTATCGGCTATGGCCATCCGTCTTACGAATTTTTGCTCAGGTCACGTGTCTTGATGCGAGTTTAACATTTTTTACCCATTACAAAAAAAGTGTACAACGCCGCTAAAGAAGTTTTCACTTCAAAATTGCAAATTGCAAAAGTGCAAATTCTGCGCGATGAAGGTGTTACATGAAACATTCTGGAGTCTTTAATCTTAAGCTATTGGACCTGAAAAAAGGTTTTTAAAAAAAGGTCTTGTGTCAACCGTGTAGGTTTTGCACTCCATGTAAAATACTGGTATTCAGTAGAATCTAGTTAGACTGGAAGCAGATCCCAACATAGTTATATTTATTTATTTGCTCTCATGTACATCACACATCTTACAGAATAATTACTATCGGTTTTTGTACACACGCCAGCACATCATGCTACTACAATCTGTCAAATGTCTTTAATAGATTTTCAACTTTATCGCTAAAGCATAAGATTCAAAGTTGATTGCGAAAATTTAACAGTTTCGGGTAGCTTGATGTGCTGGCGTCTGTACATAAACCCTGTCAGGGCGCTGCAAAATAATTTTGGTTTGCTGCTGAGTTTGTGGTCATAATAACATAACTGGTTACTGTGTAAAATGTAATAATAAAATCCCACTCGAAATTCTTCAACTAAATGAGAAGAGTAAGCATATTATAAATTGGATGATTAATCGTAGATAAAAATGCTTGGCTTAATGCTGGTCCTGATATAGCAAAAGGCTAAGCCGATCGATTAGGGTATTGCACTTTTGTATGAAACAGCAGACGTTTTTATTAACCCTCGCAAAATGTTTACGCTGGGGTGTCAGTACATGATTTTAGACAGTGACATAGTTTTAGACATTGGTAACAGTTAGCGCGTTTGATATCCCTTGCAACCTATTCATATTGCGAACTTTCTTGGTGATTTTCAACTTAGGTATCAGGGTTTCGCTTCAATCCAATGTTTTGAAGAAACATGAGATGAGAATAATATAATTTAGCCAAGTTTGATGATGTCTTGATAGTTCTACGACTTGAGTGACAGACTGGTTAAATAAGTCGGTTGTACCGCAAATTGGAAGATGACTACATCCAGTAGCAAACTGCAATAGACTAAGTTAATTGATTAGATATTCCGTTTTACTAGAAACCAAATTCCAAATACATCCACGGACGGAGTTCCGTGGAATTGTGCCCGAAAAATGAAACTCTCATGAGACTTGGGATCAAGAACGGTGGCACGTAGTGGACATGTAGATTGAGGAAAATGACTTTGTTTCTCTTGGGAAATGCAAGATTTCCACCACAAAAGATTCTGCGGCCTTGGGACCCGTTCAGCCCTTACACGATGCAAGTTTCTTGCCTGTGAGATGCAATAAAATTGAAGCAGCAGATGACTTATATCGTCTAAGCACTGTTTTGACGGTGCAACTTTTATTGTTGCTTCAACTTGTAGTATGATACAGGCAATTAAACCGCATTTTGTAAATCAGGCTTTATGTATGGATGTAGCTAACGTCAGCAAAAGCTATAAGAAAAAAAAATATATTCACAGTTCTGTGCGAAAAAAACCTTACTGTCTAATATTAAGAAGGGCGATGTCAAAGTTATACTTTGCCTGTTTATATACAACATGTCCCGCAATTAATGCGCTTTTATTTCTTAACAACAGTTTTTATTTCTTAAATTATTTATCAGTGATTGTGGGAGAAAATTGTTGTCATATTAAACGCACATAGTCACACACGTTTAAGATTCTAGCGTATTGAGTACTTCGTCCATTTTAAAATAGTTTGCTTTGACTATACAGCGGATGTGTGACTTGTAACTTTAAATATTTTTGGAATAAAAAATGCCTATATTAAAAATGACAAAAATTGATTCAGTAGACGATTCTCAACAAACTACTTTCATAATATGCGTTCATTCAATTACACACTGTATATATGCCATTTGTCGATCGGCTGCGTTTCCACCCGAGATGAGCAAGGCTGCGTAGCGAGGAATTTGTGTAAAACTAACCAATAACAACGCTAACTTAGTTCAAGCTATGAAAATGCGTTGTTATTGGTTTGTTTCGAACACATCCCTCGCTACGCATCCTCGCATGTCTCCGGTGGAGACGCAGCCTTATGAGAGGGCTATTATTTTAATCTAACTTCAGTGTGCGAAAGAGACGGAGGTATACACCCTGTTTAGCTCCCAGTTCCCTGACCCATCTCAACATGTATCTCAGAGATCCTTACTCAAACGTATACGTAAACATGCCGTTTATATACACATGAACTGTTTACAACTGTTTACTTTGCATCTGTTTTAGTTTGCATAACTTGGTTTGTACTTAGTATTATGCAATATACCTATAACTTAGTTATATTGTTTAATTCGGTTTGTAATGAACATCTAGTGCATTTCGATACGTACCTTTCGTGATGAGTTTTGATCTCCTATCTTGTCGAGTTGTATGGCTTAGTTTTTAGCATGAGATACTTAGGTAAGGTATCAAGACACACACGTCATAAGGCAGCTTAGTATCTAGAGGTCAAATTCTGTAATAGAAACCTTCAAAATCTAGTCACAATCTCATCTCGAAGACAGTCAATGTCAAAATATATTGGCGTGTGCTAGCTGACATATGGTAAATAATATAATGTTTTTGTTTCTTAATGTTAATATTACTTACTATTGTATAGAATCATGTTCTCCTAAATGTACAGACAGCAGATTCTTCTCCCCAGCTAAAGCACTAGAAAGTAGTTTTGGGGGACTGTCTTATGTAATTTTGACGTTCAAAATATGCTGATGCCTGGTTTGAATAAATGACTTTTAATTTGATTTGTTTTGAAAAACTTGTCAATAATGAGGTATTTTTGACACATTGAGACCGAGGCTACAATGCGAACGATATTAAAAATATGGGAATTATTGACCCTCTGATCTAGTGCTTTTCTTAATTCTATATTGTAGTTCACTTCAAGATATTGTAAGCGTTGATTTTTTTACCGTTATTCCGTGGCAAACAAGTATGCAGTCCACCTGAGGGGCAATTCTCGTAATTCTAAGAACGTTCACAGTCTGATCTTTTTTTTTTTAAAAAAAAACGTTGCCCCACCCTAGGAATTTCTCCTGTATCGTGGGTGCCTTTACAAACATTTAAACTCACATACACAAACAGCCAGACCCGGAACAACTACCTGTAGGCAATACAAATATTTGTTCCGTACGGGAATCGAACCCGCGACACGCAGCGCAGCAGTCGATCGCTCAGCCACTGCGCCAACCGTATCGTCAAAATCGTCGTGTGATCTCAGTCTCAATCTGTCAAAAACACATACACACATACATTTTTGACAAGTTTTTGACATTGACTGTCGCCGAGATGAGATTGCGACTAGATTTTGTACGTTATTGATTACGGGAATTGGCCTTTAGATAGCAGTCACCGCCTCCTATGGATGTCTGCAATAATAGTCATTGAGGTTCGTTGCCTTCTCAGAGGCAAAATACCTCATGTGTCTGCCGTATATTTTTGTTGTAGTGACGTCATACGAGGGGACGGAGCTGAACATAACTCGGGTGACGCGGCAGCATGCGGGGGCTTACCTGTGCATAGCCTCAAACGGCGTACCTCCGACTGTGAGCAAGAGAATCATGCTAACAGTACAATGTAAGTAACAATCATAGTACCAGCTTATTATTGTTCCATTGCAGGACAAAAGCCTCTTCTAATACAGAGAAAGTATGAGCGGTGGTCACCACGCTTGCTCAATGCGGGTTGGCGATTTCGGGGATTATAAGTCCAGGTTTCCTCTCGATGTTTTCCTTTACCGATGTCAAAAATGTCCAAGATAAACTTAGAAAGAATATATGACAAAAAGTTACATTATTATTTGTTTGGATTTGACCCTACAACCTTGTGCTTGAGAGACGAGGCATTAACCACTAGTAGTACCGCTCGCAATTCCAATCAGACATTATTTTAGCTTCAATATATTGGGCTATTCCTCGAAATGCACCAACTTTGAAAGGCAACAAAAGTATTCCTCGAAAAAAATATTAATCAAAATAAAAATATCATATTTTTTTTCTCGAAAAAATTCAACGATGAAACATAGAGAAGAGCATGAAGGATTCGTAATAAATGATATCGATAGACGTTTCATTTGGTGTTCCGTATACAATCACCCCCTTTACGGTTACAGGTGACTAAATCGCCACCCTGTATAAGTTAACAAAAACTCAGGGGTTTATTTATAAACGTTGCATACTTAAAGTTAAATAATGATTAGCGACTGGCTAGTCTGCTATCTTTGATTGGCTCAAAGTCAGTACGTAAAATTACAACAACATCAGACTCTTTCCTTGTAGTTTCACGTGTTTAAAACTTTACTTATATTACTTTTCTTTCCTTAGTTCCCCCGGTGATAACAATAAGGAACCAGCTGGTGGGGGCCGCGCTAGGCACCGAGTTAGTACTGGAATGTGAGACCGAGGCGTATCCTAAACCAGTCAGCTACTGGAGCAGAGATAACGGCGAGATCGTCCCCGTTGGTAAGATTATATTTTACGTTTTATTTTAATACTAAAGAGTTAGAAACCCGCCTGGCTGCACAAGTATATTGTGTGGCTTTATAAGTGCAGTATGCAAATTAATCATTTATTTATTTATATATCCTCCAGAAAAACTTAAAATGTTGGTATAAATTGCAACAAAAACCCCGTTATTGGTTAAAATTAAGTCTCTTGCTTTAACAATAATAAAGCAAGACCTCATAGCTTTGCATAGTAAATCCTCCCATATGGAAGTAGTTCACAGGTAAAATTAGCTTACGAATCTATTGTTAGGCCCAGTTTGGCAATTAAAAAAATACCGTTGGTAAGCAGAACGTTTCATTTTTGTTTATAGGAACCGAGAATTAGAGAAGTTCTATAGACAGTCACTACTTAAGGCTCCTTCAAACAGGCGCGACACAAAGGCACCGCAAGTCGCGCAACAAGCGGTGCCTTTGTGTCGCGCACGATTATATGGCGTGACGCGCCTGTTTGTACGAACCTTTATTTAGAGATTTTTATCAGTGTCTTATCGAAATGTGTCGACTGTGCAAATGAAAAACCGAACCTGAACCTGTGTGCTGTGTAAATGTCCAAATATTTTCCATGCTTCTGCTGTGGCTGTAATGCAGCTTTAAAATAAATGATTCAGCTATAATTCCTGATTTATCGCCGAACCCTTTGTTTTATTGGTAGCAACGAAACGAAGGGCTTGTAGGCTCAAAGGTACTGGATTAGAGCGCCAAGTCAAATACCTAATTCAGTAAATTATTTTGGAAAATTTGGCCACATTTCGGAATTGTGGTTGAATAATGGCGGGACTTAAACATGCTTCTAAGACATAATCAAATCCTGCTTAGTGAAATGCCAGTTGTGGTCAACGCAACAGATAAAAAAAACATAATTATCTACATATTTCACTAAACAAATCCTTTCTAGCAAGAAGGGTATTATTATCTTAATAATCCACACAAGCCCACAGAAATCGACCTAATGTATCTCCACCCGCATTGGATTTAGGCGTTTAGACGGCCGCTTACGCTAGCGTTCACTTAAATATATTTATACGTTTCGTTTAGTGCCCAATTAAAATGAATATTCATCCCAAACGTAACTGGTACTAGTTACGTTTGGGACGAATATTCGTATAACGTGGACATGAACTTAGTGCTTATATCTAAAGTAATAAGTGCCATGTATTCTGGCTTTTACGTAGCTGTGCTTGCTCCCATTGTTGGAACAAAATTAACAAATCCTTTGTTTACCTTCACACTTTCATTACTTTTACATTTTCATTATGAGATAATGTTTTATTTTATTATTTGTTATGCGTACGTTGTGCTCTTTCTGTGTGATGTCGTAATTTGATTAAAACCAGGGACTTGAAACGTTACTCAAAATAACGTTACGCGTAGTTCCGGTAACGATAATTTGTACCGTTCCACCAGGATCGTAACAAAATTAATTCCTTGGCTATAACGATACTGACAAACGGAACGAAATCTTAAACTGTTCAGTAACAATATTATCAATATATCATTATTAGTATAACGATATAATAACATTATCCATTTCGATACTCAACTTTGCCAGCTTCATGACTTATAAGATGACGAAAAAGTATGAAGAATAACGTTACAAACGAATCTATAACGTTCCTCCTGTAACGTTATTACAAGCGGATAAGCTTAATGTTACTGATAACTATAACGTTACTTATAATATTGTTCTACGAAAATGGCATTCTATAACGTTTTCTTTTATAACGTTATTAATATTTTGGAACGTTATACGATAACATTAGTGGTAACGGAACGAAATTCATTTCCCTGATTAAAACTTTGTATTATTCGAAGTTATTATCTTGGGAGCGAAGTAGTGAATGTTATAAATGATGTATTCTTGTTCTGTAGTGCAAAAGGCTATAAATATTTAATGACTCAGGTCAATAAATAGTTAGTCAGGTTAAAAATAAAACAAGCAACTGATTTGAACTATTTATTGATCTGGTCAGGACAGCCTGACCAGATCAATAAATAGTTCAAATCAGTTGCTTGTTTTATTTTTAAGTATCCGTACGTCCGAATGAGAAACGGTGCCCTTATAGGATCACTCGTGTTTCTGTCGGTCTGTCCGTCTGTCACAGCCAATTTCTTTCGAATCTACAGAACAGATTAATTTGAAATTTTGTACACATATGAATTTCTATGACCCAAACACGGACAAGTAACGTAAATAAATGAATTTTGAATATGGGGGTCACTTTTGGGGGGCAAATTAGAAAATTAAAGAAAAAGATTTGCCAACTGTATCTACCGTGTGAAATGAAAGGGCTTGCTGTGAGGATCTCATTTTTTTAAATAATTTTATAATATACATAGTTTTAAAGTTATTTAAGAATATAGATAAAAATCTATCATTCCCCACTCCCCGGTATCTCCGGAACTACTGAGCCTAACATTTTTTCTACATCTGTAATTTATATGGTGTACTTAATAAAGATTATTCTATTCTGTAGATGTTTACCTATCGACCATGTTTCGATAGATACTTTAATATTATAGACACTTGCCACAATAAACAGCAATTAGCTGAGTTGCAGTCGGAATTTCGTCTACGCTAACATGATTGTCAGTGTCGACATCTAGGGGTCCACTAATAGCAATTTGCGAGTAATCGCGACAGCTGCTGTCAACAACGAGTTAAAGTTACATTATTGAATAAAAAACATAGGAAACTAGCTTATACCTGCGGCTTCGGGGGCGTGAAAGCCGGAAATTATCCCACGAAAACTTACAGCCGAGATTAAAAGTATCCTAACCTAACCCATGTCCATGACATGGGTTAGGTTTCTCCGTGTGCCAAATTTCATCTAAATCCGCTCAGCCGTTAACACGTATAAAATTACAATGGATGAGTAAGGATTAAATTGTTATTGTATCTTAGATTGTTGGTAATAGCTTGCAGTATTGTTGTCTTAAGCCTTTTTATAGCTGTTTTTGTATGCAAAATCCATCTAATCTGACTTTTTCTTCATAATATTTTATTTCATTACGAACAAATTTTTAAGGCTTAACTTTTTTAGGTCAACCATTCACTAGGAACTAGGGATGAAACAAATACTTGAACAATCTTTTTGACGGAACTACAAAACGTTTATGAGAATTTGTTTGCCAAAAATAAGTCAGTGGCCATTAAAAGTTGTATGTTGTTGTGACTATCTCTAAATAAAAGGTAAATCGCTGCCTGACAAATTGACCTGAAAAAGAAAAATAATGAAACACAACGTGATCCTTCTCTACACAATGGTTGGCGAGTTTTTGATGCTCGATATACGTCAGTTCTTGTTACGTATGTCCATTTATTCAGTAATGTGTGGTTGACGACTAACAAAAATTAAGCTCTTGATGCTAATTCGAACTTAGCGAACTTTGTAATGTTAATATTTGGGCAGCCAGTGTGATTTCACTTAAAGTCTGAAATAGCTCTCAATTAAAGGCTTAGTTCATAAGCTTTTAGGCAAACTTCGGTATGTAGATTGGACACTAGAGTAGATGCAAAATGCAAAACTAATTCATTTCGGACTTGCGCGTAGACTCAAATTTTTTGGTACCCTGTGGCTTTTAAGTATCACTGTTTTTATTGTGCCTTTAGTCGAAAAATGGTTCTCTGTGTTCGTGAGACGAGGTAAAAATCTAGGCAAACGTGATTAATGACTCCTTTTCATTCTTGGATGCTCTGTGGTATGGTTTCTGGTATAAAAGCAGACTATGTTCGGCTACGGTCGCGCTTAGCGAAGCGTTTTAAGATAAAATGTGAGCAAGTTCACTTCGTTCGCGTTACACTAGCAGACTAGGGGTGACCTCATCTGATTCACATTAGGGCGGCATCGCGTGTTTAAAGGAAGCCTTTCAAAACAAAACTGTGCTTACGGGCGTGCTATGATTGTTGTTACTCTTTCGGTACAACCCTACGCTGCCGCGTCATGGTTGTATATTTAGCATGTATATGCAGTAGTATTAACATATTACGTCAGCTAAGTTTATCTCTAAAGGTCTTAGTTTAAGTAAGTTCAAGTTGCTTGAACTAAGTCTTTATACAATGTTTTACGATTGCTTTAAAACTTAGAAGAATTTTCAGCTTAGATTCACATCGATACAGCGCACTGCGCTTACTTCCTAGGCCAACAGTGTATGCTACGCATGTCTGTTATTATTAAAGACTTCGAATCTACTTATATTTCAAATTGTAGGATTTTATTTATTTCGCTCACGCGGAGGAGTTCTTCAATTGGGCACGTTCATGTTGGTTTAGCACCGTTAAGCCGATCACCATGAAAGTTGGCGTATGTAATACCAATGTGTATTTTGTCATGAAGAATGTTTATGTAGGTTTTTTTCCGACCACAAATTCAAATACTATAGTTATAGTTGTCGCGTTTTAGCATGGCAATAGCGGTCATTGCCCTTTCTCTCCGTAGGAACCCAAACAATAAATTACGTATGGTTTTTCCTTATTGGAACATGCTGAAGATCACGATAGATATTGATTCAGGACGTTAACGGACTTTATTTCAGTTTTTGAAATAAAAATTGCTGGAAAATGTAGTTGGCAATGACCGCTATTGCCATGCTAAAACGCGAAAACTGTAGGATGGTATACCCATTGTTCAATGAAGAGTAATTCTTATAATATGTAAATTACATTCACATTGTAAATAATCTCAGCTACATTCGTTTGAAAGTGCGTGAGTAAACAATACATTGCTTAAATTCCTCTCAAAGAGGTAATATAGTACAAAGCAGTAACAGTAGTAAGAAAGTAATTTAGTTAATTAGCCGAATGTTGTATCGTCGATTTCTCTAGAAGCAAAAGAAGACTTAAAGAATATGCCAATATTTATTCGTATTAATCTTTGTTAAAATGTGTAACACGGCTACTGCTACTTCTAGACTTCTAAAGTAATTTGCGAAATTGACGGGTTCACCTACATACTTCAAATACTGTATTTTATTAAAAGAAATGGACCATAAATATTTCCACTTTGGCTGAAAGTACTACACTGAGCCACGTATTCGGGCTGTATTTTACATATAATGGAATTATTTCTGTGAAATTGTTCTTTCTTTTTTTCTTAAACATTATTTATGTGATGTGGAGTGGAGGCCTTTCCTCCTGTGGAAATTAAAAGACTCTGGTTCATGTCGGCCTAGGTTTATAATCATTCTTGATATTGCAATTAGTGGCATAAACCTAATTGACAGCATGTATTAGAACGGTATGGTAAAATTTAAGAATGTGGTACCTACAGATCATCAAATTAAACAACTTTTCTCCATAAAACTAACATCGTAATCTCGAAAAAAATTTCAACTTTCCCATACAAAAATGTGTTTAAATTTGACCACATATTTCTTATATAGGTACGCTGTAAATTCATGTCAAAGTTCTTAAACCCTTAGGAGATAAATACAAACTGATATAATCGTAATAACATTAGGTGCTTGCATGTCATCCGCTTAGGGGCCAGCTTTAAATTTCAAAGCACTCGTATCCTCTGGGATCTTCACTGTAACTACCCTGACAAGTATTATGTTGCACACGAAATATCTCGCGTATTTTAATATCATACGTTACAAAATTGGTTGCTATTCAGTGTCGAGTTATCAAAATAATCGTCACTTTCCATAAATTAATCTCGTTAATGGAAAGTAAGGCATAATAATAAAACAACAAGTATTGTCCAAAGTTGAACGCTCACAAATGCTATTTTATTGGTGATTGTAAATCAGATTTTTTTAAATGTCACAAGGGCCGCCCATTGGCCAGGTTTACTGTTTTAAATAAATATTTAAGTATTGTTTTCTTTTTCATAACATTTTATAGAAAAACATTTAATTGATCCTAAAAGCTTTTTTGTTCTTCTAATGATGCTCTCTCGCCTTGTTTACCTACACAATTATCTTTTTTAATTGTCTGGTCTTTTTAAATTATACCATCTATGCCTACCGCTTAAGTTGTTAGTAAGTAAGCTAGGGCAACCCGACCAAAAAAATAAAGGATTTAGATAATAAGGAATAATTGTTTTTACCGATGAGGGTGGCATAATCAATTTGTGATTAAACTCTCTATTAATAAAAGAGAATAAAAAAAAAAACCGACCAAACGGGTTAGGTTAGGTTACAACTGTGCCCTCCCCGGTGGGTTCCCGCATTGTCGAGGCGGGGGGGCTCACTAGCCGTGGCTTGGACACCCACGGTGAAGCGAAGAGGAACCCGAGTACTAACGCGTGCCCGTGTTCCCGCCATAAGCGGCAGAGGAGGACACCGTGGAGTTTTAGTGGGTTAGAGTCCCACATAACTGTACTACCTCCCCGTGGTAGTGCATAATGCATGAGCATTTCTCCACGTTAAAAAAAAACTTTTACAGCTGTGACCAATCACTACGTCCAAGGTAGTCGCTGTTGCTAGGGTAGGGCACATCATGAAAAAGACGATCAGTGAGTGTAAAAAGAAGATCGATTAATATTTTTAGGTAATAGAAATAGGAATTACATGATACCAATTGACATAGTTACAATAACGTATATTAAAAAAAATGTATTCTACAGATTTTTTATTTCTGCTTCCATGTTATTTATCTTTAAATTATTGAGGGCACTCGAACCGTAAATATATTAGCAAAAAGTGTTTAACGGCCCAAACATTTTGCGTCGCAACGTTCCCGAATACCGAGTTACCTACGTATCTATTGTATTTTTTTCGTGTAATATGCTAAATACATTTTCATGTTATACAGGGGGAGGTCTGGAGCCGCATAAGATAGATGGGTCATATCGATCAGTGCTGAAGCTCGCAATCCGTCGAGTTACTAGTTCCGATTACGGGACCTATAAATGTGTTTCGAAAAATTCCCTCGGCGACACTGAGGGCACTATTAAATTGTATCGTAAGTATTTCAGTTATTTTTGTTAGTGATTTTATTTGGCTGTCGTTTACCTACCTTCAAATAATATACAAGGTGGAGACAACAATACCACAGTTGATTAAACTTCGTAAATCTAATGACGTTCCCAATCTGTATAAAAATGAATCAAATATATGCAATAGTACCTTTGTACTCAAATTATAATTATGTCATATCCCTATGTATTTTACTGTGTATACATAAATTATAAAATAAATAAATAGTTTTACTCACTATAGCTAGACGACTGATCGGCAAAACTCATAGAGGTCCATCACTACTATTTAGTTTGTTTGAATAAATTACTTTATTGGATTTATCTGATAGTTCCAAAATACTCTTATGCATTAGTATTGCTAGTGTTTTCATTTATTGTCGTATTATTGTCTCCACATTGTATAGGTACTGATCGTTCAGCTAGGTATTCATTTTAAGATTCAAGGGTCTGAAAGAAGTTAATTTGGGCGCTAGTGTTACCTACTCTATTGAGTTTAGAAAACTTCGGTTATTAAAAAAAATAAACATTAAAATGCTTTTAGTACCTAACGGTTCAAAAAGTATGTTGTGTAATTGTAAATTAATTAATAAATAGGTAAATTATCTACAGTTTCTTGTAAAACATGCTTCAAATTCGTTATAATGTACATATACCAAGGTTTCTAAGCGACACATAAAAGTTTCAAAAGACATTTTATCTCATTGGCGGTTATTTACTTCATTCCCATTTACGAAAATCCTTTGAAGAAGACATCATAATCTGATAGCATCTGATTGACGAGGAAATCGTTGCTTACAAAGGTTTAATAAGACTTTTCTGTCAATAGCTATGCCTCTTCCGCCGATGGAGAATAAAAACGGTAAATATCTAAAAAAATAAAAGGAAATAACATAATAAATACCTGAAAATAGAAGGAAAATTATTTGAAATACTGTGATCACGGTCTAATGTGTGTGTGTTTTGACAGTTGTCCAGAGGTTAAACATTATAGCTGATAAATCGTCGGAAAGTACACCTTTCGGCACCCAAGGTACGTATTAACTAGTGGTCAACAACTATTTAGATTTAATATCCGGCAATTACACCCGAACCCACCCGGACGGCTTGTGTTTATAATAAAAGTATTTTGATTTAAATATGAAATGTCATGTTAGGTTTAATAGTTTCCTGTACATACATATGTACATGTGTGTATACGTGATCAGAATACATTTATTTTTGTGTACACATAAAAATATTGGTATCGAATGGTTTTTCGATTTAAGAAAATAGAGAAGCTTTATGAAAAAAAAATGTTCAAGTTTAAACTCATCATGTTCCGTGAGGTGTAAATCGTACCTCCCTATGATTCTGCATTTTATGAAAATTGTATTAGGCTACGTACGCACCGACGACAGGTGGCTTGCTTAGCGAGTCACCTTGCGAGTAGCGAAGTGAAACGAACGCTCTAGAATTTTCGATAGTCGCGTAGCGTATATCGAAGGATGTAATTTCACTAGGTTCAATGCGTACGTAGCCTTAAGGCTTCTACAAACAGGCGCGACACGCGATATAATCGCGCGCGACACAAATGCACCGCTCGTTGCGCGACTTGCGGTGCCTTTGTCTCGCGCGCGATTTTAACGCGTGTCGCGCCTGTTTGAAGGAGCCTTTAGATTTTCTTTTGTTTCCCCATTAATAATTAAAGTCTAATTTTGTGTGAGTATTTAATAAAAAAATATGTAGTTAAAAAAATCTAACAAAAAACTTTTGTTTAAGTTTATCAGAAAAAGAAAGAAAACCTGTTCACTTGCTAATTAGCTAAAATGTTTTCAGATTTCAGATTACAAGATTACAACAGAGCGATCACAAAAAATCAGTGCTGCTATGTTTTTTTGTTCTTATTAGCAATTTTAATCCAGATAGCAACATCTTGGGGTTAATGTTCCTCTCTAAGTTTAAGACTTAAGTAAGTAAATAAATTATACTTCCCCGTACAATACAATCACTTAGATGGGAATACCGCTTTGATGTTTTGTAAATTTTCGATTTTAGCCTCAAGTTCTGTTTTGCGAAGGATTATCTTAATTTATTGTAACGACCTTCATTATGAAGTTAAAGTCTAATTTTGTAAACAATACAAAATAATAAAATGAATATTTTGTATTGTTGTACAAAATTAGACTTTGTAAATTGTCTGACTTCATTGATAAATCATAGGCTATCCATGAAAGATATTCTTTAAGCATCGGCGAAGAGTAAACGATTGCATGAGAAAAGCCATTTCAAAAAGTAAGCAATAATTTTGACCTACGGAACCCCCCGTAGGTCAAAATTATTGCTATATTTTTGTACCTACTTGGGTAACACACTATCAGTAGCAATGGTTTCCATTTCGACAGTTCAACAACATTCATTGCGATATTTACTTTGTTGAACAGACAAATTTTACGAACCAGTTCAACAACATTCATTGCGATATTTACTTTGTTGAACAGACAAATTTTACGAACACGTGGATCTATGGATTAGCAAAATCCTTCAAAATGATTAAGGTTGTAATTAATCATGTATTACGCAATTAGGGTGCTGATTAAAAAGTTATTCTGGAATAAATTATGTAAAGTAGACCTTCGCCACTGTTCATCACTGAACCATGTAAATAAAGGGTAATGCACATAAAACAATAGAACAAACAAAAACTGAACACTAAATGCTAGTTGCAGTAGGTGTTGAATGCTACACAAACGTAATAATATGATCAAATATGTACATATCTGCCTGAAAACTGTATTGTTTGCACTGGTTTAGCTTTAACAGTACATACCAGATGGTATTGGGAAAACAGACTAGAATTTGATACAAGTTGACAAGCAATTATACCAACATTTATATAGGAATTTTGTGACGTTTCTACCTTGATTGTGTCATTAAAGTGTTTCTTAAAGATTTATTTCCACTACCTAATTTATTGCATTGATATTAAAACATTACAATATTTGATCACAATATTTTGACTATCGTACTGAATATTCCTGTATTTATTATTAATTGTTTATTTAGCCATCAACTTTGTGGAATATACATATTATATTTCCAGCATTTCAACTAAATGTACATTAAAAGCTGATGTCATTCAATAAGTAAATGTCTCATAACAGCCAACCTGGGTAACAATTTAATTTAACTTCTCTATTATAATTATTAAGAGAATTAACTGCATCGTTCTACACTTTAAATCAAAATAATAAAAAAAAAATACGGGTATACTTTGGAGTTCAAATATAAAACAAAATGTAAAGGCGGAAGTTAGCATAAAATTGTGATTTATTACCATAAGAGCCATTTCGTGATGGTAATCATTTTCCTTTTAAAAGATCACTTCTGGTATGCCCCAAGGTTCTCATATGGGACCGATCCGTGTGAAATATTTTTCAATGACTTTTAAACAATATTCTTTGTGGTTAAAAATGTTCACCTGGAGGCTTGATCTTATTTTAATTCCATGCTAGTCAGTTCTTTCCCGAAGTAAATAAAAATATTAATAGTTTTCTTATTCAAATCTTTTGATCAATCTCAATATAGTTTTAAAAAGACTGGGTAGACAGGATTATAGCTCTTAATCTCCATCGAACTAGATGAATTTTTAATTGAATCAGTCCAAAAATGCTAGCGAATGCTTTAATGGCCGATTCCTATAACATACGGACTGTTAAAGCTTAAAATTAAGACTCTTTTATCTTAACCAATAATGAAGCAAAGACCTCAGAGCTTTGCATAGTAGACCCATAACTATGGAAGCAGCTATCACAGGTACAATTAGCTTACGGATCTATTTATATTCCCAGTTTGGCAACAAGAAAATGCTACTATTGGTAAGCAAAACCATCGTTTTTGTTTATAGGAACCGAGCATTAGTCAACATGATATCCGTGATGTCACATTGCAATTTTTATTATGTTTCGATGTAAATATTAATATAATACATGCATTCAGGTATCGATGTCGTCACGCCTCCTACTACCCGTACCCACATGTATTATACTCGTATGTGTATGTTTCATTATTAAACGAAACCCAAGTTACCCAATTTCACTGTAATTAATGAAAACAACAAAGAATATTTAGTATAATGAAACTTTATTTTAATACTGTTACGTTATTAAATGTATTAACATAAACAGATCTGTAATTAAATTAATTTAACTTAATTGGAAGTTTTGAAATACGTTACAACGGAACATATCCCTTAGATCTCATCATAGGCAAATTATAATAGATGTAAGTAATTTTAGATAAATATACCTATTCATTATGTCAGAATATAAAATTAAAAGTATTAATAAATATAGACTGAGTTCCACGAAATAGGCTTGTATATATTGAAGAAAATTGTAATAAGTAATAAGTAGGTAATGTGTAAGTTATTTATGCTTAAATTGAAACGGGAAATCTGCTAAAGGCAGTCAATTACTCGGGCAAGACGTCAAGGAAACATGGGATCAGTTTGCTTTTATCGCTTTTGTACTAGGAAAGTAATTTGCCGATGTTATAAAACATGTGAATGAGGCACAAAATTGTTAACCAAGAGTAATGGAAAAAAATATTGTTAGTATTTCTTCACCCGTCTGCCTTCGTCATCATTGAGCTATGTTAAATGTGCATGACAGTGTAAATATAAAATGTTTTCATTAACTCTGTTTTAGCCTTAGAGTGTCAAAAATACTGTTGTAACGCGGACCACTGTCGCTTTCCGTAAAATAAATGACTATTAATTTACTAGCCTATTATTTCTTTCATTTGTTTTGAACTAAAAATAAACGCCTTGAATATATTGAACTTGTGATATTTTTCCTTATCCCAGGATTCATCCTTCCATTTACTTTCGTTTCAATCCTTAGAACTTCGATTGCTTATTAGATTCAATAAAAATATCAGCGTAGGTACAATTCTAGAGAAATATTTTCATTGAATCCATATTTATATGGAAATAAATCTGAACACAATCCTATATTGGCTTCGAAAATATTTCCATATATTATATAAATTAAGAATAAACCTCAAATGTCGATATAATCGCCGTAGTTTGAATTAGTTTTTAAATGCTTAATGATTAGAGCGTTCTGGGTTTGGTTAATGACTGCTAACGATAAACTGGTAGGAACATAGGTTCCTTATGTAGGTTTGTAGTGCAACCATACATGGTGGAGTGGTACAAAATGGATAAGCAGAACAGGGGCGCGGGATCTTCAGGGAGGTGACGACGCTGGCACAACTTGAGTCAACTACAAAAATAATTGAAGTTCGATCTTTTTCATTCGCAAGTAGGCATGTATTTTTACATAAGTGAGTATTTTTTTATGTAATATTTTGAGTATATTCATAAATCGCAGTAAGCTTACCTATATTGTAAATTATAAATGTCATCATCATCTGCCTAGCCTTTTCCCAACTATGTTGGGGTTGGCTGCCAGTCTAACCGGATGCAGCTGAATACGAGTGTTTTACATGGAGCGACTGCCTATCTGACCTCCACAACCCACCGGGTGATACGATACACCTTGGTAAGAATGGTTGTCAGACTTTCGGCTTCGGACTAGTTGTAACGACTGTCAAAGATCCACGAGTGACAGCCGGGACCAACGGCTTAACATGCTTTCCGAGGCACGAAGGGGTCTCGGTATGTAAAGATGGTCACCCATCCACAGACCAACCGCGGCAAGCGACCTGTGCGGCTGTTATTATTTAGCCCCTCATATTTTTATTTAACCCCTCAATAATACCCCTATAACTTATAATATACATATGTAACGACCCCTGCAATTTATAAACGTCCTTTAACTAAAATGAATAAGTACGGTCTACCTCACAATATAAATTACTAACCAAGAGTAGGTTTGAAGCTTTAAAATATTCATTGCCATCACACAAAAAAAAAAACTGAACAATATTCATTTGTGTATTATATTAATATCATTTGGAAATGCGTCAATAAAATAAAATAGGACACGATGAGCACGTGATTTGTACAATTCAACAAAATGATCTTCAAAGCTTATCTCACAGAGATTCAAGCGGTCAAGTGGAGTGGCTCCATATTAATGTAAATATATATATATATCTTTGAGTAGCTCAGACGGGTCATTTTTATCATTAAAAGAGCATCAATCGTTTTCTGAGAAAAGGGGTGCTGGAATGATGTAACGTAATGTAAAACTTGATTTTTAAATAATTTGGTTACCCTGATGTAACGTAACATCACGCTTGTAATTCCCGAAGGGTTCGACGGAGCACCTATATACTGTAAAGGTTGTCCACTAAAGTCAAATATGGTGCAGACTGGCTATAATTTAGCGCGGGTTCCATTCGAACATTCAAGCAAGTTTGGAACGTCGCGTGGTGTCAAATATTTTATTATGTTTTATTTGCTTAGGGAAAAGAGTGCTATAAACTAGCACTTTTTGTCGGGATTATGTAAAGACGTTCTGTCAATAAAACTTAAAAGAAACCCTATCGTTGTTTAAGTTCTTTGCAGGGTTCATTTAGTCCTTCACAGTACACCCAAATTTCGCTAGCTGTGTTAAAATCCCATATAATAGGGGGGTGAGCATAATTGTCATGAACGGGCACAAATTCATTCCATCGTATAACTACAATATCTAAAGTACCTACTAAATATGAGTGGCAACAGCAATATGTTATTTGAGCATTATCACATTATATTACATTACCTATCTCTTTATTGCCTTTTTAGTCTTCTCCTTCTTTTTGAGTCGATGGTACTTCGGTTGATTATTTCTGTTGATTGAGCCCAGTAGGTGGCCACGTTGATTGCGGCAAAGGTAGCATTCTTTAGATCATCAAAAGTATAAGTTAACGGGCACTTAGGACACAAGCAAGTGGGTCATGGTCTGATCAGAAGCACCGCACTCGCACTGGGTGTCTCTTTTTAGTAGTAATCATAATCATAAATCTATATTTATCTCAACGTCATAAATTATAGGTATACATTAATCACAATCTTAAATTGAGAAAGGTTTCTGAGAGAGAAGCGTTCTGGGTTGATACAGAATAAAATTTTCGCCACTGCGCAAACCGTAACCATGAAATCAGCATATGATTCTAGACTACTACTGGCGAATAAATTTTCGTCGGATATAAAAAAAAAGAATCAGCTTCAGCATTTTGATCGCGACATTTTGATTACGTAGGCATTGCACTTTTCTAAAATAGAAAATGCAATGCCTACGCGATCAAAAGGTATGGAACAATTAATATATTTTTTTATAACCAACGAATAATTTCTAAGCTATAGTTCGACTTTTAATTAGCTGCAGTAAAATGACAGTTCTTACTGTCATTTCATTAAAAAATGTTGCCACACACTCTCTACTAGTAATGTGATTAAAACGCAATGAAAATTCGTTTTAATTAAAAAAATCGAATTTGACCATTTTGATTAAACCGTAATAAATCAAATATTCTTTGTCGGTTAAACCAAAATTGGTCAAATTTGTGAAATTGGTGTGGTGGGTTTCAAATCTGGGTAAATACATTGTCTATTAAAGATAATTATGTTTAAATTTTTACTCTAAAATCTTACTTTAGCGATCTAAGAAATCATTATTTTAAATAAATTAAATAAGTATATATTTTACACAAAAACCCTCACAAACATCAAACACACCAAAAACCTAAAAAATAAGAATATTTCAAAGAAATGTTTGTGATTAGAATTAATGCTTTTTATAAATCCAATCCGATCACTGATGTGATAACAAAACAATAATTAGGCATTGCTCAATGTTTTTGTGGTAAACTTATATTATGCTGAATTTCATTATAAATATCATCCCCTAATATTATAATCTTCTTTTATTAAATCAATTTAACATGGATCGATTTTGAACTGAATGTTACTTGAATAAATCGATTATTTTGACACATCACTGTTTAAATTTCGTTAAAAAGTGGTAACACATAAGCTGTCATTTTACTGCAGCTAATTAAAAGTCCAATTATAGGTCTAGAATCATATGCTGAATTCATGGATACAGTTTGCGCACTGGTTATTTTTTTCCCCGTATATGTAGGTACCAAAAATATCACTATAGTCTATTTGGTGAATTGCCTCAGATATAATATTAGAAAAGGAGAGTGTCTTTGACTAGGTCAAAGATAACTAATGTTAAGAATTCATATTTTTCGTAGAAAAGTCTCTTAAACACGAAGAATAAGTGCCATTGAACAAAAAATAGCCTAATATCAACTTGTACTATCATATTAAAGCTTAATAACCCCCGATCTATATTGCTAAGTATAAAAATAAAATAAAATAAATTATTACACAACCATGAAGAAGAATAAGAAGAAGAAGAAGAATAAGAACGGCTGAAACGATTTGGCATTTTTTTACTTTAAAATGTTCATGATAGTCCGAATTTGGTTTTTCTCGAAAGAAACATTTTAAAAGTTGCCCTCAAAATTGGAAACTTCGGGAAAACTGAACGTTCTTTTTTCTATGGGATTTTACCTGACACACATTGTCTTGTCAAAATTAAGATTGAAATTTTGACAGGACAACGTGTCGGGTCAGACACTATAATACAGAGTGGCGATTTGGTTATTAGTAAACTGTAGCTACAGTGGTTATTACAGTGGTTGTTATTAGTCCGTTAAAAAAATTAAATAAATTTTTTACTAAAAATAGAAAACTGAATTTTTCAAACAAAATAAATAGCTTAATAATTGGCATGAAATAAACTACCCTTGATAATAAAGCACTAGACACGCGCGGTGCGATTGTATCAGCAATTCAACACAAACTTTATTGTATTGTTACAAAATAATCACAAATTCAGTTTAATATTTTTAAATACTCAAACGACAAAAAAGATTCCACGGCTAGAATGTTAATTGTTATTAATTATTTTAATTATATGTGTTTAAAATATGTTATGCAGAATACGTGGTTTCAGTTAATGTGTTATCTTAATCGCCACACTATAATAATAACTAAAAAAATGTGTTAAGAAAGTAGAGGATGATATATATTTTCGCTGATGTGTCAAATATAAAAATCCTAATTTAGTAATTGGGAGCATAATGTAAATTATCCTTCCTTATTTAACGGTCCCTTTATGATAAGTTCATTTTTTCAACGCTATATAGAATCTTATAGTTACAATGCGTGCCACGAAAGATGAGACTTGACCCCGCCTCCCCCGCTCATTCCGCCGCCCCTATGACGTCCGGTCCCGTCCCGCACTCAGACCTCATACCGCTAAAGATACCTAAAATCGTGTACTGCGCATGTCAAACCACGTGGTGTGTCAAGTCTCATCTTTCGTGGCACGCATTGTACACTTTGTTAGCTTGTGGCTAAGTAATAATAGCCGCACGGGCCGATCGATCAGGTTAAGCTACGCTTGCCGCAGTTGGTCCGTGGATGGTAGACCATCTTTACATACATACCGTGACCCCTCCGTGCCTCGGAAAGCACGTTAAGTTGTTGGTCCCGGCTGTCATACGTGGATCTTTGACAGTTATTACGGGTCGTCAGAAGCCCGAAAGTCTAATAACCAGTCTTGCCAAGGGGTATCGAATTACCCCGTAACTGGGTTGAGGAGGTCTGATAGGCAGTCGCTCCATGTAAAATACTGGTATTCAGCTGCATCCGGTTAGACTGGAAGCCGACCCCAACATAGTTGGATAAGGTTAGGCAGATGAGTTACACTTTTGTTGTTTCAAAAAGTTGTTTGCATAAAATACACCAAATATCAGATATGTTTTGGTAAACCTACAACAGACAACAGGCATACGTATTAGCGTACCTGCCTACATAAAGGTACCTACTATAGCCTGAAGGAAAATAATTAATTTTCTGCTCCTATCCAATTACAGATTTCAAAGCGTATCGCTATGTAAATTGATTTGTCTAAAACAGTAGACTATAGTAAAGTAATGTGTAGATAATAATTAACCAATTTATCAAAGGAACAGTCAGATGATGAATAAACTGGCCTTGACGCATGAACATAATAATAGCCTTCCGACCGATTTCGGTCACGGTGGCCAATCTGTGACGAAAGTCTTTGATGGACTGGCCATGTTGCCAGTGATGACTTATGGCACTGAAACGTGGTCACTCACAATAGGCCTTATAAAAAGGCTAAAAGTCACCCAAAGGGCCATGGAGAGGGCTATGCTTGGAGTTTCCCTGCGTGTTCGAATCAGGAATGAGGAGATCCGCAGGAGAACCAAGGTAACCGACATAGCACGATGAATTGTTAAACTTAAGTGGCAGTGGGCAGGGCACATTGCTCGCAGAACAGATGGCCGATGGGGCCGAAAGGTTCTGGAGTGGCGATCGCGTATCGGAAGACGTAGCGTTGGAAGGCCTCCCACAAGGTGGTCCGACGACCTTGTGAAGGCCGCAGGAACCCGTTGGATGCGAGAAGCATAGAACCGGTCGAAGTGGAGGTGCTTGGGGGAGGCCTATGTCCAGCAGTGGACGTCTTTCGGCTGAAATGATGATGATGATGGCCAATCTCAACGGTGATTAACCAGGTGCACAGGAGATATTATAGTGCACAAGTGTGTGCGTAAATACAGGTGCACTTTCTGTTCCCTCGCTCTCATAGTTCGATGGGACGGCAATCCGAGACGACCGGAGAGAGATCAGGCGCAGGGCCAACGGCTTAACGTGCTTTCTGAGGCACGAAAAAAAACATAAACATATATACATATGCATATACATAATTATGCATAAACATGATATAGGTATAAATTATAAGCCATCTATAGGTATCCATCTATACCTATATATAAAATCGTAAACTGACTGTTTATATATCAACACACATCGCAAACCGCTGGTCCTAGAGACATGAAACTTGGAGGGTGTGTTCTTTGTCAAAAGTAAGTATCCACTTAGAAAGTATTTTTGGGAATTCTACCCCTAAAGGGGTGAAATAGGAGATGTAAGTTTATATGAAAGTCCGTCAGTTTTGAAGTAAGGATCTTCAAATTTTGTGTTTAGGCTGAGGATTGAAAATTAATTTATATGTGTCTCAGTGTTTTTGACAATTCTACCCCTGAAGGGTTAAAAAGGGGGATGAAGTTGTGTATGGAAAGTCCTTAATTTTCGAAGTAAAAGTCACTAAATTTATTATCTAGGCTTATGGTTGGAAGGTTACGCAACGGTATTGTTAGAATTTCAACCCGTAAGGGGGTGAAAAAGGGGATGAAATTTTGTTTTTAATTATATAATATATATTATATAAAATTCAATGACCTGAGTGAGATATCAACGCACAGCCTAAACCGCTAGTCCTAGAGACATGAGTTTTCGAGGATGTGTTCTTTGTGAAGAGTAGGTATCCACTAAGAAGGGGTTTTTGGAAATTCAACCTTTAAAGAGGTGAAAAGGATGGATTTTGTTTGTATGAAAAATCTTATTCCTGGAGTTAATAACCTTGAAATTTGGCACGAATACTTATCTAAGTAAATCATGAAGTTTGGCAATTGTTGTTTTTCTATACTACCCCCTACAAGGGTATTGGGGGGTGTCAAAATTTGTATGGAATAATTTATCGCGCAGTTGGATTAACTGAAAACTCAGTATTTATACTTAGAATAAAAAAAAATAACGTGTGTCAGGGTTTTTCGAAAATTTACCCCTACCGGGTGGAAAAGGGAAATAAAGTTTAAAGGGTAGATTTTACTGCTTGCTTTCATTAACTCGAAAATGGGTATAAATAATCTTTAAGTCATAAAACGGAAACGAACCAAACGCTTTTTTAAATACAAGCCCTGTCGTGGTGAAAAGGGAGGACAGTTTATTTGAAAAATCTTAGTTGGCCCGAAGCCTTATTTCTCTAAATAAATTATTAAGATCGTAAACATTAATTTTCCAAAACTACCTTTCAAGGGGAGGTGGAGAGAGTGTTAAAAAAATTTGAGGAAAGTACGAATCCTACGCGGACGAAGTCGCGGGAAAAGTGCTAGTATACATATAAATATAATAAAATCGTAGCGGACTCAAAACTGTACATCAAATAATTTTTGCGAGGTATGGGAACGACTCTAATGCCAAAAAAAATATTTTGGAATTTTTGTCTATTTGTCTGAATTTATGTTGCAAAAACTACTGGATATATTTTGTTAAAATTTTGCATATATAATCCCTATACGTTTGGTCAGTCTGGGCTGTAAATTATCACGCTATTTGCTGTGGGGGATGAACAATATTGCAATTAGTTATTTTATAGTTTACCTTGTTTAAATTGTAAAAAGACGAGCCAAAATATTGCAGACAGTTACAGATTTAACCTTTTTAATGATTATCATCACGGTATAGGTGGGCAGTCAGCAAGAAAATGGGCAATTTTCACCAAAAAAAGATCTGTTACCACAACATATAATTATACCAATCTATCCTGTTTCTTATAAGCATCAAAAATCAAAACGCTACAGGACCAACTAAGGCTTGAGTGCCAGAAAAGTCAGTAAATAATTAGTGTTCAATGATAATGCAACTCGTTATTATGATATGCTACAATTTAGAATGATTTACTTTGATTTTGATTTTCTGAACTTTCGAGATGCATTTGAAATTGTGATCAAATGAATCTCCCTCTTTGGCAATAATGGCTACATTCACAATTGTACAGACTGTGTGCAGGGTATTGAATATGACCGTTCTTGTGCACTAATTCTCTTGGGATTTGCCTCTCTAAACACAGAATACTTAACAGTGCTAACATTCCTGTACTACTGTACTAATCAATCCTGTCTGAATCGTGCGAGAATTTATGACGATCTCGATAAATTATTGTTTATTGAGATCTAGATGTTTGCATGATCAACCTATAATGTTCCCACTGCTGGGACACAGGCCTGTTCTCGGTGAGGAGGGGGCCGTAATCCACGTGGGCCCTGTGCGGGTTGGTACATGTCACATGTCTTCGAATTTTTGGTTCTGGTACATGCCGGTTTCCTCACGATGTTTTTCTTCACCGTTTTGAGAGCAGTGATGATGAAATAATTTACACAAAGTAAAACGCCTGTCTGGGTTCGAACATACGACCAGCATTGCGATTCTGTAACCATCTCACCGTGAAAACTTAGGTGCAGTGAGCGTGGAGTGAGCTGTCAATAGTGTCAATTCCTAGCAAAAACAAACTCACATCACCTAAATTTTCACGGTGAGATTTTTACAGAATAGCACCGCTGATCTGGATTCTGATCTAGACATTTAATAATGTTTAATTACTGCTTCGGTGGTCTAGCGGTCGAAAGCATGACTGTTGGGTATGACGTCAAGGGTACTGTCTTCCATTAGGAATTTTTTAGTAGCCGTTCGTTAACTGGATTAGGCTCGCCCCTATTGTGTGAAACTTAAACGTAACTGGCGGAATGTGGGTATTTAGCACACCTCTATCTTTGGGGAAACACAAGAGTTACAGTACCCGGCGATAAATATTGCACATCGACCTTTGGAACGAGACAATCGGCTAATTTCGGCTTCGTAGAGCGTTATCTCTGTCGCACGAAATACAAACAGTCCGGTATCTATTAGGAGCTGTTAAAACAATTATGATTTGCTTCTTTTGATAATTATTTTTATTCTTTGTATAAAATGGTTTTGTGTAAAAAGGTCGGTGTGCAATATTTATTGCCGGGTACTCTATGTTAATTGCATAACCAATAATAGAGTGTACCTATTTATAGTTTTTTTTTTCAGTTGAATGATATGCATATTGCACGAAAGAGAAAAATCGTCGATCGTCGTCGAAATCGTAAGATAAAAAAAAAGCTGATGGAGAGTCGAATTTGATCTTACACAAAAAAAAATTAAGACATTTTTTTAACAGTACTGAAAAATATTATCTCATTAAAAGAAAATTCCACGAGAGTTTTTCACAACTGAAAGGATGTTTCAGCTGAAAAATCTTTTTATGAGCGTAAAAGTAACAATCGTAGGTATATCTATTTAACTTTGTTGACATGTCACAAAATAATTTGTCTCGGTTGTATAACAAATTTTATTAACGACTGTAGCTTGCTTACTAGTAGGTAAATAGGTACAGCAGTGCGATTCTGTAACCATTTCACCGTGAAAATTTAGGTGAAGTGAGCGTGGAGTGAGCTGTCAATAGTGTCAATTCCTAGCCAAAACAAACTCACATCACCTAAGTTTTCACGGTGAGATTTTTACAGAATCGAGCGGCAGGTACTTACCGTAGTCAGTAAGCAAGTGAGCAATGGTCGCCCAGTAGTAACGACCGTGACTTTCGTGTTGTAAGTCGTAGGTTCGAACCCGGACAGGCGTTTTACTTTGTGTAAATTATTTCATCACTACTGCTCTCAATACGGTGAAGGAGAACATCGTTAGGAAACCGGCATGTCCTAGAACCAAAAAATTTTAAGACATGTGACATATACTAACCAGCCGGTCGATTCAGTAAAAATCTCACCGTGAAAACTTAGGTGAAGTGAGTTTGTTTTTGCTATGAATTGACACTATTGACAGCTCACTCTACGCTCACTTCACCTAAATTTTCACGGTGAGATTTTTACAGAATAGCACCGCAGCACAGGGCCCGTGGGGTAGATTACGGTCCACTCCCTCTCACTAAGGGGAGGCCTGTGTCCCAGCAGTGGGAAAATTATAGGCTGATTATGATATGCTATCCTACCCACCGTAAAACTTGAGAACGTTAATCGTCGAATAAAATTACTATAACACGTTCTTCTGTATCCACAATGGCTGAAGACGTCACTTTTGTAATATTCCACCAATCAGAACAATGATTGACCACCGACACTGACGCTTATTGGTTCATCTTTACCTATGACGTAGTCTCAACCAATCAAATGACGTAGCTGTCTCCAGAAGAAAGAAAATACCTGGCGCAGTAATATTATTGTACGTACCATGGGTACGTTCGTGTGGCAAGGTGCCCAGACGCTTGCCTTCGCCGTTCAATAAGAACGCCTATTATTGTGCTGGCACTACACCATGACTCCATAAATTATAATATTACAAGAGAGTTTAAAAATACCTCAATGCAGGCGTCGCAAATCGTATTAATAAGGTATTTTTTGCGTCAAGTTCTCAGTGTCAGGTTTATTTTCAGTTTCAGCGCTGCTAATAAGCTGCACAACTAATTGGCAAACAGTTTGTTTAAGCACGTAAACGCAGCTCCACAGAATAGAATGGCGTCTTTAAGCGATTCATTGCAGTTTCACACCCGTCTAACTATATTACTAAGAGTGCAATCTTGAGATTGTTTATGTTAGTATACTTTACTATTTACACCCATGTTGTTTTAGTGATAATGCAGTAATAAGAAGACATAATAATTATTATAGCATATCGGATGTTGAAAATGGAAGGTGACGCAAGTAAGCCTGTTAAATGAAAAATCAGTTTTTATTATTATCTCCTTTATTTCATTATATAGCTACATATAAATTATATTTTTACATGTTAGGATATAAAGACATTACGAAATATAAAAAATAGTAGCCAGTCAGGGCTCCAGAGAGATGAACCTGCAAACAATGCGGGCCGTGTCCAGAATTACCGCTTTCTAAATCAAGCCCTTGATCCAGCTGCCCAACGAGAGCCTCCTTAGGTTTTGGTCGAGGCTCTTGGCTATTAACCCATTGGCTGTCAATGTCAATGAACGCTGAATACACGTGCCACATGTCGACAACCTCGCGAGCCAAGTCAAGATAGTTACTTGATTTGTTTATCTTTCTCGGCTTTCAAGAGGTTCTCATCATACGGAACGGTTATGTCAACAATCATTGTGCGCCGCTCTGATCGATCCACCATTACTATATCAGGCTTATTGGCAACAATAGTCCTGTCAGTGATGATGGATCGATCCCAGTACAATGTGATATTACCATTTTTGAGAACTGGGTCGGGCCTGTAGTACGGCACCTCCGATTCTACAAGGTTGCTGCTGATGGATTCAAAGCAAGCTGCAGATGGATTATCCTGGCTATAAGGTTGTGTCTATGCAAGTACTCTCTGTTAGCTAGACGAGAACACCCGGAGATTATATGCCTGATTGATTCCCCCGGTCGGTGGCGTGCCCGACAGCAACCGTGCCGTTTTTACAATAAATCTCCGGTAGTTGTTCGTCATCATAACATCGCCTATAATTGCACAGACAAAACCTTCGGTTTCTCAAAAGAGGTCACCGAAATGCAGCCAGGCTACGGACGCTAGTAGATCTACATCGGGTCCATGTGGGGCCCGGAAGAACTGTTTTATTATTATTAGATTAAAGTTTACTTAATAAGTTCTTATTAATTTACTGGCTGTACAATACCTAGCCAGCAAACATATCTATGAAATAAAACAAAACAGTTAAATCGGATTAGTGGTTCTTAAGTTTAAAGCACAAAAACGAACAGACAGACAGCGTTATAAAAAACCAGTTTCTCCCCGCGACTTATTGACTCATCAAAAACTGTCACTCAATGAAATATGTAATACTAGCTTCTGCCCGGAACTTCGTCCGCATGTTCTCTTCTTGTTCCCCCGACCCTCCCCGTCGTATCACATCGCTTGCCTGCGCTATTACTCGGTTTCGCTTAGTGATCTTTCTGACTTCATTTTGTTTGGCTCCTAAGGGTCCTAGCGTGATGTTATTAGCCCATCACCTTCCTCATGAATTAGGTTATCAAAACAAAAAATAATTTTTCAAATCAGACTGGTAGTTCCAGAGATTAGCGCGTTCAAACAAACAAAAGAGCAAACAAACTCCTCAGCTTTATTATTAGTATTCAAATTCAGATAAAAAACAAAAATAATAATAAAAAAATAATAATAAATATTTTTTTTTAATTTTTAAAAATTAATTTATTATTTATTTTATTTAATTATTTTATTATTATTAGTATAGATATATACCTAAGGAAGGATTATGACAAGTTAAATTTAATATAAACCCTGAAGATACGAGTCATTGATCATGAAACAGTATTCAGTTTAAGTACCAGTGCGGTCGAGTGTCTGTCTGTCTGTCAAGAGCGAATCCTCATAATAGAGTCCCCTTTATGTAGTGTCGTAGTGTATTAGCCCTAGTTAATGCCAGCTTGTGCTGATGTGGATCATCATTAGTGATTGCGTATTGTTCGGTTCAGGATGCTTAGACAATCAACGCTTGGATGGAGGATTTATTGGTGTTGTGTTATGTTAGTTCCTAGTATTTTTGCTAAGGTATTAGGAGATTTTAATTTATAGCAAAAGCGTAATCAGCCCATAACGTTTCCACTGATGAGACACAGGCTACCTCCCGGTCTTTAATATATGAATAAAAGTCTTGTGATTATGATAAAACACCATTCTAAAAAGCTGATCTATTCTGTAAAAATCTCACCGAGGAAACCTGAAGGTTAAGTGATCTGTCTTTCCACCTAATGCTAGGGATTCACAAGTCAAGCTCACTTCACCAATGTTTTCTTGGTGAGATTTTAACGGAATAGCACTACAGGTATCTTACAAAAAAGGTAAAGTTCTAAGTAGGCATAAAAGGAATAAAAAAAATCATCCGCGTCGTAGTAAACGTAAAAAGTGCTCGAAAAACTGGCAACATTGCCACTAAGAGATTGGAGCAGCAGCTCCAATCTCTTAGTAAAAAAAATAATAATATAAATAATAATTTATTTTAATGAAATAAAATACTGTATGTAGTATTTTATTTCACAAAGCGACACGCGCTTCCTTTGTGGTAATCAGATGTAACACGCTGTGAATGTGTGCGTGAAGCCGAGTAGTGTCAGCACATAACAAACAAACGCACACACAGGCACACGGTTCACTTCGTCATTATCTTGGACACTACAGAGGGCTACTGCGCTCACACACACATTCACAGCGTGTTTGTATACTTGGTCACCACAAGTAAAGCGCGTGTCCCTTCGTGACATAAAAATACTATACTGGTAGTTTAGTAGTGAACACAGTATGGACTAATCAAGCAATACAAATAGACGAGTACCTGAGATTTTTAAGCATTAACCTCCTTAATAATAAACGTTGTACAGCGTCTGTATAGTACATACACAAAGTTTTGTCTTCTTTCGAAAGTCAAATTACTGACGACTGAAACAGAAAAATCGGTGTGTAACTATTCATCTGATATAATACGTTCATTAGTAGGTGAGGAGGTTAATATCAAAAGTACGTGTATTTCTGCGTAACTATGTAATATTACGCAGAAATAACATTTTCCGCAAAACATTTGACGATGTTGTTCTTGTTAAAAATTGTTTAATTAAACTCCATTTAACATTTTCATCAGTTAGGTAGTTTCCAAAATCCAAGAAGAACAATTTCAGTTAATACACAAACTAAGTTAAATACGATTTTGTGTAGAACAACAAAAATAATTATTATTGTGAAGTTCTTGTTTTAGTATTTAGTTTGTCTTTGGCGTAGGTTTTTGTTTAGTTAAAGGGTATGTGCCACAATGAAGGAAGTGTTCTTAATTATAGAGGGTGGAAAATAAACGTTGGAAAAGTTTGTTACTTAGGAAACTTCATAGAAAATACTTACATAGGTACATAAACTCGCGCTTTCTTCCCATGGGGATAAGCAGAAACTACAGAACGCCACCTGCTACAATCCTTACTTACTCCTTTTCCTCGTTTACGTTCATACATCTGCAGGGTAATTGCGTAACACATCATCAGTAGCAATAGGTTTCACTTTGACAGTACAACGACCTTCGTTGCGTTATTTACGTTGTTGAGCAGACACATATTTAGAACATATGGAGCAATGGATTAGAAATATGCTTCAAAATGATTAAAATTGAGAGTAATAGTGTGTTACGCAATTAGGGTGCTGGTATGACTATTACGCATCTGAAATTTTCCGAAGACCAATAAGGTTACTATAATTATGTCCTCCTAGGGCGTACCCCCTCTCGGCATTTCCACTTACATCTGACTTTATAGAAAAATCCTCATACTGTATATTATTAATATATTAATATTATAAATGCGAAAGTAAGTTTGTTTGTTACGCTTTCACGCTAAATCAACTGAACGGATTTGGATGAAATTTGGCACATGGGTAGCTCGTGACCTAGAAAAGGATATACTTTTTAACCTGGATCGCAGACGAAGTCGCAGGCAACAGCTAGTATTGTTATAAAAAGAGAAAATTCGTTTCTAGGTTTGTTTTCCGGAAATGAAACTAACACAAAAATAAATGACAACCTGTATATTTATGCCACCAATCGAAGCAAAAGTCAATTTAGGGCTGATTTCTCGACCGTCAGATAACTTTTATCTAAATAATAAATATGACATATTTTCTAAACAAAAGCTTTCAAACCGCCCCATACTTAGACGAGTATTCCTCAGATACATTATCTGATTATTGAAAAACCAGTCATTAAATGATGAAATCTCTTTAGCAAACACTGAATATTATGACGATTAAGACAATATACCCCCAGGACCGTTATCAGTCCGTACGGAAGTTCTATAATATATTTACTATCTGACATCATTACGTTGATATATGTTGTACAGACCCCAGCACATCAAGCTATTACAATCTGTCAAATTACTTTCATAGATTTTCAACTTTATCGCTAAAGCATAAGGTTCAAAATTTATTGAGAAAAATTTACAGTTTCGGGTAGCTTGATGTGCTGGTGTCTGTACCTATTCAGACCATTGATATACGCCCAAACAGTTATTTATTTATCAAAATCTCCCTATCACTATCATTAAAAAATATTATAATATATATATATATATATATATATATATATATCCTACTACTATTATCATCAGTTAGAATATAAAAATATTATATTTATTAACCGATAACCGTTGGAGTAGAAGTGTTCCCGAGTGGAGACCGCCAATCGGCAAAAGTAAGGTTCCTCAGGCTAGGCGGAGCAACGATCTTCGCAGGGTGGCTGGTATGGTAGCAGCTGGGTGAGAGAGCCGAAAATCGAGCTACAGTACCCGGCGATAAATATTGCACATCGACCTATTCGATCCTATCGATTTTATACAAAGAATAAAAATAATTATCAAAAGAAGGAAATCATAATTGTTTTAACAGCTCCTAATAGATACCGGACTGTTTGTATTTAGTGCGACAGAGATAACGCTCTACGAAGCCGAAATTAGCCGATTGTCTCTTTCCAAAGGTCGATGTACAATATTTATCGCCGGGTTTTTTTTTTGTTGTAAAATTTGAGAACATTGAATCTATGTCCTGCAATGGACGCTTTAGGCTGATGATGGTAAAGATATTAATATAAATATAGATAACTGCCCCGCTGGTCTCGTGGTCGCAAGCGCAACTGCTGAGCTTGGGGTCCTGGGTTCGATTTCCGGGTCGGACAAAGTGTTATTGGGTTTTTCCATTAGGAATGTCTCAGTAACAGCGAAGAGTTTGGAAGTTGGCGGTGTGATACCCCCGTGGCTCGGATAGCACGGAAAGCCGTTGGTCCTGCTCCTGATCTCTCCCCGGTCGTGTCGGATTGCCGACCCATCGGACTATGAGAGTTAAGGAACAGAGAGTGCATATGTGTTTACGCACACACTTGCGCACTATAATATCTCCTGCATACCCGGCTAATTTCCGTTGAGATTGGCCACCGTGACCGAAATCGGTCGGGAGCATATAATAATAATTTTTTTATACTTATTTTTATATTTTAAGAAATATTTAAAAATGTAATTAAATAAATAAAGTAAATAAATAAACGTAATAATACTAATAAATATAGCATGACTTGATACAGTCAGCGATAAAATTTGATTAACACTTCAGATTTATTAATCCTAATTATTGAGCTACATATTTAATAAAAATCGGAACAGAAGTAAAATTAAAATAAAATTATGTTTTAGCAGTAGGCAAGACATGCTACATTGTCGGCATCAGCAGTTTCATATAATTAGTTTTATGTAATTTAACTTAATTTTATGATTGTACTTATGTGTAGGTACCTACTATTATTGATCAATAATTTGTATGTGTCGTGCCAACTGTAAGCATACGTTGGTTATTAAAAAAATAAATACAAGGTGGCAGGAACATCGACGCGCAGCCTGTTACCATGGATTTCGTACAAGATTCTGAGCCCCCTGCGTTATCTGGAGGCGATAGTCCTCGCGCGAGTCAAGATAACGAGGTCAGACAGTCAACAGTTGAGATAACGCTACTACCCGATAACAACGGGATAAGCGGAGTCGATTATAAATAAAGTAATAAATATAAATAGGATATTAATATTGAGTCAAGATAACGAGACCAGACAGTGGAGATACCACCACCGCCCTAATAAACAACATCAATAAACGGAAGCGATTAGATAAGTGAATTGTGGTGACAACCATTCTGTCCCCACCACTGTGTTAGCTGATAAGACTTAGTATATAAACTAACCCAACTATAATTTAAACACATTATTGTATTGACTCTACAACATACCACTGTACTACTAACACGTTTTGAGAATAAAATTATTTTTATCTCTATCACAAGTCTCAGTCTTTTAACTGGCGCCCAACGTTACGGGCATTTCTTGAAGAAATTATCAATCAAGGCGACGTGCTGAATTGCTGTATCTCCGCTACCAGACACCGAACCAAGAAGATTACTCTATCAAACCTGCCCAGAACCTACAAATAAAGAAAAAGATTCAAGACTTCTCCTGCAAGGTGACGCTGACTCAGAGAAAAACTCTTCTCCGTACACATCAAGGTGACGCTGGCCAAGAAGAACTTCTCTTCGTACATCGCAGTATAGAAGCTCATCGGAGTAAATCGACGGACTTCAAAGACCCGACTCTACGAAGCCTCTACTACATCCAGATGAAGACAGTGATAGCCCTCATCATTCTCACAACACAACTGTAAGTACACGTGATTATTTCCCGGTTAAAACAACCTCAAACTGGCATTTACTCCTTCAGGTAGAAAATTAGTAAACAACCCAAAGTTAATAATGACGTCATCCGTAGATTCCAACCCTCAAATTAGACCAGAAAGTAATATTCCTATTCCCCAGTTCTCTGGAGAAGGTGGAGAAAGATACCTACACGGTTTTATCACCGCAGTAGAACGTTTTATTCAAATAACCTTTGGCACAGATGCACAAAAAGTCAATATAATCTTGTCAAAGATAACAGGCAATGCGGCTACTCTCATATATAGCTACCCCCATAACTTCACTTGGTTAGAAATTAAAGAAATCCTAAAACAACAGTATGGATCATGGAATAGAACGATAGGAGATGTGTTTCAGGAAATTAATAACTTAAGACCAAGCTCACCAAGCTTAACTAACGTTATATACGAGTTACAAATGTTAATAGCTGAAGGATGTACAATTAACCAACATGTACACACCGGTTTAAAGGAAATAGCTAACCAAAAGTTAATATCACTCCTACCACCTGAATATAAACCAGCCTGTGAAAAACTAGACTTCCTAGAAACTTGCCTTAGAGCTAGAACTCTTGACAAAGAAGGATATGTAATTAACATCAGAAATACGGGAAACAAACCGAATGGTCATACTCAACCTTTCGTTAAAAATAATATGAGCTCAACCCCCCAACAACACAACGCCCTTGTGTATAATTCAAACCTTGGTAATAGACCTGTTCAGCAAAGACACGCATATCCAATCTCACCTTTCTCGGCTAGGATTCGGATGCAACAAGCAGAACAAGCTAAACAACCTTGGTATGGCAACTATAATAATAATCAAACTCACGCTTACCCTAAGCGTAATTTCAATAATAATGCTAATAATTTTAATCAAAGACCTCCATGGCAACCAACTCGGCCCAACTGGCAACCAAAACCACAAAATGCCGAACTACAGGATAAAGACGCGACTATGCGTACTGTAACAGAACGACCTCAATTAAAAAGAAACCGAGTATTTAACATCGACGAACCTGAATGTAATAGTGATGACTATCCCGATACCCCTTTTGAAGAATACATGCAGCAATGCGCCAACGAATATTTTACTAACATCAACCCTAGATATGAAAACAATGATCAAATTTATGAGCCAACACACGAATATGACCCAAACTCGGAGGATTTTCAGACGGATTTACCCCAGAATACCCCAACATAAGTTCTACACCTAATCATACCCAACTACCATACATTAAAATACCTAATACAGACGAAAAAATACTAATAGACACCGGATCAACACGCTCATTTATTAAACCCAATATAGCTAAAGAATTAATATCGGATGAATACGCGATTTATATTGACGAAACATTTTCAGTCCAAACCCCGCACGGACTCTCAAAACATAATGGTAAAATAATAACCTACCCCATGGTAAATATCTTCGGACAACACAGTAATCCAATAGAATTTTATATGTTCGACTTCTCTAATAACTATGAATACCTAATAGGATGGGACACATTAATTAAACAAAACCTATTCATAATTCCTAGCGAGAACAAAATAAAAACACCAGACGATATAACTATACTATTACATTATCAAGAAAACAAGTCGATTACGTTAGGACATATTCTAACAGAGAAGGGACTCAGTCCATGTCCAGAAAAAACCAAAGCAATAACCAGATTTCCACCACCTAAAACAACCAAAGAAATCAAGTCATTCTTAGGACTAGTATCCTATTATAGGAAATTCATACCAAACCTATCCAAAATAGTAAAACCTATAACTGAGTGTACAAAGAAAGGAAAAGAGATAAAACATGATAAACCATTTTTAGAAGCTTTCCAAAGAGCAAAAGACTTAATCATTAACCCACCAGTCCTAGCATATCCAGATTTTAATAAAATATTCACAGTAACGACTGATGCAAGTGATATAGCATTAGGAGCTGTTATTTCACAAGAAAATCATCCTATAGCATACACATCTCGAACACTAACGGAAACGGAACAAAAATATAACGCGACTGAAAAGGAACTACTAGGTATACTTTATGCCCTAACACAATTTAGACCATACATCTATGGGCGACACTTTAAACTTGAAACAGACCACCAACCACTAATATGGATAACCAAACTTAAAGAACCAAACGCTAAGCTTACCAGATGGAAGTTAAAACTGCAAGAATACGACTATGAAATATCACATAAAAAGGGAAGTACTAACTACGTAGCAGACGCTCTGTCTAGAATCGTACTAATGCATAACTCAGACCAAGCAACGGTACATAGCAACTTCGATGACTCAGATGAAGGATTCATAATAAAATCAGAACATCCCCCTAGGCGTATGAATAGAATATTTGTAACGACAGAACCATATCAAGTGAAAGTAATACAAAAAGACAACCACACCTACGATTATAATCTAAAAATAAACAATCCCCAAGACTTTATAAAATTCTGTAAAGAATATCTCGGATCAAAAAGATATGCTATAGTAGGAAATAGTAATAAACTCATAGAACAACTGTCTGAAATATACAGGAAACATTTCAATAATAAAGAACTCACAATCATTTGGTTTACACAACCACGTGTAGAAATCACAGACAAAGAAGAAATCCTAAAAATAATTAGATCAACGCATGAATTTATGGATAGACATATAGGAAACCCAGCTTTAATAAAGGAAATCTCTAAAACATACTATATCGAGAACATCAAAAAACATACGCAAAACTATCTGAATCAGTGCGAAACATGTGCTAAAGTAAAATACGATCGACAACCATTTAAACCGCCCTTTGAAAAAACCAAAACACCAACAAAACCAATGGAAAAATGGCAAATAGATACGTTCCACTTTAAAAAGAAAACCTATTTAACGGGAATAGACACATTTTCTAAGTGGACTTTCGCCACAGAACTAGTTGAAAACAACTCCCTACAAGTAATAGAAACGCTATTACGACTCTTCGCTCTAATAGGAACCCCCGACCTAATCTCAACAGATAACGAGACTATACTAATATCGGAAATAGTAAAAGAATTTCTAGCAGGATTAAAAATCAAACATCATGTGACAACACCCCTGCACCACACGTCTCATGGAGACATAGAACGGTTTCACTCCACCCTAATAGAGAGATTAAGAGTACAACAGGAACTAAAGAAAGAAGATGTTAACTTAGCAGTACTAGCATATAATTCCACTATACACAGTGCCACTAACAAAACACCTAACGAATTACACTTTTTACGAAAAATTAACGTAGTACGAGACATAAACAAACTACAATCCCTAATAGTCCCAAGCGTTGCTATACAAAGCAAACTATTAATATTCCAATTCGCTATACCCATGGTCTCTAAAGAACAATATAATCTAGAAACAGTAATTAGCGTAATCACCCCATCTAACCAATATTGTCAAATGCCTAGTATTAAGAACGGCCAGTATTTAACGGGAACCAATCATGTGTATAAAGTAGACAAATGTAATAACAATATATGTACAGCTTCACCAACAAAGAAATGTGTAGAAGAAAGCATTCTGAAACAACGCAACAACTGTCCAGCACGATACTCATACAAAATTCAGAATGACTTATATTTCCAGTTCAGATTAAAGGAACAAACAATCTATGATAGATGTGCCGACAGAAGCGTGAACATCGTAGACTCATATATAGAAGATAACACCAAATGTGGAAGCACTCAAGATCCTGTGGATATTCAGACCTTTACTGAAATCACAGAACCAGCAAACGAGTTACCAATGACGTTACCAGAAAATATGGACAACATAGAAGAGCAGATCGCAGCAATCAATAGACCCGACTTAACCTCTGATAAGATCAAAGACATAGGGATCCTGACCTACATAACGATAGTAACCATAATCTTGTTAACTATCGTCTTTTTAACTCGTCGAATCATAAAAACCCGACAGAGTACAAAAAGACTAGGAGGGGAGAGTCAAGATAACGAGGTCAGACAGTCAACAGTTGAGATAACGCTACTACCCGATAACAACGGGATAAGCGGAGTCGATTATAAATAAAGTAATAAATATAAATAGGATATTAATATTGAGTCAAGATAACGAGACCAGACAGTGGAGATACCACCACCGCCCTAATAAACAACATCAATAAACGGAAGCGATTAGATAAGTGAATTGTGGTGACAACCATTCTGTCCCCACCACTGTGTTAGCTGATAAGACTTAGTATATAAACTAACCCAACTATAATTTAAACACATTATTGTATTGACTCTACAACATACCACTGTACTACTAACACGTTTTGAGAATAAAATTATTTTTATCTCTATCACAAGTCTCAGTCTTTTAACTCGCGCCTGTATGAGTGGCGCGCGGAGGCACTACGCCGGGGGGAAACTTCGCTTCGGAGAAAAGAGATGTCAGCATCAACTGAAGGGGCCTGTTAGGGCCGAAGCCTGCCGGATCAGCGGGATTGTCCGAAAGGGTTACCGCTGGCCCGGAACATAGAGGGTGAAGGAAGGAACACGGGTGGGTTTTAGTCAGTAAGAGTCTGACACTCCCTTCCGCTCCACCCAGAGCGGGAGGAGTCATTTGATGATTTCCCATCCTGAAAAAAAAAAAGCCCCCTGCGTTGAAAATTTTCGTCGGTTATTGTTTTTTAAATTAGCAATCTATTTTATTATAATAAATATAGTATATATCCCATAGATGTCCCTGCCACCCTGTATAGCTATGCAAAACTGAAATACCATTTAACAAATTACTTTTGAATTTTTTTTTATTCTGTAACCCTACAATTTTGAGCCAAGTGGGGGCTTAAGGAAATAGAAAAGTCTTTTCAAGGAAATTTAGATATGTCAATTTAGATGATGTGTAAAAGTAGCGTTAATTGATCTTTGACGCTGACCGAACGTATCTAACGATGTCCAAAATTTAAGCTACATAATACATAACAATATGTTGTTATGTATTATGTAGCTCTTGGAATAACCACATTAATATATTAATGTGGTTATTCCAAGAGCTATTTCTTTCTGCAATAATTATCTATGTTAAAAGCAGCCAAGCTTAAGTGGGACTGGGCTGGACTCGTTTGCTGCATGTCGAACTAGTTATCATGGGGCAAATCTACCACCATGTGGGTGGTCGCAGAAAACATCTGGCGACATCGAGGTAGACCCAGGAGAAAATGGTGGGAAGAACTTGACGCATACATACAGGATTGGTCCACACTAGCTTACAGGGAGTGGGAAGGCGACAGGGAGGCCCTTGCTCTGTAGTGGGATAAAATTGGCTAAAAATAAAATTGCTTTGAGTATGAAGAGTTTTAACCTAGATTTTGGTTAGGAATACTATTAAAACAGAATTTAAAGTAGCAACTGTGTTTCAATATAGACGGTTGATTATAGAATTACGAGAATTCACCCCAACTAAAAGTAAGTTAGGTACTAACATGGGACCAACTATCGAAAATTGGGGTCAATTCTCCTAATTCTATGATGAACAATCTAAATTGGAGCAATTAGCAAATCAAAACTACTGGAGGGTCTGTTTTTGACTACACTTACATCATATGAAATAAGTTAGTTATTGTATATATAATATTCCAAGGAATATTAACAACGCTTACAATTATAACGACTTTCGAAGAATTTTCACTGGATTTAGAGCTTTATTCGACATTTTACCTGAACGTGTTAAGCCGCTGGCTTTAGATGTAATGTAAGTACTTATTTGTTGGTGATACCCACGGGTAATATCGCTCACTTACTTTAGCTAACTTGACCAACTTGTAAAACTTATTTTGCCCTCTAGAACTCTTATAATAATTTTAGATTACAAGAGAAATTTTTAAGGGACTTACTTTTTTGAGTTTATTTTTTTTATTGGTCTCAATATAATTTTAATTAAATGTTCTTCTTAACATAGTACATTTGAATAGCTACCCATTATAATGCTAGTCTGTGATTGTCCCACTGCTGGGAAAGAAACCTACTTACAAGTTTTTGACATTGATTTTCGCTGAAATGAGATTGAGACTAGATTTTGGACGTTTTTAATTACGGGAATTGGCCTTTTGATTGCGATAGGTTTCTGTATGGCGTTTTCATGACACACTAGAAACTTAATTCAGCGTAATATCAAGTAAAAAAGTTGATATGAAATAAAATAAGTCACATTACTTGCCACTTTAAAAATTCCCTTTCCAAAAAAAAAAACTTACATGAATGTACTTAGTTAGTAGTGGCTAAGAACACACCTACAATATTACAAAACAAACATCACCCTAACATAGCAAACGGAAACAATAAACCTTGTTGAAACGTTTCACATTTAGAACGTGACGCTGACGCAGCATGAAATACAAGGTAATACAGAGGAATTATGAAACATCATGCGAGCTCGAATGTTAATCCGGTCAGGATAACACTGGGCTCATTAAACCAAACCCTGGATTATCAACTTGGAATTGCTCGACCGAGCAATATGAATATTGTAACGTAAAAAGCAATGAAAACTCGCTTTAAACCCTTCTCTGTATTTCACTTGCCATAAAAACTTGGGATTCCATGAAATATATTAGGGAAAAAAAGGTCTACACGCTCGATCATTAAAGGTAAATTGCTCTGTTTTATATCCGTTGAAATGTAAAGTTGAAAATGTTTGAATGGCTCGCTTGAATTGACACACCTCTCCGACTAGCCCTCACGTACTGCACCTTTGTAATGGAGTATTATTTTAACTTCTTCTTGACACTTTTATTTTAATTATTTAAACGTAAGACTCTCCACTTGATGTCAAGGGAGTGTTTGATCTTTAGAACTTTAAAAATGTTCCGGACGAGGCCACAAAGTATTTAAGGCAGTCCATTATCACCTCTAAGTAGGTCACTGTGAATTGTTAGCAGGAAATCCAAAATGATAATGATAAACGTGACTAAACAGAGTAAGCAGGTTAGCCTATTGGCACAGAATTCTGTGATACGAGTATGTAACTCGTACAATCTTTGCCAGTAGGTACCTTGCTGGACATATGTGAAGAGATACATAAGCATATTACGGGGTAAGCAGCTTGGCAGCCACAGAACCATCTTCCCAGCTCTAACCATCAATGTCGCAGACAAATTAGACGGTAAGTAATTTTGGGAACGGTTTATGCCATGTGTGAAATTTCTGCAGTACCTTTTATAGCCTCGTTGGTTCAAGGCATCTAAAGAAAGCAGAATCTTTGTGCCCAAAATTACCATCCAAACTAAAACCGATTTACACACACCACCGCTTTCTTCAATGTTAAATGTTGAAGAGCTAAATGCCCAATTCGGTGTAAACAATGTGTGTTCATTTTACCATTGAGTACCTACTGACCAATGAGCGCGTTACATACTCGTACATAGAGATGAGTCACCCCTAACAAACGTAGTCGGTGACTTGTTTCGCGAACTTTACTAAGTACGTGAATAAATGTCTTTTTGTCTAAGTTCACGTGGTGCATGGTACTGAAATAGCTTTCTTTTTAGTTAGATTTGTTTGCGGCCTGTATAGTCTATGTTTGGAATAGTTTAGCAAGCGAGGTCGTGCAAATCTTGGCGTAAGTCTGCAATGTCATGGTCTTTTCGCTGTAGTACCTAGGTACCTCCATAGATCCACGTGTAACTTTTTTTTCGATAACGGAAAGTGATATGGCAGAATGTTTTGCAAAAAGGTTTTTTTACATACTTCATTGAGTGACAGTCTTTGATGAGAGCTTTGGCGTTTGCCGGAAGTATCGCGTGACAAAATATTATATTATTCCATTAATTTTGACTGTCATTTTGGAGTAATGCGAGTTCTGGACCGATATAACAACCCATTTAAACTATTGCTTATTTAAACTAATATAGAGCAGAAAACATATTTGTCTAACAAGGTATGCGGTGTGGTGGTCCTCGGCAGCTACATGTACTAAACCGCTCTGGGCAGAAAAAGGCGGGATGAGAGACATTTGCCCAGCGGTGGGACATTGATGTCTAATAAAAAAAAAGTAAGCGCAGAAAAGTGTTCCATTCAGACAAAGAGGCTATAAATTTCCAGCTTGGTGTTGAAAATTTGTCTCACGAGAGGACCGCTAAGTCACGTAACTTAACTCTTAAAACTCATACAAAATCGTTGAACAGTCATGAAGGGTATAAATACTGTCTAACTTACTTTACTACCTACGTGTTAAGCAGAACTGTTTAACAAAAACTGTATGCTAGTTAGTACCGTAACTAAAAGCGTAACGAGTGTTTTAACAGCCCAGTAAAATATTTTGCATGAATGAGGAGCCAAATAAACAAAGCTTGTATTGTTTATAAACATATATCATCATCATCAGTCTACAGCAGTCCACCGCTGGACAAAGGCCCCTCCATATTCACAACATTAAGCTCGATTCTCAGCAACTCTCATCCAGCTGCTACCAGCCACCCTGCGAAGATCGTCGCTCTTTTTAGCCTGTAGACTGTAGCCTGTACCTTACCTGTTCCTTCCGATTCGTGATCTCCACTCTAGAACGTCTACCGGTCATCGGTTCTACAGCTAATATGACCGGCCCATTGCCACTTCAGCTTGTTTATTCTTTGAGCTATGTCGACAGCTTTGGTTCTCTGCCGGATCACCTCATAAAAAAATTAATAAACAAAAATTAAAACATAAATAATCTTGCCGAAACCCTTGGAATGACAATCATTAGTTCATTAATCTATAAACGGCCGTGCTTGTCCCGCAAATCGAGGCAAGTGTATCATTTAAGGCGGTCGAAAGCGAACAATAGGCGGTAATCAATAAGACGCCGGGCGGCTATTGTGTCCCTAATGTGTGGGAATTAGCTATTTACTGCTTGACGAAGACAAATTATATCCCCACTTCGATTAATTACAGAGCTTAACTGCGTTGTCGATATTAACATATGAGGTGTAGTGAGCGTCACTGGCCCTTAGTGTTTCGAGTATTATGAAGAGGAACTATTAAGGATATGTTTGCATAATTTGTAACACTACTTAAAATATAAATCTGCTGTCTATAGTCTACAGGGAATACATCGACGCGCAAATTGAAACCATGAATTTAGCACAAATGATGAATATTTTCTACCCGCTGAGTAGAAATTTTACGACGGTTATCAAAAAAAATCTAGGTACTTTATCATAGAAAAGTTAAGTATTGACTTATGCGGTCAAAATGTATGGACAAGCAATTATTTTTTTTTAATTACCGACGATTATTTTAATGGGGTTCCGAATCATGTGCTTAATTGCTCGTCAGTCTCTGCCACCCACGAGTAAAATTGACTTCAGGCTAAAAAAGAAACGTTCAATTCAACGAAGTAAGAATGCTTTTAGTGAGTTTAAATAAAAAATTTATATTGACACTCTCTATTCTGCATTGATTACAAGGAGGAGGTTAACACGAAAATACATGTAAATAACCCCTAAAAGTCTGCTACCGCAGCTGATTAAAGGATTATCGTCCGAAGTCAGTTTCGAGAGGTATTATGCTTGAAGTAGGCCCGAAGGTGCTTGAAAATTTGATTGTTCGACGCTGTAGTGTCAGGACGTACTGCCGCTGCAATATTAATAATATACAGGAAATACGCCTTATTCAAGATGGACTTCTATTTGGTCTTCTATTTTGTGTTTGTCAAGCCATGGTCCGGAGCGAGAGGGAGTGGGAGGCAGTCGTCACCTTCTGCGAAGCAGTCATGCTAGCGAAGGAAGTGGCGGGATGCCGGGAGCGCCTCCCGTCCCAGCCGCTGCGGGAGACGCTCCGGGCGTTGGGAGCCGCGTGACGACTCCCGGCCACCGTAGGGGCGGGCCTGCGGACGGAAAGTAAGGACCAAACCCGTGCCGGACGGCGCGGCGGCGGCGCGTACGTGTTCCACGCGCGCCTCAAAGAGATGTCAGCATCAAATGAAGGGGCCCGTCAGGGCCGAAGCCTGTCGGGTCAGCGGGATTGTCCGAAAGGGTTACCGCTGGGGGCAGCGGTAACCCTTTCGGTAAACCCGTGTTCCTTCCTTAGCCCTTTATGTTCTGGGGAGAACATAAAGGGCTAAGGAAGGAACACGGGTTAGTCAGTAAGAGTCTGACACTCCCTTCCGCTCCACCCAGAGCGGGAGGGGTCATTTGATGATTTCCCATCCGTAAAAAAAAAGACTTACGCGAGATTTCCACTTAGTATAACTTTTGACTTAGAAAAGCTACGACGTTCGTTTATGTTTCAATCGTTAGCTCTCGTCAAAATATATCGATTTTATACAAAACACTAGAGCGAAATAGTGACATTGAATACAATTTGTTAAAATAAATAAAAAATAATATAAAAAATATATAATGTCGGCTTATATGCGTCAAATAGCCAAATCGAAATACAGAAATCATATACGGTTGGAAAGGGATTTTCAAGAGCATTCGAATGGTATCAATAAAATATCATATGGCCGAGTCCAGCAGTGCCGGGAGTGTAAAAGAATGAATGCGGCCGAGCAGATCAACGACGGTGCCAGTACATCTGCAATTGGGGCGGTTGAAAACATGCAAGTGAATGATGAAATCACTTCTATATCAACACTGGATCAATTTCATCCAAATCCGTTCTGCCGATTTTGCGCTAATCTGGAACATACTTCTTGTTCCCACACCTCATAGCTATTATTTTTTTTTTAAATATTCAATGTACTGTTTTGACTTCATTACTATTTTATTATAATTATAGATTATAGATGTCGCAGCTTTAGACGGATTTCGCATTTTTTATCAATCAGTGCGCACAACCGGCACAGGCGCTGTCTCGAGAGTCGAAAATAAAACGAACGCACTACTGATAGATACAACGTTGACACTGACAGCCCAACACTGACAAGTCCGAAGTGTTGCTGCTCGAACAAATTAAATAACCACTAAAAAAATTATGTCGTACATTCTTGCGCATCTTTATCTCTAACACGTCCATTCTGCTAGTCAACGCGCTCTCGCGTTGCTTCTCGAAATCATGTTTAGTCTAAACGGCACTATTATAAGCAACATGTTTTTAAAAAACTTTGAAGTCAATAGAACTCAAAAGTCCTCTTCATAAGTCAATAGAACTCAAAACCAAAGCGTGAATGCTTTCGGCATTAGTAAGAAGACTACTTGATTAAACCGCGAAGCGTGGAAGCTTTCAGCAATATTCATGGGTCAATAAGTGTATGATTCAGCTCAATGACTGAACCGCAAATCGTAGCAACTTTCAACAGTTCAATAGGACAAAGCAACGAAACTTACATTCCATCCCTCTGACAAAGCGTTACAGCTTCCGGCGTATCAATAAAACATTTCATCAATCAGCAAGATATTGATCCAAGTTTATGATCAACAAAAGAACAAACAAAAAGTTCTTCATTTCAACAAAACTTAAAATTTTGTGAACAATCTAACACTAATTTGCAGTTCATTAATTCGTTACTAATTAACACGTCACAGTGCGGTGACAGTATCTAGCAATTTGTTAAAATTACATTAAACATCTTTGGATTCTACAGGAACAAGACATTCAGACAGTTCTGGTAGGTAGGTAGTTGGATATTTATGTAATCGTTCATGACACACGTATTGGTCCCGACCCCCAGATAATATCTCAACCACGAAACGTTCGTTTAGACAAACTTTCGTGATTTTGCAAGGGCCAGTAAACTTTTCGCGTAATTTGTTAATTATGCGGGGATTTTTTTGGAATAACACTAGATCAGCTTCTGCAAAAGGACGAATCGCGGCTTTATTAGCGTCATAGCGTATTTTGTCTTTCGTCGCTTGCTCGTCCATTTTAAATTTAGCCGCTTGTTTTGTTTCTATCAAATCCTATTCATTATGAATATCAAGATCCATCGAGAGACCGTTTAACCTGGGTGGGCTTTTGTTGCAACCGAATAACAATTTAAACGGATTTTTAAGTATTATATGCATCTTTCCTGTACTAACAGTCGACCTAGAATTACCGCTGGCAAAATTAGTTTCGTATTTTTTTAATATAGACCTCAACCTATTCAATATCACACTGCTCAGTCAGATCTGTGTGAATGTTACCGAACTTCATGTTCGTGTTTTGGATAAGACACATATTGAGATTGATGTCACGTACCATTTTAGCAAAGTCACTAATTAAGGGTAAAAATCAAACCGCTGCGCTGGTCTTAAATATCTCCCAACCTAGGATTACCTCATGCGGTAATAAATGTGAATCAACAATGACGAACGTTATCTCAGTATGGAACCCGTCAAACTCAGCACAAGTGGTCATTTTCCGAAATGAAAAGCATGGTACTAAGCCAATACCTGTTAGGCGGGTAAACGAGTTTCTTTCTTATCAGGTAAACAATCTGCCTTTTTTACTAGTGAGCACTCTGAACCACTGTCGGTGTCGATCAATGCTTGTAGATTATAGGCACCTAAATATATTTTAATCAAAGAATCATTAGAGGATCAATAAACTTTAATTGATTTTGTTACCAACTTAGGATCTTTAAATCTTTTAATTTTTCATGTCGTTGCTTTGTGAAACAAGTAGGTTCAGAATGTCCAGGTTTATGACATTAAGAACATTGTATAGAAACAGGCTTATCATTAGGTTTATCAAGAGATACCCGAGGATGGGCGGTACCCTCACTTTTATTGTTATTGCGTAACAGTCAGCAATGCCATTTCAGGTGACCTATTTTATTACAGAAATAACAACGCCGATCTATAGATTTCTCACTAATTTCAGGACGCTTAGAATAAGAAGATTCATGATCACTTCGCGTCTTGTCAAAATGCGCTTAAAGCTCTGAATATCCGTGATGCCGGAGATCACTACTTCGATTTTGTTGGACTCCCTCCAACCATGTATCCAGTCGATCTATCAGCGCCAACTTGTTGGTAGAATACTCGATGTACGCAGCCGCCTCGTCGCTCTTGTACTCCACCATATCGCGAAAGAGGTTGTAGAACCTCCTCGTTGCAACAATCTGTCGAGTGAGTCGCTCCTTCAGTTCTTCCCAGATCTTGCATAAATGATACGAACGAGCAGCCCACTTTGTCGCGCGTCCTTGTGAGTGAATACAGTGTTCTTAGTTTCACAATCCGTCCACGAGTTGCTTTTCCTATGATGTTCAATCTCCTCGCACCACTGAGCCGCGGTAAACTGACAATCGTCTGGATTAAACGGCGGTAGATAAATCTCACTTGCCTTACACTTCCTCGATTCCATGGTGCTCGTAAAAGATTTCTGGTTAAAGTTCTGGAAGCCCGCCATCATATTTTGAAAAAATATCGCCCATATTTCAGGTGTAGGCGCGCCAGGTACGTCGTCCCTTGATGTCGGCGGCTCAGCCACCACACTTTCTTGAGCTTCATGTTCCAGCGTAAAATATTCTTGATTTTGAGTAGCTGGCATCGCGGTAGACTCGTAGGGTGATTTCGGAAGCGATCCCACCGCTGCTGTCGCATCTTCGGACGGGTTAGCGTCCACGTGTTCGCTGTTGGTGACCGCCATATCGCATTTTTTATCAATCAGTGTGCACCACAGAGTACATTATGCTATAATGAAAGTACATTATGCTATAATGAAATAGAGACCAATCTTGTTCCGTAGAACGGGTCATTTTCGTTCGTGAAGAAACTAGCGCCATCTGATATTCGTAGTTAGAACTACACCTTTGTTATGGGTGGATAGGTACCTATAGCTATGCAGATTTATTTTATATTATTCTGTACTATAAGAGTCGAATTTCAAGGATTGATAAATGAAATACAATTTAGCTAATCATGTTTTTATTATCAAAGTAAAGTTTTAACATTACATGGTATATTTTATTTGTATAACAACCCGTTTGGTCACGGCACTGGAGTCCTATATCTCAGTTTGTGACACAGTCACTCACAAATTTTCCTCTCTGGTCACAGATATGGATTTGCCGGAGGAGCTTTCGCAAACACGCAAAATAACACAGAAAGAACAAAAAAATAAACAAAATATCGCAAAACACCGGCGCAAGCGTCAGATTTTTGCAGACATTTGTATTGGGGTTACCAGTTTATTAGTAATAAAAACCACCAAGAAAATTCTACCACCGCCCCAATGAATGTTAGTGTAAATTATTCCAATGTATTTTAAATGACAAAAGAAACAAAACATTACATTCACTGCATATTATGCAGTTCAAATTTGTGACAATGATGCTATTTTTTTGGATATATTAAAGCAGAAGTCAGTTTAAAATACACTTTTTTAGTAGTAATGAGCCACCGAGCTAGGCGATGTTGACAATTTGCGCTTTTATTTAGCGCCATCTATATTAATGCATAAAAGTCAACATTGCTACAGAGCTGCCATCTCGTTTTTTTAGTTGTTGTTAAATGAGTGATTATAATTCGACAAAATTAAAAAACACACCTAGACTCATTTGGTACGTGAACTACATTACTTCATGATTTTGTATCATTGTACTCCTTGCTGTCCCCAGTTTTTTGTACTAAGATTGAGCACCCTGGTGTGCACAATCGGCACAGGAGTTGTCTCGAGAGCAAAAGTAACTCGAAAATAAAACGAACGCACTACTGATAGATACAACGTTGACACTGACAGCCCAACACTGACAAGTCCGAAGTGTTGCCGCTCGACATATTAAATAACCACTAAAATAAGTGACGTCGTAAATTCTTGTGCATCTTTAGCTCTAACATAGGTATAAAATATATGAAGATAAAATTTTGATGTACAGACGCCAGCACATCAAGCTACCCAAAACTGTAAATTTTCCCAATCAACTTTGAACCTTATGCCTTAGTGATAAAGTTGAAAATCTATTAAAGAAATTTGATAGATTGTAGTAGCTTGATGTGCTGGCGTCTGTACCTAATTAATAAATAAAATTAAAGTATAACATTCTAACTTAACTGAAACTATTAACAAACTAAAATATGGCGTCGAAAATTTTTTTTAGAAAACTTTTAAGTTTTCATATTTTAAGTTCAGTGTAAAAAGTACAAGAAGTAGTAGTAACCTTAAAGTGTGGCGATGACAAAAATAACACGAAAAAATATACTTACTTTATAGTACCTATCATAAATTTGTTCAGGAATTCCATAATTCAGCAACGTGAATACCGTTCGCTGACGCAGCCTTTAGGTCATCATTTCTGCAGGTAAGATGCGGTGAAAGATGGGAGGTGAGCCATTGTCCGTGAAGAGAGACGCCGCATACACACCGGAGGTCTGAGCCGTCCATGACCCCCCACTTGTGGAGGTTGTCCTTGCTGCGGCCTACTTGGGTACGAAGTCTATTTAAGATTTTCGAAGTACGCCACGGTAACTTGTGCCCAGATATTAAGTATTGCTTATTGGCACCGATCAGTCACTCCTTCCTTTCATCCTTTATAAACTCGGATATCATGCGATATGTCCTGCGTAAAATCAACGCGCGTGGTTGCCGTCATGTATGTATGAAAGCGGAGCATAAATAGTAAAGATAAGTGGTGTTCTGTATTTTCTGTAAAACCTTTTTGTCAGTCAGAGACAGTTCGCTTACAGGGCCTGTATGGAGCACGACGAGACAGCAGCTCATGTGCTGCTAAACTGCCCGGTGCTCGCCACATACGTGCCCTGTGGCGAGCACCGGGCTGTTACCCAGGTACCCCCAGTAAGGTTGTCAGTACCAAGGCGTTGCTGGCCTTCCTTGAGGAGCTGGGATGGATCGAATATTCGATTTTCCCACCCGTACGCTAAATACGCGCTTTGACGTGTAGTTATCGACACCACCCCTTTTACCTATTACCTATGAGCTTTGTTTTTTTAAGTTGATGTCTGTAAGAAAAAACTAATTAAGTAGAATTACCAACCTGCTAGAATAATTAGAAGAACCCCAAATTAAGTTCGAGTTTCGATAGTAGGTACCTAGGCCGTTATAAACCCAATCAAGTCTTTGTGTTTGTGTTCCAATTGTGTGTGTTTTGTAATAACTTGGACGTTCGGCAATTAAGGCTTGTTATGATCTCGGTTCAGTGCCGATACTCCGCTCTGAATTGTTTATCGCTGCGAAGCTTAATTAAAAACTACTACTAGTTGCTTTTTACTTTTATCTGTGTCTGTATAAGAGCTTTTTTTCGTAAAGTTTTTTTATTATACGGGAGACGGCGGAGTTAGGTTAAATTTTAAAGGAGATTTTTCATTTCTGATGCAATGTTGTCAATGTATGAGTTCAAATGCAGCTTTTGAAATAACAGATTTTTTTTTCAATTCTGATTCCTAGTTATTTCTATGTCTATTGAAGTGAGTGTGTCTAGTGTGTGCGTCTTTTGAAATGTAGGTCCATATCGATTTAAACGGATGAATTTTACTTAGGTTACTTGAAAAATAATAATTGTAAGTACCAACTGAATAAAAATACTACAGAAAGTATTGCGAAAAAAAGTTTTTATGTATGAGAGACTGGCCAGTTATAATCTATTTTGAAAATAAGATTATTTGTAAGTAATAGGTATAGGTACGTTCCAATTTCAAAATTTCCCTCCATATTGTTTGCGAGCTAATTTAAATTATCGTGTCTCATTAAAAATGGATCTGCGCCGGGAACATTTTCGCGCTATGATTTTTTACGATTTCAAGTGTCACCTGAAACCGGACAAATCGTACGATGGACTTCAAATGGCATTCGTGGATGAAGGCTCTTCTAAGGCAACCGTGTATTGTTGGTATAACGAATTCGAGCGCGGTCGACTATCTTTGGGGGATGAAGAAAGAAGTGGTCGCCCTTTGACGGCTGTTACGGAAGAAAACGTGCTACCAGTAAAAAATTTAATCCAAGACAATAGGCGAGTTACATATCAAGAGATTTAATACGTACTGCAGGTTGGATCTGGAAACCTTCACGAAATTCTACACGTGCATCTTCGCGTGAGGAGGATAGTTTCACGCTGGGCGCCGCACAACCTCACCAATGCTAAGAAGCAGGCCCAGGTGGAATGGTGCCGTGATAATATGATAAACAGAAGCAGGCTCGTCTCGGCGTGTTTACGACATCATTACAGGTACGATCCAGAAACGAATCGCCAGTTTACGGTTTGGGTGTTTCAAAACGAATCAACGCACGAATCAACCAAAGTGAAGCGATCTAGAAGCGGGGGGAAGATTTTGATCGCGAGCTTTTTCAATTTGATTGGCTACTTGGTGTCAATTCCTTTACGGAACCAAAGAAGCACAACACTGAATGGTATACTACCAAATGTTTGGCAGAAGTTTTCTCTGTTGTGAGCGACCAAACACAGGGCTCCACGGGCTACTGCTCCACCACGACAACGTGCCTTCGCACACCGCGCTCAAAACGAAAGACTTCCTGGATAGCACGCCGGTCAAACTCCTGAATCACCCTCCTTACAGCTCTGATCTAGCACCGTGTGACTTCTTTTTATTCCCGAAAATAAAAAATCAGCTCAAAGGGATACAATTTTCGTCGCCGGAAGATGCGCTGTCAGCGTTCGAGCAGGCTGTAAACGAGGTGTCTGCGGCGGACTGAAAAAAGTGTTTCGAAAACTAGTTCAGATGCATGAAACTTTGTATAGAGGCGAGTGGAGAGAACTTTGACAAGATATCATAAAAATATATTTTTTATTTTCGCAAAACTTTCTGAATGTCCCAAGTGTAATTATAATATACTTTACAAGTTTTGGTTCATAATATAATTATGTAGTAAGTTTTCAATTATTACACTTTGAAACTTTATACAATCATCACTTTTGATGTTGAATAATGCTACACTAAAAATATTATTTTAAAATTGAAAATAAACTTTTGGCCTTTGAATTTTAAACAGAGTAAAAATATAATTGTAATGCCAAAGGTAATGAAATGGCCCTTATTGAGAAATGTCAATCGAAAGAGAAACTTCGAGCAAAAACTTTTTGTTATTAAACTCTGTTGTTCCGTTTGTTGTTTTATAACTTCAGTCTTGCTAAATGTTAAAGCCATAAATCAAAATTCAAGTGAAATAATCTCTCGTAAGGTTGAAATAACTGAACAATATTGGGCTACAAGTAAAACAGAATGTTTGAAAAACAATTTATTTAGAACTGGCTGACTGACAGACAATGAAATGCGAGTTATTTCAGCTCATTAATTTATTAAATTTCAACGAGAGCAGTCGTGTTTAACGCTAAATGATAGTACTTTATTCAGAGGCCGATATAATGATCGAACGTATTAAAGTCAAATTTTCCACGTTATTGGAACTGTAGGATGTGAGGGTATAATTTAAAATTTATTTCAGGAGTAAAAGTGGAATGATTAATTTTAAGCCATAGCAAAACCAATGAAGTAAATAGAGATTTCATTTTTGTATCGTTTATTAAAAACATGAGGTCATGATATAGTGTGTAGCAATTAAAAAATATTTGACTTGTCCTAAACTAGGGATTTAAAAAGGTATCAAGCCTTAAAATAGTAGTCAAATATCTTTAGAGTCGTTACTTAAGGGTTGTAGGTCGTAGGTTCAAACCCAGACAGGCGCTTTTTTGTTAATATTACCACTGCTCTCAAAAAGGTGAAGGAGAACATCGTGAGGAAACCGGCATGTCCTAGAGCCAAAAAATCGAAGACATGTGACATCTACCAACCCACACTGAGCTCGCGTGGTGGATTACAGCCCACTCTCTCTCGAAGAAAGGAGACCTGTATCCCAACAGTGGGAACACTATACTGACTGATTATGTAAGCCTTAAAATCATAACTGTGTGGAAGTTTCGAAATGTTCCGAACTTGAAAACGAGTCCTTCCTATTCGTTTTATTTTCATTTTCATATTAAGGTTATTAGATTATTCTGTAAACCTTTCGTTCCTCTACAAGATTTCACAAGCATTATGTGTCTAGTGTAGTATCCAACGACATACCGGATGTGTTAGCGGCTTTTCTCCTCGCGCGAACACTGAACAGAATTTCATAGGAATATAATATCATTATTCGTCTGGCCTTTTACCTACTATGTTGAGGTTGGATGTCAGTTCAATTTCACTCTCAAAGCTTTTATTATTTCTACAGCGTCCTTCAACAGGATCGTCAGGAAACCGGCATGTCTTAGAACCAAAAGTTCGAATACATGTGACATTTACCAAACCGTACTGAGTCCGCGTGGTGCAGACGCCAGCACATCAAGCTACCCGAAACTGTCAAATTTTCACAATCTATTTTAAACCTATATATGCTTAACTTATATATGCTTTAGCGATAAAGTTGAAAATCTATTAAAGAAATTTGACAGATTGTAGTAGTTTGTTGTGCTGGCGTCTGTACATTATAGCCCACTACATCTAAAAGAGAAGAGGCTTCTGTCCCAGCAGTGGGAAAATCATAGACTGATTATGCTATAACTTTTCTACTTAATTCATTGAAGATCTAATTAATATTATAACGGTAATTATAACGCTGCGAGAATATAACAAGGCGTTTTTCTAATTTGTGCATGTACGTACACAATTATGTTTGTCTGAGGGCCATAAATTCGTTTCAAGATAATATAATGCCTGCCTTCTTTGCTACATCCTTAAGCCTCCAGGAAATTATGTATAAATGTAATGTATGTAGGATTAATTTGAGATGTGTACTTAATAGGTTGCTTAATACCCAAGCGTTTATAAACTGTTATATAAGCATATTTTTATACGAATGAAAGGAAGTAAGAAAGGGAAGATGGAGATTCGGGAGAAAAAATAAAGACGTGTTAAGAGATTGTAAAGGTGTACTATGTATTAAATAAATAATTAAAACCCATGAAATCCAATTTGTTTTCGAAAGTCTTAAGACTACCTAGGAAAGACTATTTAGGAAAAATGAAAAACTTCGCAAGCATTGGGAAATTACTACTGAAAGCTTCGTGTGTCGATCTCAGGAGGAGCTGTTTCTCACACAGACAAATATACGCCGCGTCCCTCACCGGTCCTGACTCTCTTTCATATTTTGGTTGCTCAGACCAAAACTACAAACTTAGTATACAGGAAAGTTTTATAAAAATGTGGCTGCTGTTTCAGTATCCGTGGTGTTTTACGACTTCCACGCGAACGAAGTCGCGGATAAAAGCCAGTATTAAATAAACTGTTGTTTCATGCGACCCTGAAGTTTTCCTAGAAATCCCATACACTACACGTATGTATTATTGTATTTTGTTACAACTGTCTGGTTATTTAAACTTATAATTAAGCTGAAGAGTTTATTTAAACGCGCTTATTTCGGGAATTACCCGTTGTATTTAAAACATATTTTTGTATTTTATAGTCCCATTCTTGAGAAAGGATTAGGCTGTTTAATATAACGCTAAGACCCTTAGGGGCCGAGCAAAAAGAAAAAAAGTCGGAAATAACGTTAAGCAAAAACGAAGTTATAGCGCGGGCGATGCGATGCGACGCGGTGGGTCGGGGCAAGTCGCGGGCAGAAGCTAGTTAGTGAAATAAAATGATTGGTCTTCTTACGTTCTGTGTGATCGCAAACTAAGTTGATTTTCTAGGAATTTGATAAATAAAACGAACACGATTACTAGTAAAACCGATATGTAAATCGACGACAGATAAAACTCACAATCTCCTTTGTAAACATTTCCCCAAGAAACAAAACTAAAAACTTATGGAAATCCCCTCAGAATAAGTTCGGTAGTTCTCTAAACACTTCCTTTTATACAACGTAGTATTGCATTGGTCATAGGTACTTGTGAGTGGCTGAATTGTGACAGTTATCGTCTCGGGACTCATAAAAAGAGATTGCTTCCAGTCTGCCGACGTTTTATTGACTTATTAACATTGATATCAGATCGTAACACTTGATTCTTTGATCTTCGTCAAATATTTACCCAACATATTATTATACTTCAAAAGTAATTTCGTTTACTCATTTTATGGCTAGTTTAGTGAGAGCGATTAGCTTTCAATGTATAACATTGTAGATAAGTTTGTTCCTCGTTTTCACCAGCGGGCGTTGCCAAGGTTTGTTGTTCTTTTTCATGTTAAATTTTAACAATGTAAGGATAACTCTTTTTCATTCTGACTTAGCAACCTAACAAATGAAAATTGGTTTGTTTCTGGTTTAGTTTTAGTGGGTATTTG